>JAIOJX010000005.1:12392500-13725000 GCA_022376925.1 Tragulus kanchil
GGGAAGCCCACTACCATGTCTGAGGATTATACATACTCTGAGTGACATGACTCTAGATTTCCCATCATCTTCTAAACAAGCCCCACGCAGTCACACCTCTAGGCCTTTGCTCATATTATTCCTTCTGCTTACTCACCCCACCCCACCCCTGCTTCCCTCCCTGCATTCTACACGTTTTCAGTTCCTGTGTAGAAGTCATCAGAGCACCCATTTCAGCACGTGGCAAAGAGCTCGCCCACCAGACTCTGCCCATACTCATTCCCAACCACCTTCCTTTGCAATGACTTGTCTGTATATGTTGGTTTCTCCAGCAGTGGGGACCATTGAGTTCCGCAGTGGGGACCATGCTGATTTATCACCCAGCATATGACACGTGCTCAGTAAATGTTCATTGAATCAACACTGACACTAGCTCCATGCTCTTTGTCATTTTCATATCTTATAGATTTCAGAAGAAGCCGTGCGGCTTGCGAGACATCCCGCCAAATTTTAAGTTGTCCCATGTTGGGCATTCTGCAAGCACCCATATGCTTGCTAAATGGCGACCCACCTTAACACAGAAACTCAAGATATTATATATACTATTGTATATTACATATGCCCTCCCAGAGGTGCCGAAACAGAATGACGGTCTGCTCTGGATTGTCTTTGGCAGGTAATTATAAATTGCAGAGAATAAATGTAAATGCTGATTTGTAACCTTTCACTAGGAGACTTAATGGTCCTAAACAGGCCCTCACAAAGTTTTTCTTCGTCAGTTCAGGAGCTCACAACAGCAAGCTTTGTGGGTAGGTAAGCAGATATTCAGGGAAAAAAAAAAAAAACAAAAAACCTTAAAAACACACTTTGAAAATGGGAGGCATTGAAATAAATTATAAGTTCGTCTCATTAGTTCCTGCTTCTTACTTCAACCTCATTCATGACTGTAACAGGTTGGTTTGCAATGACTGCTATGAAAATTGCCTCCTTTCTCAAGGTCCCAGTCAAACCCCACTGGAAATAAAAGAACTGAGCAGAGCGATGGTTGAAATTTCCCATACGTTGAATTTTTTATTACGGCGACTGCTGCTTTAAAAGCCAGTCGTAACACATATGGCTTACAAATTACTGCCTCGTGTAGGAAAAGCACAATTCTGCTTCTCCAAGTGGATGTAAACTTGCCCAAATCCTATGGTTGGTTTACATGTTTATGTCGAGATCCTGTTAACAGCAGAGGTGCTGCGAAAGGCACTGCAGACAAGCCAGGGACAACTCAAATATGCATCCTCCTCGTTAAATGTGATGTTACGATCCTGGACCCCCCGGACGCATGTTCTGGGGATCAGTCACTGACAGTACAGAACCTAACAAGAGCTTTAGAATTTTAGGTTGAAGATGATCTTCCAGGTCATTCCATCTAAGGCTTGGATCTCTTAGGTAACATGCCTAACAAGTGGTCATCCAGCCAAGGGCAGAATACCTCCAGGGGACCCACAACCTCCCTGAGCACTCAAGTTCCTTCAGTCTGGTCTGCAGTTGTTTATGCCCCATCTATCCTGTGAAGGAGCAAACAACCTCATTAGAACCCCACAGTCGGGAGAAGTCAGGTCTAGTGGTTTTCCATCTTCAAAACTGTAGGTTTGGTACTTGCTTGGTGGTCCAGTGGTTAAGACTCTATGATCCCAATGCAGGGGGCCTGGGTTTGATCCCTGTTCAGGGAACTAGATTCCACACGCTACAACTGAGACCCAGCACAGCCAAATAAGTAAATAATTAAAATAAATTAGGAACAAGGGAAAAAAAGAACTGTAGGTTCAAGTTTCACGTTCCAGGGAAACAGAATCTGCTTAGTCTAACTGGGCATTACTCCTTGTCTGGGGAAAGGCCAGCACCATTCAGGCCATGTGCATCAGAGATAAGGCATCCTCCAAACTATGATAAAAGGAGGTATTGAACCCAGAAAAAAGAAAAATAGGGACAAAAAACCTGTCAGATGTTTACAAACCCACATTCCTACTTTCTTTCATTTCTTTTTATTTTTTACTTTCCTACTTTTGCTCAAACCTAGAATAGCCCTTCAACCTCCAGACAGTTCTAACCAGCAGCCTGAATCCCACCTCCACTGCCTCCCTGGCATAACACTTGCCCTTTTGAACCTCCCTTTCCCCTGTTGAATTTTTATTACGGCGACTGCTGCTTTAAAAGCCAGTCGTAACACATATGGCTTACAAATTACTGCCTCGTGTAGGAAAAGCACAATTCTGCTTCTCCAAGTGGATGTAAACTTGCCCAAATCCTATGGTTGGTTTACATGTTTATGTCGAGATCCTGTTAACAGCAGAGGTGCTGCGAAAGGCACTGCAGACAAGCCAGGGACAACTCAAATATGCATCCTCCTCGTTACATGTGATGTTACGATCCTGGACCCCCCGGACGCATGTTCTGGGGATCAGTCACTGACAGTACAGAACCTAACAAGAGCTTTAGAATTTTAGGTTGAAGATGATCTTCCAGGTCATTCCATCTAAGGCTTGGATCTCTTAGGTAACATGCCTAACAAGTGGTCATCCAGCCAAGGGCAGAATACCTCCAGGGGACCCACAACCTCCCTGAGCACTCAAGTTCCTTCAGTCTGGTCTGCAGTTGTTTATGCCCCATCTATCCTGTGAAGGAGCAAACAACCTCATTAGAACCCCACAGTCGGGAGAAGTCAGGTCTAGTGGTTTTCCATCTTCAAAACTGTAGGTTTGGTACTTGCTTGGTGGTCCAGTGGTTAAGACTCTATGATCCCAATGCAGGGGGCCTGGGTTTGATCCCTGTTCAGGGAACTAGATTCCACACGCTACAACTGAGACCCAGCACAGCCAAATAAGTAAATAATTAAAATAAATTAGGAACAAGGGAAAAAAAGAACTGTAGGTTCAAGTTTCACGTTCCAGGGAAACAGAATCTGCTTAGTCTAACTGGGCATTACTCCTTGTCTGGGGAAAGGCCAGCACCATTCAGGCCATGTGCATCAGAGATAAGGCATCCTCCAAACTATGATAAAAGGAGGTATTGAACCCAGAAAAAAGAAAAATAGGGACAAAAAACCTGTCAGATGTTTACAAACCCACATTCCTACTTTCTTTCATTTCTTTTTATTTTTTACTTTCCTACTTTTGCTCAAACCTAGAATAGCCCCTTCAACCTCCAGACAGTTCTAACCAGCAGCCTGAATCCCACCTCCACTGCCTCCCTGGCATAACACTTGCCCTTGGTGTGAGGATACCCACGTGCTTGGACCTCCCCTTTCCCCTACCAGATTCGAATCTCCTGGAAGGTGGGAACCATATCTTGTCTTTTTTTTTTTTTTCATCCTCCACAACACCAACATAAAGAAGTGCATACTTACATACAGTTGCTGTTTTCCAAGTCATGGTTTCCCAAACAGCAGAAAATGTCTTCACTTCCAGCAGATGGACATCCAGAAAAGAGGAGGAAGGGCAGGAAGTTGTGAGCTGCCCTGAGTGCTTCTCTTAGGATTTCTGGCCTGCGAGCTGTCTACTGGCTAAGTGAAGATTTCATTCTCACGATTGTCGTGTTCAAGTGAAATATCTCAACGTAGTAATGTTCACCCTCTGACATTTTAACTACCAGGTCTCTTCCCCCTACCAGTAATTGTGTCAAGATTCAGGAATAGAAATATGAACATCAGGTTTGTCTCTGCCCTCAAAGAACTCATCATCCTTGATGATGAGTCCGGGGTAGCAAAATAAATCAGGAACCCCAGGGTGGGAATCAAAACGCCAGAGATATAGACTAAGTGCCTCTCTAATCCTCCAAGTCAGAGCTTCTCAAAGCCCGGCCTCTGACTTTTGGCAATAAACCCATTCCTGGAGCTCCTTACATTGCAGACCCTCAGCGCCCCATACCTGACCTATAAAATCAAGCATTTAGCCTAGTGCTTGGGGTCTAGGCGTTTCTAACATGCTCCCAAGTGGGAATGTCATGCACATTGTAAATTGAGAGCTACAACTCTAGTCGTGGATTCTTGAGATGTGAGCATGCAGAATGTTATAATATGGATATTCCAAAGCCAAAACAAAAAAACAAAACCTGTTAAAATCCCAGCAAAACAATGTGTGAACTCACACTAGCTTATCATCCGATGAAAGGAAACTCTCATGCAATATCAGATTCCTTTTCCGTGGTTCACCAGTGACCAGCAGACACCTTTCTGTCGTTAAACCCTGCAGGAGACGGATGCTCTGCTTGACAAGAAGAGTTTTCACACTGGCAGGTGGCTAGAATGTTGCCTGGCCCGAGCGTTGGTGAGAAGCCTGCACCAGATGTCAGTGCACCCGAGTTACGTTTTGGGGTTCCTGTTAACTGGGACCGGCAGCGTCTCTCATCCAATCACTCAGGGACCCCGTGACAGTTAAGTTCCTTTTTTGACAAAGGGAGAGAGGCCACAACTGTAATATGTGTAACTGAGCTGGGAAATGTGCCATTGGTTCAGTCAAAGGTAAACACGTATTCTAGCATCTCTCTTTTCTAAGAGCCGTGATGACTATCAAAAAATTAAACATAAAACCTGTCTTTCTAACAGCAGATTTGAGATTTCCAGTGGGCAATGGAACAAGCCTGGAGTTAGAGTTCTGAGTTTTAGCTCCCCTCCCCGCTGCCTTGTAGCAGACATGGGAGCAAGCCCCCCCACCACTGCACCCTGCCTCCACCTCTGGCCAATCCTACCAGCCCTGCCCAACCTCTGGGGTTTTGGTCGGATCCATGGTTCACGGACGCAAAGGTATTTCATATGCTCTAAGTCAGGGCTTCTCACTCAGGGGTGCAGGGGTCCTGTTGACCCTGGTTTCAGGACTTTAATGAGCATCCTGATGTCATAAATAAAATTGGTATGAACACATGTACTTTTTTCTGGGGAGAGCGTCCGTAGCTTTCATCCGATTTTCAAAGGAGTCTCTGACCTAAATTGCTATCCTGCTCCTCTTTCTTCTATAACTAATTGTCAAGTGTTTATTGAGCCTATATTGTGGAATCTGTCATTAGTGGTATAGCAACCCTCTTCTCTTCGAACCTTTGAGTCGTCCAGGAAAGTTTACAGCATTTATATTGGTTTGGGTTTCACAGAGAGATGCCTGGGAAGTCTTACCTCACCTGCAGGGGAATCTACACCCACGGGGTGCTGTCCGTGACCTCCAGCAGGGCGGAGTGGGAGGCAGTCAAGCCTGTTCTAAGTCAGCGCAACGAGTTTTCCACTCCAGCAACACCTAACATATGGCATGGGCGCTGATGCTGATGAAAGCAGTGATTCATCCTTAATCCTTAGAAACACACACACACAGTAGACCCTATCGGCCTTGGCTCTCCTCCCTGAATGCCCTTCTGTTCTCCAAAATGTCTGTGTCGTCACCTGCCCGCACCTGGTCCTATTTGCTCCCTGGTCTCAGTCTCCTGCAGGCTCCCTCCAGCCTTCTGATCTCTGTCTTCTTGCGCTTTCCCTTGCTTCTTCTTCTGCTTCCTCATCATCTTTCTGGAGATGTCAGCTGCACGTCTTCAGCCCTCTCTGCAGTATAACGACCTTCCCTCTCACTCCTGCTCTGGCCTCTTTGTCCCCACTTCCACGCCCCTCTCCCACCTGGTCTGCCCTCTGCTTTGACCGTGCTTCCCTATTCTGTTTTTAAGAGCCGTGATGACTATCAAAAAATTAAACATAAAACCTGTCTTTCTAACAGCAGATTTGAGATTTCCAGTGGGCAATGGAACAAGCCTGGAGTTAGAGTTCTGAGTTTTAGCTCCCCTCCCCGCTGCCTTGTAGCAGACATGGGAGCAAGCCCCCCCACCACTGCACCCTGCCTCCACCTCTGGCCAATCCTACCAGCCCTGCCCAACCTCTGGGGTTTTGGTCGGATCCATGGTTCACGGACGCAAAGGTATTTCATATGCTCTAAGTCAGGGCTTCTCACTCAGGGGTGCAGGGGTCCTGTTGACCCTGGTTTCAGGACTTTAATGAGCATCCTGATGTCATAAATAAAATTGGTATGAACACATGTACTTTTTTCTGGGGAGAGCGTCCGTAGCTTTCATCCGATTTTCAAAGGAGTCTCTGACCTAAATTGCTATCCTGCTCCTCTTTCTTCTATAACTAATTGTCAAGTGTTTATTGAGCCTATATTGTGGAATCTGTCATTAGTGGTATAGCAACCCTCTTCTCTTCGAACCTTTGAGTCGTCCAGGAAAGTTTACAGCATTTATATTGGTTTGGGTTTCACAGAGAGATGCCTGGGAAGTCTTACCTCACCTGCAGGGGAATCTACACCCACGGGGTGCTGTCCGTGACCTCCAGCAGGGCGGAGTGGGAGGCAGTCAAGCCTGTTCTAAGTCAGCGCAACGAGTTTTCCACTCCAGCAACACCTAACATATGGCATGGGCGCTGATGCTGATGAAAGCAGTGATTCATCCTTAATCCTTAGAAACACACACACACAGTAGACCCTATCGGCCTTGGCTCTCCTCCCTGAATGCCCTTCTGTTCTCCAAAATGTCTGTGTCGTCACCTGCCCGCACCTGGTCCTATTTGCTCCCTGGTCTCAGTCTCCTGCAGGCTCCCTCCAGCCTTCTGATCTCTGTCTTCTTGCGCTTTCCCTTGCTTCTTCTTCTGCTTCCTCATCATCTTTCTGGAGATGTCAGCTGCACGTCTTCAGCCCTCTCTGCAGTATAACGACCTTCCCTCTCACTCCTGCTCTGGCCTCTTTGTCCCCACTTCCACGCCCCTCTCCCACCTGGTCTGCCCTCTGCTTTGACCGTGCTTCCCTTATTCCCTTTGAAAGAATAGCTCCCTATCTGTGGTGAGGGAGGGAAGGTAAGGAGGGGAAGGAAGATGTAGGAAACATTGAGTTACAAGATACGAAGGAGAGACTTGGGTGAAGGGTGAAAACATTTAGAATCACCAACTAGCTTCTGGGTTTTTTGGTTTGTTTTCTGGGGGGCCACATGAAGGATCTTAATTCACCAACCAGGAATCGAACCTTCATCCTCTACAGTGGGAGCACTGAGTCCTAACCCCTGGACCATGACAGAACTCCGTCTCCTGCCATTTTGATTTACTTCACAAGGTCTTTTGTTTGGTGCCCAGCAGGACAGAAGGCACAGGTGTTATATTCTGGCAGAAGACCGAACTTTGCCAGTCTTGTAAAAAATGAAAGTAGAAAGAGAACAACAGAGGGACAAGGGTAAAAAGAGAAGGAAAGCACCAGGATAAAGGATAAAGGATAAGAACGTGTAATCTCATAGCTTAACTGTTTAAACCTAAGCAGAGCTTCATCAATAGGTAGGCAAACAGGGATAAAAAGAGTCAAATCTGGAGACAAAGGCAGCCAGTCATTGCCACTGATATTCAGGATTTGGGCAACCTCAAATGCAAGCGGGGGATATTCTAAATGTTGGTTGTTGTTTGGGACTTAAAACACATTTTTTAAAAGGGCAGAATGATTGAGAGAAATCAGACGAAACTGGGTGAATCCTGGTTCAATGTAACTTTGGTCAAGTCACAACCTTTCAGAGCCTCAAATAAAGATAAGCAAGCACACCTTCTTAGAAGTATATCTCTATTGCAGGATTGTTGTGACAAATAATGACTTGTCTCAAGTGCCTTGCATACGGTAGATGCTCAATCAGTTATGGTTGTTATTATTATCACCATCATTAAAACTCTGCTCTGTATGGTAGGTAGAACCACAGGGGAAAATTGCAATAGCGAATAACCTGCAACGTACCAAAAATATAAAGTGCTGTCTTTAAAAGACCATAGGAATCTAAGCACTGTGCCTTTCACAGTGCTTGTGTGGGGGCTTGCCCAGCATTCAGTCATCAGCAGTGGAGTTAATGCTTCTCCAGGTACAGCCTCTGATGGAACCTGCCCTGGGGGTGGGGTGGAGAGGCTGGGTATCCAACAGGTTGAGGGTAGAGAGAGTCAACCTTATAAAAGTCAAGTTTCTAAGCCTCAGTTCCTCATCTGTAGAGAAAAGACAGTGAGGTACACTGCATACAAGTCAGAAGATTAAAAATTGACTGATATGCCAAACCAATGTTTGTTGGAACATGGGTTATATAGGATATAACTGTGTGCGCATGCTCAGTCCTCAGTCACGTCCAACTCTGCAGCTCCATGGACGGTAGCCCTCTATGCTCCTCTGTCCTTGGCATTCTCCAGGCAAGAATATGGGATCAGGTAGCCATTTCCTGCTCCAGGAGATCTTCCCAACCCAGGATTGAGCCAGGGTCTCCTGAATTGGCAGGCGATTCTTTACCACTGAGCCACTTGGGAAGCCTAATAAACATTACCAAAATGGCAACTTGCTGGGTCACAGGGAGATCTCGTATGTCCTTCTATGGACATAGAAATGAAAGCAAACTCGCAGTATCTACCAGCCTCGCACATGCGCAAACTTTTTGTCACAGCAAAAAATCCTGCTAATGAGATGCGAGGAAGAGACTCAATTCATTTCTTATTGCAGGACTTCTTCAGACAAGAATGTGATCTGCTTTTCCCAAACATATTTAAATTCCAGGCCCCTTTTCTTGTAGACCATCTCCTGGGACTAGTGTTCCAAGGAAGACATTTGGAAACACTAAATTAGATCGTGCGTGTGCAAGCTGGTACAGATGGTACTCCATAAGCCTTTTATTTTCTTCGGATGGTCCCAGGATTAGCCTGAGCCCTCCTGCCCCATCACCACCATCTGTTCCCTATGACCAAAGTCTCTCGTCTCCCTCATCAGCACGAACGACACGGTCCAGTAACTTCTCCCTAATGTCCTGGTAGGTAGAACCACAGGGAAAATTGCAATAGCGAATAACCTGCAACGTACCAAAAATATAAAGTGCTGTCTTTAAAAGACCATAGGAATCTAAGCACTGTGCCTTTCACAGTGCTTGTGTGGGGGCTTGCCCAGCATTCAGTCATCAGCAGTGGAGTTAATGCTTTTCCAGGTACAGCCTCTGATGGAACCTGCCCTGGGGGTGGGGTGGAGAGGCTGGGTATCCAACAGGTTGAGGGTAGAGAGAGTCAACCTTATAAAAGTCAAGTTTCTAAGCCTCAGTTCCTCATCTGTAGAGAAAAGACAGTGAGGTACACTGCATACAAGTCAGAAGATTAAAAATTGACTGATATGCCAAACCAATGTTTGTTGGAACATGGGTTATATAGGATATAACTGTGTGCGCATGCTCAGTCCTCAGTCACGTCCAACTCTGCAGCTCCATGGACGGTAGCCCTCTATGCTCCTCTGTCCTTGGCATTCTCCAGGCAAGAATATGGGATCAGGTAGCCATTTCCTGCTCCAGGAGATCTTCCCAACCCAGGATTGAGCCAGGGTCTCCTGAATTGGCAGGCGATTCTTTACCACTGAGCCACTTGGGAAGCCTAATAAACATTACCAAAATGGCAACTTGCTGGGTCACAGGGAGATCTCGTATGTCCTTCTATGGACATAGAAATGAAAGCAAACTCGCAGTATCTACCAGCCTCGCACATGCGCAAACTTTTTGTCACAGCAAAAAATCCTGCTAATGAGATGCGAGGAAGAGACTCAATTCATTTCTTATTGCAGGACTTCTTCAGACAAGAATGTGATCTGCTTTTCCCAAACATATTTAAATTCCAGGCCCCTTTTCTTGTAGACCATCTCCTGGGACTAGTGTTCCAAGGAAGACATTTGGAAACACTAAATTAGATCGTGCGTGTGCAAGCTGGTACAGATGGTACTCCATAAGCCTTTTATTTTCTTCGGATGGTCCCAGGATTAGCCTGAGCCCTCCTGCCCCATCACCACCATCTGTTCCCTATGACCAAAGTCTCTCGTCTCCCTCATCAGCTACAGAACGCGACACGGTCCAGTAACTTCTCCCTAATGTCCTGCCTCTGAAGTATAGAATCCCTTAGAAGTTTTCTAAGGGTCTTCGCTGTTTAGAGCAATAAGAAATGAAGAATGAAAACATTCCCTCCTCCAATTCTTTTCTCTGTCTTCCCTTTGTCTCAGTACGGACTAAGGCTAAACACAGTTTAGGTACTAAAAGTGAGCACTGGAGACTCAAAGTGAAATTCACTTACTTTGCAAAGAAAAATTAGATGATATATCATAGGTGTCTCAAGGGCAAAGTTCGGGGAGCAGGGCCTGTGAACTAAAGCGCGATCAGAACAGAGACTGGAGGGCTGAGGCAGTCAGATAGAAGTACTTTGGGAAATGAGCTTCTCTTTCCTTTCTTTTTTTAAAGATAAATTTATTTGTCTATTTGTTTTTGGCTGCACTGGCTCTTCCTTACTTACTGAGTGTGGGCTCTAGTTGTGGCGGATGGGGATTCCTCTCTAGTTGTCGTACGTGGGCTTCTCATTGCAGTGGCTTCTCTTGTTGTGGAGCATGGGCTCTAGGCAAGTGGACTCAGGAACTGTGGCTCGTGAGCTCAAGAGTGCTGGCTTAGTAGTTGCAGCACACAGACTTAGCTGTCCCATGGCATGTGGAATCTTCCCAGGGTGGGGATCAAACCCATGTCTCCTGCATTGGCAGGTAGGTTCTTAACCACTGGACCATGAGGAAAGCCCTCTTTCCTTGCTTGAGTCATCATGAGTCTTTCTCCCTAGGGTCTGATGTGGTGCCAGGGAGAAAATGTGGGAGAGGTCAAGGAACGGAGAGGGAAGGCAGGGGAGTGGTGAGTTTTAAAAGAGAAAATGCTGGCTATGATGAGGCATTGGTAAATAACTAGTGCCTACACAGAGTAAGTCTGAAATAAATCCCTGAATAAATGAATGGCTGAACTTCCAACCAACTGCATATAAACTGAATACAAAGCAGAAAACCCTAGTCAGTGTTTTCAGATTAAGTAAAGGTCTTGGCAAGAGTCAGATCCAGTCGAGCAAGGCAGCCCGGTTGACCAGGTAAGCTGTTCTCATGTCACAATGGCAGTGGGACGCACCAGAAGAGAAACACCTAACTGAATCACATTTGTTCCAATTCCTTCTCCAAGGCACAGAATCCCGACAGGGGCCTGAGAGAAGGGCATTCTCCTAGCAGCCCTTGCCAATAGATAATTTGCTAATTTTACTCTAATCTGCTCAGAGACCCTTTCTCTGTGTGTTTTTTTCTGTCCCTCTGAGGATTATCTCATCTCCGTCTAGATGAGATCTTCACCGGCTAGCCATCCGGGGCTTGGCACTGACTGTAGACTCTTTGCTAGTCCTTGAGTATGAAACAAACAATGGAGACCCACAGTATTGTTATTATCTACTGTAGACAAAAAGGAGGAAAGGAAAATTTAACTGTATGCATAGCCAAAAACATCAATATTTACAAAAGAATCCAGTTATAGTAATAACAGTTGTGGAATATCTTACAGAAAACAATAGAATGCCATAGAACTGAAGGCTATATAAAATCTTAAGAGTATGTGTTAACTCTGACCCACACCACAAAAAGGAAACCTTGTTTGTCCAAGAAAGATATATTTAAAAGTCAACATATTTAAGGAAAATATGATCAGGAAGATGAATCCTTAACAAGCAAAATATGACCTGCATTTGAAGCCAAACATAAAATTGTTTAATTATTCACGGATTTGAATTATGAATACAAATTCCCTCTACATTTCATTGTAAATAATTAAGACGAGATTTAAAGGTTTTTCAAAATAAAGAATGAGTTTAACTCAAAAATTTAACTTAAGAAAATTTTCAGTGGTACAATGAAAGTGATGAAATTAAGAAAACTAACATAAAAAATAAAAACTAATAACAGGAAGAAATAAAATTTGAATGTGTTCATGGGTAAATGGTTGGAAAAAACTCTGATGCTGGGAAAGATTGATGGCAGGAGCAGAAGGGAGCCACAGAGGAGGAGATGGTTGGATGGCATCACTCACTGACTCAATGAATGTGAGTTTGAGTGAGCTCCTGGAGATGGTGAAGGACAAGGAAGCCTGGCCTGGTGTGCTACAGTCCATGGGGTGGCAAAGAGCTGGACATGACTGAGCAACTGAACAACAGCAGCAATGGGTAAATTAAAGTCCTGTTTTCCTAACTGAGAATGAATCTAAGAAATACAATTCTAATCAAAAAAGCAACATATGCTTCTCTAGGACCTGCTCAATCATTTTTTCTCTCTAATAACTTTTGATCTGAATTCCTCTTCTTCTTAACTAAAGATAACATCTATTCTTTCGAATCACTTCTGTTGGTTAAAATCAGTGAGTTGGAAGAAGGTGATCCTGAACAATTCTGCCTCCAGCTGTGGCAGATTAATTTTTAACAGATTAGCACTCATCTTAAGAACAATTGAAAAAAATGGAGATGGGGGAAAGAGTCTGTTTTGAGGTCATCGGAGCAATACCAAGGCACCTAAGACATGAGGGGACAAAATTCCAAAGAGGTGGTACTCCTTGGTGTAAACCTGGTATCTGTCAGCTGAAGCAGTTTTACTCTGCCAAGCATTTGATGATCCAAAACAAAACAGTTATCAAGAAAAAAAGAAAATCTGCAATCTGAATATTATCAGTCAATGCAGGGATCTTATAAAATCATCTGATTTCAGCCGAATGTATCTTTCTAAGTGGCAATAAGAAACGCATCACCAACCTTTCCAAGTGAGCCCTCCATAGATATTATGCCCAGCCTTTGTCTGAAGTTGTCAATTGTCTACTGAGTCATAATCAGAATTTAGTATTTTAAAACCTTCACTAAATAAACGTTGTTAAGTTAACCTGTTAAACAGTCAAGTTGACCAAAGATAAAGAGTCTTATGAATGAACCAAAGACAAGAGAATGTCATTGCAGGTTGGGTTCCACAGAGGCAGATGCTGAGATGGACTTTGGGGTATAAAATATTTATGGAGAGGAACTTCTCTGGTGGCCCAGTGGCTAAGACTCCTGGCTTCCAAAGCAGGAGGCCTGGGTTTGAGCCCTGGTCAAGGAGCTAGACATGACTGAGCAACTGAACAACAGCAGCAATGGGTAAATTAAAGTCCTGTTTTCCTAACTGAGAATGAATCTAAGAAATACAATTCTAATCAAAAAAGCAACATATGCTTCTCTAGGACCTGCTCAATCATTTTTTCTCTCTAATAACTTTTGATCTGAATTCCTCTTCTTCTTAACTAAAGATAACATCTATTCTTTCGAATCACTTCTGTTGGTTAAAATCAGTGAGTTGGAAGAAGGTGATCCTGAACAATTCTGCCTCCAGCTGTGGCAGATTAATTTTTAACAGATTAGCACTCATCTTAAGAACAATTGAAAAAAATGGAGATGGGGGAAAGAGTCTGTTTTGAGGTCATCGGAGCAATACCAAGGCACCTAAGACATGAGGGGACAAAATTCCAAAGAGGTGGTACTCCTTGGTGTAAACCTGGTATCTGTCAGCTGAAGCAGTTTTACTCTGCCAAGCATTTGATGATCCAAAACAAAACAGTTATCAAGAAAAAAAGAAAATCTGCAATCTGAATATTATCAGTCAATGCAGGGATCTTATAAAATCATCTGATTTCAGCCGAATGTATCTTTCTAAGTGGCAATAAGAAACGCATCACCAACCTTTCCAAGTGAGCCCTCCATAGATATTATGCCCAGCCTTTGTCTGAAGTTGTCAATTGTCTACTGAGTCATAATCAGAATTTAGTATTTTAAAACCTTCACTAAATAAACGTTGTTAAGTTAACCTGTTAAACAGTCAAGTTGACCAAAGATAAAGAGTCTTATGAATGAACCAAAGACAAGAGAATGTCATTGCAGGTTGGGTTCCACAGAGGCAGATGCTGAGATGGACTTTGGGGTATAAAATATTTATGGAGAGGAACTTCTCTGGTGGCCCAGTGGCTAAGACTCCTGGCTTCCAAAGCAGGAGGCCTGGGTTTGAGCCCTGGTCAAGGAGCTAGATCCCACATACTGCAACTAAGACCCAGCATAGTCAAATGAATAATTAAGAAAAAAAAATTTTATGGACGGCTTCCCTGGTGGTCCAAGGGGTAAAGAGTCCACCTTGCAGTGCAAAGGGCAGTGGTTCGATCCCTGGCCTGGGAAGATCCCACATGCCGCGGAGCAGCTGAACCAGTGTGTCTGATTATAAGCCAGCGCTCTGGAGCTCATGCACCCAGTTCTCTAGAGCACTTTCACCCAGAGCTGGTGCTCTGCAACCAGAGAGGCCACTGCAATGGGAGGCCCACGCAGGCCAAAAAATAAAGATGGATGAACATAAATAAAAAGCCAATAAACGAGGCTAAAATAAAGTTTAAAAAAATTTATGCAGGACTGGCACCTGTGAAAAGAAGATGGGAAGAAGGAATGGCAGAGAGGAAGTTGAAGTGTGAGGCAAGCTCAGAAAAGTTTCTGTTTACCAGGCAGGGAGTGTTTTGAGTAACATAGTACTCATCTGAGTTGGCCCCATTGGACCCAAAGAGCCACTTTCACATCCTCTCATATTAAGTCATGGGATTCAGAATATGGCACGGCCTTGGGAAAGGCAGTCATGTACGAATGTGGGAGCTGGACCATAAAGAAGGCAGAGCACTGAAAAATTGATGCTTTTGAACTGTGGTTCTGGAGGAGACTCTTGAGAGTCCCTTGGACCGTAAGGAGATCAAACCAGTCGATCTTAAAGGAAATCAACCCTGAATACTCATTGGAAGGACTGATGCTGAAGCTGAAGCTCCAATCCTTTCGCCACCTGGGGCACACAGCCGACTCACTGAGAAAGACCCTGATGCTGGGAAAGACAGAAGGAGAAGCAGAAGAGGGCAACAGAGGATAAGATGGTTGGGTGGCATCACCAGTTCAATGGATATAAACTTGAGCAAACTCTGGGAGATGGTGAAGGACAGGGAAGTCTGGTGTGCTGCAGTCCATGGGCTGGAAAGAGTCGGACGCAACTTGGTGACGGAACAATGACAAGCTGGGCCAGGGGGAGTGGCCCGGACGCAACCCTGGTGACTGGGCAGCAAATCTGTCCATGAAGGAGGAGTTTCTCCTGGCTTCCAAAGCAGGAGGCCTGGGTTTGAGCCCTGGTCAAGGAGCTAGATCCCACATACTGCAACTAAGACCCAGCATAGTCAAATGAATAATTAAGAAAAAAAAATTTTATGGACGGCTTCCCTGGTGGTCCAAGGGGTAAAGAGTCCACCTTGCAGTGCAAAGGGCAGTGGTTCGATCCCTGGCCTGGGAAGATCCCACATGCCGCGGAGCAGCTGAACCAGTGTGTCTGATTATAAGCCAGCGCTCTGGAGCTCATGCACCCAGTTCTCTAGAGCACTTTCACCCAGAGCTGGTGCTCTGCAACCAGAGAGGCCACTGCAATGGGAGGCCCACGCAGGCCAAAAAATAAAGATGGATGAACATAAATAAAAAGCCAATAAACGAGGCTAAAATAAAGTTTAAAAAAATTTATGCAGGACTGGCACCTGTGAAAAGAAGATGGGAAGAAGGAATGGCAGAGAGGAAGTTGAAGTGTGAGGCAAGCTCAGAAAAGTTTCTGTTTACCAGGCAGGGAGTGTTTTGAGTAACATAGTACTCATCTGAGTTGGCCCCATTGGACCCAAAGAGCCACTTTCACATCCTCTCATATTAAGTCATGGGATTCAGAATATGGCACGGCCTTGGGAAAGGCAGTCATGTACGAATGTGGGAGCTGGACCATAAAGAAGGCAGAGCACTGAAAAATTGATGCTTTTGAACTGTGGTTCTGGAGGAGACTCTTGAGAGTCCCTTGGACCGTAAGGAGATCAAACCAGTCGATCTTAAAGGAAATCAACCCTGAATACTCATTGGAAGGACTGATGCTGAAGCTGAAGCTCCAATCCTTTCGCCACCTGGGGCACACAGCCGACTCACTGAGAAAGACCCTGATGCTGGGAAAGACAGAAGGAGAAGCAGAAGAGGGCAACAGAGGATAAGATGGTTGGGTGGCATCACCAGTTCAATGGATATAAACTTGAGCAAACTCTGGGAGATGGTGAAGGACAGGGAAGTCTGGTGTGCTGCAGTCCATGGGCTGGAAAGAGTCGGACGCAACTTGGTGACGGAACAATGACAAGCTGGGCCAGGTGGCTGTCTGCAGATAGAGCAGACCCTGGAGCAGCTGGCAACTGAGAACTGTCCTCTGACCACAGTCCCTGCAGCTGGGCAGCAAATCTGTCCATGAAGGAGGAGTTTCTCCTGCATTTCCCTACTTCCCAGAGCAGGGGCGGCCGGGAGAACATAGCACAGGATGCTCACAGGGGATGGAGTCGGGGTGGTGTTGCTCAGGCACATATCATTCATTCGACTTTTCCCGGACCTTCACTGTGGACTTATTCTTGGCCTGGAACACTGCTAGGTCCTGTGGACCCAGAAAAGAGGCTCATATTCTCCCTACCCTCAAAGGACATCCGTCCAGCAAGGGAAGGCAGCCACAAAGTGAGTACTCTGAGAGCAGAAGGCACAGCACCAGGGGGTAAGAGGCAGAGAGGTCACAGAGGGACCGAGAGAGTTCCTCACCCAGTCACAGTGGGGAAAGAGGGCAGGAATCTTCTTACGATCCCACCCAAATGCCTTCTGGTCAGAAGTATCTGCTGTGTACCTAAGCAGAAACAGCTGTCTATGGGAGAGCAGACCTCTGGTGATTTTATGGAAATAGTCAAACATAAGGGGCAAAGATGACTTAGCTCTCATCCCCGGGAGTCATATGAAGGAAAATCACCATCAGCTTCCCTGGGCTTTGTTTATTCATCTGTAACAAGGGGGAACTCTATTCCCAAGGACAAATTAATTTTCCTGACATGTGTTCATGGTAATTACAAAACTTGGTCAGGATTATAGAAAATCTGAGCTTGATTCTCCCAGTTGTGGGAGGCTCAGTCAGTGAAATGTATAGAGTCTCTGGCCGGAACTGAGACGAGGACTGTTTGTATCCGTTTTGTTCATAGGTGTATCCTAGCTTCTAGAACAAATGGGAAACTCAGTATTCCCTTTCTCTCTCTCTCTCTCTCTCTCCCTCCCTCTGTCTGTATGTGTCTCTGTGTGTGTGTGTGTGTGTGTGTGTGTGTCTCTCTCTCTCTTTCTTTTTTTTTTAAGATATATTTATTTTTATTTATTTTGGGCGGGGGTCGGGTTGGGGTGGGAGGGGAGCAGGCGGGCCACTTCTATTGGTCTTTCATTTCTCTATTTTCATCCGTCTTCGTTCTTTGGCTCGTGTGGACCTCCCATTGCGGTGGCGTCTGTTGTTGCAGAGCACCGGCTCTGGGCGCATGCGCTCCAGAGCTCCGGTTCGGTCATTGGACACATGGGTCCAGCTGGCACGTGGGATCTTCCCAGGCCAGGGCTCGAACCGGTGTCCGTTGCACTGCAAGGCAGTGTCCTTACCCACTGGACCACCAGGGGAAGCCCTCTCTTTTTCTCTCTCCCTCTCTCTCTGAGAAAAGCATTATTGTTTCTGTTTGGTCCAAGGCTTGGGAGAGGGCTGCGGGATGGTTAAAATGCTGTCTAGGGGCTGGAGAGAAGCACTTCGGGCAGAAGCCCTGGCCCCAGAGGGGCTTCTCAAAGGCCGCCAGGTTCCAGAGGCTCCTAGTCGTGTTTACCGGTGAGCTTCCAAGAAACACCCACTCAGTTCAGCCTGGGAGCCGGCCAGCCTGTGCAGGTCAATCACAAGGCTTCCCATCTTCTTCACGAGTTTCACCTGCTCATCCAGGATGCTGCTTCCCCGGAGGCCACCGTGGGCAGAATCCAGGGCACGCAGGTCCAAAAGGGCCTGGTTCAGGTTCTTTTCCATGAAAAGGGCAGCATCCGGGATTTTCCCCACTCATCTTGAGTCAGAATCTGCACGTCCTGGAAGAAGGCGCTCAGTGTACTCGTTTTGCATTTTCAAGCGACGTTCCTCGGATAATTCAGGCAGAAAGTGGCCCCCACCCTCCCGAGCTGCATTGTTGCGGTTGGAATAGAAACCCAGGGAAAGGTAAGTCAAAGAACCTCACAGATAACAGGTTGACCAGGCGGTTTATGGCAGTCTCCACCTCAGTGAAATACTTCCGACAAATCTAAGAGCTCGTGGCTGGGCAGTAATAAGGAGCTGGGCTCAAACACGGCTGTTGGTTGGTCGCGGTGGTTAAAGACAGTTGAGGGCTGACTCTAAAGGTTGCAGAAAGAGTTTGGAGTGTGGTTAAAGGCTGAAGCAAGGGAGGTCCCTGGGTCCATTCTGTCCGAACATTGTTGGAGCAAGAAACAGAACCATGGGACAGCAGAGCACACTATCGAAAGTTCAATATTCCTAAAGTCAATTAGGGAGTCCAGTAGAGTCATTTTCAGTTGGTTAGTGAGCACAATCGAGTGATTTCCAGCCTCCTCCATCTTCCCTCCCAGCTCGGGCCTCCTTTCTCCCCTCCTCCCCCTGCCTAGAACCACCTCTGAGCTCAGGCTGTGGGTTGGAACACCTGCAAATGACTGAGCCAAGTGGCCAGGGCTTCCTCACCCTCTGGCAGCTGGGTTCCTGAGGTGAGCATCCTGAGAGAGAGGGAGCCAGCAGAAGCCACAAGGCCTTCTGTGACCTTGCCTCAGAGGTCAAGCCCTATCCCTTCCACTGCATCCTATTTGTTAAGACATTTACAAAGACTTTCTCAGGTACAGAGGTAGGGAATATGCCTTCTCCATGGGGGAATGCCCATATCTCGTTGCAAAAAGCAAAACTTGTGATATGAATATGGCAGACTGCATTTTCCAAGGGATATAGGCATGGATGCCACAACCTTATTATAATGCACATGCAAGCCCTCCCTTGCATTTGTGATATACCTGACATCCCTGACCCGACCCTGCATATTCTTTGCACAGTGCTCAGGACTTCTGCAAGGAAAGTATGAACTCATCAACTTTCTTTCTCATTCCTGTCCAGACTCAGGATCTGGGTCCAGGGGCGTGTGCAAAAATGGCACATGGGGAATGTTTATCTCAGCAAGTAGAGGACTCACGTGGGCTCTGGGTACCTTGGGAGCGAGGCCACACGCAGCTGCTATCACTACCCCTGTGTCTGTGGGCCATTTCTGTCCCTTCCATTCCTCTTTTTCATGGTTTATTTATCATCCCTGTTCAGTTTATGTTATAGGGAATAAATTTTCTTGGGAAAGAAGATGTTATCATACAGCCTTAAATTTTCACTTTCTTTTTTTTTATGCCAATGGTTGTGGCATCATTAGGAATTTTAACCAAATTTACTTATGCTGAGTGGCCCATTTGACAGGAAGAAAATTTCAGACCACGTCAGTACTCAGGCTGTCATTTACTTCAAAGTCAGGGTACAAATCAGTTCTTTTGAATGGATAAGTATTCTTTAGCTAGAGTTGAAATAATCTACAGGGACGTGAAGACCATCTTCCAGCAATATGAGTAAACTGAAATAACATCCAGAATGTTTAGACTGGGGGGGGGGGGAATGGCATTATTCAATTTCCAAATACCCTACCTCGAATAATGAATTTAAAGAACTCGTTCTGACTTTCTTATCCGTGTGACTTTGAAATTGTCCTTCTTTATTTCTTGATGGGGAGATGGGGGAGGGGTGACTAATGGAAAGACGAAGGCAGCAACCTCTCCTAAGGCGTAACTGCTTTCCTGTATCCTAAAACCTCAAGAGAGATTTTTGAAGAAGGGAGGTGGGGGGCGGCGAAAATTTTAAACCTTCTCCAGTGGAATTCAGAGAGCTAGAAATAAAACAGCCTTCAAAGTTGTAACAGATACCCTTCTGCTTTATGACCACATTCTCTAACATCTGTTGAGGGACATTTTCTGACCAAAGGGCCTGTCAGTATCAATAAGGAAAGACGCGTTCCTCATTGTTCTAGAATCTACAGCGTCAAAATTTTTTCTGTAGTTCATACCAGAGGACAGAGAGGGAGACTACAGACGGAAAGACATATTCTTTGCACAGTGCTCAGGACTTCTGCAAGGAAAGTATGAACTCATCAACTTTCTTTCTCATTCCTGTCCAGACTCAGGATCTGGGTCCAGGGGCGTGTGCAAAAATGGCACATGGGGAATGTTTATCTCAGCAAGTAGAGGACTCACGTGGGCTCTGGGTACCTTGGGAGCGAGGCCACACGCAGCTGCTATCACTACCCCTGTGTCTGTGGGCCATTTCTGTCCCTTCCATTCCTCTTTTTCATGGTTTATTTATCATCCCTGTTCAGTTTATGTTATAGGGAATAAATTTTCTTGGGAAAGAAGATGTTATCATACAGCCTTAAATTTTCACTTTCTTTTTTTTTATGCCAATGGTTGTGGCATCATTAGGAATTTTAACCAAATTTACTTATGCTGAGTGGCCCATTTGACAGGAAGAAAATTTCAGACCACGTCAGTACTCAGGCTGTCATTTACTTCAAAGTCAGGGTACAAATCAGTTCTTTTGAATGGATAAGTATTCTTTAGCTAGAGTTGAAATAATCTACAGGGACGTGAAGACCATCTTCCAGCAATATGAGTAAACTGAAATAACATCCAGAATGTTTAGACTGGGGGGGGGGGGAATGGCATTATTCAATTTCCAAATACCCTACCTCGAATAATGAATTTAAAGAACTCGTTCTGACTTTCTTATCCGTGTGACTTTGAAATTGTCCTTCTTTATTTCTTGATGGGGAGATGGGGGAGGGGTGACTAATGGAAAGACGAAGGCAGCAACCTCTCCTAAGGCGTAACTGCTTTCCTGTATCCTAAAACCTCAAGAGAGATTTTTGAAGAAGGGAGGTGGGGGGCGGCGAAAATTTTAAACCTTCTCCAGTGGAATTCAGAGAGCTAGAAATAAAACAGCCTTCAAAGTTGTAACAGATACCCTTCTGCTTTATGACCACATTCTCTAACATCTGTTGAGGGACATTTTCTGACCAAAGGGCCTGTCAGTATCAATAAGGAAAGACGCGTTCCTCATTGTTCTAGAATCTACAGCGTCTAGGGTTATTGAAATGGATATATACTGTAGTTCATACCAGAGGACAGAGAGGGAGACTACAGACGGAAGGAAAAGGGGAGCGCGGATTAAAGTGCGGAGTTGCTCCTGGCCCTGCTTTGAACTCTCCCTGGCTTTTTTGGAACTTAACCAAGATCAAACAAGCAGTTGAAGCCAGCTCTGGCCTCTGGTTCTCTGTATAAATTTCGGAGTTGATTTTGAGGTTAAGATTATGAAGTTTGGTGGTAACTTTAAACTGGAAAGTGTTGCATTCACCTTTTATATTCCCCAAAGAAAGAAGAAATGCCCAGCCATGTAATGAAACTCCTTTCAATCTGACCATTGTGTTAGGAAAAGATTTCACACTGAGCAAGTCTTTGCAGCCAGACTCAAATGTTTCCCATTAAGGCCGTGCACGGGTATAAATGTGCAAGGGTCTGCTTCAGAGTGTGTGCAGATCTCCAAGCAAATGCACACACTTGGGGACTTGAATAGAGTATCAAAAACAGATTCACGGTTGAACACTCGTTTGCACTTCTTGTTGCCATTGCTTAGAGCCTAGACAATGAGAAAGGAAATTCCCTAAACCCTCTTGGTGGTGGCAGAGGTGGGGGACCCATTCGATTAGGCAGAACATATGTAGCTCAGATTGTTGCAGCGTTAATGCCTGGAATCAGAATTGCTCGCTAGCAAGGGTTGCAATGCATCTTACTAGACCCCTTCAAGCCTGGCAACTTTTGCTTCAAGGGCAAAACAAGTATTCAAAAATGGAGTTTAAAATGATACACAGAATTTTACACTATCAAAACAGGAAATTTCTATTCAGAAAATGACTTTTACTAAAGTTGAAAAAAACTACATTAACAGAAAACTTTCAACTTGTTATAAGACAGTTCTTATTTTGATTATTTTGAGGGACTAGGGGGACTTTCCTTCCCCTTGCCTCAGAGCAAATGACAAAAACAAGCCCTTCTTATAAAACAGCTACATTCGAGAGAGGGTGTTAAGGCAAGTTAAAGTTCCCAGGTGTAACCACAATCATGCTAATGAGAAAAGAAGCAAGGAGACTTCAGGAAAGTTTGTAGATGGTATCTTCTGAATCCTTTTTGAATAATGGGCCTGGTTATCTCCACTTTATCAGAGGGGCATTCAGCATCCAAAGATAACTTGTCAAGGTCATAAGATTCCTCAGAGCCACTACCAGAAAAGAGAACACTTAATAGTGTGTGTACTGCTCAGAAATCAACCTGGTATGCCACTGCTGGGAGTAGCCTTTGTAGACAATGTACTGGCTGAAGGAAGTGGTGAAGTAAGAGAAGCAAAGAATAAACAGAAAAATGAAGTCTGATCTGACTCCTCAAAAAAAGTTATTTCTATAGTTGTTTAAAATGAGACAAATCAACTATACTTAAATTTAAAAAGAGAGAGAGACCATGTTTCACTCTTAAAAGTTTTCATATAATTTAATACAACTTGCATGATTCAGATACATTTAAAACTTTCCTGTTTCTTTTTTTTAATTGATGCATAGTTGATTTATAATATTGTTAGTTTCAACTGTACAGCAAAATGATTCAGTTATATGTATTTTTCAGGTTTCTTCATTATACATTATTATACAATAGTGAGTATAGCTACCTGAGCTATACAGTAAATCCTGCAACTTACCTATTTTACATATGGTATTTTAGACCTAAACCCTCTTGGTGGTGGCAGAGGTGGGGGACCCATTCGATTAGGCAGAACATATGTAGCTCAGATTGTTGCAGCGTTAATGCCTGGAATCAGAATTGCTCGCTAGCAAGGGTTGCAATGCATCTTACTAGACCCCTTCAAGCCTGGCAACTTTTGCTTCAAGGGCAAAACAAGTATTCAAAAATGGAGTTTAAAATGATACACAGAATTTTACACTATCAAAACAGGAAATTTCTATTCAGAAAATGACTTTTACTAAAGTTGAAAAAAACTACATTAACAGAAAACTTTCAACTTGTTATAAGACAGTTCTTATTTTGATTATTTTGAGGGACTAGGGGGACTTTCCTTCCCCTTGCCTCAGAGCAAATGACAAAAACAAGCCCTTCTTATAAAACAGCTACATTCGAGAGAGGGTGTTAAGGCAAGTTAAAGTTCCCAGGTGTAACCACAATCATGCTAATGAGAAAAGAAGCAAGGAGACTTCAGGAAAGTTTGTAGATGGTATCTTCTGAATCCTTCTCGAATAATGGGCCTGGTTATCGCCACTTTATCAGAGGGGCCTTCAGCATCCAAAGATAACTTGTCAAGGTCATAAGACACCTCAGAGCCACTACCAGAAAAGAGAACACTTAATAGTGTTTTACTGCTCAGAAATCAACCTGGTATGCCACTGCTGGGAGTAGCCTTTGTAGACAATGTACTGGCTGAAGGAAGTGGTGAAGTAAGAGAAGCAAAGAATAAACAGAAAAATGAAGTCTGATCTGACTCCTCAAAAAAAGTTATTTCTATAGTTGTTTAAAATGAGACAAATCAACTATACTTAAATTTAAAAAGAGAGAGAGACCATGTTTCACTCTTAAAAGTTTTCATATAATTTAATACAACTTGCATGATTCAGATACATTTAAAACTTTCCTGTTTCTTTTTTTTAATTGATGCATAGTTGATTTATAATATTGTTAGTTTCAACTGTACAGCAAAATGATTCAGTTATATGTATTTTTCAGGTTTCTTCATTATACATTATTATACAATAGTGAGTATAGCTACCTGAGCTATACAGTAAATCCTGCAACTTACCTATTTTACATATGGTAATTTTGTATCTGTAAATCCCATATTCCTAGTTTACCCCCACCCCAGTTTCTCTTTTCTAATTGCAGAATTTAAATTGATATTGAATACCTTCACCTAGTGTTTCAAACTTAGTATAGTTGACGTCAACATTTTAAAGTAACATTTTTTTTTTTTTTTTTAAAGAATTGGTTAAATTGCTCCTTCACTTTTAAAAAAATTTTTTTTTAATTTATTCATTTTTGGCTGTTCTGGGTTTTCACTGCTGCCACAGACTCTTCTCTAGTTGCAGGGGGTGGGGCTACTCTCTAGTTGAGGTGAGAAGGATTCTTGTTGCGGTGACTTCTCTTGTTGTGGAGCTCGGGCTCTGGGGCACACAGGCTTCAGTAGTTGTGGCCCATGGGCTCCATAGTTGCAGCTCCGAGGCTCTAGAGCACAGGCTCCATAGTTGCGGCTCACGGGCGTCCTTGCTCCGCAGCATGCGGGATCTTCCCAGATCAGGAATCGAACCCGTGTCTCCTGCATTGGCAGGCAGACTCTTTAGCACTGAGCTACCAGGGAAGCCCAGCATTTTAAAGGAACATTTTATTTTATTTTATCTTATTTTATTTTTTTAAAACTTTTATTTATCTATTTTTGGCTGTGCTGGGTCTTTGTTGTTGTGTGGGTTTAGCTGTTCTGTGGTATGTGGGATCTTCCCGGATCAGGGATCAAACCTGGGTCTCCTGCATTGGCAGACAGGTTCTTATCCACTGTGCCACAAGGGAAGTCCTAAAGGAACATTTTAAATTGATTTCAATATGTATTATGTTGTCAACTGCAGTTGGCATTTGCCCATTACACTGCCAATGACTGAACAAGGGCATTTGCCATCTGCCTCTATGGAGTTTGACCCCGTGCTGACAGCTGCTGACCTTCCACACCCCCTGAGGCAGTTCAGGGTGGAGCAGGCACTCTGTGCTCCAGGGAATCTGATGGGGCAGGTCTTTAGACAGGTAGATGTTTTTAGGAACTAATTTATTATCTCAATCCTTGCATCTCCTCATATTTAGAAAAGCACTAAATCCCTTCATGGTGACATCAGATCCTTGTGACTAACCAAAACCCTTTCATTTATTGGTATTAAGCTCCCTCTTCTCAAATCTTATATATTGATCCTTCTCCTGCTGCCTCTTAGGAGCCGTCTCTCAGAGCTCTCTGAGGCGCTGTCTTCCAGGCTGCCGTCCTAATTGTATCCCAAATAAAACTCAACCCACACCTCTCAAGTTGTTCATCTTTTTTTAGTTGGCAATGCCATACAACCATAAATGTATTGTTACTTTCTTATATATTGATATAAATATACACACACACAGAGTAAAAAGACATTTCTACTACTCGATATAGTCAGAGTTCGGAGAATTGATTTGCAATGTTGTAGGAATTATTTCTGTTGTCTGGAATTTATCTAAAGAGTCACTTCTACTTGGTTGGGTTGTTATTCTTTTTTTTTTTCCTTCAACTTTTCTTCAGTTTTCTTATTTGCTAACAGTACAAATGATTACAGTAAACGGGAGAAAGGTGACATTTTTCTCACCTAAGAGTAAAACCAGCATCCAGCAAAACTTCTTTCTTCTGTCTTCTCCCCATTCTCTTTGGCGCCAATTCCAATCATCTTAGACTATCACCCAAAGTCTGACTCCATTGTAAGGTAATATTGACCCAGACGTCTGTGCACTGTAATAGTGAGACTTTTGAGGTCTAGCAATTTTCCAGGGTCCAAAGGCCATCATTTGTAATGGTAGGATTTCAGGTGCGTTGACAGATGGTAGGGCAGCCATGTTTGAAACCAGAGTTGATATTCCTCCATTCATGTTGCTGAAGGAATTTCTTAGGTGTATGGCAAGTTCTCCGTACAGGTTTTGATTATTTTTTTAGCTTGTCTTAAAATTTTAAAACCTACCAAAGCTGGAACATGGTCTACCCAAAGAATGAGGGTCACTGACTCTCCAAGTCCCTGAATTTCAAACCAGACACAGATGACCCCCTGTGAACTCTGGGGGCCCTCCTCACCCCCACTGCTGCAGGGAAAATGTGGGGGGAGGGGGCAACCTGAACACAGGATTTGCCAGGAGGTTCTGCCCCACCTAGAACCTCCCTAGACACCGGGATTGCTGGTGCCTATAGATCCACAATTACAAATTCCTTCCTCCATCAATACAGTGAAAGTACTCTGGTAAAAGGTCACATCTTATCCACTGACCTGACGCCTTATCTCAACATCTACAACAGAAGTTCTTAAGGTGTTTTATGAAACTCCAGGTTCCTGGGAATCAGCATAGAATCAATGAATGAGGACCACAGGCACCAGGGTTCAGGAATCTGAATTTTTAACCCAAATTCTCATTTGATCCTTATGCACGGTAACACGTGAGAACTTTGGGCTTCGAGTTAGAAACAAGGAGGAAGCAAGAACAGAAGATGTGGGACCAGGGTTGTATATGGAATCAAAGATAAACATCATGAAGTATGGCCTGTTTGACAATTTCAGTGCATCTTGGAAGGCCAAAAAGCAAAAATCAGTGAGAAAATAAAGGAAGGGAAGAGGGCACAAGTTTTATGGACCCATCATGGGCCTCTGAAATGTTGTCCTGCTTTAAATACGTTTGTGCCATCTCATCAGGAAAGCAGTTTTGTTGTTTCTCTTCCCTCTTTATTTCCTTTTAATATAAAAAGATTCCTTTCCTTACTGAATGCACAGAATTTTGCTGTGAAAGCATGGTCTTTGTGGAGAGTGAGAAAGGTATTTTTTACAAAGAAATACTTCATACTTAGTAATCCCGTATCTTTCTCCAATATTAGTTGCTTCAAGGGCTTCTACAAAGATGGTATCTTTTCAGGTTCCTCTTTTTTTTTTTAAATAACACCTCACTTAAAATAAGCAAAACATTTTTATTCATACAAATATCTTTTACCAACTCAACCTAGTATTACCATAGAAGCTTTGTAGACTCCAAAGGCTGTCATGATTAACCTTCTTTGGATGAAACTTCAGGGATGTGCTTTGAACCCACAAAAGAAATTAAATGCACAGTTAAGACTGATTTTCATCATCAAGTTACAATAGGGAATTGTCTTTAAAGCCATCTCCTGCTGTCTTCATTAGAGTCCTGATCTCTTGCTGTAAATTTATATTCCTTTGTGGGTTTAAGGCAGATATCGGATATCCTTTTAATCTATATTTATTAAGGAAGCTATTGACGAGTCTCATTCTGCCACAAATTCATGAACACAGTTCCTGTGACCAACCCTAGTGGGAGCCTTAAGTGAATACACCATCTTCAAGCCAAGTGGCCATTTTTCACAAGGTGAATGGACTTTTTTCTTAATTGTGCAAGTTAAAACCACGTATCACTTTGACTTGTTTGCAGTCTGACATGTTCCACAAGCCCGACCCACCAGTAAATAAAGCAATGTATGCCAATGACAGAAAACCCTAAGAAACCTCTGAGCTTCCCACCCTGACCCCTACCCCTACCCCTTCATCCTTTCCATTTCCAGAAAGCCTCTCCCAATTAAGGACCTTCTATGTATAGCTGAGCCAAGCTTCTGATTAGAAGACATTCTGACCTAGAGAGAAGGAGGGACACCTTCCCTGGCTGTTGTCAGCTTCACCCACTGTCTCTCGGCTCTGCAGGCTTCCGCGGTGGCTCAGTGGTAAAGAATCCACCTGCGATGCAGAAGCTGCAGGCGTCACAGCTTAGATCTCTGGGCCAGAAAGGTTCTCTAGAGGAGGAAATGGCAACCCACTCCAGTATTGTTGCCTGGGAAAGCTCATGGATAGAGGAGCCTGGTGGGCTACAGTCTATGAGTCAGATGCGACTGAATGACTGAGCACCCATGTTCTCTGCTTTGCATCACACGTGAACTGACCTGTGCAAACTCCATCCTTGCAGGCCCCTTTGCCGCTGGCATCCAGATCCGTTCAGTCAAGGCGGACACTGGATGGAGATGGGGGAGCTGGCAGAAAGAAGTCAGAATCTTCCCCCTTCGTTTGGTTTTAGGCAGCGTCTTTGGCCAGGGCTGTGCCTCCTCCATGGCTGCAGCTCCCCTAGGGCAACCTCCTGTTGGCTGAACCAAGCTGGAAGCCAGTCAGCAAAGGAGTCTGGAAAATGCCTCTGCAGTTCAGCTGATTGGGCATGCTCTAGGGAAGATCAGGGAAAGCTGAGAACTAACAGCCAAATGACCAGCACAGAGGGCTGACCTAAGTAAGAGTCACCAGCACCCTCTTTGCTTGGTAAGGCAAAGAGTGACAGCTGACTCCAGTGCAATGGCGACCTGACCAGGTATTAGGAGTCATGCTAGGCTCTAAGAACACAGATGGAGAGCACGTGATCCCAGCTCTCACAGTCTTTGGTTCAAATCCTGTCCATGCTCCCTTATGTGTAGTTGGCTTTGAGCAACTAACTTGACCGCTCCAAGCCACCTCCTCTTTCCCTGTAAAAGAGAGAGGGTAATCGTGTGGACCTCCTAGGGTTGTGGTAAGGGTTCCATGAGATTGTCGCTTGTAGTGGACATTCAGTGAGCATTTGCTGGATAAAGCCAGGCCAATTAAGCCAGACACTTAAGAAGGAAAATGACTTTGCACTTGCCTGATGGCCTCCCCTATTTTAAGGCCTAAAAACCACGAGCTGCTGCTGCTGGGTAGTCACTTTAGTCATGTCCAACTCTGTGTGATCCTATAGACTGCAGCCCATCAAGCTCCTCTGTCCATGGGAGTTCTCAGGCAAAAATACTTGAGCAGGTGGCCATGTCCTCCTCCAGGGGATTTTCCCAACCCAGACATGGAACCTGGGTCTCTTGCATTGAAGGCAGAGATTCCTCACCACTGAGCCATTTGAGAAACCATGTGTGTGTGTGTATTCGAGACCCCATGGACTGTAGCTTGCCAGGCTTCTCATCCATGGAATTTCCAGGCAAGAATACGGGAGTGGGCCAAAGCAAGAGAGCTTCGGCGTATGAGGCGCTGAAATAAGAATGAGCTGGGGGGCTTCCCTTGGTGGTCCAGTGGGTAAGGACACCGCCTTGCAGTGCAAGGGGCGCCGGTTCCATCCCTGGCCTGGGAAGATCCCACGTGCCGCAGAGCAGCTGAATCGATGTGTCCAATTACCGAACCAGAGCTCTGGAGCGCATGCACCCAGAGCCGGTGCCCTGCAACAACAGAGGCCACTGTGATGGGAGGCCCACACGGGCCATAGAACAAAGATGGATGAAAATAGATAAATGAAAGACCAATAGAAGTGGCCCGCCTGCTACCCCCCTCCCCAACCTATCCCCCGCCCAAAAAGAATAATAAATAAATAAATCTTTTTTTTTAAAGATTTATTTATTTATTTTACTTTGGGCGGGGTCTGGGGAGGGAGGGAGTGGGCGGGCCAATTCTATTGATCTTTCATTTTCTATTTTCATTCGTTCGTTCTTTGGCTCCTGTGGGCCTCCCATCGCGGTGGCGTCTGTCGTGCAGAGCGCCGGCTCTGGCGCATGCGCTCCAGGCTCTGGCTCTAAGAACACAGATGGAGAGCACGTGATCCCAGCTCTCACAGTCTTTGGTTCAAATCCTGTCCATGCTCCCTTATGTGTAGTTGGCTTTGAGCAACTAACTTGACCGCTCAAGCCACCTCCTCTTTCCCTGTAAAAGAGAGGGTAATCGTGTGGACCTCCTAGGGTTGTGGTAAGGGTTCCATGAGATTGTCGCTTGTAGTGGACATTCAGTGAGCATTTGCTGGATAAAGCCAGGCCAATTAAGCCAGACACTTAAGAAGGAAAATGACTTTGCACTTGCCTGATGGCCTCCCCTATTTTAAGGCCTAAAAACCACGAGCTGCTGCTGCTGGGTAGTCACTTTAGTCATGTCCAACTCTGTGTGATCCTATAGACTGCAGCCCATCAAGCTCCTCTGTCCATGGGAGTTCTCAGGCAAAAATACTTGAGCAGGTGGCCATGTCCTCCTCCAGGGGATTTTCCCAACCCAGACATGGAACCTGGGTCTCTTGCATTGAAGGCAGAGATTCCTCACCACTGAGCCATTTGAGAAACCATGTGTGTGTGTGTATTCGAGACCCCATGGACTGTAGCTTGCCAGGCTTCTCATCCATGGAATTTCCAGGCAAGAATACGGGAGTGGGCCAAAGCAAGAGAGCTTCGGCGTATGAGGCGCTGAAATAAGAATGAGCTGGGGGGCTTCCCTTGGTGGTCCAGTGGGTAAGGACACCGCCTTGCAGTGCAAGGGGCGCCGGTTCCATCCCTGGCCTGGGAAGATCCCACGTGCCGCAGAGCAGCTGAATCGATGTGTCCAATTACCGAACCAGAGCTCTGGAGCGCATGCACCCAGAGCCGGTGCCCTGCAACAACAGAGGCCACTGTGATGGGAGGCCCACACGGGCCATAGAACAAAGATGGATGAAAATAGATAAATGAAAGACCAATAGAAGTGGCCCGCCTGCTACCCCCCTCCCCAACCTATCCCCCGCCCAAAATGAATAATAAATAAATAAATCTTTTTTTTTTTTTTTAAAGATTTATTTATTTATTTTACTTTGGGCGGGGGTCGGGTTGGGGAGGGAGGGGAGTGGGCGGGCCAATTCTATTGATCTTTCATTTTTCTATTTTCATTCGTCTTCGTTCTTTGGCTCCTGTGGGCCTCCCATCGCGGTGGCGTCTGTCGTTGCAGAGCGCCGGCTCTAGGCGCATGCGCTCCAGAGCTCTGGCTCGGTGATTGGACACATCGGTCCAACCGCTCCGCGGCACGTGGGATCTTCCCAGGCCAGGGCTCGAACCGGCGTCCCTTGCACTGCAAGGCGGTGTCCTTACCCAGTGGACCACCAGGGGAAGCCCCATAAATAAATCTTTTAAAAAAAAAAAAGAATGAGCTGGAGCCTGGTGAGCAAGGATGTAATGGGGAGAAGCGGGGAGGGGTTGACTAGGATAGGGGCTCAGGGTTTAAAATTTTGTTGTGATGAAATATACATAACATCCAGTTTAAAAAAAAAAATACTGGAGTGGTTTGCCATTTGCTTCTCCAACCACCACTAGCAAGGGCAGTAAACCACCAGCTTCAATACAGTGTGGTAAAGGGCTGCAACAAGCACACCCACAAGCCATGCTGGAAACCCAGCAGGGAGAGAACTTGTAGAGACCTCACTGAGAAGCTCTGGGGGTTCTCCTCCAGGGGGAGGGAGGCAGGGGCCAGAGAGAAAGGACCAGGGATAGAACCCAAGTCCCCTGCATCAGCAGGCCAATACTTTTTTTTTTTTTAAGAACTTTATTTATGGATTGATTTCATTTTGGCCGTGCTGGGTCTTTGTTGCTGTGCGGAGTTTTTCCTCTGGTTGCGGCAAGTGGGGTATCCTTTCTAGTTGCACTGTGTGCACTTCTCATTGCAGTAGTTTCTCTCATCGCAGAGCACGGGATCTAGGCTCACAGGCTACCGTAGTGGCAGCCAGCACATGGGCTTACTAGTTGTGGCTTCCGGGGTTTGGGGTACAGAGTCAGCAGTTGTGGTGCATGGGCGTAGTTGCTCCACAGCATGTGGGATCTTCCCAGACCAGGGATCAAACCCATGTCTCCTGACAAGCAGATGTGTTACCACTGAACCACCAGGGAAGCCCAGCAGGTCAATTCTTAACCACTGGACCATCAGGGAAAGCCCTGTCTTTCTTTCAAAGGCCAGTCACGGGCACCGTCACTACTTCTGTTTTTAAAAGAAAGTGCAGTGAAATCCTTAAAACCTCCTAAGATGGTATTAATGAAAACATACGAATCCTTATTTTTCCTATTTCTGAAACCTTCTGTGATGCTGAGGGGTGGGGTGGGATGTGGAGATGAGATAGTTTGCAAATAAAAGTAGGCCTTTTATTATTTTTTTTATAGAGCCGTTCAGTTATAAACTCTGCCACCTGCAAAGTTGGAAATCAATTGAACTGCAATTTTCTTTAAAGCATTTTCAATGCAACTGCTAACTTGTCTAGATGTTTGACTTTCAGGTTTCAAAACCTGTCAGTTAAAACTTGCTTACATACTCCTTTTCTCTGAAGCTACAAGTCTGAAGAGAAATTACGTCGCAAATTAGAAACAAGGAACTAAGACTTGATAGGAACACAAAAGACTTGCGGATGGGCTGGGGGACAAGAAACTTCAACCCCTGCTCTGGAAATGAGTGAGGATAAGAAGGCTTGACTACCCCCTGCCTCTACTGAGGCTGTGCCTTCTCAGCTCCAAAGGCACCAACTGATCCCTTCACAAGAACACCTGGACTATTCCAGGAAAAAGCCGTTAGTCAAACCTGCTGTTGGCTAAGCTTACCAGTCAATTCTGTGAAGCCATGGTACAGAGAGCACAGGCTGGACAGGGCTCAGTAAAAGTCCCATTGGGGAAATCCTAAGGTCACCAGGTAGTCATTACAGAACTAATTCTACTGGCCTGAAAGAGTTAACTCAACTCCTAAAGAGAAGCAAGGTATTTCCTATTCCTAGGATGAGCCAGCCTCTCCCAGTTTAACGCAATGAAGCTGTTTCTCCCCCTTGCCTTCTCCTCTTCTCTGGCCTGAAAGCGCTCTGACAGTTGGCCAGCCCAAGATAGGTCACCCTGGGAGGCTCACCTTCCATTTCTTGGTACAGGCCCTTCTATAGGCCAAAGGTGGGTTGGGGACAGCTGAGTAAATCCACACACACACAAGGAACAGCCACGGTGACAAATCCCTTGACTTTGTGTACCTGGATTCTAAACACCTACCCGGACTCTACCAGCCCAGCCAGACCGCCCTGTAACAAGAAAGCCACCAGAAGGCTGGCTCACATGCTCCCTGCACCCTGCAGCGCTGGGCACAGAAAGCCCCAGACAGCCCCTGGCCTCCCCCCCAACTGTCCACAGATGTCCTCGGCAATGTTTTTTTTTTGGATTGGAGATGAGATAGTTTGCAAATAAAAGTAGGCCTTTATTATTTTGTTTATAGAGCCGTTCAGTTATAAACTCTGCCACCTGCAAAGTTGGAAATCAATTGAACTGCAATTTTCTTTAAAGCATTTTCAATGCAACTGCTAACTTGTCTAGATGTTTGACTTTCAGGTTTCAAAACCTGTCAGTTAAAACTTGCTTACATACTCCTTTTCTCTGAAGCTACAAGTCTGAAGAGAAATTACGTCGCAAATTAGAAACAAGGAACTAAGACTTGATAGGAACACAAAAGACTTGCGGATGGGCTGGGGGACAAGAAACTTCAACCCCTGCTCTGGAAATGAGTGAGGATAAGAAGGCTTGACTACCCGCTGCCTCTACTGAGGCTGTGCCTTCTCAGCTCCAAAGGCACCAACTGATCCCTTCACAAGAACACCTGGACTATTCCAGGAAAAAGCCGTTAGTCAAACCTGCTGTTGGCTAAGCTTACCAGTCAATTCTGTGAAGCCATGGTACAGAGAGCACAGGCTGGACAGGGCTCAGTAAAAGTCCCATTGGGGAAATCCTAAGGTCACCAGGTAGTCATTACAGAACTAATTCTACTGGCCTGAAAGAGTTAACTCAACTCCTAAAGAGAAGCAAGGTATTTCCTATTCCTAGGATGAGCCAGCCTCTCCCAGTTTAACGCAATGAAGCTGTTTCTCCCCCTTGCCTTCTCCTCTTCTCTGGCCTGAAAGCGCTCTGACAGTTGGCCAGCCCAAGATAGGTCACCCTGGGAGGCTCACCTTCCATTTCTTGGTACAGGCCCTTCTATAGGCCAAAGGTGGGTTGGGGACAGCTGAGTAAATCCACACACACACAAGGAACAGCCACGGTGACAAATCCCTTGACTTTGTGTACCTGGATTCTAAACACCTACCCGGACTCTACCAGCCCAGCCAGACCGCCCTGTAACAAGAAAGCCACCAGAAGGCTGGCTCACATGCTCCCTGCACCCTGCAGCGCTGGGCACAGAAAGCCCCAGAAGCAGTTCCCCATGGCCTCCCGGCCCGGCCACAACTGTCCACAGATGTCCTCGGCAAAAGAGCAGAGAGCCACGGAGGACACAGACGTGTTCAATGATCCACACACTTCTTTCCAGATGCTTTTTTTTTAAAGCAACTGAGTATGAAAAATGTCTAACATAGATCAAAATAGACATATTAGACTGGCTCCCTATGGACCTATGACCCAGCTGTGACAATTAATAACTTACAGCTAATTTTATTTCAGCTGTATCCCAGCCACTCCCCTACTAGGTTATCTTGGAGCAGATCCCAGACTTTCTATCATTTCATCCATAAATACTTCAGTGTGTATCTCTAAAAGATAAAGACTCTTTAAAAAAAAAAAGTCACACAAACACACATGAAACAGTGACTACCTCTAAAAAAAAATAACAAAATACCCCTTGGAGATGAACCTTGAAGACATTATGCCAAGTGAAATAAGATTGTCACAAAAAAGGCAACTAGTGGATAATTACCCTTCTATAAGTCTCTTAGAGTAGTAAATTCAAAGAGACAAGGAGCGGAATGGTGGCCAGGGACTGGGGGAGGTGGGAAAGGGGATTCTTCTTTAATGGGTGCAGTTGCTATTCTGCAGAATTCATAGTGCTCTGCGACCGGATGCGGGTAAAGGTAGCATGATGTGAATATCGCCACGCCACTGAGCTGTATGTTGAACTGGAAAACGACTGAAATAGCAACTTTTATATGAGTGTTATGTATTTTACCATAATTTTTTTTTTCAAATGACACATTAAAAGTAAAGCCCTTCAGATCATAAAGTATTCACTAAGTATTTAATTATCTCCTAACTGTCATACATTTTGTTCAGTTTGTTTACTTGGATCAGAATCCATATAGGGGTCACAGACTGTGTTGTCAGTACTTATCTATTCCCCTGACATTCGTTGCTGTTGTTGTTGTTTGCGGCTACAATTTATATATTGAAGACATTTTTCCTGTAATATTTCCCACAGTGAAGATTTCTCAGTTTGCATCCCTGGAATGTCCTCTGTTCCATTTTCATAAAAATTGGAAGTTGGAAGGAGTAGATCAGATTTTAAAAATTTCTACCCGGACTCTACCAGCCCAGCCAGACCGCCCTGTAACAAGAAAGCCACCAGAAGGCTGGCTCACATGCTCCCTGCACCCTGCAGCGCTGGGCACAGAAAGCCCCAGAAGCAGTTCCCCATGGCCTCCCGGCCCGGCCACAACTGTCCACAGATGTCCTCGGCAAAAGAGCAGAGAGCCACGGAGGACACAGACGTGTTCAATGATCCACACACTTCTTTCCAGATGCTTTTTTTTTAAAGCAACTGAGTATGAAAAATGTCTAACATAGATCAAAATAGACATATTAGACTGGCTCCCTATGGACCTATGACCCAGCTGTGACAATTAATAACTTACAGCTAATTTTATTTCAGCTGTATCCCAGCCACTCCCCTACTAGGTTATCTTGGAGCAGATCCCAGACTTTCTATCATTTCATCCATAAATACTTCAGTGTGTATCTCTAAAAGATAAAGACTCTTTAAAAAAAAAAAGTCACACAAACACACATGAAACAGTGACTACCTCTAAAAAAAAATAACAAAATACCCCTTGGAGATGAACCTTGAAGACATTATGCCAAGTGAAATAAGATTGTCACAAAAAAGGCAACTAGTGGATAATTACCCTTCTATAAGTCTCTTAGAGTAGTAAATTCAAAGAGACAAGGAGCGGAATGGTGGCCAGGGACTGGGGGAGGTGGGAAAGGGGATTCTTCTTTAATGGGTGCAGTTGCTATTCTGCAGAATTCATAGTGCTCTGCGACCGGATGCGGGTAAAGGTAGCATGATGTGAATATACGCCACGCCACTGAGCTGTATGTTGAACTGGAAAACGACTGAAATAGCAACTTTTATATGAGTGTTATGTATTTTACCATAATTTTTTTTTTCAAATGACACATTAAAAGTAAAGCCCTTCAGATCATAAAGTATTCACTAAGTATTTAATTATCTCCTAACTGTCATACATTTTGTTCAGTTTGTTTACTTGGATCAGAATCCATATAGGGGTCACAGACTGTGTTGTCAGTACTTATCTATTCCCCTGACATTCGTTGCTGTTGTTGTTGTTTGCCGGCTACAATTTATATATTGAAGACATTTTTCCTGTAATATTTCCCACAGTGAAGATTTCTCAGTTTGCATCCCTGGAATGTCCTCTGTTCCATTTTCATAAAAATTGGAAGTTGGAAGAGAGTAGATCAGATTTTAATTTGATTATTTCAGGCAAGATAGATTCTCTGCAGAGATGTGACTACACTACCAAAATGCGAGTGTGCAAAGATTGATCAACATCCTATCTTAACCAATGTAGCATGAGCTCTCCACTGCCATCGGCCTTGGGACGGGGACAGGAGGAATGAAAGGAAATATCAGAAAGATGGGTTAATGGAATCCTTGCCATCAAGGAACCTGCAACCTTGTTAAGAACGAAAAACTGATAAAAGTGAAAAAATTAAACAAGCTCAGAACTGTGTTGTGACTGTAAAAGCCATCTCATTCAAAGAGTGAGATCACCTAACAAATAAAAAAAAAAAAAGGCTTTAGGTCAGATAAAGTCCCTGAAATGGGTTTTTCAAGGACTGATGGATTGTAGAAGAAAGAAGATATTTTAGGAAGGAAAACGATACAGAGAAAAGCACAGAAGTTGCCTTTTAGGGGTGGGGGTGACCACAGAGGGGATTCACCCAGGTGGGCTGAGAGGGCAAAGACAGGGAAACTCAGCAGACATGCGTTGGAAGAAGCCTACTGCTCTCTAGAGATGAAGGCAAATTAGAGGTTACTTCAGGTTTGGCATGCTCACTTTGGTAAGATTCTGCAAGAGCCATGGTGTTTTGAGAATCTGATTTCCAATATCTTTTAGTAAAAGAATTGAGGGTTTCCCTTATCTCTTCCAACTGAGTTGACCCTTCCTAGAGATGAAACCCATGAAAAAAGTTTTATGAAAAATACAGTTAGAATTTGATAAAATGTCAAGCATTAGCCTCAAACACTCTGGAGCAGAAGATGGGGGAGACACAGAGGACTATCGATGGAAAAAAGGCAGACAGAGTTGACAGTTGGAGTTGTGTAATGATGGGTCCACAGGCTCGTGATGTTCTCCTCCCTACTTCTTTTTTTATTATTATTATTTTATTTATTTATTTATTTTTGGCTATTCTGGGTTTTCACTGCTGCTGCAGGCTCTTCTCTAGTTGCAGGGTGTGGGGGCTCCTCTTTAGCTGAGGTGAGCAGGCTTCTTGTTGTGGTGACCTCTCTTGTTGTGGAACTCGGGCTCTAGGGCACACGGGCTTCCATAGTTGCTGCACATGGGCTCCATAGTTGTGACTCTGAGGCTCCAGAGCACAGGCTCCATAGTTGTGGCTCACAGGCTTCGTTGCTCTGCAGCATGTGGGATCTACCTGGATCAGGGATGATATCCATGTCTCCTGCGTTGGCAGGCAAGCTCTTCACCATTGAGCTACCAGGGAAGCCACTATCCTCTCTACTTCTGCCGTTTGAATCTTCCCATAATAAAAAGTTATTGGTAAATCTATTATTATTGGGATCAAGGGTCATTCCCACATCCCATGTTTCCCACGTTATTAAAAAAAAGATTCGCTGGCCCAGAAGATGTAGCACTTGTCTCTTCTGTGACTAAGCTATTTAACTCTGAGCCAATTGCTTCACCTCTGTGGACCTCGATCCCCTTCTCTGTAACATGAGAGGAAAGGGAATGAGAACTAACATTTACTAAATGACTACTGTGTGCAGGAATTGGGCAGTGCACTTGACTTGGGGGAGGATGGGTCCCCCAATTATCCATTTCGCTTTCACTTAGTTTTTGGATGAGCCCATGAGCCAGAGACCTTGCCACTGGCTTCAGAGACACAGATAATAGAGACAGCACCTGTCTTCAAGGATTTTATGATTTACAAACACAGACTAGTAAGACAGGTTATAATCTAACTGGTGAATGTTCCAGTAGTTGTTGTTTATTGAACATAATTACATGGGTAAGAGGCTAAATGTTTTACACTATATAATATATCCCTACAATATATATATATATAAAAGTGAGATGGTTTAATAATATATATAGAATTTGATAAAATGTCAAGCATTAGCCTCAAACACTCTGGAGCAGAAGATGGGGGAGACACAGAGGACTATCGATGGAAAAAAGGCAGACAGAGTTGACAGTTGGAGTTGTGTAATGATGGGTCCACAGGCTCGTGATGTTCTCCTCCCTACTTCTTTTTTTATTATTATTATTTTATTTATTTATTTATTTTTGGCTATTCTGGGTTTTCACTGCTGCTGCAGGCTCTTCTCTAGTTGCAGGGTGTGGGGGCTCCTCTTTAGCTGAGGTGAGCAGGCTTCTTGTTGTGGTGACCTCTCTTGTTGTGGAACTCGGGCTCTAGGGCACACGGGCTTCCATAGTTGCTGCACATGGGCTCCATAGTTGTGACTCTGAGGCTCCAGAGCACAGGCTCCATAGTTGTGGCTCACAGGCTTCGTTGCTCTGCAGCATGTGGGATCTACCTGGATCAGGGATGATATCCATGTCTCCTGCGTTGGCAGGCAAGCTCTTCACCATTGAGCTACCAGGGAAGCCACTATCCTCTCTACTTCTGCGTACGTTTGAATCTTCCCATAATAAAAAGTTATTGGTAAATCTATTATTATTGGGATCAAGGGTCATTCCCACATCCCATGTTTCCCACGTTATTAAAAAAAAGATTCGCTGGCCCAGAAGATGTAGCACTTGTCTCTTCTGTGACTAAGCTATTTAACTCTGAGCCAATTGCTTCACCTCTGTGGACCTCGATCCCCTTCTCTGTAACATGAGAGGAAAGGGAATGAGAACTAACATTTACTAAATGACTACTGTGTGCAGGAATTGGGCAGTGCACTTGACTTGGGGGAGGATGGGTCCCCCAATTATCCATTTCGCTTTCACTTAGTTTTTGGATGAGCCCATGAGCCAGAGACCTTGCCACTGGCTTCAGAGACACAGATAATAGAGACAGCACCTGTCTTCAAGGATTTTATGATTTACAAACACAGACTAGTAAGACAGGTTATAATCTAACTGGTGAATGTTCCAGTAGTTGTTGTTTATTGAACATAATTACATGGGTAAGAGGCTAAATGTTTTACACTATATAATATATCCCTACAATATATATATATATAAAAGTGAGATGGTTTAATAATAAAAATAGTATCACTCTGGGCTAAGGCAGAAGGAGCACCCACCCTAGACTGAGGAGGTCAGAGATATCTACGTTAAGTCTTTTTGAATGAATTTAATTGTGGCAAAATAAAAACAATGTAAAATACACCATTTTCCATGTTTAGTTCAGTGGCGTGATGTACATTCAGATTGTTGTGACACCATAACCACCATCCATGTCTAAAACCTTTCCCATCTCCCTAAACTGAAACTCGGGACCCATTAAACACTAGCTCCCAATTCTCCCTCTCCCCAGCCCATGTCAGCCACCATTCATTCCCTTTTTTGCCAGTATAAATTTGACTACTCTAACCACTTCGTTTGAGTGGATTCATGGAGTATTTGCCCTTTTGTGACTGGCTCATTTCACTTAGCCTGATGTCCTCAAAGCTTGCCCATGTGGTAGTATGTGTCAAAACTTCTTTCCTTTCTCAGGCTGAGTAACATTCCATTGTATGTAGAGTCAGCCATGTGCATCCATGAATTGTGCATCTGTAGATTCGACCAACGGTGGACCAAAATATACATATACATATTTTGTTTTAATTTCCAAAAAAGCAAAACTTGAATTTGTCATGCAATGGTAACTATTTATATAACATTTACATTGTATTAGATATTACAGGTAATCCAGAGATGATTTAAAGCATATGAGAGGCTGTGGATAGGTTATAGGCAAATACTTGGCCACTTTATTTAAGGAAGTTGAGCATTAGAGGGTGTTGGTCTCATTAGAGGGTGTTGGTCTCTGTGGGGGAGGGGAGGTCCTGGAACCAACCCCAGTGGATACTAAGGGAGGACATAGGCACCATACTATGTTTTATTCACTCATCTGTCAGTGGACACTTGTGTTGCTGCCACCCTTGACCCCTGGGAATAATGCTGCTATGAACTGTGTGTGTTAGTCACTCAGTCACAGACGACTCTTTTGTGACCCCAAGGACTGTAGCCCGCCAGGCTCCTCTGTTCATGGGAGTCTCTAGGCAAGAATACTGGAGTAGGTAGCCATTCTCTTCTCCAGGGGATCTTCCTGACCCAGGGAAAGAATCTGGGTCTCCTGCCCTGCAGGTAGACTCTTTATCGCCTAAGCCTCCAAAGAAGCTGCTATGACCATGAGTGGATAAATACTTCTTCAAGACCCTGCTTTCAGGCTTCCCCGGTGGTCCAGTGGGTAAGGACAACACCTTGCAGTGGAGGGGTCGCCAGTTCGATCCCTGGCCTGGGAAGATCCCACGTGCCGTGGAGCAGCTGGACCGATGTGTCCAACTACCAAGTTGGAGCTCTGGAGCAACAGAGGCTACAACGATGGGAGGCCCACACAGGCCAAAGAACAAAGATGGATGGAAATAAATAAATGAAAGATCAATAGAAGCAGCAAAAAAAAGGAAAGAAAAAAAAAAAAAAGACCCTGCTTTCACTTCTTTGGGGTATCTACTATATTAAGTTTTGAAGAAAGAGAAGAAATGAAAGCAAAAAGGAGAAGAGAAGCATTCCAAGAAGAGAAAGTGACTTCTGCAAAGGCGTGAAGAGTTATTGTTAAGTTCAGCTGAAAAATACAGAAGAGGTGTGGAGTGAGATATGAAGTTGCAAAGAGAGGCAGAGACTAGACTGGGAGGGCCTCGCGCATCGAGGGGAACAAGCAATGGGAGCTCCAGCCAGAACTAAGGTCAAATCCCTCGTTTTGCTGCTGTTCTTCAAGTGTCTACTTTAATACAATTTTAAGCAAATATTCAAAAAACACTGCTTTTACAGCAAAGACTTTGAGCCCTACTGGAAATGACCACTAGAAGATGTCCATGTGTTGTGTTGACCGCAGTTCTATATCTCTGACCATAAGCCCCCTTACTCTACAGGTGTTCAATAAATAGTAATGGAGTGCTCAATAGACCAGTTATTTTTGGTCAATCGATTGACACTGTTTCATAAAATCTTTTCCTCAAAATAATAGTCTTTAATGCAGTGCTTTTATTTGTCTGAATTCTTTGCAGAATCAACTAAGCCAGAGCACAGATCCATTTATGAGATTCTGCACTGACCTCTCCTGCTTGCTTTCTCCAGCACAGGATGAATCTCTTCAGCTGTGATCAAACTGGAGCCAGGTAAGCGCAGGGTCCCACCCACCTATGAATGATTTTATGACAATGCCACACCTAATCTATTCACTTCTGTGAGGAGTCATAATCCCCTGTGAGGGCTTCCCTGGTGGCTCAGAATCTGCCTGCAATGACGAAGACCCTGGGTTCAATCCCTGGGTTGGGAAGATCCCCTGGAGAAGGGAGTGACAGCTCACTCTCGTATTCTTGCCTGGAGAGTCCCATGGACAGAGGCGCCTGGTGGCCTACTGCCCATGGAGTGGCAAAGAGTCATACATGACTGAGTGACTAACACACATGATCCCCTGTGAACTCAATTACATGCTAGAGAAATAGATGACATGCTCTGTATGTGTGTGTGTGTGTGTGTGGATTAATTTAATATTCAGGTGGCATTTGGGCGTTTCTCACAATACTGATGCACGCTAACACAATGAATGAACAAGCTCTTCTCACAAGAGGACCCATGAATTTTGCTGTGTGTTCATCAGTGTGTTTCACTTTTCTAGTATTCATATTTATGCTTTGGTTTATAATGTGAAATATAGTACACATCAAGAATCATGAGAAAGATGTCTTGACAAAAGCCATTCCTGCAGTGAAGGTTTGATCTGTGCATGTGCTGAGGGGAGCAAAGGGAGTGTCCTCTAAGGGGACATATGCAGCTGAGGTCACGTTATTTGTTGCCTTATAAGACAGTTCACATGCCCCACAGCGTTACTGAACCAAGCCTCTAGACTGGAAATCCTGCAATAGGGCTCAGTCCACCCTGAGATGTCATGGAGCAATACAGCCTTGCACCGGGTGAGGGGTGCCCCCGAACACTGACGAAGGGGCAATCGTAGCAAGGGAGAGCCTAATTCTAACCTTTTAGAACTGGTCACTTCATAGCAAGTCTGGCATTCAGCTCTGATGCTCATCATCAGGCTTAAAAGCAACTCTGGGCACTTCCCTGGTGGTCCAGTGATTAAGATGCCGGGCTCCCAGTGCAGGTGGCCTGAATTTGATCCCTGGTCAGGGAACTCGATCCCGCATGCCACAACTAAGATCCAGTATGCCACAACTAAGACCCAGCACAACCAAATGAGAAAAAAAATATTTTGACTAATTAAAAATGTAAAAGTTCCGAGGCATGTAGGCAATAAGCATTGCTTTTCATTATATTCTTTTATTCAATGTGGATGTTCTAATTGGCACACTAAATTGCTTAGGATTTAAGTTCAACTTCATATAACAGAGCTCCCTCTCAAAGTGAGGAGTCATAATCCCCTGTGAGGGCTTCCCTGGTGGCTCAGAATCTGCCTGCAATGACGAAGACCCTGGGTTCAATCCCTGGGTTGGGAAGATCCCCTGGAGAAGGGAGTGACAGCTCACTCTCGTATTCTTGCCTGGAGAGTCCCATGGACAGAGGCGCCTGGTGGCCTACTGCCCATGGAGTGGCAAAGAGTCATACATGACTGAGTGACTAACACACATGATCCCCTGTGAACTCAATTACATGCTAGAGAAATAGATGACATGCTCTGTATGTGTGTGTGTGTGTGTGTGTGGATTAATTTAATATTCAGGTGGCATTTGGGCGTTTCTCACAATACTGATGCACGCTAACACAATGAATGAACAAGCTCTTCTCACAAGAGGACCCATGAATTTTGCTGTGTGTTCATCAGTGTGTTTCACTTTTCTAGTATTCATATTTATGCTTTGGTTTATAATGTGAAATATAGTACACATCAAGAATCATGAGAAAGATGTCTTGACAAAAGCCATTCCTGCAGTGAAGGTTTGATCTGTGCATGTGCTGAGGGGAGCAAAGGGAGTGTCCTCTAAGGGGACATATGCAGCTGAGGTCACGTTATTTGTTGCCTTATAAGACAGTTCACATGCCCCACAGCGTTACTGAACCAAGCCTCTAGACTGGAAATCCTGCAATAGGGCTCAGTCCACCCTGAGATGTCATGGAGCAATACAGCCTTGCACCGGGTGAGGGGTGCCCCCGAACACTGACGAAGGGGCAATCGTAGCAAGGGAGAGCCTAATTCTAACCTTTTAGAACTGGTCACTTCATAGCAAGTCTGGCATTCAGCTCTGATGCTCATCATCAGGCTTAAAAGCAACTCTGGGCACTTCCCTGGTGGTCCAGTGATTAAGATGCCGGGCTCCCAGTGCAGGTGGCCTGAATTTGATCCCTGGTCAGGGAACTCGATCCCGCATGCCACAACTAAGATCCAGTATGCCACAACTAAGACCCAGCACAACCAAATGAGAAAAAAAATATTTTGACTAATTAAAAATGTAAAAGTTCCGAGGCATGTAGGCAATAAGCATTGCTTTTCATTATATTCTTTTATTCAATGTGGATGTTCTAATTGGCACACTAAATTGCTTAGGATTTAAGTTCAACTTCATATAACAGAGCTCCCTCTCAACTAGTCCAAAATGGCTTAAATAAAATGGTAATTTATTTCCCCCTTTGGGAATCCCCTGATGGTGCAGTGGTTAGGACGCTACACTTTCACTTGCCAAGAGCCTAGGTTTGATCCCTAGTCAGGGAACCAAGATCTTGCGATCTTGCGAACCGCATGGTGAGGCCAAAGTACAAACACACACACACACACAGAAATTCTCCCTTAGACATAATTCCAACTATAGGCAATTAGAAATGGTGGGTTGGCCCCAGTTACCAGGCCACCCCCCTCCCCGATGTTGCCCTGCCCACATGGCCAAAGAAGGCTCACTATCCAATCCTTGTTGCAAGCCCCAGAGCAGAGGAAGGTGGGACAAAGGGGCGTATCACCCCCGTTTAAGAACGCACCCAGGAGTGGCCAGAATTTATCCCCGGGCCACGAGGAGGGGCAAGGGTGGCTGGCACTGCTGTCAGCATGAGTAATGCTGGGGTTCCACGGCAAGGAAGAGGGGTGGAGCTTCTGCTGGGGGTCCCCCAGCCATCTCTGTCCCATCTGTCTTCTTTTTCCTCAACTGAAAAAGAAAAAGTGATTCACAAAGAGGGAAAACTCCCCTAAACTTACCTGGCCAACACCCACTCATTCCTCTTGTGTCAACTTTAAAGTCACTTCCTCCGAGAAGCCTGCCTGGGGTTTTCCCCTCTTCCTTTCCTTCACCCCCTCATCTAGAGGCGGTGGCCCTCTGCTCTCTATCAACAGCATGCTTCTCCGAGTGCTTCAGCTTGCCAGAGCTGAAATGAATGACTCACCGATGGGTCTACGTGGGTCCTGTCTGCCACCGGAATGGTTCTCTGAGCTCTGTGAGGACCAGGACGGGCTCTGTCGTGGTCACATGGCCCCTCACTAAGCGCTCAAAGCAAATTTTCTCCCATCAGTTTATAAATAAGTGGAAAGGCAAGCGGGTATGCTCAAGGTCACACAATTAGTGCAGAACCAAGACCAAAATTGGTTCTTTAAACTCATTTGTTCTTATCATGCCATACAGCTTCTCCAGGTAACAAAATGAGGGCTGGAAGGACAAGGGCACTCACTTGAACTTGTGTACATACTTAGTGTCAGGCCAGGATGCTTAGTGGAGTCCAAGATGCTAAAGGCTTAGCCTAGTTCTCTTTCCACCAAGATATAATAAGGCTTTTAATTTCCGCACCCAAGGAGCTCCTATCTTAGAAAGACTCAAGGTGTTCACAACTAGATTCTCCATCATAGGCATAAACAATTTGCTTAAATTCATTTTGAGTTGAAGAATAAGTCAGAAGAATCCTACGTGGTCTGTGAGCCTTGATGGGATTCTAGATGATGGGGGAGGGAGGATCAAGCCTATGAAAGCTGTTTGGGAAACAACTGGAGAAATGTGAATGCAGATTGTATGCTAGATGACAAGTGTTAAATACGTGTTCGTGTCCTTGGATGTGGTTGAGAAGAAGACCTTTTCCTTAGAAGATGCAGACTACAGTATGGAAGGGGGTGAGTGGGAAGTGTTCTGATGTCGACGTCATAAGGGAAAATTCTGCCTTTGAGCGCAGCCTGGAAGACAGCGTGGGGGAGCTGGTTGTCTACTCCTCTTGGCGAAGAACTGGCATCCTGATCATCGCATATGTTATTATTGATTGATGTTATTATTTCGATCAGCAGAGACTAAGGCATTTTCCCCTGCAGTCCTGGTTGGATAAGAGACTTTTCTTGATGCCCTTAATGACAAATGCTAACACAGCTGCTTTTTAAAAATTCTCCTTGCATGTCCTGGGCTGGCTCTGTCAGGAAGCACATTACAAGAATGTTATGTTTCAGAGCTTCCCGGGTGGCTCAGTAGTAAAGAATCTGCCTGCTGACGTAGAGGACACGGGTTCAGTCCCTGATCTGGGAAGATCCCACATGCCGGGGAACCATGGGGCCAGAGCACCACAGTTACCGAGCCTGTGGTCTAGGGCCTGTGGGCCGCAACAACTGAGCCCAGGCTCATAAGCTCAAAGTTTTCTCCATTCAGTTTATAAATAAGTGGAAAGGCAAGCGGGTATGCTCAAGGTCACACAATTAGTGCAGAACCAAGACCAAAATTGGTTCTTTAAACTCATTTGTTCTTATCATGCCATACAGCTTCTCCAGGTAACAAAATGAGGGCTGGAAGGACAAGGGCACTCACTTGAACTTGTGTACATACTTAGTGTCAGGCCAGGATGCTTAGTGGAGTCCAAGATGCTAAAGGCTTAGCCTAGTTCTCTTTCCACCAAGATATAATAAGGCTTTTAATTTCCGCACCCAAGGAGCTCCTATCTTAGAAAGACTCAAGGTGTTCACAACTAGATTCTCCATCATAGGCATAAACAATTTGCTTAAATTCATTTTGAGTTGAAGAATAAGTCAGAAGAATCCTACGTGGTCTGTGAGCCTTGATGGGATTCTAGATGATGGGGGAGGGAGGATCAAGCCTATGAAAGCTGTTTGGGAAACAACTGGAGAAATGTGAATGCAGATTGTATGCTAGATGACAAGTGTTAAATACGTGTTCGTGTCCTTGGATGTGGTTGAGAAGAAGACCTTTTTCCTTAGAAGATGCAGACTACAGTATGGAAGGGGGTGAGTGGGAAGTGTTCTGATGTCGACGTCATAAGGGAAAATTCTGCCTTTGAGCGCAGCCTGGAAGACAGCGTGGGGGAGCTGGTTGTCTACTCCTCTTGGCGAAGAACTGGCATCCTGATCATCGCATATGTTATTATTGATTGATGTTATTATTTCGATCAGCAGAGACTAAGGCATTTTCCCCTGCAGTCCTGGTTGGATAAGAGACTTTTCTTGATGCCCTTAATGACAAATGCTAACACAGCTGCTTTTTAAAAATTCTCCTTGCATGTCCTGGGCTGGCTCTGTCAGGAAGCACATTACAAGAATGTTATGTTTCAGAGCTTCCCGGGTGGCTCAGTAGTAAAGAATCTGCCTGCTGACGTAGAGGACACGGGTTCAGTCCCTGATCTGGGAAGATCCCACATGCCGGGGAACCATGGGGCCAGAGCACCACAGTTACCGAGCCTGTGGTCTAGGGCCTGTGGGCCGCAACAACTGAGCCCAGGCGTCCTGGAGTCCGCGCTCTGCAGCAAGAGAGGCCACCGCAACGAGTAGCCCTTGCACTGCAAGAGCAAAGAGGAGCCTCCACTCCTGTTTGAGAACCTAGAGAAAGGTTCAAACAGCAACGATGATCCAGCACAACCAAAAACGAATACATTAATTTAGGGAATTCCCTGGTGATCCAGTGGCTAAGACTCCGTGCTCCCAATGCAGAGGGCCCGGGTTCAATCCCTGGTCAGGGAACTAGAGCCCACATGCTACAACTGAGACCCAAGGCAGTCAAATAAATATAAATAAAATATATATATATATATAATATATTAATTTAAAAATGAAGAATGTATGTTAAAAAATATTTTGCTGCTTTTAAAACATAATGAAAAAAAAAAAAAAATGGACCTGGCCAGAGAAGGTCATGTACTTCCGGCATCCCGGGTGTTTTTGTTGTCTCTGAGAATCATTTATGTTTAGCACATGCTGTTCTAAAGAAAAGCAGGAACTCCTAAACAACTGAAGCTCTAATCTATGCTTATCTATGCTTGTTCTCTAAAAGCAGAAATCCAAATCACAATATTCTAAACTAAGAATTTGTTGTTGTTGTTGAGTTGCTAAGTTGTGTCTGACTGTATCTGGCAGACTCCTCTCTCCATGGGATTTCCCAGGCAAAAACACTTGGGTGGGTTGCCTTTCCCTTCTCCAGAGGATCTTCCCAACCCAGGGATCGAACCCAGATCTCCTGCATTGCAGGCAGATTCTTTACTATCTGAGCCAGCAGGAAAGCCCAAGAAACAACTTGAAAGCCAGTTAAATGCTAAAAAGGGTTTACATCAGTGTTGTTTATAAAGTTTAAAAAAAAAAAAAAAACTGGAAAAAGCCCAACTAGCTGATTAAAAAGGGATGTAAAAGTAAGATGACCAACTCAATCCTGGCTTGCCCTGGACTCGCCAATTAAAGTTCTGTGTCCTGAGAATCCTCTCCAAACTGAGGCAAGTGGAGGCAGTTGGTCGTCCTAAAGCAATATAGCAAAATACTATGCAATTTTCATTTTGAAAAACTGCTAATAAGGGTTTTAAGTGGGATTAAAATGTGTTTCATGTAATGTCAAGCCACAAAAACAAGCAGAAATCAAAATGCTATGTGCTTAGTTGCTCAGTCGTGTCCAATTCTTTGCAACTCCATGGACTATAGCCCACCAGGCTCCTCTGTCCATGGGGATTCTCCAGGCAAGAATACTGGAGTGGGGCTTCCCCTGGTGGTCCAGTGGGTATGGACACCGCCTTGCAGTGCAAGGGGCGCTGGTTCCATCCCTGGCCTGGGAAGATCCCACGTGCTGCGGAGCGGCTGGACTGACGTGTCCAATCACCGAGCCGGAGCTCTGGAACGCATGTGCCCAGAGCCAGTGCTCTGTGACAACAGAGGCCACCGCGATGGGAGGTCCACAGGAGCCAAAGAACAAAGACGGATGAAAATAGAGAAATGAAAGACCAATAGAAGTGGCCCGCCCATCCCCCTCCCTCCCCACCCCACCCCCACCAAAGAAAGAATACTGGAGTGGTTACCATGCCCTCCTCCGGGGGATCTTCCCAATCCAGGGATCACACCCTGGTCTCCTGCATTGCAGGTGGATTCTTTACTGTCTGAGCCACCAGGGAGCCCAAAATGCTATAAAGCAGTAAAATCATAACCATGTAAATTACAAAAAATATGCATATAATTTATTAAAAAGGTACAAAATATGCGAAAAGATTCATCACAGTTTCCTCTGTATAGTGGGATTGTGACAGACTTTCTTCTGGATTTCTTTACACTTTAGTGGACTTTGAAAATTTTCCATTGATGAATATGTATTGCTTAATCAGGAAAAAATTGAGAGAAAACTGAGTAATAAATTTCTGGATGGAAATTAGCCTCCTAAATTCCTACTACTTTTACTCTCCTAGAATAATTTAAAAACAACTATTAATAAGTATTTACTTGGTGCCAAACACTGCTACTCCTTTCATCATTATTCTTTAGAATAAAGCTACAACATAGGTACGACTGTCATCACCACCTTTCAAATGAAGACACTGGGGCTCACAGAGGTGAAATAATTTACCAGATGGAAATCAGAAGAACTGGGACTCAAGCCCTGAATCTGGATAACCGCTCTCTCCTCTAGGTGATCAATATCTGAAGCCAAATGTTTAGGTGGTGGTTTAGTCGCCCAGACGTGTCCAACTCCTGTGACCCCATCGACTGTAGCCCGCCACACTCCTCCGTCCATGAGATTCTCCAGGCAAGGATATTGGAGTGGGTTGCCATTTCCTTGTCCGGAGGATCTTCCTGATCCAGGGATCAAACCCTGGTTCTTTGCTAACTGAGCCACCAGGGAAGCCGAAAATTAGGACACCCCACTATTTCCCCCAAAGTGTTCATATTGATAAGTTTCCCCCAAGCTGGTAAAATACACAACAGAAAGCAAGCTTGAGATGAAACAGTATAAGTACACAGAACATGAAGAGAAGGGGCAATTATTAATAGAAACAGCAAATTTTGTACAAGGAATGAAACCTTATCACATTATACCATATGGCTAACTTATGATTAACATTTACATAGTAATAATACTGAACATACTTTGTATTGATCCAAACTAAATGACAGTTAAAAACCATATTTGCAGAATGTGTGTGCATCCTCCGCTGGGCTGTGAGAGAGAGCTCTGATCTCACTCCCCTATTGAGAAGTCAACTGATAATTCCTAAAACTGAAAATTCAAGAAGCAAACATATGCAAACTTATTATTCAAAATGATGAAGATGGATGTTGATATAATCGACTAAAAGGGTTGAAAGTATCCTAGGAGCAGGCAATTGATAGAGTTGATCAGGGGCTACTATATTTAGTAATAATCCTTATAGAATTATTTCACTCCCAAAATTATGTGCATCGATAATTTTAATTAAAATAAAAACAGAGAAAAAATTAATAATAATAAACATGTACATGTCTTTGCACTTTTTTTTTTTTTTATCTTGGCACTTATGATAAAATAGTTTATAAAAACTGAGATTTGGAGATCAATGAAAATGTGTATTTTAAATCTTGATGCATATTATACAACCAGGTGGAGAAGAAGTATTCTCGCCTGGAGAATCCCATGCACAGAGGAGCCTGGTGGGCTACAGTCCATGGAGTCACAGAGTTTGACACAACTGAATAGCTGAGCATGCACATACAACCGGGACTCTGAAAGGTTAGATAAACTTCAGCTATATTCAATAAATGAATGATAATATTCATTTCTCAGTTTTTCATCAAGTTTTTATCTCTGACAATGCCATGAATTATGACATTTCGTTTACATTCTTAGATTATTAAAATTACTTCTCTCAGTATTAAGTATATAAATGTCATAATTATTGATTATTTCTTTTTATCCTTTGGTGAAATTGCCTGCTTATATCCCTTGCCAATTTTTTCTATTCTGCTTTTTCTTGTTGATGGGTAAAGAGTTCATTGTGAGTTATCGATATTAACCTTACGTTTGTCATGTTTTGCCAAAAATTTTCCAAATTTGCTTAAACATTGTTTAAAAATTATCTTCCTTAATAGTTTTATAGTTTGGCGGGCCTCTTTTTGCCTCTAAGTTATCGTTTACTTTTCATCCGTCTTTATTCCTTGGCCTGTGTGGGCCTCCCATTGCAGTGGTTTCTCTTGTTACAGAGCACTGGCTCTGGGCACAGGCGCCCCCGAGTGCCGGCTCCCAATTGGACACACTGGGCCAGCCATTCCTCAGCACGTGGGATCCTCCCAGGCCAGGGATCAAACCAGTGACCCCTGCACTGCAAGGCAGACTCTTTACGCTCTGGACCACCAGGGAAGCCCTTGTTTAAACATTTTGTGACCTATATAGAAAAACTCTCTCTACCCCCAAATTATTTTTCAATCGTCTGTACTTGACAGTACTTCGTATTTTATTTTTTACCATTTTGTTTTTCACCCATTTGATTCAATGTTCATGACAGAAAGCAAGGTGGTGATAAATCATTTATTTTGAATTAATTTCTGTGTGTTTTAAACTTGGCAGGAAGCCCCTTGCTCCCCTAGCAAAAGCAAACATGGTAATTTTTAGATTCCAGTTTATTGTGTTTTCTCCATTTTTAGTGGGAATTAGAAATATCTTACTCTTAATTTCAGTTTTGATTGCATTTCAATGGAGAAGAAGTATTCTCGCCTCGAGAATCCCACGCACAGAGGAGCCTGGTGGGCTACAGTCCATGGAGTCACAGAGTTTGACACAACTGAATAGCTGAGCATGCACATACAACCGGGACTCTGAAAGGTTAGATAAACTTCAGCTATATTCAATAAATGAATGATAATATTCATTTCTCAGTTTTTCATCAAGTTTTTATCTCTGACAATGCCATGAATTATGACATTTCGTTTACATTCTTAGATTATTAAAATTACTTCTCTCAGTATTAAGTATATAAATGTCATAATTATGGATTATTTATTTTTATCCTTTGGTGAAATTGCCTGCTTATATCCCTTGCCAATTTTTTCTATTCTGCTTTTTCTTGTTGATGGGTAAAGAGTTCATTGTGAGTTATCGATATTAACCTTACGTTTGTCATGTTTTGCCAAAAATTTTCCAAATTTGCTTAAACATTGTTTAAAAATTATCTTCCTTAATAGTTTTATAGTTTGGCGGGCCTCTTTTTGCCTCTAAGTTATCGTTTACTTTTCATCCGTCTTTATTCCTTGGCCTGTGTGGGCCTCCCATTGCAGTGGTTTCTCTTGTTACAGAGCACTGGCTCTGGGCACAGGCGCCCCCGAGTGCCGGCTCCCAATTGGACACACTGGGCCAGCCATTCCTCAGCACGTGGGATCCTCCCAGGCCAGGGATCAAACCAGTGACCCCTGCACTGCAAGGCAGACTCTTTACGCTCTGGACCACCAGGGAAGCCCTTGTTTAAACATTTTGTGACCTATATAGAAAAACTCTCTCTACCCCCAAATTATTTTTCAATCGTCTGTACTTGACAGTACTTCGTATTTTATTTTTTACCATTTTGTTTTTCACCCATTTGATTCAATGTTCATGACAGAAAGCAAGGTGGTGATAAATCATTTATTTTGAATTAATTTCTGTGTGTTTTAAACTTGGCAGGAAGCCCCTTGCTCCCCTAGCAAAAGCAAACATGGTAATTTTTAGATTCCAGTTTATTGTGTTTTCTCCATTTTTAGTGGGAATTAGAAATATCTTACTCTTAATTTCAGTTTTGATTGCATTTCAATAGCAATTAGTTATCTTAAAGTATGAATAAAAGTCTAATTACTTAAACTAAGATTTTAATAATCTTTTGGCATTCAGACTGTGTGCTCATTCTTGCTGCTATAGCTTTTGAAGTCTCAAAATGGTAAGCATTTTCTAGAAATTGATAGCATGATGAGGTTTAGATAAGAAGGAATTTTAGGTGCTTTTTAGCTTCTGTTAGTTATTGATAAAGAGCAAAAGGGTGGAGCGTAACAAGATCTCCTTGCTCTAAACCACAGCTTTCCAAGAAATATTGGAAGACACAGTGTCCTCAAAATAATGATGAAAGAAGTAAAGCCTCCTTATTCACTTCTGATGTTCCTCATCTGGGTGTGAGCTGTGTAGAACTAAATTGTGTTGTACATAAATTAGAAGTGCCCAGAAACATGAGGCTGACTTCACAGACACGTACATGTATGGAAGAGAAACTTAATGAGGTGGTCTGTAGGCTTAAGAAGGAAACGTGCATTTTCTTAAATAAGAGACAACTTAGTAAATGAAAAACAAGGAAAGTGTCAACCCATAAATTTTAGCAATCTTAATTGATTTGTGGGGAAGATATATGAAAATTGTTAAGAGAGTGAATCCCAAGAGTTCTCATCACAAGGAAAAAAATGTTTGTCCTTCATTTTCTATCTATGAGATAATGGATGTTCACTAAATCCTTTTCATGAATTTAGTAATCATGTTATGATGTATGTTAACCAAATTATTGTACTGTATACCTTAAGCTTATACAGTGTGGTATGTCAATTATACTTCAATAAAACTGGAAGAAGGGCTTCCCTGGTAGCTCAGTGGTGAAGAGTTTACCTGTCAGTGCAGGAGACGTGGGTTCGACCTCTGATCAGGGAAGATTCTACATGCTGTGGAGCAACGAAGCCCGTGAGCCACAACTCACTATGAAGCCTGTGCTTTAGAGCCGTGGAACCGCAACTACTGAGGCCCGTGTGCCCTAGAGCCCGAGTTCCACAGCAAGAGAAGTCATTGCAACAAGAAGCCGGCTCACCTCAACATGATTATCTCCATTTTAGTGGGAATTAGAAATATCTTACTCTTAATTTCAGTTTTGATTGCATTTCAATAGCAATTAGTTATCTTAAAGTATGAATAAAAGTCTAATTACTTAAACTAAGATTTTAATAATCTTTTGGCATTCAGACTGTGTGCTCATTCTTGCTGCTATAGCTTTTGAAGTCTCAAAATGGTAAGCATTTTCTAGAAATTGATAGCATGATGAGGTTTAGATAAGAAGGAATTTTAGGTGCTTTTTAGCTTCTGTTAGTTATTGATAAAGAGCAAAAGGGTGGAGCGTAACAAGATCTCCTTGCTCTAAACCACAGCTTTCCAAGAAATATTGGAAGACACAGTGTCCTCAAAATAATGATGAAAGAAGTAAAGCCTCCTTATTCACTTCTGATGTTCCTCATCTGGGTGTGAGCTGTGTAGAACTAAATTGTGTTGTACATAAATTAGAAGTGCCCAGAAACATGAGGCTGACTTCACAGACACGTACATGTATGGAAGAGAAACTTAATGAGGTGGTCTGTAGGCTTAAGAAGGAAACGTGCATTTTCTTAAATAAGAGACAACTTAGTAAATGAAAAACAAGGAAAGTGTCAACCCATAAATTTTAGCAATCTTAATTGATTTGTGGGGAAGATATATGAAAATTGTTAAGAGAGTGAATCCCAAGAGTTCTCATCACAAGGAAAAAAATGTTTGTCCTTCATTTTCTATCTATGAGATAATGGATGTTCACTAAATCCTTTTCATGAATTTAGTAATCATGTTATGATGTATGTTAACCAAATTATTGTACTGTATACCTTAAGCTTATACAGTGTGGTATGTCAATTATACTTCAATAAAACTGGAAGAAGGGCTTCCCTGGTAGCTCAGTGGTGAAGAGTTTACCTGTCAGTGCAGGAGACGTGGGTTCGACCTCTGATCAGGGAAGATTCTACATGCTGTGGAGCAACGAAGCCCGTGAGCCACAACTCACTATGAAGCCTGTGCTTTAGAGCCGTGGAACCGCAACTACTGAGGCCCGTGTGCCCTAGAGCCCGAGTTCCACAGCAAGAGAAGTCATTGCAACAAGAAGCCGGCTCACCTCAACTGGAGAGTAGCCCCCACTCCATGCAACTAGAGAAGAGCCTGTGGCAGCAGTGAAAACCGAGAATAGCCAAAAATAAATAAATAAATAAAATTAAAAACAAAAAACAAACAGAGCCTGCAGCAGCAGTGAAAACCGAGAATAGCCAAAAATAAATAAATAAATAAAATTAAAACCAAAAAACAAACACCGGACTGCTAGGCCCCAACCCCAGATTAAAAAAAAAGGAAAAACTGAACATGATGGAATAAAGCACAATAACTATCCCGGTTATTTCATTAACCTGTAAGAGTAATTCAGCTTAATTTTAAAACATGAGTGGAGTGTCTGTTATAAAGTAGACATTGGGCTGGGTCTAGGCTGATAAAAATAAATGTAGAAAAGGACCTAAGCAGACATCTCTCCAATGACGACATACAGATGGCTCAAAAGCACATGAAACGATGCTCAACTTCACTTATAATTAGAGAAATGCAAATCAGAACTACAGTGAGATATCACCTCATACCCGTCAGAATGGCCATCATCCACAAATCGACAGACAATAAATGCTGGAGAGGCTGCAGAGAAAAGGGAACACTCCTGCATTGCTGGTGGGAGTGTAAATTGATCCAGCCTCTATGGAAGACAGTATGGAGATTCCTTAAAAAACTAAAAATAGGAGCACCATACAACCCAGCAATCCCGCTCTTAGGTTTATACCCTGATGAGATCAAATCTGAAAGAAGCACCTGTACCCCAGTGTTGATTGCAGCTCTCTATATGGAAGGAACCTAGATGCCCATCAACGAACGAATGGATGCAAAACTCTGGTACATATATACAATGGAATACTACACAGCTGTAAAGAGAAATGCAGAAGAATCAGCCCTAATGAGGTGGCTGGCTCTAGAACCTATCATAAAAAGTGAAGTCAGTCAGAAAGAGAAGGACAAATACAGTATATTAACACATATATATGGAATCCAGTAGGATGGTGATGATGGCTCATGCAGTGAAGTGACAGAAAGATAGACATGGACAGTGGACATATGGACATTGTGGGGAAGGAACAGAAGGTGGAAGGCGTAAAGGAAGTAGCATGAAGGCCTGTACTATCATAAGTGAAGAAAATAGCTCTAGTCATTGCTCTGTGAGAAAAGGGTATCCTTCAGGGGTGCTGTGTGATGGTTGGGAGGGGTGGGAAGCAGGGGATATACATATGACTAATCTGGGAACATACATATCTGTAAACAACAAAACTCTGTAAAAGTTAAAAGCAAAATAAAGGTTTTTAAAAAAAAGAAGGGAAAAAATAAATAAAAATAAAAATAAATGTAGCATGACCCTGGCCTAAAAGGGACTTAGAGTTTGGGAGTTTCCATTAGTTTCACACTATAGGTGGAGGCACGATGTTTTCTGCAGGTGAACACTAGAGAAGGCTTCTGGGAGGAGCCGGGGCCTGAGTAAGAGTTAGTCAGGAGAAACGTGCAGAGGCAAAGCCCCCAGGACATAAAACACAGTGTTCCCAGAGGTATCCACAAGACCAGTGCTGTGACAAGAGCCAAAAACCAGAGAAGTGCGTCGGTGAGAAATGAGCCTGGAAAGTAGGCAGAACTTGAAAAACCTGAGCCCCATGTTTAGAATTTATTCTGTATTTACTAAGGAGGAGCCAGGAGGCAAGGGATGAAGAACAAGGAAGTTTCCAGAGGTCCTGGGCCCCAGGTGTCCCTTGTCAGGCAGAAGCTGTGTAGGGACCCTTAAGTCCTTTCTTAAGTAGATGTCTGTAATTCTGTAACAAGAAACATACTTGATATGTTTTATCCATTGATTTATTTTGAAGGGGATCAGAATATGCCGCCCCAATTTTGCTGGTTTGACATAAGGGTTGTTTTGAGCTGAAAGCAGTTAAGCAGTGGCCAACACAGAAAAGAGCCCTTTGCCCTCCCCAGGCTGCCTAAAAGCGGGTCATAAATTTCCCGTTGGGAAGGTGCTCCGCCTTCCCTTTCCTGGAGGCGAAGGAGGAGAACAACCACTATCACTAAAGACAGAAAGTCAGCCCTGAATCGGGTCTGTGTAAACAAATCTTATTCAAATAACCCTTATCTTCTGTTAGTTCTCCACCCCCACCCCGTCCTCAGCACATCTACCTTTCTACAGTTTACCAGTCCTGGGAGCCCAAACCTTTTTCCTTTGTCTTATGTCTCCATAGATCTATCAACTTTTGTTCAGAAGGTATATCAATCCCATGTTCTAACCACCCCATCAGCCACTTATCCCTGAGTATCCCACATGGATGCATGTTGCATGCATGAACAGTGTGCTTTTCTTCTGCTAATCTGCCTTCTGTCAGTTTAATTTGCAGGCTCCACATACTGGACCTAAGAGGGTAGAGAAGTTTTCTCCTATCCGACAGTACTTGTGTTTAAACCAGATCTCATATGGGCAGTGGGGTGGGGGAATGAATATCTTTATGTTTTAATATTTATTTATTTGCGTGTGTCATGTCTCAGTTGTGTCATGCCAGATCGTTTGTTTCGGCGCAGGACTCGTAGTTCTGGCTCACAGGCTTACTTGCCTTGCTGCATGTGGGATCTTAGTTATCCAATCAGGGAATGCCACATTCCTGGCATTGCAAGACATTTATTTTTAAGTTTTATTTTGTACTGGGGTGTAACCAATTAACAATGCTGTGATAGCCTCAGGTGAACAGTGAAGGAATTCACATACACATGTAGCCATTCTCCCCCAAACTCCTCTCCTTCCAGGCTGCCACATAACCCTGAGCAGAGTTCCCTGTGCTGTCCAGCGGGTCTTTGTTGCTTATCCATTTTAAACATAGCAGTGGGTATAAGTCCACCCAGACTCCCTGACTACCCCTTCCCTCCGTCCTTTCTCCCAGCAACCATAAGTGTAAGAGATTCCTAGCCACTAGACCAACCAGCAGGGAATTCCCAAAGAGTTGTGGTCTATGTAAGAGTTGGAAAAAGTTCTCTAAACATGAGGCAGAATGAGAAGAGAATAAAGTTTGTTTGAGTGCAAGATGCTGTTAGAACAGCAGGCCGGCTCAAGGGAGAACCGACGTGGAACGAAAGTCTTTGATCCATGTTTGTACCAGGGTCCAGGCAGTGGCATAGGGGTCTTAAGGATCATATGCTGATTGGACAGTGTACTGGGTGAGGAGGAGTAATGGTGACAGCACGGGGATCGGGTTGGGGAAGGCCAATAAGGATCTGGTTCATCTGTTCCTGCGTTCCAAGACCCTCCTTGTTTGCCTTCTTCTCTCCTCCTTGGGACACCACAAAAAACTAATTTTTTTTTCATTTGATGGAATCAATTGGCTCCTGTGGCCTGGGAAGTCCATGGGTAAGACTCTGACTTGAGAAGATACAGGGCCTTATATGTGAACCAGTTTCAAGCTTGATCTGCTCTCTTCATTTCTTAGCTAGGCTTTGTGTATCAGTTTCATTCTCTTTCCATAGCAGGCTTCTTCTATCATGAGAAAAACGTCTAGCATGACTGCCAGGACTTCACAGCCCAACCCAGCAGTTCAAGTTCAAAAAGGAAGCTCCAGAGTCCTTATATTATTTCCAGGGAGGGACTCGGATAGGACTTGCTTGGTTATGTATCCACCCACATTGCCCCAGTGATAGGCGTCTGAGTATCTCGTTGTGATTTTTGTTTGACTGGGGTGTAATCCAATCAGGGAATGCCACATTCCTGGCATTGCAAGACATTTATTTTTAAGTTTTATTTTGTACTGGGGTGTAACCAATTAACAATGCTGTGATAGCCTCAGGTGAACAGTGAAGGAATTCACATACACATGTAGCCATTCTCCCCCAAACTCCTCTCCTTCCAGGCTGCCACATAACCCTGAGCAGAGTTCCCTGTGCTGTCCAGCGGGTCTTTGTTGCTTATCCATTTTAAACATAGCAGTGGGTATAAGTCCACCCAGACTCCCTGACTACCCCTTCCCTCCGTCCTTTCTCCCAGCAACCATAAGTGTAAGAGATTCCTAGCCACTAGACCAACCAGCAGGGAATTCCCAAAGAGTTGTGGTCTATGTAAGAGTTGGAAAAAGTTCTCTAAACATGAGGCAGAATGAGAAGAGAATAAAGTTTGTTTGAGTGCAAGATGCTGTTAGAACAGCAGGCCGGCTCAAGGGAGAACCGACGTGGAACGAAAGTCTTTGATCCATGTTTGTACCAGGGTCCAGGCAGTGGCATAGGGGTCTTAAGGATCATATGCTGATTGGACAGTGTACTGGGTGAGGAGGAGTAATGGTGACAGCACGGGGGGCGGGGTGGGGGGGAAGGCCAATAAGGATCTGGTTCATCTGTTCCTGCGTTCCAAGACCCTCCTTGTTTGCCTTCTTCTCTCCTCCTTGGGACACCACAAAAAACTAATTTTTTTTTCATTTGATGGAATCAATTGGCTCCTGTGGCCTGGGAAGTCCATGGGTAAGACTCTGACTTGAGAAGATACAGGGCCTTATATGTGAACCAGTTTCAAGCTTGATCTGCTCTCTCTTCATTTCTTAGCTAGGCTTTGTGTATCAGTTTCATTCTCTTTCCATAGCAGGCTTCTTCTATCATGAGAAAAACGTCTAGCATGACTGCCAGGACTTCACAGCCCAACCCAGCAGTTCAAGTTCAAAAAGGAAGCTCCAGAGTCCTTATATTATTTCCAGGGAGGGACTCGGATAGGACTTGCTTGGTTATGTATCCACCCACATTGCCCCAGTGATAGGCGTCTGAGTATCTGGGGAGGGGCAGGAAGCAGGATGAAAGCAATCCTCTGGAGGGAGAGGTGTTTGTTTGTTTGTTTGTTTCATTTTGACCTCTTTTATTGATTTTTGATTTATTTACTTTCACCCATCTTCATTCTTTGGCCCGTGTGGGCCTCCCATCGCAGTGGCCTCCCTTGTGGCAGAGCACCGGCTCTGAGCGCGTGCACTCTAGAGCTCCGGCTCATATTTGGACACACCGGTCCAGCTGCTCCATGGCACATGGGATCTTCCCAGGTCAGGGATTGAACCGGTGCCCCTTGCACAGCAAGGTGAACTCTTTACCCACTGGACCACCAGGGGAGCCCTGGAGGGAGAGTTTTATTGTTTGTTTATAATTTTATCTATTTGTTTGTTGTTTTGGGCTGTGCTGGTCTTCTTGGTTGTGTGGGCTTTTCTCTGGTTGTGGTGAGTGGGGGCGAGTGGGGGCTACTCTCCAACTATAGAGGGAGGGCTTCTGACAGCAACAGCTTCTCTAGTTTCCAAGAGTCCCTCTGCAGCATGTGAGATCTTCCTTGCCCAGGGATCAAATCCACGTCTATCTTTTACCACTGAGCCACAAGGAAAGTCCTGTGGACGGAGAGTTTTAAAGCTCATGAGGGGTTTCAGGCACAAGTAGATCACACATAGAAAGAAGCCTATGGGTTCCCTGGTGATCCAGTGGGTAAAGAGCCTGCTTTGCAATGCAAGGGGCACCAGTTCGATCCCTGGCTGGGAAGATCCCTCACGCTGCAGAGCAGCTAAGCCCGTGAGCCACAACTATGGAGCCTGTGCTCTAGAGCCTCAGAGCAGCAACTATTGAGCCCATGTGTTGCAACTACTGAAGCCGGTGAGCCCTAGAGCCCAAGTTCCGCAACAAGGGAAGTAGCAAACATTCCACAAGGAACTGTATTCATCTGACAATGAGGGATTCAAATGACAGAAGCTAATTCGAAAAGAAACTATGTTCCTGAGGAAGGGAAGTCAAATATACACTCCCTCCCAAAATATGCCACTTTGGCATGCGGATTATTTTGAGCTGAAGGCAATTAAGACCCAACAGAATCAAGAACAACTTTCACCTTTCCCTTAACTGTCTAAAAGAATTTAGATAGGGGGCCTGGTCCAGAAAGAGAGCTATTTCCAGAGATAACTCTTTATCTGAAAGACTTACCTGCATGCTAGGGCAAACATCTGATAACCATCTTGCCTTCCTGTGAATTACCCTCCTCCCTTTCAGAGCCCCAGGTTCCTCTCCCCTTTCCGAGCTCAGGATGGCACAGGAACCTCAGTTGGCTTTCTCTCTCATATTTCTATAAGGCTCCCATACATAGGAGGTTAATTCTTTTTTTCTCTTATTAGACCAGCCAAAGGACCTAGAAAGATAGATGGAAGGCTTTTTCACCCCGATACTGATGTAACCAGGAAATGTACAGTTACCATCAGGGCATGTAGAATATTTCTCAAGCCATGGAAAACATGGGAAAGCATATGTGTCACTTCCAATCTATAATGTGCTTAATTGTAACACATCCAAGACACGATTGTCCTGAATATTTCTCAAGCCAGATTCCTTAGGGGGCTCCAGAATTTTAGAATCCCTCTGCAGCATGTGAGATCTTCCTTGCCCAGGATCAAATCCACGTCTATCTTTTACCACTGAGCCACAAGGAAAGTCCTGTGGACGGAGAGTTTTAAAGCTCATGAGGGGTTTCAGGCACAAGTAGATCACACATAGAAAGAAGCCTATGGGTTCCCTGGTGATCCAGTGGGTAAAGAGCCTGCTTTGCAATGCAAGGGGCACCAGTTCGATCCCTGGCTGGGAAGATCCCTCACGCTGCAGAGCAGCTAAGCCCGTGAGCCACAACTATGGAGCCTGTGCTCTAGAGCCTCAGAGCAGCAACTATTGAGCCCATGTGTTGCAACTACTGAAGCCGGTGAGCCCTAGAGCCCAAGTTCCGCAACAAGGGAAGTAGCAAACATTCCACAAGGAACTGTATTCATCTGACAATGAGGGATTCAAATGACAGAAGCTAATTCGAAAAAGAAACTATGTTCCTGAGGAAGGGAAGTCAAATATACACTCCCTCCCAAAATATGCCACTTTGGCATGCGGATTATTTTGAGCTGAAGGCAATTAAGACCCAACAGAATCAAGAACAACTTTCACCTTTCCCTTAACTGTCTAAAAGAATTTAGATAGGGGGCCTGGTCCAGAAAGAGAGCTATTTCCAGAGATAACTCTTTATCTGAAAGACTTACCTGCATGCTAGGGCAAACATCTGATAACCATCTTGCCTTCCTGTGAATTACCCTCCTCCCTTTCAGAGCCCCAGGTTCCTCTCCCCTTTCCGAGCTCAGGATGGCACAGGAACCTCAGTTGGCTTTCTCTCTCATATTTCTATAAGGCTCCCATACATAGGAGGTTAATTCTTTTTTTCTCTTATTAGACCAGCCAAAGGACCTAGAAAGATAGATGGAAGGCTTTTTCACCCCGATACTGATGTAACCAGGAAATGTACAGTTACCATCAGGGCATGTAGAATATTTCTCAAGCCATGGAAAACATGGGAAAGCATATGTGTCACTTCCAATCTATAATGTGCTTAATTGTAACACATCCAAGACACGATTGTCCTGACATGGTGGAAGTGGGGAGGGGGGTCCCCTCAGAGAGGGGAAAGGTGGCTTTGGGAAGTTTCCACTGGCAACAGAGGCAGGAAAGATATTCCCAGGAGAGTTCCAGTTGCAAGAGGCCTTATGTTACTGGCTCTGCGGGCAAAGGTCCCTGGAGGGAAGAAGCGGGCAGGGCTATGCCCTCCAGGGATCTGTGTCTCCTTGTCCACTTTGTTCTCCTTCTCTGCCTCCCAGCTCTCTCCAAAACTTGGCCTCCTCTTGCGCCTATTTATTCCAAAAATAGGCCACCCTGGTTCTCTAGCCAGAATAAATTCCAGCTGAGATCTGCAAACCGGTACAGGGGAAGAAAGATAATTTTCCTTCTACGCTTCTAGGTTCGGAGGTTGGGACCTCTTCTGTAATAAAAAACAAATTAACAAGAGAAAGCACAACTTCAATAACCTGTGTTCCTCCTGTATGGTCGTCCCTGGTGGTTCCGCCGTAGATCATCCACCTGCGGTGCAGGAGACACGGGTTCTGTCCCTGGGTCAGGGAGACCCCTTGGAGGAGGGCACAGCAACCCGCTCCAGCATTCTCGCCCAGAGAATCCCGTGGACAGAGGAGCCTGGGGGCTATAGTCCATGGGATCATAAAGCAACTGAGCACATGACTGAAGCAACTGAGCGAGAACACACAACCCTCCTGTATCATGGGAGACACCCAGGAAAACCAAACAACTTCCTGAAACGGACCAAGCCGTCATCTGAAATGCCATCTCCTACTAAAGACAAAAGAAAGATGGCAGGGTGGAAGGCCTGTTATGGGAGGTAACCAGGAAAAGGTCGGAAAGTTGTTGTGCAGACTGAAGTCTGGCACCCTCTTCACTGAGCAGAAGTTTTTGGATATTGAGAATCCTTTCTCTTCCTGAAACAAAGGGAAAGATACCCTACAAATGGAGATTTCCCTTATAAACATAAATACAAATACAAATGTGGACTGTTTCTAAAACTTCTCCTGTGTCTGCTTTTTCTTAAAATGATCAACTCATGCCAAGGAAGCATGTTTGGGGTGGCATGTTCTACTCCTCTTTGGTGCCAGTTTTGGTTTTGTATGTATTCAAGAAAGTGAAAGGGGGCCAGTGTGCCTCCAAGGTGGTACAAGAAGGGAAAACAGAATGAGGTGAGAGGAGAGGTGAGCAGCGAGGCACACGAAGATTATTGCAGGTGAAAGGAAAGGGAGGGATGCTTAGCTTGCATTTCCAGAGAAAGCAGAGCTTAAAATGAGAACTTCTAGTTCACATGAAAAGATCTCAGGAAAGAGGCAAGATGGAAAGATTAAGACAAAGAAGGAGGAAAAACCAAGTGTCGGATTGCCACTTCAACCAAATTAGTGGGGTATCTTCCCTGGACCTCCTGAAAAGCATAAAGGAAGCCTCCCACGATGGTTGTGCTGATGGATTAGAGTTGGGACTGTTTATCTTCTGCCTTAAGCTTCCTAGTGGCTGCAAATTTGGAGGAATCCCCAGACGGGAAGCGAAGTCTCCCCCCTTCCCAGGTGTGCACAGCAGGTAGCCACTGCCCTATGAATTGACTTGAAGCCCACCTGGGGTGGCCTACCCAGGCCACAGCTGAAATCCAAAGTGACTGAGAGGAAAGGAGGCAGCTGGTACAGAAGGTATTAAGAAGAAAAATCACAGGGTCCAATTTGTGGTTTTTAAAAAGATCACGCTGGCTGCTCCTTGGAGAAGAGATTTGAGGACAGTCCGGAAAACAGAGCTGGTGATACTGTGATCAGACTTTGACTTCCCAACATAATGTGTTGACGAGACAGAGAGGAGTGTATTGCTTTCTCTGGTGATGTGGAATGGGATCTGTGCTGTGTCTTGGAAAGGAAAGGGCAAGGTCGAATTTTGTTGGGAATTTGGCTGTGGCTTGAGGTTTGTCTTAGAAGCATAGAGGTTCGATTAGAATCATGATGTAACACTTTAGGATTGTTGAAACTAGCAAAGTGAGGGTTTTAAAGCAAAATATTCAAAGAATTTGGGGTCATAAAATATCTGTTGATTTAAAAATTTTATATTTATGATTCCCTTATAAACATAAATACAAATACAAATGTGGACTGTTTCTAAAACTTCTCCTGTGTCTGCTTTTTCTTAAAATGATCAACTCATGCCAAGGAAGCATGTTTGGGGTGGCATGTTCTACTCCTCTTTGGTGCCAGTTTTGGTTTTGTATGTATTCAAGAAAGTGAAAGGGGGCCAGTGTGCCTCCAAGGTGGTACAAGAAGGGAAAACAGAATGAGGTGAGAGGAGAGGTGAGCAGCGAGGCACACGAAGATTATTGCAGGTGAAAGGAAAGGGAGGGATGCTTAGCTTGCATTTCCAGAGAAAGCAGAGCTTAAAATGAGAACTTCTAGTTCACATGAAAAGATCTCAGGAAAGAGGCAAGATGGAAAGATTAAGACAAAGAAGGAGGAAAAACCAAGTGTCGGATTGCCACTTCAACCAAATTAGTGGGGTATCTTCCCTGGACCTCCTGAAAAGCATAAAGGAAGCCTCCCACGATGGTTGTGCTGATGGATTAGAGTTGGGACTGTTTATCTTCTGCCTTAAGCTTCCTAGTGGCTGCAAATTTGGAGGAATCCCCAGACGGGAAGCGAAGTCTCCCCCCTTCCCAGGTGTGCACAGCAGGTAGCCACTGCCCTATGAATTGACTTGAAGCCCACCTGGGGTGGCCTACCCAGGCCACAGCTGAAATCCAAAGTGACTGAGAGGAAAGGAGGCAGCTGGTACAGAAGGTATTAAGAAGAAAAATCACAGGGTCCAATTTGTGGTTTTTAAAAAGATCACGCTGGCTGCTCCTTGGAGAAGAGATTTGAGGACAGTCCGGAAAACAGAGCTGGTGATACTGTGATCAGACTTTGACTTCCCAACATAATGTGTTGACGAGACAGAGAGGAGTGTATTGCTTTCTCTGGTGATGTGGAATGGGATCTGTGCTGTGTCTTGGAAAGGAAAGGGCAAGGTCGAATTTTGTTGGGAATTTGGCTGTGGCTTGAGGTTTGTCTTAGAAGCATAGAGGTTCGATTAGAATCATGATGTAACACTTTAGGATTGTTGAAACTAGCAAAGTGAGGGTTTTAAAGCAAAATATTCAAAGAATTTGGGGTCATAAAATATCTGTTGATTTAAAAAAATAATTTTATTATTTATGCATTTATTTTTGGCTGTGCTGGGTCTTTGTTGCTGCTCAAGTTTTTTTCTCTAGTTGCAGCAAATGGGGGCTACTTTCCAGTTGCTTCTGATTGCCTTGACTTCCCTTGTTGCAGAGCATGGGCTCTAGGGCACATGGTCTTCCGTAGTTGTGGCTCCCGGGCTCTAAAGCACAGGCTCAGTAGTTTTGACACATGGACTTAGTTGCTTCATGGCATGTGAGATCTTCCTCGATCAGGGATCGAGCCCATGTCTCCTGCATTGGCAAGTGGTTTCTTAACCACTGAGTTACCAGGAAAGTGCTGTGGATGTTTTTTTTTTTTTAAAGATTTATTTATTTATTTATTTTGGGCGGGGGTCGGGTTGGGGAGGGAGGGAAGCGGGCGGGCCACTTCTATTGGTCTTTCATTTCTCTATTTTCATCCGTCTTTGTTCTTTGGCTCCTGTGGGCCTCCCATCGCGGTGGCGTCTGTTGTCGCAGAGCGCCGGCTCCAAGCACATGCGCTCCAGAGCTCCCGGGTTTGGTGATTGGACACATCGGTCCAGTCACTCCGCGGCACGTGGGATCTTCCCAGGCCAGGGCTCGAACCGGCGCCCCTTGCACTGCAAGGCGGTGTCCTTACCCACTGGACGACCAGGGGAAGCCCGCTGTGGATGTTTTATAGCCAAAATTCAATGGCTCTTCCAGGAAGTTCTTGTAAGGAACAATCAAATTCTTTTCCTTGGGAAAAGGAAAGTCATGCTAATGAAGACAAAGGAATAGTAGATTCATAATAATGTGGACAATTCTGGGAGAGGAAGGTTCTTTCAGTTCTCTGAGTCCTGGCTCTGGGGTGGGGGTAGGGGTAGATGGCTTTCTTTCCCTGTGTGTTATCCTAAAGAGGGAACCCTGAGGATGGAAAGAAGTTGATGAATTCTCAACATATTTAAGAGGCAGAAAATACAGAACTTCCTGTTAGACCAGATTGTGAGATATGGAGAAGAAACCACACCACCCAGAAGTCTCCCTAAGACACTGTAGTCTAGGTGCCAAGGAGGTTTGGATAAACTTGGATATGGTTGTTGTTCAGTCATGTCTGACTCTTTGTGACTTCATGGACTGCAGCACCCTAGGCTTTTCTGTCCCTCACCATCCCCTGGAGTTCGCCCAAGTTCATGTCCATTGCATCAATGACACCATCCAACCATCCCATCCTCTGCTGCCCTCTTCTCCTTCTACCTTCAATCTTTCCCAGCTCAGTAGTTGTGGCTCCCGGGCTCTAAAGCACAGGCTCAGTAGTTTTGACACATGGACTTAGTTGCTTCATGGCATGTGAGATCTTCCTCGATCAGGGATCGAGCCCATGTCTCCTGCATTGGCAAGTGGTTTCTTAACCACTGAGTTACCAGGAAAGTGCTGTGGATGTTTTTTTTTAAAGATTTATTTATTTATTTATTTTGGGCGGGGGTCGGGTTGGGGAGGGAGGGAAGCGGGCGGGCCACTTCTATTGGTCTTTCATTTCTCTATTTTCATCCGTCTTTGTTCTTTGGCTCCTGTGGGCCTCCCATCGCGGTGGCGTCTGTTGTCGCAGAGCGCCGGCTCCAAGCACATGCGCTCCAGAGCTCCGGTTCGGTGATTGGACACATCGGTCCAGTCACTCCGCGGCACGTGGGATCTTCCCAGGCCAGGGCTCGAACCGGCGCCCCTTGCACTGCAAGGCGGTGTCCTTACCCACTGGACGACCAGGGGAAGCCCGCTGTGGATGTTTTATAGCCAAAATTCAATGGCTCTTCCAGGAAGTTCTTGTAAGGAACAATCAAATTCTTTTCCTTGGGAAAAGGAAAGTCATGCTAATGAAGACAAAGGAATAGTAGATTCATAATAATGTGGACAATTCTGGGAGAGGAAGGTTCTTTCAGTTCTCTGAGTCCTGGCTCTGGGGTGGGGGTAGGGGTAGATGGCTTTCTTTCCCTGTGTGTTATCCTAAAGAGGGAACCCTGAGGATGGAAAGAAGTTGATGAATTCTCAACATATTTAAGAGGCAGAAAATACAGAACTTCCTGTTAGACCAGATTGTGAGATATGGAGAAGAAACCACACCACCCAGAAGTCTCCCTAAGACACTGTAGTCTAGGTGCCAAGGAGGTTTGGATAAACTTGGATATGGTTGTTGTTCAGTCATGTCTGACTCTTTGTGACTTCATGGACTGCAGCACCCTAGGCTTTTCTGTCCCTCACCATCCCCTGGAGTTCGCCCAAGTTCATGTCCATTGCATCAATGACACCATCCAACCATCCCATCCTCTGCTGCCCTCTTCTCCTTCTACCTTCAATCTTTCCCAGCATCAGAGTCTTTTCCAATGAGTCAGCTACTCGCATCAGGCGGCCGAATTACTGCAGCTTCAGTATCATTCCTACTAACGAGTATTCAGAGTTGATTTCCTTTAGGATTGACTGGTTTCATCTCCTTGCTGTCCGAGGGACTCTCCAGAGTCTTCTCCAACACCACAGTTTGAAAGCATCAATTCTTCAGGTCTCTGCCTTCATTTACTGGGTATCAGTAGTATGTACTTATTACTTAAAGCTAAGGAAGGGGCAAAAGTCGCTTAGTGAGGCCTGCCTTCTCCTAGAGCTTGTCTATCATTAGAAAGATAAAAGTGTCCAAGGACTAAAATCTGGAGTGTTTCTAAGATTCACAGGCACAGTAGCAAGTATCCATTCAAAATGTATTTATTTGACGGCAAATCATAGAAAACGCTACTTGAGTACGTGTCTTAGATGCGGGTGTATTCTCGTCACATAACTAGAAATCTGGAGGTGGACAGCCCAAGAATAAGACTGCTGATCCGTTTAAACTTTGGGGACCCAAGTTCTTTTACCTTCCCTCTTTTGCGAGTGGGTTTCAGTCTTCGACCTTGTGGCTTCATGGTCACAAGATGGCAGCTCTCCCCTTTTGGGGACGTGACCACAACACAGACAGGAAGCAGGAGGGGCCCAGGGCAAGCCCGCCCCTTTCAGTCAGGAAAAGAAAGCTGGGCTTCCCCTGGTGGTCCAGTGGGTAAGGACACCGCCTTGCAGTGCAAGGGGCGCCGGTTCGAGCCCTGGCCTGGGAAGATCCCACGTGCAGCGGAGCGGCTGGACTGATGTGTCCAATCACTGAGCCGGAGCTCTGGGGCGCATGTGCCCAGAGCCGGTGCTCTACGACAACAGAGGCCATTGCGATGGGAGGCCCACAGGAGCCAAAGAACGAAGACTAATGAAAATAGAGAAATGAAGGACCAGTGGAAGTGGCCCGCCCACTCCCCTCCCTCCCCAACCCGACCCCCGCCCAAAGTAAGTAAATAAATAAATCTTTAAAAAAAAAAAAGAAAAAAAGAAAGCTGTCCTGCAAGCCTTTGCTCAGCCAGCTTCTTCACTGTCCAGAGCTCATATCCTCCCAACTCCAAGTGAGCCCAGAAAAGGAAGTCTTTTCAGCTGGGCACTGTGCAGACCTGAACAACACTGGCAGTGTACCTGGCAGGAAGAAGGAAGGAACAGGTACTGAGTAAAGAGCAGATAACAAGAAGCCAGGGGCTTCCCTGGTGGTTCAGTGATTAAGAATCTGTCTCCTTGCTGTCCGAGGGACTCTCCAGAGTCTTCTCCAACACCACAGTTTGAAAGCATCAATTCTTCAGGTCTCTGCCTTCATTTACTGGGTATCAGTAGTATGTACTTATTACTTAAAGCTAAGGAAGGGGCAAAAGTCGCTTAGTGAGGCCTGCCTTCTCCTAGAGCTTGTCTATCATTAGAAAGATAAAAGTGTCCAAGGACTAAAATCTGGAGTGTTTCTAAGATTCACAGGCACAGTAGCAAGTATCCATTCAAAATGTATTTATTTGACGGCAAATCATAGAAAACGCTACTTGAGTACGTGTCTTAGATGCGGGTGTATTCTCGTCACATAACTAGAAATCTGGAGGTGGACAGCCCAAGAATAAGACTGCTGATCCGTTTAAACTTTGGGGACCCAAGTTCTTTTACCTTCCCTCTTTTGCGAGTGGGTTTCAGTCTTCGACCTTGTGGCTTCATGGTCACAAGATGGCAGCTCTCCCTTTGGGCACGTGACCACAACACAGACAGGAAGCAGGAGGGGCCCAGGGCAAGCCCGCCCCTTTCAGTCAGGAAAAGAAAGCTGGGCTTCCCCTGGTGGTCCAGTGGGTAAGGACACCGCCTTGCAGTGCAAGGGGCGCCGGTTCGAGCCCTGGCCTGGGAAGATCCCACGTGCAGCGGAGCGGCTGGACTGATGTGTCCAATCACTGAGCCGGAGCTCTGGGGCGCATGTGCCCAGAGCCGGTGCTCTACGACAACAGAGGCCATTGCGATGGGAGGCCCACAGGAGCCAAAGAACGAAGACTAATGAAAATAGAGAAATGAAGGACCAGTGGAAGTGGCCCGCCCACTCCCCTCCCTCCCCAACCCGACCCCCGCCCAAAGTAAGTAAATAAATAAATCTTTAAAAAAAAAAAAGAAAAAAAGAAAGCTGTCCTGCAAGCCTTTGCTCAGCCAGCTTCTTCACTGTCCAGAGCTCATATCCTCCCAACTCCAAGTGAGCCCAGAAAAGGAAGTCTTTTCAGCTGGGCACTGTGCAGACCTGAACAACACTGGCAGTGTACCTGGCAGGAAGAAGGAAGGAACAGGTACTGAGTAAAGAGCAGATAACAAGAAGCCAGGGGCTTCCCTGGTGGTTCAGTGATTAAGAATCTGTCTGGGGAATTCCCTGGTGGTCCAGTGGTTAAGACTCTGCTCTCAATGCAGTAGGGCCCGGGTTCGAGCCTGGTCAGGGAACTAGATCCCACATGCTGCAACTAAGACACAGAGTGCTCAAATAAATAAATAATTACAAAAAAAAAAAAAAAGAATCTGCCTGCAGGGGACACAGGTTCAAACCCTGGTCCAGGAAGACCTCACATGCTGCAAAGTGACTAAATCCATGGACTGCAGCTACGGAGCCCATGCTTGAGGGCCCAGGAGCCCTAGGGCCAATGTTCCTTGGCAAGAGAAGCCACTGCAATGAGAAGCGTGCGCACCACAGCTAGAGAGGAGCCCCCACGCACCACAATAGGAGAGGGCCTGCATGCAGCAGGGAAGAGCCAGTGCAGCCAAGAATAAACCAAAGAAGGAACCCAGGAAGGGGTGGCAAGACATGGGAAAGGAAAACACTGAAAGTGTATGATGTTCCTCAAAACAAAGGGGGATGTTCTTTCAAGGAGGGAACTAAGTGGGTCAAATATTCCTAAAGAGTCTGAAAAGGGACTTCCCTGGTGGTCCAGTGGGTAAGGACACCGCCTTGCAGTGCAAGGGGCGCCGGTTTGATCCCTGGCCTGGGAAGATCCCACGTGCCGCGGAGCGGCTGGACCGATGTGTCCAATTACCGAGCCGGAGCTCTGGAGCGCATGCGCCCACAGCCGGTGCTCTGCGACAAGAGACACCACCGCGATGGGAGACCCACAGGAGTCAAAGAACAAAGATGGATAAAAATAAATAAATGAAAGACCAATAGAAGTGGCCCGCCCGCTCCCCTCCCTCCCCAAAAAAAAAAAAAAGGAGTCTGAGAAGGATGGGAAAGAGGGAGTCCAGTGGATTTGGGAACATGGAGGTCATCAGGGCCAGTGACAGGAGCGGGTTCTGTGTCGAGGTGGAGCCTAGGGGAAGTGTGCAGAGGAGAGGACGGGACATGAGGATGCGTGGGTTAACTTTAGAAGTTTTGTTAACACAAGTTCCTGTGCCTGACCCTCAGTGGGGTCAAACAAACTGAAACGTCACAGTTTGGGGCAGAGCAAGGTTTACTGCAGGGCCATGCAAGGAGACAGCGGCTCAGGCCTTAAAAAGCCTTGGGGTCCCCAGAAGGTTTCAGCAAAGCATTTTGAAAGGGCAGGGGAGGGGAGAGAGTTGCAGAGTCTGTGATCAGCTTGTGCATGAATCTGATTGGCTGATGGTGAGGGTGGGATCCCAGGGGTCAGCATTATCAGTTCTCAGGCCCCAGTAAGCCTGGGCTCTGTGCTCATGGTTGTCAAGTAGTTCTGTCTGGTGGTCTGGTGGGGGGTTGTCATATCTGCAAAACAACTCAAGAAACATGTGTCAAATACAATTATCTAGGTACTTCATTCAGGCGTTCCTAGTGGCTCAGTGGTAAGGAATCTGCCTTCCAATTCAGGGGACACAAATTGGATTCCTGGCTTTGATAGATCCCCTGGAGAAAGAAATAGCAGCCCACTCCGGTATTCTCTTTTTTTTTTTTATTTTTTATTTAATAACTCTTTTTGTGGGGGCGGGGGGGTTGGGGAGGCAGGGGGGCGGGTGAGCCACTTCTATTGGTCTTTCATTTATCTATTTTCATCCATCCTTGTTCTTTGGCCCATGTGGGCCTCCCATCGCGGTGGCCTCTGTTGTCGCAGAGCACCAGCTCTGGGCACATGCGCTCCAGCGCTCCGGCTCTGTAGTTGGAGCCATCAGTCCAGCTGCTCCATGGCACGTGGGATCTTCCCAGGCCAGGGATCGAACCGGCGCCCCTTGTACTGCAAGGCGGTGTCCTTACCCACTGGACCACCAGGGAAGCCCCCACTCCAGTATTCTTAACTGGAGAATCCTGGTGGGCTACAGTTCATGGGTCACAAAGAGTCAGAGATGACCAGATGACTAAATAACAGGAACAAGGTCCTTCAGAGAGGAGCTAAAGCAGGGGATATGGGGGAAGGCCTGTCCTCAGAAGACCCCATGGGGGCCTGCTAGATTATAGTTTGGCCTTAAAAGGGGTGTTTAGGAGGAGAAACGGGTGTAAAAAATGGAAGGACGTGTTAAGATGGAAAATACTGCCCTGTATCTCACTAAATTGCCTTGAAGATATAACAGACGTTAAATAGTTTTCAAACATTAAGTTTCAGGGTCTCCTAAGCCCATTTCTTCCCAATGTTATACAGCATGGTACACAGACTAGGCTTTGGAGTCAGAAAGAGTTAGGTTTGAAACCTCATTCTGCCTAGCTCTGTGATCTTAAGCCAGTTGCTTACCCTCTCTGAGTCTTTTTGCCCCTAAGTAAAATGGGAGACTCATGGCTTGAAAGCCATGAAAGGATAGGTGCATGCAAAGTACCCCTCCCAGCACCTGGCACAGAGTAAATCATGAGTAAGTGCTACTCACATTCTTCTTGAAGGCCAGACCCTGCATTTATATATCAAGGGGCTAAATGAAATTCCCATGAGACAGAAATAACAGACGCTTAATAACGTTTGGTAATTTCCTTTGAGCCAAAGCACAGGAAGACAATCAGGCCCCATAAAGCCACAACTCCTTAATGCATACAACCCAACTTAACTCCTTTATGTTTCCCTATTTGTAACTCAACAGAAAATCATGTACCTGCTTGTCTCTCTGAGGCTCAAAGTATAGCCAGAGGGCTGAGCAGCCACTGAGCATCTGCCTCCTCCTTGAAATTCAGGGTCAGCAGGAGGACAGACCCCACTAGAACATTTGCACGGGGAGCGGGTTCTTTGCAAGGCATATGGAAGAGGAGATATTAAGCAAGACAATGCGTAGATGTGTACGGATGAAAAAGTATGTGTCACGAGAACTCACAACGTGTGAGCTAACTTCATATTATTAGGACTTTATCATGATTAGGATGATGTTTACCTTTATTAGCCTTAGCTCTTTGTCTGAAGCTGAATGTGGGGAAAGGGGTGGGTCTTGGTAGGAGGCATGTGTAGAACAGAATGAAGGATTCTAATTTCTCTCTCCCACACACCACCCAGCAGCACTCTCGGGACTCTGACAGAATTACTGAGAATAGAATTGTGGATGACAATGCTTTCGCTTCCAGGGTTTCTGAAAGGCAACAGGGCCCACTGTGCTGCCTTACCCTCCTCCCAGCAACCCAAGGAGCCCAAGCGCTGGAGTCCAGCGGTCTAGGTTCAAAGCCTGGCTCCACTCCTTAGTAACCGGAAACCCTCAGGCAAGTTTTTTTGTTTTTGTTGGTATCCCTGGTGGGCTCAAACCACCTAGGACAAGTTTCTTCACCTGTCTAAGCCTTCATTTCTGAGTAAATGCAAGTAGTAAAACCAACATCAGTTTCATTATGAAGACTAGAGGAAGCCTCCTAGACAGAGGGCCTAGTCCGAAGGCCAGCACGTAGCTGGTACTCACACCTTCCTTGTCCTTGAGACCTTTCCCCCCACTATATGTCTTCTGCTCCCTTTTCTGATGCATACATTGCTGTTTAGTCACTAAGTCATGTCCAACCCTTTTGTGACCCTCTGGACCATAGCCCGCCAGGCTCCTCTGTGCGTGGAATTTCCTACGCATAAGCACTGGGAGGAAATCCTTTCCTCCTCGAAGGGATCTTCGTGACTCAGTGATTGAAACTGCATTTCCTGACTAGGCAGGCAGATTCTTTACCAAGGAGCCACCTGGGAAGCCCGATATATATGTTTCCACACCTATGGCCCTAGGGATGGAGTGTCCAGTAGTGAGGTTTCGTGTGTTTTCTGGGAACCAGATGCTAGTGTAGGGAAAGGAGCAGGGCACAATTTTTTGAAAGAATTACATATCCCAAGGGCACAACATAAGCCAACTAGAATCAAATCGGTCCAAGATGGCAGAATAGACCTTGATCCTCAGTCAGCAAGCTAAAGGACACACCCAGAGGCACCCATGACAATTCTGCCCCTTCTCCAAAAGAGTTGCAATAATCCTCCGACTTACCAGCATATGAAATTACCCAGCCTATAAAAACTAAGAACCCCATGTTTTCCAGGTCGCTGGATTTCCCCTCTGTGATGGCCCACACTCTGTCTGTGGAGTGTGCTTTTCTCTGAATCTGAATAAATCCATTTCTTACCTATCACTTTGTCTCTCACTAAATTCTTTTCTGTGACGAGACATGAAGCACCTGAGCTCCATTTGGTCCTGAAACCAGGCGTGGTGGGTTTTGGCTGGGTTCGAGCCCCAGCCACGTGGGTTTTCCGGTCTAGGTTCACAGCCTGGCTCCACTCCTTAGTAACCGGAAACCCTCAGGCAAGTTTTTTTGTTTTTGTTGGTATCCCTGGTGGGCTCAAACCACCTAGGACAAGTTTCTTCACCTGTCTAAGCCTTCATTTCTGAGTAAATGCAAGTAGTAAAACCAACATCAGTTTCATTATGAAGACTAGAGGAAGCCTCCTAGACAGAGGGCCTAGTCCGAAGGCCAGCACGTAGCTGGTACTCACACCTTCCTTGTCCTTGAGACCTTTCCCCCCACTATATGTCTTCTGCTCCCTTTTCTGATGCATACATTGCTGTTTAGTCACTAAGTCATGTCCAACCCTTTTGTGACCCTCTGGACCATAGCCCGCCAGGCTCCTCTGTGCGGGGAAATTTTCCCCTACGCATAAGCACTGGGAGGAAATCCTTTCCTCCTCGAAGGGATCTTCGTGACTCAGTGATTGAAACTGCATTTCCTGACTAGGCAGGCAGATTCTTTACCAAGGAGCCACCTGGGAAGCCCGATATATATGTTTCCACACCTATGGCCCTAGGGATGGAGTGTCCAGTAGTGAGGTTTCGTGTGTTTTCTGGGAACCAGATGCTAGTGTAGGGAAAGGAGCAGGGCACAATTTTTTGAAAGAATTACATATCCCAAGGGCACAACATAAGCCAACTAGAATCAAATCGGTCCAAGATGGCAGAATAGACCTTGATCCTCAGTCAGCAAGCTAAAGGACACACCCAGAGGCACCCATGACAATTCTGCCCCTTCTCCAAAAGAGTTGCAATAATCCCCCGACTTACCAGCATATGAAATTACCCAGCCTATAAAAACTAAGAACCCCATGTTTTCCAGGTCGCTGGATTTCCCCTCTGTGATGGCCCACACTCTGTCTGTGGAGTGTGCTTTTCTCTGAATCTGAATAAATCCATTTCTTACCTATCACTTTGTCTCTCACTAAATTCTTTTCTGTGACGAGACATGAAGCACCTGAGCTCCATTTGGTCCTGAAACCAGGCGTGGTGGGTTTTGGCTGGGTTCGAGCCCCAGCCACGTGGGTTTGACTCCCAAACTAAGTTTTGGGTGTAAGTCCCAAATCAGAGGTAAAATAGTTTCAGTAGAATGGGGTTTTGCAAGGAATCCGTGAAAGAAAAGGGGCTGGGGCAGAATTGGCTAGGGGGAGCCTTTAGACCAGGATGAAGCCTGTGCTAAGGGAGCGGTGCAGCAGAGAACACTTGCTAGTGGAGTGCCTCGTGGGGCAGAAATAGCCCGGCCCTGGGAGCAAGCAGGTCTCTGTCAATGAGTATGGACTTCCCCGAGCGGCCGGCACCAGCTGAGATGGATCCTGGGGGAGACAGCCAGGGACTCAGTGCTGCCGCCCCTTCTTCCTGAAAGCCCATCTCGGGTCTGTCATGCTTCCGAAAACAACACTTATTTTCAACACACTAGAAAATTCATTAAAAAAAGAAAAAAAAAAAAGAAAAGGAAATCGTTTCGCATCCTTGGAAAGAGAAGTTGGAGGATTTCCTAGGGTTCCCAGCACTGCCTCACGACAGCAACTGAATGAGAAGGCAGGAAAGAGGAAGAAGACAGGAGGATGGAGGAGGCAGAGCAGGGTGGGAAGAGAAAACAGGAGGGGAGGGAAGAGGAGCCACAGGAGCCAGCCCTCTTGGGTTCCCAGGCTTTCAGAAATGAGCCTCATCTGGGCTCAAGGGAGCGATGCACCCGGACTTTGATCACTCTCCCCTGAGTGGGTGACGTGAGACCATGCACAGCCTCACCAGCTAGGCCGGGGCTGGAGGAGTGGGAGTGGGGGGACTCTGTGGCAGAAGGAAGGAGAGAGTCAGGGTTGGGGAAAGCCACACCTACTTTACCTTCTGATATTATTGGAGCCTCCAGTGCTTACTGGAGCTGACAGCAATGTTTAGATGTGTCTCTTGCTGAGGACTGTACGTGTATGATCTCAATTTTTACAACAAGCACGGCTTGATCTATTTAAGAAACAAGGAAACTGAGAATTTCTAGGGGCTTAGAAACTAGTAGTACTAGTCTACCCAAGACTGTGCTGTCCAACGAAGGCATAATCTATATTTGTGTCAGATGAGTAATGGGTACACCTCTTACTGAGGTCCTCATGAACCCCCTAGACTTCACTCAGCTGAGGTTCTGTTGAATATAGAGAGCCCAGGCCCCAAAGCCAAAAGCCATGGGTGCTAAATCAGTTCTGGGTCAAGGAAGGGGGTTCTGAGCTGGTCCCTGCGAATCTTATCAACCTGGTTTCTTCCCTGCTTATGTTTGAACTGACAAGACACAAGAAATGATCTCTAAGATTTCTTCCAGCTACGTAGGCCTGGAGTTATTTGTTATCAAGGGTAAAACACCCAAATAATTCCAGGTGAAGTCAGGACTAAGTACATGGCCTAAGGCACTTGGACACGTCTTGTTTTTTAAGGAGAAAAAAGGGCAAATATCACAGCAGAATATTGCATCAATGCAGGTTGTTAATGGAGAGTCAGAACAGGCTGAGTATGTTTTCTCATGATCATGAATAATACCTTTCCCATGCAAGAGGCCAGTCTGAATGTCTTGTTTGCAAGAGCACCGAGAAGTTGGAGGATTTCCTAGGGTTCCCAGCACTGCCTCACGACAGCAACTGAATGAGAAGGCAGGAAAGAGGAAGAAGACAGGAGGATGGAGGAGGCAGAGCAGGGTGGGAAGAGAAAACAGGAGGGGAGGGAAGAGGAGCCACAGGAGCCAGCCCTCTTGGGTTCCCAGGCTTTCAGAAATGAGCCTCATCTGGGCTCAAGGGAGCGATGCACCCGGACTTTGATCACTCTCCCCTGAGTGGGTGACGTGAGACCATGCACAGCCTCACCAGCTAGGCCGGGGCTGGAGGAGTGGGAGTGGGGGGACTCTGTGGCAGAAGGAAGGAGAGAGTCAGGGTTGGGGAAAGCCACACCTACTTTACCTTCTGATATTATTGGAGCCTCCAGTGCTTACTGGAGCTGACAGCAATGTTTAGATGTGTCTCTTGCTGAGGACTGTACGTGTATGATCTCAATTTTTACAACAAGCACGGCTTGATCTATTTAAGAAACAAGGAAACTGAGAATTTCTAGGGGCTTAGAAACTAGTAGTACTAGTCTACCCAAGACTGTGCTGTCCAACGAAGGCATAATCTATATTTGTGTCAGATGAGTAATGGGTACACCTCTTACTGAGGTCCTCATGAACCCCCTAGACTTCACTCAGCTGAGGTTCTGTTGAATATAGAGAGCCCAGGCCCCAAAGCCAAAAGCCATGGGTGCTAAATCAGTTCTGGGTCAAGGAAGGGGGTTCTGAGCTGGTCCCTGCGAATCTTATCAACCTGGTTTCTTCCCTGCTTATGTTTGAACTGACAAGACACAAGAAATGATCTCTAAGATTTCTTCCAGCTACGTAGGCCTGGAGTTATTTGTTATCAAGGGTAAAACACCCAAATAATTCCAGGTGAAGTCAGGACTAAGTACATGGCCTAAGGCACTTGGACACGTCTTGTTTTTTAAGGAGAAAAAAGGGCAAATATCACAGCAGAATATTGCATCAATGCAGGTTGTTAATGGAGAGTCAGAACAGGCTGAGTATGTTTTCTCATGATCATGAATAATACCTTTCCCATGCAAGAGGCCAGTCTGAATGTCTTGTTTGCAAGAGCCAGACCTCTCTCCCCGAGGAGAACACACTCATTTCCCCCTCCATAAAGGGAAAGCTTCACACGCCCAAATCTGAAATTCTTCCAGTTTAGATGTGTTTTAGGCCCATGGAGGCTTTTATTCCCTCTTTCATGAAATGAATCATGTTTAATAATAGCCAGAGGGTGAGGAATTACAGTCATGCCTTATTACTGAAGATGTGTTTTTACCCCAGCCAATGACGAAGCATTTCATCAACTGCAAAAGAGCGTCAGCCCCAGAATTTTACTCTCATGTCCCCAGAGAAGGGCGGTTACAACGTGTTTGGGAGAGTAGGGGAGCAGAGCTCAGTTACTCAACTGTGTCGGTCCTTCCACCACTTGCTTAATTCATCATTCAGCTCTCGGCCCCTCCCAACCATCCTCTCTCTTTTTCTTTCTCTCTCTCTTTTTTTTCTTTTTGAGAAAGTTAATACTGATCTAGGAAAATGAATCAAATTTTCTCTGGTTTTCTGAAAACCAGAATAGATAAAATAAACACTAATTTTCAACTAAGTTATTTCCCCTTCTGGGCATTTACCCAACCGAATATCATAAGAGTCACTAACAGAGAGAGGTGGATGGAGGGAGGCTGAACGACTGCTGCTTGTCACCTTGGCTTCACGTCTCAATTAGTCCTTAGGCATTAAACTAGTAAGTTGTCTACATAGGAGAGTGCCTGAAAATAAAGCATAAGAAAGGGGGAGGGGGAAGGATTGAATCAGCATTCTTGACATATTATCTTTCCCTCCCCAACTCATCCTTCTGGTGTGAGACCTACAGTTGCCACCACAAGTGCAAATGAAGCACATTCATTTTAGAGAGCCCGGTTGGGCCTGACCTCTTTACTAACTGGAAGCAGTGGATTGTTAAATCTAATAAGCATATGCACATTTTGTTCTCGGAACAAATAGCTTTGGGGTACAATGCAAGATGACCTGCAATGAAAATAAAATATGAAGTACTTAACATTTTACCATAAAGCGTTGTGTAATGTCAAATCGTGTGGGATTTGATGTCTTATCATTTTGTCCAGCTTCAAATATGTTCTGCTGTTGATTTCAGCATCCCACCCCCATCTTCACTGCCCACCCCCATTACCCAGCACCCCAGTGGGTCTTCCCGGTGCCTTTAAAAGACTCTGAATCCACACACAGAAAAAAGGAAGTCTGTCTTAGGTTCACAGAGCTGCCCCTTCCGCTCTTTAATTACAGTATATCCAAATGGTAAATGATTTTATTTGCATTTGAAGGAAAAATTCAAAGAAATGGGGTTAGGAAAGGGAAATTCTAAAGAGCACTCTAATATTCTAAATATGCATTTCAACTGCAAAAGAGCGTCAGCCCCAGAATTTTACTCTCATGTCCCCAGAGAAGGGCGGTTACAACGTGTTTGGGAGAGTAGGGGAGCAGAGCTCAGTTACTCAACTGTGTCGGTCCTTCCACCACTTGCTTAATTCATCATTCAGCTCTCGGCCCCTCCCAACCATCCTCTCTCTTTTTCTCTTCTTTTTTTTGTCTTTTTGAGAAAGTTAATACTGATCTAGGAAAATGAATCAAATTTTCTCTGGTTTTCTGAAAACCAGAATAGATAAAATAAACACTAATTTTCAACTAAGTTATTTCCCCTTCTGGGCATTTACCCAACCGAATATCATAAGAGTCACTAACAGAGAGAGGTGGATGGAGGGAGGCTGAACGACTGCTGCTTGTCACCTTGGCTTCACGTCTCAATTAGTCCTTAGGCATTAAACTAGTAAGTTGTCTACATAGGAGAGTGCCTGAAAATAAAGCATAAGAAAGGGGGAGGGGGAAGGATTGAATCAGCATTCTTGACATATTATCTTTCCCTCCCCAACTCATCCTTCTGGTGTGAGACCTACAGTTGCCACCACAAGTGCAAATGAAGCACATTCATTTTAGAGAGCCCGGTTGGGCCTGACCTCTTTACTAACTGGAAGCAGTGGATTGTTAAATCTAATAAGCATATGCACATTTTGTTCTCGGAACAAATAGCTTTGGGGTACAATGCAAGATGACCTGCAATGAAAATAAAATATGAAGTACTTAACATTTTACCATAAAGCGTTGTGTAATGTCAAATCGTGTGGGATTTGATGTCTTATCATTTTGTCCAGCTTCAAATATGTTCTGCTGTTGATTTCAGCATCCCACCCCCATCTTCACTGCCCACCCCCATTACCCAGCACCCCAGTGGGTCTTCCCGGTGCCTTTAAAAGACTCTGAATCCACACACAGAAAAAAGGAAGTCTGTCTTAGGTTCACAGAGCTGCCCCTTCCGCTCTTTAATTACAGTATATCCAAATGGTAAATGATTTTATTTGCATTTGAAGGAAAAATTCAAAGAAATGGGGTTAGGAAGGGGAAATTCTGAAGAGCACTCCCTAAATATTCTGACAATGAAGCCTCCAAGATTAGCAAAGGTAAAGCAAAATAAAATAAATGACAAAAAAAAAATTCCAAGACCACCAGGATATAACAAAAACAACAAAACAGGAGACTATCCCTAATCATCTTCCTCCTAGGCTTCTTTGTTAGGCTTTCCTCCCGATAGTGGAGGAGACCGGAGCCTGGCAGGCTGCAGTCCACAGGGTCGCAAGACAGGATTTAGCGATTGAGCAGCCGACTCCTTTGGGCCCATGAGTAGAGCCTCGAGGGCTTCTTTAAGAAAACAATGGTCCTTCTCTAAATTCTAAACAATTCCTTTCATCCTAAAGGCTCCTAAAGACAAACAATGCACCTCCCTCTCTGCCCCACCTTCAGGCACTTTCTTTTACTCCTGCCTGTATTTTAACTCTCCCTAGAACTTGCCAAGGTGTGTTCTCTGTGACTTTTTTACTTTTGGTGACTATCTCATCTATACCTCCTGCTTCTCCTCCACCCACAGGTGGAAGAGGTAAGGGGGGATGTCAAACTTGAGAAACGTTCAACAAAGCAGAAATTATTTGGGTGCCTTGAGACGGGGGTCCAGAATGAGAGAGAAGGTAGTCTGCCTTGCCAACGCACCTCCAGATGTGGTTTGAATCAAAGGTTATCCACTTAACCAGAGAACTCAGCTCTGGAACCTCGATTGGAGTCCTGAGCTGTTGTTGTTTTATCCCACTTCATTTACAGGTTAATTTTAAAAATGTTTTTCTTAATTGGCCTAGGCACCTACAATCTGCCAGGCACATGTTATCTTGCACTTGTAAAACTTACATTCTGCTGAAGGAGAGCAACAGTAACAATAATTTAAAAAAATATTATATACCTTTGAAGAAGAACATCCCACATAGAATAATGAGAACTGAGGTAGAGTTTAGAGATGGTGTTGCCAAGAAAGTGACTTTTATTTTTGCTTTTTACCACGAAAGTCACTTTGATTTTTTGTTTGTTTCACCAAGAAAGGTCTTAGACCTGTGGGTGAGTCTCAGATGGGAGAAAGCTGAGGAAGGTGAAATCCCAGGAAGGTGAAAATGCAGCAACTCGGGATTTATTGACCAAAATGTGTGGGAACAAGACATTTGCTGATTGATTAAAGCAAGGTCTTTCGGCTAAGATCAAGTGTAGCATGGGGCTTCACAGGTGGGGCAGTGGTTAAAAAAAAATCTACCTGCCAATGCAAGAGACACAAAAGATGCAGGTTTGACCCCTGGGTTAGGAAGATCCCCTGGAGTAGCAAATGCCAATCCACTCCAGTATTCTTGCCTGAAAAACTCCAGGGACAGAAGAGCCTGGTGGGTTACAGTCCAGGCTTTCGCCAAGAGCTGGATACGACTGAGTGACTAAGCACATCAAGCAAGGTACTTTCCCCACACGGAGCAAAGGGGAGTCTTGTAGCCGGTGACGTGACTTGAACTGAGCCAACAGGGACTCATTGGTTGACCCAGGAATTCCTTTCCAGGAAAGCTAAGCATAGAAACTTAGTGAAGTTTAGATTTGCTGATGCAGCGCCCGACCTGAATGATTGTGTCTTAGGCCCAGTCTGGTTACCTTAACAAGTGCTATAGGAACGCATTCTCGCTCAGAGGAATCCCATCCTCTGACTTAGATTGTTAAAAGACCACTTTAGGAGTCCCCTGGTGGTTAGGATTTGACACTTCCACTACCATGGCCTGGCTTCAATGCCTGGCTGGGCCAAAAAAATAAAAGATCCCTTGAAGCATCAGTTGAAGACTGGATTGGAGTGAATAGTACCAACTAGGAAACCAGGTAAAAGGTCCGTTATCTAGGACACTAGCGGTAAGCACGAACAAAAGTGGACAGACTCTGACTCAGGGTATATTTTTGGTGATGGAGGCAATAAGACCTCACAAGATTGACTGCTGGGGATTCAGAGGGGGAAGAAAATTAAAGATGGCTCTTGAGCAACTCGGTAGGAGATGGAGATGTTTCCTGAGATGGAGGTGAGGGGATGAACAGATTTTGCAGGGGAACATCTCTGTCCTTGGTTTTCTTGTTTGAAAGATGGAGACAATCATCGTACCTACCTCATAAGCTTGAGGATTCATCACAAGAAAAAGCCAGGCACACAGTATGTGCTCCATTCCTGTTAGTTGTCATTGTTCTTCCGCAAGCATTTTGCTGTGAACTGGTTTTTCAAGGTAAATACCTGCTCTAATGAAGCTTCGAGTCTAATTAAAGATGTGAAGTGGCGAATGGGGCAGTGAGGGCAGTCAATTTATTTTGGAGAGTTCCTGCAGAAGGCACAGGAAAACATCAAAATTAAAAAATATATAACTATTAAAAATGTTTAATGCTTATTCATTTGACTGCACTGAATCTGCAGTTGCAGCGTGTGGAATCTAGTTCCCTGACCAGGAATAGAACCTGGGCCCCCTGTGTTGGAAGCATGGAGTCTTAGCCACTGGACCACTAGGGAAGTCCCCAGAAAAACATTTCTAATACACAAGAGGAGTCCAAATCGCAGAGTCCAAGACCAAGCAGAGCATTTTCTGCATTTACAGTAAACGGAGCCGGCAGAGGTTTTGCGGGGGCGCAATAACCGAACTCAGGCCAAGAGGGCGTTTAACACTGTGGCCTGATTTTAAATTTTTGAAAATTTTTATGCTATTGAAACTCTTATCACGATCAGTTTCAAACTATCACCGTGATGTCAACCAGCTCCCAGGGCCCTTCTCTGGTGTCCAGTGGTTAAGAATCCACACTTCTAGTACAAGGGGTATGGGTTTGATCCCTGGTTAGGGAAATGAGAACCCGCATGCTGCACAGTGCAGGGGGAAAAAAAAAAAAAAACCCACTCACAAAATCCCTAAAAATTTAGCAATCGACTGTGAAACAGTATGAGCATGTTCTAGCTCATCACTGAGCATCTGGTATGCTCTGTACAGAGGGGAAGGATGACAAATCTAGTCTGAAGTGCACGCACTCCTTGGATGAGAAATAGAGACAAGAGGAAGAAATTCATTTATTCAGTCATAATCAACAAATAATTATTGAGTACCTCCCGTATGTAGGAGAATATGCTATGGACTAAAAATATCTTTATCTAACAATTCACAATTCACAGACAAGGTACCATAAAGCTGACACAAAGTTTACCACCTAGCTGGAGTCCACTGTGGGAATTCAGATTGAGTTGAGAAGCTCTTTGAGTACTGAGGGTAGAAAGTAAGCAGGAATAAGTGGTATGGCTGAGTTCGTTAACAGGATTCATGTCCAGATCTAGGACTTGGAAACAGAGGAAACAAGAAAGCAAAGATCACAAGGCTATCTGTGTGGCAGATGTTACCAGTTAATTGAGAAGTTAGAGGGAAAAACCTGTACAGGGTAGATGCTCAATAAAAATTTGCTGAATGTGAAAGTGTTTAATATTTGTCATAGAGTGTTCACAAGTGTTCTAATATATTTAAAGAAGATATAGGGGCTGGCTCAGCACCATTTTAAGGAAAGTTGATTTTAAGAATAGGATATGTTTTACCTATCATTGCTTTGTAATAAGCCATGCCAAAACTTTCTGGCTTAAAAGGCTTTAAACAATATCAACCATTTATCCAGGCTTCCTCTGTGGCTCAGACAGTAAAGATTCTGCCTGCAATTCAGGAGACCTGGGTTTAATTTCTGGGTTGGGAGAGGGGTTTGGCTACCCGCTACAGTATTCTTGCCTGGAGAATCCCATGGACAGAGGAACCTGGTGGGCTTCAGTCTTTGCGGTCACAGATAGTTGGACATGACTGAGCGAACAACTAACACAATCTAATCTACTCATGATTCTGTAGCAGGGCGGGCACAGTGCAGGGGAAAAGAAAAAACGGTATGGGTTTGATCCTGGTTAGAAATGAGAACCGCATGCTGCACAGTGCAGGGGAAAAAACCCACTCACAAACTCTTAAAAATTTAGCAATCGACTGTGAAACAGTATGAGCATGTTCTAGCTCATCACTGAGCATCTGGTATGCTCTGTACAGAGGGGAAGGATGACAAATCTAGTCTGAAGTGCACGCACTCCTTGGATGAGAAATAGAGACAAGAGGAAGAAATTCATTTATTCAGTCATAATCAACAAATAATTATTGAGTACCTCCCGTATGTAGGAGAATATGCTATGGACTAAAAATATCTTTATCTAACAATTCACAATTCACAGACAAGGTACCATAAAGCTGACACAAAGTTTACCACCTAGCTGGAGTCCACTGTGGGAATTCAGATTGAGTTGAGAAGCTCTTTGAGTACTGAGGGTAGAAAGTAAGCAGGAATAAGTGGTATGGCTGAGTTCGTTAACAGGATTCATGTCCAGATCTAGGACTTGGAAACAGAGGAAACAAGAAAGCAAAGATCACAAGGCTATCTGTGTGGCAGATGTTACCAGTTAATTGAGAAGTTAGAGGGAAAAACCTGTACAGGGTAGATGCTCAATAAAAATTTGCTGAATGTGAAAGTGTTTAATATTTGTCATAGAGTGTTCACAAGTGTTCTAATATATTTAAAGAAGATATAGGGGCTGGCTCAGCACCATTTTAAGGAAAGTTGATTTTAAGAATAGGATATGTTTTACCTATCATTGCTTTGTAATAAGCCATGCCAAAACTTTCTGGCTTAAAAGGCTTTAAACAATATCAACCATTTATCCAGGCTTCCTCTGTGGCTCAGACAGTAAAGATTCTGCCTGCAATTCAGGAGACCTGGGTTTAATTTCTGGGTTGGGAGAGGGGTTTGGCTACCCGCTACAGTATTCTTGCCTGGAGAATCCCATGGACAGAGGAACCTGGTGGGCTTCAGTCTTTGCGGTCACAGATAGTTGGACATGACTGAGCGAACAACTAACACAATCTAATCTACTCATGATTCTGTAGCTGGGGCCCTTCTTTGCTCCCTGGGTCATCTGTGGTGGTTTGACTGGAATGGCAGAGTCTGAGATCCCTAGGCTCAGAACGTGCACGTGGCCTCACTTGCTCCTCTGGGCGGCAGCCTTTGGGGACTGGCGGATCCTCCATCTCTCCAGCTGGTCTGTTATCATCTGGTTATCTGGCCCAGATTTCTTTTCATGGCAGCTGACTCCCAAGTGAGGAAAAACAGAAGCTAAATTCTTAGCTTTTGGGTGTAGGAGTCCCAGAATGTCATTTCCACCACTAATGGCATTCTGCTGACAGAAGCAAGTCATAAGGCCCAGACTCAAGACAAGGAGAAATAGTGTCTACCTTTTCTTTCCTCTGTGGTGAGGAGTCAGGGTCAGGCTCTCTGCCCCTCCTTGACCCCACACCCAGTGGTTTTCTCCACCTCAGTGAGCAGGAACACTTTTACAGTCAAGTAGACCTATTTTCTCTCTGACAGGTACTACCAGTCACCAGCAGAGCAGGACATGAAAGTACCTGAGGTCAGTGAGTGTCTGTGAGGCCGCAGAAACCTTAGATGTTGTCCCCAGAGAGCCAGAATGGGTTTAGAAAGCTTTCGCTCCTGGTGGCCCAGCATGAAGAATCCTCCTGCAGTAGCGGCAGACGTGGGTTTGATCCTTGGGTCAAGAAGATCCCCAAGAGGAGGCAATGGCAACCCACGCCAGTATTCTTGTCTGGGAAATCCCATGGACAGAGGAGCCTGGTGGGCTGCAGTCAGTGGGGTTGCAAAAGGGTAGGACATGACTGAGCAGGTGCACACTAAGGAGCTGAGCCAGGCTGGCCCGGGATAACACACGCTCCTCCAGCTGCACCATCAGAAAAGTCCTGATTCTTGGAGTAAGGACTCCTGAGAAAAACAAAAGTCAGACAACCAGGTGAGCCAGACAACCAAGCCTCCCTTCCTCGGCGGCCAGGATCACAAGATACAAACACTGGGGAGCCCTGCCTTCCTCCACACACCTCCTCACCTCGGCACCTGGGTTTGAAAATCTGGAACAGCTGGGGTTGTTTATTGATCCCTTTGGCCCTTGGGTCATTTTAGGTTGTATAAATATATCCATCTAGGTCCTGGGCAAGATACAAGATGAAGCTCTTTTTTCTTTCCCCCGAAGCACTGAAACTACGTTCTAAGGGAAGACGAAACAACTATAGAAACCAAACAAAGCAGCTCAAGAGAACAAACAATGTGTCCAAAACCGAAATAATCGTCTCTCCCCCACCCCCAGTTTCCCCTCCAAAAACTGGTTTCCCCTCTGAACTTCCCTATTTCTCTCAACAGTAACAACATTTTCTGGGCTGCCCAGGCTTAAAAGACGGTGTATTTTGCTTAGTCTTTTGTTGGTGTTGTTTTTCATACTCATTTATTTCTTTCTGGTTGAGCCAGGTCTTCATAGCTGCACGCAGGCTTTCTCTAGTTGCGCTGCACGGGCTTCTCATTGTCGTGGCCTCTCTCGTTGCAGAGCACAGGCCTCAGCAGTTGACGCTCAGTAGTTGTGGCACACTGACTTCATTGCCTTGGGGCCTGTGGAATCTTCCTGGGCCAGGAATCGAACTGGTGTCCCCATTTCAAGGTGGATTCTTAAACCAGGGATGCTCAACACTATATATTTTAAATGTTACTTTTCTGTTCCTCCACCCACATAACCCTTGGCACCAAGTCTTACTAGTTCAAAAGCTCTGTGACTTTCCCACAGCTCTCTTCTCCCCCAGGGTCTGGCCTTTCACCCTTCACCCCTCTAAATGCCCTGCTAGCCTGTTCCCTCCATTCAGGCTCTCATCAGGGTATCTTCTTCAAATGACTGTCCTGGCCACGCTCCACCATAATCCCATCAAGAACTCATGTCTGCCCGTCTCTCCCAGACTCACCTTACTCACTTGCTCGTGTTCACCCTTGCCAAAGTCAACCAACCCGTCTGGAAGTCCTGCACTGCTCCATCTTGCTGTGGTGGCTCTGAGTCTGCTGTTCCTCCATCCACTTCTGCGCCCGGCTAACTCCCACTCAGTCCTTCTGGTGCCCCTTCCTCCCGGAAGCCCTCACTGATAGCCCAGCCTAGAAATCCCCACCCGTATAGCCCTAGGATCACAAGATACAAACACTGGGGAGCCCTGCCTTCCTCCACACACCTCCTCACCTCGGCACCTGGGTTTGAAAATCTGGAACAGCTGGGGTTGTTTATTGATCCCTTTGGCCCTTGGGTCATTTTAGGTTGTATAAATATATCCATCTAGGTCCTGGGCAAGATAGAAGATGAAGCTCTTTTTTCTTTCCCCCGAAGCACTGAAACTACGTTTTAAGGGAAGACGAAACAACTATAGAAACCAAACAAAGCAGCTCAAGAGAACAAACAATGTGTCCAAAACCGAAATAATCGTCTCTCCCCACACCCAGTTTCCCCTCCAAAAACTGGTTTCCCCTCTGAACTTCCCTATTTCTCTCAACAGTAACAACATTTTCTGGGCTGCCCAGGCTTAAAAGACGGTGTATTTTGCTTAGTCTTTTGTTGGTGTTGTTTTTCATACTCATTTATTTCTTTCTGGTTGAGCCAGGTCTTCATAGCTGCACGCCGGCTTTCTCTAGTTAGCTGCACGGGCTTCTCATTGTCGTGGCCTCTCTCGTTGCAGAGCACAGGCCTCAGCAGTTGACGCTCAGTAGTTGTGGCACACTGACTTCATTGCCTTGGGGCCTGTGGAATCTTCCTGGGCCAGGAATCGAACTGGTGTCCCCATTTCAAGGTGGATTCTTAAACCAGGGATGCTCAACACTATATATTTTAAATGTTACTTTTCTGTTCCTCCACCCACATAACCCTTGGCACCAAGTCTTACTAGTTCAAAAGCTCTGTGACTTTCCCACAGCTCTCTTCTCCCCCAGGGTCTGGCCTTTCACCCTTCACCCCTCTAAATGCCCTGCTAGCCTGTTCCCTCCATTCAGGCTCTCATCAGGGTATCTTCTTCAAATGACTGTCCTGGCCACGCTCCACCATAATCCCATCAAGAACTCATGTCTGCCCGTCTCTCCCAGACTCACCTTACTCACTTGCTCGTGTTCACCCTTGCCAAAGTCAACCAACCCGTCTGGAAGTCCTGCACTGCTCCATCTTGCTGTGGTGGCTCTGAGTCTGCTGTTCCTCCATCCACTTCTGCGCCCGGCTAACTCCCACTCAGTCCTTCTGGTGCCCCTTCCTCCCGGAAGCCCTCACTGATAGCCCAGCCTAGAAATCCCCATGTCTGCTCTGGTAGTGTTGACAGCCCCGCGGTAAGATCCTGTGCCTCCTGTCACGAGACTGTGAGCTCCTTCAGGGAGGAGTTGCTGTCTTCCATCTCAGGCCCACAAATGGGACCGAGTAGCCTTTCCTTCTCTCCTTCCCCTCCTCCAAGTCTTTCCACACAAGGCTCGCAGCCTACCCCATCTGCCCTACCCTCGAGACAAAATAAAGCAACGCGCACACTGAAGGGAGAAAGCTTAACCAGGCGGCCATTCCTGGCTCAATAGGAACCAGCTTAAACCCCGGCCCTCTGCACTCTAACCCTCTCCCCACTTCAGAGACTCTGATGGAGCCGACTGCCAGCCTGAGGCTCCTGGAGTCAGCCCACGCCTCGCTCCTGGCTATCCAGTCCCCTTTGCCCCAGCCTCCTCTCCCTTTCCCCATTGTTCCACCTGCCCAGCCTCTCCATGGGGTTTTGAAATCCTGCTCAACGCCACCCTCTCTCCACCCACTGGCTCACTCTGTGCCTTCTTTTCTGAATCCTGTGGCCTTTATCAATCTAATCTAAATCTTTATTTGTACTTAGCCGGCTGCTGCCTTGGGCCGTTCTTCAAGCTTTCTTGAGGGTATATTTTTGCTTCAGGTGGATTCGAGGCGGGGGTGGGGTGGGGATTTCTTATGTTACTTTTCTGTCCCCACCAAGGTCTTACTAGTTCAAAAGCTCTGTGACTTTCCCACAGCTCTCTTCTCCCCCAGGGTCTGGCCTTTCACCCTTCACCCCTCTAAATGCCCTGCTAGCCTGTTCCCTCCATTCAGGCTCTCATCAGGGTATCTTCTTCAAATGACTGTCCTGGCCACGCTCCACCATAATCCCATCAAGAACTCATGTCTGCCCGTCTCTCCCAGACTCACCTTACTCACTTGCTCGTGTTCACCCTTGCCAAAGTCAACCAACCCGTCTGGAAGTCCTGCACTGCTCCATCTTGCTGTGGTGGCTCTGAGTCTGCTGTTCCTCCATCCACTTCTGCGCCCGGCTAACTCCCACTCAGTCCTTCTGGTGCCCCTTCCTCCCGGAAGCCCTCACTGATAGCCCAGCCTAGAAATCCCCATGTCTGCTCTGGTAGTGTTGACAGCCCCGCGGTAAGATCCTGTGCCTCCTGTCACGAGACTGTGAGCTCCTTCAGGGAGGAGTTGCTGTCTTCCATCTCAGGCCCACAAATGGGACCGAGTAGCCTTTCCTTCTCTCCTTCCCCTCCTCCAAGTCTTTCCACACAAGGCTCGCAGCCTACCCCATCTGCCCTACCCTCGAGACAAAATAAAGCAACGCGCACACTGAAGGGAGAAAGCTTAACCAGGCGGCCATTCCTGGCTCAATAGGAACCAGCTTAAACCCCGGCCCTCTGCACTCTAACCCTCTCCCCACTTCAGAGACTCTGATGGAGCCGACTGCCAGCCTGAGGCTCCTGGAGTCAGCCCACGCCTCGCTCCTGGCTATCCAGTCCCCTTTGCCCCAGCCTCCTCTCCCTTTCCCCATTGTTCCACCTGCCCAGCCTCTCCATGGGGTTTTGAAATCCTGCTCAACGCCACCCTCTCTCCACCCACTGGCTCACTCTGTGCCTTCTTTTCTGAATCCTGTGGCCTTTATCAATCTAATCTAAATCTTTATTTGTACTTAGCCGGCTGCTGCCTTGGGCCGTTCTTCAAGCTTTCTTGAGGGTATATTTTTGCTTCAGGTGGATTCGAGGGCGGGGGGTGGGGTGGGGGGGGGATTTCTTATGAAGACCTTTTACTCCTGTCACTATCAATTAACAAGCCCATTACAGCCCTTCAGTATGTATTTAGTAAATCATGGGAAAGTATAAAATCATGGAAATATACAATCTAGCAAGAACTATATTAAACTTTTATCCTCAGCATACAGTCAAGGGTTGGGCAGAAAAGAGGGGCTTGCCTTTATGAGTTTACAGGTTAATGAAGGGAGCTGATAGTCACAAATAAATGCCTATTAAAGTATATATATATATATGTATATATATATATTGGGGTATGCTGGGTTTCCATTGTTCCATGGACTTTCTCTAATGGTGGAGAATGGGGACTACTCTCTAGTTGTGGCGTGCAGGCTTCTCTCGTCCCAGAGCTCCGGCTCTAGGGCAACTGGGCTCAGTAGTTGCGGCTCCAGGGCTCCAGGGCTCCAGGGCACAAGCTCAATAGTTGTGGCTCATGGGTTTTGTTGCTCCGCAGCATGTGGGATCTTCCCAGATCAAGGATGGAACCTGTGTCTTGTGCATTGGCAGATGAATTCTTTACCACGGAGCTACCAGGGAAGCTTAAATAAATGTCTATTAACACAGTGATTTTTTTTTTTTTTTAAGCTACAATTATGGAGTAGTGGGGAAGCTCCAGAGGGAAGAGATATATGTAGACATATGGCTGAAATTAATACAGTATTGTAAAGCAATTATCCTCCAGTTTTTAAAAAATTAAGAAAAGAAGTAATGAGGTTAACACAATTAATCATGCTTTTGAGGTCTTGCCAAAAGCAAACAACAACAACAACAAAACCCCCTACAGTTACAGGAGTTACTCACACAGGTAATTTGGGAAACTGGAATCAAGAGAGGAACCGTCAGGCCAGACTGAGTTCATATCCTTTTCCAGTTTCCGTATCCTCTCCCAAGCTTCTGGGAGCTAACATACCTGCCCAAGAAGTTCTCAAACACCCTGTTTGCCTTCTTTTCTGAATCCTGTGGCCTTTATCAATCTAATCTAAATCTTTATTTGTACTTAGCGGCTGCTGCCTTGGGCCGTTCTTCAAGCTTTCTTGAGGGTATATTTTTGCTTCAGGTGGATTCGAGGCGGGGGTGGGGGGGGGATTTCTTATGAAGACCTTTTACTCCTGTCACTATCAATTAACAAGCCCATTACAGCCCTTCAGTATGTATTTAGTAAATCATGGGAAAGTATAAAATCATGGAAATATACAATCTAGCAAGAACTATATTAAACTTTTATCCTCAGCATACAGTCAAGGGTTGGGCAGAAAAGAGGGGCTTGCCTTTATGAGTTTACAGGTTAATGAAGGGAGCTGATAGTCACAAATAAATGCCTATTAAAGTATATATATATATATGTATATATATATATTGGGGTATGCTGGGTTTCCATTGTTCCATGGACTTTCTCTAATGGTGGAGAATGGGGACTACTCTCTAGTTGTGGCGTGCAGGCTTCTCTCGTCCCAGAGCTCCGGCTCTAGGGCAACTGGGCTCAGTAGTTGCGGCTCCAGGGCTCCAGGGCTCCAGGGCACAAGCTCAATAGTTGTGGCTCATGGGTTTTGTTGCTCCAGCATGTGGGATCTTCCCAGATCAAGGATGGAACCTGTGTCTTGTGCATTGGCAGATGAATTCTTTACCACGGAGCTACCAGGGAAGCTTAAATAAATGTCTATTAACACAGTGATTTTTTTTTTTTTTTAAGCTACAATTATGGAGTAGTGGGGAAGCTCCAGAGGGAAGAGATATATGTAGACATATGGCTGAAATTAATACAGTATTGTAAAGCAATTATCCTCCAGTTTTTAAAAAATTAAGAAAAGAAGTAATGAGGTTAACACAATTAATCATGCTTTTGAGGTCTTGCCAAAAGCAAACAACAACAACAACAAAACCCCCTACAGTTACAGGGAGTTACTCACACACAGGTAATTTGGGAAACTGGAATCAAGAGAGGAACCGTCAGGCCAGACTGAGTTCATATCCTTTTCCAGTTTCCGTATCACTCTCCCAAGCTTCTGGGAGCTAACATACCTGCCCAAGAAGTTCTCAAACGTAGATAAGTCTCATACCCCCCAAAAAGGGCTTCTTAAAACAAGGATTGCTCTGCCCTACCCCTAAAATTTTCATTCACTAGGGGCAAGGGTGGAGAGTCCAAGAAGTTGGAATTCTTCTAAGTCCCAAGTGAGTCTCATAGGGCTGGTCTGGGACAGCATACATAGAAAACACCATTGTTGCTGTTGTTTAGTTGCTCAGTCATGTCTGTCTCTTGGAACCCCATTGACTCTATCTAGCCCACCAGGTTCCTCTGTCCATGGGATTTCCCAGGCAAGTATGCTGGAGTGGGTAGCCATTTTCTTTTCCGGGGAATTTTACCAGGGATCGAACCCACTTCTCCTGCATTGGCAGGTGGATTCTATACTATTGAGCCACTAGGAAAGCCCAGAGAATCACAAGACTGGACCCTCTTGGAATCTAGTCGTGGAGATAATTAAGTTTTTTGTTGCTAGTGTCTTTTTTTTCCCCTTGTGTCTTTTCTTTCAGATAGACGGCAATCTCCCATAGGACAGGGACTATTTTATCTCATTGTTTTTCTAACCTCCTCAAATCCTCAAATCTTAGCTCAGTTAGACACAGAATGTAATTTAATACATCTGTGAAAGCTGAAGAAGAAGAAAAAAATTGGATCCTTCATGGCCAAAATAAAGGCAAAAGAAAACATTTGCATTCTTTCAAGTCTTGGTCAAGTTAAAGGAAATAAATAGTACCAGAATTCAGAGTAGTGCCTTCCAAGTCAGCCCGTTCTTCTCAATAGCATGGAATTCTCGAATTAAAAGGATCATGCCTGAGATCTACGCCTCGTGACTCACCCACTCGTTCATTCATCCCAGCTCTGCACCAGGCTGAATCAGTTCAAACATGACTGAGCAGCACTCAGCAGGATTTATCACATTTGAGACAGGAGAAACAATCCGTTTGGCAGGGAACAAATGATATTACAGGGCCCAAAGGTGAGTAATTGGCCCTAATGACTTGGAAATAAATTTGAATTCATATCGAGTAGGCTGTATAAATATCTACTATTAATACACAGCTGCATGCTTGATGCTTTCAGGGAGGGGGCAAGTGGGTTGGGAGGGGTGGGTACAAGGGGATCAGAGAGCATTGCTGTTAGCTGCCCCCCCCTCCCCACCCCCGGCCACTGGCAATATCCCCACTTTCTTCTCCTCCCCAAGTGGTTGAAGCAATTTCTGAAGGGAAGAAAGGGGCAATTCACAGCCTATTAACCTTGGATTTGGGAAGGTATGACACTCCCATGATTCTCCTCGGCAGCTGGTCTTAAAGTCCCAGCTGTGGGAAGAGTCCCCTCCAGGTCAGCACTGAGACTTCTGTGTTTGGCTAAGACTGGCAAGGATGGCAAGAGTTTCCTGGGGGTTCCTGGAAAGGGAATTCAGTTGAAGAAAGACTCCTTTGTGGAGCGGAGAGGCTCAATGAATGGTGCTCCCTGGTTTCTGGGATTTATGCCAGGCTTTTCCCCCAAGTCTTCAGAGAAATGGGTACAATGAAAATGGCTTTCTTCAGGGACATTCATTGATTCTGTCATTCTGAAAATATGGATCAAAGACCTGTTCCACCCTTCATTTTGATGGACTGTCTAGAATGAGACAAAACCTCTGCCCTCTTAGAGTTTATGGTCCTAAACTGGGATGATCCACCCTTGATTTGGCCCAGCACTTTCAGTGGTAATACCAGGAAAGTCTCAGACAAACCACGCCAGGGATAGAACCTGTGCCCCTTGCACTGCAAGGCAGACTCTCTACCCACTGGACCACCAGGGAAGTCCCGTCTTTCCCCATTCTTTAGGAGAAAAATCTCTCAGGCAATTGAGGGTGCCAGATATTGGGAAAAAGCAGGGAGCATGGAAGCTGGAGGGGACAAGCAGTTGTCTTAAAAGGAAGGCCCTTGCTGGACCGATGTGTCCAATTACCGAGCTGGAGCTCTGGCGCACATGCGCCCGTGCGCCCAGAGCCGGCGCTCTGCAACGACAGACGCCACCACGATGGGGGGCCCACAGGAGCCAAAGAACAAAGACGGATGAAAATAGAGAAAGACCAATAGAAGTGGCCCGCCCGCTCCCCTCCCTCCCCAACCTGACCTCCGCCCAAAACAAAATAAAATAAAATCTTTAAAAAAAAAAAAAAAGGGAAAGGGCCCCTTTTCCTAGCTGTGGATATTGGGCCCATCTTTGGGCCACAATCGTGAAAACTGAGATGCTTCATCCCTTCCGCTGACCCTGCCTGAACCCCCACACTTATGTATCCCAGGAAGTTGTAAATCTTTGTATCCAGTGGACCATGGCTGAGAGATCAGGTGCTAGGAGTGCCATCGTATCCTAATCTCACTGACTCATCTTGTAAATTCCTGACGCAGGGGAAGTGGATGTCACCAAGAGAGCCACACAGCCTACCCCTATTACAAGAAAAACAAGTCAACCTGGGGCCCTTTGGGGCACTGGTCATTCTCGCTTGAAAGGTTAAACTGTATTAGTTTCCTGAGGCTGTCTAGGATTGGAGCGGAGAGGCTCAATGAATGGTGCTCCCTGGTTTCTGGGATTTATGCCAGGCTTTTCCCCCAAGTCTTCAGAGAAATGGGTACAATGAAAATGGCTTTCTTCAGGGACATTCATTGATTCTGTCATTCTGAAAATATGGATCAAAGACCTGTTCCACCCTTCATTTTGATGGACTGTCTAGAATGAGACAAAACCTCTGCCCTCTTAGAGTTTATGGTCCTAAACTGGGATGATCCACCCTTGATTTGGCCCAGCACTTTCAGTGGTAATACCAGGAAAGTCTCAGACAAACCACGCCAGGATAGAACCTGTGCCCTTGCACTGCAAGGCAGACTCTCTACCCACTGGACCACCAGGGAAGTCCCGTCTTTCCCCATTCTTTAGGAGAAAAATCTCTCAGGCAATTGAGGGTGCCAGATATTGGGAAAAAGCAGGGAGCATGGAAGCTGGAGGGGACAAGCAGTTGTCTTAAAAGGAAGGCCCTTGCTGGACCGATGTGTCCAATTACCGAGCTGGAGCTCTGGCGCACATGCGCCCGTGCGCCCAGAGCCGGCGCTCTGCAACGACAGACGCCACCACGATGGGGGGCCCACAGGAGCCAAAGAACAAAGACGGATGAAAATAGAGAAAGACCAATAGAAGTGGCCCGCCCGCTCCCCTCCCTCCCCAACCTGACCTCCGCCCAAAACAAAATAAAATAAAATCTTTAAAAAAAAAAAAAAAGGAAGGCCCTTGTCCTAGCTGTGGATATTGGGCCCATCTTTGGGCCACAATCGTGAAAACTGAGATGCTTCATCCCTTCCGCTGACCCTGCCTGAACCCCCACACTTATGTATCCCAGGAAGTTGTAAATCTTTGTATCCAGTGGACCATGGCTGAGAGATCAGGTGCTAGGAGTGCCATCGTATCCTAATCTCACTGACTCATCTTGTAAATTCCTGACGCAGGGGAAGTGGATGTCACCAAGAGAGCCACACAGCCTACCCCTATTACAAGAAAAACAAGTCAACCTGGGGCCCTTTGGGGCACTGGTCATTCTCGCTTGAAAGGTTAAACTGTATTAGTTTCCTGAGGCTGCCATCACAGAGGACTAAAGTCTGGCTGCTTTTGTCTCTGGAGTGGGGGGCGACAGAGAATGAGATAGACGGACGGCATCATCACCTCAATGGAAGTGAGTCTGAGCAAACTCCAGGAGATGGGAAAGGACAGGGAAGCCTGGTGTGCTGCAGGCCATGGGGTCGCAAAGAGGTGGACACGACTCAGCCACTGAAGGCCACGGTGTTTCTGGGGACCAAAAGCCTAAGACCAAGGTGTCTGCCAACATCGTCTCATCTTCTACTTTTTAAAAAATATTTATTTCTTATTTTTATTTGTTTGTTTGGCTGTGCCAGGTCTTCATTATGGCATGGGGGATCTTTTTCAGTTGTGGCATGTGAACCCTTAGTTGCAGCAAGTGGCATTTAGTTACCTGACCAGGGAACAAATCTGGGCCCCCTGCATTGGGAGAACGGGGTCTTAACTACTGGACCACCAGGGAAGTCCCCAGCATATTTCCTTCTGAAGTCTCTCTCCTTGGCATGTAGATGGCTGTCTTCTCTCTTTGTCTTCACATGGTCTTCTCTCTTTGCCTCTGTATCCTAATTGCCTCTTTTTTCTTTTTTAAAATTTCCTCTTCTTATAAGGACACAAGTTATACTGGATTAGGGCTCACTGTGATTCCCTCATTTTAACTTAATTACCCCTCCAAGATCCTATCTCCAAATAGAGACACGTTCTGAAATACTGACGGTTAGATCATCAACATTGCAATTTTTGTTGAGGACACAATTCAGTCCATAATAGCAGCAGATAAGTATCATTTGTCACATGAATACATCCCCACCGATCCCGAGTTTTAGACGCGCTTTATGAAAATGTCTGGGTGTGTTATGTTACTGAAGAAACATGAAATGTTTCATTTAGTCCCCTCTTCCTTGGACATTTCACAAGAGAAGTACTGGCTGCAAAGTAAAATGGAGATCTCTTAAGTGCCACTTGTCAATCAGTTTCACTTTCTCAGTAATTGCAACTCCTTGGTGCGAGCTGACCTCTTTGAAAGAGCACTCCAGATGCAGAGAATTATTTGTGAATAAAGCGATTATTGGCACAGTGTCAAATTCCATTCATTTATCTCAGAAGCGTTTATCTTTCCTATGAAGGTACTTTGGGAGGTGGTAACAGCTAGGTACCTTGTAAGCAGGTGGATGGAGAGTGTAAAGAATGAGACCGTCTATGTCTGAGACCTGGAGAAGTTTGGGAGAGCTTCACGGCTGAGGTCTTCCTGGTGGCTCAATGGTAGAGCATCTGCCTGCCAATGCAGGAGACAAGGAAGAAAAGTCAAATCTAGCAACTACGAATCTTATTTTAGGCCATGGGGTCGCAAAGAGGTGGACACGACTCAGCCACTGAAGGCCACGGTGTTTCTGGGGACCAAAAGCCTAAGACCAAGGTGTCTGCCAACATCGTCTCATCTTCTACTTTTTAAAAATATTTATTTCTTATTTTATTTGTTTGTTTGGCTGTGCCAGGTCTTCATTATGGCATGGGGGATCTTTTTCAGTTGTGGCATGTGAACCCTTAGTTGCAGCAAGTGGCATTTAGTTACCTGACCAGGGAACAAATCTGGGCCCCCTGCATTGGGAGAACGGGGTCTTAACTACTGGACCACCAGGGAAGTCCCCAGCATATTTCCTTCTGAAGTCTCTCTCCTTGGCATGTAGATGGCTGTCTTCTCTCTTTGTCTTCACATGGTCTTCTCTCTTTGCCTCTGTATCCTAATTGCCTCTTTTTTCTTTTTTAAAATTTCCTCTTCTTATAAGGACACAAGTTATACTGGATTAGGGCTCACTGTGATTCCCTCATTTTAACTTAATTACCCCTCCAAGATCCTATCTCCAAATAGAGACACGTTCTGAAATACTGACGGTTAGATCATCAACATTGCAATTTTTGTTGAGGACACAATTCAGTCCATAATAGCAGCAGATAAGTATCATTTGTCACATGAATACATCCCCACCGATCCCGAGTTTTAGACGCGCTTTATGAAAATGTCTGGGTGTGTTATGTTACTGAAGAAACATGAAATGTTTCATTTAGTCCTCTCTTCCTTGGACATTTCACAAGAGAAGTACTGGCTGCAAAGTAAAATGGAGATCTCTTAAGTGCCACTTGTCAATCAGTTTCACTTTCTCAGTAATTGCAACTCCTTGGTGCGAGCTGACCTCTTTGAAAGAGCACTCCAGATGCAGAGAATTATTTGTGAATAAAGCGATTATTGGCACAGTGTCAAATTCCATTCATTTATCTCAGAAGCGTTTATCTTTCCTATGAAGGTACTTTGGGAGGTGGTAACAGCTAGGTACCTTGTAAGCAGGTGGATGGAGAGTGTAAAGAATGAGACCGTCTATGTCTGAGACCTGGAGAAGTTTGGGAGAGCTTCACGGCTGAGGTCTTCCTGGTGGCTCAATGGTAGAGCATCTGCCTGCCAATGCAGGAGACAAGGGTTCCATTTCTAATCCTGGAAAAATCCCACATGTCGAAGAGCTACTAAGCCTGGCACCGCAACTACTGAGCCTGTGCTCTAGAGCCTGGGAACCACAACTGCTGAGCCCACGTGCTGCAACTACTGAAGCTTGAGCACCCTGGAGCCCATGTTCCTCAACAAGATAACGCACGACAATGAAAAGCCCACTAGAGAGGAGCCCAGCTAGCGGCTTACCCCTGCTTATCACAACTAGAGGAAAGCCCACACAGCAGCGAAGACCCCACACAGCCAAAAATAAATAAACGTGGCTGAGAAATTTCCAAGGACCTATTCTGTAATAATTTCAGAAAATCTAGTCTCCTTTCTTCTGGTTTCTCCTGCCCTGTAGGTTCTAAGTTGCTGGGGAGATACGAATTCTCCTATCAGTTGGGACTGTAGTCTTCTCTTCAAAATACTGACCCAAATAAAGTGCCTTAAGCATGAACTGTGACTTTCTACCTACCTGTCTGTCTGGCAGTCTATTTTTTCATAGGTTTTTGATAAGCACGTCTGTTCATGTATGATGAACACAGCATGAACTGTTGCTCAAAATTTATGTACTGTATGTGTATGTTAGAATTTATTGTCCTACTTACACTGTACAACATTAACAGGGTTGTGTAAAACTGGTATGACTATATTAACCAGATTAGTATTGATTTGTATAGGACCATAGAATAGCAGACTTGAGAGGGCATTTAAGCCACAGTCTCCTTCACCAGTAAAGAAAGTAAGGCCTAGCAAAGTGACTTGTCCAAGGCCACAAAAGTGCTGAGACGGAACTTCAAGTCTTCAGATTCCTACTATAATCTCAGTAATTGCAACTCCTTGGTGCGAGCTGACCTCTTTGAAAGAGCACTCCAGATGCAGAGAATTATTTGTGAATAAAGCGATTATTGGCACAGTGTCAAATTCCATTCATTTATCTCAGAAGCGTTTATCTTTCCTATGAAGGTACTTTGGGAGGTGGTAACAGCTAGGTACCTTGTAAGCAGGTGGATGGAGAGTGTAAAGAATGAGACCGTCTATGTCTGAGACCTGGAGAAGTTTGGGAGAGCTTCACGGCTGAGGTCTTCCTGGTGGCTCAATGGTAGAGCATCTGCCTGCCAATGCAGGAGACAAGGGTTCCATTTCTAATCCTGGAAAAATCCCACATGTCGAAGAGCTACTAAGCCTGGCACCGCAACTACTGAGCCTGTGCTCTAGAGCCTGGGAACCACAACTGCTGAGCCCACGTGCTGCAACTACTGAAGCTTGAGCACCCTGGAGCCCATGTTCCTCAACAAGATAACGCACGACAATGAAAAGCCCACTAGAGAGGAGCCCAGCTAGCGGCTTACCCCTGCTTATCACAACTAGAGGAAAGCCCACACAGCAGCGAAGACCCCACACAGCCAAAAATAAATAAACGTGGCTGAGAAATTTCCAAGGACCTATTCTGTAATAATTTCAGAAAATCTAGTCTCCTTTCTTCTGGTTTCTCCTGCCCTGTAGGTTCTAAGTTGCTGGGGAGATACGAATTCTCCTATCAGTTGGGACTGTAGTCTTCTCTTCAAAATACTGACCCAAATAAAGTGCCTTAAGCATGAACTGTGACTTTCTACCTACCTGTCTGTCTGGCAGTCTATTTTTTCATAGGTTTTTGATAAGCACGTCTGTTCATGTATGATGAACACAGCATGAACTGTTGCTCAAAATTTATGTACTGTATGTGTATGTTAGAATTTATTGTCCTACTTACACTGTACAACATTAACAGGGTTGTGTAAAACTGGTATGACTATATTAACCAGATTAGTATTGATTTGTATAGGACCATAGAATAGCAGACTTGAGAGGGCATTTAAGCCACAGTCTCCTTCACCAGTAAAGAAAGTAAGGCCTAGCAAAGTGACTTGTCCAAGGCCACAAAAGTGCTGAGACGGAACTTCAAGTCTTCAGATTCCTACTATAATCTCACCTGTCAGCTCTATTATATTAAATAACCAACTTGATCCTGTCCTTCTTCTTCTTTGTATTTGCATTTGTCTATAATCATCAATGCCTGCACACTGTTTGAAAGCTTCCATTATCTCATGCACATGGACACGTGGACACAAAACACAGTGTTGTTTCGTAGTAATAAAGGTCAGCTTCTGACAATGAGAGTCCCCTGGCCTTGTCTTGGGTTTCTGGGACTTTACCTGGGTTCATGGGCTCCTCTCTTTTTCTCACCCCTGGTGCCTTCACTGTCTGAGAGCTGTTGGACTCTACTTGGCTCTCTCTGGAGGGCTGCGAGGATCCAGAGAGGGGACAGTACCGGCAGGGGAGCATTTTAAACAGGGCTAGGTACTCTCTGGATGAATGAATGAAGAACGAATGGATGAATGAAGAATGGATGAGTGAATGGATGAATGAATGAAGAACGAATGAATGAATGAAGCAAAGTGAAAGCTAAAAGGAAGTCCAATGGAGAAAAAGGGGGAAAAAAACGGGAGAGGAGACTGGCTTGGATTCTAGGGGCTGAGGACGGGTAGATGGGAGATGGAATTAAGGAATGGGGCCTCTTCTGTCATCTGCTGGGGGCTCAGCACCTGAGCAGCTCATGGCTAGCTCTCAGTTAGGTAGAGACTAGAGGTCCCTTACTTCCTTCAAATGTCTTCCTGAGGGCTTCCCTGGTGGTCCAGTGGGTAAGGACACTGCCTTGCAGTGCAAGGGGCACTGGTTCGATCCCTGGCCTGGGAAGATCCCACGTGCCGTGGAGCAGCTGGACCGATGTGTCCAATTACCGAGTCGGAGCTCTGGAGCGCATGCGCCCAGAGCCGGCGCTCTGCGACAACAGAGGCCACCGCGATGGGAGGCCCACATGGGCCAAAGAACAAAGATGGATGAAAATGGACAAATGAAAGACCAATGGAAGTGGCCCGCCTGCTCCCCTCCCTCCCCACCCCATCCTCACCAAAATAAATAAATAAATAAATCTTTAAAAAAAAAGTCTTCCTGACATTCCTTTCACAAGGAAAAACTCTTAGTGCTTTGAATGTGTGTTTTGAGGGCAGGGTTTGTTTTATTCAGTTTTATAACCTTTGTTCAACAGATTTTTTCTTTCCATGAATGCTTCACAACTAAAAGACAAACATCTGGAAATTGATAACCCACTAATTTCTAGTCACAGGATAACTGCTGATGTCCGAATTTTTTCTGTTTTACTCTGTGTGTGTGTGTGTGTATGTGTATGGGATCAGAAAGAAAAACGGTCCTGGGTTTCTGTAAAAGTATGGATGAACCTGGGGTTTTGGAAACACTAAGATTTCCGAAAAAGAACATAATCTCTGCAGATGTTACGATTTTGCAGGAGATAGAATCTGTTTTTGTTTAGCAGCACATGGAGCTGTGGGCAGAGTCTGATATGGAGATTAACCAGCATCTTGGATAAGTGTCTGTGAAAACCTCAAACTGTGGAAGTTGGGGTGAAGGAGAGGATGTAGCCCGGGGCTGAGCTGGACTGGTCTCGAATCAAAGGCAACTCTAGGTTTTTCTGAGAGTGACAGGACCCTCCTTTCTCCTGTCCTCCTCCTTCTGCCAGCCTGACGACGTGAAGAGCTAGTGATTCCTCTGGTGGGCTGTGATAGCTATTGCTTTTTTGCGGCCCAGAATGTTTCTCTCCCACCCGTCCTGATAATAAATCGTGCTCCACCCCTGCGTCCATGGTGGGAAACAAGTCTTCCTCGGAGCTGCCTTCGCTGGCTGCTGACCAAAGAGAGAACTGCTGAGGTGACCGGAGAGACGTGGAGCAGGAAGGAGGTGGGGAGATGAGGGCATCATGTGCAGCCCTGACACCAGGACTCTGGATTCCCCAGTTAGATGAAGCGAACCCCTCCACCCCCTTTCTTCCCTCAGCCATTCTCACTTGGGCTTTGTACAGTTGTGACAGAAGATGTTCTGGTTAACATGGTTCCTTCCCTCTTCCTCTACCTACTCATAATTCTCTCTGCCTCAGTTTCCTCATAATGACCCCTGTGACTTCTTGGATCCCTGCTACGATGTCTCTCCCTACCCCCCACCCCAAACACAGAGTACAGGATGATTGTAAACAGTAACTTCTATTTTTAGGAACTGCAGGTTTCCCATCTTGGCTGCCTTACCAGAGTTTCTGAACCAGGGCCAGCTCTCTTTTCAATAACACAAGACTTAATCTAAGCCGAATAGGAATGATCGTCCAAAACTTGTAGAAAATCCAAAGAACCAGGGACTCTCAGGGATTTGTATACACAAGGTCCACTGTCATCCAGGATGCAGTATCATCGTGTCTGGTTTGTGCCGGGGCATTTAAGTGAAGCTTGACAAAGAAGACAGTAAATTCAGGGACAGGAAGCAGTGAGTAACAAAAAGCACGAAGGTCTCCTTGACATCAGTCACTCTTAAGAAGGCTGTTTACTTCTCAGTTTACCTCCTAGGGTGTTTTAAAATACTCTCACAGATCTCAGCTGGAAATAGCTGTTCTACCTTCTCTCAATAGAAGCCCCCCCTACCCCCACCCCACTTCTGAGTATACTGGCTCACAGCTATTTATAAACCTGATGTCAGTCAAAGATTATTTTTTACATCCCTCCTCCTAATTCACTTCCCCCTACATACCAAGATAGACCTATATAAAATTAGAAACTTCACATAGAGCATTCAGTCGCTTAGGTAAGAATTATTGTCAGTCAGTAAGTATTTCTGAAGCATAAATTCATCATAGTAGGTGACACATGTCTCTTGATTGTTCCATGGATACCAGCTCCTTAAAAAAAAGAAGGTTTTTGTGGCCATGGCAGTTTGAAAAACTGCATGCCGCTTAGGGATGTTAAACTTTACAGTAAAGTACCTTTGGGTAAGTTAGAAATTCCAAATCTGTTTCCTCAAAGAAGCCTTTTCTTTCAATATCTGGTAACATTTCATGGATTAATGTGTATTGGATCACATTTTGGAAAACCAGGGAGGCGGCCTGCACACGGGATGGGTAGGCAGGCGGCCTGGGTTTGATCCTGGCTTTTTTACGATGCTCTACTGGTTAACATGGTTCCTTCCCTCTTCCTCTACCTACTCATAATTCTCTCTGCCTCAGTTTCCTCATAATGACCCCTGTGACTTCTTGGATCCCTGCTACGATGTCTCTCCCTACCCCCCACCCCAAACACAGAGTACAGGATGATTGTAAACAGTAACTTCTATTTTTAGGAACTGCAGGTTTCCCATCTTGGCTGCCTTACCAGAGTTTCTGAACCAGGGCCAGCTCTCTTTTCAATAACACAAGACTTAATCTAAGCCGAATAGGAATGATCGTCCAAAACTTGTAGAAAATCCAAAGAACCAGGGACTCTCAGGGATTTGTATACACAAGGTCCACTGTCATCCAGGATGCAGTATCATCGTGTCTGGTTTGTGCCGGGGCATTTAAGTGAAGCTTGACAAAGAAGACAGTAAATTCAGGGACAGGAAGCAGTGAGTAACAAAAAGCACGAAGGTCTCCTTGACATCAGTCACTCTTAAGAAGGCTGTTTACTTCTCAGTTTACCTCCTAGGGTGTTTTAAAATACTCTCACAGATCTCAGCTGGAAATAGCTGTTCTACCTTCTCTCAATAGAAGCCCCCCCTACCCCCACCCCACTTCTGAGTATACTGGCTCACAGCTATTTATAAACCTGATGTCAGTCAAAGATTATTTTTTACATCCCTCCTCCTAATTCACTTCCCCCTACATACCAAGATAGACCTATATAAAATTAGAAACTTCACATAGAGCATTCAGTCGCTTAGGTAAGAATTATTGTCAGTCAGTAAGTATTTCTGAAGCATAAATTCATCATAGTAGGTGACACATGTCTCTTGATTGTTCCATGGATACCAGCTCCTTAAAAAAAAGAAGGTTTTTGTGGCCATGGCAGTTTGAAAAACTGCATGCCGCTTAGGATGTTAAACTTTACAGTAAAGTACCTTTGGGTAAGTTAGAAATTCCAAATCTGTTTCCTCAAAGAAGCCTTTTCTTTCAATATCTGGTAACATTTCATGGATTAATGTGTATTGGATCACATTTTGGAAAACCAGGGAGGCGGCCTGCACACGGGATGGGTAGGCAGGCGGCCTGGGTTTGATCCTGGCTCTACTGCTCTACTGGTTATATGACTGAGCAAATCAGAAGCTCTTAATGGTTCGTTTTCACAGTGGAAGAGTGAAACCCATCTTAATCTGGGTTGTTTTATGGGTTAAATTATATTATTATGATGGTGCTTTAAACACTATAGCAAGTTATGTAAATGAAAGGTATCATTAGATATCACAGAGAAATGTAAGGCTGTATTTGGCAATTAATAATATATAAGTATAAAGATATTTGCCCTAGCCATCCTTACCCACCAATTGTGTATTTAAGTCCACTTAGGGGAGCCAGCACTAAGAGGTGAAGAAGGAAGCCCGGTCCAAAGATCAAGATAGGATTAGAGCATGCTGGATCCAGAAATTTCTTTGGTGATAATTACATTTAACCCTCTCATTTTATCTCTGATGAAGTGGAGGTCCACCGAGGTCACATGACTGGCTTTGAAGGTCACTCAGAGAGTTCCTATTATGAACATCTGACTCCTACCCAGTGATGGGCCTTATTGCCCACTTGCTGCCTCAATATGAGACAAATCATGGCCCCAGGAGAGACAAGATAGACATATGACATATTCAGAAAGCAAGACAACATGGAACAAGATTTTAAAGCTCAAAAAATGGGGCTGAGGATAACCACGTGAGGTGAGGGATATGTAAATTAGTTTGACTGTAATAGCCATTTCAAAAGGAATATGCATATCCAAACACCACCTCTCACACCTTAAATACATGTAACTTTTATTATTTAAAAAAATATTTATTTATTTATTTTGGTTGTGCTGGGTCTCAGCTGCGGCCCTCAGGATCCTCCTCGGGACATGTGGACTTCACAGTTGTGGCATGCACGTGGGATCTAGTTCCCCGGCCAGGGTTTGAACCCAGCCCACATTTATTGGGAGCTTGGAGACTTACCCCCTGGATCACCAGGGAGGTCCCTGTAATTTATATTTCTAAAAAATGTGGCTGAAGTAATAGGGGCAATGGGAATTCAGGAGCGAGGAAGCCTAACAGCCAGGCTGAATTGGAGAGAAGACTGGAGCTGGTGCCTTCAAGAGTATACAGCACGATGTTGGATTTGGATACTGTAAGAGGGAAAACAGCCGTGCTCCAAAACAGAATTGGAGATGAGAGTCAACAGACTAAGTGGCTGGCAAAAGTCTAAACAGTCAGGCATTTTAGATCAGTAAGCATTACTGGACCCTTCCAAATTCTGAGAAGTTTCTGGAGCTTTAGGGAGAGTATGAGAAGCAGACAACATGGTCTCTGTACAAAGTGTGTTTCTTTGGAGAGGAGATGGGAACATAAGACAAAATTGGAGAATGCAAGCATGTAAGTATCTTATACAAAGGCAATGGGCGAAGATGGACTGTTAAGGCAGGATTTCTGGAGGGGACGAACCTTGAATTGTTTCCTAGGAGCACCGTGGAGGTGATTTTGTGTTTGAAAGCACCTGGGATAACTTGTGTCATTTCTCGCATTAATAGGGACGTTTCAGTATGCATATGATGTAAGACTATTGGCCTGTCCTTGGCCTTTATTAACTTTTTAATTCTTTCCTTGTCATTTCTTATAGGAAATCAAGTGGCGGACTAGAATGCTTGAATAAATATGGTCACCCATACAGATCTGGACCAGGAATAGTAAGTGCCTGCTCTTATTTGTATCTATGATTGGTTACCTCGTCCTCTTTCACGTCCATTATATTCCCAGTCGTCCTACGGTGGATAATTGATCTAAGTAATAGCATACGTGGTAAGATTGAAGGAATGACTTTTAGACTCTGCCCTATTAGTTACCATTCCCTCCAGCTAACCAGTTCCCAAGTCCTACTGACTTTTGACATTCTAAGTATTTCTCAACCTGTTCTCTGCTCACTCTGTTCTTTCCTCTGCCGCTCGATTCTGATCATGACCATTTCTCACCTTTATACAAGAACACGGCAATGGATATCCAGCCCTTCCTGCCTCTCTTTTCTTCAGTCCTCAATTTCATTTCTCACAATCAGAACCTTTAAAAATTTTCAAGAACCACAGCAATGGATATTCCTTCCATGTGGCTGAAGTAATAGGGGCAATGGGAATTCAGGAGCGAGGAAGCCTAACAGCCAGGCTGAATTGGAGAGAAGACTGGAGCTGGTGCCTTCAAGAGTATACAGCACGATGTTGGATTTGGATACTGTAAGAGGGAAAACAGCCGTGCTCCAAAACAGAATTGGAGATGAGAGTCAACAGACTAAGTGGCTGGCAAAAGTCTAAACAGTCAGGCATTTTAGATCAGTAAGCATTACTGGACCCTTCCAAATTCTGAGAAGTTTCTGGAGCTTTAGGGAGAGTATGAGAAGCAGACAACATGGTCTCTGTACAAAGTGTGTTTCTTTGGAGAGGAGATGGGAACATAAGACAAAATTGGAGAATGCAAGCATGTAAGTATCTTATACAAAGGCAATGGGCGAAGATGGACTGTTAAGGCAGGATTTCTGGAGGGGACGAACCTTGAATTGTTTCCTAGGAGCACCGTGGAGGTGATTTTGTGTTTGAAAGCACCTGGGATAACTTGTGTCATTTCTCGCATTAATAGGGACGTTTCAGTATGCATATGATGTAAGACTATTGGCCTGTCCTTGGCCTTTATTAACTTTTTAATTCTTTCCTTGTCATTTCTTATAGGAAATCAAGTGGCGGACTAGAATGCTTGAATAAATATGGTCACCCATACAGATCTGGACCAGGAATAGTAAGTGCCTGCTCTTATTTGTATCTATGATTGGTTACCTCGTCCTCTTTCACGTCCATTATATTCCCAGTCGTCCTACGGTGGATAATTGATCTAAGTAATAGCATACGTGGTAAGATTGAAGGAATGACTTTTAGACTCTGCCCTATTAGTTACCATTCCCTCCAGCTAACCAGTTCCCAAGTCCTACTGACTTTTGACATTCTAAGTATTTCTCAACCTGTTCTCTGCTCACTCTGTTCTTTCCTCTGCCGCTCGATTCTGATCATGACCATTTCTCACCTTTATACAAGAACACGGCAATGGATATCCAGCCCTTCCTGCCTCTCTTTTCTTCAGTCCTCAATTTCATTTCTCACAATCAGAACCATCTTTCAAAACCACAAAGCCTCTTTACACCTCTAGTGAAAACCCTTCGGAGCTTCTTCTTAACTTGCAGGCAATGTACATACAAAGTGGCATGCAGGACCTTTTTGGTCCTGGCTCCTCAGTTTCATCTTTGATCACTTCCAGACAAAACTGAGTCCCATTGATGAGTGTGGCTATTATTATTATTATTATTATTATTATTAAGGCCTCAAGGTTTATTTATTTTTGAAATTTTGGCCTCTTTTATTGGTTTTTATTTATTTATTTTCATCCATCTTTATTCTTTGGCCTATGTGGGCCTCCTTTTTACTGCGCAGTGGCCTCTCTTTTTGCAGAGCACTGGCTCTGGGAGCATGCGCTCCAAAGCCCGGGCTTGTAATTGAACACACCGGTCTAGCTGCTCCGCAGCATGTGGGATCTTCCCAGGCCAGGGATCTAACCGGCACCCCTTGCACTGCAAGGCCGACTCTTTACCCACTGGGCCACCAGGGAAGCCCAAGATTTTTTTCTTTTAAACCTAGAAAAGTTGCTTAGCATATTTCAAACGGTTTACTCATCCTTCAAAACACCTTCATTCCTGGTCACCTTGGTAAAGCTTTCCCTTTACCATCTTTTCCATAGTGCAAATACAATATTTTTCAGAGGCATCATAATTAAGTGTAAGGGTCTGGCTTTTCTACTGAGCAGTGTGCTTCTTTTTATTTATTTATTTATTTACTTTGGGAGGAGGTCGGGTTGGGGAGGGAGGGGAGCGGGCGGGCCACTTCTATTGGTCTTTTATTTGTCTATTTTCATTCGTCTTTGTTCTTTGGCTCCTGTGGGCCTCCCATCGCGGTGGCGTCTGTCGTTGCAGAGCGCCGGCTGTGGGCGCATGCGCTCCAGAGCTCCGGCTCGGTGATTGGACACATGGGTCCAGCCGCTCCGTGGCACGTGGGATCTTCCCAGGCCAGGGATCCAACCGGCGCCCGTTGCACTGCAAGGCAGTGTCCTTACCCACTGGACCACCAGGGGAAGCCCCAGCAGTGTGCTTCTTAATAAAGGACTTTTAACCCACTCTCTTTCTTCAGGGAGGAGACCAGAGACCAGTGCTGGCATGTAGCTCCTGTAGGCACATGGTACCTAGTGAGATCTTCCACTACTCTTCCTTTCCCCACACCACGACCTGAAGAGGTCAAGAGAAGTGCTGTAAGGGGTTAAAATCATCAGGAGAAAGAGTGATAATTCTCTGGTAGAAAACAAAAAAGAGGAGGAAAAAGGCAGGAAAGGTAAAAGGGAAGTTCAGCAGGAGACAGTTGCTTCTACAACCCTCAAAGGCTTTCAACTCCTAAGAAGACCAGTCTATTTTCCTTTTCAGGGAAAACAACACTAATGTTATCCAAATCTTTTGGAAATGAGCAAATCCCTTCCTTTTGCCTGCCCTCCAGCCTCAACCAGAATGGTTTTTACGTGGTGACCTGGAGCTGGGAGCTCAGCAGGGGCATTCCTGGCCCAGGGACAGAGCAGCCAGCCCCAGACGCTAGCGGAGGACCTAGAAGAAATTGCACTGCAAGGCCGACTCTGACCCACTGGGCCACCAGGGAAGCCCAAGATTTTTCTTTTAAACCTAGAAAAGTTGCTTAGCATATTTCAAACGGTTTACTCATCCTTCAAAACACCTTCATTCCTGGTCACCTTGGTAAAGCTTTCCCTTTACCATCTTTTCCATAGTGCAAATACAATATTTTTCAGAGGCATCATAATTAAGTGTAAGGGTCTGGCTTTTCTACTGAGCAGTGTGCTTCTTTTTATTTATTTATTTATTTACTTTGGGAGGAGGTCGGGTTGGGGAGGGAGGGGAGCGGGCGGGCCACTTCTATTGGTCTTTTATTTGTCTATTTTCATTCGTCTTTGTTCTTTGGCTCCTGTGGGCCTCCCATCGCGGTGGCGTCTGTCGTTGCAGAGCGCCGGCTGTGGGCGCATGCGCTCCAGAGCTCCGGCTCGGTGATTGGACACATGGGTCCAGCCGCTCCGTGGCACGTGGGATCTTCCCAGGCCAGGGATCCAACCGGCGCCCGTTGCACTGCAAGGCAGTGTCCTTACCCACTGGACCACCAGGGGAAGCCCCAGCAGTGTGCTTCTTAATAAAGGACTTTTAACCCACTCTCTTTCTTCAGGGAGGAGACCAGAGACCAGTGCTGGCATGTAGCTCCTGTAGGCACATGGTACCTAGTGAGATCTTCCACTACTCTTCCTTTCCCCACACCACGACCTGAAGAGGTCAAGAGAAGTGCTGTAAGGGGTTAAAATCATCAGGAGAAAGAGTGATAATTCTCTGGTAGAAAACAAAAAAGAGGAGGAAAAAGGCAGGAAAGGTAAAAGGGAAGTTCAGCAGGAGACAGTTGCTTCTACAACCCTCAAAGGCTTTCAACTCCTAAGAAGACCAGTCTATTTTCCTTTTCAGGGAAAACAACACTAATGTTATCCAAATCTTTTGGAAATGAGCAAATTCCTTCCTTTTGCCTGCCCTCCAGCCTCAACCAGAATGGTTTTTACGTGGTGACCTGGAGCTGGGAGCTCAGCAGGGGCATTCCTGGCCCAGGGACAGAGCAGCCAGCCCCAGACGCTAGCGGAGGACCTAGAAGAAACCCAGCTTTGTTCCTTGGGAGTCACCCTGGGGAAGGGCAGATCCGATATTAAACCTCCAAAGAGCTGGCGAAAGCCCTGAGTGTGGACACGCGGAGACTGCCAGTGCACATGTCAGAAGGCTCAGAAAGTCTCTTGAAACCACCTCATGGTAAAAGGTCACTTGTTATGAAGTCACTTGGGTGGCCAGCATGCGAAAGTGGAATGTGTTCTATTGGGTCCTTCAGCCTATGTGCCCTAGGAAGGCACAGAAGGTCATTTACTTTTATGATTGTGGAATCACCATACGACCCATTCCTTCCATGTAGAAAGCAGGTCTTCTAAAAAAGGTAAAATCATAATTGAGAAGCGTTTTTAAGTAGCACTTTATTGAGAACTCCCTGAGGATCCAATGGTTAGAATTCTGTGCTTTCCACGGTAGGGACACAGCTTCCATCCCTGATCAGGGAATGAAGATCCCACAGACCACGTTGCGCCAGCGAACGCAGAAAGAACTTGATTTCATGTACCCGAAGCGTCTAGTGACCTTCTGGTTCTTAGCTGGGTTCACGGTATTCGATGATCCACCGCACTCCATCACTAGCGTGATGATCAGTCACTTGTCGATGAGGAAAACCGACCAGTTCAGAGAGGCCATCATCGCTGCCTTTGAGGAAGGGCCCAGGGTGGCCTCAACCCAGGCCTCTCCCCTTCTAGCCACCGGGTTCCCTCTTTGAACGCTGCTGTCGACAGAAGCCACCGACGGAAGGGATGGGAGGGAGCACTGAACGTGCAGGAAGGAGTACCAGGGCGCCTGTATTCCCAAGCCCCTTTCTTTCAAAGCGTTGCTCGAGGGCAGAGCCGTTCAAACAAGCCCGCGCTAAGATCAGGGTGCACAGTAGGAGCCAGAGCAACGCAGACGGGCTCGGAGAGACCTGCGGAGCTGGGGACCCGGCGAAGGCCCGGGCGCTCCACGGGGCCGCCGCCTCCGCGCCACTCGGGGCAGGGAGAGCGCGGGCGCGCGGGCTCTCGCGTGGCTACCGCGGTCGAGACTCCCAGCTCTCGGCGTTCTAGGCGCTTCCTGCCTCGCGGGGCGCGCGTCGGTGCGGCCCCAGCGGGCTCCAGGTGCCACGCTTCCCGCAGCGTTCCCCGCGGGCCCTCCAGACGCTAGAGACGCCGGGGCCGGCCGAGACCCAGCGCGATCCCTTTAAAAGCCGGGGTATCTTTGGAAGGAGGCGGCGGCCGGGGCTTCCCTTTCGGGGTCCCCCCCCCCCCCCAGCCAGCCCCCGACGCCGTCCTCGCCCGCCGCGCCGCGCCGCGCGCTGGCTCTTTCCGCGAGGTGACCTCGGGTTCCCCCGAGCCCGACCGCAGCGCGCTCCGCGCGGAGACGCGAGGCGGTGTCCTGAGGTGACACCGGCGGCGCCGCCGCGGCAGCAGGCGCCGCCGATCCCCTCGTTCGCACCGAGGATTCCTCTTGGTGCGTGGCCCAGTTGTTCCCGTAGGACGGGCTCCAGCCCCGCGCCGCGCCCGCCCCCCGCGCCGCCGCGCTCCGAGGCCTCCCCCGGGGACGCCGAGCGGCGCGGGCCCGCGGCCGCGGGTTCCTCGAAGCCACAGGCGGTTCGCGCCGCGGGAGGGGGCGGTTCGCGCCGCGGGAGGGGGCGGGGCCGCCGCGGGGAGGGGCCGGCCGCCGCGGGGGCGCGGGGCCGCGGCCGGGGGGCAGGGGCGGGCCGGCGTGGGGAGTTCCTCGCTCGCGGACCACACGCTCCGCGGGCCAATCCCGAGCCAGCCTCTCTCGGTGTCACACGCGGGACACGTCCCAGCGTTTGTTGGCAAGGCCGGCGAGGGGGCGGGGGCGGGGAGCGGGGCGGGGAGCGGAGTGGCAGGCGTGCGCGGCACGCTGGGAATTGTAGTTCCCAGCTCCCGTGGCCATAGCCATTTTGTAGTCGGGGGACTACAACTTCCAGAAGATCAAGGGGACCATTCTAAGGTGCCCCGGGAATAGGCGGCTCTCCCCGGGGCCAGGCGTCCTGGGGCACTGGCACCCGGCAGCCCGGCGGCAGGTAGACACGAGGCGTGGCGGGGGCTCGCGCGCGGCGGCCGCGGGGCGAGCGGCAAGCTGGGGAAAGGGGGTGAGGTGGAGCGACCGAGCGTGCCATGCATCGAGCCAGGGAGCCTCTCTCAATTCCACTCTTAGGCTCGGCGTGGGAGCCATGCCTGCGGGGTCGCCCGCGAAGGGTTCGTCGAGGCCTCTCGGGTGTCCCGTCGACGGGGCCGCGGGGGTCCTCTGGGCTGGGCCAGAGGCGGTCGGCACCGCAGTAGGCGGGCGACTGGCGGCCCAGCTGTGGGAGTTTTCGGCTAGCTTCTGGCGGGGAATTGGCCGAGGAGCCCTAACTTGTATAAAAGCAGAGTCCATTTAAAGTTGGGCTGGATAGCCTCTCTCTCATTGGTTAGGAGGCTTGGAAAAAAGAGACTCGGCGAGCCCTCGCTGTGGTGCCGCCGCCGCCGCCGCCGCCGCTGGAGTTGACTCTTCTGCTCGCACTGCTGCTGCAGCACAAACGTGACTTCCAACATTTTTTATTTATCTTTCCCTTTTCTTTTCCAAGATGTAACTACAGATCAGACACTAAAGGACCTTCACGTTTCGCTGATGTAGTTTTTGGAGGAAAAAGGGGGGGAGTGAAGGGCGTCGGTTTTTTTGTGTGTGTGTGTGTTTCGGGGGAAATTTTCCATTATGAGTGTTTTACTAAAGTGAATTTTTTTTGTTGTTTGTTTGCTTCGTCTTTGGCTTTTTTTTTTTTTTTTTTCCTTCCCAATTTCGGATTTATTTCAAGGCGAATCGGGCTTTGGGGAAAGAGGAAGAAAAGTCGGATTACAAGATCAACCACCACCAACAACAATAAAAACCACCAGGATATTTTTTTGCAAATTTCTGACGGCTTTAAATTCATGAAGCAATTGTCCCCTTTTGCAATCAGCATTTGGATCTCAGAATGAGCAAGGAAAGACCCAAGAGGAATATCATTCAGAAGAAATACGTAAGTGCTCCTAACAACACATCCTTTGACTTGTAGTTTTAAGCAATGGCTGTGAATGTCAAGTTTATAGATAAATCTGCAGCTGAAGGGTTTTAAACACAGCGTCCGATAAGGCTGTTTCTTTCTTTTCTGAAAGAAGGCTTTTCAGGCAAAGTCGTGTCTGCCTAGTTTGGATGAAAACACAGATTGGTGTAGCGATACCTCCAGTGAATAAATTGACCTCGAATGACACAACCATAATCTAGTTTTAGATGAAAGGCAGGGGATTTTGGTGGAGCCCGGCTAGGGGGTGTGAGGGCTGCGGTAATGTAACTAAACTGCATTCTCGGGCGGATTTGGCCCCATCGTGCACTTTGCATGCAAATGAGCCTGTTATTATTATTAATGTTATTTGGGAAATCGTGTAACGCGTGTGTTTTGGAAGCCCTTTAAGTTGCAATGGAGGGTCCGATTATGGCGATGTTGTTCCTCGCACTGGCACATCAAATTTAATGTATGTGGTCGTTTTGGCTTATTTGGTTCGCAGCATAAACCAGTTGGGAATCATGTTACAGCGAATGCATTTGTTGAGATTGACTTTAATAATGGGACTGGTTTTGTTTAAAAATTCATGATTTCCAGTTTTGGGGAAAAAAGACATACACTATAGCTAATGTTTTTAAGTGGGCATGTGAATGCATATGTAAGTGACTACAAATAATTACTCCCAGTTACCCGAAATGGGGAGTGAAGGGCGTCGGTTTTTTTGTGTGTGTGTGTGTTTCGGGGGAAATTTTCCATTATGAGTGTTTTACTAAAGTGAATTTTTTTTGTTGTTTGTTTGCTTCGTCTTTGGCTTTTTTTTTTTTTTTTTTTCCTTCCCAATTTCGGATTTATTTCAAGGCGAATCGGGCTTTGGGGAAAGAGGAAGAAAAGTCGGATTACAAGATCAACCACCACCAACAACAATAAAAACCACCAGGATATTTTTTTGCAAATTTCTGACGGCTTTAAATTCATGAAGCAATTGTCCCCTTTTGCAATCAGCATTTGGATCTCAGAATGAGCAAGGAAAGACCCAAGAGGAATATCATTCAGAAGAAATACGTAAGTGCTCCTAACAACACATCCTTTGACTTGTAGTTTTAAGCAATGGCTGTGAATGTCAAGTTTATAGATAAATCTGCAGCTGAAGGGTTTTAAACACAGCGTCCGATAAGGCTGTTTCTTTCTTTTCTGAAAGAAGGCTTTTCAGGCAAAGTCGTGTCTGCCTAGTTTGGATGAAAACACAGATTGGTGTAGCGATACCTCCAGTGAATAAATTGACCTCGAATGACACAACCATAATCTAGTTTTAGATGAAAGGCAGGGGATTTTGGTGGAGCCCGGCTAGGGGGTGTGAGGGCTGCGGTAATGTAACTAAACTGCATTCTCGGGCGGATTTGGCCCCATCGTGCACTTTGCATGCAAATGAGCCTGTTATTATTATTAATGTTATTTGGGAAATCGTGTAACGCGTGTGTTTTGGAAGCCCTTTAAGTTGCAATGGAGGGTCCGATTATGGCGATGTTGTTCCTCGCACTGGCACATCAAATTTAATGTATGTGGTCGTTTTGGCTTATTTGGTTCGCAGCATAAACCAGTTGGGAATCATGTTACAGCGAATGCATTTGTTGAGATTGACTTTAATAATGGGACTGGTTTTGTTTAAAAATTCATGATTTCCAGTTTTGGGGAAAAAAGACATACACTATAGCTAATGTTTTTAAGTGGGCATGTGAATGCATATGTAAGTGACTACAAATAATTACTCCCAGTTAACTGGGCTTCTGAAATTGGGTGGTTATTCAGAGATTTAAATGGTTTGGAATAGTTAAATTTGTCTTGTGCATAGTACAGCTACGTTCTGATTGGCATGGGGAGTGTTTTTGTTTTGTGTGTTGTGGCTTTTTTTTTTAAGTTTGGGGGGAGGGAGAGGAGAGGGGCCCGAGGATTAACCAAATATGCACTCGAGTGATCAGTGATTTAGCTGCATGCTTTAAATCAAAGAACCCATTAAAAAAAAAAAAAGGCCGAATGAACACACATTAGGAATAATGCAACGTCCTGAGAAAGTTTGATTTAACTCGGGTGGACAAATTGGTGTTAATATTTTCCCTTATTGAGCAGTGTGATGTGTGTAATGGGAGATGACCTTCGGGGCACTGGTTCTGTAAAAAATAGATTTAATGGAAAAGCTGAATACCTTCTCTTGAGTACTGATCCAACCTAGACACGTAAACTTCAACTATGAAATAAATGCAAGGTGTAATAATCAAGCCCAACTTAAAAAGCTTTCCCTAAAGAATTTAAGAATTAAAATACATCCGCATTGCAGAGGGCTGGGGAGAATGCAAAGGACTAGTTTAAACTCGGGCTGTAGAAACTGCAGGGAGACAGCCTTGCTTGCGAGCGTGGACGCCTTCCCGGGGCACGTCCGATCCGGGTTGCAGCCACAAAGCAAAAAGGGGTAGAACTTGGATCGGAGCCACCCCGCCCCCGCCCCCACCCCAGTCCTCGCTAAGTTGGGGAGCGGCGGCGGGTGGGATTTTTTTGTCCCGAGTGTTCAGCGGATTGTGTCGACTCCGGGCGTCCGGCCGCCTGCCCGTGGCTGGCGGGAGGCAGAGCACGAGTTAACGCTTGGGGAGCCGAGCCCGTGTTCCCGACGTGCTCGAGCCGGCTGCGGAGGGGCGGCCGCGCGGGGGTCGCGGCGGGCTGGGCCGGGCCGGGCTGGAGGCCGCGCGCGGCCTGCAGGGGGCGGCCTGCGGGCTCCGGGCGGGCGGCGTGGGCCGGCGGGCGGAGGGGTGGGTGGGGCGCGCGGGCGGCGCGGCGGGTCGGCCTGGGAGGGGCGGCGCGGGCGGGGGCGTGGCGGGGAGGGGGCGGGCGGCGCGCGACTGCGGCGGGCGCCCCCCAGCGCGCGCACGGCCGAGTATGGCGGCGGCGGCGGCGCGGCCGGCTCCCCGCGGCCGGCTCTCCGCGGCCGGGCCCGTCGGCTCCAGTGCGGGCCCGAGAGCAACAGGTTAAGCCGGCTAGACGTCAGCTCGCCCCCTCCCCGCCCCCTGGTTCCTCCCCCGCCTCGCGCCGGCCTCCTCGCCCTCCCTCCGCCCCCCGCGGCTCCGGGCCGGATGCTTCGGCCGCGTTCTGTTGTCATTGTGACGTCACAAAGGGACGGGCCCGGGTGGAACCTTCTCCTCCTCCGTGACGTCAAAAGTCGGGCGGGAGGTTCCAGCGCTGCGGGCCTGCGGGGGCGGAGGGAGCGGCGCGGAGGCCGGGGCTGCCGCGTGGGAGGAGGAGGAGGAGGAGGAGGAGGAGGATGCGATCGGCCCCGGCCTTCCGCCCGGAAACGCCGCGCTGCCCTCCAGGTGAGCGCTTTGAGCCCCTGATGCCCTTGCAAGCGCCCCCGACCCAGATCGCGTTCTGTCTCGGGGGTCTGGAGCAGGGCGGAGACGCCTCCTGTCTGCGGAAACGTTTTCGCCTCCTCTGTTTACAGGTCGGCTGTTGCTGTGGCATTACTGCGGCGGTGATCGTATTCTCTCGTCAGTGCTTTTGAAAAGCAGGGAAACTTCATCGCGGAAGCTTTGGTTTGCAGGAGAACCGTGTTGTGGGTTTGGCCATACTGTCAGTTAAAGTCGTGTTTCGGCTGTTTTGGCGGGATGTGGTGGGATGTCTTTCTAGGTGATGCTGCACAGCATCAACTGTTGCTTTTCCTGGAAGCCTTTGAAACACCAGAGTGGCACTTCGCCATGCCAGCTCTAGGCCTTAGGAGTGGTTAAGCGGATTCCAGCTCTAGACCTGTGGAGCAATTTAGGAGTTGGGGAAACGGAGGATGACCAGTCGTTAATACCTGTGCTTGGAAGAGGAGTCTGAGGTGTCCTGGGCTCACTGCTTCAGGATAGAAGAACGAGAGGCTGGCAGTCTGGGGCTATTTACTCTTAGGTAAAATGGAAAAAAAAAATACATGCTTTTGCCTTTTTGCTTTATCTTAGATCACGTGATTGAGATAATGTGCGTAGATAATGTAAAATACTATGCTGTTTCTATGTAAGGTGAAATTATTACTTGAGTTGGTAGAAGGCAGCATATTTCCTTCAATTGGTCTCAAAAGCCTTAGATGCCTGCCGCGTTACCGTTTAGTTTATTGCTTTAGCAAAGCGGAGTTTGAGGGTGGGATTGTAGATGGCAGACTTTGGGAGAAATGATTCTTATAGTTCGTATTAAATGACGTCCTTGAAAAACTCATAAATTGTAGTGTAATCCTGTCTTAATTGCTGGGCATGATTCCCACTACAGTACCTTAAACAACTGAAAACATTTGCGTTCCAAAGTCCCAATCCACTAGGACGATAAAAACAGTTGCATCTTTTGCTCTGTAGGTGTTTTATGTTATTTGTGTCACTCCACTGGTTGGTTATTCCTACAGAGTATAACAGATGGGATACCCAGACTAATTGATCTTTGATGCTTTATCGAAGGTATGAGTTTGAAATAAAAATCTCTGCTATATGAAGGTATGAGTCATGTAGTTAGGCAGAAAACAAATTACCAGTTTCATTTCTAGGACAGCTCAAGAAGCATTTGTAACACTAAAGCTGTAAAGCATTACTGCGGCGGTGATCGTATTCTCTCGTCAGTGCTTTTGAAAAGCAGGAAACTTCATCGCGGAAGCTTTGGTTTGCAGGAGAACCGTGTTGTGGGTTTGGCCATACTGTCAGTTAAAGTCGTGTTTCGGCTGTTTTGGCGGGATGTGGTGGGATGTCTTTCTAGGTGATGCTGCACAGCATCAACTGTTGCTTTTCCTGGAAGCCTTTGAAACACCAGAGTGGCACTTCGCCATGCCAGCTCTAGGCCTTAGGAGTGGTTAAGCGGATTCCAGCTCTAGACCTGTGGAGCAATTTAGGAGTTGGGGAAACGGAGGATGACCAGTCGTTAATACCTGTGCTTGGAAGAGGAGTCTGAGGTGTCCTGGGCTCACTGCTTCAGGATAGAAGAACGAGAGGCTGGCAGTCTGGGGCTATTTACTCTTAGGTAAAATGGAAAAAAAAAATACATGCTTTTGCCTTTTTGCTTTATCTTAGATCACGTGATTGAGATAATGTGCGTAGATAATGTAAAATACTATGCTGTTTCTATGTAAGGTGAAATTATTACTTGAGTTGGTAGAAGGCAGCATATTTCCTTCAATTGGTCTCAAAAGCCTTAGATGCCTGCCGCGTTACCGTTTAGTTTATTGCTTTAGCAAAGCGGAGTTTGAGGGTGGGATTGTAGATGGCAGACTTTGGGAGAAATGATTCTTATAGTTCGTATTAAATGACGTCCTTGAAAAACTCATAAATTGTAGTGTAATCCTGTCTTAATTGCTGGGCATGATTCCCACTACAGTACCTTAAACAACTGAAAACATTTGCGTTCCAAAGTCCCAATCCACTAGGACGATAAAAACAGTTGCATCTTTTGCTCTGTAGGTGTTTTATGTTATTTGTGTCACTCCACTGGTTGGTTATTCCTACAGAGTATAACAGATGGGATACCCAGACTAATTGATCTTTGATGCTTTATCGAAGGTATGAGTTTGAAATAAAAATCTCTGCTATATGAAGGTATGAGTCATGTAGTTAGGCAGAAAACAAATTACCAGTTTCATTTCTAGGACAGCTCAAGAAGCATTTGTAACACTAGGCTGTAAATTTCTATTTTAAAAGTGCATATGATTAAAAGAATTGGGAAAGTTTGTGTTACAAGGTTCAAAAGCAGGGTTTACTATAATTGCATAAATTATGAAGAGAAAAAGTGAAAGAGTATATATATATATATATATATATATATATATATATACATACACACACACCAAAATACAGTGGTAGGATTTATAAGCTGCCCCCCACCTTCCATTTTTACACCCAATTGAATTATTTTACAGTTCTGAGGGGAATAACATGCATACCTTATTTAACTGCTAGTTTTTTCCTTTTTTGAGCTGCTAGGTGGCTTGCTTTCTATCTCTCTAGTAGTGGAGAAAGCTGTTGTTGTTCTCACAAGTCTCTGGGCAGAGATAGTTTAGCAGCAGTCACTGGAGAGATTGTGGAAAGAATACTCTCAAGAGTCCAGAGGGTCAGGAAGATCCCCCGGAGAAGGAAGAGGCTACCATTCCGGTATTCTTGTCTGGAGAAGATCATGGCTCGTCCATGGGGCTCAAAGAGTCAGACACAACTGAGCAGCTTCACTGTTACAGTGTCACTGAAATTAAAAAAAAACAACAAACCCAAAACACTTTAAAAGTAATCCAGTTTGAGTTATGATCACCGGGTTTATTATCACTTTACTGTAGACAGGTGTCTGACTTGTGCGGCCCCCGTGGCCACAGGCCCAAAGAGCCGGCCAGAGTTGGTGGGTGCTTAGATGGTTTCTGGGCGGCTGCCTCTGTCGTCAGAAGTCAGACCAGTTCTGGTTGTAGTGTAATCCTGTCTTAATTGCTGGGCATGATTCCCACTACAGTACCTTAAACAACTGAAAACATTTGCGTTCCAAAGTCCCAATCCACTAGGACGATAAAAACAGTTGCATCTTTTGCTCTGTAGGTGTTTTATGTTATTTGTGTCACTCCACTGGTTGGTTATTCCTACAGAGTATAACAGATGGGATACCCAGACTAATTGATCTTTGATGCTTTATCGAAGGTATGAGTTTGAAATAAAAATCTCTGCTATATGAAGGTATGAGTCATGTAGTTAGGCAGAAAACAAATTACCAGTTTCATTTCTAGGACAGCTCAAGAAGCATTTGTAACACTAGGCTGTAAATTTCTATTTTAAAAGTGCATATGATTAAAAGAATTGGGAAAGTTTGTGTTACAAGGTTCAAAAGCAGGGTTTACTATAATTGCATAAATTATGAAGAGAAAAAGTGAAAGAGTATATATATATATATATATATATATATATATATATATATACATACACACACCAAAATACAGTGGTAGGATTTATAAGCTGCCCCCCACCTTCCATTTTTACACCCAATTGAATTATTTTACAGTTCTGAGGGGAATAACATGCATACCTTATTTAACTGCTAGTTTTTTCCTTTTTTGAGCTGCTAGGTGGCTTGCTTTCTATCTCTCTAGTAGTGGAGAAAGCTGTTGTTGTTCTCACAAGTCTCTGGGCAGAGATAGTTTAGCAGCAGTCACTGGAGAGATTGTGGAAAGAATACTCTCAAGAGTCCAGAGGGTCAGGAAGATCCCCTGGAGAAGGAAGAGGCTACCATTCCGGTATTCTTGTCTGGAGAAGATCATGGCTCGTCCATGGGGCTCAAAGAGTCAGACACAACTGAGCAGCTTCACTGTTACAGTGTCACTGAAATTAAAAAAAAAAACAACAAACCCAAAACACTTTAAAAGTAATCCAGTTTGAGTTATGATCACCGGGTTTATTATCACTTTACTGTAGACAGGTGTCTGACTTGTGCGGCCCCCGTGGCCACAGGCCCAAAGAGCCGGCCAGAGTTGGTGGGTGCTTAGATGGTTTCTGGGCGGCTGCCTCTGTCGTCAGAAGTCAGACCAGTTCTGGTTGCCGGGCTGAGGGCTGTTGACTCACTTCCAGGTGCCTTGGAAAGAACTTAAGTGTTACTATATATCCTGCTCCAAAGGTTATTTAAAATTTCCTCCTTCAGGAAGAGAAAAAATCTTTTGGAGTAGGTAATCAGTGTCTTTTAGATTTTAAATAGAACTCATTTCGTCCTTTCAAAGATGACATGGGAAAGTCGTGTTAACCCTAACTTTGAAATGCTTGGTAAAGGCAAAGCTGAATTTTTTTTAAGTTTAGTGAGGGTTGTATTTAACCTATTAAAAATACTATCATTTTAACATATGATCAGTATAAATCGGTACAAATTTTCAGCATTCTGTTTTCATCTCGTGTCTTTGAAATCTAGTTTTTTTTTTTTTTTTTTCTTTATCCTTACAGGACAGCTCAATTTGGACAAGTCATTTCAAGAGCTTCATGTGATTAGCCATCCTACTGAACAGTGCAGATCTGGGTAGAGGGGTGTGTTTCGCATAGCATGGTGTCTGCATTGGTGAAAAACCTCAAGTCCCACAAAATCACACTCTAAAAATTATAGGGCTAATGGAACAATAGAGACGAAACATGTCGCCCAAAACATAAGGCAGCTTTGGTAGAGTGATCTGTAATGGTCAGTGATAGAATCTGGAAAAATGACATGACCTGCTCAGCAGACACTTGGACTCCGGGGCGGTGGGGGGCGTTGTTAAAGTCCAGGGTGGTCGCGCGGGCAGTATTCAGATGGAATACTCGTGTTGTCAGGGCAGTATGGGTAGAAGTGTGTCGCTGACCATAGGTAGGCATTTTTTTTAATGGAATTTTTTTTTGTGAAGATGAACTTTTTGAGATTTTTAGTAGATGCACACTTTTGGAGTTTGTGGCGAGATTTTTTTTTTTTAATAGAAGATGCTGGTAAGGTTCTTTAGGTTTATTCTTAAGGTCTTTAGGTTTACTTTAGGGTTTTTAGGTTTATGTTTAAGGTTTCCCTTGATCATGATGGTCTGAGGACCTGGACTCCTGACATATTCATCCAGAAGGTTAAGTGTGTTTCACAGTCTAAGAAGTTTACTTTCTGAAATTCTGCTTGCGGTGTTTTGATCTTCCTGTTTCTGCTCCGCGTCTAAGTCTTCCCCAGCTTAGAGCACCTGCCCTCCCACTCATCACCTTCCACTGCCCGGTTACCCAGTTCTTCTGGCTGCAGGTCGTGCCGGCTGTGACGCCCTTGCTGAAGCTCCCTGCCCGTGGGCAGGCTGGGGAGCGTGCCCGTCCTCTTTGGCTCTTACCCGTGTAGGAGGCTTGCCAAGGGCCAGTTGTTTGTTCCCAAATCTGGTTATTCCAGTTAGACTCATTATTGCAATTTCGGTTAAATATTATGTAAACCTTTGAACGAGTGTGGAAACCAAGTTGGTTTCTATGAAAACTTGAAGCTGGATGTTTGGGAACACTTGATAAAAGTGAATTACTGAAAAAATGAAACTGTTAAATTAGGTGTGAGCCTGCTATTGAAAAGACTTGTGGAAAATGTGTAAGGTTTTTCACCCATACTGCTTTGCACGGGGTGCCCTTCTAAGAGTCTGGTTTATGGCTGAACTCTAGGCCCAGCAAACAAAGAAGCATAGCATGGAACACTTAAGAATTCTCAAAAATGCCTGTGGCAGGAGCTTCTCTGGTGGTCCCATGGTTATGAGCCTGCTTTCTATTGCAGAGGACAGCAGGCTTGATCCCTGGTCTGGGAACGAAGACCTCACCTGCTTGGAGGCAGCTGAGTCAGGGCACCACTGCTAGAAGCCGATATGCTGCAACTGAGACCCTACGTAGCCATATAAAGAAATAAATTAGGAAATTGTAACTGAAAGTACGTTTATGTGTTCATTATGAATACTTGTGTATGTGTATATGTATATGGTCTACCAATCCAAATAGACAGATGTATATTTTTTTAAGATTTCCTGCCTGACAAACTTTACATTAGCTAACCAACTTCTGGTGCCTATCAGCTCTGATAAGACTGCTTCCATTGTATTTAGCCTTAATCCCCAAATATTAAGCTAGACTCCCTTATCTGGTTCATGCCAGGTAGCGCAGATAAAGAGTGGGTCAGTGCACGTGGCCCTGCTGAGGTCATGTGTAAATGCCTTTAGAGTTTGTGTCGTTCTCAGGACGGTGGGGCAGAAAGATGAGTGATTTTACACCTCAAACAGAAGCTTATATCTTGTAATCCGGCAATTTTAATTATTTTGTCTTACTTAGGAGATATTGTAAAGGTCTGTTCCATTTGAATCTTTAAGCCTACCTGTTAATGGAAATGAGACACACCGAAGCTCAGTTTCTTCCATTTGAGTCAGTTTCTCTTGTTTCTGTCTGTCACCTGTGTATCTAGTCTCTTCACTCCTCTGACTGCCTGCCCCTCCGCAAGCCTTGCTTCCTTTTCCAGGCCTCAGACTTTGTGTTTTGGGTCCCTTTTGTCTGTTCCTAAAGCCTTCTCCACACTTGCCCTTTCATCTCAGGCCCCTGCGGTTCCAGGAGGTGGGAACTCTGATGACTTTGGTCTTCTTTTTTTATGGACACTTTGAGTGAGGTTTTTCCTTAATCTTTTCAGAGTTTAGTCTTTCTTGACCTCAGACAGCCCTGTGGCCTTCTGACAACTTCACACTCAATAAGAGTTTTTCAATTCATTTCTGATTCAGAATAAAATTAGAGAGCTGAAAAATAGAGCTGAACCTGGCAGGAAGTGGCAGCACTGGCAGGGCACCCTTTTGCTCCCGGTTGAATGATCCTGCCTGCTTCTGGGACGTCCTGTCCTGTCACCTCTTGGAGGTGGCTTTTGTCTCTCTTGTTCTCTTTGTCGGGATGCGGGGGGTGGAGAGGGGCCCATATTTTGCAGAGGCAGATCTTGTCTGGAGGGCCAGGTGTGTGGCCCACCTGAGGGGCAGGTGGGCTCCAGCCCTGGGCCCCGCATCTCTGTTGGGCTTGCTTTTTACTTCCCCACCAGCCTGTCTGCCACCGATTTTACTGTTCTTGTGAGGGGGCTGCCCATGCCTTGTAGGACTTCTCTGGTATTTGAGGAACTGTGCCAGAAGCGCTTGGATTGGAGGAAACACGATTTCATCGCAAGGAAAGAACCCGGTCAGTTTTGAGATAACCACCCACCGTTGTTTCTCTAGTGAGTTCCCAGGAGAGAAAGAGACGTGAGTCCATTTTACAGAAGGGAAAACCGAGACCAGCACACCCTGGCCAGAGAGTGAAAGGCCTCATCTCCTCCCCATTTTTTAGTCCAGATTAACTGGCGGTAAATGGAACGAGCAGCGTAGCCCTCAGAGGGGAAAAGAGGCCATACTAGAGGGTCTTGACAGCCTTTGGAGAGGTTTTTCTGCTTGAGAAGGTTGGGGGGAAGTTGAGGCAGTCTGTCAGCCTCCGTAGCAGGAGTGAGTCTGTCTCAAGCATGTTTGTTGTTTTTTTAAGCACCAGTTGGTGGAGCTACCCCCTTATCCCCAGCTTCCTGTCTCCTTAGTCCTGATTGTAAAAAGCCATGAGATCCCAGTTGCTCTGGGACACGGCCGATTTATGCTCTGAATTTTATAAGTGCCCCGACCCTCTCCTCTGGTGTACCTGAGAGCCAGCCCGGCTGAGTGTGCTCTCCAGGCTGCTGAAGTCATTTGGTTTGCAGGGGCTGTGACAAATCTGCTCCGATGCTTTTTCTGGCACCTTGATTGTTGGCCCTGTGCTTGGGGGGTGTTTCCCTCTCCAGGCTGCCTTGGGTTACAACTTCACACTCAATAAGAGTTTTCAATTCATTTCTGATTCAGAATAAAATTAGAGAGCTGAAAAATAGAGCTGAACCTGGCAGGAAGTGGCAGCACTGGCAGGGCACCCTTTTGCTCCCGGTTGAATGATCCTGCCTGCTTCTGGGACGTCCTGTCCTGTCACCTCTTGGAGGTGGCTTTTGTCTCTCTTGTTCTCTTTGTCGGGATGCGGGGGGTGGAGAGGGGCCCATATTTTGCAGAGGCAGATCTTGTCTGGAGGGCCAGGTGTGTGGCCCACCTGAGGGGCAGGTGGGCTCCAGCCCTGGGCCCCGCATCTCTGTTGGGCTTGCTTTTTACTTCCCCACCAGCCTGTCTGCCACCGATTTTACTGTTCTTGTGAGGGGGCTGCCCATGCCTTGTAGGACTTCTCTGGTATTTGAGGAACTGTGCCAGAAGCGCTTGGATTGGAGGAAACACGATTTCATCGCAAGGAAAGAACCCGGTCAGTTTTGAGATAACCACCCACCGTTGTTTCTCTAGTGAGTTCCCAGGAGAGAAAGAGACGTGAGTCCATTTTACAGAAGGGAAAACCGAGACCAGCACACCCTGGCCAGAGAGTGAAAGGCCTCATCTCCTCCCCATTTTTTAGTCCAGATTAACTGGCGGTAAATGGAACGAGCAGCGTAGCCCTCAGAGGGGAAAAGAGGCCATACTAGAGGGTCTTGACAGCCTTTGGAGAGGTTTTTCTGCTTGAGAAGGTTGGGGGGAAGTTGAGGCAGTCTGTCAGCCTCCGTAGCAGGAGTGAGTCTGTCTCAAGCATGTTTGTTGTTTTTTTAAGCACCAGTTGGTGGAGCTACCCCCTTATCCCCAGCTTCCTGTCTCCTTAGTCCTGATTGTAAAAAGCCATGAGATCCCAGTTGCTCTGGGACACGGCCGATTTATGCTCTGAATTTTATAAGTGCCCCGACCCTCTCCTCTGGTGTACCTGAGAGCCAGCCCGGCTGAGTGTGCTCTCCAGGCTGCTGAAGTCATTTGGTTTGCAGGGGCTGTGACAAATCTGCTCCGATGCTTTTTCTGGCACCTTGATTGTTGGCCCTGATCTTGGCTGCTTAGAAAGCCGCCGGACTCTGGGGGAAATCGTTTGCCCTCCGGTCCTCACCAGGGTCTGGGCGGGGCCTTCAGCAAAGGCTGCCCAGATGTGTTCATGAGGCTGTGTGAGTAATGGGAACACTACACAATTACTCACGTATTCATAGGACGGATGAGGGCCTTAGAAAGGGGAACCCTACTGGCAGAAGTTCTTGGGAGCTGATTTTGAGAGCTGGTGCGGCCTAGAAGGCCTGAATTGGATTTTTAAGTTCTAATTTGCTAAGTCTATCAAGCTCCACCACCCATGAAGAGGAAGGTGGCGAGCACTGAAGTCCCAGTGGCAGTGTTTAGTTACCGGGAGTCCTAGAAGGTCATCACGCTTGTAGCTACACACTGTGCCCCTCCGGACTCCCAGATGAGTTGTTCTCGCATAATTTCTCTGGTACAACCAGACCTTCTTTTCCGGCAGTGTGTTTGGGTGGGGATGGGATGGGTGTTGTCCATCAGGAGACCCTCTCTAGTTGACGTGACCAAGTCATCCAGGGGAGCATGGGAGGCGTTTGGCACCCTGCTCGGTGGCTCTCTTCTTAAATCTGCGTGGTTCTTTCTCCACTTTTTTTTTTTTTTCCTCCTGTTTCCTACCATGATTTGCATTAGGGTTTGAGCTACAGTGGTTGTCTGTGCTATCTCTTGGTTCTCATTTCTGCCAGCTGTTAGAAGTGTTTGGTGCCTGTGGGGTCAGAAACAGGTGCCAGGAGGAAATGAGAAGGGATTAGGGCTGTGCATGTGTTTCTTGTGTTTAGTCCCTTCCTGGGTTTGCAGAAGGGACGCTGCATGAATGCTTATTCTGTTCCGCAGCAGTTGGATGTTGACCTTATTAGGACTTGAGTGTTTTGTGCTTTGTGTCTGTGCCTCATTGCTATTATGTGAGCTTGGGGAATTGGGTGCCTCAGGTTGTGAGGGGCTTGCTCTGAACATGTGGGGCCTGTCTGTGGTCTTAGTGGGCAAGGTTGGGAATATGAGCAGAGCTGAGGGTTGAGCCCTGTGTTACGTGGGCTGTGTGACCCTGGGAAAGCCACATCACCTCGCTGAGCTGCTTCCTCACCTGGAAAACTTGTTCCTTGAACCCAACAGGCTCGTGACCTAGAGGGTCAGTGAGATTTTTGATGTGAAGGCACTTTGTAAAGTGCATACTATGCACAAATGCTCAAGCAGGTATGATTATACAGTGGGAAACCACCACCCTGGAGATACCAGGCCTGTTAGGAGCCTTCCAGGTTGACTCAGAAATAAATATATCAGATGAATTCTCTGCTTCTTAACAAATGAATAGCAACTGATATTCTAAAGTCCATTTGAGGGTATAGAATAAAGCTTTAAAGAGTAGAAGGTGATTATATTCAGTATCTTGTAATAAACCTATAATGAAAAACACTGAATAAAAAAATTAAAAAAAAATGTATAACCGAATCACTTTGCTGTGCACCTGAAACTTAACATGACATCGCTGTATACTTGAAACTTAACACCGTATTAAAAAAAAAGTTATAAGATGATGTAATCTCTTCCTGCCCCCACTCTGGTGGTTGAGTCTCTTCGGTATTATCCAGCATTTGACTTCTGAACTTGTCTGGGTGGCGAGTGAGACTGGCAGATCGAGAATTAGGATTAGAGTGGTGCTGAAGCTCTCCGCGGAGACGTTTCACAAAAGCTGCTCCACCTGGGTCTTGGAACAGTCGTCCTTGAGCCCGCAAATCTGACCATGATCCTTCTGGGCGTTGGGTCTCGGTCAGGTTCATCCTCAGTGCAGCATAGAACGCCTCAGCTCTGCCATGACCCGCAGCCGCCCTTTCCGCTGCAGCTGAGCCCAGCCGCCTGACCTTTGCACGTCCGGGCTCCTCATGGGAAGGACGGCCTGCGGAGCCCACCTTGACCTCTCTGAGACCTGGCCGGGCAGCCTGCCATCCTCAGTACTTGCAGAGTATTTCAAATCCTACCCATTAGTGGGAGGGAAATGGTAAGGATCTAACCCTAAGCTTCACTAATCAGAGTTTTACCGCTGAGGTGTCCAGTAACAGAGGTTTCACGTTGTATCAGGGACGCAGCCCCTGGTGCAGGGGAAGACCATCTGGGGGACTGCCTTTGGACCAGTCTTTCAGAGATGCGTCCTCCTGCCAGGCGAATCCTCAGTTATCCAGGGTAATGGCAGTCATTGGTTTGTTTTTATGGGCAAATAAAATCCACACGTAATCCCCATACCTAACTGGGCCATCCATGTTTGCCCTCGTTTGAAAATGATTATTTTGTCCTAGATGTCATTCAGATCAGACAACAACACAGAGACAACTCCACCGCGGTGACCCGTGGGGCGCTCCTGTGCGTGTGTAAATGTCATTTTACAGAGGTGGACTCTCTCCCCTAGGTGATGTTCTCTTGTGTGCTCTCTCCATTGATGCGTCATTTCAGTTACCCAGATATGATTCTACATCATTATTGTTTTAAAAATATTTGTTACTTCATTATGAGCACTTACTTATTTTATCAATTACATATACATTTATGGCTGCGCTGGGCCTTCATTCCTGGGCGAGCAGGGGCTGCTGTCTCTTGTGGCGCGCGAGCTCTCACCGTGGCGGCTCCTCTTGCTGGGGAGCCCAGCTCTAGGCTCACAGGCCTCAGGAGTCGCAGCACTCCCGTTCAGTAATTGTAGCACGTGGGCTTCATTGCCCCGAGGCAGGTACGATCTTGTCCGACCAGGGATTGAACCCATGTCCTCTGCATAGGCATGCAGGTTGCACCCACAGTACCACCAGGAGAGTCCTCCTGCATCCTTAGTTTCAGTAGCCGGGCACCTGGTCAGTCTGTACCTCAGTTTTCTTGACCTGTCTGTTCTTGATGGCTTTTTCATACAGGTTGGGGGCTGTTGTCCACAGTGACGTGTGCACTGCTTGCTTTTCCTGTATCTTTGGCGTTGAATTCCAGCTTCCTCAAAATTGGGTGACCACTTTGTTCCCGGGGTTGATGTTTGATCCCTCTTACGCTGTTCTCTTAGAGAAAGGCTGCGCGAGTTTACGGCCCCCTAGGTAGTACCAGCGGGTGTGTTTGTTTGTTGTCAGCTTTTAAAAACCAATACAGGCACTTGTAACAAGTAGTAAAGATGTCAGCTGGGTTTTATTTAAGTTTCTATTTTCTTTCCTTGTCCTCTCTCAGGGCATTGGAACTAAATGAGATAAGATACGGGGAAGCAGGGGCTTCCCTGGTGGTCCAGTGGGTAAGGACACCGCCTTGCAGTGCAAGGCGAATCCTATTCAAGGGCAGTCATTGGTTTGTTTTTATGGGCAAATAAAACCCACACGTAATCCCCATACCTAACTGGGCCATCCATGTTTGCCCTCGTTTGAAAATGATTATTTTGTCCTAGATGTCATTCAGATCAGACAACAACACAGAGACAACTCCACCGCGGTGACCCGTGGGGCGCTCCTGTGCGTGTGTAAATGTCATTTTACAGAGGTGGACTCTCTCCCCTAGGTGATGTTCTCTTGTGTGCTCTCTCCATTGATGCGTCATTTCAGTTACCCAGATATGATTCTACATCATTATTGTTTTAAAAATATTTGTTACTTCATTATGAGCACTTACTTATTTTATCAATTACATATACATTTATGGCTGCGCTGGGCCTTCATTCCTGGGCGAGCAGGGGCTGCTGTCTCTTGTGGCGCGCGAGCTCTCACCGTGGCGGCTCCTCTTGCTGGGAAGCCCAGCTCTAGGCTCACAGGCCTCAGGAGTCGCAGCACTCCCGTTCAGTAATTGTAGCACGTGGGCTTCATTGCCCCGAGGCAGGTACGATCTTGTCCGACCAGGGATTGAACCCATGTCCTCTGCATAGGCATGCAGGTTGCACCCACAGTACCACCAGGAGAGTCCTCCTGCATCCTTAGTTTCAGTAGCCGCCGGGCACCTGGTCAGTCTGTACCTCAGTTTTCTTGACCTGTCTGTTCTTGATGGCTTTTTCATACAGGTTGGGGGGCTGTTGTCCACAGTGACGTGTGCACTGCTTGCTTTTCCTGTATCTTTGCGCGTTGAATTCCAGCTTCCTCAAAATTGGGTGACCACTTTGTTCCCGGGGTTGATGTTTGATCCCTCTTACGCTGTTCTCTTAGAGAAAGGCTGCGCGAGTTTACGGCCCCCTAGGTAGTACCAGCGGGTGTGTTTGTTTGTTGTCAGCTTTTAAAAACCAATACAGGCACTTGTAACAAGTAGTAAAGATGTCAGCTGGGTTTTATTTAAGTTTCTATTTTCTTTCCTTGTCCTCTCTCAGGGCATTGGAACTAAATGAGATAAGATACGGGGAAGCAGGGGCTTCCCTGGTGGTCCAGTGGGTAAGGACACCGCCTTGCAGTGCAAGGGCTGCCAGTTCGATCCCTGGCTTGGGAAGATCCCACGTGCCGCTGAGTGGCTGGACCGATGTGTCCAATTGCCGGGCCGGAGCTCTGGAGTGCATGCGCCCAGAGCTGGTGCTCTGCGACAACAGAGGCCACCACGATGGGAGGCCCACACGGGCCAAAGAACAAAGATGGATGAAAAGAAAAAAAAGAAAGGATATGGGGAAGTGCTTTGTGAAACAAAATTGCTCCAAGAACACAATGTGTTATTAGTCAGGATGACTGTAGCCGCAAAGGGAGAAGCGTCTGTAGGATTGTATAATTACATATTTCATGTGTATGAAATGCTGCTTTTGTGAGGACATGGTGTAACTTTAAAATGACCCAGAATCCCAGTATTTTCACAAGCGGTTTCAGCCTTGTTTGGGAGGTTACAAAGGTCCCATTGGGCTCTGGCTTGAAAGCCCATTTAGTTAAATCCACTGGTATGTTCTGATTGTTTACCATGCTCTGACTGTTGCTGTCGCTCAGTTGTGTCTGACTCTTTGTAACCCCGTGGACTGCAGCCCAACAGGCTCCTCTGTCCATGGGATTCTCCAGGCAAGAATACTGGAGTGGATAGCCGTTTCCTTCATCAGGGGATCTTCCCAACCCAGGGATCCAACCTGTGTTTCTTGCGCTTCCTCCATTGGGTTTGGACTCTCTTCCGCTGGGCCTCTGGAGAAGCCTCTGACTCTTAGGGGTTAGAAAATATGCGATTGTCCTTGTCCTTACAGAATTCACAGTTCAGCTAACAGCAGGGATGCTAGGCTCTGGGAAGAGAGGTGGTGACCTTGGATTAATCACTTCCCCTCAGTCTCAGTGTCTTTCTGTGTGAAATGGGGAGACTCACACCTTCATTTATTGGCCTCTCAGGATCATTTTGGGAGAGGCAGAATCAGATGTTAACGTGTGAATTGCTTTATAAACTAACGATCTAGACCAGATTATTCTCCCAGGTAGCTCAGGTCTTTGTGGCTATAGTTCTCCAGCCTCAAGGCTTGAGGAGGGAACAGGAGGTTTTGGGGTCCCCTTTGTGATAGCAGCCTGTCCGGGTTTTCTGAGGAAGAAGATAGAAATGAGAATAATATGGGTGCTTTTTTTGCAAATTTATGATAGTCTTGTTGATTGTTCTGGTGATGGCTTTTTGTTGTCCTCCCTGCCGCCCCATGTGAGAATGAGGTCGTATCCCAGAACTGCTAAGCAGCAGCATTTAAGAATGCCTTTGGGTGAACTTTTTTGCCTTCTTTTTCATTCTCCCATAAAGATGTCCCCTTAGAGATGAGGTAGGACTTAAGCACTTACTGGTTTTACCTCATTGCCCCTTCTTCCATGCTTCTGTTGTCCAGGGCATGAATGCTGTGTGTGTTTTGTTTTCAGCTTGTAATGTCTTGATGCTGGAGAATGATTAAGAGGAACGTGATGGGGAGGAGCCTTGGCCTGGAGTCCCAGTTCAGTGGGTAGCACGTGGCTTCCACCTGCTGTAGTGGCCCGCCACCCAGACCCAGTCTTTGGCACAGACCATGTGACTCCTTTCCAGACTGATCACCCCATGTGGCCAAGGCTGCCTCCTCTGATAGGTGCCAAACAGGCAGTCAGCCTGATTTCTTCTTTTTTCATTTTATTTATTTATTTTTACTCAGTGGGTTTTTAGGACTGCAGCCCAACAGGCTCCTCTGTCCATGGGATTCTCCAGGCAAGAATACTGGAGTGGATAGCCGTTTCCTTCATCAGGGGATCTTCCCAACCCAGGGATCCAACCTGTGTTTCTTGCGCTTCCTCCATTGGGTTTGGACTCTCTTCCGCTGGGCCTCTGGAGAAGCCTCTGACTCTTAGGGGTTAGAAAATATGCGATTGTCCTTGTCCTTACAGAATTCACAGTTCAGCTAACAGCAGGGATGCTAGGCTCTGGGAAGAGAGGTGGTGACCTTGGATTAATCACTTCCCCTCAGTCTCAGTGTCTTTCTGTGTGAAATGGGGAGACTCACACCTTCATTTATTGGCCTCTCAGGATCATTTTGGGAGAGGCAGAATCAGATGTTAACGTGTGAATTGCTTTATAAACTAACGATCTAGACCAGATTATTCTCCCAGGTAGCTCAGGTCTTTGTGGCTATAGTTCTCCAGCCTCAAGGCTTGAGGAGGGAACAGGAGGTTTTGGGGTCCCCTTTGTGATAGCAGCCTGTCCGGGTTTTCTGAGGAAGAAGATAGAAATGAGAATAATATGGGTGCTTTTTTTGCAAATTTATGATAGTCTTGTTGATTGTTCTGGTGATGGCTTTTTGTTGTCCTCCCTGCCGCCCCATGTGAGAATGAGGTCGTATCCCAGAACTGCTAAGCAGCAGCATTTAAGAATGCCTTTGGGTGAACTTTTTTGCCTTCTTTTTCATTCTCCCATAAAGATGTCCCCTTAGAGATGAGGTAGGACTTAAGCACTTACTGGTTTTACCTCATTGCCCCTTCTTCCATGCTTCTGTTGTCCAGGGCATGAATGCTGTGTGTGTTTTGTTTTCAGCTTGTAATGTCTTGATGCTGGAGAATGATTAAGAGGAACGTGATGGGGAGGAGCCTTGGCCTGGAGTCCCAGTTCAGTGGGTAGCACGTGGCTTCCACCTGCTGTAGTGGCCCGCCACCCAGACCCAGTCTTTGGCACAGACCATGTGACTCCTTTCCAGACTGATCACCCCATGTGGCCAAGGCTGCCTCCTCTGATAGGTGCCAAACAGGCAGTCAGCCTGATTTCTTCTTTTTTCATTTTATTTAATTTTATTTTTAAACTTGGTTTATTAGTGTTTAAAAATGACTAGACACTTGGTGCTCTGTGATAAAGGGCTCATTCTGGATTCTTTAGTGGTTCTGTCTGACATTCGATTCCGTTTGCTCTGCAGCCTTTTCACTGGGACTTGAGTTGGTTACAATTTTTTGAGAGGGGTTTATTTGATATATTTACTTCTGTACAACGCACCTCATTCCAAAGAGGATTCAAGGCCATAATGAGCAGTCATCCCGGGTGTGAACAGTTTTTGCTTTGACCTGAATGAGGTTTCTAAATGTCCGGTGTGACAACCGGATTAAAACCCTGGCGGTGAGCACTCGTCCACAGCCCAGCAGTGTTTGGGCTGAGTCGCTTTTTGTTTTGGCTCTGTAAACTTGACCTACAAGTTTAGTTAAAGGCAAGGTTTGTTAAGTAATATTGATATTGACACCCTGACAGAACTTTTAATGTGGAAGAATTTTAAAGTTGCACGAAAGTAATCCCCAGCGGTGAGCGTGTCCTTGAATGGCCGAGATCAGATTTCTGTTTAAATGCCATTGCGGTTCAATATCACCTTTTCCCACCGTGCAGGGTGCCAGGGAGGGTCTGGATCTAATAAATGACCTTCTCTGGGGGTAGCAGTCTGCCACCCAGTCATTCTGTGTCTTTAAAAATGTTTGTGAAGTCTCATTCTGTATCATCATTCTCAAAACTGCTGTTAGGATTCCAAACCGTTGTGGTTTAAACTCCCCTGGAATCTGAAAGGAGGCTGACGGAGTGAAAGGAAACCTCTTTAAGAAAAGAGCACATTTGACTTGTCTGATTGTCCCAGGCTCTGGGCACATCTGAGCCACAGGCCAGGTCTCCGCGCAGGCCTTGTCTCGGGTGGAAGCAGGGCAGGGATACGATTTCTCCTGGATGGTTTTCTGCAGCCCCCAGGTCAGTATAAACACCATCGTTTAGCCCTGCAGAAACTCCTGATACAAATACAGACTTGCAGTGTACGGCAAAGCACCCTTTTTTGTACTTGTGATAAATCAAAACTCTAATGATGTAAAAATGGGTTTTCTTTTGGCTCTGGGAAGCTTGGAAGCCTTGGGAGGTGGAGAGGACGGGTCTGACTTGGAAATCTGAAGTTGAAAAGTGATGTTGTTTTCTTTTTTCCCCTTTCTAATTCCACTTCCAGCTCCAATTACGTGAAGTGCTTGCAACCCAGACACTGACATAGCCCCAAATGAAACACATTTTCTACTCTTTTTTTTTCTTTGTTCCCCTTTCCGTCTAACATGAGTCTTGCTGAAGTTGTCATGTTATTTCCTTTCAGAATTTATTGGAGCAGTAGGCAAAGCCTCTTGGGAGTATAAATAATGATGATTGTAAAGAACAGTCAGTTTACCAAGGAAGGCCATTATCTTTGACTTGCAAAAGCTTTTACAGCTGAACATTGTTTGCTTACAGTTGTTTAATACAAATGAAGACCTTAATGGTACCTATTGTAAAAGGAGTTCCTTTACTGTATTTGTGCATGGAGGTCATCTCAACGAAGAACAGAACACCTTGCTCAGTGCTAACTGCTTGTTTCTCTGGATTGGCATTGTATATAGTCCAAGATAACTGGTGCTTCCTGGCTACTTTTTACCTCCTGTGAACCGCACAGAATCCTCCCTGCTGAGTGTGAAAAGACTTCTAAGGCTGACAAAGTGATTCCGAATGTACTTTTGGAGTCTCTTCTCTAACTGCTTCCTTCCTAATTTCCAAACCCAAAGATGGCTTTAAAATGAATTTAAGGGACTTGTCTAAGTAGGCACTGACATTGGATAAATATACTTAAATGGTAGGCTGTCATGCTCTTAATTAAAGCCCACGGCGTAGCTGCGGGGAAATTGGAAGACTCAAGTTGCAGTTTTTATTTTTTGGGAGATTAAAGTTACCCCTCATCACACTTTGCAGTCTAGCTACAGTGCGGATCTGTGTGCCTGGCATACGCTGCTGTCCTTGGCTGCTGCATCTTTAGGAAAGTGGCAGCCCCTTTTAGCCTTTCTCTGTGAAAACTCTCAGATCCCCAGCGTGGTCTGGTTCCTCTGGCAGGTCTTCAGCCGTGTTTCTTTTGGCGCGCCACTGGCGGTTCTAGACGGAAGGCCTCCGGGGCATCTCAGGCTTCCCTGAGTGAGCTTGGATGTGAATGTGATTTCTTCCCCCTCCTAACAGTTCAGTGGTTTTTAGTATATTCAGAGTTGTGCAGCCATCACCACGATCCATTTTAGAATCTTTTCATCACTCCCCAAAAGATACTCTGTACCCGTTTGGCAGTTGCTCCGCACCCCATCCCAGTTTTTCCAGCCTCTGGCAACTACTGAGGTGCCTTCTGTCTCAGTGAATTTGCCTATTCCGGGCATCTTATGTCAATGGGATCAAATAGGATATAGCCTTTTGTGACTGGCTTCTTTCCCTTGGCATAATGTTTTCGAGGTTCCTTCATGTTGTATGTATCAGAACTCAGTTTGTTTTTATGAATAATACTTCATTGGATGGATATATACTATATTGGGCTTCCCAGATGGCATTTATGGTAAAGAATCCACCCACCAATGCAGGAGACACAAGAGACTTGGGTTTGATCCCTCTGCTGGGAAGATTCCTGGAGAAGGAAATGGCACCTCACTCCAGTATTCTTGCCTGGAAAATTCCATGGGCGGAGGAGCCTAGTAGGCTACAGTCCACGGGGCTGCAAAGAGTTGGACATGACTGAGCACGGCACACGCGCGCACATGCACACAGAGACGTGTGAGAAACACGCTCACCAGCCCAAGACTGGACTTGGAGACACGAGGTGCGGTGGGAAACACGAGGTGCAGTGGGAAGCAAGGCTTTAATGATGGTCCTGCAAGATTGGGTGTCTGCCGGGCAGGCATACCGAGACTCGTTACACCGAGCAAGTTACCCCTACACTCAAGTCCTCCCCCGCTGTTCCTCATTGGCTGAGCTCTGGGAGATGGTGAAGGACAGGGAGGCCTTGGGTATTGCAGTTCATGGGGTCTAAAGCGTAGGACATGACTCAGCGACCGAACCTCAGTTCCCATTCGTACGTTTTGAATTTACCAATAGGATGAACCTGCGCAAAAATCCTAGGTATCCCTGCCTGCCTTTGTTTGGCCTGGACTTTCCAGTTGTGTAAAGCCTTACGGCTGGTATACCAGTAAGCTATCACTCAAAGCTAGCTAGTCTGGAAAATGGACCACTTGAACTTCTTCATTTCTTACACATTTACCACCTTTCACTCGTCCACCCGTCAGCTGTTGGACTGTTGGGTGGTTTCCGCCTTTGCTGTCTACACAGAGTGCTGCTGTGAACTTTTGCCTGCAGGTCTTGGTGGGAATCTACTTGTATTTCTCTGAATACTTCCCGCTAGACCGTCTTGCCCATCTGGATGGCTATGACATGTACTCACTGCTGTTGGACCTGCAAAGTCGTTCCTCTCAGCCTCCGTCCCTGAACCTCCTGTGTTCTACTTAGCAGAAGGCTATGTGGGGCCCTGTCTTGTTGGGGGCGGCTGCCTTGCCTTTTTGGGGTGTGATTCTCTCTCTTCCCTGCTCGACTGCTGCTCTTTACTGTGGGTGGGTGCCCGATAGGAATCTTCATTGCCTCTCCCCCTTTGCACGCTCTGAATGCTTGCTTTGGCGCGAGAAAGTGGTGGGGCTTGGAATTGCACCATGGGACAGTTGGCTTTTTGTGGGTGCTCAGGTGTTTGGCATTGTCATTCTGGGCCTTCAGGGGCATCTCTGCGTAGCCTTTACCATGCAGTTTTGGGAGGGGCCAGGGATAAAATCCCTGCTCCTCGCTGGGAGCAGAGGTGGATTGAGAAGCCTCAGGAACCGGCTTCCCACCTCACCTTTGGTTTGAACTTTGCCCAGGTTACTGATACTGACATTCTTTGTTAAAGGCTACAGGGAAAAGAGCTACTGTCTGCCTAGAAATTCCCCTAATTTTCTTGCTCCTTAACCATTCTACTTTTTTACCTAAATGAAACATGCTTGAAAAAAATCAAAAAAGGCTCCCATAACAAACTCCTTTAAGAAATGGGAGTTCTTTTAAGGAAGAGGGTTGGTGCTATGTTTTCTTTTTCTTTTTTTTTTTAATTTTGGCCTCTTTTATTGGTTTATTTATTTATTTTCATCCATCTTTACTCCTTGGCCTGTGTGGGCCTCCCATTGCAGAGGCCTCTGTCATTGCAGAGAACCGGCTCTGGGTGCATGCGCTCCAGAGCTTTGGGCTCCTTATTGGACACACTGGTCCAGCCAACCCATGGCATGTGGGATCTTCCCGGGCAAGGGATCGAACCAGTGCCGCTTGCACTGCAAGGCGGACTCCTTACTCACTGGACTACCAGGGAAGCCCTGTTTTCTTTTGATAGTTGTGATTTGTTCCCCTCCGATTTATTTTTCCCGAGTTGGTGTGAAATTGAGATGAGATCTATCTCCTGCTTGGGTCAGGCGAGTTACACTCACATTCAGGTGCTCATAGAAAGTGTGAGGAGACAGAGAGGGGAGCGCTGGGGACTGAGAAAGCCCTGCAGCCCACGGGTGCTGGAGGCCTTCGGAGGTGCGGACTTGGAAGGTTCTGCTTCGCTGTGGGTGGTGACTTGGGGTGGGTGTCAGTGTCGTTCCTGGAGGCTCCTGGTAAGAGGAAGCGAAAGACCAGCGTGCTAGCATTTGGGGATCTTATTTATTACACACTGCTCAAGTTCAGTGTCAAAAACATTCCTGAGTAACGGGATTAATCACGCCTTTTCACACTCCCCGGTTTTTCTGGTAGAGCGCTCAGTTCTACATTGACTCTTGGGCTCAGGTCATTGCTGTGCCTTACCTAAAGGGCAGACGGCTGTATTCTCTGTAGTGGCTCAGTCACGAAGAATTCAGGTAAGACACTCACCTCAATTTGGAAGGGAGGTGTGAGTGAGTGAGTGTGTGTGTGTGAAAGCATCTTTCTAATCTTCTTTGGTTGAATTTTGGCTTGGGCCAGGTTACTGATACTGACATTCTTTGTTAAAGGCTACAGGGAAAAGAGCTACTGTCTGCCTAGAAATTCCCCTAATTTTCTTGCTCCTTAACCATTCTACTTTTTTACCTAAATGAAACATGCTTGAAAAAAATCAAAAAAGGCTCCCATAACAAACTCCTTTAAGAAATGGGAGTTCTTTTAAGGAAGAGGGTTGGTGCTATGTTTTCTTTTTCTTTTTTTTTTTAATTTTGGCCTCTTTTATTGGTTTATTTATTTATTTTCATCCATCTTTACTCCTTGGCCTGTGTGGGCCTCCCATTGCAGAGGCCTCTGTCATTGCAGAGAACCGGCTCTGGGTGCATGCGCTCCAGAGCTTTGGGCTCCTTATTGGACACACTGGTCCAGCCAACCCATGGCATGTGGGATCTTCCCGGGCAAGGGATCGAACCAGTGCCGCTTGCACTGCAAGGCGGACTCCTTACTCACTGGACTACCAGGGAAGCCCTGTTTTCTTTTGATAGTTGTGATTTGTTCCCCTCCGATTTATTTTTCCCGAGTTGGTGTGAAATTGAGATGAGATCTATCTCCTGCTTGGGTCAGGCGAGTTACACTCACATTCAGGTGCTCATAGAAAGTGTGAGGAGACAGAGAGGGGAGCGCTGGGGACTGAGAAAGCCCTGCAGCCCACGGGTGCTGGAGGCCTTCGGAGGTGCGGACTTGGAAGGTTCTGCTTCGCTGTGGGTGGTGACTTGGGGTGGGTGTCAGTGTCGTTCCTGGAGGCTCCTGGTAAGAGGAAGCGAAAGACCAGCGTGCTAGCATTTGGGGATCTTATTTATTACACACTGCTCAAGTTCAGTGTCAAAAACATTCCTGAGTAACGGGATTAATCACGCCTTTTCACACTCCCCGGTTTTTCTGGTAGAGCGCTCAGTTCTACATTGACTCTTGGGCTCAGGTCATTGCTGTGCCTTACCTAAAGGGCAGACGGCTGTATTCTCTGTAGTGGCTCAGTCACGAAGAATTCACAAGGTAAGACACTCACCTCAATTTGGAAGGGAGGTGTGAGTGAGTGAGTGTGCCTGTGTGTGAATATCCGGAAAGGAGTTGCTGGGTTAAACTTTGCATTGTTGAACTGGAAATCTGTGTTCTCTTCCGCCAGCCTGCCTTTGTGCGGCGCACCTATCACCCACACGCCTGCTTGTGCCGTTTCAAAAGCAAATGCCACCTCCCTCCTACTAAAATTGCTTATTAGAGCTAATTTTACGAATTGAGTTAGACCTGCCCTATAATGTAATGCAGAATATTTCCCAATAATGCCTAGGTTAACAATGATAGTCTTGCTGTATTGTGCAGAAAAGGCTTCTGTTCAGACCCAGCTGGGCTTCAGGCTTAATTCATTGCTCTGTGGTGGGATCCCCACAGCTGCTGTGGGGCCTTTACAAATGCAAAAAAGCTGTCAGTGTTTGTTTCATCAGCTGCATAAGTGATGAGGCCAAGTTGAGGAATCCATTCCAGTGCGCCGTGTGCAGGCTGTAGCCGTTATTGTTTACAGAATTAGTGTGTTGGAGCTTTAAAATAGTTGGCACCTCGACCGCCCTTTAAAAGCACAAGGCTAAGGGACAGGACCAGTTGGTTGTCCTTGTAAATGTTGGCCGGATCCAGTCCAGCCCTTATCTTGGACGGTCTCTTGCGCCGGGCTGTGCTGTGGGACTGACTGTCTTTGGCATGAGGTGGGGGGGCTGAATTCATGTCCTTTGAATCCTGCGTCTCAAACTTAGGTTTGCATTCTTCTTTTCTTCTTTTATTTTAGTGTTAGTCGCTCAGTCGTGTATGATTCTTTGTGACCCCATGGACTATAGTCCACCAGGCTCTACTGTCCATGGGATTTTTCAGGCTAGAATACTGGAGTGGGTTGCCATTTCCTCCTCCAGAGGATCTTCCTGGCCCAGAGATTGAACCTGGGATTAATCACGCCTTTCACACTCCCGGTTTTCGAGGCTCAGTTCTACATTGTCTCTTGGGCTCAGGTCATTGCTGTGCCTTACCTAAAGGGCAGACGGCTGTATTCTCTGTAGTGGCTCAGTCACGAAGAATTCACAAGGTAAGACACTCACCTCAATTTGGAAGGGAGGTGTGAGTGAGTGAGTGTGCCTGTGTGTGAATATCCGGAAAGGAGTTGCTGGGTTAAACTTTGCATTGTTGAACTGGAAATCTGTGTTCTCTTCCGCCAGCCTGCCTTTGTGCGGCGCACCTATCACCCACACGCCTGCTTGTGCCGTTTCAAAAGCAAATGCCACCTCCCTCCTACTAAAATTGCTTATTAGAGCTAATTTTACGAATTGAGTTAGACCTGCCCTATAATGTAATGCAGAATATTTCCCAATAATGCCTAGGTTAACAATGATAGTCTTGCTGTATTGTGCAGAAAAGGCTTCTGTTCAGACCCAGCTGGGCTTCAGGCTTAATTCATTGCTCTGTGGTGGGATCCCCACAGCTGCTGTGGGGCCTTTACAAATGCAAAAAAGCTGTCAGTGTTTGTTTCATCAGCTGCATAAGTGATGAGGCCAAGTTGAGGAATCCATTCCAGTGCGCCGTGTGCAGGCTGTAGCCGTTATTGTTTACAGAATTAGTGTGTTGGAGCTTTAAAATAGTTGGCACCTCGACCGCCCTTTAAAAGCACAAGGCTAAGGGACAGGACCAGTTGGTTGTCCTTGTAAATGTTGGCCGGATCCAGTCCAGCCCTTATCTTGGACGGTCTCTTGCGCCGGGCTGTGCTGTGGGACTGACTGTCTTTGGCATGAGGTGGGGGGGCTGAATTCATGTCCTTTGAATCCTGCGTCTCAAACTTAGGTTTGCATTCTTCTTTTTCTTCTTTTATTTTAGTGTTAGTCGCTCAGTCGTGCCCAATTCTTTGTGACCCCATGGACTGTTGCCCACCGGGCTCCTCTGTCCATGGCATTTCCCAGGCAAGAGTACTGGAGTGGGTTGCCATTCCCTTCTCCAGGAGATCTTCCTGGCCCAGAGATTGAACCTGGGTCTCCTGCATTGCAGGCGTATTCTTTATTGTCTGAGTCACCTGGGAAGCCCACTTGTTTTAATTTTAGAGTCCCAAAAGTGTAATTGAATTTTAGAATCTGAATAATCCTCCTAGCTCCATAGAGATGTAGGGCTGTCAGCTGGGACCTCAGGTATCTGTGTAGTAACAGTCCATCCAGCCCTGTGGGATTTATTTTGCAAAGTGATACTGTTCTCATGTCTCTGGATTCTGGAGTGAAGACTACCTCTTGGCTACAGAGGGAGCTACTACTGGACAGGTCACTTTCTGGCCAGTTCAGAGGGTCCTCCGTGGATGCGGACCCCCTTCCATAGGGAGCTGGTGTAGCCACGGCAGGACCTCCAGGCCCTTTGGGGGACCTGCGCCGTGGTGTCTCACAGGATAGTGTAGAATTGTCTCTTTCATTTTAATCTGATTGACTTTTGGTTCTGTTCTTGGCTCAGGGCTCTGTCTGAAAGTCGTGCCTCATGGAGTTGGAAGGCCCTCCTGGTGGCCAGCCTGTGCAGGTTTCTGAAGGGGCGCTCGTCAGGTCTCGGAGCCAGGGCGGCTGGCAGATGGCGCCTCTTCCTCCCGGCTGGAGAGGGCCCGGCGTGCTCTCCCACACTCATAATAAAGAAGATGGTGCCAGGCTCAGGGTCTTCAGATTACAGGTCAGCGCTGATCAGCTTTAACTGTCACTTCTGCTCTCCCTCATTCCTTTATGCATCTCTCCTTTCCACCCTGAGGAGGGCCAGAAGCCAGAGGACACATGGGTCCGAGGGGTTCCGTGTGGTGTTTGTGCTGAACAAGCCGCGTCTGAGGTCCTGGCTCATCCTCTCTTGAGGGGAGAGGGTGGTCTCGGACAAGCTATTTTAACTCTTAGAGTGAACTTGTGGGAAGAGAACACGTTCGAACATCTGCCTAGTGTTTTTTTTACTTTCTTCCCACAGCCCCTCCCACCGGCAGTGAGGGCAGCAGCCCTGTCCTCTGCCCCCGGGGCAGACGTCTCGCGGGGCCTCAGAGGAAGCGGCGGCGTCCTGGGCCTTCTCCTCCCCCAGGAGTGCTGGGCTGCCCTTCAGGACCCGCAGGGCCCACCTGTTCCAGCCCGGGCTGGGTGCTGTGTGTTTTGGCTCTAGGAATCTCTGATCAAGGCCCCTCTGCTTTTATTGTCCTTGTGAGGCAGAAAGGTGTTCTTGTGTTATTTGATTTGAAAGTACAGCATGCTCTCTGGAAACAATATTGTGAGTCCACATCTGAGTGAGTGCGTGCGTGTGTACGCCTGTCTCTGTCTTTATGTGAACATCCGCTCACCACCCCTAGAGACCTGCTGCCTGCCAGGTGGCTGCTCTAGCTGCTCCCCTGCTGCGTACCAGGGGAGTGCCCTGGGAGAGCACTGGGCCTCATTTGAGAGCCAGCCTCCGTGTTCTGCACTGTGAAATGGGATGAAGGTGCCTCCCTGTGGGAAGACCAGGTGTGACCGTCTTCCCCTCTGCCTGCACCTCAGTGTTTCTTACAGCTGGCTCTGGTGCATACTAATGCGGACTTGTTAACAACTCTGCTGGATGGCCAGTGATTTGATTCTCCCGACCTCAGCACCCTTAGCCACACCCACACCCCACCTCCCTCCGGCGAGCAGCTCTTTAGTACCAAAATCTGTTGCCTTTCCTTTTCCCACGTAGAGGTCCAGAGGTCTGTTTGAGGGGAAGCCAGAAGATCCCAGCAACTGGGCATGGAGTGTCTGAATCCTAACCAGCTGGCTGTAAATGGCTGCAGGGGCCGAGAAGGGAATAGCGGGCTGCTCCCTGGCAAGGACGTCAGCTGTGAAATTGTCCAGGGAGAACGTCGTGCGTAGACTCAGGCTTCCAGTGATAGTAGAATGTGGAGGGACTCGGGATACTCAGCGTGGAGTGTGCTGAGTCTGGTGAGCTTTCGGTCGGTGGTTTCAGCCCCTGCTGTTGAGCGTCTTTACAAGAGGAGGTTTCGTTGGCTCTCCTGCCTTCAGAAGGACCGGCTGTGATGTAGGAATGAGTTTCCTCCGTGGTTTTATCACTGAGGACCTTCCAGGGCCTCCCGGCTGTTAGTCTGACAGTTCTTTGTTACTGTTCGCCCACCTGGATGGGATCCAAGGTTGCTAGGCTGTGCGCATGCCGATCCCCAGAGGGCTGTGTGTTTTACCTACATTCCAGGGATGTGGCCTTGTTACGTGGGGCTCTGGAAATAAGTTCTGTTTATCCGAGGGGTCAGATGAGGAGAGCTTTTCTGTGAATGCACACTCACACGGCCTCCCAGAATGCTGCCCCGTCAGAGCTCCTCCCTGGCACCCCAGAGCCGTCGAGGGGGAGTAGTCCTGTACTCTGCATTGTAGACGCGGGAGGGTGTGGACTCCTCCCCACCCCGAGGGTGGGTGGAAGTGAAAGCCTTGCTTATGAGACTGCTTATCTGCTCACTGGCCCTGAAAAGCCCAGGCCCCTCCCCATGCAGACGTTTCATCCCAAACCTCTAGACCCGCCCAGGTGACCTGAACGCTTTTTGAAAGGGCGCAGCTAGGGTTTTGTACATAAGCGCTTTAGCATCACAACCAAAAAGCTCATCAGCTTTGAGCTCTGGCTGCTGATAGATATTGAACAGGGTCACTTCCCAAAGTGACCATCCCAGGAGTGCAGCTTCACTCCGGGCATCCTGTGGTCGCCACCTCCCAGTTCCACTTCTTCCCATTATCCAGTCGTGAGAGGCCCGGGAGGCCTGGGGAGAAGGGGCGAGAGAAAGCACGGCTAAGCAGAGGGTGTGCAGGATGCATCTGGAAGGGCCGGTGGCTTTAGAAAGGGGGTGAAGAGGGAGGGGGGTGACAGTCGCTGAAGCATGACCCGCCTCCAGAGGCCCCTGGGGCTTTAAAGAGGCAGCTTTCTGCAGATCCTTTCCATGCACGCACACACGCCTTCCTCGCCGCCGTCCATTCCGCCTGTTGGTTTGTCACTCTCCCGGTCGGACATGTTTAACACGGGAGCACTTCTCCCCGGGCTCCAGTTGGCAGGAGGCTCACACGCAGCTGCAAAGAATTTGCTTCTCCTTTTCACAGCTCCTCGCATTGAAAAGCATTCGTGGGCTAGAAAATAAAAATCAAGAGGTTCAGAAGTGGAAGCCAAGTTTAATTGTGGGGCTCTCCTGCCTTCAGAAGGACCGGCTGTGATGTAGGAATGAGTTTCCTCCGTGGTTTTATCACTGAGGACCTTCCAGGGCCTCCCGGCTGTTAGTCTGACAGTTCTTTGTTACTGTTCGCCCACCTGGATGGGATCCAAGGTTGCTAGGCTGTGCGCATGCCGATCCCCAGAGGGCTGTGTGTTTTACCTACATTCCAGGGATGTGGCCTTGTTACGTGGGGCTCTGGAAATAAGTTCTGTTTATCCGAGGGGTCAGATGAGGAGAGCTTTTCTGTGAATGCACACTCACACGGCCTCCCAGAATGCTGCCCCGTCAGAGCTCCTCCCTGGCACCCCAGAGCCGTCGAGGGGGAGTAGTCCTGTACTCTGCATTGTAGACGCGGGAGGGTGTGGACTCCTCCCCACCCCGAGGGTGGGTGGAAGTGAAAGCCTTGCTTATGAGACTGCTTATCTGCTCACTGGCCCTGAAAAGCCCAGGCCCCTCCCCATGCAGACGTTTCATCCCAAACCTCTAGACCCGCCCAGGTGACCTGAACGCTTTTTGAAAGGGCGCAGCTAGGGTTTTGTACATAAGCGCTTTAGCATCACAACCAAAAAGCTCATCAGCTTTGAGCTCTGGCTGCTGATAGATATTGAACAGGGTCACTTCCCAAAGTGACCATCCCAGGAGTGCAGCTTCACTCCGGGCATCCTGTGGTCGCCACCTCCCAGTTCCACTTCTTCCCATTATCCAGTCGTGAGAGGCCCGGGAGGCCTGGGGAGAAGGGGCGAGAGAAAGCACGGCTAAGCAGAGGGTGTGCAGGATGCATCTGGAAGGGCCGGTGGCTTTAGAAAGGGGGTGAAGAGGGAGGGGGGTGACAGTCGCTGAAGCATGACCCGCCTCCAGAGGCCCCTGGGGCTTTAAAGAGGCAGCTTTCTGCAGATCCTTTCCATGCACGCACACACGCCTTCCTCGCCGCCGTCCATTCCGCCTGTTGGTTTGTCACTCTCCCGGTCGGACATGTTTAACACGGGAGCACTTCTCCCCGGGCTCCAGTTGGCAGGAGGCTCACACGCAGCTGCAAAGAATTTGCTTCTCCTTTTCACAGCTCCTCGCATTGAAAAGCATTCGTGGGGCTAGAAAATAAAAACTCAAGAGGTTTTCAGAAGTGGAAGCCAAGTTTAATTGAAGTCGAGGCGGTTGGGGCTCTGTCACTGCTTTCAGGTCGGGCGTGCGCCCCAGGCAGGCAAGGCGGAAGAGCCGAGGGGCTGCTCCCAGTTGGGGAGTTGAAGGCCTCCTCCTGCTCTCATCGTGTTTGGGAACGTCCTGGAGTTGATCAGAAGGAGTCCCGAGCCTCCCCTCTTAGTGGCTCTTTTATTTGTGCCTGCCCCCTTGTGTGAGGGTGACAGTGCCTCGGTGGGTTCAGTCTCCTTGCCCTGGCACTCCGCTCCACCCCAGCCTCTGGACTGTAAAAGCTCTTTAATAAATACCGTTTCTGATTTGCTAACTGCCTTCTCATATTGGGTTTTTAATCCGTTTGTAAACTTTGGGGGTCCCCCTCAGCATTTTCTTGGGTGATGGGTCCTTTTCTTGGTCTCGGAGGTTCTGCACATGCTCACAAGCAAGCATGTCTGCTAGGCAAGCCTCTGGTGGTTCAGGCGGCCTGTGTGTGCACCTGCCGTGCCCACCACAGAGGCTGGAGCCCAGGCAGGTCCAGAGGGAAGCTGTGACTGTCAGCAGAAAGGAAGCTGAGAATTTACCTCCCAGATTGAAGGGAGGCACATTTTGTATTTGGGGACAGGGCCTTACCTTGAGTTTTGCCTGGGGGTTGTTTAGCTGTATGTCTGAGTAGTTATATAGAAATTGTGCAGGGCTTCCCTTGTGGCTCAGTGGATAAGAACCCGTCTGCCAATGCAGGAGACACAGGTTCGATCCCTGATCTGGGAAGATCCCACATACCACAGAGCAGCTAAACCCACACATCAACAAAGACCCAGCACAGCCAAAAATAAAAAATGAAGTTTTTTTTTTTTTAAAAAAAAAAAGAAATTGTGCAGTTGTGTGGTTTTTGTTTTATTTTTATTTTTGATGTGGTCAGGTTTTAAAGTTTTTGTCGAATTCGTTACTGTATTGCTTCTGTTTGTTTTTTTTTGTTTTGTTTTGGTTGTGAGGCAGTGTGGGATCTTAGCTCTCTGACCAGGGATCAAACCTGCACCCTCTGCACTGGAGGGTGGAATCTTAATCACCTTACCTCCAGGGAAGTCCCCTTTTTTTTTTTTTTTAATATTTATTTATTTGGCTGTGCTGGGTCTTAGTCACAGTATATGGGATCTAGCTCCCGGACCAGGGATTGAACCCAGGCCTCTTGCATCAGGAGCCTGGAGTCTTAGCCACTGGACCACCAGAGAAGCCCCGAGTCCCATGTATTTTTATTAAACATTCTGTTTTGAAGACACAAGGAGTTGGCACTGACTAAGCTCAGTCAGTGGAGTAGGAAACTATCTTAAAGTGCAAAGAATTTGATAGAAAAGGAACACACTCTTGTTTTTCTGTGGATTCTAGCACTTCTTTTTTTCCAACTGAGGAAGTGGTGTACTCAGGATCTTTTTTGGGTATTTAGGTGTATTTGATCCTAACCATTTATTAGGTGTTCTTGACACAGCCTTCTCTCATTTCATTGGTGTCGATTGGTGCTTTAGGAAACCTGATGGCTCCAGTGCCTGCCAGGCTGGTGTGTCCTGGGGCCTGGAACTTGACAGTGACTGGGTGTGGAGCTGTCGGGCTCTGGTGTGGGTTTTCTTTCTGGCTGGAAAAGCACTGGGATTTGTACGGTTACCTTTTCCTTAGCTGAGAAGGGGTGTATGATGGGAACATTGTGACTTTTGTCTTCCTAGGCATTGGTAGGTAGCCGGACTTCCCTTTCGCTTTATTCAGCTTCAATTCTACAAGTATTTATTATCTACTTTGTATTACTTGTCCAGTTATTCATTTTATACTCTTGTGGTGGAGAAGGGCGTGGGAAGGCGTCCAGGATCGAGACCCAGTAAGGTTCCAGGAGGAGTTTGGCCGTTGCATGCAGATCCCACAGGGATCTTGTTACAAGGGAGCTTCTCATCCGGTGGGTCTCTGGTGGGGCTGGAGATGCTGCATGGTTCGCAGGCGCTCAGCCGATGGTCCTTGCGTGGGTTTAGGGCTACCTTTGATTTTGTGAGTAGTTCGTGCAGTGGTTCTCTTTCTTTCATGTCTCTGTCTCATGCAGAGCAGCTCTTTGTTCACTGGGGAGCTCTCATAAGATCTCCTCTCACCCCCTAAGAGTTTGAAAACTCACTTTAGGGGATGCAGCTTGCTGAAGCAGCAGGAATTGAAGACCATGGTAGTCATTTTTCCCCAGTCAAAAGATGTTTCCAGATAGTGAAACCTCATCATCATTTCTTCAAACAACCTCTTTTGGCCCAGTGTCCTGTCGCTCTCCTTCTTGAGGACCGTTCTTTAATTTTTGTTCTGGAAGAAAGCCGGTGTTTCCTTACAGATAACTAGTTATAATGCACTGTCTGTATCATGTTATGTGTTTCCCCAACTCTTGTCATGTCTCATCTGGTAAACACAGAAACTATCTTAAAGTGCAAAGAATTTGATAGAAAAGGAACACACTCTTGTTTTTCTGTGGATTCTAGCACTTCTTTTTTTCCAACTGAGGAAGTGGTGTACTCAGGATCTTTTTTGGGTATTTAGGTGTATTTGATCCTAACCATTTATTAGGTGTTCTTGACACAGCCTTCTCTCATTTCATTGGTGTCGATTGGTGCTTTAGGAAACCTGATGGCTCCAGTGCCTGCCAGGCTGGTGTGTCCTGGGGCCTGGAACTTGACAGTGACTGGGTGTGGAGCTGTCGGGCTCTGGTGTGGGTTTTCTTTCTGGCTGGAAAAGCACTGGGATTTGTACGGTTACCTTTTCCTTAGCTGAGAAGGGGTGTATGATGGGAACATTGTGACTTTTGTCTTCCTAGGCATTGGTAGGTAGCCGGACTTCCCTTTCGCTTTATTCAGCTTCAATTCTACAAGTATTTATTATCTACTTTGTATTACTTGTCCAGTTATTCATTTTATACTCTTGTGGTGGAGAAGGGCGTGGGAAGGCGTCCAGGATCGAGACCCAGTAAGGTTCCAGGAGGAGTTTGGCCGTTGCATGCAGATCCCACAGGGATCTTGTTACAAGGGAGCTTCTCATCCGGTGGGTCTCTGGTGGGGCTGGAGATGCTGCATGGTTCGCAGGCGCTCAGCCGATGGTCCTTGCGTGGGTTTAGGGCTACCTTTGATTTTGTGAGTAGTTCGTGCAGTGGTTCTCTTTCTTTCATGTCTCTGTCTCATGCAGAGCAGCTCTTTGTTCACTGGGGAGCTCTCATAAGATCTCCTCTCACCCCCTAAGAGTTTGAAAACTCACTTTAGGGGATGCAGCTTGCTGAAGCAGCAGGAATTGAAGACCATGGTAGTCATTTTTCCCCAGTCAAAAGATGTTTCCAGATAGTGAAACCTCATCATCATTTCTTCAAACAACCTCTTTTGGCCCAGTGTCCTGTACGCTCTCCTTCTTGAGGACCGTTCTTTAATTTTTGTTCTGGAAGAAAGCCCGGTGTTTCCTTACAGATAACTAGTTATAATGCACTGTCTGTATCATGTTATGTGTTTCCCCCAACTCTTGTCATGTCTCATCTGGTAAACACAGAACAGTCTCATCAGGGATACCCCTGCAGTTTTTTACTTGCTTCTTGTCCAGAATTCATCTTGAAAGCTTATTTATCTTTTTTAAAAAAAGAGTGAACTTCTCTGTTGGAAGATAGCTGCTGTCATGCATTCGTACTACGTAGATGTCCATGGCAGTGTTCCATCTCTTCACGCCTTGTGAAGTGGCTGTTTTCCCCGAAACTGCAGTTGAGGAAACAAGGCAGAGGAAATGGCCCCGAGCTGGCCTCCCCTCAGCCTCAGGGGATTTGAATCTCCTCTCTTGTTTCACTAGGCAGACTGTGCTTGTGTTCACCCAGGTGGGCAGTGCTGCCTGCCTGTCAACGCAGCCGAGCCCTGGGTTTCAATTCTGACTCTGGGCATTTACTTAGTCTCACTGCATCTCAGCTTTTTCACTCTGGAAAATGCCGTCATAAGTAGTGTAGCATGTATGTCATGTGATTTTTGAATGTCTGGCTCAAATTGTGCATTTTTTTCCCCACGACAATGTAGTTAGTATTGCCGCTTCCCTGGTGGCTCAGCAGTAAAGAATTCACTTGTGATGCAGGAGGTGCAGGGTCGGTCCTCCGTCTGGGAAGATGCCCTGGAGAAGGAAATGGCAGCCCCTTCCAGTAGTCATGCCTGGGAAATCCCATGGACAGAGGAGCCTGTTGGCTACAGTCGAGGGGTTGAAAAAGAATTGGACATGACTGGGTGACTAAAAACAGCAAATTATTATTACTGCCACGTTGTCACAGAATTTATAAACCCAGTTCCCTGTAGTTCTTTAAAAACCATTCTCTCAAGTGTTAAGGAGAATTTTAATGATTTTTTTCCCCTTCAGGTTAAAAGGTGTGGTAGTAGATTATGATTATGTCATGTGTTGTTTTATCAGTGTATGAAACAAAACCTAGTAAGTGGCTGTTTATAGAGAAGGATGACTCAGAGTTGATGCTTACTAGGTTTTGTGAGTCTTCTTTATGTCTTGGTTTGTGTGTGTGTGTGTGTTTTGGGGGAATTCATCTGCCTAGAAACATCTTAGCTTTCTCATGTTAAGAGTTTAACTGCATTTTTGGTCTCCATCGCACACTCAGGTTCAAAACTCATTTTGACTTAAAAAAACATAGTGTTTTTATTTTGGCCACTTTTATTGGTCTTTCGTTTTTTTGGGGGGGGGGTGAGTAGCGGGTTGGGGAGGGAGGGGGGTAGGTGAGCCACTTCTGTTGGTCTTTCATTTATCTATTTTCTTTGTTCTTTGGCCCGTGTGGGCCTCCCATCGCAGTGGCCTCCGTTGTCGAAGAGCACCGGCTCTGGGCGCATGCGCTCCAGAGCTCCGGCTTGGTATTTGGACACATTGGTCCAGCCACTCTGCGGCACGTGGGATCTTCCTAGGCCAGGGATCGAACTGGCGCCCCTTGCACTGTAAGGCAGTGTCCTTACCCATTGGACCACCAGGGAAGCCCTGGTCTTTCATTTTTATTTTATTTTCATCCATCTTTATTCTCTGGCCCGTGTGGGCCTCCCATTGCAGTGGCCTCTCTCCTTGCAGAGCATCGGCTCTGGGCACGTGTGCTCCAGAGAGCTGGCTCGTAATTGGACACATCAGTCTAGCTGCCTCTGCGGCATGTGGGATCTTCCCAGACCAGGAATCAAACTGGTGCCCCTTGCACTGCAAGGCCGACTCTTTGCTCACTGGATCACCAGGGAAGCCCCCAAAATAGTTTTTTTATTTTAATTTTTTAATTTGTTTATTTGACTCAGCTGAGTCTTAGTTGCCGCATGTAGGATCTAGTTCCTTGACTAGGGATTGAACCCCGGCCTCCTGCATTGGGAAAACAGAGTCTTAACCGCTGCACCACCAGGCAAGTCCCTAAAAAGTGGTTTTAATTTGCTAATAATATTGAGTACACATAGTGGGTTCTCTATAAATTAATTATACTGAATTGAATAGCAAAGGGATTAAAGGTTTTAAATGGGACATGTTTATAATCTTTTCTTCTATAGTTGCCGCCACTGGTGTCTCCCCTGGGACCAGTGCTTATTTATAAAAGTAAGGAAGTGATCTTCAGATAAGTGTAATGTTCTTTAAAAATTTGCTTTTAAGTAATTTTTTTTCGAAGCATGATTTTTTTAAAAAAAGAAGCAATATAAATTAATAGGATCCTGATTTTGAATTCTTAAAGATCAGTTTCATTCTTGTGGGGCTTCTCTCCCCAAAACCTACTGTTTCATTCCCCCCGCTTGTTTATCCTTCAAAATATTCTTATCTTTTTCCTTCCCTATCTTTAAGAAATACTTTAAGACGTGAAATGTTTTCTTTGTATTTTAGGAGTGTGTCAGGGGTGTGCCTACTGTTCCACATATTTCTTTAAAGGTGAATGAAACTTTTTTTTGGTTTGTCAATTAGAGAATGTTGTAGTTTTATGTTCAGAGAAAAGCTAAAGGTTTCTACGTAGGATCTGGCATTTTAAGAAATGTGTGCTGCTTGTAAAGAAGGAAAGGGCAGTTCTGTAGTGAGTTGCGCTCTGAGATCCACATTAATTTGCCTTCATTCCGATAACGTAACACAGCCTAGTGACTGATTTTTCCAGTGGTTTATTATGTAGAAGCTCAGGACAGGAGAGGGAAATGTTAGATCTTGCATCTTTGTGAAGGGCTGATGACCAGAGCCGGCGATTCTGTTGGTCAGTTGTTGAATCTGGATTTTTCTCTCTTCTTGGTGATCCTTGGCATTTTGAGTCTTGGTAGGGTCTAGAGAGATTTTAAAGGTATCCAGTCCTTCTTTTCTTTCTTTCTTTCTTTTTTTTAATTTCCCCCTTCCTATTCCCTGATTGCGTCAGTGGCGGCATTTTGAGTCTAATGGTTTTTTTTATTTGACTCAGCTGAGTCTTAGTTGCCGCATGTAGGATCTAGTTCCTTGACTAGGGATTGAACCCGGCCTCCTGCATTGGGAAAACAGAGTCTTAACCGCTGCACCACCAGGCAAGTCCCTAAAAAGTGGTTTTAATTTGCTAATAATATTGAGTACACATAGTGGGTTCTCTATAAATTAATTATACTGAATTGAATAGCAAAGGGATTAAAGGTTTTAAATGGGACATGTTTATAATCTTTTCTTCTATAGTTGCCGCCACTGGTGTCTCCCCTGGGACCAGTGCTTATTTATAAAAGTAAGGAAGTGATCTTCAGATAAGTGTAATGTTCTTTAAAAATTTGCTTTTAAGTAATTTTTTTTCGAAGCATGATTTTTTTAAAAAAAGAAGCAATATAAATTAATAGGATCCTGATTTTGAATTCTTAAAGATCAGTTTCATTCTTGTGGGGCTTCTCTCCCCAAAACCTACTGTTTCATTCCCCCCGCTTGTTTATCCTTCAAAATATTCTTATCTTTTTCCTTCCCTATCTTTAAGAAATACTTTAAGACGTGAAATGTTTTCTTTGTATTTTAGGAGTGTGTCAGGGGTGTGCCTACTGTTCCACATATTTCTTTAAAGGTGAATGAAACTTTTTTTTGGTTTGTCAATTAGAGAATGTTGTAGTTTTATGTTCAGAGAAAAGCTAAAGGTTTCTACGTAGGATCTGGCATTTTAAGAAATGTGTGCTGCTTGTAAAGAAGGAAAGGGCAGTTCTGTAGTGAGTTGCGCTCTGAGATCCACATTAATTTGCCTTCATTCCGATAACGTAACACAGCCTAGTGACTGATTTTTCCAGTGGTTTATTATGTAGAAGCTCAGGACAGGAGAGGGAAATGTTAGATCTTGCATCTTTGTGAAGGGCTGATGACCAGAGCCGGCGATTCTGTTGGTCAGTTGTTGAATCTGGATTTTTCTCTCTTCTTGGTGATCCTTGGCATTTTGAGTCTTGGTAGGGTCTAGAGAGATTTTAAAGGTATCCAGTCCTTCTTTTCTTTCTTTCTTTCTTTTTTTTAATTTCCCCCTTCCTATTCCCTGATTGCGTCAGTGGGACGCTTAAAAAAGCTATTGACAATCTGATGGTCTAAAGCTCCACCTGCAGTTAGAATCCGGTTGTCCTTCTGGAATGTTCTTTCCACGGGAAGGAGGCTGTTGGTCCCAGTCTCTGGGCCAAAGGTGGTTTTGGTTAGGCCTTTGATTTATGGTATTCCCGAGAGGCCACCAGGCTGTGGGAGCCCTTCAGGCTTCCCAGTCTGTGTGACAGGATTAAAAGTGGGTTTTGCTGGGTTACCTGGATCTCTGTGACTGCAGGTCACAGCCTCTGGGTCCCAGAAGCAGCAGGAGGTGTGCAGACAGCAGGCAGATATGTCTCAGGACGATGCCTGGAAGCCTCTGGGCTGAGGCTTCTAGAACAGAGGATGCAAGGTCCAAAGGGCAACACAGACTCAGAGCCCTTGGGGTCAGAGACAAAGACAGAAACAAGCTGGAAAACTTTGTCCTGACCTAGGAGGAGGTTAAAGAGACAGTCTTTGGATTTTTGACGTTTCCGTTCTTCAGAAGGTCTGGTGCACAGCTGAATCAGAAAATTTCCTCCATCCACAGCTTCTTCATGAGATGCTGATACCCGTTAATTCAGAATCACTTGTAATTGGAAGCAGCTGCTGTTTCCCAGCTGACTAGGTGTTTGAGTCAGATGCTGTGAATTAGCTGGACTTGGATTATTCATATTTTAATTAAAGTCCATTTTATCCCCCTCCCCCCCAAGTCTCTTGTCTCTCCAATGGCCAGGATTTTACAGTAACGCATTTGAAATTATAAGCTCATCCCAGTAGAAAGGCATAATGTAAGTTCAAGGACTTGCAGCTGATTATGGTCTTGTATTATTAAGTAGTGAATTTAACTGCTCTGCAATTCCCTTTTCTCACCCTCTGAACCCGGCTTCGGTAGTGGGGAAATTCCGTTCCATTTAGGAAAGTTGAGACTTTTGTCCCCTTCCATCCTTGTGGGACACCATTCACTTAATTGCTTTTGTCACTCTTATGGGGAAGGTGCTGCATGAAATGCGACAGGCAGTTTTCTGGTGCTTTTGGTCCAATGAACTTTGCAAATCAAGCCATGAATGATCTGGCTTTGGGGCCGGTGGGGGTTATTTTCTTAGAAGAAGGAAAGCTCAGTGCAGTGGTGAGGCGATGTTTAATGCTTATGTGTAGATACAGAATGTTCAGGCAGCTTGTAGGGGGAAAAATGGACTGCCTTAATTTTGAGAAAAGTTAGAGGGAAAATTGCATTTCTCTCAACATTAATTGGAGAAGGAAATGGCAACATGCTGTAGTATTCCTGCCTGTAAAATTCCATGGATGGAGAAGCCTGGTGAGCTACAGTCCAGTCCATGGGGTCTCAAGCGTGTATACATGTGTGTGTGTGTGTCTAAATATGGCTTCCCTGATGGCTCAGTGGTGAGGATTCTGCCTGCAGTGCAGGAGACCTGGCCCCCTGGGTCGGGAAGATCCCCCGGAGGAGGGAATGGCAACCCACTCTAGTATTCTTGCCTGGAGAATTCCATGGACGGAGGAGCCCTGTTGGGCTGCAGTCCATGGGGTCACACAGAGTCGAACACGACTAAAGTGACTAGACAGCAGCAACATTAATGGTGATGAGGAAGAGAGGCAGGGAAAGAGGTGGACGGATGTTGATTTCTCTGTGTCAGGTGCCTGTTTGACTTGATAGATGTCCTAGTTGAGTTAATTCTGTGTTGGTTTCTCTCCTCCTGTCAATGTCCTATTTTCGCTGACTTGCAGAAAAACCAGAACAATGCAGAGCCATTCGATTTTGCATTCCTGTTACAGTGCTTAAGCATTCTGTGTGCTCGGGGACCTTTAAAAGGGCATAAGAGACCTGATCACTGTCCATGCAGGTGTGAAGGGTCTCTGGGGACAGAAAGCATGTATTTGTCCATGCCTTTAGGAGCTGTGTAAATCAGTGTCAGTGGGATTTGTGTGGGCATATACTGAGCACTGGGAGAGCCGAAGGACAGCTGGCCGGGGGTGGGGGGCGGGCGGCTGTTTAGAGGTAGAAGGTCATCTTTAGAACAGTGAAGAGTCCTTCATTTCCCCGTCTTTGCAGAGGTGGCCTAAGGATGTCTGCCTGGTTGGCAGCCCGGTCACCAGAGGCTCCCTCCACATCCGCTAGCGTTTTCGCCTATGTCTATCCCGCACTGCAGAGAGATCTTGGGGGTCCTGTGATGTGAAAGGAGGGGTTTTGTCAGCCCCTTTGTGTGGTCAGGGATTAAAAAAACATTTCTCTCAACATTAATTGGAGAAGGAAATGGCAACATGCTGTAGTATTCCTGCCTGTAAAATTCCATGGATGGAGAAGCCTGGTGAGCTACAGTCCAGTCCATGGGGTCTCAAGCGTGTATACATGTGTGTGTGTGTGTCTAAATATGGCTTCCCTGATGGCTCAGTGGTGAGGATTCTGCCTGCAGTGCAGGAGACCTGGCCCCCTGGGTCGGGAAGATCCCCCGGAGGAGGGAATGGCAACCCACTCTAGTATTCTTGCCTGGAGAATTCCATGGACGGAGGAGCCCTGTTGGGCTGCAGTCCATGGGGTCACACAGAGTCGAACACGACTAAAGTGACTAGACAGCAGCAACATTAATGGTGATGAGGAAGAGAGGCAGGGAAAGAGGTGGACGGATGTTGATTTCTCTGTGTCAGGTGCCTGTTTGACTTGATAGATGTCCTAGTTGAGTTAATTCTGTGTTGGTTTCTCTCCTCCTGTCAATGTCCTATTTTCGCTGACTTGCAGAAAAACCAGAACAATGCAGAGCCATTCGATTTTGCATTCCTGTTACAGTGCTTAAGCATTCTGTGTGCTCGGGGACCTTTAAAAGGGCATAAGAGACCTGATCACTGTCCATGCAGGTGTGAAGGGTCTCTGGGGACAGAAAGCATGTATTTGTCCATGCCTTTAGGAGCTGTGTAAATCAGTGTCAGTGGGATTTGTGTGGGCATATACTGAGCACTGGGAGAGCCGAAGGACAGCTGGCCGGGGGTGGGGGGCGGGCGGCTGTTTAGAGGTAGAAGGTCATCTTTAGAACAGTGAAGAGTCCTTCATTTCCCCGTCTTTGCAGAGGTGGCCTAAGGATGTCTGCCTGGTTGGCAGCCCGGTCACCAGAGGCTCCCTCCACATCCGCTAGCGTTTTCGCCTATGTCTATCCCGCACTGCAGAGAGATCTTGGGGGTCCTGTGATGTGAAAGGAGGGGTTTTGTCAGCCCCTTTGTGTGGTCAGGGATTAAACAGAAACATGTTAGGCTCTCATTTTAGGGGCAGTCCTTGTGTTTCATCCGTGCTGCCTGGCGTTTCCGGTGACTCAGCAACACCAAGTTGCCATACTTGTTTCTTGGTAATAGGCTTGGCACTATTTGACTGTGTTTTTGACTTCCCCGCAAGTTCAGAGGCCATCAGCAGGCAGGCCCTAGGTACACATTTGATAAAACAGAAGTCTTAGTACCATGTATTTTATTAGAAAGCCACAGTGCCTTCAAATGTCTGTTCTTCATGAATGGGTGGTTAGTGAAAGGTCTTTGTGGAATTCCGTCCAGGGTGGAGAGCACCCTACTCCTGCCTGGCATGCGAAATAACAAGTGTAAACATTAAAGTATGTAAACTATATATATTCTCAGATTCTTGGCAAAGCAGAGTTTATTCTCTTATTTTTACTGATTAACAGTCTTAGCTTTGGAGAAGTGGCTGAAGCAGTGTGGCCTGGTGGGGTGGAGGCAGAACTAGAGTTGAGCCCACTTCTCCCCATTCTGCAGATTTTGATAGTGAGACGATAGTTGTGTACCTCAAGGTGTCTAGGCTTAGAGATTCTGACCGATCTGTCTCCTGGATAAACCTCTCCAGGACTGTCAGCCAGTCCCTTTCATGGTGCTCAGATGAAAAGAGGAACCAGTATTTAAACTGAAATCTCTAATCACAGTCCAGCAGGCCTCGTTTTGCCTTTTAAGGTAACTTGAACATAATAACTTAATAAGGAAAATAATGATCGTTATAAATGAAGTAGCTATTACTGAAGCATTGCATTTATATCTATTTCAAAAAGGAGATAGGGGTTAACATCGTGGGATTTGTGTGGGCATATACTGGGCACTGGGGGAGCCGAAGGACAGCGGGCGGGGGGTGGGGGGGGGGCGGCTGTTTAGAGGTAGAAGGTCATCTTTAGAACAGTGAAGAGTCCTTCATTTCCCCGTCTTTGCAGAGGTGGCCTAAGGATGTCTGCCTGGTTGGCAGCCCGGTCACCAGAGGCTCCCTCCACATCCGCTAGCGTTTTCGCCTATGTCTATCCCGCACTGCAGAGACATCTTGGGGGTCCTGCGCTGTGAAAGGAGGGGATTTGTCAGCACCTTTGTGTGGTCAGGGATTAAACAGAAACATGTTAGGCTCTCATTTTAGGGGCAGTCCTTGTGTTTCATCCGTGCTGCCTGGCGTTTCCGGTGACTCAGCAACACCAAGTTGCCATACTTGTTTCTTGGTAATAGGCTTGGCACTATTTGACTGTGTTTTTGACTTCCCCGCAAGTTCAGAGGCCATCAGCAGGCAGGCCCTAGGTACACATTTGATAAAACAGAAGTCTTAGTACCATGTATTTTATTAGAAAGCCACAGTGCCTTCAAATGTCTGTTCTTCATGAATGGGTGGTTAGTGAAAGGTCTTTGTGGAATTCCGTCCAGGGTGGAGAGCACCCTACTCCCTGCCTGGCATGCGAAATAACAAGTGTAAACATTAAAGTATGTAAACTATATATATTCTCAGATTCTTGGCAAAGCAGAGTTTATTCTCTTATTTTTACTGATTAACAGTCTTAGCTTTGGAGAAGTGGCTGAAGCAGTGTGGCCTGGTGGGGTGGAGGCAGAACTAGAGTTGAGCCCACTTCTCCCCATTCTGCAGATTTTGATAGTGAGACGATAGTTGTGTACCTCAAGGTGTCTAGGCTTAGAGATTCTGACCGATCTGTCTCCTGGATAAACCTCTCCAGGACTGTCAGCCAGTCCCTTTCATGGTGCTCAGATGAAAAGAGGAACCAGTATTTAAACTGAAATCTCTAATCACAGTCCAGCAGGCCTCGTTTTGCCTTTTAAGGTAACTTGAACATAATAACTTAATAAGGGAAAATAATGATCGTTATAAATGAAGTAGCTATTACTGAAGCATTGCATTTATATCTATTTCAAGAAGAAAAAGAGGAAGAATGTATATTGTATGCCTTACTAATAGATAAACAAGGATTCTGTCTAGTTAGAAATGCTTGGGAAAATTTCAGGAAAAAGTTGGTTAGAATAATACAGATAAATGGAAAGAAAGCAGAAAGCACTTTTTTTTAGGAGTGGTGGGGGAGAGTAAACTGTTGACATGTGCTGTAGAAGGTGCAGGGGAAAAATTAAGCCCAACAAGAAGTAGTAACTCCAAAGACCAGTGTGGCTGATGAATGGTAATTAAGGAAGGTGCGGTTCAGGAGTGGCGGGGTTCATTCACCCCCACAGTGTGCCAGCCCCCTGCAAGAGGGAACTGACGGGGAGGCAGGATGGGGCAGAGGTTACCCAGCTGTTGTATGAGTTTGACCGTGCAGCCCTGATTGCTGGGTGCTGGTGGCTCCTGGGCCCTGGTGTCAGCGCCCAGGCCTCGTCGAGCCCTGGTGGCTGAGTGTGTCGTTTTATGTGAGGCTTTCCCCTGATGGGATCGGACCCATGTTGGTGGAAGGTAGGGAGAGGGACTTTTAAGGAAGGAGGGGAGAAAGCAGAGAGGGGGTAGGGAGTGAATGTTTCTCAATGCAAGGAGTAGGAAAGCGAGATTCTCAGAGTATAAAGAAAGGGGTGAGTCGCTTTTGACTCTTTGCAGCCTGTGTCCATGAGATTCTCCAGACAAGAATACTGGAATGAGTAGCCATTCCCTTCTCCAGGGGATCTTCCCGACCCAGGGATGGAGCCCATGTCTCCTGCATTGCAGGTTGATTCTTTACCTTCTGAGAACCAGAGTATAAAGAAGTCCTTCTGATTAAAGGATAAAAAAGAACTGAGCACTAAGTGAAAGAGAGACTTCCTGGTTGAGAAGAATTGAATCACCCAGGCCCTACCCTGAGATGCTGGTCCCTTCTTGCACTAGGGGAGAAGAATGCAGCTGGAATTAGACCCTTATTTTGTGGGCACTTTTATTTATTAACTTCAAAACAGGGCTTTTCTTTGCCTTCTCACAGCAGGTGCCTAGGAGGCCTCGTGTGTGTTGGGTGGATGCTAGTGAGGAAGGCTGCAGAGCAGAGGAGGAAGTGGCAGGAGTCCCGGCAAAGGAGGGAGAAGCTGTAGGGCGGGGGGCTGTCTGCCTGGAATGGCACTCAGGGAGGACATGCTCTGAGGTGGAATATCTTCCCCCTGAGAAAACCCGTTTAATTAGATTTTTTTATTATTTGGCCACACAGTATGGCATGTGGGATCTTAGTTCCCTGACCAGGGGTTGAACCCGAGCCCCCTGCAGTAGAAGCTCCGAGTCCGGTAACTACATACCTGTTGGTAAGCTGCTTCCTTTTTAAAAAAATTTTTATTTTATTTTCTTATTATAACTGACCCTCGTTTTTGTACCTCCTGACATCTATAGGAAGTTCTCTTACTTGCATAGACCTTTCAGTTGTCTGGTCAGAGGGTGTGTGCATTTTCAGTATTAGTAAGTACTTCAGTATTCTGTGAAATAATTGAGACAGTACACTCCTACCAGCAACACCTGTGTCCTTGCTAAAGTTAGAAATTGTCATTTTCGAAGTGTGTTCCGAGTCCAACTATCATGTGTATAGATTCATGTGTTGAAGTCGGTAGCATACCGTGCTTCTATTTTCAGTGACAGTCCGGGGTCATGAATGTCTCTTTTATCTCCTTTCCTGCTAATTTATAAAAGCTTTTGCTCGGCTTCCCTGGTGGTCCAGAGGGTAAAGAGTCCGCCTTGCAGTGCACGGGGCACCAGTTCGATCCCTGGCCCAGGAAGATCCCACGTGCCGCGGAGCAGCTGGACCGGTGTGTCCGTTTACAAGCCAGCGCTCTGCAGCCCACGCACCCAGAGCTAGTGTTCTGCAGTGAGAGAGGCCACTGCAGTGGGAGGCCCACACAGGCCAAGGAATAAAAAGATGGATGAAAATAAAAATTTAAATAATAAAAGAGGCATGATGGGGAAAGGCCTTTGCTGACACTACTTGTTTTAAAATTCTGCTGTCACTTCCCTTAGCTCTCCCAGCACAACTTTCTTGTACTTAAATTATACCATATGTATCTGCACTTTCAGTGATGAGTGTGTTTGAGCTTGTTGTTCATTCAGTAAGTCATGTCTGACTCTTTGTGACCCCATGGACTGCAGCACGCCAGGCTCCCCTGTCCTTGACTGTCTCCTGGAATTTGCTCAGGTTTATGTCCACTGCGTCTGTCTGACCATCTCATCCTCTGCCACCCCTTCTCCTTTTGCCTTCATAAGGGTGTGGTGCTGTCACCTAACTTGCCTATTGTCACAGTCATCTTTCATGAAAAAAAAAAAAAGTTACTTTCCTGCTCAGATCTTTCCTGTCTCTCCATTGCTTATGGGATAAAATCTCGCATTACCTGAAACCCTTTGTTAGATCAGTCTTACCGCAGTCTCTTGCCGCATGCATTCCTGTTCATTTTCTGTCTCTTTCCTGTCCAAGGTCCTGGTGCTTTCAAGCCCTGATTGTGTTGCACCCTCCCTTCTTCCATTTTCATGTCTACTGGTGAGCGGTTAGTAAATGTTCATTGTTACTCTCATTTTTACCTTAACTCAAGGATCCTCCAGATAAATTTGATTAAATCTCTTTCCCCAACTTTTATATTACGAGAGATTTCACATGCAAAAGTTGAAGGAACAAGGAGCAAGTGTGATGCACACGAGGACCGTCTTTGCCCGGACTCCAGGATGAGCGTTGGGTGGTGTGTGTGTGTGTTCCTCGGGGTCTGCTTTCTTCCTCTCAAGTCCTTGACTTTGGAGAAGTTGAAGGTGCTCTTGCTTATCCATTAAAAAAGGACTTTAGTCGTTTAGCAGTCTTAGAAGCATTTAAAAATATATACTTAAGTGACTTTGGTTTTTTTCTGCCAAAGTAAATGTTGGCTCTAGTTCAGCTGTAGTAATGTAGCTCCTCTCAATGTGTTCGAGTTAAACTACAGCAGGGCCAAGTTGAGAAATTAGTTTCTCGGGTTTTTTCCTTCCAATTTAGAAAAGTTAAACTTTAGATCCTCTGGTTTCTGTAATCGTCTTGGTTCTCCCCTACTCCTCCATTAAAAAAAAAAAAAAATCACAAAAGAATTGTCAGTGGGAGGAATGAAGATTCAGATTTATAGGAGGTTGTTGGTGATAATATTCAGATACCTGTCTTGTAGGTAGTTCATTTAGTACGGTTTATTGTAAGCCATGAAATGGGATGTAAAGGGCCAGAACTCTTTGTTTTTTATGGGTGTTTTTGCCATGCCAGGAGGCTTGTGGGATCCTAGTTCCCTGACTAGGGATTGAACCCAGGCTCGTGGTAGTATAGACTTGGATGTAGGTTAGAGAATTTTAAGCATGACAGTGTTTGGTTTTTGTAAGTGCAGGAGAGCCGAATCTGATCTGCACCTGGGGCCTTCCCTCCTGGTCGAGTGGCTGAGATTCCAAGATTCCAGTGTGGGAGTGGGGGGAGTGGCAGTCCTCTCATCAGGGAACTCATGGATCCCATATTCCATGTAGCCAAAGGGAAAGAAAGAAAAAAAAAAAAAAATATATATATATATATACACACACACATATGTATAATCTGCATGTGGGAGGGCTTCCAGGCAGTCTGCACAGAGAATTTGTAGGAAGTGACTGGTTTGCCAGGTAACCTGCCCAGGGCATTTTGTGTTTGCCCTAGATTGCCTTTCTGTCATTCTTCACTGCATTGTGATTCACATGATGCCCAAAGAAAAATGAATGAATATATCATGGTATGCACAATTCAAATGAATTTTGAATTTCAGGTCAAATTCAGAACACTTAAGAGCAAAATGCATCCTTTTGCATTCCTACTTTCTCTGCATGCACTTTCTGTGCATTTACATGCATATTTACATAGACGATGCAGGATCACCGCACCCCCCCCTCCCCGCCGTGGGCCTCTTTTTAGTAATGAAATCACGGTCGTGTTGGGTGCTCTAGCCTTTTCTCACTATGTCTGTCTTCTCCGTGCTTCCCTGTCACTCTCTCCAGTGCTCTGATCTACCCGAGAGGACCAGTGCGCTTAGTTTATTCACCCACCCAGTAGGATTCCCTCCTTAGAACAGTGCCTGGCATTTAGGAAGCCTCAGTAGACACTTAGGTTGTTAGCTTTGTCTTGTTTACTTACAGTCAGAACCCCCCCGTGTGCAGGGTATCTGCTCACAAAAGAATTGTCAGTGGGAGGAATGAAGATTCAGATTTATAGGAGGTTGTTGGTGATAATATTCAGATACCTGTCTTGTAGGTAGTTCATTTAGTACGGTTTATTGTAAGCCATGAAATGGGATGTAAAGGGCCAGAACTCTTTGTTTTTTATGGGTGTTTTTGCCATGCCAGGAGGCTTGTGGGATCCTAGTTCCCTGACTAGGGATTGAACCCAGGCTCGTGGTAGTATAGACTTGGATGTAGGTTAGAGAATTTTAAGCATGACAGTGTTTGGTTTTTGTAAGTGCAGGAGAGCCGAATCTGATCTGCACCTGGGGCCTTCCCTCCTGGTCGAGTGGCTGAGATTCCAAGATTCCAGTGTGGGAGTGGGGGGAGTGGCAGTCCTCTCATCAGGGAACTCATGGATCCCATATTCCATGTAGCCAAAGGGAAAGAAAGAAAAAAAAAAAAAAATATATATATATATACACACACACATATGTATAATCTGCATGTGGGAGGGCTTCCAGGCAGTCTGCACAGAGAATTTGTAGGAAGTGACTGGTTTGCCAGGTAACCTGCCCAGGGCATTTTGTGTTTGCCCTAGATTGCCTTTCTGTCATTCTTCACTGCATTGTGATTCACATGATGCCCAAAGAAAAATGAATGAATATATCATGGTATGCACAATTCAAATGAATTTTGAATTTCAGGTCAAATTCAGAACACTTAAGAGCAAAATGCATCCTTTTGCATTCCTACTTTCTCTGCATGCACTTTCTGTGCATTTACATGCATATTTACATAGACGATGCAGGATCACCGCACCCCCCCCTCCCCGCCGTGGGCCTCTTTTTAGTAATGAAATCACGGTCGTGTTGGGTGCTCTAGCCTTTTCTCACTATGTCTGTCTTCTCCGTGCTTCCCTGTCACTCTCTCCAGTGCTCTGATCTACCCGAGAGGACCAGTGCGCTTAGTTTATTCACCCACCCAGTAGGATTCCCTCCTTAGAACAGTGCCTGGCATTTAGGAAGCGCTCAGTAGACACTTAGGTTGTTAGCTTTGTCTTGTTTACTTACAGTCAGATTTCTTCTGGTACATCGTTCACACGTGTGGGGCATACTGGCATTGGATTGCAGGGTATCTGCTCAGTTTTTCTAGTCAGAAGGGATTTTTTCCCCTTCCAAAAAGGCTTAACCAATTTATATTTTCGCCAACAGTATGTAGAGAATCTTTATTTCTTCTTGCCAATACTTCGTATTATAGAGCTGCTTTAGTTTTTGCTAATGAATCTAATTTGACTCATCATTGTTGTTGGATTTGCATTTCTGTGAATTGAGCATTCTTCACTGGCCTCTTAACACTCCATATTTCTTTTGTTCGTGACCTGCCCACTTTTATGTATTTTTTTTCTTACTGTCTTGTGTCAGAGCTCTTTATATTCTTTATTTTTTAAGCATATAGCAGGTATTTTCTCCAAGTCTGTCCTTTCACCTTTAATTGTGTTTAATTATGCCCTTTATCCTTTAAGGACATCTTCTCTCATATAGAAGTTTTAAGCTTTTCTGTAGTCCCATTTGGTTTTCCTTTACGGATTTTGTGTCTTGCTTAGAAATGCTTTTCTAACCTCAAGAATATGAAAATATTCTGTAAGAAATTATCCTCCCTTTACTACTTCCCATCTAGTTAAATACTACCCTCCAATTTTTTAATCTTCTCTGGACTCTGACTTCAGCCACTAAAATGGTATGAAACCTCAGGTCTCTGGAATCTTCCAGTAGTGACTTTTTCTGACAGCCATGTTATATGGATACATTAGGGTTTATCCCTACTTTCATGCCCAGAGGCTTAAGATGTACTTTTTTAAAATTTGACCTCTTTTATTGATTTTTTTTTCTTTTAATTCATTTATTTTCATCTGTCTTTGTTCTTTGGCATGTGTGGGCCTCCCATAGCAGTGGCCTCTCTTGTTGCAGAGCACCGGCTCTGGGTGCATGTGCTCTAGAGCGCTGGCTTGTAATTGGCCACACAGGTCTAGCCGCTCCGCAGCACGTGGGATCTTTCTGGGCCAGGGATTGAACCTTGCCCAGTGGACCACCAGGGAAGCCCTAAGATGTACTTTTTAAAGTGTTGGTACTTAGTTATTGTCATGACTATCAGCATCTTGTATTAAGTAATATTTTAGTGTTCCCACAGAGGTATAAGAAGACAGCCTTCCTTGGCCTACGCATCAGTTTCTGGATTCCAGATCCACTTGAATATAGGAAAATCTGTATCAATCCTGAGTTTTTTAGTTTTTGAAAAAGAAGACGAAACAGAGAATAAGATAAAGGGGTAGCATCTATTGTACCATTGTGTTATATACATGGAAGGTAGCAGACGGATAAAACAAACTAACAGGTAGAACTAGGAGTCTGCCCCTAAAATGAAACAGCTTTTTCTGTCGTTGTATGTGTGCAGTAGAGAGTCACTTTGAGAACTAGTCCTGAGCTGCTTGCCTTCATCAGTTGTATCTGTATGCCATCCACAAGGTTTCTTTTAAAGAACACAGCTGCTTTCTGGACCAGCTGCTTTATTTAGCCTTGTATTTTCTTCTGTATTTCGAGGTTTTCCTGATTTCTTTTGACACTTGCTACTTACTGTTGGTAACTATGGATGTGTCTTTAAGTCTGTTTTCATCATAAAGCTGATTGTAATATGTGAAACCAGTTAACTAGGCTAGTGCTGTGTGAAGTAAAGCTGAAGTGTACCGGATTAAGAGACTGGGTCTCTGTGAGAAGTAGTGTCATTGCTTTTGGTTCCTCAGAGACGCTTTGTGTATCGTCTGCCCCTCTGACATTGTCTATAGTGAAAGAGACTAGAAAAGAAAGGCAGAGTCTTTGTGTTTCTCTAAAAATCATATCCCAATAAAACAATTAGGAAAGAGATAGCTTAATATAAAGCAATTTGTGGCTCTTTGGGCTTTTTGTGGCAGGTGCTGGCCACTTTCTGGTTGTGGTGTGAGGGCTTCTCATTGCGAAGGCTTCTCTTGTTGCAGAACCTGGCTCTCGGGTGTGCAGGCTCAGCAGTTGCTGCTCCTGGGCTCGGTAGTTGTGTTGCACGGGTTTAGTTGCTCTGTGGCATGTGGCATCATCCTGAAACCGGAATCGAACCTGCGTCTCTTACATTGGCAGGCGGATTCTTTACCACTGAGCCACCAGGGAAGTCCTGTGTATCAGACTTATGTTAAAACCCATCTGATGAAAGAACAGAAGGTCTATGCTGGTTGACTGAGCCATCTGCAACTTCTGAAGTCTCTGTAGGGTCATTCTTCATACATTGGTTAGACAGGTGTGGCGTTCTTCCTTCTAGGCCAGTGTTTCTCCTGAAACAGCTGTTCTCTGAGTGTTGCTTCCCTAATACCGACCACCCCCTGGGAACCTCATCCTCCCACTTCATACTAGCTTCTCTTTGCTGTCTGCCCCTGGCTCCTTTGCCCACTTGACAGATAGTGAAAGGAATGCAGTGATCACCTTAAAGCCTTTGTGGGAGGGTTTCCGTTGCTCTGAGCCCGGCCTTCAGGCTGAGCTTGCCAAGTTCCGATGAATCTGCACTTCTGCCCGCACAATCCAGAGAGGTCTCCTTGAGCTGTTGCGGTTCTCATTCTCTGAGCACATGCCCTTACCTAGTTCCAAGGCACTTGTAACCTTTTGGAGTCCTGTACAATCAGTTGATCCTTTTCTTTTTTAAATATTTATTTATATAAGGCTGTGCTGGGTCTTAGTTGCAGTATGTGGGATCTCGCTCCCTGACCAGGGATTGAACCCAGGCCCCCTGCACTGGAAGCCTGAGTCTTAGCCACTGGACCACCAGAGGAGTCCCAGATCCTTCTCTTGAAATTCTCATCAAAATACAGCCATCAGAGTATGGAAAAGCAAAATTTGTGATATGGTAAAACACGTTTATTCCTGAAAAGTTCAAATGTCAGTTGTGTCTGACTCTTTGCGAGCCTTTGGACGGTAGCCCGCCAGGCGTCTCTGTCCATGGGAGTCTCCAGGCAAAAATACTGGAGTCGGTTGCCATTTTCTTTTCCAGGGGATCTTCCCAATCCAGGGATCGAACGTGGATCTCCTACCTTGGAGGCAGATTCTTGAGCATCTGAGCCACCAGGGAAGCCCATTTACTTCTGAATCTTCTATTAAATAACGAGCCCTAATGGTGGGCTTCTTTCAAAGCAGTGATAGCAAGTACTGTTTGCTGTTGTCTGCAGCCACTGTAATGTGATGGGAAAATCTGTAATTCTGATTTTACCAAAAATTAGTAATTTTGATGATAGCCAAGTTTGCAGATATCTATTGATCATTTACTTAGTCAAACACACTCATTCAAGTAGACAGTTTCTTGGATTTTGACAGCCCAGTTTAACCCTATTCTGAAGTCTCTGTAGGGTCATTCTTCATACATTGGTTAGACAGGTGTGGCGTTCTTCCTTCTAGGCCAGTGTTTCTCCTGAAACAGCTGTTCTCTGAGTGTTGCTTCCCTAATACCGACCACCCCCTGGGAACCTCATCCTCCCACTTCATACTAGCTTCTCTTTGCTGTCTGCCCCTGGCTCCTTTGCCCACTTGACAGATAGTGAAAGGAATGCAGTGATCACCTTAAAGCCTTTGTGGGAGGGTTTCCGTTGCTCTGAGCCCGGCCTTCAGGCTGAGCTTGCCAAGTTCCGATGAATCTGCACTTCTGCCCGCACAATCCAGAGAGGTCTCCTTGAGCTGTTGCGGTTCTCATTCTCTGAGCACATGCCCTTACCTAGTTCCAAGGCACTTGTAACCTTTTGGAGTCCTGTACAATCAGTTGATCCTTTTCTTTTTTAAATATTTATTTATATAAGGCTGTGCTGGGTCTTAGTTGCAGTATGTGGGATCTCGCTCCCTGACCAGGGATTGAACCCAGGCCCCCTGCACTGGAAGCCTGAGTCTTAGCCACTGGACCACCAGAGGAGTCCCAGATCCTTCTCTTGAAATTCTCATCAAAATACAGCCATCAGAGTATGGAAAAGCAAAATTTGTGATATGGTAAAACACGTTTATTCCTGAAAAGTTCAAATGTCAGTTGTGTCTGACTCTTTGCGAGCCTTTGGACGGTAGCCCGCCAGGCGTCTCTGTCCATGGGAGTCTCCAGGCAAAAATACTGGAGTCGGTTGCCATTTTCTTTTCCAGGGGATCTTCCCAATCCAGGGATCGAACGTGGATCTCCTACCTTGGAGGCAGATTCTTGAGCATCTGAGCCACCAGGGAAGCCCATTTACTTCTGAATCTTCTATTAAATAACGAGCCCTAATGGTGGGCTTCTTTCAAAGCAGTGATAGCAAGTACTGTTTGCTGTTGTCTGCAGCCACTGTAATGTGATGGGAAAATCTGTAATTCTGATTTTACCAAAAATTAGTAATTTTGATGATAGCCAAGTTTGCAGATATCTATTGATAATTTACTTAGTCAAACACACTCATTCAAGTAGACAGTTTCTTGGATTTTGACAGCCCAGTACATATTCCTGGGCAGCCACCACGCAGGTCAGATTGTGGTCGTCACCTTAAGTGGTCCTTCCTGCCTGCAGTTCTGTCTTCTCAGTCACTCTTGTAATTTCTGTCACAAAGGTAAGTACTGCCTGTCTTAATTTTTTATATTGGACTGTAATTGCTTTGAGGTGTTTTTAGTGTCTGCTCTATGAAAAAGGAATCAACTGTGTGTAGTTCCTTCCCTCTTGGGCCTCGCTGCCACTCACCACACATGATTTTTTTCAGGTGGATTTGTGTTGTTGCATTTATCAGTAGCTGATTCCTTTCTCATTGGTGAATAGTACTCCATCGTATGGTTATGCCACAGCTCATTTTTATTCTTACTGATCAGCAGACTTTCCGGTGGTTTGCGGTTTTTGGCTGAGGATTGCTCTGAACCTTTCAATTCATGGCTTGGGTGTAGTCAGTTGGATTTCATGTCTTTGGAGTCAGTCAATCCTTAGGTATGTGATTGGGTTATAAATTAAGGGTACATTTACCTTTATAAGAAACTGCCATCCAGTTCTCCAGAACGCTTACACCACCTCGCCGCCCTGAGCAGTCCAGTGGCTCTAGGTCCATGGTCGGGCTTCCTGACTTCGTTCAGTGGTTCGTGGTCCTATAGTCTCTGGCCAGAATCAAGGTCACACGATGTACATTTGGTTTTCAGATGAGTTTAAAAATGCTTTACGAATTCCCAGTAGCTTGAGCTTGTACAGTTACTCAGTAGCATCTTGGCTGAGAGTGTTAGCCTGCTTTTCTTAGGTTAGAAATGCTGCGTTGTTCGTCTTAAAGTTCTGACTCTATTACATCTGAGCCACCAGGGAAGCCCATTTACTTCTGAATCTTCTATTAAATAACGAGCCCTAATGGTGGGCTTCTTTCAAAGCAGTGATAGCAAGTACTGTTTGCTGTTGTCTGCAGCCACTGTAATGTGATGGGAAAATCTGTAATTCTGATTTTACCAAAAATTAGTAATTTTGATGATAGCCAAGTTTGCAGATATCTATTGATAATTTACTTAGTCAAACACACTCATTCAAGTAGACAGTTTCTTGGATTTTGACAGCCCAGTACATATTCCTGGGCAGCCACCACGCAGGTCAGATTGTGGTCGTCACCTTAAGTGGTCCTTCCTGCCTGCAGTTCTGTCTTCTCAGTCACTCTTGTAATTTCTGTCACAAAGGTAAGTACTGCCTGTCTTAATTTTTTATATTGGACTGTAATTGCTTTGAGGTGTTTTTAGTGTCTGCTCTATGAAAAAGGAATCAACTGTGTGTAGTTCCTTCCCTCTTGGGCCTCGCTGCCACTCACCACACATGATTTTTTTCAGGTGGATTTGTGTTGTTGCATTTATCAGTAGCTGATTCCTTTCTCATTGGTGAATAGTACTCCATCGTATGGTTATGCCACAGCTCATTTTTATTCTTACTGATCAGCAGACTTTCCGGTGGTTTGCGGTTTTTGGCTGAGGATTGCTCTGAACCTTTCAATTCATGGCTTGGGTGTAGTCAGTTGGATTTCATGTCTTTGGAGTCAGTCAATCCTTAGGTATGTGATTGGGTTATAAATTAAGGGTACATTTACCTTTATAAGAAACTGCCATCCAGTTCTCCAGAACGCTTACACCACCTCGCCGCCCTGAGCAGTCCAGTGGCTCTAGGTCCATGGTCGGGCTTCCTGACTTCGTTCAGTGGTTCGTGGTCCTATAGTCTCTGGCCAGAATCAAGGTCACACGATGTACATTTGGTTTTCAGATGAGTTTAAAAATGCTTTACGAATTCCCAGTAGCTTGAGCTTGTACAGTTACTCAGTAGCATCTTGGCTGAGAGTGTTAGCCTGCTTTTCTTAGGTTAGAAATGCTGCGTTGTTCGTCTTAAAGTTCTGACTCTATTACCAAACCCGCTTTTACACGTGCAGTTTGTCTTTCTGTGGAGGAGGCGGAGGAGCTGTTACACCCAGTTCTCAGTGACTGAAATGGTCTGCCTTCTTAACTTGTGTCAGATCTGAAGTAGCAGTGAAGTCAGGAAGGGGGATTTCTTGGGCTGGAGGAGGAGGGAGCCTGGAGCCTCAGCTGAAGGGGGTGTAGCTGAGAGCTGGTGACTCCCAGGTCACAGTGGCCTCGCGTGGTGGGTCGCGTGTGGGCAGGCAGACCCTCCCGGCTTGGGGCTGGGCTGCTGCCTTCCTGCATACATGGCACACTTGTGTTTTAAAATAATATTCAAAAAAATAAGTAACACACAGACAGACCGCAGAAAGGCAAAAAAGTTACCCCTAGCTCCACTGCTCCTTACAACTGTTATGAGCATTTTGCCGTATGTATATTTTTAACAGCTGTTCTTTCCCTCTGTGAAAATGTTTTGGTAATCCTGTGGTATATACGGTTTTGATTCTCTATTTTTTCCACTAGATATCATCATGAGCATTTCCTCATGTGATTACATATTTTCCATAGTAACAGGTTTTTTTCCGCCATCTCATTGCCAACTTTTCTGAATCAACCCCTTCACTTTAGGTTTTCATAATGAGTGAGTCTGAGGTCTTCCCCAGGTTTGCCCTGTGGGCTGAGGCTTTTGGTGTTTGTTCTTTCTACAATAACAATTCTAGTGGGGGGGGCAACTATTCAATGTATGTATAACTGCAATTTCCCAGATTTTATTACTGTTATTTTAATTTTATTTTAAGATGTATGACCAAGTACACAATTACTAGGTCAATGGAAGTGACCATCTTAAAAATACATCTCTTGTGTTTTGCCAAATGACTCCCCAGAAATAGGGCACTGCCACTCTCCAGTAAGCGCTGTTCCCGTACAGCACCTCAGAGCCCCTGGGATATTTAAATGTTAACTCTGTGAAATCCCACAGTCACCGGGAAGATAGGTTATAATGTCAGCTCGAGGTAGCACATCATGTCAGGAAATTTTGTGCAGGTATCGAGAATATTCTGGTGAATGCATTCAGGACTGTCATTTGACTGCTTGACTGAACTTGCAGTTTGTCTTTCTAGTGGAAGGAAAAAGGCGGGAGGAGCTGTTACACCCAGTTCTCAGTGACTGAAATGGTCTGCCTTCTTAACTTGTGTCAGATCTGAAGTAGCAGTGAAGTCAGGAAGGGGGATTTCTTGGGCTGGAGGAGGAGGGAGCCTGGAGCCTCAGCTGAAGGGGGTGTAGCTGAGAGCTGGTGACTCCCAGGTCACAGTGGCCTCGCGTGGTGGGTCGCGTGTGGGCAGGCAGACCCTCCCGGCTTGGGGCTGGGCTGCTGCCTTCCTGCATACATGGCACACTTGTGTTTTAAAATAATATTCAAAAAAATAAGTAACACACAGACAGACCGCAGAAAGGCAAAAAAGTTACCCCTAGCTCCACTGCTCCTTACAACTGTTATGAGCATTTTGCCGTATGTATATTTTTAACAGCTGTTCTTTCCCTCTGTGAAAATGTTTTGGTAATCCTGTGGTATATACGGTTTTGATTCTCTATTTTTTCCACTAGATATCATCATGAGCATTTCCTCATGTGATTACATATTTTCCATAGTAACAGGTTTTTTTCCGCCATCTCATTGCCAACTTTTCTGAATCAACCCCTTCACTTTAGGTTTTCATAATGAGTGAGTCTGAGGTCTTCCCCAGGTTTGCCCTGTGGGCTGAGGCTTTTGGTGTTTGTTCTTTCTACAATAACAATTCTAGTGGGGGGGGCAACTATTCAATGTATGTATAACTGCAATTTCCCAGATTTTATTACTGTTATTTTAATTTTATTTTAAGATGTATGACCAAGTACACAATTACTAGGTCAATGGAAGTGACCATCTTAAAAATACATCTCTTGTGTTTTGCCAAATGACTCCCCAGAAATAGGGCACTGCCACTCTCCAGTAAGCGCTGTTCCCGTACAGCACCTCAGAGCCCCTGGGATATTTAAATGTTAACTCTGTGAAATCCCACAGTCACCGGGAAGATAGGTTATAATGTCAGCTCGAGGTAGCACATCATGTCAGGAATACTTTGTGTGCAGGTATCGAGAATATTCTGGTGAATGCATTCAGGACTGTCATTTGACTGCTTGACTGAACTTGGCCATTTGAAAACTGTGTATCGCTAAAACAGTCCAAGAAACTGATTGGTTAAAAGATTACCGAGTTAGTTCTAGGGTTATCGATTGCTTATTTCTACTGCCCCAATGCACAGGATTTTGAAACAGTTTGAAGACACAGATCTATGCTTTTCCCTTCCGAGGCTTAAAGTGCATTTAATGCTTTTGAACCTGCCCTAGTTCGTTCACTGTGGGTCCCTGGACTGGAGTGTCACGAAGTGTCATCAGCCTTTGTGATTGCTGATTTGTGTTTGGATTTAGATCAGTTGCCTTGTTTCCCCTACTGATGATGCAGTGATCTGTAGTAATGGCAGAATTCATGTGTGTGTGTGTTTGTGTGCACGCCCGCTCAGTAGCTCAGTTGTGTCTGACTCTTGATGATCCTTTGGACTGTAGCCCACCAGAATCCTCTGCCCGTGGGTGTCCTGCTCAAGGCTACTGGAGTGGGTTGCCGTTGCCTCCTCCAGGGGACTTTCCCTACCTAGGGATCGAACCTGCATCACCCGAGTGGGCACTTGCATCTCCCGAGTTCTTTACCACTGAGCCACCGGGGAAGCAGGGAAGACAGGTGCACAGACTGACTGTAATGCCTCAGGAAACTTAGGGACACACCTGGGCCTTTCAGGATCTTTCAGGAAGTTAGGCGCCTACCTTGTGGGAGTGAGAGGGTGAGTCAGGGCAGGCCCACAGGAAGGCAGTGTCTTTCAAAGCATAAGCAGAAATTAGGTAAAAGCCTGGGGCTTGAATGGTTAAACGCGGAGGGTCAGTGAGTGTCCCGTCCTGCCCCATCCAGGCCCCCCACGCCACCTCTGCCAAGTCTTCTCTGATCTTGCTGCTTTTCTGTCCACAAAAAGACGTTTCATTTTTTCTTTTAAATAACCTAGAAAAGGAAAGACTTCTATGTTGGTAACATTTTCACTAAGTAAAAGTGAATGCTGTCTTTTATTATTCTTGGCATACTTCTTGGCATAAGTTAGTGCACTTGGGCATTTTAGGTGTTCCGTACAGCACCTCAGAGCCCCTGGGATATTTAAATGTTAACTCTGTGAAATCCCACAGTCACTGTAACAGGAATACTTTGTGTGCAGGTATCGAGAATATTCTGGTGAATGCATTCAGGACTGTCATTTGACTGCTTGACTGAACTTGGCCATTTGAAAACTGTGTATCGCTAAAACAGTCCAAGAAACTGATTGGTTAAAAGATTACCGAGTTAGTTCTAGGGTTATCGATTGCTTATTTCTACTGCCCCAATGCACAGGATTTTGAAACAGTTTGAAGACACAGATCTATGCTTTTCCCTTCCGAGGCTTAAAGTGCATTTAATGCTTTTGAACCTGCCCTAGTTCGTTCACTGTGGGTCCCTGGACTGGAGTGTCACGAAGTGTCATCAGCCTTTGTGATTGCTGATTTGTGTTTGGATTTAGATCAGTTGCCTTGTTTCCCCTACTGATGATGCAGTGATCTGTAGTAATGGCAGAATTCATGTGTGTGTGTGTTTGTGTGCAGCCCGCTCAGTAGCTCAGTTGTGTCTGACTCTTGATGATCCTTTGGACTGTAGCCCACCAGAATCCTCTGCCCGTGGGTGTCCTGCTCAAGGCTACTGGAGTGGGTTGCCGTTGCCTCCTCCAGGGGACTTTCCCTACCTAGGGATCGAACCTGCATCACCCGAGTGGGCACTTGCATCTCCCGAGTTCTTTACCACTGAGCCACCGGGGAAGCAGGGAAGACAGGTGCACAGACTGACTGTAATGCCTCAGGAAACTTAGGGACACACCTGGGCCTTTCAGGATCTTTCAGGAAGTTAGGCGCCTACCTTGTGGGAGTGAGAGGGTGAGTCAGGGCAGGCCCACAGGAAGGCAGTGTCTTTCAAAGCATAAGCAGAAATTAGGTAAAAGCCTGGGGCTTGAATGGTTAAACGCGGAGGGTCAGTGAGTGTCCCGTCCTGCCCCATCCAGGCCCCCCACGCCACCTCTGCCAAGTCTTCTCTGATCTTGCTGCTTTTCTGTCCACAAAAAGACGTTTCATTTTTTCTTTTAAATAACCTAGAAAAGGAAAGACTTCTATGTTGGTAACATTTTCACTAAGTAAAAGTGAATGCTGTCTTTTATTATTCTTGGCATACTTCTTGGCATAAGTTAGTGCACTTGGGCATTTTTAGTGTGTTCTGATGGTGTCATTTTGGAGTATTTGAGCTTACAGATTTTGCCAGAGAAGACAGCAGCAGTGGCAAATCTTTCTAAAGCTGGGATATTTTGATATCCTCCCATCTCAGAATTCCTGTGATTCTTTTTCACTTACTTTATGGTAGGTTTTAAAAGTTATTTTTTTTACTGAAAAGTTGCAGAAATAGTACAGAGAATTTTTCATTTAGTATTTGTCGTGATTGCTTACAGTTTCTGGTCTCTGTACGCCCCTCCCCCATTCTGAACTATTTTGGGAGTGAGTTGCAGGTAGCCTTTAATCCTCAAATACTTAGTACGTATTTCCTAAAAATAAGAATGTTCTCTTACAAAACCTTAGTACAGTTATTAGTGAGGGATTTAACTTTGTTGTTGAGTCGTTTAGTTGTGTCTGACTCTTTGCGACCTCGTGGACTGTAGCACGGAAGGCTTCCCTGTCCTTCACTGTCTCCCTGAGTTTGCTCAGACTCCTGTCCATTGAGTCCATGATGCCATCCGACCATCTCGTCATCCTCTGTCGCCCTCTCCTCCTGCCCTCCGTCTTCCCAGCATCAGGGTCTTTTCCAGTGAGTTGGCTCTTTGCATCAGGTGGCCAGAGTACTAGAGCTTCAGCTTTAGGGCCCCATCATTTCCTATTCCTGCGTCCCTGTAACACAGCCCCATAATTCCTTGGGCACTTTTTTAGTTTTTGAAAAATCATGTTTAAACTTTATATTGTGTATTGGTACATAGCCAGCTAACATATTGTGATGGTTTCAGGTGTGCAGGACGGTGACCCTGCCGAGCACCGTCTCACTTTCTGACACAGGGCGTCGCGCCAGGCTCCTCTTGTATGTTCCCAGCGTTTTATGTATCTTGACCATTTTATGGTGTTCACGTTAAGGTTTTAAAAAAATGTTTCCCAGTGTTGTATGTTCCCAGCGTTTTATGTATCTTGACCATTTTATGGTGTTCACGTTAAGGTTTTAAAAAAATGTTTCCCAGTGTTGTGTGTTCCCAGCGTTTTATGTATCTTGACCATTTTATGGTTTTCACACAGTTAAGGTTTTTAAAAAAATGTTTCCACTTCGCTTTCCATTGCAGTAATTCATAGCATCCCGTGTATAGTTTTGTCCCTGTTGTGGCTTCTGCTTTTCTCCTTCTGAGCCTCTCCAGCCTCATCCACTCCCGGTGTAGGTAACTTTGGAATTACTACTCTCAGAAGTCCTGAACTGTGAATTCCTAAACTGTGTCAACCTAAGGCATCTTCAGAGGAATTTGAGCCTGATGCTTCTCCTCGGCTGTCCTCACCTGCTGTTGGTCTGCTTAAGCTTTTGTGCGTCCTGCCCTTCCTTGGATTCTCCTTCTCTCAACAACACGCGTGTCTTGTTAGGGGACATTTGACCCCTGCTCACGAGGGTTGGTAAATTTGCTGCATGTCTTTTCTTTCCTTTGGATTATAGTTGTGGCAAGTCCTAGCCCTCTTCCATTCCTTTTCGGGATCCTTGCCACATAGTACTAGTGGACGCCCTGCTGATCTCTCAAATTTGGCGGAGGAGTTGGAAAAAATCAAGTTGAGGCTATTTAATGAACCCTATATTTTCTCTGTAAATGTAACATGCTAATGTTTTTCTTTCTTTTTTTTTTTTTTTGGAATTATTTATTTTTTTGGCTGTGCTGGGTCATAGTTGCAGCATGTGGGATCTAGTTCCCTGACCAGGGATCGAACCCAGGCCCCACTGGATTGGGAACAGAGTCTTAACCACTGGACCACCAGGGAAGTCCCTGTTTTTCCTTTTGAAAGGAGCATATATGTATTATAGGAAATTCAGAAAGTAGAAAAAAAAAAAATGAAACAGCAAGTACCGCCACGTCAGTGCTCTCCCAGTCCCTCAGTCCGCGCACAGATTGATCTGTGACGGTCACCTCACGTTCACCACTCTTTTCTTACTGGACTCTGCTCAGGAACTCTTGACAGAAACTCTCAGTCCCCAGGATGTTTTGGGGGACTTTATCTGATATTTTCCTCATATATGGCAGTACGAAGTGATGTAATCAGAGGGTAATCAAAGATAAAACTACATTTGAATTGTAGCTCAAGGCAGTTTTTCTTTTTCAGTTCGTTACTGTGCTTTACTAGATAGCTTCTCTGGGCTCCCATCTATTTTTCCAGTATCTTTACCAGTAGTAAAAGTACTCTCTTTAGAAGTGACTGCTAGTTTTTGTGAGGCAGCCTGTAATGGAGTCATAGTTCTCTTAAGGGTCTAAGAATTCACTACTGCGGTGAGACCTTGACATCTTGTAAGTTCCTCTAGTTGTGTTCTGTTAATAACTCCATTTGTACACTTAAAGCCTCCAAGGATAATAAGGACAATGGCCTTTTTTCTGTTTCTCTAGCAGACTCCTATTTTTACCCCATGTACTCAGTACTGTTTACTTTTACTGTGAACATTCATTCATGTATTACTTAGAAAACTACCCTCCTCCCCAAATGAGGAGGGTGGCTCAAACCACTGACACAAGTGAGACAAAGCTCCGTGGTGCAGCCCACCTGTGTTCTGAGAAATCTGTTACGGTTTTGAGGGGAGCAGGGGAAGAGGCTTCCGTGGTCAGAGTTCTTAGAGAATCACAGTGCCCGTGAACAAAGCTACAGGAAAGAAACCCGTACAGAGCTGACACGTCTCCGATTTTGAATAATGTCCATGGACCTGGAGTTCTCCGGAAGCCTCTCTGGGAGAGAGCAGAGGAGTCTAAAGCGCATGACTGTGCTCTAACAGTGCCTCGGCCGCCACAAGCTCGTTTGTGAAAAACCGGGGTGACAGGAGGGTAAATCGGGTCTCAGGTGTCTCTGTGGGAGGTCCAGGTGTGCTCGACCCCAGGAGGAACTGGTATTGATGGGTCTCTGGGAGGGGCCGTGAGGAGGTGGGTCTGCGGGAGTCAGAACAGGAACATCGGGACGTCTTCCGTGGGCAGGGCTTGGGCATTTGTTGAGTCCTGGCTTCTGCCATGTTCCCTAAGCCAGTCACCATTCCTCTGAAGTTGGTTTTCTCCCCTTTGCTGTAGCAGGGAGGATTCAGCTCGGAGAAGGGATTGTCTGTAGCAGGAAAGGGACTTTATCTGATATTTTCCTCATATATGGCAGTCAGTGATGTAATCAGAGGGTTCTAAAACTACATTTGAATTGTAGCTCAAGGCAGTTTTTCTTTTTCAGTTCGTTACTGTGCTTTACTAGATAGCTTCTCTGGGCTCCCATCTATTTTTCCAGTATCTTTACCAGTAGTAAAAGTACTCTCTTTAGAAGTGACTGCTAGTTTTTGTGAGGCAGCCTGTAATGGAGTCATAGTTCTCTTAAGGGTCTAAGAATTCACTACTGCGGTGAGACCTTGACATCTTGTAAGTTCCTCTAGTTGTGTTCTGTTAATAACTCCATTTGTACACTTAAAGCCTCCAAGGATAATAAGGACAATGGCCTTTTTTCTGTTTCTCTAGCAGACTCCTATTTTTACCCCATGTACTCAGTACTGTTTACTTTTACTGTGAACATTCATTCATGTATTACTTAGAAAACTACCCTCCTCCCCAAATGAGGAGGGTGGCTCAAACCACTGACACAAGTGAGACAAAGCTCCGTGGTGCAGCCCACCTGTGTTCTGAGAAATCTGTTACGGTTTTGAGGGGAGCAGGGGAAGAGGCTTCCGTGGTCAGAGTTCTTAGAGAATCACAGTGCCCGTGAACAAAGCTACAGGAAAGAAACCCGTACAGAGCTGACACGTCTCCGATTTTGAATAATGTCCATGGACCTGGAGTTCTCCGGAAGCCTCTCTGGGAGAGAGCAGAGGAGTCTAAAGCGCATGACTGTGCTCTAACAGTGCCTCGGCCGCCACAAGCTCGTTTGTGAAAAACCGGGGTGACAGGAGGGTAAATCGGGTCTCAGGTGTCTCTGTGGGAGGTCCAGGTGTGCTCGACCCCAGGAGGAACTGGTATTGATGGGTCTCTGGGAGGGGCCGTGAGGAGGTGGGTCTGCGGGAGTCAGAACAGGAACATCGGGACGTCTTCCGTGGGCAGGGCTTGGGCATTTGTTGAGTCCTGGCTTCTGCCATGTTCCCTAAGCCAGTCACCATTCCTCTGAAGTTGGTTTTCTCCCCTTTGCTGTAGCAGGGAGGATTCAGCTCGGAGAAGGGATGGAACAGGCCTCCAGAAGCGCCCGGTTTCCTGCTCAGTTCGGCCTGGGAGGGAGAATAAGAGCAAGTCCATCTGGTTCAGCCGAGACCTGTGGCCATGGTCTCGGCTCCCTTTTTTCCCACTGCAGCTAGCTTGGGGGCCACGCAGCTGGCCTCCATGGCAGGTTCCAGAGCAACCCTCATTGGGCCGGAAGTTATTGCGGCAACCTCTGCCTGTTTCCTCACTTCAGAGAGGTGGGCGTGGGCATGGGGGGATGAGATAAGGCGTTTTGTATTGAATCATATTTTCTGTTGGTCTGACTTGCCTTGAGGAGACTGATCACTGAGTCTTCTCTGATTATCACTTGGCATGCTGCCCCTGAGAGATTGGAGTTCAGTTGTGCTGGCATCTCAGGCCTGTGGGCTTCCCAGTAACTGCCTAGCATGACAGTCCACACCTCCCCCTCAGCCAGCTCCCAGTCTGCGGCCTCCCCTGTCTCCATACGCAGAATCCCTGATCGCCCTGGGGTGTGGTGTCTAATTAGTCTAGCGTGTGTACGAGTAAACTACTGAGTCCAGAGCGTGTGTATTTATACCTCCATTGTGGGTTTGGATGGTGTGGAACCGTTCTATGCAGACGGACACCTGTTGGAAAGCTTTTCAGTAGTGAAGGGTGGATGTGTTTTTCCTAATTATCTGATTGCTGTACCTTTCGTGAGCATGTAAAAACCTCTGCTTTTAAAGACTGGTTAGCAAGGTCTGATTCAATACATTTTAAGGAAAGATGCATAATGTACAGGTAGATATGTCTCCAAAGGTTTGCTCTGGCCAGTGAGGGAGGCAGGAGGGCCTGGGAGCAGGAAGGACCACGCCCCTGGGCGGGGGTAAGTGATTTGAAGCTTCAGTTCATCTGGCTAGATGTTTGCCTCTTACCCCTCTTGGCTCCCGACTCACAGAGTCATAAACTGCACCTGTAATTCACCAGCTTGCAAAGCCTTTAACCGCTTGCAGCCTGGAGAATCATGACAACCTTTAAAATTACAGATTGCTCATTTTCAGCCCTTTCTGTTTCAAGTTATGGATGAAATTTATGAGCCAATCACCGGATGATGGAACCTGTTTGCAAAGACCAGGCACCCCTGTGTTGCCACTCCTGCTGCTTGTGTGGGGGGAGGGACAGGTGGAGAAAGGGAGAAGGCGGTCCCCTGCTGTGTCCTCAGATCCTGCATTCTGGATTTGAAATAGTTTTTGCAGAAGAGTTAGGGCTACCCAGGCCCTACCCGGGATACCACTCTTCAGTGAGTGAATTTTGGTAGCCAGGAAGCAGCCTGGCTGTACTGGGGTGAGAAGATTCTGGGTGTAAAAGAGTAAGAATGACCCTGCATAGTCTCCCTACCGGGGGCGCATTTTCTTGCCAGGAGACTGATCACTGAGTCTTCTCTGATTATCACTTGGCATGCTGCCCCTGAGAGATTGGAGTTCAGTTGTGCTGGCATCTCAGGCCTGTGGGCTTCCCAGTAACTGCCTAGCATGACAGTCCACACCTCCCCCTCAGCCAGCTCCCAGTCTGCGGCCTCCCCTGTCTCCATACGCAGAATCCCTGATCGCCCTGGGGTGTGGTGTCTAATTAGTCTAGCGTGTGTCGAGTAAACTACTGAGTCCAGAGCGTGTGTATTTATACCTCCATTGTGGGTTTGGATGGTGTGGAACCGTTCTATGCAGACGGACACCTGTTGGAAAGCTTTTCAGTAGTGAAGGGTGGATGTGTTTTTCCTAATTATCTGATTGCTGTACCTTTCGTGAGCATGTAAAAACCTCTGCTTTTAAAGACTGGTTAGCAAGGTCTGATTCAATACATTTTAAGGAAAGATGCATAATGTACAGGTAGATATGTCTCCAAAGGTTTGCTCTGGCCAGTGAGGGAGGCAGGAGGGCCTGGGAGCAGGAAGGACCACGCCCCTGGGCGGGGGTAAGTGATTTGAAGCTTCAGTTCATCTGGCTAGATGTTTGCCTCTTACCCCTCTTGGCTCCCGACTCACAGAGTCATAAACTGCACCTGTAATTCACCAGCTTGCAAAGCCTTTAACCGCTTGCAGCCTGGAGAATCATGACAACCTTTAAAATTACAGATTGCTCATTTTCAGCCCTTTCTGTTTCAAGTTATGGATGAAATTTATGAGCCAATCACCGGATGATGGAACCTGTTTGCAAAGACCAGGCACCCCTGTGTTGCCACTCCTGCTGCTTGTGTGGGGGGAGGGACAGGTGGAGAAAGGGAGAAGGCGGTCCCCTGCTGTGTCCTCAGATCCTGCATTCTGGATTTGAAATAGTTTTTGCAGAAGAGTTAGGGCTACCCAGGCCCTACCCGGGATACCACTCTTCAGTGAGTGAATTTTGGTAGCCAGGAAGCAGCCTGGCTGTACTGGGGTGAGAAGATTCTGGGTGTAAAAGAGTAAGAATGACCCTGCATAGTCTCCCTACAGACTGAGGACTAAAGGGCTGGCATTTAAAGCCGTGTTAGGCAACTAGGTTTTCAGTAACCATTTCTGAAATGGCTATCATTACTCAAATCCTGGGTCTTTAAAAAGTCCAGAGGCGGGGTGGTGTAAGGAGGAAAGCTTAGAAAATGACAGGGTGTGACTTAAGGAAGCAAATTGGAACCCGAGGCCCCCTTTTTTTTTTTGCTTAAATTTTTTTTCTCTTCGGAAAGCAGTGAGAATGTTAGCATAACTTTATGCATTTAAAAGTGAGACCGTATTAATCACAGGCATTTCACTTTCTGTCACTAGTTCTAGACATTTTGGTTTGAAATCAGTCATCAGTGTGCTCCTCAGCTATTTAGAGAATCTCATTTATATCTTTATTTCTTTCTAGCCTTTTCATTCAGGATTCATCCGAGTGACAGAAGTGACATTTATTTATTGACTCTGGAGGGTAGATGGCACTAATGGAGAATCACCATCCATTTCCCATCGTGAGAGAGTCCCACTGCGTGGGTGATGTTGGCCAGATTCTGTTCTGGTTTAGATTCAGCTGCAGCCTGTGAGCTCTCGAGAGTGGGGTTTGGGGGATGGTTTTGTTTTCTTCCCCATGGTGGTGTAATAGGCAGGATGACTGCAGAGCTGTGGTTGTCCTGCCCCTTTGCAAGGTAGGGGAGGTGCCTGGATAGTGGAGGAAGGAATTCAGATCAGGAAATGAGGCTGCCCTCTTGGCGTGCTGATGGACATATTTTATTATCAGCCTGTGAAGGAAATGCCTGGTTTGGTGACTTAGGTTGTAATAAGCAGAGCTCCTTTTTGTTGTTGTTGTTTAAAATTTTTTTGGAGGTGTAAAATTTGATTCACATGGATTGTCAGTGTTGGTGAGTTGTATGTTTTATTGAGTCTCTAGTAACTTAGGGAAAAATGTCTGAAACAGGAAAATGGCTTATATATAGGAGGGTAACAAATGACGTCCAAATCCTTCATTTTGCAATAGTTACAAATGTGTTACTTTAAGAGTGATGAAGAGGGCTTCACTAGTGGCCCAGTGGGTAAGGACACCGCCTTGCAGTGCAAGGGCCGCCGGTTCGATCCCTGGCCTGGGAAGATCCCATGTGCCGCGGAGCGGCTGGACCAATGTGTCCAGTTACTGAGCCGGAGCTCTGGGGCGCATGCGCCCAGAGCCGGTGCTCTGCGACAACGGAGGCCACTGCGATGGAAGGCCCACGGGGGCCAGAGAACAAAGATGGATGAAAAATGGATAAACGAAAGACCCTATAATAGAAGTGGCCTGCCTGCCCTCCTCCCCCTCCAACCCGAGCCCCCCCCCAAAAAACAAAAAGAGTGATGAAGAAAGCTCTTCTTTGCAGCTTTAGTAACTGAAAACCTGTTTTTGCCTCTAATATTTAGGATGATTTGTGTATATGCTTTCTTTACAGTGATTTAGTGTGATCTTTCTTTACTCTCTTTTGTATATTTTGTTACTTTGTTAGCTTCATTCTTTAGTGATTCCCTTTTTTAGTAGCTTTCCTTCTAGAATTCAAGTGGAATTTCTTATGAAACTGAAATGGAGCTTCCCGCTCATTGTTCAGGATGGGAACAGTTTTAATGCAGAAGATGAGGGAATCTCATATAGTAATAGGTATTGTGATCACAGGATTTCTGGTGGTTCATTTTCAAAATAGCTGACAGTTATAAGCCTCAAAGAATTTTCAGTAAATTTCTTCTTGTTCATACTTGGTAGAATTAGGATAAAATGATAATTCTAATTTATAGGGAGGTGCCTGGATAGTGGAGGAAGGAATTCAGATCAGGAAATGAGGCTGCCCTCTTGGCGTGCTGATGGACATATTTTATTATCAGCCTGTGAAGGAAATGCCTGGTTTGGTGACTTAGGTTGTAATAAGCAGAGCTCCTTTTTGTTGTTGTTGTTTAAAATTTTTTTGGAGGTGTAAAATTTGATTCACATGGATTGTCAGTGTTGGTGAGTTGTATGTTTTATTGAGTCTCTAGTAACTTAGGGAAAAATGTCTGAAACAGGAAAATGGCTTATATATAGGAGGGTAACAAATGACGTCCAAATCCTTCATTTTGCAATAGTTACAAATGTGTTACTTTAAGAGTGATGAAGAGGGCTTCACTAGTGGCCCAGTGGGTAAGGACACCGCCTTGCAGTGCAAGGGCCGCCGGTTCGATCCCTGGCCTGGGAAGATCCCATGTGCCGCGGAGCGGCTGGACCAATGTGTCCAGTTACTGAGCCGGAGCTCTGGGGCGCATGCGCCCAGAGCCGGTGCTCTGCGACAACGGAGGCCACTGCGATGGAAGGCCCACGGGGGCCAGAGAACAAAGATGGATGAAAAATGGATAAACGAAAGACCCTATAATAGAAGTGGCCTGCCTGCCCTCCTCCCCCTCCAACCCGAGCCCCCCCCCAAAAAACAAAAAGAGTGATGAAGAAAGCTCTTCTTTGCAGCTTTAGTAACTGAAAACCTGTTTTTGCCTCTAATATTTAGGATGATTTGTGTATATGCTTTCTTTACAGTGATTTAGTGTGATCTTTCTTTACTCTCTTTTGTATATTTTGTTACTTTGTTAGCTTCATTCTTTAGTGATTCCCTTTTTTAGTAGCTTTCCTTCTAGAATTCAAGTGGAATTTCTTATGAAACTGAAATGGAGCTTCCCGCTCATTGTTCAGGATGGGAACAGTTTTAATGCAGAAGATGAGGGAATCTCATATAGTAATAGGTATTGTGATCACAGGATTTCTGGTGGTTCATTTTCAAAATAGCTGACAGTTATAAGCCTCAAAGAATTTTCAGTAAATTTCTTCTTGTTCATACTTGGTAGAATTAGGATAAAATGATAATTCTAATTTATAAATGCAGGTTATAGGAGCCCAGGGCTGATTTTGACTGCCTTGTGCGGTTGACCGATTGCTCCACCTCCCTGCCTGTGCTGGCTTTCTGGTGGAAAGTGAGATCAGGTCCTCAGGCACACACACATCCTTCTATAGGGCCACCCTTCTCAAACCTGCGCGGAAATCACCCGGGGATGCTGTTGCAAGCCTGTTCTGTTGCAGGCCTGAGAATGCACACCAGGCAGGCTCCCGGGCTGTCCCCAGTCAGGGGCTGTGGGGAGGGGCGGAGTCAGTGGCCCGCCAGCTGCTGGCCTGGGCTCTATAGGAGGCATTCTATCCTTAGGGCTTGGTTTTTTTCCCCCTCAAGTTCAGCCCCTTTGCTTGCTTCTGTTAATTTCTTGGAAGCCCAGTTTAAAATGCTTGCCACCCTCTTTGCCCAGTCAAGTAAGGTCTCTTGAGAGAAAGTTGCCCCTAAATAATTGTGGTTAAAATCTTTAGTAGTATTTTTAGTACTGACCTCAATGTCCTGCTGCTCCCAAGAAAATCCCCTACCCAAGTCACCATTAAACAAGTTAATAAGCTTGCTGGATGAGCACTCATCAGAGGGAATAGATGTTTCTAACTTTTGGATAGTGCTCTGTCAGGTGCGGACGCTACTATATATTGTTCCTGTGAGCTGCCTTCTTTTTAGTTTACCTGCAGCGAATCCTGACTAGTATCAAAATAGGTAATCTTGAACCTACCACTGAACCCCTGTGCACAATGTCTGGTGTGGAGCCCTGGGGTTAGGATGATTTGTGTATATGCTTTCTTTACAGTGATTTAGTGTGTTTTTATTTTGTTACTTTGTTAGCTTTCCCTTTTTTTTTAGAATTCAAGTGGAATTTCTTATGAAACTGAAATGGAGCTTCCGCTCATTGTTCAGGATGGGAACAGTTTTAATGCAGAAGATGAGGGAATCTCATATAGTAATAGGTATTGTGATCACAGGATTTCTGGTGGTTCATTTTCAAAATAGCTGACAGTTATAAGCCTCAAAGAATTTTCAGTAAATTTCTTCTTGTTCATACTTGGTAGAATTAGGATAAAATGATAATTCTAATTTATAAATGCAGGTTATAGGAGCCCAGGGCTGATTTTGACTGCCTTGTGCGGTTGACCGATTGCTCCACCTCCCTGCCTGTGCTGGCTTTCTGGTGGAAAGTGAGATCAGGTCCTCAGGCACACACACATCCTTCTATAGGGCCACCCTTCTCAAACCTGCGCGGAAATCACCCGGGGATGCTGTTGCAAGCCTGTTCTGTTGCAGGCCTGAGAATGCACACCAGGCAGGCTCCCGGGCTGTCCCCAGTCAGGGGCTGTGGGGAGGGGCGGAGTCAGTGGCCCGCCAGCTGCTGGCCTGGGCTCTATAGGAGGCATTCTATCCTTAGGGCTTGGTTTTTTTCCCCCTCAAGTTCAGCCCCTTTGCTTGCTTCTGTTAATTTCTTGGAAGCCCAGTTTAAAATGCTTGCCACCCTCTTTGCCCAGTCAAGTAAGGTCTCTTGAGAGAAAGTTGCCCCTAAATAATTGTGGTTAAAATCTTTAGTAGTATTTTTAGTACTGACCTCAATGTCCTGCTGCTCCCAAGAAAATCCCCTACCCAAGTCACCATTAAACAAGTTAATAAGCTTGCTGGATGAGCACTCATCAGAGGGAATAGATGTTTCTAACTTTTGGATAGTGCTCTGTCAGGTGCGGACGCTACTATATATTGTTCCTGTGAGCTGCCTTCTTTTTAGTTTACCTGCAGCGAATCCTGACTGTAGGTATCAAAATAGGTAATCTTGAACCTACCACTGAACCCCTGTGCACAATGTCTGGTGTGGAGCCCTGGGTCTGAAGCCCAGCTCTGCTTCTCGTTCAAGCTGTGGTATCTCCAGCAAGTTACTTATGTTCTCTGTGCCTCAGTTTCTTCAGCTGAGATGATCATTGTGTCTTCCCAGTGCGGCTGCTGTGGAGGGCGTCAGTGTCAGGTGCTTGTAACCATTGCTCGGTAAACAGGAGGTGGTGCTCCTCCCTTGGGAACCAGCCAGCCTGGCTCTCACCTCAGCTGGCCTGGCCCTGTCCTCCACGCCTCCTTTTCCCACCTCCTGAAGCTGGTGGCAGAGGGGAGATGTGGTATGTGACCCTCACTAGAATATGGGAGCTGAGCCTGTTCTTGGTGGTCTCCCAGAGGGTTGACAATTCCTTCATTCTTCAGAGGACTGATGTAACCTGGAACTTTCTTTCCCCAGTCTGCTGTAGCCTTTCCCAGGCTGGCAAGTGACAGACCCTGCAAGATCCCAACTGCTGGGGCACAGCCCCCTCTGCAGCAGCCAGACCGTCATCAGATGGCCCTTCACAGACGGCCCTTTCTGGATGATGGATACTTTGCTTTGACCTTTGTTCCCTGGCCTTTTCCCTTCTAACCCTTTAATCATCTCATAAAAAACCCATTAGCACATACTGTTGAATGTTTCCGTGTTGGCCCACAGACTGCTCCGTGGGTTCTGTACCGAATCCTGCTCACATCCTGGCCAGGGTCCTTGTCCTCCACGGTGGCCCTGGACTGTTTCCTGGGTGTCTGTGTTCCTAGGTCACGCCGGTGGCCGAGCAGGCTGTGTTTCTGGAGTCACGTGTGTGTGCAGAGCTGGTGGGGACGGCCGCGTTCCAGGTGCATATGGTGCAGTGGAGAGAGTGGTCCAGAAACTCCTTCGTTCCCTCCGTTAGGTCTTTTCTCTTAGCTGAAGGCCTTTTAGGACCACTTGGGCTGTAGTATCCGAGATCTGTCCTGGGGGGAGGTCACTGCAGCCTCTTGGCTGCCGCCCCGGGGAGCGAGCACAGGCCTGGGCAGTTAGTGATACAAGGTCTTTTGCTCATGGTTTCCACCTGGAAAATGAGCCTATCTGAGGATGTGGCCGCGAGCTTTTGTAAGGCCTTTGGAACGGTAGCCATACTGCTAGCATTGCTTGTAATAGCTTTGAGGAACTAGTTAAACACTGTGTGCTTGGATCGGCTGGTCCTCTTGAACACACCTTCCTCTGTCAGGTCACATGAGGCGGTTTCCTCTCACGCCTGAAGCTGGGCACATCCCGCAGGTGCCACCCCCGGGGCCAGGCTGGTGACACTGGTCCACCCTGAAGACAGAGAGGCCCCCCTGTGTGGAGTGAGGCCTGCAGAGAGCTCAGTGCCTTTGGTAGTTTCTGTTTCACCCCGCTCTGTCCCATTCTTCACTTCCGTCTTTCCCTGCAGCACGGCTCAGCTTAGGGTTAACGCTGGTTTCCTTCTCCGGGGGTGGCTCCAGCTGGGGAGGAGGTTAGGTTGAGGCTGGGATGGGGAGGGGGGACTCTGCTGTGTGAATCAAGCCGCTTATTTCCCCTGGACCGCGACCTCAGTGGTGGCTCATAGGCCAGAAGCAGATGTCCTTGTTGACTGAGAGTAAACAGAGTTCAAGGGGGTCTTTACAGGGTCTTGGACTTGGATTTCTCCCTGATCTCTGGATTATTCTTTCAGTACCTAACGATCTGTCTGAGAGATGTGCTTACAGTTTAAATGAAGCCTCAGGAGCCACTTGGGCAGGGTATGAATGTTTATAGTCTCACCATCTCCCGAGGGTCCTGTGCTGGGCCCAGTAGATGCATGTACACACATGTCATTCTGAACGTTTTCAGGTTAAGAATTTCCTTGTACTCACCATTCTGTTGGCTACATTTTTTAAAATGCAAAGAACTCGGTTTACATTTCTAGAGCCCTGCTTGTGGGACCAAGTGGATCTCTCTTCTAAATGTCAGGTTTCCTGAAGCTGTAGCTATGACTTCTCAAGGCTTAGAGTGTTCAGAGTTTCTGCTGGTGAGTAGCTTCAACGTTCATACTTTGAGATGCACAAACAGAAGGGTGCTTTGCAGTCAGGCTGTTGTATTTGGTAGTGGGGGATGGGAGGTCATATTCTGTGTCCCCAGTGTTCTCTGAAGTTGAGTACCTCAGCTCCAGCAACAGTGCCCGCAGAATTAGATGAGCGAGTCAGGAGCTGTTGGGTTGGCATTTTACTTTAAGGATCATGCCATTTAGTCCAAATTCGGAGAAACTGAAGAGAATGCTGCTTTCTTTAAACTAGTTTTCACATGCTTTAAAGAAACTTGGAACTTTCAGATCAAGTACCTAGATCAAGAAACAGAATCTTATCAGCCCCTCCCAAGAAAAGTTATCTTTAACACCCGTAGTTTAGTTCTGAGTTGTTTGGACCTGTAACCAGGCCTGGAACCTCCACCCAGGGGCCAGGCTGGTGACACTGGTCCACCCTGAAGACAGAGAGGCCCCCCTGTGTGGAGTGAGGCCTGCAGAGAGCTCAGTGCCTTTGGTAGTTTCTGTTTCACCCCGCTCTGTCCCATTCTTCACTTCCGTCTTTCCCTGCAGCACGGCTCAGCTTAGGGTTAACGCTGGTTTCCTTCTCCGGGGGTGGCTCCAGCTGGGGAGGAGGTTAGGTTGAGGCTGGGATGGGGAGGGGGGACTCTGCTGTGTGAATCAAGCCGCTTATTTCCCCTGGACCGCGACCTCAGTGGTGGCTCATAGGCCAGAAGCAGATGTCCTTGTTGACTGAGAGTAAACAGAGTTCAAGGGGGTCTTTACAGGGTCTTGGACTTGGATTTCTCCCTGATCTCTGGATTATTCTTTCAGTACCTAACGATCTGTCTGAGAGATGTGCTTACAGTTTAAATGAAGCCTCAGGAGCCACTTGGGCAGGGTATGAATGTTTATAGTCTCACCATCTCCCGAGGGTCCTGTGCTGGGCCCAGTAGATGCATGTACACACATGTCATTCTGAACGTTTTCAGGTTAAGAATTTCCTTGTACTCACCATTCTGTTGGCTACATTTTTTAAAATGCAAAGAACTCGGTTTACATTTCTAGAGCCCTGCTTGTGGGACCAAGTGGATCTCTCTTCTAAATGTCAGGTTTCCTGAAGCTGTAGCTATGACTTCTCAAGGCTTAGAGTGTTCAGAGTTTCTGCTGGTGAGTAGCTTCAACGTTCATACTTTGAGATGCACAAACAGAAGGGTGCTTTGCAGTCAGGCTGTTGTATTTGGTAGTGGGGGATGGGAGGTCATATTCTGTGTCCCCAGTGTTCTCTGAAGTTGAGTACCTCAGCTCCAGCAACAGTGCCCGCAGAATTAGATGAGCGAGTCAGGAGCTGTTGGGTTGGCATTTTACTTTAAGGATCATGCCATTTAGTCCAAATTCGGAGAAACTGAAGAGAATGCTGCTTTCTTTAAACTAGTTTTCACATGCTTTAAAGAAACTTGGAACTTTCAGATCAAGTACCTAGATCAAGAAACAGAATCTTATCAGCCCCTCCCAAGAAAAGTTATCTTTAACACCCGTAGTTTAGTTCTGAGTTGTTTGGACCTGTAACCAGGCCTGGGAAGACCTCTCATGAAAGGACAGCAGAACAGTGTAAAGGAATGTAGAAGCAAAACCTCATGGGAGGCAGGGGAATGGAGAACAGGCAGAAGGTGGGGAAGGTCCACACCCTGTCCTTTCTCCTGACCTCATCCTTCAGCTTTAAGCTGTTTGCCTTCCTCTGTTTTTAGTTGATTGCCATTAGCTTTTATATTCACAGTTTAAAATTTCTTGGAGCTCTGCTTGGAGGAAAGGGTAATGGTTTCTACAAAACACGTGTATCTCAGTCACCACTGAAACTGGCCCTGTCCGTTCTGGAATTTCATTAATGTAGTATTTATTTGAGGCTGGAGGTTGCTCTGGGTTTTTTTCCTTTCCTGTTGATGCTCTGCCTGCTATGAATCCAGAACACTTTCATTTATCAGGGGAAATTTTGTATATTTCTGTATAGTAGCTAGTCTGTCCCTTTGATTCTGTGGTGAGTTTACTTTCAGACTTAGGACTACTAACCAATAAGAAATACATCCACGGCCTAGATAGCCTAGGAAGGGAGAGCCTGGTTTCTCAGTTCATTTGCACAGTTCAGGTCCAAGAAATCAGACTCCCAGCCAGTGTGACTTAAAACTTTATTATTTTCTGCAGAGCCAGTAAAGTGACAGCTGAAGCCAGCACCGGGGAGACCCTGTCATAGTTCTCCTCATTCAGAGCAGTTTCCATCCAGTGCGCCTGCAGCAGTGTCGGGGGCGGGGGCAGTGCTTCCTCCTTGAGGTCTTTCCAGTCTTTTTGAATTGGCCCGGGGAAACTGTTTTTTCCCCCCATAATGCCCCTTAGCCATTTCCAGTCATTTCCCTGAAATCTTAGTGAGTCTTGCTGAACTCTTTTGTGTTGGTTTGGGAACCCAACCACTATTTGAAACATCCTTGTTAGGATGAAATGCGTCCTGACTTTTAAACAGCCAGCGAGTAAATGTGCTGGATCAGAGGGTGGACTGTTGGAAAGGATCGTTAAACTAGTTTTCAACTTTTGCTTTAAAGAAACTTGGAACTTTCAGATCAAGTACCTAGATCAAGAAACAGAATCTTATCAGCCCCTCCCAAGAAAAGTTATCTTTAACACCCGTAGTTTAGTTCTGAGTTGTTTGGACCTGTAACCAGGCCTGGGAAGACCTCTCATGAAAGGACAGCAGAACAGTGTAAAGGAATGTAGAAGCAAAACCTCATGGGAGGCAGGGGAATGGAGAACAGGCAGAAGGTGGGGAAGGTCCACACCCTGTCCTTTCTCCTGACCTCATCCTTCAGCTTTAAGCTGTTTGCCTTCCTCTGTTTTTAGTTGATTGCCATTAGCTTTTATATTCACAGTTTAAAATTTCTTGGAGCTCTGCTTGGAGGAAAGGGTAATGGTTTCTACAAAACACGTGTATCTCAGTCACCACTGAAACTGGCCCTGTCCGTTCTGGAATTTCATTAATGTAGTATTTATTTGAGGCTGGAGGTTGCTCTGGGTTTTTTTCCTTTCCTGTTGATGCTCTGCCTGCTATGAATCCAGAACACTTTCATTTATCAGGGGAAATTTTGTATATTTCTGTATAGTAGCTAGTCTGTCCCTTTGATTCTGTGGTGAGTTTACTTTCAGACTTAGGACTACTAACCAATAAGAAATACATCCACGGCCTAGATAGCCTAGGAAGGGAGAGCCTGGTTTCTCAGTTCATTTGCACAGTTCAGGTCCAAGAAATCAGACTCCCAGCCAGTGTGACTTAAAACTTTATTATTTTCTGCAGAGCCAGTAAAGTGACAGCTGAAGCCAGCACCGGGGAGACCCTGTCATAGTTCTCCTCATTCAGAGCAGTTTCCATCCAGTGCGCCTGCAGCAGTGTCGGGGGCGGGGGCAGTGCTTCCTCCTTGAGGTCTTTCCAGTCTTTTTGAATTGGCCCGGGGAAACTGTTTTTTCCCCCCATAATGCCCCTTAGCCATTTCCAGTCATTTCCCTGAAATCTTAGTGAGTCTTGCTGAACTCTTTTGTGTTGGTTTGGGAACCCAACCACTATTTGAAACATCCTTGTTAGGATGAAATGCGTCCTGACTTTTAAACAGCCAGCGAGTAAATGTGCTGGATCAGAGGGTGGACTGTTGGAAAGTCGATTCTGCTTGTAGTTTTCAGGTCCCCTCTTTCCCAGCCCTTCTTGTTTGCTTGAGGTCCTGCGTTATTCTCTCTCAGAGCTTGTGGAAATGACCCGGATGGTGGAAAGCAGTGCCTGGCAGTTAAAGGGCACTTCCTGTGTGTCGGGCGCTCGTCTGAGCACCTTGCCCGTGTTAACCCATGCGATCCTTCTACCGTCTGTGTCCGCACAGTGCTGTTAACTCCATGACGGGAGTCTGGAGTGTGAGAACCGCAGCCAGAAGTGGCTCAGCTCACAGGCTCTGAACCTTTCTTTATTGTCACCCCAAAGTTGATGACACTCAGCTTGTCATTTCATTTGACATTTAAACAGAAACATGTTATTTTCCTGCTTCCTTGACTTGACTTAAAAAAGACTTTTAGAAAGTTATTTCATTTACTTATGAACGTTGGTAAAAATTGAGGAAGAGATAATCCTATCCCCCTTGCGGTTAAACAGTGACAGTTGATCTGTTGAATACCTTCCTTCTTTTTTTTCTTTTTTTTTGGCCTGTAAGTTGTCATTTTTTTCATCCATCTTTTATTCTTTGGCATGTGTGGGCCTCCCATTTCAGTGGCCTCTCTAGTTGCAGAGCACCGGCCTTGGGCACATGCACTCCAGAGCACTGGCTTATAATTGGACACACTTGTCCAGCTGCTCCGCGGCACATGGAATCTTCCCAGGCCAGGGATCGAACTGGTGCCTCTTGCACTGCAAGGCAGCCTCTTTACCCACTGGCCCACCAGAGAAGCCCTCTTTTTTTTAAAAAAAAAATTTCTGGCCTCTTTTATTTTATTTATTTATTTATTTTCATCCATCTTTATTCTTTAGCCTGTGTGGGCCTCCCATCGCAGTGACCTCTCTCATTGCAGAGCACTGGCTCTGGGTACATGTGCTTCAGAGCTCTGGCTCGCAGTTGGACACACCAGTCCAGCTGCTCCGCGGCACGTGAATCTTCCTGGGTCAGGGATAGAACCGGTGCCCCCTGCACTGCAAGGCAGACTCTTTACCCACTGGACCACCAGAGAAGCGCCCCTGTTGAATACTTTCCTTCTTTAAAAAACAGAGAGATTAGGCAGTTACAACAAACATTATCATTAGTGTTGTTTCCTCTTATTGCACATGTTACATCTACGGCCTTAAGCTGCGTGACTAAACGAAACCCTCCCCATTTCACAAAGCATGCCGCCGTGCGGTCCTCAGTGACTGCGTCCACCATTGGTCCACCACGACTGACTTGTTGGGGAAGTGGCTGTGCGTGCAGTGAACGTGCCGCGGCCTCTGGTGGTTGTGAGGGTGACATAGGAAGGTTTCGTCGTGGCTTTTCTCCAGTCTCGTGTGAAGAGAGCTGTGAGGAGCCCCCTGGAGGGTTGACATAGGAGTAGTTGAACAGGACCTTCTTGGTTGACCGCCTTTCCTGTGACACTGGCCCAGTTATTCCCCAGCTGGATCCCCGCCTGCCTGAGCCTCAGCACTTCAAGCCACACATGGTCTGTGTTGAGAGCCCGTTGGGAAGATTCCGTGCACTTCCTACCTCTTTCAGAGCTTTCCGTTTTATCCACCGAAGGAGCTAAATAAACAGGCCTCCCATCTAACAGACTCATTGTTCATCCTCTCCGGGCTAAGGGCTAAACAACCTTGTGTTCCCTCAGCCTGGTGAAATGCTCCTTAATCTGGGTGTGGACATCCTGTCAGTATCCTTAAAAAAATGACAACCTGCCTTTTAAAGCTCTCTGTGTGTTCTTCAACTTGTATAGTTACACATTTTGCATACCATTTTTGACTCAGCCCCTCTTTTCTAGGAATTTATTTACACTTGGCCGCAGGGTTGTGCATCAAGTGTATTTCGCTGTGTATCACAGTGAAAAATTGTAACCAGAGGGGGATTGGTTAAATTAGTGAACATCTGTTCCATGTAGTCATTAAAATGCTATGGTGGTAAGAATATTTAATGACATAGTAAGTGAAACAAGCAAGTGATAACATAGTATGTACAGTTTAATCTTTTGTTGTTGTTATCATAATTCAAATAAAGAGTATATTTATTTGGGAAAAGTATTGTAAGAGGACACATACAGACACTCACACACCAAAACCGACAGTGTTTTGTCTGAGTGATCAAAATAAGTTCAGTTTAATTTTTGTTTGTTTATTTGAGAAATATTTATTGATCTACCATCTGCCAGGCATTCAACAGTAAACAGTGGCTGTGACGTTATTCTAGAAGGAGGGGACAACGGCTTTGAATGGCGAGGTGTCCAGGATGCTGTGGGCATGCTTTGGAGGGATAGCTTAGACTCCGGGAAGAGCCAGGGCAGGCCCTGGGCGGGTGGGAATTAGCCGGTGACGATGGGAGAGGAGGGCAGTGTGCTCAAGACTAACATAGAAGGTCTCAAGGTGGTTTGGGAAGAGGGAGGGATGTTCAAGAGGTAAGGTGTATTTGTATCTTTTCCAAGAAATATGCATTGCAGTGCCCCCAGAATCTTGGGAAAACAGAGGTATTATGTCCTTTTTCATCTACCTGTAGATTGAGACATGGTCGGGTTTCTCTGGACTGACTGATTTGGCTGGGCTGGGCATCTCTGGTGAAATGGAATACTAGATAATTTAATTTCCAGACGTGCAGCTTAAATGCCTTTGCCCCATCTTACACTGGGTGTGGACCATCCGTGTTCAGAGCTTTCCGATCCACGAAGGAGCTAAATAAACAGGCCTCCCATCTAACAGACTCATTGTTCATCCTCTCCGGGCTAAGGGCTAAACAACCTTGTGTTCCCTCAGCCTGGTGAAATGCTCCTTAATCTGGGTGTGGACATCCTGTCAGTATCCTTAAAAAAATGACAACCTGCCTTTTAAAGCTCTCTGTGTGTTCTTCAACTTGTATAGTTACACATTTTGCATACCATTTTGACTCAGACCCTCTTTTCTAGGAATTTATTTACACTTGGCCGCAGGGTTGTGCATCAAGTGTATTTCGCTGTGTATCACAGTGAAAAATTGTAACCAGAGGGGGATTGGTTAAATTAGTGAACATCTGTTCCATGTAGTCATTAAAATGCTATGGTGGTAAGAATATTTAATGACATAGTAAGTGAAACAAGCAAGTGATAACATAGTATGTACAGTTTAATCTTTTGTTGTTGTTATCATAATTCAAATAAAGAGTATATTTATTTGGGAAAAGTATTGTAAGAGGACACATACAGACACTCACACACCAAAACCGACAGTGTTTTGTCTGAGTGATCAAAATAAGTTCAGTTTAATTTTTGTTTGTTTATTTGAGAAATATTTATTGATCTACCATCTGCCAGGCATTCAACAGTAAACAGTGGCTGTGACGTTATTCTAGAAGGAGGGGACAACGGCTTTGAATGGCGAGGTGTCCAGGATGCTGTGGGCATGCTTTGGAGGGATAGCTTAGACTCCGGGAAGAGCCAGGGCAGGCCCTGGGCGGGTGGGAATTAGCCGGTGACGATGGGAGAGGAGGGCAGTGTGCTCAAGACTAACATAGAAGGTCTCAAGGTGGTTTGGGAAGAGGGAGGGATGTTCAAGAGGTAAGGTGTATTTGTATCTTTTCCAAGAAATATGCATTGCAGTGCCCCCAGAATCTTGGGAAAACAGAGGTATTATGTCCTTTTTCATCTACCTGTAGATTGAGACATGGTCGGGTTTCTCTGGACTGACTGATTTGGCTGGGCTGGGCATCTCTGGTGAAATGGAATACTAGATAATTTAATTTCCAGACGTGCAGCTTAAATGCCTTTGCCCCCTATTACTGGTTAGAGCAAGACGAGCGTGTGATTTATGTAAAAATACATGAATATGTGTTTTTATCATAATCCTGCAGAACAGTGTAAAAGCAGTGCTTCTTGCCAAAGCCTAGCCACTTTACAGAATAAGTAAGAAAATCAATATTCTTTACAAATGACTAGTCACAGTGGAAAGTACTGTCTGCTGAACTTATCATTTACAGAGAGCATTAAAAAGTGCACCCCCCCACGTCACCCCAGCCAAAACTGAAATGGTGATTTACATAGCAAAATGCAAGGCAAGTGGAACACAGAGCACCGAGCGCTGGGGAACAGGTCTCAGAGGAGGGCCCGAGCTCTGCTGTGTTGGGCCTGTGTGTTCTCTGCGTGTTTTTTTGCCAGGTGGTTCTGGAGAGCTGGGGATGGAAATGGGCCTTGGTCTTCTGACTGATGCTTCCTAGGAGGTAGGATTTAGCCTCAGATACCCACGATGTGTTTAGACCATAATTATTGTCTTAAAGTAGCTCTTGGATGTGACCCCTGCTGGGATGACTTGTCAACCCTTGGGTGCCTGGAAGTGACTGAGCTGGCTCGTGGGCTATTGGATCCAGGTCTGAGCACAGGTTCTGACGCCCTGTGTCTCCGTGGAGCCGAGACCCCTTGTGGAGTTACTGATCTGGGCGCGATAGGACTGGGCTCCTGTGGGGTGCCAGGGTTGGCCAGAACTCTTAGCTCCAGTGGGATGGATGCTCGAGGAGACCTTGGGCTCAGACTTTTCCTTTTTGTGGGGAGCGGGGGTATTTGTGGAGAGGAGGGCAGTGTGCTCAAGACTAACATAGAAGGTCTCAAGGTGGTTTGGGAAGAGGAGGGATGTTCAAGAGGTAAGGTGTATTTGTATCTTTTCCAAGAAATATGCATTGCAGTGCCCCCAGAATCTTGGGAAAACAGAGGTATTATGTCCTTTTTCATCTACCTGTAGATTGAGACATGGTCGGGTTTCTCTGGACTGACTGATTTGGCTGGGCTGGGCATCTCTGGTGAAATGGAATACTAGATAATTTAATTTCCAGACGTGCAGCTTAAATGCCTTTGCCCCCTATTACTGGTTAGAGCAAGACGAGCGTGTGATTTATGTAAAAATACATGAATATGTGTTTTTATCATAATCCTGCAGAACAGTGTAAAAGCAGTGCTTCTTGCCAAAGCCTAGCCACTTTACAGAATAAGTAAGAAAATCAATATTCTTTACAAATGACTAGTCACAGTGGAAAGTACTGTCTGCTGAACTTATCATTTACAGAGAGCATTAAAAAGTGCACCCCCCCACGTCACCCCAGCCAAAACTGAAATGGTGATTTACATAGCAAAATGCAAGGCAAGTGGAACACAGAGCACCGAGCGCTGGGGAACAGGTCTCAGAGGAGGGCCCGAGCTCTGCTGTGTTGGGCCTGTGTGTTCTCTGCGTGTTTTTTTGCCAGGTGGTTCTGGAGAGCTGGGGATGGAAATGGGCCTTGGTCTTCTGACTGATGCTTCCTAGGAGGTAGGATTTAGCCTCAGATACCCACGATGTGTTTAGACCATAATTATTGTCTTAAAGTAGCTCTTGGATGTGACCCCTGCTGGGATGACTTGTCAACCCTTGGGTGCCTGGAAGTGACTGAGCTGGCTCGTGGGCTATTGGATCCAGGTCTGAGCACAGGTTCTGACGCCCTGTGTCTCCGTGGAGCCGAGACCCCTTGTGGAGTTACTGATCTGGGCGCGATAGGACTGGGCTCCTGTGGGGTGCCAGGGTTGGCCGCAGAACTCTTCGGAGCTCCAGTGGGATGATTTCTGTAATGTTTCTGTAACGAGGAGACCTTGGGCTCAGACTTTTCCGTGTGGAGTGTGTGCTGGGGCAGGGTTCATCCTCCCCGCCCCCAATCTGATGACCTCCCCCAGGAAAAGTGCTGGGCTCCCACTTCCTGCACACCTCGTGAGAACCCTGACTGGGGAGCCTCCCTCAGTTTGAAATCTTGCTAGGTTTCGAAAGGATGAAAACTTCTGAACAAGCCTTTTCTCTGCGTACGTCAGTATTGGATTTGCTTTTCTGCCCAACACAGAAGCAAATCCCTTAACACAAACCACAAATTGTACTCTTGATTCAACTTGCAAAAAAGTGACTTTTTTTTCCTGTCTCTTTTTTTTAAAGATAAAATCTGCCTTTTCTTTAAATAACCCAAGGCCTGAAAGGGAGTTTGTATTGTAAATATTTCTTTAATAAGTCACTTTTAACTGCATGAAACTTGGGGGAATTTCCCCGCATTTGGCCTTGGTCCCTGAATTGTATCACCAAGGTGTGGCTCTTGGCGTGGACCTGTGTTTCGTTCGGGTGGCTGCTTTCCAGAAGAATCAGTTTAACCCAGTGAATTGTCACAACTGCCTCTCCCCTCCTCTTTCTGAAAACAATCGTAAATCAGTTCAGATGTCTTTAAAAAAAATCAAGTTTCCCGAAGTTCAGTTTACAGCTGCAACCATTGCAAAGCACACAGTTTGATAAGTTTGGGCAGCTACACGCTCCTGGGTATTATATGCAACACTTCCCGTCCCCTCAGAGCTCCTGTTGACACTGCCGTGCCCCCCACCCCCCACCCCCATTCCCTACCCCAAGTCTGCCCTGCTTTCCAGCAGGCTTGTAAAGGTTCATGGAAATGGAAGCAGTCTTGTGTCTAGATCTTTACATCAGAATGCTGTTTGTACCAGTAGTTTGTTCTGCCCTTTTAGTCTGAATAGTCTTTCTTCTTTTTGCTTTTCTTTGCCTTTCATTTTCTTTCTTTCTCTTGTCTTCTCTTCTCAGATGGTCTGGTTGTTCCATTATTTCTCAGAGTCCATTTCTTTTTTATTTTTCTTTTATTATTTATTCATTTACTTTTTGACTGTTCTGACTCTTTGTTGCTGCTTGTGGGCTCTTTTCTATTTGCAGACAGTGGGAGCTCCTCTCTAGTGGAGGTGAGCAAGCTTCTTGTTGTGGTGACTTGTCTTGTTGTGGAACTCGGGCTCCAGGGCACATGGGCTTCAGTAGTTACGGCACATGGGCTCCATAGTTGCGGCTCCAAGACTCTAGAGCACAAGCTCCGTAGTTGTGGCTCACGGGCTTCGTTGCTCCGCAGCATGTGGGGTCTTCCCAGATCAGGGATCAACTCTTTGTCTCCTGCATTGGCAAGTGGATTCTTTACCACTGAGCTACGAAGGAAGCCTGAGTCCATTTCTTAACTGGGCATTAAGACAAGCTTTAGCTTTCACACAGACTGACGAAGCCAAGTATCTGGGGAGATGATCCAACCAAATTACACGCTCACGCCTCCAGAGGAGGGGAGGAAGCAAGCAGATATTACCAACAGGCCCACACCTTGTTCCTTAGCAGCAGAGCTGAGAGTAACTGCTGGAGTTCCCAGTCCACCTTTAGTGTCTTTGCTTAAAGCGTGCTGCAGCCTCCAGTTCCACAAAATCCAGAAGTTTTTTGTTTGTGTTAACTTGTTTTGAAGCTTAATTTGGAGGAAAGAGAATTCAGAGCTCAACTTGGGCAGCTGTCTCCTGCCTTGATACCTCTTTACAGCCGCCTTCTTTTTTTTTTTTTTTTGGCTACACCTGTGGGACTTTAGTTCACCAGCCAGGGATCAGACCCATAGCCCCTGCATTGGGGACAGAGGCTTAACTGCTGGACCATCAGGGAAGTTCGCTGCATCTCTCTCTCTCTCTCTCTCTGTTTTTTTTTGCTGTTCATAGTGTTTTATTTGAACTGTTAAATGACTGTGTGATCCAGGGCGGTTCACTTCATTCTCCAGACACTTGCAGTTCAGTTGGAACCTTTGGAAATGTTCTAGATCTCACTGTCCAACATGGAGGACATCAGCCATCAAGTTATTGAGAAGTGTGTGTGTGTCTGTGTGCACGCGCGCGCCACACAAAAATGCAGTAGATTTTTGTTGCTTCTCCATTTCAAGCATGGGCGTGTGTACACGTCTTTCCCAAAGTCCCCAGCCATCCCCTCCCTGCTGCAACCATAGTTTCCTCGGTCTGTGAGTCTTTCTCTGTTTTGTAAATAAGTTCATTTGTGTCATTGCTTTTTAGAATCCACACGGAAGGGAGCTGCATCCCTTCTTTTGATCAGAGGAGGGCAGTGGGTCAGGGGCACTCCAGGTAGGAGGGACCGCGGGGACTTAGGTGCAGGGGACTGACTGTCGCTGATCTCTGCTGACCTAGTTTTCATCAGTGAGGAAGTCCCGTTCTGGTGGATCTGTGCCTGGCTGGTGTACACTGACTTCTCTCTCTCGGTTTTTTTTCCTGTGCAAAGAAAGTGCTGTCTTGCGAGCAGGTGTGCTTTGTGGGGTGTGGGCAGGGTGGTGGCCCGGTTGGGAATCCGGAAGTGTGCCCACCCGCTCCACCTGCCCCGGAGGTGCTGGGGAAATACTGGGAACTGGAGCGCCGTTCTCACAGTGCTGGCATTGTACCTCTTCACTGTGGCCTCACATCCTCAGGAGAGCCAGCTTTTCTGAGAAATCTGCTGTCACCCCTGAAATGACGCGGGCTGCTGCTCAGGTTGGAGCACGCGAGTCTGCGGTGCTTCAGCAGAATGGTGTGTGTTCTGAGCCTCTATTGCATGCGTGGCGTGGTGCCCGGCCTCACACACGTGCCGTGTCTTTTCTCTGTGGCACTCGTTGTTGACTTGCACATCTGGGGAAGAGAGTCAGTGGTCTGAAAGTAAGTAGGCTTGGTGGGAATGGTCCCTGGGGATCCATAGACACTTGACTGTGCTTCAGGAAGCCGTCCTTAAAAGTTTGTTTCTTTTTCACTTGGAGTTTTCCAGAGCTGTACCTTCAGTGCATTTGTCATCTCTGTCTTTTCCCTAATGGCAGCTTGAGCCTGGCAGGTTTGGGGTTTGGTGATTTCCTTTGTCCTTCTCTCCACAAGCAGCCTCAGACCTGCTCCTCCGAAAGCCCTCAGCGAGGTGGCCTTTGTGTTTCTCTTCATTATCTTGTTTTGGGGGAAAAATACTCTCTTTGGTCTCAGGGTATGTATAGCCATTAGAAGTGAGTAATTCTGGATAACTGCCACACAGGCAAGGACACCTGTGGGGCCTCCTGAAATCAAGGCGCTCAGCAGTGCCCTGGCTGGACTGGAACCCGGGTCCTGCGGCGCCCTGGCTGGCCCTCACTGTGCTCACCTCGCTGGCGCTCTGTTGCCAGGTGTTCTGCCAACGTCTTAGTTCTAGCACATTCCACTGCCTCAGGTACATTAACTTGTTATTGACTTGTTGGTTGAGAATAGAAACTCCATGAGAGCAGGGTGCTTTCTATTCCTGCTCACAGATCCTCCGCAGCACCTGAAGCTGTACTTCCTGAGTGTTTGTCAAACGAGCGAATGAGTACACAGTACTTGAGATTTGCTGTCATTTGCTTTGTGACTTCTGGTCTAAGATTTTCAGTAGGCAGGGCGTTAGTTCAGTGATTGAGCTTGAGCTGTAAAAAGCCCACATGTACATTGGTATAGGCTAGCCAGCTTGCCGGAGGTGCTGGGGAAATACTGGGAACTGGGCGCCCGTTCTCACAGTGCTGGCATTGTACCTCTTCACTGTGGCCTCACATCCTCAGGAGAGCCAGCTTTTCTGAGAAATCTGCTGTCACCCTGAAATGGCGGGCTGCTGCTCAGGTTGGAGCACGCGAGTCTGCGGTGCTTCAGCAGAATGGTGTGTGTTCTGAGCCTCTATTGCATGCGTGGCGTGGTGCCCGGCCTCACACACGTGCCGTGTCTTTTCTCTGTGGCACTCGTTGTTGACTTGCACATCTGGGGAAGAGAGTCAGTGGTCTGAAAGTAAGTAGGCTTGGTGGGAATGGTCCCTGGGGATCCATAGACACTTGACTGTGCTTCAGGAAGCCGTCCTTAAAAGTTTGTTTCTTTTTCACTTGGAGTTTTCCAGAGCTGTACCTTCAGTGCATTTGTCATCTCTGTCTTTTCCCTAATGGCAGCTTGAGCCTGGCAGGTTTGGGGTTTGGTGATTTCCTTTGTCCTTCTCTCCACAAGCAGCCTCAGACCTGCTCCTCCGAAAGCCCTCAGCGAGGTGGCCTTTGTGTTTCTCTTCATTATCTTGTTTTGGGGGAAAAATACTCTCTTTGGTCTCAGGGTATGTATAGCCATTAGAAGTGAGTAATTCTGGATAACTGCCACACAGGCAAGGACACCTGTGGGGCCTCCTGAAATCAAGGACGCTCAGCAGTGCCCTGGCTGGACTGGAACCCGGGTCCTGCGGCGCCCTGGCTGGCCCTCACTGTGCTCACCTCGCTGGCGCTCTGTTGCCAGGTGTTCTGCCAACGTCTTAGTTCTAGCACATTCCACTGCCTCAGGTACATTAACTTGTTATTGACTTGTTGGTTGAGAATAGAAACTCCATGAGAGCAGGGTGCTTTCTATTCCTGCTCACAGATCCTCCGCAGCACCTGAAGCTGTACTTCCTGAGTGTTTGTCAAACGAGCGAATGAGTACACAGTACTTGAGATTTGCTGTCATTTGCTTTGTGACTTCTGGTCTAAGATTTTCAGTAGGCAGGGCGTTAGTTCAGTGATTGAGCTTGAGCTGTAAGTAAAAAGCCCACATGTACATTGGATGTAACTCATGTCGTTTCATTGGTTCTTGTGTATTGAGACTGACAGACCCCCGGAAGTAGAGTGGGAGCTTCTTGGGCTCGGGAGGGAGGAGGAACTTTGAATTTGCGAAGTGGCACAAGGAAGCCACAGATGTCAGAAATAGATCTTGGAGGAAAAGTTGGGGGACTGTGAAACAAATTGGCAGTAATAATTTGTCAACTGTTATTCTTGGTTTCTGGAGCATGCTGGTGAGACAGAACATCTGCAGAGCTGGCCTGGTTTGGTTAGTCCTGGCTCCCACCACAGAGGCCTTTCACAGACGCGGCGTCTTTAATCGTCGCTTCTTCGAGACGCCAGCTAGTGGACAATCTGGAGGACTACAGAGGGTCAGAAACAGCATGCTGGTCCCTTAGGATTTTGTTTGATTGAGTCCGTTATGGGGGACTTAGCCAAGCTAATGCCTTCTTGTCTCCCCCTGTTGATATCAGCTGGCTTCCCTGGGGAGTGAGAGGGTCTGCATCCTGAAGCATTACATTTTCAGACGTAACTAGCATCTTGGCAGGGGAAGCGTAGCCAACTGCAGACCCTAGAGCATGGAGCAGAATCTGGAGTTTGACTTGTGTGTTCTGGAGCCACAGGGAGTCCAGAATGCAGCTAGAATACCTTCCAGTTTAGGATGGGGTTTGGCCAAGACAGATGAAGTGTCTTCCTCTGTTCCAGGGGCCCCGCTAGTCTTGCTGGTCCTGAGTTCCTTGAAGAAATGAGTGGAGTTTGTGCCCATTTTTTCCCTGTCTAATTCAGTTTGAGTTTTGCGTCCAATACGGTAACCAGAAATGGAGAAAGGGCTTTAAGGGTATGGGGTGTGTACCAGCTGGGCCACATGCTGTCCATACACCAGTACCTGCTGGTACTGGCTCAAAATCTAATTTCTCATGGCTCCCAAATCCATAAAAGAAGAAAAGGATGCTTTAGAGATCAATCTTCTTTTTACCTTTAGACTGATTTCCTGTGATGGAGGACTTAATAAGCTGGAGCTGGAGATCATTCCTAAGGATCCTGCTTTTGTTCGGTCCCTTTCCATACACGTTAAGTGTTTTCTCAACTAAAGCCACAAGTAAAACTAAAATGGTGACCTCTGCCCATTTTGAGTCTAAATGAAGCTGCTTGCCGAATTTCCTAGTTAGAAATCTTTTCTAGGAAAGATTGTAGTAATTGTAAGCCTTGTTGTTGAGCTCCTTATGCTTGGTCCTGCTTGAAAGCAAGGACTTTTGGGCTGTTCCTGGCTGTGACAGCCGTGGTGTCATGGGAACATGGAGAGCCTCCTTGATTTCTGTCCTCTTGCAGGTACTGGAGGAAGGCGATCAGCGCATAGCTGAGAGTCGGCTGTGGCCGTGGGCTGGGCGCAAGGGGCGAGGATGCTGCACAAGCTGGGCTCGGGGCTTCCTCGCTAGACTAGCACCTCAGGTGAATCTGGGGTGGACGCAGAGGCCACAGCAGGATCACTGCTAGTAAGTGCAGCACTCGAAGTCGGTGAGATTCCTTGATGGAGGCCACGGGAGATGGAGACTTTCCCTCATTGCAAATATTATCCCTCCTTCTCTCTCTCTCCCCACCCCCATCCCTCTGTTTCTCTATGCCTCTACCTATCTCTCTTATCTATTCCTCTGTCTATGTATCTATCTAACGGAGTGTCATCCTTAGTCTCTTTAAAGGGCCCAGCTCTTGTTGAGCTTTAAACAAACCTTTGGAGCAGTGTGATGGGTTGTAAGATTCCTGGGTCTGAACCTCAGCTCTGCCTCTAGTGGAATGACCGTGGCTGAGCCCACCTGCACCTGTTCCTTGCTTGTGTTAATACAAAGGGGATAATCGTAGCACCTTTGTCTTGGGGTGGCTGGGAGTGTAGACAAGAGTGTCTGGTCCAGAATGAATCCCTGTAGACACTCTCAAATATTAGCAGCTGTGATCTGATACATCCGTTCGCCACCAGCTATTTATGTTTAGAAATGGCCTGTTGCTCAGCATTCAGCTTGCTTCTGTCAGTTTAGTGGTAGAATTTTCAAAGTTGGAAATAATTTCTTCCTGGCCTGCTTATGAAACCCCCTTCAGAAAGGGGGAAAAACAACTCTTAGAACCAGTTCAGAAATAAAATCAATCTTTGAAATGGGGAGATAGTATTGCATATCAGTTTTTTTTCCCTTTTACTTGAAAATGCAGATATCACTTAGGATAATAATAATAGTTTGGCTTCTGAGGTGGGGAGTCATTTAAGGGTGATGGATAGATATACTTTAGTTTGAAATCCGAGATGTTCAGAAAACATTGCCCTGAGGTCATCTCCCCCAAAATTCCCCAGGAAATTTTTGTCTTTACTTTAGGATACCTAGAGGTTTGCCTCAGGATGTTGCCCTGCTCACAAGATCAGTGAAGGCAGATTTTTCCAGAGTTAACCGGTGGGCCCAGCATCCTTACCCGGTCAAGTCCTCTGCATCCCTGAGGTGCTGGTTTGTATCTTTTTGATTTTTGTTTGAATTCCTTTTTGTTGTTGAAATGGCCCTGACTGCCTGGGTATTTGTCCTGGGCCCCTGCACTCTGGGGTGGATGTGGCCCTGCTGGGGGTCAGTTACTGTCAAGGCCCCACACAAAGCTGGGGTGTGCTGAGCTGGCTGGGGCTGAGGGGAGGGAGGTGTTGATTCCTGTCGGGGCTTTCTGTTCCGTTCCAGCTCGGCTCCCCCAGAACTTATGAGCTAAGGCTTCTCTCCCCGCTCCGTGTTTCATAGCACAAGCGGCGGGTGTGCAGAGGGAGGCAGAGGAGGTCTGTTCTTCTCACTCCGCCACCGAGGTTCCCTGATGATCCCAGGCATGGAACCAACCCCCCCACTGAGCATGAGAACGATTACTCAGCACTTGCTCTGCCTTTGTGCTTAAACACAAGAGGGAATGCTGCAGTCCAGGGCTGGGCCCGAGGACCTGTGGCCGTGGCAGCATCTGGAGAGAGGGGGAAAGGAGAAGGGAGTGAAGTTGGATGGAGCTGTGCCTGTCTGACCAGATGGGGTGTCCCCTCCGACTGCTGTGCATCTCCTTGGTATCTGTTATAGGGTACCTGGGACCTTTTACATATTCAGAAAGGACTTTTTGTTTTTCCTGGTTGTCAACAATAAAAGAAGCTTGCTTCGCTCTGACCGCGCTGTTACTAGGAGCCCATCGTGACTAGGAGCCCATCGTGACGTTTGCCTGGGCGCCCTCCCACCCCCTCTTTAACCAAAAAGCACCTCATGGTTCGAGGCAGGCCTGATTCCTGGGTGTGCCTGTGCGAAGGTTGGCCAGCCTCATTAGAGAAGATTTTGGGGAGCAGAGACAGTGAGGGATGGCAAAGGTACCTAAAACTTCTTGGGATTCCCAGATTGCTCAGGATGTTATAAACAGTAAGCGTGGCCTTTGATCTTGGAGGGTGGTGCGGGGCAGGCATGCGGGGGTGGTGGTTCCCGAGAAGAGAGCTGGAGCCAGACAACCATTAGGGCCTGTCCAGAGGCTGCTGTGAGTCCCAGTGGCAGGAGCCCTGTGCTTGCCACTAATTTCTATTTTCTTTGCTGTGGTTTGCTTTATTAAGGGCATAAGGAAGCAGCCTAGACGTTCAGTTCTAATCAGTTTTCTGAGCTAAAGGGGACAAATTTTCCCTGACTGCCTGGGTATTTGTCCTGGGCCCCTGCACTCGGGGGATGTGGCCCTGCTGGGGTCAGTTACTGTCAAGGCCCACACAAAGCTGGGGTGTGCTGAGCTGGCTGGGGCTGAGGGGAGGGAGGTGTTGATTCCTGTCGGGGCTTTCTGTTCCGTTCCAGCTCGGCTCCCCCAGAACTTATGAGCTAAGGCTTCTCTCCCCGCTCCGTGTTTCATAGCACAAGCGGCGGGTGTGCAGAGGGAGGCAGAGGAGGTCTGTTCTTCTCACTCCGCCACCGAGGTTCCCTGATGATCCCAGGCATGGAACCAACCCCCCCACTGAGCATGAGAACGATTACTCAGCACTTGCTCTGCCTTTGTGCTTAAACACAAGAGGGAATGCTGCAGTCCAGGGCTGGGCCCGAGGACCTGTGGCCGTGGCAGCATCTGGAGAGAGGGGGAAAGGAGAAGGGAGTGAAGTTGGATGGAGCTGTGCCTGTCTGACCAGATGGGGTGTCCCCTCCGACTGCTGTGCATCTCCTTGGTATCTGTTATAGGGTACCTGGGACCTTTTACATATTCAGAAAGGACTTTTTGTTTTTCCTGGTTGTCAACAATAAAAGAAGCTTGCTTCGCTCTGACCGCGCTGTTACTAGGAGCCCATCGTGACTAGGAGCCCATCGTGACGTTTGCCTGGGCGCCCTCCCACCCCCTCTTTAACCAAAAAGCACCTCATGGTTCGAGGCAGGCCTGATTCCTGGGTGTGCCTGTGCGAAGGTTGGCCAGCCTCATTAGAGAAGATTTTGGGGAGCAGAGACAGTGAGGGATGGCAAAGGTACCTAAAACTTCTTGGGATTCCCAGATTGCTCAGGATGTTATAAACAGTAAGCGTGGCCTTTGATCTTGGAGGGTGGTGCGGGGCAGGCATGCGGGGGTGGTGGTTCCCGAGAAGAGAGCTGGAGCCAGACAACCATTAGGGCCTGTCCAGAGGCTGCTGTGAGTCCCAGTGGCAGGGAGCCCTGTGCTTGCCACTAATTTCTATTTTCTTTGCTGTGGTTTGCTTTATTAAAAGGGCATAAGGAAGCAGCCTAGACGTTCAGTTCTAATCAGTTTTCTGAGCTAACAGAGGGCAGAACAAAATCAGGCCTCTGGTGGTGTCAGAAAAGATGACTGGCTTTAGGGCTTATTCCTTTTCTTGGGGGAGGAGCGTTATATATGGAAGGTTGCAAATCATCAAAGAGATTCATGCGACATAAACAGCCTTTTCCCTTCTTGGAAACCTGGGAGCAACGAGGGGCTGCTGCCTTCACTTAAACATGGCTTTCAAAGGATGCTTCTGACAATCATTGTGTTGTGTGCAGTCTTTTCTTCTGCTCCGTTCTTCTGTTGTGTGAGTGAGAGGAATTTACCTGTCTTTGAGTTTATGCAACAAAATTTGAAAGTGGAGAGTCTGTCCCAGAGGGGAGCAGGGAAACTAGAACTGCAGATGGCCCTGCAACTTGCTGTGAGGATAAACCTAATCAACAGCTGCACATTATGTAAATCTGATGCAGTCATCAAGCTTCTTCCTCTCCTGCATCATCTACATTTTGATTTTGGATCAGCACTGTGACTCTTGCCTTCTGTGAACTGGTGCTCAGCACTGAGATGATGCAGTCTCACCCTCGTTAGGCAGTGTGTCTGTGGAAATACAGGTTGGTATAATAATAATTTCAGGTGGACACAGCTGTATTGTTAGAACTCCCTAGATTCTTCCATCCAGTCTCTTTCAAAATGACGAACACTTTGTAGCTGTCCCCTTCCAGTACGGTTCACTTGTGGTCTGGTGGGTGAATGTATAAGAAAGGTGTCAGAGGAAACAAACTGCTCAGAGAGGCTTGTTCCCCCCGCTGTAGTGACTTCCCAGTGACTTCGTGTTTAATCAAGACTCAGGTCAAGTCTTGATTGCGTAGCAGGAGTCCAGGCTGGGCTAACCCTGTTGTGTTTCTACCAGAACTGACTTAGAACGAAAAAGGAAAACCTTGCATTTAATTAGGCAGCTTGTAGCTTGTACGGATGAAAACAGGAAAAATGTAGTTTAAGAACCTCTGTGATTGTACTCTGAGTATTAATTCAGAGTGCCTTGGTATCTGGGGAGCTGGCGGGCAGGCCTTACTACTTAAGCTGGTCGAAGTAGAGGTGGTGTTGACTGTTCATTATTGACAGGCTACACAACAGTGGTCTGGAGGTTGTTTGGAGCCCACTGTACTTGAAGCTCATCTGGCATTCATTACAATGCAGTTCCTCAACAAGATGAAACCTTATAGCTAATGACATAAAATGTTTCCTCCTTATCTAATCAGGAATCTTTCTTGAGCAGCTAGATTAGATGTTATTCAGAATGGATAATATAGGAAATAATTACTCACTGTATTTCATTTGTAGAATTAGCCATATGGCCTCTAACTTACATACACAGCTTTGGAGATAAAACTAGTGAAGAGCAGTTTCTGATATTTTTAGCCAATGGCAAACAAGACTAGGATTTTTTTTTTTAAACTGCATATGACATACGTTATGTGGTTTGGAGTCACTTTATGGTTTTGGTGCATTTGCCCATCTCGCTGTGGAGCTTTTTTAGGTTGTGGTGTGTGAATGTGGGGGAGGAGAGGCACATAATGAATAACATTCACTCAGAAAACATAGACTGGTGGCACAGGGCAGGGCGATGGGAACCCTTGTGCCTGTTGTGAGCCATGGAAAATGCTGGAAACTTACAAGATAACTAGATTTCACTTGAGTTTGATTTCTAAATCTTGCCAATTACAGAAAACTCGGGCCTGTGCCAATCCATACTATATTGAGTTTTAATATCATTGTTATAATCACCTACCTTCTTTTTGTAGGGATAAAGGGCAGTGCCATCTTTTACCTTAAGAGCAAGGAAATCCTAAAAAATGACTCATAATGGTTATTTCTGGATTGTCTACTTGAGGCTGTGCTCACACACGTGTTCAGAATATTAGGTTCAGAACATATTGCATTTCTGCAAAAATACACGTTTACCCAAGAATTAAGTCACTTCAAATGATGTTTGACGAGGAAATATTTAACAGGTTTGAAAATGTTAGTTGGGTCATAAGACACTTGGTTGTAGCTTATTATTACTTTTGCTTTCTATGTTCCAAGTACTGGAGGCAGTGAAACCAGACTGTTCAACAGCAAGGACTGAGAGCACCAGCAGACTTAACTGCTTCATACCTCGTCTGCAGAAGACACATTTCTTTAGCACCTCATGAACGTTCTTTTACAGACTAATTGCTGCGTTCTTCTTTGGTTCAACGGCTAAGCAAAGTAACAACAGCCAAAATACTTTCCTAGATAGGAGTTAGTCAGTGATAATAGAACATGAGTTAGAGCTCAGGTTTTGTAATTGAAGCCTTCTTAGTTCTTCAGATTGGTGTCCAGAAGTTGATGGGATGGTGGGAAATCTTCATCCGTCTTGACTGGTGGAATGAAAAACGTGTAAATGTCATGTCAGATGTACCAAGAAGGATAGGAAATGGCACAGGGATGGCTTGTGGGACCTGAGTTTTCAGGGGACAGTCAGAACAAGGGAAAGGTATGTGTGGGACCTGCAGTTGTGATCTTAACCTGGTGAAGAACAGATGCTCAGAGAGTACGGGCTATGTGTTCATTATTCTGTGGATAGTTTAGTATTGCTTGCAGTGGCGCACCAGACATGTTATCCCTCAGCGTATTTCCTGGTGCCCGAGAGGGTCCAGGGAGATGCTGAGGTGTGCGCTTTGAATAGCATCCTTTTCTTGAGTCCTTGCCTTTTCCACAGGATGGGATATTAAACAACAGCATCTGCCGTGTAAGGATGGAGTGAGTTTGAATCACACGGAAATGCTTAGATAGTCCCTGGCACATGTTCAGAGTGTTCAGACACTCTTGTAAACTGAAACCTGGGCAGTATATTTTACCTTAAGAGCAAGGAAATCCTAAAAAATGACTCATAATGGTTATTTCTGGATTGTCTACTTGAGGCTGTGCTCACACACGTGTTCAGAATATTAGGTTCAGAACATATTGCATTTCTGCAAAAATACACGTTTACCCAAGAATTAAGTCACTTCAAATGATGTTTGACGAGGAAATATTTAACAGGTTTGAAAATGTTAGTTGGGTCATAAGACACTTGGTTGTAGCTTATTATTACTTTTGCTTTCTATGTTCCAAGTACTGGAGGCAGTGAAACCAGACTGTTCAACAGCAAGGACTGAGAGCACCAGCAGACTTAACTGCTTCATACCTCGTCTGCAGAAGACACATTTCTTTAGCACCTCATGAACGTTCTTTTACAGACTAATTGCTGCGTTCTTCTTTGGTTCAACGGCTAAGCAAAGTAACAACAGCCAAAATACTTTCCTAGATAGGAGTTAGTCAGTGATAATAGAACATGAGTTAGAGCTCAGGTTTTGTAATTGAAGCCTTCTTAGTTCTTCAGATTGGTGTCCAGAAGTTGATGGGATGGTGGGAAATCTTCATCCGTCTTGACTGGTGGAATGAAAAACGTGTAAATGTCATGTCAGATGTACCAAGAAGGATAGGAAATGGCACAGGGATGGCTTGTGGGACCTGAGTTTTCAGGGGACAGTCAGAACAAGGGAAAGGTATGTGTGGGACCTGCAGTTGTGATCTTAACCTGGTGAAGAACAGATGCTCAGAGAGTACGGGCTATGTGTTCATTATTCTGTGGATAGTTTAGTATTGCTTGCAGTGGCGCACCAGACATGTTATCCCTCAGCGTATTTCCTGGTGCCCGAGAGGGTCCAGGGAGATGCTGAGGTGTGCGCTTTGAATAGCATCCTTTTCTTGAGTCCTTGCCTTTTCCACAGGATGGGATATTAAACAACAGCATCTGCCGTGTAAGGATGGAGTGAGTTTGAATCACACGAGAAATGCTTAGATAGTCCCTGGCACATGTTCAGAGTGTTCAGACACTCTTGTAAACTGAAACCTGGGCAGTATATTTTGCCAGTGTTCAGGGGGCATCTGCATCACGCCACAGGCTGAACCAGACTTCTGTGTGTGTGTCCTTAGTCATGTCCAACTATTTGGGATCCGTGGACAGTAGCCCACCAGGCTCCTCTGTCCATGGGATTTTCCAGGCAAGAATACTGAGTGGGTTGCCATTCCTTTTTCCTGGGATGGAACCTGCATCACCTGCATTGGCAGGCTGAATGTTTACCACTGAGCCACCTGCTTATCATTTAGCTCAAAAGATAGCTTTGTACAAGGTATTTGCAACCTCGGAGGTTGGTGGCAGGAGGACACTTCAGAATAGAGAAGAACGGATGATTTCCTATTTCCAGATTATGTCCTAAAACAAAGTAAAACTCTCCTCCCCTTGAATTCCAGAATATCAGACATAACCGTAATGTAAACAGAACAACATACTTTTAAACCAAAGAGACAAATTCCAAGCTGTTCTGAATTATCTGGTCCATTTGAGATTGGACTATGTACCTTGGTCGTGGCAGGCTCATTCTAGAAACGCAGGGCAGCTAGCTGGGTTACATGCTAAGGTAGTGAGCACCAGGATTGCCGTTTGCTTTTCCCCACCGCATGGTGGTTGTAAGTTTTCCAGCAGATTCTTTCTGGCTGTTTCCTTTTCTGCCCCACCCCGGACTCTGACAAGGAGCCTCTTAGATCTGAGTGGGTGGTGGGCTTTTGCCTGCTCGCCAGGCAGGCAGGCACAGCCTGGGTTTCCAGATGCATTTCTCCTGCCTGCCTTTCTGCATCCATTAGACGTCTCTGAATTGTGTAGGAGTAGCTGTTGGGTGTTCTTTTGCCTTTCCTTCCTTAGGCTCTGAGGAATGAGCTGGGGTGTGCGTGGGGGTGACTCACTGCGGGCTAGCTCCAGCGCCCGAGCAGTCCCGTCCCCGCAGCAGCCTTCGTAGAGCTCGACGGCCTGCCAAGGGCCCGGCCCGGGGAAGGTTTCCCGCACCCTGCCTTTCTTCCTCTGTGCCTTTTCCTTGGGGTCATGCTTTGTCCTGCACTGTAGAGCTCAGAGTGACTTCACGTGTGGTAGTAGCCTCTCGCCACCTGTGAACAGCTGAAGCGTGCCCAGTCTGTATTATATGCACCGTCCATGTGACATACACCCGGATTTCTAAGGCTTAGTAATATGAAAATAAAGGTAAATCATTTGTTCTTTTTTTCAAATTTTCAAAAGTTTTACACACATGATTTCATCCAGTCCCATCAACACCCTTTGGCCGTGCGCCCGCGTGCACCCCCACCCCCTCCCCACAGGCAGCTATTTGTTCTCTAGATCTTAAGTCACTTGATTTTTTTTAATATCAAATACCTGTTTAAATGATAATATTTTGGACATATTTGAAATAATTTTAAAGCCTCCTCTGTTGAGCACTTTTGACATGATGATTTGACAGCTTATACTGTGTGGCTCATGTTGTATTTCGGTACAGACAGCACTGGTGTGCAGGAACCCTGGGGCGCACCCGTGTCATTGTGCCCTGAGTCAAGTGGAGCATACACTGAGCTATCGTTAGCTGGCAGTAAAATTCACCTATTTTAATACTCAGTTTTGCAAAGTTTGATAACTACACTGAGTCAAGTAACTCTTCCAAGCAGGTGCCCCTCTCTCCGAACACTGAGTTCTTTTCTGGATTTGTTACGACTTTTCTGTTCTGGAATGTCTTGGGCAGAACCACACAGCATATAGCCTTTGAGTCTAGTATCTTCATGTATTGGAGATTCATCCACGTTATTCAGATTAGAAGTTCGTTTGTGTTTTTTTGCCGAGTGGTGGTCTGTGGTTGGCTGTACCAGTTTGTTCGTTAGAGGTGGACGTTTGGTTGGCGCACGACAACCACAGACTGAGAATTGTGAGTGGAACTGACACACACACACACACACACACGCATTTTTGTGAGGTTATAGTGTTTATTGCTAGGTATTTACTGCTATTTAAGAAAATGCCAGCCTTTTCCAGAGTGACTGTATCTTATTTGCTAGGTAGTCACTGCTATTTATGTATAAGAAAATGCCAGTCTTTTCCAGAGTGACTGTATTCTTTTTGCATTCCACAAGCAGTGTATAAGGGTTCAGTTTGGGCCCTGCAGGGTTCATTTGTACTTGGTCTTGTCAGCTTTGCGTCTCTGACCATTTTAATAGATAGGCACTAGAATCTTACCATGGTTTTATTCTGCATTTCCCTAGTGACTCATAAATGTTTTGCATCTCTTCATGTGTGTGTTTGCTCATTTAAAGTTGAGTTGTTTTCTTATTATCAAGTATTGAGAAAATTTTAAAATACGTTGTGGATATGGATCCTGTGGTTAAGTGTGTTTTGTCCTTTTTCTGTGTGAATTTGCTGAAGGCTGCTGTAAGAAAGTGCCCCACACTGAGTGGCTTAAATTCTAAAAGTTCTCTCACAGCTCTGGAGGCCAGGAGGCTGAGATCAGGCTGGCTTCTTCTGCGGGCTTCCTCCTGGTTCCTGGTCGCCTCTCCCGTATCTTCGCATCTTCTCCTCTGCACACGTCCAGACTTCCTCTGTTTATAAAAGGACACCGGGCCAGGTGGAGTGGGCCCCACCCTAGTGACCTCATTTTAACTCAGTCACCTCTGTGAATACTGTCTCACAAAGGCAGTCACATTCTGAGGTACAGACCTAAGGTTACGTTTGGGCAGGGGCCACAGCTCACGCCAAGTGACATTTTTTAACGTGCATTGTCATCCGTAGAACAGAACCATTGTTATTTCAGTGAAGCTCAATTTACCTTGACCAGTTCCTCCTCTTTGTATTCTAAGATCTCATGGCAAGGATTATCTCCTGTGTTTCCTCTAGTAGTTCAATCATGTTTTTTACATTTGGGCTCTGACCACTTGTGAAGTTTTGTTTGGTGCAAAGGGTGAGTCAAAGGATTTTGTTGTTGTTGTTAAAAACGAGTCTCCTTTAATTTTTGGTTGAAAACTCCAGGCCCTTTGGCAAACTAATTCATGCTCTTGCCAGAGCATTTCAACAGCACAGAAGGAAATAAAGTTACAAACTCTCCACCTTGTCCAATCTCTTTTCCTAGAGGAAATTCTTTCAGAGTTTTCCTCTGTATTTGTATAATTTCATCTTCCTCCTCCTCCAATTTTGAAACTTGATTTTTTTCACTTAATCACAGAAGGCCCCGGAGTCTGTTGGTTACTTTCTCAGAGGCTGAGAGGGAAGGCGAGAAGGGCTGCTGGCTGGTGCTATTGGGGTCGCCCGTGTTTCACATGGTTTTATTCTGCATTTCCCTATTTTGACTCATAAATGTTTTGCATCTCTTCATGTGTGTGTTTGCTCATTTAAAGTTGAGTTGTTTTCTTATTATCAAGTATTGAGAAAATTTTAAAATACGTTGTGGATATGGATCCTGTGGTTAAGTGTGTTTTGTCCTTTTTCTGTGTGAATTTGCTGAAGGCTGCTGTAAGAAAGTGCCCCACACTGAGTGGCTTAAATTCTAAAAGTTCTCTCACAGCTCTGGAGGCCAGGAGGCTGAGATCAGGCTGGCTTCTTCTGCGGGCTTCCTCCTGGTTCCTGGTCGCCTCTCCCGTATCTTCGCATCTTCTCCTCTGCACACGTCCAGACTTCCTCTGTTTATAAAAGGACACCGGGCCAGGTGGAGTGGGCCCCACCCTAGTGACCTCATTTTAACTCAGTCACCTCTGTGAATACTGTCTCACAAAGGCAGTCACATTCTGAGGTACAGACCTAAGGTTACGTTTGGGCAGGGGCCACAGCTCACGCCAAGTGACATTTTTTAACGTGCATTGTCATCCGTAGAACAGAACCATTGTTATTTCAGTGAAGCTCAATTTACCTTGACCAGTTCCTCCTCTTTGTATTCTAAGATCTCATGGCAAGGATTATCTCCTGTGTTTCCTCTAGTAGTTCAATCATGTTTTTTACATTTGGGCTCTGACCACTTGTGAAGTTTTGTTTGGTGCAAAGGGTGAGTCAAAGGATTTTGTTGTTGTTTTTAAAAAACGAGTCTCCTTTAATTTTTGGTTGAAAACTCCAGGCCCTTTGGCAAACTAATTCATGCTCTTGCCAGAGCATTTCAACAGCACAGAAGGAAATAAAGTTACAAACTCTCCACCTTGTCCAATCTCTTTTCCTAGAGGAAATTCTTTCAGAGTTTTCCTCTGTATTTGTATAATTTCATCTTCCTCCTCCTCCAATTTTGAAACTTGATTTTTTTCACTTAATCACAGAAGGCCCCGGAGTCTGTTGGTTACTTTCTCAGAGGCTGAGAGGGAAGGCGAGAAGGGCTGCTGGCTGGTGCTATTGGGGTCGCCCGTGTTTCACACTGAAATCCCTGTTGTGAGTCTGTAAGGAGAGGAGCTTGTGTGCCGTGAGTTCAGGGCAGTCGCTCGGTCGCGTCCAGCTCTTTGCGACCCGTGGGCTGGGGCACGCCAGGCGTCCCCGTCCTCCCTGTCACCTGGAGCTTCCGCAGACTCCTGTCCGTTGAGTCAGCGGTGCCGCCCCACCGTCTCACCCTTTGTCGTCCCCTTCTGCTGCTGTCTTCTGTTTTCCCCAGCATGAAGCTCTTTTCCAGTAAGTTGTCTTTTCGCATCAGGTGTCAAATGGAGACTTCATATACTGGGCATGACTCAAGGCTCATCTCCCCCCGCCCGCCCCCCCCAAAAACAGCTTAATCATACTCGCTCCCTGCCCCCCCCCCCCCCTTAACTGCCAGGCTTCCCGTTTTCAGTCCTTCAACATCCACACAGATCTGTTTGTGTAAATCTGTGTTTTTGAGTAAATGGGTCCATAGACTAGATGCTACCTGGGGGAGTCGTGGGGTGTCCTCCACAGCCAGTCCCTTCTGGGCTCTGGCCCTCTGGCCCTTTCATCCTGAGAAGTTAACTGTTCCCTGTTTACCCAACAGCCCCTTCCCACCTTTTACTTCCTCTTCAAACAACGTTGTTCTTCCTCTCCGCCCCCGGCCACCCGGAAAACTTTAGAATCCATACCTTGTACCTGAGCACAGTGTTTTTTTAAATCTTGACTTTTTCTGTGCACCACAGAGTTTAGAATGACACCCAGTAGTCGTGTCCACTAATATACAGCTCAAACATGTTTTCATGAAACTTAGCCTTATGTTCATTACCATCTGTGAATGTATTCAGGTTTTTTTTTTTTTTCTATTTAATTTGAAAGAGAAATGTTTGTCAGGAGACCCTACGTATTGATTTCCTGTTAGGGATCAACAGTCTAGATGTGTTGGCTGTTCACTGCTTGTCTTGGGCTGACGTGCGTGAAAGTGGCGTCAGTTTCTGCTGCAACGAGGCCCCCCTTGCTGTGGCGGGGGTGGGGGCGGGGAGGTCCTGGGGAACCCGGTGCCCTTTCCTGACGGCTCTGTGCCTGGTTTCACTTGACGGTGAAGAGGAGCAGGAGGTCTTTGCTGTGCCTGGTCACGAGGGGAGCGCCTGCCTATTGTTCCAGACTTTCCCCTCCATCTCAGGGGGTCTCAGTGGCATCTAGGGATCTGGGGTTCTCCCAGCCCCTTCTTGGGGAATTTGCAAGGTAAAAACACATTGCTTTCCTTTTTCACTCTGTTTCTCTCAGGTGTGCAGTGGGGCTTTCCAAGACACTGCATGAGGCGAGGTAACACAGGGGATCAAATCCTTTTATGAGAATCCAGGTGACTTCGATTACATCAGACACTGCAACACAGTGCTACATTTTTCAGTAAAATATTTTGGAAAGGAAAACTTTCATAGGAATGTTATTTATGTTAATGTGTAGTGGTTTACGTTCTAGGTGAATTAGTATATATTCAGATTTTTTTCTCAGTTTTATTTTGGGCATCAATATTTAAATGTCTGTAGCCCATATGAGAAGCAGCTCTCTGGGTCCTCATTAAGTTTTTGGAGTTCTAGGAGAACCTGAAACGCAGCAGTGTGAGAATTTTGCTGCTCTACCCGTAGGCTGTGTGGTGTAAGACCGTTTTTTCTAAAGTAGCCAGCGGCAACGGCGACCCCCCACTCCTCTTCTTGAAGAGCATTTGATTATAGGAAACTGCCAACCTATGCAAAAGTAGTGTACATCATCTAATGTACCTCCGCGCACCCATCTCCTGGCTCCAACATGCCCAGCGTGGAGTCAGTGTGGTTTTGTTTATAATGTCTGCTTCCACCCCTTGGATTGTGGTAAAAGCAGATTTCAGACAGATCATTTAATATGTAAACATTCCATTATTCAACTTAAAAAAGATGAGGATTCTGTCTCCAGAAGGCACAGCCGGGATACTGATCATATAGATAATAGTTTTTAATATGAAACAACTAGTCAGTGCTCAGATTTCCTTTACTGTGTGTCTCTTTTGCCCCTGTAATTCGTTGAGTAACGGGGTCCTTTGTCCTCTGGGGTGCAGCTTGTGGCTGTGTGAGTGTGTGTGTGCGCGTGTGCGTGGTCTCATCTCCCAGCAGCCTTTGGGAGAGATCTAATGGGGTGGACAGGGATTCGCTGTGAGCAGCGACCTGGCTGTGGGTTTGTTCCCACCTCATCTTCCCTTCTGGCCCGTCTGCACCTCCCTCAGCTGCACTTTTTTTGGGGTGTGTATCTACGATAAGTATAGTGTTCCTTGGTACCTGAGCACTTCTGTGAGATCCTTACCTCCCGGGGTCTGTGAGTGCTGACACCTGTGGGTGTGTTGTGTGACTGAGAGCAGACCCTGACGTCCTGGTTCCCCACCTGGGGTCCTGGGTGGGGAGTGGGAGCGAGGCTGAGGCCAGCAGCTGCCACTCCCGTCCTGATGCTGCTCGACCTGCCGAGGCCGCGCTGGGCAGAGGGGAGGGTCCAGCCCGTGAGGTCCCTGGGAGAATCTGGTAGAAACAGCCCCTTAGGGTGGTAGAAATTTGGTTCAAGGGCAGTTTTTACAGAAATGAGAGTCATGCACTTGGAGATGCACAGGGCCTGTGAGAGGCTTCTTGCCTCTCAGGTTTTATGTTCTTACCCTTCAGGACTCAGGGTCGTCCCCTTGGCAGAGCCGTCTCCGTTCCCCTGAGTAGCTGTGGCCTCCACACTGGCGTTTCTGTCTCCACGCGGGTCCCACAGGCTCTTCCTGTGTCCCTTGGTGCCTTTCCCGCTCGAGCTGCCCCGGCCCCTATGGCTCCGTCCTGTGAGTGGCTTGCTGGGGAATATTTGTTGACCACAGGCCTGTCTGCTCAGTAAATGTTGGCGGAACAAAAGACTCACCCCAAGTGAGAGTTCACGCAGGGAAAATTCCAGGAGGTGTGAGGCTTAAGGGTCGGTCTCCTGCAACACCCCGAGGAGGGCCCTGCCACATGATGCGGGTCCCCCAGTAGGTTCTGACAAGAAGGTTCCGGAACTGTGCAGTGTTCCGGGGTCATTGTTTGTCTTTGCAGGGATGACATGGCCGTACATGCGCTGTGCTTGGTGAATAGCTACAGTCCACTGAAGGCTCACTCCTGTTGTTACAGAAGGTGGGGTGGAAGCCTGAGGCCGCTCATCCAAGTTGTCGAATGCTGTATCAGTGCCACCCCAAAGCCAGAATGGTGAGAACATGGCACCCAGTCATAACGAGACTGTGCTCTGTGACCATCTGGGGTGGACAGGGATTCGCTGTGAGCAGCGACCTGGCTGTGGGTTTGTTCCCACCTCATCTTCCCTTCTGGCCCGTCTGCACCTCCCTCAGCTGCACTTTTTTTGGGGTGTGTATCTACGATAAGTATAGTGTTCCTTGGTACCTGAGCACTTCTGTGAGATCCTTACCTCCCGGGGTCTGTGAGTGCTGACACCTGTGGGTGTGTTGTGTGACTGAGAGCAGACCCTGACGTCCTGGTTCCCCACCTGGGGTCCTGGGTGGGGAGTGGGAGCGAGGCTGAGGCCAGCAGCTGCCACTCCCGTCCTGATGCTGCTCGACCTGCCGAGGCCGCGCTGGGCAGAGGGGAGGGTCCAGCCCGTGAGGTCCCTGGGAGAATCTGGTAGAAACAGCCCCTTAGGGTGGTAGAAATTTGGTTCAAGGGCAGTTTTTACAGAAATGAGAGTCATGCACTTGGAGATGCACAGGGCCTGTGAGAGGCTTCTTGCCTCTCAGGTTTTATGTTCTTACCCTTCAGGACTCAGGGTCGTCCCCTTGGCAGAGCCGTCTCCGTTCCCCTGAGTAGCTGTGGCCTCCACACTGGCGTTTCTGTCTCCACGCGGGTCCCACAGGCTCTTCCTGTGTCCCTTGGTGCCTTTCCCGCTCGAGCTGCCCCGGCCCCTATGGCTCCGTCCTGTGAGTGGCTTGCTGGGGAATATTTGTTGACCACAGGCCTGTCTGCTCAGTAAATGTTGGCGGAACAAAAGACTCACCCCAAGTGAGAGTTCACGCAGGGAAAATTCCAGGAGGTGTGAGGCTTAAGGGTCGGTCTCCTGCAACACCCCGAGGAGGGCCCTGCCACATGATGCGGGTCCCCCAGTAGGTTCTGACAAGAAGGTTCCGGAACTGTGCAGTGTTCCGGGGTCATTGTTTGTCTTTGCAGGGATGACATGGCCGTACATGCGCTGTGCTTGGTGAATAGCTACAGTCCACTGAAGGCTCACTCCTGTTGTTACAGAAGGTGGGGTGGAAGCCTGAGGCCGCTCATCCAAGTTGTCGAATGCTGTATCAGTGCCACCCCAAAGCCAGAATGGTGAGAACATGGCACCCAGTCATAACGAGACTGTGCTCTGTGACCTCAAAGCACGAGATGGAAGTTGTCAAGTCACCCCATCTCACACCAACACCCCCGTGGGTCTTAAGGATGGGGTTGCTGCTGGACGGCTACTCGTCAGGCTCTTAGGGTGTTGAGTCCATTAGATCTGCAGGCCGAGAGGCTCTGGCCGGTGAGAACGGGCTGGGAGCCCCGGCAGCCGCGGCGCTGGAGGCAGCCTCCGCCTGCGGCGCCCTCCAGGCCGGGGTCTTGCTCGTGCTTTTTGCCTTGGTCCCAAGAAGTGTCCCCACACCCATGGGGTAGATCCCGTGACTCAGGGAAGCAAACTAGATCAGAAACAGGAGCCCAGAGGACAGTCTGTGTATCAGTGCTTGTATTTAATGAGGCAGAAACAGGGTCCTTTTGATACGTTTGCAATATGTGGGATCCCTTAGTCCTCCAGCCCCTTTCTTCCTCTTGCCGTTCCTTGGGACTCCGGCCTGGGATTTTTCTCTCTGTGATTGTGAGTGTTCCTACCAGGGGAGGGGGTTGATGGGGGTGGGGTGAGTGGGATGGGGAGGGGTGGGCCTGGAGAAGGCAGCTGCTGCCCGCTCTGCTGGGGAGAGCTGACAGCCAGGCGTGATCTACAGGGGCTTAGAGCACCAGGGAGGGGGCGGCTTGAGATGAGTTCATCAGGGTTCTGCCCCTTCCTTCGTGGCGGGCTCACAGTCCACTGTGTGTGTGTGTGGGTGTGCAGGTGGAACACACTGGATGGTATGATGACCTCTTTTACTACCCTCATTTGATGGTGTGTGTGTGTCCAGATAGCGGCTCCCTTTCATGAGCGATAGTTTCCGTGGGTTAAACCACTTACGCTCAGTCTGCCTTGTGAAGGTCAGGCAGCTCGATTGGATGGATGTCTCTTATTTGTCTTCCCGTTTCCGGGGTTGTTATGCAGTGTTAGCAAAGTTCTGGGTTTCTTTTGCTTACCCACAGAGTACCTTTATTCTTCTTGAGGGAGGAAAATAAAGAGCACGAATCCTGTGCTAGGTTACCAATGTTTATCTTGTTTTCTGGGAAAACAGTTTTGTAGCTGGACCTCAAAGAAAAACATGGCACCCAGTCATAACGAGACTGTGCTCTGTGACCTCAAAGCACGAGATGGAAGTTGTCAAGTCACCCCATCTCACACCAACACCCCCGTGGGTCTTAAGGATGGGGTTGCTGCTGGACGGCTACTCGTCAGGCTCTTAGGGTGTTGAGTCCATTAGATCTGCAGGCCGAGAGGCTCTGGCCGGTGAGAACGGGCTGGGAGCCCCGGCAGCCGCGGCGCTGGAGGCAGCCTCCGCCTGCGGCGCCCTCCAGGCCGGGGTCTTGCTCGTGCTTTTTGCCTTGGTCCCAAGAAGTGTCCCCACACCCATGGGGTAGATCCCGTGACTCAGGGAAGCAAACTAGATCAGAAACAGGAGCCCAGAGGACAGTCTGTGTATCAGTGCTTGTATTTAATGAGGCAGAAACAGGGTCCTTTTGATACGTTTGCAATATGTGGGATCCCTTAGTCCTCCAGCCCCTTTCTTCCTCTTGCCGTTCCTTGGGACTCCGGCCTGGGATTTTTCTCTCTGTGATTGTGAGTGTTCCTACCAGGGGAGGGGGTTGATGGGGGTGGGGTGAGTGGGATGGGGAGGGGTGGGCCTGGAGAAGGCAGCTGCTGCCCGCTCTGCTGGGGAGAGCTGACAGCCAGGCGTGATCTACAGGGGCTTAGAGCACCAGGGAGGGGGCGGCTTGAGATGAGTTCATCAGGGTTCTGCCCCTTCCTTCGTGGCGGGCTCACAGTCCACTGTGTGTGTGTGTGGGTGTGCAGGTGGAACACACTGGATGGTATGATGACCTCTTTTACTACCCTCATTTGATGGTGTGTGTGTGTCCAGATAGCGGCTCCCTTTCATGAGCGATAGTTTCCGTGGGTTAAACCACTTACGCTCAGTCTGCCTTGTGAAGGTCAGGCAGCTCGATTGGATGGATGTCTCTTATTTGTCTTCCCGTTTCCGGGGTTGTTATGCAGTGTTAGCAAAGTTCTGGGTTTCTTTTGCTTACCCACAGAGTACCTTTATTCTTCTTGAGGGAGGAAAATAAAGAGCACGAATCCTGTGCTAGGTTACCAATGTTTATCTTGTTTTCTGGGAAAACAGTTTTGTAGAATCCTGGTGGAGGCTTGTGTTGTGGCATAGTCCGGATGATTTGAAACATTCATCTTGGGTAGCTGTTGGTGTACATCTCAGTGAAATTGATGTTTAGCCGCGTCTTCTACTTCATTTTCCCTGAGTGTTTTTTCTTTCCTTTGTGTGTGTGTATGTGTGTTTTACTGTAATTAAACTTGGCATTTGTTTAAGGAATAATTGCTGATGTCTTTGGCCATGACCTGGAGAAAATGACGTGTCTGTGCTCAGGGAGTGAATTCTGGTTGAGAACCTTTGTCCCTTGCCTTGCCTTTTTTAAAAAAATTATACGAGTCAGACTGTAACTTTAAAAGAAACTGTAGGAGCTGTTCCCTAGGTTATTCACAAAATGAGTCTTTGTCTGCTTTTTCATTCACCATCTGGTTACAAAGCTAAATTGGAATCGTGCTTGTTTTAATTATTTTCTACTTGTGTGGCCAGGAGGTTATTTGGTCTGGCGAGGTTACACTCTAAGCTCACGCTCTCATTAATACCACCGCATCCACATCCTGGCCAGCATCAGAATGGTTAAGTTGATCCACTTGTGTGGCCAGCGCTTGATACAACACAGTGGTCACGACTTAAAATTACCAGAGGAAATGTGGTGTCAGTGTGTGGGTTCTCTCTCTCTCTCTCTTTTAAATCTCCAATAATGTTAATTAAGTACTTTTTTTCTTCCAACAGAAATACGATTATAAATGGCTTAGGTTAGCAGTCTTAGAGGAGTGGACGGGGTTGTTAAAGGGATACGGTGTGTATCTCAAAAAACTGGTCTAATAAGAAAGGATTCAGAACACGGCTTGAACACTCCATGACATGAATAATGGAAATAGTATAGTCAGAAGCTTCTCCTTTCAGTCACTGTTTTTGATGAATCAGCCAAAGGATGCAAGTATTGCAAAGAGGTATTGTTTAATACTAGGACGGTGACATCAAAAGGTCTCTTAAAAACATTAAACTATAGTGCACTTTGCTGCTTGGGAGGACTGAACACTTCAAAGCTTCATTGTTTTTAGAAGGTGGTTTTATTCAGAGTTCTGTGAAATCCTGTTTGTAGGTTACGAAGAGTACACATTCATTGTCTTGAGAAGTCAGTGGTTCTTTTCTTCCCATTCCTCATTTAAGAAGCATGACAAACGTCGTCTCACACGGGGAGAGGAGAGCAGGAAGAGCTCCTGCGCAAGTCCTTCAGGTTGCCCATTTGAGCAAGAAGTCATCAAACACCCTGCGATTTGGGAGCATCCCTGCTAAGGTCGCCCATTACAAATGTATGTTCTGGCATAAGACCCAGAGTCGAGTAAAAATGTGGAAAGGCCTGTAGACAGAAGTACTGCCAGACTAAAGCCAGTAGCTCCTGGTCTTACATCAGAGTGTAGAAGCCTGACGAAGGGCGAGGATTAACATGGGTGGGGACGAAAAAAGACCCGCCAAGAAGGACGAGAATCTTCATGGGAAATGACTTCTCTGATAATTTATTGATATTTTGCAGGAGGGGATGAAACGGTTATTTGAGAAAAACAAATAGGCAATTGCCGCATGAGTTTAATTTTTAAAGAGCGAGTGGAGTCGTCATTGAAGCTCAAACTTGTCACACAGTTCTTTTATTAATGAATCAGAATGCATCATGTAATAGTGCTAATGTAAGAGACTCAAGGGTAAACCCGGATCTTTATTCTTATTGAATTAAATTGACGGTCTTTTACAGCAGCACTGTGGAGGAATAGTTTTATTTTCTGGAAGGAGCAGCAGGGGAAACCCCTTCTAGAGCACCCACAGCTTCCCTGTGCTTCTGAAGGGAGATGGCTCCTGGTGACCACGTCTGTGCTTCAGCTCCTGGAGAGGAGACCCAGGTGCTAGACATTCGGTGGAGGGCTTCACCCTCTGCCTGCCTCTGAGTCGTGGGAAGACTGAGCGGTGATAAGACTCTGCAGAGCTGGGAAACAGAACAGTTCATTCTGTGGATTTGCCCTGAAACAGACAGATCCAGACTGGGGACACAGACACGCATTCTTGTACTTGAAGACACGTACTCACGTGCACACACGTTTCCTGAGCTTCTTCCACTGACGTCGTCATCTTTTCTTAAATAGCAGCTTTGTTGGCAGTCTACATCCCAGAAAATGTGCCTTTTTAAAGGGTAGAAAAGGGTATTCACCGAGTGATGCAGCCATCACTACCTGATCTCAGAACACTTTTTTGTCTCTGCCCCTCCCTCCCTCTCTGTCCCCAGGCCCCAGCGGGCCCTGCCGTCCTCTGGTGCGCTGTGGGAGCTTTGCAGGGTGTGGCCTTTTGTGTTGGAGGTTCATCCTTGTTGTACCCTGAATCAGCGCTTCACTCTTGTTTTATTATTATTATGAATTAATTTTTAATTTTTACTGTGTGGTTGATGAAACTGGTAAGTTACACATGCAGTCTAGTGAGTTGTAATTTTTAAAAGCTAGTCCTCTGAAAATGTCTCAGAGGAATCTCTTATCCTGCAGGACATTCTGGAGACGAGAGGAACTTTTCTGTTGTGGTTATCGGTATGGAAGGACACTCAACACCCAGTACGAGGGCAAAACCTTTACAGTACAATGTTTTACAGCATGGAGGACCATAGCCCCAAAGGAAGGCAAGCAGAAGTGTTTCTCGGACCATGTGTAAGTCTGTACGGTGTGCAAGCAGGAATTGATCTGGCGGCATGAAGCCATGGCAGCCTCCTGATGAAAGCCTCTTGATGACATTGACCTGTGGTGCTTGATTATAATCATATATTAACAGGCCATGTCTCTGAAAAGGCATTGCCCCTGCACACACGTGGAACGAAACTTGATCCTGTCATCGCGGGTTCCTCGGAGGGGAGGTCTCTGGTTCCCCGGGGGTCGTGAGTCCCACTTGAGTTACTTTGGAGTAACTCAGATCTTAGCGTGTGCACCCTGGTAATTCTGTTCTACGTGAAGATGATTCTTATAGGAATACATACTTGGAATGTAAGGACTGTTTTATATTGAAGGGAATGGAGTTTTCATTCCCTGTTTTTGCAACCATTCATTATCTAGACCCCCTCTTAATTTTCAAGCTGGTCTGGGCCTGGCTTGACTTAACTTCCACAGCAGTTTCTGCTTGTTTCTTTTTCCCTCCTTCCGCCAGCATTTGGAGCCCATTGACGACCAGATGGATCAAGCAGGTATTGGCTATTTTTACCAGTTGAGCATCTGGTAGACATTATATCATGCTCTGTACGTCTCAGATTTTTTTTTTTTTTTTTTTTGGCCAATTCTGTTGGTCTTTCATCCATCTGTTTTCATCCATCTTTGTTCTTTGGCCTGTGTGGACCCCCCCATTGCAGTGGCCTTTCTCGCTGCAGAGCACCATCTCTGGGCACATGCGCTCCAGAGCTCCGGCTCAGTGGCTGACCCATCAGTCCAGCCTCTCCGTGGCATGTGGGATCTTAGGCCAGGGATCGAACCGGCTCCCCTTGCACTGCAAGGCGGTGTCCTTACCCACTCGACCACCAGCCCTTCTCAGATTTCTAATAGTGAAATACTTGGGGTAGTGTAGACTGTAGAAATAGAAGGCCTTTTTTAAACTCTGAAATAAGCGCTGATGTAAGATTGGGAAGATTCTAGTTCCTACGTAAAACCGGCTTCAATTGCCCGTTCAAGAACTGGAACATAATGGCGTATGGCACCACCTAGGCTCACACAGGCTGCTGTTAATTTATTTTTGTTGGTTTAATTTTCAAAAGTTAATTGTATTAAGCCAGTGGGATGTATTTGATTTCTCCTTGATGCAAACGATTAAACACTCAGCAACCCTAATTGAAAGTCAGTGCATCGTAACGGCACAACCAGAGGGGTCCCAGGAGCGCTCTGTCCATACCCGATGTTGTACATCATGGTATCCGAGACATCTGGTCACCTTGCTTTACGATCCTGTCATCGCGGGTTCCTCGGAGGGGAGGTCTCTGGTTCCCCGGGGGTCGTGAGTCCCACTTGAGTTACTTTGGAGTAACTCAGATCTTAGCGTGTGCACCCTGGTAATTCTGTTCTACGTGAAGATGATTCTTATAGGAATACATACTTGGAATGTAAGGACTGTTTTATATTGAAGGGAATGGAGTTTTCATTCCCTGTTTTTGCAACCATTCATTATCTAGACCCCCTCTTAATTTTCAAGCTGGTCTGGGCCTGGCTTGACTTAACTTCCACAGCAGTTTCTGCTTGTTTCTTTTTCCCTCCTTCCGCCAGCATTTGGAGCCCATTGACGACCAGATGGATCAAGCAGGTATTGGCTATTTTTACCAGTTGAGCATCTGGTAGACATTATATCATGCTCTGTACGTCTCAGATTTTTTTTTTTTTTTTTTTTGGCCAATTCTGTTGGTCTTTCATCCATCTGTTTTCATCCATCTTTGTTCTTTGGCCTGTGTGGACCCCCCCATTGCAGTGGCCTTTCTCGCTGCAGAGCACCATCTCTGGGCACATGCGCTCCAGAGCTCCGGCTCAGTGGCTGACCCATCAGTCCAGCCTCTCCGTGGCATGTGGGATCTTAGGCCAGGGATCGAACCGGCTCCCCTTGCACTGCAAGGCGGTGTCCTTACCCACTCGACCACCAGCCCTTCTCAGATTTCTAATAGTGAAATACTTGGGGTAGTGTAGACTGTAGAAATAGAAGGCCTTTTTCAAACTCTGAAATAAGCGCTGATGTAAGATTGGGAAGATTCTAGTTCCTACGTAAAACCGGCTTCAATTGCCCGTTCAAGAACTGGAACATAATGGCGTATGGCACCACCTAGGCTCACACAGGCTGCTGTTAATTTATTTTTGTTGGTTTAATTTTCAAAAGTTAATTGTATTAAGCCAGTGGGATGTATTTGATTTCTCCTTGATGCAAACGATTAAACACTCAGCAACCCTAATTGAAAGTCAGTGCATCTTAACGGCACAACCAGAGGGGTCCCAGGGAGCGCTCTGTCCATACCCCCGATGTTGTACATCATGGTATCCGAGACATCTGGTCACCTTGCTTTACAGCAGAGGAGACACCACATTCTGCTTCGAACCCCAGTGTCTTTGGAGAGTAACTGTTCCAGCACTGGACCTGTTTGAATGTTCTTCGTACAAGTTCTCTCCCCTGTCTTTGCATCCCGGACACCATTTTCCTCTTCTGTGTTCTCTTCCTGTCTCTGACCCCTCTCTCGCTGTCAGCCCGTCCTCTTTCTCTGCTTGCCGCTTGATGTTGAGGGATCCCTGTACAACTCCTGTCCTCGGGTGCCACCCGGCCTTGTGAGGCACCCAGGACTTTATCCACAGTCTGTTTCTTCAGGCCGTCGCCATTTCTCGTGAGTGCCCTCAGTTCCCCCCTCTTGCTGGATATACTTGTCCAGAACACATGGCCTCTTTGTTGTCCTGGAGGCCACCGCCGAGTTGGCTGGGCATCTCTCTCTGAAGCTGTTTAAAAAAGAAAAAAAACTGGTGGAAGGGGCCAGGGCAGTGGGTAGATTGCCTCTGGGTGGGGCGGGGGAGAAGTATGTCAAATCCAACTTCTCTAGTTGTGTTTTATGACACTGCTTTTTAAAATTTCAGTATGTTGTTAAAAATAGGAACCCATGGGTTAAACACTTTGACTTCCCAGTTTTGGAATGGACCGTTTCTGTCAGCTTCAGAATTTAATAATTGCTAACATTTGATTAGAGCTGTTGTGGATGCTTTTTAAGCACACATGTAAAACAACATCTGTAAATTCTTGTAGACAGTGATGGTTACTTAGGCTTTAGTAAGGGGACCATTTTGCCTGGGGGAAGAATGTTGTACTAATTCCCAGTGCTGAAAACTGCTTTCTGGAGCTTATTAAAAACAAACCCCTCCCTGCCCCACTTCTGTGTTCCATTTCAGCACTGGTTTACTAATAAAATACAGGGTCTTTTTTTTTCTTTTCTTTTTAATGGTGAAGTTAAAAATTTTAGGCGCAAGTTTGATGCATTTTCAACACACAACCCTTTTATTATGGTGTCTAGGTTGTGCGGTGCAGTCAGGCTTGGGGACTTGGGCCAGCAAGGGTAAACTCCTGTCCCCTGTTGAGTGTAGTTCGGTAGGTCACACGTAAAAACCAGATTTGTCACTTCTGATCACTCCTCTTCTGTGCACTCCAGCTTATAGGTAGAGTTCTGTCTCTTAGTGCAGAGGCTGTGCTCTGAAGCCGTGGCTGTGAGCGCGCTGGAGTCAGGACTAACTCATCCTCCTGCCCCGGGAGTGCCTGGCGTGTCATTTCCTCTGCCCTCGTCTCCTCTGATTCTTACTTCACAGAGGAAGGAAGCTGTGACCCCTTCAGCAGGTGGAAGCCATGGACTGGCTTCTGAACCTGTTTCTGACTATGTCACTTACGTGACATGAATGGAACCGCTTTAGAAAATGATTGAAAAAAATTTTAATATAACTTTTAATAACTTTTTAAAAATTTTATGTATTTTTGGCTGTGCCAGGTCGTCATTGCTGTGTGGGCTTTTCTGTGGTTGCAGTGCACAAGCTTCTCATTGCAGTGGCTTCTCTTGTTGCAGGGCACAGACCATAGGGCGCTCAGGCTCAGTACTTGCAGCTCCCAGGCTCTAGAGCACAGGCTTAGTAGTTGCTGCTCACAGGCTTTGTGGCTCAGTGGCATTGGCATCTTCCCGAACCAGGGATCAAGCCTGTGTCTCTTGGATTGGCTGGCCTCTTGCATTGGCTGGCAGATTCCTTACTGCTGAGCCACCGGGAAACCGAATGAACTTTTGTTTTTTTTTCCTTTCATCTGTTGGGTGTGTAATGTACCTACTGCACAGGAGTAGTAGTTTTATTTCCTTGTGGGGATGAGCCAACTCCTAGGCTATAAGGTCTCCTGCCCATTTTGCTGTGAACAGTCATTCTAGTCGATGGATTTTGGAGAGTAATTGATGTGTAGGAAGCATCTGGTTTGTCTCTACTTCCAGTCATATGACTTGGTGATGTCCTGTGAGTTCACTGCAATTCCAGCCCTGATGGGGAAGGTGGTAGATTTATGGTGTTGATGCCATGATGTTTATTCCAGTTCTTCGTTGCTTCCAGGTCAGAAATGTGTTTCCTGTGAGTATGAATGTTGAATAGTTTTGGGGTAACACTCAGATGATCTTATGACACTCTGGTCCTGAAGCTGCCCATGGGATCTTAACTGACGTTTGTTTCCGGGTCCTGTGTTGGAGCATGTCTGTCTCTCTGCGATAATTTAAACCATCAAAGTCCAGGTCACCCTGAGCAGGCTCACAGCGCTAGTGTACTTAACACACACCCAATGACCTTTATCTCTTAAAAAAAAAAAAAAAAATGTGAAACAAGAGACTATTTGCGAAAGGAAGTCTCCTATACCCACGCTATTCTTCCTGCCCGTGTGATGTTAGAAAAGTGTTATTTTCACTGTTATATAAAGGTTCTTGATGGTTTCTTCTGTGCAATTGTGAGATGTTTCCTAGTCAGTGGAAAAGTGAGAATATTCAAGCAGAGCTGGTACCTTCTCCCTCCCCTGTTTTTTGTCTTGTGCTATATGCACCTGTTAATTTTACATGCTGGATTACATGGTCTTTCCATCTCTTGAGTGGGGAAAAATTAAATTTTTAAAGTAGTGGCTTCTCACAGGCTTTTGTTGCAGGGCACAGACCATAGGGCGCTCAGGCTCAGTACTTGCAGCTCCCAGGCTCTAGAGCACAGGCTTAGTAGTTGCTGCTCACAGGCTTTGTGGCTCAGTGGCATTGGCATCTTCCCGAACCAGGGATCAAGCCTGTGTCTCTTGGATTGGCTGGCCTCTTGCATTGGCTGGCAGATTCCTTACTGCTGAGCCACCGGGAAACCGAATGAACTTTTGTTTTTTTTTCCTTTCATCTGTTGGGTGTGTAATGTACCTACTGCACAGGAGTAGTAGTTTTATTTCCTTGTGGGGATGAGCCAACTCCTAGGCTATAAGGTCTCCTGCCCATTTTGCTGTGAACAGTCATTCTAGTCGATGGATTTTGGAGAGTAATTGATGTGTAGGAAGCATCTGGTTTGTCTCTACTTCCAGTCATATGACTTGGTGATGTCCTGTGAGTTCACTGCAATTCCAGCCCTGATGGGGAAGGTGGTAGATTTATGGTGTTGATGCCATGATGTTTATTCCAGTTCTTCGTTGCTTCCAGGTCAGAAATGTGTTTCCTGTGAGTATGAATGTTGAATAGTTTTGGGGTAACACTCAGATGATCTTATGACACTCTGGTCCTGAAGCTGCCCATGGGATCTTAACTGACGTTTGTTTCCGGGTCCTGTGTTGGAGCATGTCTGTCTCTCTGCGATAATTTAAACCATCAAAGTCCAGGTCACCCTGAGCAGGCTCACAGCGCTAGTGTACTTAACACACACCCAATGACCTTTATCTCTTAAAAAAAAAAAAAAAAATGTGAAACAAGAGACTATTTGCGAAAGGAAGTCTCCTATACCCACGCTATTCTTCCTGCCCGTGTGATGTTAGAAAAGTGTTATTTTCACTGTTATATAAAGGTTCTTGATGGTTTCTTCTGTGCAATTGTGAGATGTTTCCTAGTCAGTGGAAAAGTGAGAATATTCAAGCAGAGCTGGTACCTTCTCCCTCCCCTGTTTTTTGTCTTGTGCTATATGCACCTGTTAATTTTACATGCTGGATTCTTCACCCATGTGCTCTTTCCATCTCTTGAGTGGGGGAAAAATTAAATTTTTTTAAAATATAGTTATGAGTTTTTTTTTGAAGCAGTGGATATAAAACCAACAAACAGATGGGCTTTTAGTTTCTCTACAACAAATTAGGGAAGTGGTCACAGTCTGGGTGGGACAGGCAACAGCCCCAAACCTCACGTAGGCATTCATTCACCAGAAACGCCAGGGGCTGTCAGTTACAGGTGCTCAATACACAAGAGTCAGCGCACACACACATCATTGCCTGGACTGTCTTATTATGTGTTTAGAGAAGTTTATATTTACATATGAAGTGTCTTCTTTGGGTAATGCTGTATTCTAGGAATTATTGAAGGGGTGCCAATTAATTTTGCCACGAGATTGCTGAATTAGTCATTATTCTTTAGTAAGTGGAGATGAGAAATCACATTGATGAAAGGCTGGGTTTGGAACAGTGCCCGGGCCTGGGCAGAATCACAGTCTCCTTGGAGTACCTTCCCTGATAGATAGTCAATAAATGTTTTCAACCAATGCAGTTACATAATTATTGTCAGGAGCGTGTGCCGTGCCGAGAATGTCTAAAGTTAGGAGCTGCAGAAAGAGGAAGAGGGTAATTTGGTAACAGTTGGACATCCTATTTTGTGTTTGATTTATTTAAAGTAGCTTTTTATATCACACCAGTGTTTTATTTTTATTTTAGAACATTTAGAAACTGGATGCTAAAAAAGAGAAACAGCAACATGTGTACCACTCTGATAATTATTAACACTTAGTGTTTATCAGTTTTTCTTTCCTTTTCTGTTAGTGGGCTGGAACATGAAGGGACAAAACAGAAACAATCCCCAAAGCATATTGCCTACAACACTTAAAATAAGTCCTGCTTTACAATATTTTCCTGCATCGTCCTTTGTAACCAGCTCTATAGTATTCCAGAGAAGGGGAATGGAATCACCCTCTTCCAGGCTTTGTGCACTGGGCTGTCCCCCATCTCCCCTTTCCTTAACTGTGCCTGCTTGGCACAGTGGAGGCAGAGTGTGGATCTGGGGGCCTGGGTCAGAGTACACATGCTCGGGGTGCTCTTCAGCTAGCGGAACTCAGCCACGCTGCTGTCTTGCCTGTTAGAATTTATTAGCACCTGGCTTTGGGTTAAAGAAGTGAACCTCCTCAGAGGTTAGCATCTGCATAATTGTCTCCTTAGGATAAAAAGGAGTGAATTACTTGGTTGAAAGAGACTTTTCTAAAGAAGCCTTTTAATGAATCTGCCTCTGTAACTCTTAAATTCATGGAGATGCCCTTTGAAATTTCCTAGTTGGCTAAAGTTATGGATGTTTATATTGACAGAGTTTTCCATAGGATTATTCAAATAAACTCCCCTACTTCAAAGGGAGCATCACAATGTAATGTGACCTTTTTCCATCTCAGTATTTGATTTGTATCCTTATTTACTCATTACTTAGGCGTTTAGTACTAGCAGTAAGTTAGTCATGATTTATATGCATTCATATGAGAGTGTATTTATGCCCGCCTTCTAGGATGTGTTAACTCAGTCTCAGCAAGTAAAATAGTGAGGATTCTTGTGAGTAACTGCGTCAGTTATGCAGTCCTAGTTAGGATTTAAGAAATGCTGCTAGGCGTGCTTTTCAGATTTGGTTTTCCGATTGTGTGCGTGTATACAGTTTTGGTGGAGCTATTGCTGGTGGGATTCAGAGATGGTGAATAGTCTGTTTCAGAAAGTTCTCACAGCTGGGTTGAGATTCTGTTGAAGAGTTAGCTGCGTGTTGGAGAGAATGGTTGTTTCTCCATGAAAACTGGGCTGTCGTACATCATGTGTGTGGTTCCGGCAGCGTCTTGGAAGGGGAAGGACACTGTAGTGCCCTGTCACTGTGCCCTGGGCCAGGTAGCAGATGCTCTGTGAGTCGACGTGGCCTTTCTGCCATCTCTGACTGAAGCAGGGTCTGCTTAAGATCACGTTGTGGAGACTAGTGCTCGTTGCTCTTGGCCTAGCCTTCAGGAGAGACTGTAAGCCACCTAGACCGGGAGAAACCAGTGGTGAATTGTTAGATTAAAAGGCAGAGCCGTTCACCTCAAATTTTGTCTGAGAAATCCCAGGGACAGAGGAGCTTGGCGATCTACAGCCGGATACGACTGAGTCACAATAGCTGCCAATTAAAAAAAAATTGAAAACATTTAATTTTTTGTAAATGCAGGATATGAAGTTTTATGTGCTCGTAAAATGCAGTCTGGAGTATACCAGAATATTATCCCTCACTGTCTTTTATCACCTAACCCTTTTTTAAAATTTTCTGCCTCTGTAACTCTTAAATTCATGGAGATGCCCTTTGAAATTTCCTAGTTGGCTAAAGTTATGGATGTTTATATTGACAGAGTTTTCCATAGGATTATTCAAATAAACTCCCCTACTTCAAAGGGAGCATCACAATGTAATGTGACCTTTTTCCATCTCAGTATTTGATTTGTATCCTTATTTACTCATTACTTAGGCGTTTAGTACTAGCAGTAAGTTAGTCATGATTTATATGCATTCATATGAGAGTGTATTTATGCCCGCCTTCTAGGATGTGTTAACTCAGTCTCAGCAAGTAAAATAGTGAGGATTCTTGTGAGTAACTGCGTCAGTTATGCAGTCCTAGTTAGGATTTAAGAAATGCTGCTAGGCGTGCTTTTCAGATTTGGTTTTCCGATTGTGTGCGTGTATACAGTTTTGGTGGAGCTATTGCTGGTGGGATTCAGAGATGGTGAATAGTCTGTTTCAGAAAGTTCTCACAGCTGGGTTGAGATTCTGTTGAAGAGTTAGCTGCGTGTTGGAGAGAATGGTTGTTTCTCCATGAAAACTGGGCTGTCGTACATCATGTGTGTGGTTCCGGCAGCGTCTTGGAAGGGGAAGGACACTGTAGTGCCCTGTCACTGTGCCCTGGGCCAGGTAGCAGATGCTCTGTGAGTCGACGTGGCCTTTCTGCCATCTCTGACTGAAGCAGGGTCTGCTTAAGATCACGTTGTGGAGACTAGTGCTCGTTGCTCTTGGCCTAGCCTTCAGGAGAGACTGTAAGCCACCTAGACCGGGAGAAACCAGTGGTGAATTGTTAGATTAAAAGGCAGAGCCGTTCACCTCAAATTTTGTCTGAGAAATCCCAGGGACAGAGGAGCTTGGCGATCTACAGCCGGATACGACTGAGTCACAATAGCTGCCAATTAAAAAAAAATTGAAAACATTTAATTTTTTGTAAATGCAGGATATGAAGTTTTATGTGCTCGTAAAATGCAGTCTGGAGTATACCAGAATATTATCCCTCACTGTCTTTTATCACCTAACTGCATACTTTGGCCCAGTAGGAGTGTTGTTTAACCATTTTTTAAGAATCACACTTTTTTTTTTTTGGAGTATTTATTTATTTGGCTGTGCTGGGTCTTAGTTGCGGTGTGTGGGATCTAGTTTGCCGTCCAGGGCTCGAGCCCAGACCCCCTGCACTGGAAGCCTGGCGTCTTAGCCACTGGACCACCAGCGAAGTCCCAAGAATCACATCTTTTTAATTGAATAATGGATTTTGTATAGTTTTGGGAGAAAAACAACAGTCAGCAGTTAATAATTGGTGAATGGCTTTGGTGTCCTGGAGTCATTTTCTAGTCCTCCATTCTATGGATGCTGCTTTTAGATTCGCCTGGGAGGACCTTTTAAACAGCTTCGGAGTGTTAAGCCAGACGCTGCTGACCTTGCTGATCTGGGCATCGGAGTTCCTGCCATCCTCCTTTCAGCTCTCCAGGGAGATCCCAGAGACAGCTAGCCAGTGGGTTGTCCTGGGGCTTCAGTGTAACAGACTGGTTTTGTGCATGCGCAGTCGTGTCAGGCTGCTTGCGACCCCGAGGACTGTAGCCCACCAGGCTCCTCTGACCACAGGATTCTCCAGGCAAGAATACAGGAGCAGGCTGCCCTTCCACCTCCACCGCACCTGCCTGGTCCAGGGGTGGATCCTTGCGTGTCTCCCGTGCTGGCGGGAGGCCCACTATACTGTTATTGTTTATCTGATATTAATTTATCGCATGTGTGCACAGAATTGAATACAGAGTTTAAGTCTTCGGGGAGGTAAATGAAATTCTATGACACTTGGGAAGCAAGTGGTGATTGTATAGTTTCCAGTGGTCCCTCGCACTTGTTTTCATAGTTTGCCTATAGAAAGAGGAGGCATTCACTACTTCTGTGTGTCTATGTGTGTGTGTTAATTCAGTGGGTGGTGCTTGATTAGTGTCCTCTCTTCCATTCTGTCAGGTTCCACGTAATAAAGATGAAACGCGCTTTGACATGGAGATGTCCCCGCTTACATTGGGGGTTAGTAGCATGGAGTTTTTGTGGCTCTGGCTGACTCCACAGCTGTAACTGAAAAATAGAATTTTTTTGAAGGAGTGCTTTTGGAGAAAGTTTATGTGAAAGTCTGATGAACTCTCTGCTGTTTTCTCAGGCAGCTTTATTGAGATATGTTACACCCCATATACAATAACCCCATTTAAAAGTGTGCAGTTCAGTGGTTTTCAGTAGGTTCTCAAGGTTGTGCATTCATCACTCTTATTCCAGAACATTCCCAGCCCTCAGAAGATCTGATCTTAGGAGTAAATTTTTCACGAAGATAGATTATTCGGTGTTGATGGTGGTATTTTGAGGGATTCTATCCTACTTAGCATGTATCTGTCTTTGTATGCTCTCAGCTGAAATTTTTAATCCTGGATTGTCTGTCTCTTCTTGGTTTGAAGTTTTATGTAACACTTGACTGTTAGTTAGCTATAAAAGTTTTAACTCCCTGAAACTGTAATGTTTTGGAGATCTGTCTTTATTTTTATTAATATCTTAATTTATAAAGTGCCTCTTACATCACAATACAGTTTTGAAGTCGTGAATTATGTGCTATTTTGGATTATCATCTTCCATCTTTAATGTTAGTTGAGCATCCATTTTTTTCCCCTTGTTTTGGTGAAAACCTAATGTAACTTTTGATGGAAAGGTGGGCTTGCTATTGTTGTGGAAATCACAAAATGCATGTCAAGTATGATTTCTTTCTGTAGGCACTGTTGGTAATTTGTTTTTTTAATTGTTTTCTTTTAAGCTTCAGCTGTCTCCCAGGCTCAGGGATAATAGCTGGCATGTGTTCCTACTGCTTTTTTGCTTCGCTGTCAGAAAGTTTCTAGTGTATGTTCTTGTATTTCTGTGCTTTGCAGTAGAGACTTACACACCGCTTACCTGTGTAGACATGTTTCTTTTCAAGAAGACCTAGAATAGATTCAGGAATGAGGTATGGTAGAATGTTAACCAGGGGTGTGCATCTGAATGGAAAATCCTTGTGAAGCTAGAAGTTGAGCACCGTCAGCTCTCCTCCCAGCCAGCTCTGGGAATACCCAGCGTGGAGCCCCACCATCATGATTGGAGCTGCACTCCAGTTTGAGACTCATTTAAAATTGCTTCGTCTTTGGACGGAAAGTTTCAAGGTCCACCCTATCAGTTTATCTTGGTCTAGCCATTGTATCCTGTTCTTTCACCTGTGTAACAGAGAAGGAGCTTTTGATAGAAATAAGACAGTGTTTGGAAAAGTAGTTCACGTTTGGGTAGGGGGTAGGATTCAGCTGAAATTCAGTTTATAATTAAATACAGCTGATGTCTTATTCACATCGTGTTGGGAATGATGTAAGACCATCTGTGCATTTTACACACTTTATACCTTTTATAAACTTCCTCTCCCTTATAACTACTTTATTCCTGTTAGATGAAATTTTCTGAAGAGGATTGCTATTTTCTTAGCGTACCGTAGGGTAAGGTTCCGGTGTAATAGAGCACTCAAGAGTTGCTGTGCTGTTTGGGTCCCGCCTCGCCCCGGGGAGACTCACTTTGCTGGATTGCTTTAGGGGAGTCTGCATGGGGTTGACCCCCTCCCCTCCCACTTCCTCACTGTGCAGTCTGGATCAAGTTAGCCTGTTCTTCACGGGGTGGGTCTGAGAAATACTTGTGGTCATACATGTAAAATGTATTCAGTAAATGTTTATTATTGTTGCTGTTACTCGGCTGTTTGTATTTGAAATAGTGAACTCTTAGTAAGTGAACTTCCTGTTTGGTAATGCTACGTTCTGTCTTTTTGTTAGATGTAGACAGGAATCTTTGAAGAGCCTGTGTAGTGTGCATTGAAGCATCTGTTTGGTGAATGTTACTTTGGTGGCTCAAAGGAGTTTAAATGCGCTTCCCAGAGATCCTGGCTTGCATTAATATATTCATTTATTCACTAGGAGAGTAATTCATTTTTTATTACACAGTAGCTTATAGCAGGTGTTAGAAACTCCTGTCGTTAACACTAATGGCAGTCAGCATTGAACTTTTTTTTTCTCCCCCGTCTGCTGTCTTGTGGTTTTCCACCATTTATTCTTAATTGTCATATATAGTGGAAGTAATTAAATTCACAAGAGGAGTCTCCTCCTCTTGTTATAAACGTTTGCACCCCTTTTAAGTTTTCTCGGCTTTCCCAGATTCTGGATTCAATTAACATGCCGATGGGTTTCTGGTTTGTGGGGCAAAATAGTTGGCTTTGGTGTGACATTTTCCCCTTCTTCCTTTCTGCTTGTCTGCGTTTGGTTGATGCACCTGTGTACATAATTCTTAGGCGAATTTTCACTTATTTGGGAGAAGGAATGTAAAGTCTTCATCTAAAGAAACCTAGACACCTCCACAAACATTGCTTGATATCATTTGCCCTGAATGTGCTCCAATGGACGTGAACATTTGGATGTTTGTAATTCCATGGTGATTTTAAATTTAGTTATCAAATTTATGTAATTGACCCATTTTACGTCAGAGGAGAGCCAGGTGGAAGGTAAAGCTGCTGTTTTTAACTGAGCCCCACTAGGTGAGTAAGCGGAGTCCACACAGGACACACGCTGTGCTCTTAACCGTCCAGCAGCTACTTCCCGCCGCCTGGGAGACTCACTTTGCTGGATTGCTTTAGGGGAGTCTGCATGGGGTTGACCCCCTCCCCTCCCACTTCCTCACTGTGCAGTCTGGATCAAGTTAGCCTGTTCTTCACGGGGTGGGTCTGAGAAATACTTGTGGTCATACATGTAAAATGTATTCAGTAAATGTTTATTATTGTTGCTGTTACTCGGCTGTTTGTATTTGAAATAGTGAACTCTTAGTAAGTGAACTTCCTGTTTGGTAATGCTACGTTCTGTCTTTTTGTTAGATGTAGACAGGAATCTTTGAAGAGCCTGTGTAGTGTGCATTGAAGCATCTGTTTGGTGAATGTTACTTTGGTGGCTCAAAGGAGTTTAAATGCGCTTCCCAGAGATCCTGGCTTGCATTAATATATTCATTTATTCACTAGGAGAGTAATTCATTTTTTATTACACAGTAGCTTATAGCAGGTGTTAGAAACTCCTGTCGTTAACACTAATGGCAGTCAGCATTGAACTTTTTTTTTCTCCCCCGTCTGCTGTCTTGTGGTTTTCCACCATTTATTCTTAATTGTCATATATAGTGGAAGTAATTAAATTCACAAGAGGAGTCTCCTCCTCTTGTTATAAACGTTTGCACCCCTTTTAAGTTTTCTCGGCTTTCCCAGATTCTGGATTCAATTAACATGCCGATGGGTTTCTGGTTTGTGGGGCAAAATAGTTGGCTTTGGTGTGACATTTTCCCCTTCTTCCTTTCTGCTTGTCTGCGTTTGGTTGATGCACCTGTGTACATAATTCTTAGGCGAATTTTCACTTATTTGGGAGAAGGAATGTAAAGTCTTCATCTAAAGAAACCTAGACACCTCCACAAACATTGCTTGATATCATTTGCCCTGAATGTGCTCCAATGGACGTGAACATTTGGATGTTTGTAATTCCATGGTGATTTTAAATTTAGTTATCAAATTTATGTAATTGACCCATTTTACGTCAGAGGAGAGCCAGGTGGAAGGTAAAGCTGCTGTTTTTAACTGAGCCCCACTAGGTGAGTAAGCGGAGTCCACACAGGACACACGCTGTGCTCTTAACCGTCCAGCAGCTACTTCGTGTAAGGATTTGGGGCTCGGGATTCGAGTGTGTTGATGTAATGCAGGATTTCAGGAAAATGTGTGTGGACTCAGTGTGGAGAATCAGGGAGAAGAGAGCCGCATGCTTCTCATGAGAGAAGTGGTTGTTTCGTTTTAAGCAAGGAAGCATTCTTCTAAGTAGTTTAACCTGTTACGCCTTCAGAATCCATCTCGCCCCACCCCCCGACGGCTGGTGAGCAGTTTTCAGTTCTCATGAGGTGTGTATATTGTGAGGACATGAATGAAAATGGGATAAAGAAGGAGACATCCTCTGATTACACTGATGTCTTTTTAAAAGATATATCATAATGCTGTTGGGGTTTAAAAACTTTGTAGATGGTGGTGGTGGCAGCTTGAAATCCGTTTTACAGGACAAGGAGACTCAGCTGTGCCTCACGTATGCTGTTGTCTCGCAGTTTTCATGGTCGTGGATTACTCTGTGTGTGTGTGTGTTGGAGTGGGGGACAACTCAGACTTTTCTGCAGTGTGTTTTGGAAACTTCCATTGACGGGTTCAAACTTTCCATAAGCTCACAGAGATGGTTTAAAGTTTTAATTTGATTTAATATTTAGTTCCAGCTGTTAACTAGCAGATTTTCTTTTCTTTTTTTGAGTTAGACTTGAAAGGGCAGAGAGATTTGCTTTTGCTTTCTTCTCAAGTATAAAAATGTCAAACTCCCAAGTTATTCGTACTCTTTGTTGAAACCATTAGAGGGTAGAAAGCCCACAGCCAGGCCTCGGCAGACAGGAGCAACTACCTCTAGATGAGAAGCAGCTGCACCCTGAGGACCAGGGCGGGAAGAGCCCGCCGGACACACACAGCTGCTGAGGCCTAGCGTTTACTGTTGCTATCTCTTTGGGTGGAACGAAAAATTAATCTCTTTCAGCCGCAGAGGCAGCTTATGCTATACCATCTGAAGTACACGAGGCGGAAATTGAAGATTTACTTTGTAAAAAGAGCTCTAGGGGCACCGTTGGAAAGGTCTTTCTGTGTTGATAGTCTTGTGCATTAGGGATGGAAAGCATTTTCAGTGAGAGTGCTTAGGCCCTTCTGTAACATGAACTTCCCCTTTGACCTTGCAGTTGAGGCCGCTCTGCTTGTCCCTGGTGAAGTGGTAGAGCAGTACTGTTCAGTTCCGAAGGACCTCATTGTTATTTTAGCTTTGAGTCTCCCATCCAGGATAGGGTGACCTCCTTTGGGTGATGGAAGATACTGAACAACAATAATAAAAAAAAAAAAAGTAAAAGTGCTCCATCTGAGGAGTGGAATTTTGCGGGCGGGTAAATTGTAGTGTCTCCATCCGCAGCTCCAACCGCATCATGTGCCCTGAGTATGCGTGTGTGAGTGAAGTGGGTCAGCCTGGGTTGCCCAGAGAGGATGACTAGAGAGTTTTCAGTCGAACTATTTCCAGCTTGGAAAATTCCCATTTCTATTTCCAGGGCTGTTCAGTCTGGAGATAGAGGGCAAATTAAAGAGTACAGTTATAGAAGTGGGATCGGGTTTTGGCACGGGCAGCTTGGTAGCTGCAGTTTTGGCAGAAGATCATCAATGGGTTTGGCTCAGCTCCCTAGGAAATGCTGAAGAGACAAGCGAAGGAATACCGTGAAGCCCCCAGGCCCCCTCCTCAGCCTGCAGTGGGGCTTGTTATAAGGAAGACTGAGGGAAGGCTGAACATACGGTGGATCAAAAACAGCAGTCTCTGATTCTGGCCTTCAGCGTAGCACCTACAGCCTCTTTTAGCACTCACATCTTCGACGGCTGTGTTTTGGAGACCAGGCACACATCATATAAAGGGGTTCTTCTCACACCTTGAGCCTCGATGTGTTGTCATTCACATCTGCCATTCCTGGTTTTCTCACCCTCTGGGTGGGGCAGGTTGTAGCTGTGGGTTCCGAGGGGGTGGCGGGGCCGCCGTATCTAAGAGCTAGTGCTCCTCAAGTCGTCGGGGTTATATTCGGTCCCGTGATGATGCACAGCTTCTGTCCTCACAGCCCAGGGCCAGACTGTGAGGAGGGGGAGTCCCTCCGGGCACGGCAGATGCAGCTTCTCCGTCAGCACTGTCCGTGGGTGGGAGGCCACTTGTTAGTGTCGCTTCTGCGCTGCACGGTGGCTGGGCACCTGAGATGACCTTGCTGGTCTGCTGTGTCCACAAAGAAGGCCAGGCTGTGTGTCTTCGTGCCCACCTGGTTTCTCTGTCTGGAGACTTTCGTCAAGCTCTGCATCAGATTGTCTGCCTGTCAGATACTCCTTCACTGTAAACATGGAGACCATGCAGTTACTGCGGTGATTTGGGTGATTACTATTTTTCTTTGATTCTAAGGTGTATTTGGGTTTTTTTTTTTAATAGTTATTTTGACTGTATCAGGTCGTAGATTTGGCATGCAGGATCTTCAGGATCTTCATGCCACCTACTGGCATGCAGTAGGTGGGATCTAGTTCCCTGACGAGGGATCGAACTCAGGCCCCTTTGAATCAGGAAGATGGCATCTTAGCAACTGGACCACCAGGGAAGTCCCTGTATTTGGTGTTCATGTTTTAGAATGTCTAAAACAAGAAATAACCAGGGGACATCACTGCCATAGTGTCTGGAGCCCCAGCAGGAGTGGTTTTGGTCATGATGGTGTATCTTGTAACCATAACTTCAGCCAACTTCTAGGCTCTGTTGGGTTTTTATGTGTTGGGATTAATTCCTATTTAAACAAGATTCAGAATTCATTTCAATGCTGGATCATGTCATTAAGTTATTTTGAATAAACAAGGCACAGGGATGAAGCAGCCCGGTATAAATTCAATATGAGCTTTTTAAAAAAAGCTATTGTGGCCAGAATTTATGGCACCTAAAAGAAGAAAGGGGGCCCCCCAGTGGATGAAGTTCTCTTAGGCCCACAAGGATTGTCTGTTCTGGGGCAGCTGAAGGGTTGGTGGGAACAACTGGACTTGAAATTCAGGGAAAAATATCAGGTGTCTGGCGGCGTGACTAGGGTGTCTTGAGGCGGCGTGACTAGGGAGTTGGGCAGTGGTGAATGGATAATGGTGTGGTGCATCCCGATCTGATAGAACACAACCAGGAATGTTTTGCTTTTTGGTAAAGGAAGAGGATGCTGTGAAATATGAACACCGTGCTCCCCGCGAGGAGATTTTACCGCATCTCAGAGTAGGTGTGTGATTCTAAGGGGAGAAGAGAGACGTCTTCAGCCGATACTTGAAAGGGGGCCGTGGGGAGTCCCGGGAAAGCTGGGTGTTGTTTTTTTTTTGTCTGGCGAGGATGGCTGCCATGAGGTGAGGCTGGTTCTGTTCACTGGTCACACAGACCGGACGCCTCTACTTTGAATACAGGGCGGCCTGGCGTCCAATGAAGACACTGGCCTCACGAACCCCCGAGGTCTGGGTTCTCATCTCTGCCTTTCTCGATGGAGTCCAAACACGCCTTCCTGACGTTCATGCAGGCTTTCTCCCTCTCTCTGCTGGCCTCCTACATACGTTTCAGTGCGGGTGTGCTGTGTTCGGTTGGTAAGAAGGAGGTCCATTTGTGTCATGAAGCCTGCTTATTTATACCTTATACCTCGGAGCAGCAGCTGTGTGTGTGTATGTGTGTGTGTGATTACTTTCATATTTGCTGATGTTTTGTTGTTGTTTTAAAAGGAGTGACCACCTTATGAGTTAAACTTGGAACTTATTCTTGCCTCCTGAAAAGTTTCTGTGTGGTCCCTCTGTACACAGGCTTTTGTGCGGCGTTATAAATGGGCTGTTTTGGCATTGGCGGCAGCTTCAGTTGGCAAGGAGAGCGGCAGCCTGAATCATGCTCCTCCTGCGTGCTTCCAGGCGTCCGGGGCTCCTCGGCCGGTCTCCTCTCTACAGACTCATGTGGGCTTGGCTAGAGAGTTGGGAAAAAGGAGCAGGTACTCCTGTAGATAAGCGTTTTTAAAAGAAAGGTCACTGAGCTGAGTCTTGAGGCTAGGAGGTATTTAAAGTCCATGTTGGTTTTTCTCTCTTTTTTTTCTCCCATGAATAGTGTGCTCTCAGGAGTGGCAGAGAAGCTCAGCTCTGTCTGCCGGCCCCTCACTGGACAGACAGGCAGGAGTCCTCGTCCCATAAACCCAGCCTTTACTACTCGCTTATCTTCCCAGCTTCCCTCCTCCCTGAAATCCTATTTGTTTCTTACACTCAAATTAATTTATTGACATGTAGTTCTTTGTAACAGAAAGCATCAAAGGCCGCTGTAAATCTGAGCAATTGTGCTTATTAGCCAAGGCTCCGTGAGGCCCCAGGTTTGAACAGCTACAGCCCTGCGTCCCCTCCCCGCGTTCATGTCGCACTGTCCTCTGTCGGTGAGCTGTCTCCTGGTAACGCGCACTGCCACTGTCCCGAAGCAGCAGACTCGGGGAGGGGCACACCTGCCTCTGCAGGGTCAGGCGTGGTGTGCGAGGCCCGTGTGGGGACAGGAAGCGGCTGCGTCTTGGGCTTTTCTTCCCTTCCCCTTCTCAGTGCTCTCACTTGGCTCCCCTAGCCAGCCTGTACGTGAAGTTGTCTGAATGTCTGTGAGGTGGGAAGGTGACGCAGCAGACGTTGGATGGAGTGCTTCCAGCTAGTGGAATGGTGGAAGGGTGGCCTGCCACTCCAGCCTCACTGCAAGGTCTAAATTTTCTGCACGTACTCATCAAATGGAGGACTTCCCAAATGGCTCAGTGGTGAACAATCTCCCTGCCAAGCAGGAGACGTGCATGTGACCCCTGGGTCGGGAAGGTCTCCTGGAGGAGGAAATGGCAGCCCAGTCCAACATGCGTGGAGGAGTCTTGAGGGCCCCAGTTCTACGGGGTCGCGGGAGTCGAGCACAGCTTAGTGACTGACCAACAATAGCAGCCCGTCAGATGAGCACCGTAGAGCAGCTTTTGCAAATGCTATGTAGCACAAGGCGACTTTACTGAGATAAAGCAACACTGTGTTTTCATGGCTGAACAGTTCCACTTATGGAACTGTTGGCCATTATACACGATGCTGCTAGGAACACGTTTCTGTGTGGACGTAAGTTTCATTTGTTGGTATTGGGCATATCCATATATACCTTGGAGTGGAGTTGCTGGGTGCTATGGTAGCTTGGCTGAACTTTTTCAGGAACAGCCAGACCGATTTTCAGAACCATTGGCCCATTTCTTATTCCTCCAACCAGTGTGTGATCCAGTTTCTCCACATTATTGTCAGCACTTAACTATTATCTTCTTTGGATTACAGCCATCCTGGAGGGTATGAGATGGTGTCTCATTGTGGTGTCGATCTGTGGTTCCCTTGTAACGGACGGTGTCAGGCATATTTTCATGTGTTTTATTGTCTGTCCAATTGCTTATCTTAGAGTAGAAGTTGAGGTTAATTCTTATCATCCCCTTACCTATTGAGAAAGTTTCAATATATTCATATGTTACTAGTTTAAATGTTTAGTTTAATGCTAGCTTTGAACAAAGCACTGTGGAGATTTCAAAAACAAAACACCTTTCTCTTTAGGGAACAACAAAATTGTCTAAGAAGGGCTCTTTTTGAATGATAATGTTATTAAAAATACAAAGTTCCAGTCTCAAATCTGCTGCCATTTGATAAGGTAAATTAACAGTTGAAATCCTAGCAAAAAGGGACTCCTGTCACCTTAATTGTTCCTGTTCCTAATGTGAACCCCGCGTTCCTCTGTCTGGAGGAGTCAGAAACCCCTTTAACCAGTTTGCCCCTCGCCTACCCGCTGTGATTTCAACACAGAAAAGGGGTTTTCAGCCAAAGCCTTAAGTGCTTTGCTCTTTCCTGGAAACTGAGATGCTGGTTCCACGCTCAGTTCTTGAGCTGCTCAGGTCTTCTTTCTTCATTAGCCCAAGGCTCAAGGACCTGCCTGAATCTTTACCTACACTTAAAAAAACCAAATGGGAAGACAGTCCTGAGACCACTTTCCTTCGGCCTCCTGTTCCGTGTAAGATAAAGGAGACTGTGTAACGGGGCAGCCTGTTGCTTTAAGTGGTGAAAGGGGCTGCCCTTCTGTTAAGGGTCTACAGCTGGGCGAGGGGCCTGGCGGGCCCAGGTCCACCCAATTTTAATCACAAGCGTCCTTACGTAACAGAGGTAGGAACTTTGGGGCAGAAAAAGGACAGGGTTGAAAACAGAACTTAGAGGTTAGAGTGATAATTTTCGAAGACGGATGAAGGGACCACAAGACAGCAAAGTCGAAAAGGCAAGGCATTGGATTTTCCCTTCAGAACTTCTTTGCCAAACCACCTCCACTTTAACCCCGTGCAAGTGATTTTGACCGTCTGGCCTTCAGAATTTCTCCACATTATTGTCAGCACTTAACTATTATCTTCTTTGGATTACAGCCATCCTGGAGGGTATGAGATGGTGTCTCATTGTGGTGTCGATCTGTGGTTCCCTTGTAACGGACGGTGTCAGGCATATTTTCATGTGTTTTATTGTCTGTCCAATTGCTTATCTTAGAGTAGAAGTTGAGGTTAATTCTTATCATCCCCTTACCTATTGAGAAAGTTTCAATATATTCATATGTTACTAGTTTAAATGTTTAGTTTAATGCTAGCTTTGAACAAAGCACTGTGGAGATTTCAAAAACAAAACACCTTTCTCTTTAGGGAACAACAAAATTGTCTAAGAAGGGCTCTTTTTGAATGATAATGTTATTAAAAATACAAAGTTCCAGTCTCAAATCTGCTGCCATTTGATAAGGTAAATTAACAGTTGAAATCCTAGCAAAAAGGGACTCCTGTCACCTTAATTGTTCCTGTTCCTAATGTGAACCCCGCGTTCCTCTGTCTGGAGGAGTCAGAAACCCCTTTAACCAGTTTGCCCCTCGCCTACCCGCTGTGATTTCAACACAGAAAAGGGGTTTTCAGCCAAAGCCTTAAGTGCTTTGCTCTTTCCTGGAAACTGAGATGCTGGTTCCACGCTCAGTTCTTGAGCTGCTCAGGTCTTCTTTCTTCATTAGCCCAAGGCTCAAGGACCTGCCTGAATCTTTACCTACACTTAAAAAAACCAAATGGGAAGACAGTCCTGAGACCACTTTCCTTCGGCCTCCTGTTCCGTGTAAGATAAAGGAGACTGTGTAACGGGGCAGCCTGTTGCTTTAAGTGGTGAAAGGGGCTGCCCTTCTGTTAAGGGTCTACAGCTGGGCGAGGGGCCTGGCGGGCCCAGGTCCACCCAATTTTAATCACAAGCGTCCTTACGTAACAGAGGTAGGAACTTTGGGGCAGAAAAAGGACAGGGTTGAAAACAGAACTTAGAGGTTAGAGTGATAATTTTCGAAGACGGATGAAGGGACCACAAGACAGCAAAGTCGAAAAGGCAAGGCATTGGATTTTCCCTTCAGAACTTCTTTGCCAAACCACCTCCACTTTAACCCCGTGCAAGTGATTTTGACCGTCTGGCCTTCAGAATCCATTGCTGCTACTGCTGCTGTTCAGGTGCTGAGTCCTCTCCAACTCTTTGCAACCCCATGGACTGCAGCATGCCAACCTTCCCTGGCCTTCACTGTCTCCTGGAGTTGGCTCAAACCAGTAAGCGAATAATCAATTTGTGTATTAAGACCCTAGTTTTTGGTAATGGTTAGCATCAGCCATAGGGAATGAGGCTATGTTGTAGTTATTTGTTTGTCCTCATTAACAGGGGGGTGGACTTGAATTTTAGTTTATGTGAGTTAACTTCTCTTCTGCCCTCATTTTAAAAAAAATCATAAGTGAAAAATTAACTATCACTCAGAATCAAAGTGTTGAATATATGGAATGCCATGTATAATGGCTTTTGAGTTTTTGCCACTTTATTGGTGGAATTCAGTCAGTAATTTAGTTGGGAAACCACATAATACGTGTTTCTATCAAATACAAATTTTACAGGTGATAAATTCTCTGAAGCAAGTTAAGGCAGGTTGTAAGGTAGGGTGGTCAGAGAAGGCTTTTTTGAGAAGGTGACATTTGACTGAAAAATGAGTGTTGCGATGAGGGAGGAGCCAGAGAAAGAGAACTGCGGGGAGGAAGTAAGCTGGAGAGAGTTCTTGGGATGTGGGTTCAGACCTTTGCAGACCACAGCAAGGAGGCAAAGGAAAAAATACGGAAAAGCTGGAGGAATGTCGAGGTTATTGTATCAGTTCTAGTCTGTCAGGACCAGGCTCTGGGTATAGAGGGAGCAGACCCCTCTCCCCTTATGATGAAGAAGTCAAAAAAGTAGTATGAATTATAAAGGAATTGCCTCCTGTACATTTTCTGATTTTTAAAAAACTTCAGTGATTCATGGTTAGACGTTTCTCATGAACATAACAACATCAGAATAAGGAACCTGCTACTTCAGTTTGTGTACACTGCGATACAAGTGTTGTATTCTGTATTTGGGAATTATTACCTGTGTTCGTTGGTAAAAAGTGGTTATGGAGTTGTTTCACATACCATTGGATTTTCCCTTCAGAACTTCTTTGCCAAACCACCTCCACTTTAACCCCGTGCAAGTGATTTTGACCGTCTGGCCTTCAGAATCCATTGCTGCTACTGCTGCTGTTCAGGTGCTGAGTCCTCTCCAACTCTTTGCAACCCCATGGACTGCAGCATGCCAACCTTCCCTGGCCTTCACTGTCTCCTGGAGTTGGCTCAAACCAGTAAGCGAATAATCAATTTGTGTATTAAGACCCTAGTTTTTGGTAATGGTTAGCATCAGCCATAGGGAATGAGGCTATGTTGTAGTTATTTGTTTGTCCTCATTAACAGGGGGGTGGACTTGAATTTTAGTTTATGTGAGTTAACTTCTCTTCTGCCCTCATTTTAAAAAAAATCATAAGTGAAAAATTAACTATCACTCAGAATCAAAGTGTTGAATATATGGAATGCCATGTATAATGGCTTTTGAGTTTTTGCCACTTTATTGGTGGAATTCAGTCAGTAATTTAGTTGGGAAACCACATAATACGTGTTTCTATCAAATACAAATTTTACAGGTGATAAATTCTCTGAAGCAAGTTAAGGCAGGTTGTAAGGTAGGGTGGTCAGAGAAGGCTTTTTTGAGAAGGTGACATTTGACTGAAAAATGAGTGTTGCGATGAGGGAGGAGCCAGAGAAAGAGAACTGCGGGGAGGAAGTAAGCTGGAGAGAGTTCTTGGGATGTGGGTTCAGACCTTTGCAGACCACAGCAAGGAGGCAAAGGAAAAAATACGGAAAAGCTGGAGGAATGTCGAGGTTATTGTATCAGTTCTAGTCTGTCAGGACCAGGCTCTGGGTATAGAGGGAGCAGACCCCTCTCCCCTTATGATGAAGAAGTCAAAAAAGTAGTATGAATTATAAAGGAATTGCCTCCTGTACATTTTCTGATTTTTAAAAAACTTCAGTGATTCATGGTTAGACGTTTCTCATGAACATAACAACATCAGAATAAGGAACCTGCTACTTCAGTTTGTGTACACTGCGATACAAGTGTTGTATTCTGTATTTGGGAATTATTACCTGTGTTCGTTGGTAAAAAGTGGTTATGGAGTTGTTTCACATACCATTGGATGGTTTTTACAAGCCTTTTAAAACTCAAATCCCATTTGCCAGGAAAAGTATTTTTAGAACTTTCACATGGGAGTACAGTATTAATAAGGTTCATAATTCTTGGTAGCTCAGTAAAGTTAATTTTAACTTCGAGGCTAACAAATGTAAGGTAAGTTTTGGTTGCTGCGGTGAAATTCACATAATACGAAACTCATCAGTTGAACCATTTTAAGCTGTGTACGACCCAGAGCTTGCCTTGAACAGGTGAAGCAGAGGAAGGCTCCAGGCTGCCGGCTCTTCTGAGCCCATTTGCTCAGCATCTGCGACAGTGGTGCTGGAGCCACCCACAGGCCCTCGCTCTGCCCTCCCCGACTGTCCTGTCTCGGGCAAGCCCTCTTGCTTCCCCATCAGCGCATTATTTCACCAAAATCTTGTAGAAGTTGCCCAGAATATAGTTAAGCTCACGGAGTGCAACCCTAAGTGCGGATAACACGGGCTGCTGTTGTTTAGTCGCTAAGTCCTCTCTGATTCTTTTGTGATTCCCGTGGACTGTAGCCCACCAGGCTCCTCCATCCATGGGATTCTCTAGGCAGGAACACTGGAGCGGGCAGCCATGTCCTCCTCCAGGGAGATAACATGTGATTTTGCAGTAACGGAGAGTCCATTGTCCGCAGCAGAACTTCTAGATCAGACTTGTACAATTTACAGACTGGAGAGGGATATAGGGCAGGTGCACGGGCTTATTTTTATCCTTTTAATTGTTAGTGTTTTCTGTGCTTCCTATCATTGTGGATATGGTTTAAACAGTCTTATGTCAGTGAACTTAACCCATCGTTGCAGACTGGTCACATCCTGTCACAGAGGGAGCCATTGTGGTCGGACTGTTGGACAAATGCCTTCTAGTTTGTTCGAGAGGCTCTCAGGCTGGTTTTTGAAACAATCATTCTTGGCTGTGCTGGGTCTTCGTTGCTGCTCACGGGCTTTCTCTAGGTGTGGTGCGTGGGCTTCACTGCAGTGGTTTTTCTTGTTGCAGATCATGGGCTCAGCTGCCCTTTGTCGTGTGGTATCTTCCCAGGCCAGTGGTTGAACCCGGGTGCCTTGCGTTGGCAGGTGGATTCTCAACCGCTGAATCACCAGGGAAGTCCCCTCAGGCTGCTTTTAAGGGAGAACGAAGTAGTTTTGTTTAGTGATTTTTAAAAGTTTTCTGAGACCTTGGAGTTGATGGGGAAACTTTATGCCAAATGTATGGGAAGGAAGTGAGGGAAGTGAGAAATAAATCCATTCTCAAATATTTTCGTTAATAATATTTTGTTGGATTTTCTGGAAACTGTTCTGTTTGTTCTACAGTAGGTGAACTGTCACCAGATTCTCTGTGTAGTTAAGAGCTGCTCCAGTACGCCACACCCTCTTTGCCTTGGCTGCCTCACAGACGAGTCCCCTCCCCTCGTTTGAGCATCTCACAGATGTATTTCTTTGCATCTCGTTGAGAAGCAATTCTACTTTACTCCCAGTTTATGGTTGGCCGTGTAATTTTTTAGATGTTTTTCGTGCAACCCTAAGTGCGGATAACACGGGCTGCTGTTGTTTAGTCGCTAAGTCCTCTCTGATTCTTTTGTGATTCCCGTGGACTGTAGCCCACCAGGCTCCTCCATCCATGGGATTCTCTAGGCAGGAACACTGGAGCGGGCAGCCATGTCCTCCTCAGGGAGATAACATGTGATTTTGTAGTAACGGAGAGTCCATTGTCCGCAGCAGAACTTCTAGATCAGACTTGTACAATTTACAGACTGGAGAGGGATATAGGGCAGGTGCACGGGCTTATTTTTATCCTTTTAATTGTTAGTGTTTTCTGTGCTTCCTATCATTGTGGATATGGTTTAAACAGTCTTATGTCAGTGAACTTAACCCATCGTTGCAGACTGGTCACATCCTGTCACAGAGGGAGCCATTGTGGTCGGACTGTTGGACAAATGCCTTCTAGTTTGTTCGAGAGGCTCTCAGGCTGGTTTTTGAAACAATCATTCTTGGCTGTGCTGGGTCTTCGTTGCTGCTCACGGGCTTTCTCTAGGTGTGGTGCGTGGGCTTCACTGCAGGGGTTTTTTCTTGTTGCAGATCATGGGCTCAGCTGCCCTTTGTCGTGTGGTATCTTCCCAGGCCAGTGGTTGAACCCGGGTGCCTTGCGTTGGCAGGTGGATTCTCAACCGCTGAATCACCAGGGAAGTCCCCTCAGGCTGCTTTTAAGGGAGAACGAAGTAGTTTTGTTTAGTGATTTTTAAAAGTTTTCTGAGACCTTGGAGTTGATGGGGAAACTTTATGCCAAATGTATGGGAAGGAAGTGAGGGAAGTGAGAAATAAATCCATTCTCAAATATTTTCGTTAATAATATTTTGTTGGATTTTCTGGAAACTGTTCTGTTTGTTCTACAGTAGGTGAACTGTCACCAGATTCTCTGTGTAGTTAAGAGCTGCTCCAGTACGCCACACCCTCTTTGCCTTGGCTGCCTCACAGACGAGTCCCCTCCCCTCGTTTGAGCATCTCACAGATGTATTTCTTTGCATCTCGTTGAGAAGCAATTCTACTTTACTCCCAGTTTATGGTTGGCCGTGTAATTTTGTTTACGATGTTTTTCTTGTACTCTGACTCAGGAAGCCCATCTCCTTCTCTATTTATGGTAATTACTAGAGAGCATTTTATTTTGGCCCTTAGGGAGTGCCTGCTGGGTTTCTTTGTGTGGACATGTATGTTAAAATTGGAAAGTGTTTTCTTTGAGGTCAGGTCTATTGTAAAATGGTCTGAAAAGTTTGTCAAACCCCAGCTGGCTATAAAAAAGGATTGTTTTGTGTAGGATAACCTCTCTTCCCCCGCCCCTTCCCTTTTCCTGTCTTCTGCTTTTCCTTTCAAGTCCTTAATCATCAACTCTGAAGATAAAAGCTGTCTGTTGCTATCTTGTTGGAAGGTGTGGGGCAGATGGGTCTTTCTGCAAGCTGTGGTATAACTAGAGAATGTTAGGAGCAAAGGCACAGGCGGGCAGCTTAGTCTGTCCTGATTGTGTCCTAGAAGCCCTCTTACCTGGAAGCAGAAATCGAATTATATGTTAACGTGGACAGGAGATCTCACAGAGTGGAGCTCAACAGGCCTCGTTCTGATGGCACAAAGAGAGGAGGAATAAAGCTTTGTTTGTCTCCTACAGGCGGCTTAGGGGCTGGAGTTATCCTGCAGCAGCTTGAGTTTCAGGTTAAGACATCGAACATATGAAGGCTTCTCCTCACCTCCCCTCAGTTTAGTTTTTAGTGATGGGATGCTGGGTTAGAGATGATCTGCCTCTCCTAATCTCTTCCTCCTGATACAGCTAAATCAGAGGGCAACCATAACCCAGTTCCCCTGTATATTTAGTGAGATATTAAGTGTAGTATTGGCAAATCAGGACGTGGCTCTGGCTACAGACAGGCGGGGTTGGTTTTCCTTGTTCAGGTGGAGGCAGGGGCAGAGTAGTTCATTAAGTGTAGTTCAGTTCCTTGAAGCAGCAGGGGCTAGTTCTGTGTTTCAGAGAAAGAAACGCTTGTTTTAGTGTTAGCTAAAACCCTTTTCTTGGTTTTACTGACTTCTCAGCTTTTGAGGATAATGTCAAGAAAATAAGTGTATTTTAAAACATGCTGTGTGTTCTGTTTAAATGGGCACCTGGTTTCCTTGCCCTGTTTTTTTTTTTAAGCTTCATTTCCTCAAAAATTGCTTGGTAGGCTCCTAAGGTGCACCAGGCTCGCTGTTGGGCAGTTGTTAGAACATGGGTGGTTTTAAGGCAGTGAGACTCTTTCCATCCAAGGTGGGAGTGTCGGTGGCTGGTGGTGCCCACCGGGCTGAGCTCTGAGTTCACTGAGAGCTCTGGGCCTCGGCCCCACCCTGGGCCACTGAGTCAGAGAAGGGCGGTGAGGCTGGGCCCTGGTATTGAGCTGCCCAGGGATTTCTAGGGCGGCTGAGCTCCCTGGCTACGCTGAACTGCACCCCCTGTCAGCAGAGGTGGGGATGCTGGTGAGGAAGATGGCAGTGTGGGTTTCTAGGAAGCCCACTGACAGCGTTTTCAGGAGAGCAGAGAGAAATTCAAGGCGAAAAAGCACAGTGGGAGTATGGCAATAGGGGGTGACCCATGGGTGGTGGATCTGATAGAACAATAGTGACCACTTAAAGGGATTATTTTCTGTATTCCTCCTCCAAGTCTTAGAGGCGTCCCAAGGGGCTGCTCTGGACCCCGCCATGACTCACCTGATGGCACAAAGAGAGGAGGAATAAAGCTTTGTTTGTCTCCTACAGGCGGCTTAGGGGCTGGAGTTATCCTGCAGCAGCTTGAGTTTCAGGTTAAGACATCGAACATATGAAGGCTTCTCCTCACCTCCCCTCAGTTTAGTTTTTAGTGATGGGATGCTGGGTTAGAGATGATCTGCCTCTCCTAATCTCTTCCTCCTGATACAGCTAAATCAGAGGGCAACCATAACCCAGTTCCCCTGTATATTTAGTGAGATATTAAGTGTAGTATTGGCAAATCAGGACGTGGCTCTGGCTACAGACAGGCGGGGTTGGTTTTCCTTGTTCAGGTGGAGGCAGGGGCAGAGTAGTTCATTAAGTGTAGTTCAGTTCCTTGAAGCAGCAGGGGCTAGTTCTGTGTTTCAGAGAAAGAAACGCTTGTTTTAGTGTTAGCTAAAACCCTTTTCTTGGTTTTACTGACTTCTCAGCTTTTGAGGATAATGTCAAGAAAATAAGTGTATTTTAAAACATGCTGTGTGTTCTGTTTAAATGGGCACCTGGTTTCCTTGCCCTGTTTTTTTTTTTAAGCTTCATTTCCTCAAAAATTGCTTGGTAGGCTCCTAAGGTGCACCAGGCTCGCTGTTGGGCAGTTGTTAGAACATGGGTGGTTTTAAGGCAGTGAGACTCTTTCCATCCAAGGTGGGAGTGTCGGTGGCTGGTGGTGCCCACCGGGCTGAGCTCTGAGTTCACTGAGAGCTCTGGGCCTCGGCCCCACCCTGGGCCACTGAGTCAGAGAAGGGCGGTGAGGCTGGGCCCTGGTATTGAGCTGCCCAGGGATTTCTAGGGCGGCTGAGCTCCCTGGCTACGCTGAACTGCACCCCCTGTCAGCAGAGGTGGGGATGCTGGTGAGGAAGATGGCAGTGTGGGTTTCTAGGAAGCCCACTGACAGCGTTTTCAGGAGAGCAGAGAGAAATTCAAGGCGAAAAAGCACAGTGGGAGTATGGCAATAGGGGGTGACCCATGGGTGGTGGATCTGATAGAACAATAGTGACCACTTAAAGGGATTATTTTCTGTATTCCTCCTCCAAGTCTTAGAGGCGTCCCAAGGGGCTGCTCTGGACCCCGCCATGACTCACCTGAGAGAAAGCAGGTGCTGCTTCCGTCTGCCCGTGTGCAGGTGTCTCTGATTAGGGACCACTTGAACACTTATCTGCAGGTGTTCAGTCCCCTGCCTTCACTCTTTACTTGGAAGCATCATTTTCCCTAAGTCTCTGAAAACACTGTTAGCCATAAAATGACTTGTCAGCCTTTACCTGACTTCACCCCTAACTTGCAGTAAAGAGGTGAGCTGTGCTCTCCTGCCCTTTGATAAGATTGGAGTCTGGGTGTGATGTTTAACTCCCAGCTGTATTCAGATCTCTAACTTTGACATGTGATCTGAGCTGTGACCTCACCTCCAGGGTCTGTAAGGATAACTCCAACTCACTTAAAACTAAGCTTTTGGTTCCTCCCTCCCTTCCTACTCTCTGCTCCAAAGCATCCTTTTTTTTTTTTTTTTTTGAGACGAAAATAAATTTTATTAGAGTGGGGGAAGGAAGAGTCGCTGCCAGTACAGTGGGCCAGCTTAAGGGAGAAAGTGAGAGACGCTCTGAGAACAGCAGGCCTCACAGCAGTCCGGCTCAAGGGAGAGCCGACCCCAAGCGGGGGTCTTTGATCCATCTTATAGCTAGGGTCTAAGGAGTGGCATGGTTTTTTTTTTTTTTTTTTTTTAAGATTTATTTATTTATTTATTTTGGGCTGGGGTTGGGTTGGGGAGCGAGGGGAGCAGGTGGGCCACGTCTATTGGTCTTTCATTTATTTTCATCTGTCTTTGTTCTTTGGCTCCTGTGGGCCTCCCATCGCGGTGGCGTCTGTCGTTGTAGAGCGCCGGCTCTGGGCGCGTGCGCTCCAGAGCTCCAGCTCGGTGATTGGACACATCAGTCCAGCCGGTCCGCGGCACGTGGGATCTTCCCAGGCCAGGGATCGAACCAGCGCCCTGCAGTGCAGGCTGCAAGGTGGTGTCCTTACCCACTGGACCACCAGCGGAAGCCCTGGCATGGGGTCTTAAGGATCATTGCTGATTGGACAGTCTACTAGATGGGGAAGAGTTATGCATGAGGGAATGACAGTAGGCTGGACTCCAAAATTTTCTGTATTCCTCCTCCAAGTCTTAGAGGCGTCCCAAGGCTGCTCTGGACCCCGCCATGACTCACCTGAGAGAAAGCAGGTGCTGCTTCCGTCTGCCCGTGTGCAGGTGTCTCTGATTAGGGACCACTTGAACACTTATCTGCAGGTGTTCAGTCCCCTGCCTTCACTCTTTACTTGGAAGCATCATTTTCCCTAAGTCTCTGAAAACACTGTTAGCCATAAAATGACTTGTCAGCCTTTACCTGACTTCACCCCTAACTTGCAGTAAAGAGGTGAGCTGTGCTCTCCTGCCCTTTGATAAGATTGGAGTCTGGGTGTGATGTTTAACTCCCAGCTGTATTCAGATCTCTAACTTTGACATGTGATCTGAGCTGTGACCTCACCTCCAGGGTCTGTAAGGATAACTCCAACTCACTTAAAACTAAGCTTTTGGTTCCTCCCTCCCTTCCTACTCTCTGCTCCAAAGCATCCTTTTTTTTTTTTTTTTTTGAGACGAAAATAAATTTTATTAGAGTGGGGGAAGGAAGAGTCGCTGCCAGTACAGTGGGCCAGCTTAAGGGAGAAAGTGAGAGACGCTCTGAGAACAGCAGGCCTCACAGCAGTCCGGCTCAAGGGAGAGCCGACCCCAAGCGGGGGTCTTTGATCCATCTTATAGCTAGGGTCTAAGGAGTGGCATGGTTTTTTTTTTTTTTTTTTTTTTTAAGATTTATTTATTTATTTATTTTGGGCTGGGGTTGGGTTGGGGAGCGAGGGGAGCAGGTGGGCCACGTCTATTGGTCTTTCATTTATTTTCATCTGTCTTTGTTCTTTGGCTCCTGTGGGCCTCCCATCGCGGTGGCGTCTGTCGTTGTAGAGCGCCGGCTCTGGGCGCGTGCGCTCCAGAGCTCCAGCTCGGTGATTGGACACATCAGTCCAGCCGGTCCGCGGCACGTGGGATCTTCCCAGGCCAGGGATCGAACCAGCGCCCTGCAGTGCAGGCTGCAAGGTGGTGTCCTTACCCACTGGACCACCAGCGGAAGCCCTGGCATGGGGTCTTAAGGATCATTGCTGATTGGACAGTCTACTAGATGGGGAAGAGTTATGCATGAGGGAATGACAGTAGGGTCCAAGGAATGGCAAAGGGATCTTACGGATTGAGCGATGTATTATAGCCCAGAGAAGGGAAGGGTCTGGTTTGTCTCTTGCATTCCAAGACCCTCCTCGTTTGCCTTGTTCTTTCGTCCTTGGGCACCACATTTCTCCCTCTCTTTATGTTTAGGGCCAGTTCTCTTGGATACCCTGCTCATATCTAGTTATCTACCTGTTTCCCTTCTCAGGCATTTGGGTCCCCAGTCTCAAGGGAAAAGGGGCAACGACCGTTCGGGCTTCTTGAGGTTGTACGGGGGCGTTGTGGGGCTCTGGGCTCCCAGTGCCTGCTCTCTGTCAGGGTACGTTTAGGGAGAAAGGCGTGGCTCCACGGAACGATATGGCAGCTTGTTGCGGCACTGTCTGGGTGTTGGCCAGGCGATATTCTTGTTGTACTGTCACTTGTAGATTAGTCATATTCTGAAGAAACAAACTTAACAAGAAAGTTAACGATGCATAGTCAAAAGATTAATAGAATTGGAAAAGTTGCTGAGAGCCTAGCCAGCTAGGAGAATCAGAACCAGACATGGGTCTGTGATGTTTGCGTTTCTCTAGCTAGGAGAAGATGCGAGAATTTGGGGCTCAGAAAAGTCTTTACCTGAAAACATCTGTTGCAGTTTTTCCCAGAGCAGAGTGCCTTATTTCTGATCTCCACCCTGAACTCCTCTCAGGGAGCGTTGCAGGCAGGCAGCTTGCGTTGGTCATGATTTATTCCTTAAAGTGGCAGCTGGCACGTGCCACCTGCCAGTGGCAGGGCCCCTTCACAGCACATTTGACCACGCCCTGGGGGCATTTTATGGCCATTGTGTCCCATGATGCTGGGAAGGCTCATTCCCAAGTCTAGCGAAGATTCCATTGGTAGGCCACTCAGTGTGCATCACTAGACCATGAATTCCCGGTGAATTACTAGACCATTACTAGACCAAGAATTTGCAGACACGAGGCAGAGTGAGAGGAAAGTAAAGTTTGTTAGAGTGGGGAAAGGGAGAGTCGCTGCCAGTGCAGTGGGCTGGCGGAAGGGGAAAGTGGGAGACCTGTGAGAACAGCGGGCCAGCTCACCTGCTCCAAAGCATTCTCTTCAGAAGTGCCCCCTTTTACTACAGAAAGGAAAGGCATGTCCTGAGATTTGAAAAAAAAAAAAACAAAAAACCTGGGGGTTGATCTTCCAGTCCTCTCGTCTCAGGTGGTGTGGTGTTGGCTCTGCCCTCTTGGTGTTTCCAGAATCTAACAGTCCTCAGTGTCTCTTGCCTCCCTCCTTGATTCTCCCTTCTTGAGGGGGCCATTGTCACGACCTTCATCTCCACCCCACACCTGCCCACCAGCCCCTGAGCTCCTGATTTTATTCCCCTCCTAGCAGCCTCGGTGAGCTTTTAAAAATGGAACTGGACCACTGTCACATGTTTGCTCAAAACTGTGCCATGGTTTCCCATTTAGAGTGAACGTGTCAGCCTCCCTAATCTGCCTCCTTCCTGCACCACGTCGCCTGAAGTGTCAGGAGTAAACCTCCACCTAACATCCACTGCGCTCGCCCCCTGACTTTTCTCTTATCCCCGTGACAGACATGTCCGTAGAGGGAGGACCATGAGGTTGCTTCTAGAAGGCCATGTTTGCTATTCCTACAGCTGTGCTTGAAAATGAAACTGCTGACGGCATTTTTTGGGGGGTCCACCCTCATGACTTTGGAGAAACTTTGTCATCCTGTAGGTAAGTGTGAATCTTCTCATTGACTCATTCACTAGTCTATCAGACTATTTTATGGAACTGAAAAAAAAAAAGACTGCAGGAGGTCTCATCTTGCCTGAAAGAAACAGTGTTAGAGCTGGCTCGAATGAAGGATTCCTTAAAGTGGCAGCGGGCACGTGCCACCTGCCAGTGGCAGGGCCCCTTCACAGCACATTTGACCACGCCCTGGGGGCATTTTATGGCCATTGTGTCCCATGATGCTGGGAAGGCTCATTCCCAAGTCTAGCGAAGATTCCATTGGTAGGCCACTCAGTGTGCATCACTAGACCATGAATTCCCGGTGAATTACTAGACCATTACTAGACCAAGAATTTGCAGACACGAGGCAGAGTGAGAGGAAAGTAAAGTTTGTTAGAGTGGGGAAAGGGAGAGTCGCTGCCAGTGCAGTGGGCTGGCGGAAGGGGAAAGTGGGAGACCTGTGAGAACAGCGGGCCAGCTCACCTGCTCCAAAGCATTCTCTTCAGAAGTGCCCCCTTTTACTACAGAAAGGAAAGGCATGTCCTGAGATTTGAAAAAAAAAAAAACAAAAAACCTGGGGGTTGATCTTCCAGTCCTCTCGTCTCAGGTGGTGTGGTGTTGGCTCTGCCCTCTTGGTGTTTCCAGAATCTAACAGTCCTCAGTGTCTCTTGCCTCCCTCCTTGATTCTCCCTTCTTGAGGGGGCCATTGTCACGACCTTCATCTCCACCCCACACCTGCCCACCAGCCCCTGAGCTCCTGATTTTATTCCCCTCCTAGCAGCCTCGGTGAGCTTTTAAAAATGGAACTGGACCACTGTCACATGTTTGCTCAAAACTGTGCCATGGTTTCCCATTTAGAGTGAACGTGTCAGCCTCCCTAATCTGCCTCCTTCCTGCACCACGTCGCCTGAAGTGTCAGGAGTAAACCTCCACCTAACATCCACTGCGCTCGCCCCCTGACTTTTCTCTTATCCCCGTGACAGACATGTCCGTAGAGGGAGGACCATGAGGTTGCTTCTAGAAGGCCATGTTTGCTATTCCTACAGCTGTGCTTGAAAATGAAACTGCTGACGGCATTTTTTGGGGGGTCCACCCTCATGACTTTGGAGAAACTTTGTCATCCTGTAGGTAAGTGTGAATCTTCTCATTGACTCATTCACTAGTCTATCAGACTATTTTATGGAACTGAAAAAAAAAAAGACTGCAGGAGGTCTCATCTTGCCTGAAAGAAACAGTGTTAGAGCTGGCTCGAATGAAGGAGCCAATGAAGGTTTCCAGGTTTGTTGAGGTGGCCGAAGTCATTGTGATCTTGGCAAACCATTGTGGAGTAGTGATACTGGCTAAACCTTGGCATTGGACTAGGAACTGAATTTACTAGTTACAGATATCTCAGTTTGAATAAAACAGGTGTCTTGTCCTAAGGGCCCTGGTTGCATGGATCATGCATTCTGTGCATTATAAAGACTGAGAGGTGAGGGGAAATACTGAAAGAAGAAGGTTGGTAAATTGAGCCTAATCGACTGTTGTGTATTGATTGGTTGTAGGGTTTGAGGTTGGACTTTGTGTGTATGTAGTCTTTATTTAAGGGTGAAGTGTTGTTGAAGTCTCACTCAGTATTTGGTTAATACACACCAGCACTCTTCGTTTTCTGGTGTCTGTTTTGAGGTGGGGTGCAGGAGCGGTTGCCCCTGTTTGAGATGCTTATCTCTTGTCAGTTGTGTTGAGGGGGTGTCGGGAGCTCTAGAGAGGGAAGGGCGTCAGATCTCTACGCTAAGTTGGATTGATGATAACTTTGTCGGCCATGCTAAGAAATTTGGAAATTCCCCCTGTGGGAGCCCCTGGGGAGCTACACAAGGCTTTTTATCTGGTGAAGGAAGCCCCAAAATGAATGATTTTTAGAATGTAAATCGACACAGTTACTATTGACATCAAAATCAGAGATTGGGAAGGGCAGAGGAATCCGAGTGGAAGGTATTAGGAGAGACGAAACAAAAAACCAGCGAAAAGTCAGGTTGCCATTGAATTGCATTAGATTTGATGATTATAATGTCTTTTGATGGCAGCGAGAGCAGTTTTTATGTAGGTAAGGCGGGAGTCAGGTCCCTTGCAGGCTCTGTGCACCTGTGGTTCTCAGTGTGATCCATGACCAGCAACAGCATTATCTGGGAGGAACTGTGGGTGGAACCCGTATGTGTGGCGTGTGAAGCTTCAGCGTTGTTTCTCACACATGCTCAGGTTGGCAGCTACTCCCTTGGTCATTTGTTTGTACATGAGCAAACAGAAATTCAGAACTGGAATCCAGGTCTCTTACCTCGTAATCACTGTTACTGTGTGTTCACTCTGTTGAAGTATTTTTGAACGCCTGCTGAATAATAGACTCAACCCTACGTGTCGGGAACACAGACCTGAAAACGACGCATGGCAGGTGCTCTGGAATCGTAGACTAGTCTGGGAGCTGTGTCTCAGCCTCTTCTGCAACACTGGGAAAGGTTCACGTGGTCTTGCTGCTTATAGAATGTGGTGGCCAGAGTGCACGAGACCTGCATTCTGTAGCGTGTGATTGCGCTTTCCAGTGGGAAGCGCTGTTGGGAAGAGTGACAGACAGGATCCATTCCAGTAATGACAAGGCACAAACTAATTCTCAGATGGTCCTTAGCTCTGGGGACCGCTGGGGGATACAAGAAAAGGGGGAAAGGGCAGACATGATTCGGTGTTCGTTTATGGTTAAATCCAAGGACAGAGTTTGTGTACCTTACTATAACTTGAACATTTTCATAAATGGCCCCCAAAGCCCTTACGTGTTTTACAGTGTAGCATGACCAGACAACCAGTCCCCTGGGCATGTGTGGACCCTCGTGCTGATTTCCTGCGTGGAGGTCGTTTCTTAGCCAGGAGAGGTCAGTAACTCAGTCAGGTATTGACAGAGCTCATAAAGTGACCCCGTAGTGCCCCAGGGCCTGGGCGAAGAAACAGAAGTCTGAAAATTGCCCTAACCCTGTCCATGGCTCAGAGGCCCATAACCTCGACTGGCCCCGGCGAGAGGCGGGGCAGTAGTCAATCTCAGAAGTTTGGGTCACAGCATTGGTGCTGGGAGACTGGCTGGAGGGGTGCTGGGTTTTGTCTGGCCTTAATACCAGAGGATTTATTTTGCAGGAGAATTCCTTAGAAAATGATTAACACAGGGCGTGTCTTAAGGGTTTCGTTTGTAAACTGAAGAATCTTGTATTCATCTTCTGAATTTCATGTACGTTGCCTGAAAATCTGAAAGGTGAGACGTAGCAAAACAAATGGGAACCGCTGTCCAGAAAGTGGTATGGGGCAGTATCTGTTCTTAGCTACTTTAAGACTCTGGTTTTCTAGTGGGGGGGTATTCTCATATTCCAGAATTTTCCTGCTAGGCTGAGTAATACACACAAGGGTACCTGTTTTTTGAAGAGTCTCAGGAACATAATGAAATGCGTTAGCAAGAAACGCAGCCAGTTGAAAAACTCTGTCCAGTTAATCCTCAGTGCTGCTCTCGAACAGTGAGGATGGTGCATTCTTCAGCCAAGCTGTCCATTTTGGACACACGTGGCTGATGAGCTCTTGAAATGTGTCCAGTAAAAGTTAAGGAACTTAATTTTTAATTTTAATTAAGTCAATCATAAGTAGCCACATGGGGCTGGTGACTCTGTTGGGTAGTGCTGCTTAGAATATGCCAGTTGCGGGGTTTGGGGTTATTAACATAAAAAGGCTGTAACGATGAAAAGATCCAAATCAAGAATGCCTTTGGGAACTGCTTGTTAAAGATGAGGCTGTCGTAGAGTCACACATTCGCATTGCTGACACGGAATTGTCCCGCTTTCTGGATTCTTTTTCTGAGACACTGGGTCAAGTATTTATTTACAATTTGATTTAATTTCACCCTCATTCCCTCCACTGAAGGTAGATCTCTAGTCCAGATTTCTGCCAGTTTCTTGGAGATAATGCCGCTCTGGATCTTGAGTCCTTTTTGATTGTGTTGAAACAACACACTGTCAGACCGGGAGCTGCAGGGGGTTGAATGCTGTGCAGCGTGGCCCTCGCTGCGGGTCCCTGCCTGCACCGGTTAACCGTGAGCAAGCGCTGCCGCCGCCGCTGCCTTGACAACGGCGGGGTCTGACATGCTCAGACGCCAAAAAGCTGACTTGGCAGCTGCCCAGCCGATTTTTATAAAGGCTCAGTTGGTGGCCGAAGATTCAGGCTGTCAGAGTTGTGTTATGCAATAAATTGTTTGCAGCAGAAGTTCTTAATCCAATTTTAGCTGTAGCTTTTTTTTTTTTTTTTTAAATAGGCGGTAATCAAAGATAAGTACACATTATTTAATGGGAGTTTGGAAGAAGTAAAACTCTCCTTGCATAAGCATTTTCAGACCGTTTACTTTATCCCGGGAGGTATGTGTGTCGGAGGAAATCTGCTTGGAGTGCTTTTAGTCTAAAACCAAGGCAAAGGAACGTCATTCACAAGTTCAGTAAGTCAGTGGCTTCCTGGCCATCTATCTGATTGCTAGGTGCGAAAGGTCCTCCATTTCTGTTTGATGTCTGAGTGTTGACAGATAAACCCGTTTATGGAACTGAAAAAAATGGATTAACTTCATGTTGATTTAAGAAACTGAGTTGATTTCCAGTGGAGAAAATATTTTGTTCAAAGTGGAAGAAATAGTAGTTTTAGCCTAAGTTGTACCTTTTCCTTACGTTTACTTTACAATTTTTTTTCTCTCGCTCTGGCTCTTTAAATCCTTGTGTATATGGACTCTGTGCCAAAATTTTAAAAGTCAATCATAAGTAGCCACAGGGGCTGGTGACTCTGTTGGGTAGTGCTGCTTAGAATATGCCAGTTGCGGGGTTTGGGGTTATTAACATAAAAAGGCTGTAACGATGAAAAGATCCAAATCAAGAATGCCTTTGGGAACTGCTTGTTAAAGATGAGGCTGTCGTAGAGTCACACATTCGCATTGCTGACACGGAATTGTCCCGCTTTCTGGATTCTTTTTCTGAGACACTGGGTCAAGTATTTATTTACAATTTGATTTAATTTCACCCTCATTCCCTCCACTGAAGGTAGATCTCTAGTCCAGATTTCTGCCAGTTTCTTGGAGATAATGCCGCTCTGGATCTTGAGTCCTTTTTGATTGTGTTGAAACAACACACTGTCAGACCGGGAGCTGCAGGGGGTTGAATGCTGTGCAGCGTGGCCCTCGCTGCGGGTCCCTGCCTGCACCGGTTAACCGTGAGCAAGCGCTGCCGCCGCCGCTGCCTTGACAACGGCGGGGTCTGACATGCTCAGACGCCAAAAAGCTGACTTGGCAGCTGCCCAGCCGATTTTTATAAAGGCTCAGTTGGTGGCCGAAGATTCAGGCTGTCAGAGTTGTGTTATGCAATAAATTGTTTGCAGCAGAAGTTCTTAATCCAATTTTAGCTGTAGCTTTTTTTTTTTTTTTAAATAGGCGGTAATCAAAGATAAGTACACATTATTTAATGGGAGTTTGGAAGAAGTAAAACTCTCCTTGCATAAGCATTTTCAGACCGTTTACTTTATCCCGGGAGGTATGTGTGTCGGAGGAAATCTGCTTGGAGTGCTTTTAGTCTAAAACCAAGGCAAAGGAACGTCATTCACAAGTTCAGTAAGTCAGTGGCTTCCTGGCCATCTATCTGATTGCTAGGTGCGAAAGGTCCTCCATTTCTGTTTGATGTCTGAGTGTTGACAGATAAACCCGTTTATGGAACTGAAAAAAATGGATTAACTTCATGTTGATTTAAGAAACTGAGTTGATTTCCAGTGGAGAAAATATTTTGTTCAAAGTGGAAGAAATAGTAGTTTTAGCCTAAGTTGTACCTTTTCCTTACGTTTTACTTTACAATTTTTTTTCTCTCGCTCTGGCTCTTTAAATCCTTGTGTATATGGACTCTGTGCCAAGAAACAACATCCCCAACAAATTATTACTGTTATTATTTTGGATGCTTTCATTGCTCTCTCAAACTGTTGATGGAAGAGGGTGATATGTCAGACAGCAACAAATTGCATTAAGTAGGGTGATTTAACAGCAGGTATATGCATAACTTACACTCTTGGAAATAAAAGGCACTCGTGCAGAGGTTTCCAGACATTTTCCCTGAACGGAGGAAAGGGCTGTGAATGCGTTCTCTTCACCTCCCTCCTGGAGCCAGTCTTTCACAGTTTGTTTTCTTACTGGTCATATCTTTGCAGTCACGTGTCCCCCACCACCCACCATGTGGCGTTTCCTGTTAATCCATCTCACGGTGGAACTGGGCAGGACACTTCCTTTTTTTCCCCAAAGGTGGTGGAAATTCACAAATTCCTCCACTCCCAGAGCCTTGGCACAAGTGGATAGAGATGGAATTACATGCACAAGGTGGCACTCGTAACTCATCCAGTGACTTCTGTAATCCAGACACTTAACTGATTGTCTGAATGAAGGGGTGTTACGTTAGGAGGTCTTTCTGCCCTTGAACCTGAATGTTCCCTTCCCTCCCAACCTGCACACCCCATCCGCCTGGTTTCCTTACCAGAGGCTCTGAAACACATTTGGCTAGCTGTGCTCCGTCCCCGTAGAAGCAGGAGTGTGTTTCTGCGGAACGTGGCGGCACCTTCCAGTGCCCTTGTGCACATGTCTGCACTCCCAGGCCCCCACAGCAGGCTGACATTGCAAACATTGGTGGGAGGTTCTGGGATTCAGCTTCACACAGGTGTGTCGTCCTTCTGTCCATCTATCTGATTGCTAGGTGCGAAAGGTCCTCCATTTCTGTTTGATGTCTGAGTGTTGACAGATAAACCCGTTTATGGAACTGAAAAAAATGGATTAACTTCATGTTGATTTAAGAAACTGAGTTGATTTCCAGTGGAGAAAATATTTTGTTCAAAGTGGAAGAAATAGTAGTTTTAGCCTAAGTTGTACCTTTTCCTTACGTTTTACTTTACAATTTTTTTTCTCTCGCTCTGGCTCTTTAAATCCTTGTGTATATGGACTCTGTGCCAAGAAACAACATCCCCAACAAATTATTACTGTTATTATTTTGGATGCTTTCATTGCTCTCTCAAACTGTTGATGGAAGAGGGTGATATGTCAGACAGCAACAAATTGCATTAAGTAGGGTGATTTAACAGCAGGTATATGCATAACTTACACTCTTGGAAATAAAAGGCACTCGTGCAGAGGTTTCCAGACATTTTCCCTGAACGGAGGAAAGGGCTGTGAATGCGTTCTCTTCACCTCCCTCCTGGAGCCAGTCTTTCACAGTTTGTTTTCTTACTGGTCATATCTTTGCAGTCACGTGTCCCCCACCACCCACCATGTGGCGTTTCCTGTTAATCCATCTCACGGTGGAACTGGGCAGGACACTTCCTTTTTTTCCCCAAAGGTGGTGGAAATTCACAAATTCCTCCACTCCCAGAGCCTTGGCACAAGTGGATAGAGATGGAATTACATGCACAAGGTGGCACTCGTAACTCATCCAGTGACTTCTGTAATCCAGACACTTAACTGATTGTCTGAATGAAGGGGTGTTACGTTAGGAGGTCTTTCTGCCCTTGAACCTGAATGTTCCCTTCCCTCCCAACCTGCACACCCCCATCCGCCTGGTTTCCTTACCAGAGGCTCTGAAACACATTTGGCTAGCTGTGCTCCGTCCCCGTAGAAGCAGGAGTGTGTTTCTGCGGAACGTGGCGGCACCTTCCAGTGCCCTTGTGCACATGTCTGCACTCCCAGGCCCCCACAGCAGGCTGACATTGCAAACATTGGTGGGAGGTTCTGGGATTCAGCTTCACACAGGGGTGTGTCGTCCTTCTGTCCGACTATGTCTTGGATACTGGTTTTATTTTTTGTGGTGGCAGTGTTCAAAATGATCGGTATGGTAGTGAAGACCTTTGCTGGAAGGAACCTAGTCCCTAGTTGACCTGTGTCCCAGTTTATACCAGTTGTCCCAGTGTCATTAGCAGTGCCCTTGGCTGTGATGATAAATTACTTGGTCACTCCTTCCTGTAATGGAAGAGGCTCTTAGGCAGTTTGCTCACAAGTAGTGGGAAATTAACTCTCTTCCATGGGGACCTGTTTCCTTTTTAAATAGTTGTAATTGTTACAGAATGTGTATACGTTTTTAAAAAAAACTTGATCAGGGCTTCCCCTGATGGTCCAGTAGTTAAGGACACCGCCTTGCAGTGCAAGGGGCGCCGGTTCGATCCCTGGCCTGGGAAGATCCCACGTGCCGCGGAGCGGCTGGACCGATGTGTCCAATTACTGAGCCGGAGCTCTGGAGCGCATGCGCCCAGAGCCGGTGCTCTGCGATGACGGACGCCACCGCGATGGGAGGCCCACAGGAGCCAAAGAACAAAGACGGATGAACATAGAGAAACGAAAGACCAATAGAAGTGGCCCGCCTGTTCCCCTCCTTCCCCAACCCGACCCCCGCCCAAAATAAATAAATAAATCTTTAAAAAAAAATTGATCAAATTGATTCCATAGAGCTTAGGCTTTTTCATCATTGTTTTCCCTCTCCTGAGTCACAATGGCCTGAATTTGAAACCATTAAAAAAAATAGGGAGACGCAGGGCTTCCCCTGGTGGTCCAGTGGGTAAGGACACCGCCTTGCAGTGCAAGGGGCACCGGTTCGAGCCCTGGCCTGGGAAGATCCCACGTGCCGCGGGGGCCAAAAGTAAAATAAATAAATAAATCTTTAAAAAAAAAAATGGAGATGCAAAGAAATTGCATAAGGATTCTTTTTTTTAAAATTTTTTTATAGACAATTTTTACTTTTATTATGTATTTTCATTCATCTGTATTCTTCAGCCTGTGTGGGCCTCCCCTCGCAGTGGCCTCTGCCGTTGCAGAGCACTTGCTCTGGGCACATGCGCTCCAAAGCGCTGGGTCGTAATTGGACTCACCGGCCCAGCAGCTCCACGGCACGCAGGATCTTCCCGGGCCAGGGATTGAACCGGTGCCCGCTGCACTGCAAGGCGAACTCTTCACCCACTGGACCACCGGGGAAGCCCTGCATAAGGATTCTTTGAGAGCTGCCTTTAGACTGGACACTCTGCCAGTTCTAGAAGCCAGCTGTAAAGGCCAGTCAGAGGAAATCCCTCTCCCGCCCGCTACCTTCTCCTCGTATTCGCCAGCAGCTGTAGCTGGTGCTTGTGAGTGGTTTGTTTTTCATATAACATTTTAATGTTACATGAAACCTTACATATGTTTCACGTATATAATATTTCATATAACATTAGTAATTTTAATGATGCTTTCCTTTAGGAGCTAGTGTGAGTTACTTGTTGGCCATTTTGTCTTTAATAACAGATTTCTGTTCTGGCATCTGGCCTGTAGTGATGTCCTGGACCATTACCACACAGTGGGCCGATGGACAGTAGCTGGTTGCCCCGCCAGCTCCTGCTTCTCTCCATCCTCGGAACCTTTTGGGCAAGACCCTGAAACTCATCTTTAGAAGATAACTGAGTTTCTTGATTCCCTTCACATATCTTTTAGCATTTATTTATTTATTTATTTATTTGTTTTGCTTATTTATCTTTTTGGGGGGTGGAGTGGGGAGGGTGGACGGGCGGGCCACGTCTATTGGTCTTTCATTTCTCCATTTTCATCCGTCTTTGTTCCCTGGCTCCTGTGGGTCTCCCATCGCGGTGGCCTCTGTTGTTGCAGAGCACCGGCTCTGGGCGCATGCGCTCCAGAGCTCCGGCTCGGTAATTGGACACATCGGTCCAGCCGCTCCGCAGCACGTGGGATCTTCCCAGGCCAGGGATCGAACCGGTGCCCCTTGCACTGCAAGGTGGTGTCCTTACCCACTGGACCACCAGGGGAAGCCCCACATATCTTTTAATCTAAAGGGAGTAGCATGGTGTGGTCCTGGTCCACAGGGGAAGCTGAGCAGAGAATCTGAGCTTAACTGCACAGACAGGTGTTGGGCCAAGCGTTTGGTGTGTAGCGGGCACCCACGAAGCGTTTGCCACTGTCATATGGCTGGCACTCCACATCCAGGGGTTCTGCATTCCTGGATTCAACTGGGGCGGATGGAAAACATTCAGGAAAAGCCTTCCAGAAAGACACCAAAAGCAAAACTTGGTGGTGTTCCACCAGCAAATGTGTAAATATTTGCCCCACCAGTAGAAATGTAAATAGCATGTACACGGTATTCAGTATTACAAGTAATTAGAACTGACTTAAAGTGTAGGAAGACAGTGAACCATATTATACAAGAAACTTGGGCGCCCTGGGGTTTTGGCATCTCTGGATGGTCTTGAGTCACTCCCCGTCTTCGTGGCTCCAGGGGTGCTGTCCCCTGAGGGACAACAGAGCTGGGGGTCCCATCCCGAGAGATTCCTTTCGAGAAGGGGGAGAGCCATTAGTAATTTAGCCACTAGTGAGTTACTTGTTGGCCATTTTGTTTTTGATTTCTGTTCTGGCATCTGGCCTGTAGTGATGTCCTGGACCATTACCACACAGTGGGCCGATGGACAGTAGCTGGTTGCCCCGCCAGCTCCTGCTTCTCTCCATCCTCGGAACCTTTTGGGCAAGACCCTGAAACTCATCTTTAGAAGATAACTGAGTTTCTTGATTCCCTTCACATATCTTTTAGCATTTATTTATTTATTTATTTATTTGTTTTGCTTATTTATCTTTTTGGGGGGTGGAGTGGGGAGGGTGGACGGGCGGGCCACGTCTATTGGTCTTTCATTTCTCCATTTTCATCCGTCTTTGTTCCCTGGCTCCTGTGGGTCTCCCATCGCGGTGGCCTCTGTTGTTGCAGAGCACCGGCTCTGGGCGCATGCGCTCCAGAGCTCCGGCTCGGTAATTGGACACATCGGTCCAGCCGCTCCGCAGCACGTGGGATCTTCCCAGGCCAGGGATCGAACCGGTGCCCCTTGCACTGCAAGGTGGTGTCCTTACCCACTGGACCACCAGGGGAAGCCCCACATATCTTTTAATCTAAAGGGAGTAGCATGGTGTGGTCCTGGTCCACAGGGGAAGCTGAGCAGAGAATCTGAGCTTAACTGCACAGACAGGTGTTGGGCCAAGCGTTTGGTGTGTAGCGGGCACCCACGAAGCGTTTGCCACTGTCATATGGCTGGCACTCCACATCCAGGGGTTCTGCATTCCTGGATTCAACTGGGGCGGATGGAAAACATTCAGGAAAAGCCTTCCAGAAAGACACCAAAAGCAAAACTTGGTGGTGTTCCACCAGCAAATGTGTAAATATTTGCCCCACCAGTAGAAATGTAAATAGCATGTACACGGTATTCAGTATTACAAGTAATTAGAACTGACTTAAAGTGTAGGAAGACAGTGAACCATATTATACAAGAAACTTGGGCGCCCTGGGGTTTTGGCATCTCTGGATGGTCTTGAGTCACTCCCCGTCTTCGTGGCTCCAGGGGTGCTGTCCCCTGAGGGACAACAGAGCTGGGGGTCCCATCCCGAGAGATTCCTTTCGAGAAGGGGGAGAGCCACGGGGCTCGAAGGTGACGCACGAAGGCCAGAGGGGGATCGTGTGGACTTGGAGACGGGCGCTGTGTTTTGTGGGGAGCTTGGTGGCGGCAGAGTGGCTGGTGTTGACAAGCCTGTCTCTGAGAATTCAAGGTGTTGCCCGGCCCTGGTGAAGTGGTCTCTGTGGGGAGTATTTTGTGGGGGCAGCTGTGATCTCAGTCAAGGAGACTGGAGTGATTTTAGGCACTTCACTCAACCCACCCTGGAATCTAGGTCCTGGCAGGCCCAGTGTGGGCAGTGTACGTGGGAGGCATGAGCTTGAGTTGGTCCAGCTTTCAGATCCCCGAGCTCTCCGGCAGTCAGGTTTCAGGAGTGGGGGGCGGGAGAAAGGACTTGCCTCCACGGAGACGTTGTCTCTATAGCTCGGGAAAGAAGATGGCCACCAAAAAAGAGAAAATAAAATGGAAGGACCAGACTTAAAGGCGTGGCAGCTCTTGGGTGGGGATGGGATCTGTCCTTTAAGTTGTCTGACTTGTAACGAGGGAGTTAGGCCTAGGCAGTTTCTGGAGCACTCAGTAGTGCTAGGTTGTTTAGAACTACAAGAAGGCAAATGTTAGGCCCTGGAAGTCCCTTCCGTCTGGCTTTCCAGGACACTCAGCTTGCAGGGAGGGCCCCGTGTGCCCCGTGGTTGGGTGAGGCTCACCTTGCCAGCCTCCCGCCAGGGAGGGGCGTGAGCCGACGTGGTGATTCATCGTGACTGTGCCGCTGTGAACAGCAGTTTGATCTCTAATTTCTAAATTATTACTCAGCCTACTGAGCTTCTGGAAACAAAGGAGGTTCGACGTCTTACCCACTAGGTTTGTGTCTAGGATCAGCATTGAGGGAGGTAACAAGTCTCGACCAGCACTCTAGATTATAAAAGAGCATGTGTGTGTGTTATTTGAGTTTTAATATCTAGGACTTGAAACCCTATATTCTGTGTCTTAAATTTGGACCGAGGCCCATCTCTGGATGGTCTTGAGTCACTCCCGTCTGTGGCTCCAGGGGTGCTGTCCCCTGAGGGACAACAGAGCTGGGGGTCCCATCCCGAGAGATTCCTTTCGAGAAGGGGGAGAGCCACGGGGCTCGAAGGTGACGCACGAAGGCCAGAGGGGGATCGTGTGGACTTGGAGACGGGCGCTGTGTTTTGTGGGGAGCTTGGTGGCGGCAGAGTGGCTGGTGTTGACAAGCCTGTCTCTGAGAATTCAAGGTGTTGCCCGGCCCTGGTGAAGTGGTCTCTGTGGGGAGTATTTTGTGGGGGCAGCTGTGATCTCAGTCAAGGAGACTGGAGTGATTTTAGGCACTTCACTCAACCCACCCTGGAATCTAGGTCCTGGCAGGCCCAGTGTGGGCAGTGTACGTGGGAGGCATGAGCTTGAGTTGGTCCAGCTTTCAGATCCCCGAGCTCTCCGGCAGTCAGGTTTCAGGAGTGGGGGGCGGGAGAAAGGACTTGCCTCCACGGAGACGTTGTCTCTATAGCTCGGGAAAGAAGATGGCCACCAAAAAAGAGAAAATAAAATGGAAGGACCAGACTTAAAGGCGTGGCAGCTCTTGGGTGGGGATGGGATCTGTCCTTTAAGTTGTCTGACTTGTAACGAGGGAGTTAGGCCTAGGCAGTTTCTGGAGCACTCAGTAGTGCTAGGTTGTTTAGAACTACAAGAAGGCAAATGTTAGGCCCTGGAAGTCCCTTCCGTCTGGCTTTCCAGGACACTCAGCTTGCAGGGAGGGCCCCGTGTGCCCCGTGGTTGGGTGAGGCTCACCTTGCCAGCCTCCCGCCAGGGAGGGGCGTGAGCCGACGTGGTGATTCATCGTGACTGTGCCGCTGTGAACAGCAGTTTGATCTCTAATTTCTAAATTATTACTCAGCCTACTGAGCTTCTGGAAACAAAGGAGGTTCGACGTCTTACCCACTAGGTTTGTGTCTAGGATCAGCATTGAGGGAGGTAACAAGTCTCGACCAGCACTCTAGATTATAAAAGAGCATGTGTGTGTGTTATTTGAGTTTTAATATCTAGGACTTGAAACCCTATATTCTGTGTCTTAAATTTACTTCTCCTGAATTTAAAGCACCTTACAGGTGGCGCGGAGCTGCTGATGTCACTAAGTGAACCTTAAATGCGTCTTTCTCTGCAGGAGTTTTCCTCTCACATGGTGTGTATGTTTTAATTAGACCCAGTCACTGGGGTGTAATTCTCTCATACGCAGGCCTAGAGTCAGAAGGAGGGCCCCAGTCTGAACAGGAGGCAGTCACTCGTCACAGGAATGTCACACTGAAGCTGTTTGGGGCTTTTCGATTTATAACCTGCATGCGTGTGGCGCAGAGCCCGTCGAAGCCGCGGCCTGGCTTGCAGAGACCTGGACGCGGAGGCCAGCGTCGGCCGTGGTGGGCGCGCTCGCCCCGCCGCCCGGCCTGGGGCCCGAGGCTGGACTCGAGCCCACGCGCCGCGGCTCTTCCCAGGGCAGGACGGCCGCTGGGGGACGCCCGGTGCCGAGGCACCCTCGCGCACACCCGGAGGCGGCTTGCTGGCGAGAGGGAGCTCGTCGTGCTCTCCTCCCCGGTGGAGCCGAGTCACTCGCCTCTTGCGCAGGGCGATTCCTTGGGCTCCTCACGTGGGGTCGGCCGGAGTGCCTCGCTTTCCTGGTGTCCAGCCACGGAGCGGGCAGGTCTCTGGGGCCTGGAAGGGAGCGCTGGCGAAGGAGCGCAGCGTGCGCCTCCCGGCGGGGGCAAGCGGCCGCTGCGTGTGAACCTGACTGCCGCCCTGGCCCGCAGGGTGCCTTGGCGCCCTCGAGAGCCGCTGGGGAGACCGGGTGTGTCCTCTTCTGAAGTCTTGGCTTGACGTCCCAGGAAAGGCGGAAATCCTGGCTCTTTCCTCCCAGCTCTTCTCTTCCCCTTATTAGAGAAGATGGAGAGGCACCGTCTTTGTAGGAAATCCTGGAAGATTAACAGGAGCACAGCTTCAGTCATGTGGGGCTTAGCGTCTGTGGGGTTGGATTTCTAAGATGTGGTGTGTGTTTATGCAGTTTTAGGAATTTACGAGCTGGGGAAGACCTGGGGTAATCCACTCCCTTATCTCGGGCCGGGGAAGGCTGGAGTAGAGACCCAGTAGTTGCAGGGAGTGAAAACCAGCTCTGTGGACGTGGAGTGCGGCAGCACCAGCCTGGCCCTGGGGTGTTTGGCCCCCTGGTTGAACAGAAGGAATCTGGATAACCAAAACCCTGCTTTTGCTGGGGTGTGAATGTTTTCCTTATTCCCTTAAGGCCCCAAACACCTGAGAAGCTCATTATCCTTCCATCTGTAAATTGAACTCTTAGACAATTAAGTCTTGAAGGAGGCGCGTGACTTGTAAGGGCTTCTCAGACTAGCAGACTGTAGGCAGAGGTCCATAGGCGAGAACTCTGAGGCTCTCACGCCGGGGGAAGCCGCTCTTGACACCTTGGGAGCCTTCTTGCTGGTTCCCTGAAATGGTGAACTCAGTTGGGAAACCGTGCCAGCCATTGGTGTCCTCCCAGTCCTGCCCCAGTCCCCGCTGCTCTGCAGTCTCATCTTCACAGCTGGGGTTGCCCGAGTGGCCTCTGGCTGGGCTGCTGGTTCTCTGGGTCCCCCGTCCTCCTAGCTGGCCCTCTTGTTTGTCCGCTGCTCTCTCAAGAGCCGACACTTGACTCTGATAGGACAGCCGCTCTTAAAGGAGACCTTCAAGACCTGTGATTGCATGTGTTCTTTTTTCAGAAATCACCTCCCCCCGCCCCGGTCCGCATCACCGCATTCACTCTCCCACCCAGCTCCACCGTCCTTTTCTACAGTGGTCCCTCTCCCTCTCTCGTTCTTTTTTTTTTTTTTTTTTTTTGGTGGTTTAGTCCCTTAAAAAGGCCAGTGCTGATCCAGTTTCCTTTTTTCTGACTGAATTGTAAATTCCTTGAGAGCAGTACCAACTCTCACCAGCAACAATAACATCACTGAAAGAGCGTAGCACATGTTTGCAAGGTGCCTACACTCTGGCGTTGCTCACTTTGAAGAACTCCAGTGCAGTGGTGCGTTACACGTCCTGCTGTGGCTGGAGTAACGCTCGTTTTTAAACTTGAATAGACAATTGGAGTATGACCAGTTGATGAGGGGACTTGGGCGTGGGGCGTGTGAGGAGGTGAGGGCTGCAGGCTCGCCTCCAGTCGTTCTGCAGCCTGAGGAAGGACCAGCACCCTCTCGCCATCGAATGTGGTTCTCCTCTCCGGAACTGAGTCTCAGTCATGCAACACTTGTATGGATTTTTCTTTTTTAAGTTTATTCTGACTCTTCCCACATGCTTGCTTTCTTTTAAGTAACACGCCTCTCTGCATCCTTCCTTGTTTCTCCAGGATGACAGTGATGGGATTCCGTGGTCCGAAGAAAGGGTGGTACGTAAAGTCCTCTATTTGTCTCTGAAAGAATTCAAGAACGCCCAGAAGAGGCAGCACGGGGACGGCCTTGCTGGGAGCCTGAAAGCCGTGAACGGTGAGTTGCCCGCTTTCTCGGATTGGATGATGCTCTGGCTCTGGCCTGGTTTCTGAAGTGGATGTACTTTGGGCGGTTCGTGCTTCTCAGGCTGGGCCCCTAACGGCCGTTACGTGGGACACCCTGTTGGGCGTTTCGATCCATTTTCATGTTCCTTCATAGGCTGCGTAACATCGCTGGCAGGGTGCCTCCGTCAGCCTGTGCCCTGTGGACGAGGCCAGGGCTGTGATCTGGTGTCTGCTGGTTCCCGGCTGCGTGTGGAGCCTGCCATGCGGGCTTTTCTGTGAACGCCTGTCTTCCCATCCAAGCAAGAGGGCAGGGGAAGCCTTGGATGATCTTGCTGAACTGTGGCTCCGGTTGACGGAGGAAGCCGTCTGGGTCCGTGCCTCTGCCGCCTGTCCTGCTCGCTCGCTGGCGCGCTAGCCGTCCACGGCCCGCTGCTTCCTGGTTGGCGAGGCCGGGCGGGCGGCTGCGCGGCAGCAGGTAGACCGCGGAGGTAGCGTTTCCACGCGTGCAAGGCGTCCCTCGTCCCCGGCGGTTATCAGGTGGATCCTTGATGCCTGGAGGGAAACCTGCTCCTGTCTGCGTCTCTTTTCAGCAGGGTTAGTGTGGCTTACATGGTATCATCCAGTGAAGACATTTCAGAACAAGCGTTTGGTGACTGTTTCTATGATCTCCGGGGCTGTGGCTGAGCAGCATTCCACAGCCTCTTTCAGTCTGACGAATTTCTTAGATAAACCTGAGTGTTGACCATGTTCTGGCTTGTACTGGTTTGAAGTAAGGAGACGAGGAAGAGGAGAACCTATTTTTTTTGAGTCTTTGCTGTGATGGGGGGTCATAGAGTCCCAGCACTTGGGAACCTGACGGATTGCCAGGATGGCGAGTGACAGGTGGACTTGGGGCGCCCCGTTTTCTCCATCCTGCTTAGTTGTAAGGGGAGTTGTCTGGGCGGCTCTGGTTGGAGCCACTGCTTCCAGACGGGCCCTGCTGGCCCTCTTTCTGTGAGGCCACGGTGGGGGTTCCTGGGGGGCCATCCCGAGTGCTCCTGGGGTCTGCCCCGCCACACAGTTGCCTTCTGCCCCTCTCTTCTAGTGCCCTGTGACTTGAAACAGGAATCCCCGAAGTCCAAGCGAGTGCGATTGGGAAAGGCCCTTTGTTGATCTTGCGCATGTGCAGAATCAGAATCATTTGAGGAGCCTGATGCTGTAGGGTACAGCTTGGGCCCCTGTTTGGTCCTGGGTCTCGTATCCCTGCAGGACCCCCCTCATTCCTCGGCTGCCTGGAATAGAGTAAATGCTAAGCCTCTCGTCTTTTAGAGAGCACTTGATGGGCTCAGTCTAGTTGTCCTTGCTTCACGGAACATACTGATTTGCTCTAAGGTATGTCGGGCGGGTGGTGGAGGTAGAGTATTACTGGATCTGGTGTCTGCGTCCTGGGTCCGTGCGCTTCTGTGCCCTGCCCCTGGGGGTTTCCTGCTCCGGCCTCGGCTGGCGCGCTAGCCGTCCACGGCCCGCTGCTTCCTGGTTGGCGAGGCCGGGCGGGCGGCTGCGCGGCAGCAGGTAGACCGCGGAGGTAGCGTTTCCACGCGTGCAAGGCGTCCCTCGTCCCCGGCGGTTATCAGGTGGATCCTTGATGCCTGGAGGGAAACCTGCTCCTGTCTGCGTCTCTTTTCAGCAGGGTTAGTGTGGCTTACATGGTATCATCCAGTGAAGACATTTCAGAACAAGCGTTTGGTGACTGTTTCTATGATCTCCGGGGCTGTGGCTGAGCAGCATTCCACAGCCTCTTTCAGTCTGACGAATTTCTTAGATAAACCTGAGTGTTGACCATGTTCTGGCTTGTACTGGTTTGAAGTAAGGAGACGAGGAAGAGGAGAACCTATTTTTTTTGAGTCTTTGCTGTGATGGGGGGTCATAGAGTCCCAGCACTTGGGAACCTGACGGATTGCCAGGATGGCGAGTGACAGGTGGACTTGGGGCGCCCCGTTTTCTCCATCCTGCTTAGTTGTAAGGGGAGTTGTCTGGGCGGCTCTGGTTGGAGCCACTGCTTCCAGACGGGCCCTGCTGGCCCTCTTTCTGTGAGGCCACGGTGGGGGTTCCTGGGGGGCCATCCCGAGTGCTCCTGGGGTCTGCCCCGCCACACAGTTGCCTTCTGCCCCTCTCTTCTAGTGCCCTGTGACTTGAAACAGGAATCCCCGAAGTCCAAGCGAGTGCGATTGGGAAAGGCCCTTTGTTGATCTTGCGCATGTGCAGAATCAGAATCATTTGAGGAGCCTGATGCTGTAGGGTACAGCTTGGGCCCCTGTTTGGTCCTGGGTCTCGTATCCCTGCAGGACCCCCCTCATTCCTCGGCTGCCTGGAATAGAGTAAATGCTAAGCCTCTCGTCTTTTTAGAGAGCACTTGATGGGCTCAGTCTAGTTGTCCTTGCTTCACGCGGAACATACTGATTTGCTCTAAGGTATGTCGGGGCGGGTGGTGGAGGTAGAGTATTACTGGATCTGAGGTCAGAGGAGAGCTGTGACTGCTGTGGGCTGGGGTTCACTGCTGTGGCAAGGTGCACTCTCATCCGCCTGTTGAAGCGGTGATGCCTTGGTGATTTAGGAGTCCTTTTTTCTTTTTTAATTTTGGCCTCTTTTATTGGTTTATCTATTTATTTACTTTAATCCATCTTTATTTCTTGGACTGTGTGGGCCTCCCATTGCAGTGGCCTCTCTCATTGCAGAGCACCAGCTCTGGGCGCATGTGTTCCAGAGTGCTGGCTCATAACTGCACACACTGGTCCAGCTGCTCTGCGCCATGTGGGATCTTCCCGGGCCAGGAATCAAAGCAGTGCCCCTTGCACTGCAAGGCGAACTCTTTACCCACTGGTCCACCAGGGAAGCCCAGGAATTTTTTAATAAATAAAAATCCACCCAACTGGGTAAGAAATCAGCTTTTAGGAAAGAAAGGTAGCCAGGTGTCTGGGATTGATTGTGGTGAAATTAGGGTTGTTGTTCACTTGCTCAGTCGTGTCCAGTGCTTTGCGACCCGCTTGGAGTGCAGCACGCCAGCAGCACGCTGTTCTTCACCACCTCGTGGAGCTTACTCAGACTCATGTCCATTGAGTCAGTGATGCCATCCATCCATCTCGTCCTCTGTAAATTAGGGTAAAAGAACAAAATCTAAAATAAGGCACTCAGGAAGCAACATTGCTGCCAACTAGTTGGCCAAACTCTTGTTTTCGTTGGCATAGTCAGGGCTTGACGATAGTGAGGGAGGAATTTTAAGAAAAGTTGGCACATACATCTCTGTTGGGATCACTGAAGACTTTAGTTCTTTTACCACCTCCATAAAAAGGGTGGTTTTTGTCATTTGTCTTGGTAGGTTGCTTTTCACCCTGATGAAGACTGAGTTGTCTTTTTTCTTTCTTTTTCTTTTTCTTTTTTTTCCTTTTTCTTTAAACACTCAGACATCAAGGGTTTTCTCTTCTGATTGTGAAGTTCCTGTCAGCATGCCCTTTTCTGGTTCGTGTTGCTGTTTGTGCAGGCTGCCCTTCAGGGCCACCTTTCTGCTATTCTGCATGTTGGGTTTCGATAGCAGTTTTATTATTATTATTTTTAAAAAGATTTATTTATTTATTTATTTTGGTGGGGGTGGGGTGGGGAGGGAGGGGAGCAGGCGGGCCACTTCTTTTATTTATTTATTTATTTATTTATTTATTTAGGGGGGAAGTGGGGAGGGAGGGGGGTGGGCGGGCCACCTGTACTGGTCCTTCATTTATCTGTTTTCATGCATCTTTGTTCTTTGGCCCGTGCGGGCCTCCCATCATAGCGGCCCCTGTTGTCACAGAGCACCGGCTCTGGACACACACACTCCAGAGCTCCGGCTCGGTGATTGGACACATCAGTCCAGCCGCTCCGCGGCACGTGGGATCTTCCCAGGCCAGGGCTCGAACCGGCGCCCCTTGCACTACAAGGCGATGTCCTTACCCACTGGACCACCGGGGAAGTCCTCAATAGCAGTTTTAGATAAGCACATCATCTTGTTTTCGAGCCTACATATGTTTCAAGAATAATTTTCTTAAAGGCAGCTAGCGTGTTAAACAAGGTGTGTTTTCCTATCTGGGGGCTATTGGGAATTCTGAGCTTCCCAGGTGGCTAGTTGTAAAAGAACTCACCTGGGTTGGGAAGATCCCCTGATGAAGGAAATGGCTATCCACTCCAGTATTCCTGCCTGGAGAATCCCATGGACAGAGGAGCCTGGGGGGGCTGCGGTCTACAGGGTCACACAGACTCAGACATGACTGACGCTCACACACAGGTTCATACGGAAAACATGGGAACCACACTTGTTACCATGGGAATCAGTCCTTCTCTGTAGGTCCCAGAGTCTCAGGGGTGCTTTCCTGAGGAGTGGGATCGAGGGAAAGCTGAAATAGCAGGGCAGCCCCCAGGACACTTTGGGGGTGGTAAGGGTTGTGAGCAGTGTTTTCTCTGGGTGTGCATACATGCGTGTGCCACTGTGTGGGTTACTCAAGTGGAGCGGGTGCTTTTTCGTCATCACCCGTGTCTGTGCAATAGAAAGACCTGGCCTGGAGCTGCACGTCACAGTGCGCTCTGGGGTTCATCACAGTGCTCTCTGGGGTTCTTCCTGTGGGTCGAGTGGAGATGGGCTAGTGGTAGGGGAGAGAGCAGTTTTAACAGCTTCGTTTTTCTTTTAATTTTTTTTTTTTTGTTTGGTCTCCCACCCCTTCAAGATTTCCAGCTGAAAAATGTCCATTAGTTCAGTGTGAGCTGTGGCAGAAGGTTACTAGGTGGTGGAGTTTGAAGGGTCCAGTGCAGAGTGCTCACTGGGCGGGGTGGTGTGCAGCGGGGCGGGGCAGGGGGAGCACAGGTGCCTGCACCCCATCTTGGACGGAGCTGGAGGAGCTTCGGCCCCCTGTGCTCCCGTTCTCTTGCTTCGTGGCTTGTGGGTCATGGGCCACCGCTGAGACCTGTGGTGTTTTGGTCTGCTAGGGGGAGAAGACCTTCTCGTGGGGGCTCTTTTGAGAATTCTTTGTGTTCGTGACTTCCTGGTGGTTATAGATGATGCAGTAGCAGAATCACAGTTACAGCTCAAGTCACTTAACTTTGAATCCAGTACTTATTTTTGAACCCAGAATGGAGGAAAGTGACTCCCTATCTTTGCAACAGTAGTATGGAAAACAAAGTATTTTGTTTCCCCCCTGTATTTGAGCAAAAATACTTTAGAATTATTGGCCTTGCCAGAATTTTCTGGGAAAATGAAATTTCAAAACGATTAAAGTTCACAGAATGGGCTTGACATAATTCTTACCTAATTGGGAAACGAATTGACATCACTTCCGGGAAATCACGGCCCTGCTGGGAGGAGGAGCAGTCGGCCCCTGTCCTGGCCTCCTGTGTGACGGAGGTGGGGTGGGGGAGGCAGCCGAGGTCTGCTTTGAGGGTGGAGACAGCGGCTGGCCTGAGTGACGGGCTTCAGCTGCCCCATTTCTGCAGGTCTGGGAGAGCGGTCAGCCAGGCAGACGGAAGATAGTAGAGAGACCTCATATTTATGTCATACGGTCCATGTTTGCCGTCCGTCTTGCTTTGTGGTCCTGAAGTGACAAGGCATTCTTTTTTTTTTTCTTTATCCTTCTGGAGGTAGTGAGTGTGAACCTGGGCGAACCAACCCCGTGGACTGCCCGTGTAGGAACTGCAGCAGCGGGTGCAGCTTGCTGGCCGCAGCCCAGCTGCTGGGGAGGCGGCGCGGAGATTTCTGCTGGACGCCGGCCCTCTGTCTCCTCTGGGCTGGAGATGGTGCCACTTTTCCGGACAGTAATAACATTGACAAAAGCTTCGGGAAGGCTGGTGGAGGCCTTGGCCTCAGCTCCTCTTTGAGGGCCCTTGGCCCTCTGGGGCTGAAATTAGGGACATTTAAATAATAACACGCTACACAAATAATGAGTATACATAATTACACAGTCAGGGAGGGGAGCTGTTAGCTGTATTTGAATTTCATTTGCTTCCTATAAATTTCATCCGAGATCCAGCAAACCCTCTGGCCAGCTAAAGCATCTTGACTAGATTTAAGGGAAACAGGGTCCTTTTTTGCTTAGACTCTGGCAGTGGTTGTGATGGCTGGAACCTGTATTGAGTGCTTGCTCTTTGCCAGTTATTGTTCCAGCGCTTTACGTGTATTCTGATCTTCTAATCCTCAGAACTCCCCGTGGTGGAGAGGCAGGGCAGCTGTGGGGGGTGAACTAGCAGTGAGCTCCATGAGTCGCTCGGGACGGAGCCAGGGTTTAGACCCCGGCTTTCTGCACTGAGTTCCCCTGCCTGTGACCACCACCAAATTAAATAGAAGTTGTTTTGAATCCCCCTATTAAGATAGCATTCCAAAAAAATTGAAATTACAGAAGTACTTTTTTTTAAATAGCAGTTTGTTTTGAAGGAGATAATGTAAAGTCTTATATGCGCAAGGAGAACTCAGAAGAGGGGCAGTGCAGATATTTATTGCTGTGAGATGGTTCTGGACTTTATTAGCTCTTGTTAGTGAATTGAGAGAGGAAATTAAAAGAACAACAAAACTGCATTCATCCTGACTGGTCACCCTCCTTACCCACAGATAATTCATTGTTACTTTGTGTTTCTTCACCTAGGAACACAGATTTGTAATTTGAATATTGATATTGAACCAGCTAGCTGTCAGAGGACTCCACGCATGTCCAGGATGTGTTGAGAAGGGGCATCAGCCTTTCTGGTGACAACTGCCCATTTGTATCCAAAGACCAGTTAGAAGTGCAGATCCCGGACCCCCGGTAGAACCCCACCCTCCACTATGTCTTTTTCAAAAGAGGAGAGTCTTCGTTAGAGTCTCTTCAAAATCTGAGATTACTGATGCCTATGGAATGAAACATGGACCCAGCTTCTGCAAATTCACTGTTTACAGGATGAAATGAAAATACGACTTCTGAGTCAAAATCAAAGCCAGGGTACCTTGTCTGGTGAATGGAAGTTTCTTTTTGGCCACATTTGAAATAAATGCCATGGCCGTACAGTTGCTTTTCCGTGACCTGAAGCTCTCAGGTCTAGCAGTTTTCAAAATAGTCCTTGCTTCAACAGGAAAAACAGTCCGCCCCTACCCCGGTGTCCCTCCTCCCTACCCAAAGAAACTGGTGTTGCTGTCCAGTCACTCAGTTGTGTCCACCTCTTCACTATCCCATGAACTGCAACACGCCAGGCCTCTCTGTCCCTCTCTATCTCCTGAGTTTGGACTCATGTCCTTTGAGTCAGTGATGCCATCCAAACCATCTCCTCCTCTGTCACCCCCTTCTCCTGCCCTCCGTCTTTCCCAGCATCAGGGTCTTTTCCAGTGAGTCAGCTCGGGACGGAGCCAGGGTTTAGACCCGGCTTTCTGCACTGAGTTCCCCTGTGACCACCACCAATTTAAAAGTTTTTAAAGGCATTCCAAAAATTGAAATTACAGAAGTACTTTTTTTTAAATAGCAGTTTGTTTTGAAGGAGATAATGTAAAGTCTTATATGCGCAAGGAGAACTCAGAAGAGGGGCAGTGCAGATATTTATTGCTGTGAGATGGTTCTGGACTTTATTAGCTCTTGTTAGTGAATTGAGAGAGGAAATTAAAAGAACAACAAAACTGCATTCATCCTGACTGGTCACCCTCCTTACCCACAGATAATTCATTGTTACTTTGTGTTTCTTCACCTAGGAACACAGATTTGTAATTTGAATATTGATATTGAACCAGCTAGCTGTCAGAGGACTCCACGCATGTCCAGGATGTGTTGAGAAGGGGCATCAGCCTTTCTGGTGACAACTGCCCATTTGTATCCAAAGACCAGTTAGAAGTGCAGATCCCGGACCCCCGGTAGAACCCCACCCTCCACTATGTCTTTTTCAAAAGAGGAGAGTCTTCGTTAGAGTCTCTTCAAAATCTGAGATTACTGATGCCTATGGAATGAAACATGGACCCAGCTTCTGCAAATTCACTGTTTACAGGATGAAATGAAAATACGACTTCTGAGTCAAAATCAAAGCCAGGGTACCTTGTCTGGTGAATGGAAGTTTCTTTTTGGCCACATTTGAAATAAATGCCATGGCCGTACAGTTGCTTTTCCGTGACCTGAAGCTCTCAGGTCTAGCAGTTTTCAAAATAGTCCTTGCTTCAACAGGAAAAACAGTCCGCCCCCTACCCCCGGTGTCCCCTCCTCCCTACCCAAAGAAACTGGTGTTGCTGTCCAGTCACTCAGTTGTGTCCACCTCTTCACTATCCCATGAACTGCAACACGCCAGGCCTCTCTGTCCCTCTCTATCTCCTGAGTTTGGACTCATGTCCTTTGAGTCAGTGATGCCATCCAAACCATCTCCTCCTCTGTCACCCCCTTCTCCTGCCCTCCGTCTTTCCCAGCATCAGGGTCTTTTCCAGTGAGTCAGCTCTTTGCATCAGGCGGCCAAAGTACTGGAGCTTCACCTTCAGCATCAGTCTTTCCAATGTTGATTTCCTTTAGGATGGACTGGTTTAATCTCCACACGGTCCAAGGGACTCTTGAGTCTTCCCCAGCACCACAGTTCGAAAGCATCTTCCGCACTCAGCCTTGTTTATGGCCCGACTCTCACCCATACAGGACTCCTAGGAAAACCATAGCTTGGACTAGACAGAGCCTTCTGGTGGACTGTCGTGGCTAGGCTCGTGTCCGCTGCCAGTTGGACAGCGAGTTTAGTTTTCTGCAACAGTCTGGTGTCTGAGACGGTTCTCACTTGGGTCCGCTGTCAGCACTCCATGGGAACGAAAGCTGCGTGCAGTGAAGGCAGAGACAAACAGCCTACATTTATTCTTTGTTTAAAAACAAAGCTGCGTCTGTCCTGGAAAATGGGAGAGTTGAGAAGGCGTGATGTCTTTTGCTTGTAGGTGTTCTGTCGTCAGTCTTTTCATGACCCTGAGTCATGCAGACGGGTTGTTTCTGGATAGAGCTCCCATTTGATCAGCCCTCGATAGGGTTCTCAGTACGTAGGCGGTATTGTGAGTAATAAAATGGAACTGAAGTTGCTTATTTTGGAGGAGTCAGAGTAGCTTATTTCAGCTCATCTAAGATGTTACTGAATGATACATTATTATTTTATGAAAGAAAGGAAAAATGCATCCAATTATAAGTTTAAGCCCTCATAACTGTGAGGTGCTTTCTAAAAACAAGAGAAAAATGTGCACGGTTTGCTATCAGTGAAACACTGCAAAGTATGACAAAGTGCTTTAAAAATCGGAGGTGCATGGGACAGGCTTGGAGTCAGGAGGCTAGCAGGGAGGCGGGCGATGTGAGCAGCATACTGATGAGCCTTGTGCACCGAGGGCTGAGGGAGGGAACCAGGCGAGTGCGGACCGGTAGGTAGACTCGGCCAGGAGAATTGATGTCACAGGCCAGTGGGCAGATGGTAGATTACGGTGGCCAGCCTGCTCGTACTGCTCTGGCACCAAGGGGTTGGCGAGCCTGCTCTTTGAGTCAGTCCCCCCCCGTCACCCCTTCTCCTGCCCTCCGTCTTTCCCAGCATCAGGGTCTTTTCCAGTGAGTCAGCTCTTTGCATCAGGCGGCCAAAGTACTGGAGCTTCACCTTCAGCATCAGTCTTTCCAATGTTGATTTCCTTTAGGATGGACTGGTTTAATCTCCACACGGTCCAAGGGACTCTTGAGTCTTCCCCAGCACCACAGTTCGAAAGCATCTTCCGCACTCAGCCTTGTTTATGGCCCGACTCTCACCCATACAGGACTCCTAGGAAAACCATAGCTTGGACTAGACAGAGCCTTCTGGTGGACTGTCGTGGCTAGGCTCGTGTCCGCTGCCAGTTGGACAGCGAGTTTAGTTTTCTGCAACAGTCTGGTGTCTGAGACGGTTCTCACTTGGGTCCGCTGTCAGCACTCCATGGGAACGAAAGCTGCGTGCAGTGAAGGCAGAGACAAACAGCCTACATTTATTCTTTGTTTAAAAACAAAGCTGCGTCTGTCCTGGAAAATGGGAGAGTTGAGAAGGCGTGATGTCTTTTGCTTGTAGGTGTTCTGTCGTCAGTCTTTTCATGACCCTGAGTCATGCAGACGGGTTGTTTCTGGATAGAGCTCCCATTTGATCAGCCCTCGATAGGGTTCTCAGCACGTAGGCGGTATTGTGAGTAATAAAATGGAACTGAAGTTGCTTATTTTGGAGGAGTCAGAGTAGCTTATTTCAGCTCATCTAAGATGTTACTGAATGATACATTATTATTTTATGAAAGAAAGGAAAAATGCATCCAATTATAAGTTTAAGCCCTCATAACTGTGAGGTGCTTTCTAAAAACAAGAGAAAAATGTGCACGGTTTGCTATCAGTGAAACACTGCAAAGTATGACAAAGTGCTTTAAAAATCGGAGGTGCATGGGACAGGCTTGGAGTCAGGAGGCTAGCAGGGAGGCGGGCGATGTGAGCAGCATACTGATGAGCCTTGTGCACCGAGGGCTGAGGGAGGGAACCAGGCGAGTGCGGACCGGTAGGTAGACTCGGCCAGGAGAATTGATGTCACAGGCCAGTGGGCAGATGGTAGATTACGGTGGCCAGCCTGCTCGTACTGCTCTGGCACCAAGGGGTTGGCGAGCCTGCCTGGCTGCAGAATTATGGATTGCTAGCGCCGGAGGGGACTTCTGGAGGCATATAGGTCAGCCTCCTCATTTTAAATTTTGAACCTTGCTGATGAGCTTAACTGGAAGGAATGGGTCCTGCTGAAGACTGATTGGAACCTGAAATCCAATTTAAATGATGGCGAGACGCTGGGCTTCCCAGTAGGCCTGGCTGTGTGTGAGGACTTGGTGGAGAGTTAAGGGAGGAGGCGCCCGTGGAGGTTGATGTGTCCTGCTCCTCTTGCCCGTCACAGCTGCTGAGGCCCGCCCGTCAGCCTGCCCCCTGAGCCCGCTGTGTGCCCGCTCCCCTCACGTCCCTGTCCTCCTGGCCTGGAGCCCCCCGCAGGAGGAGGAGCACACCCCACAGGGAGTGTCACCCGCGGGGGTGGGGCACGGGATGTCTGAGCTGGAGACCAGCCCGCAGTGTTTCCCTGCCTGTCCCTGACCTTAGAGTAGCTGGCTTTGGGGGTGCTGAAGGCCAGATGATGGAAACCGGCTTCCGTGGTCTGGGATGTTCTGGAAAGCTCTTCCTCCCCTGAGAGTCTGGTCAGCGCCTCCCTCTGCGCCCTGAAGTCCCCTTTTCTCATCTCCATGAAGACACCACTCCTTTCTTTGTCCTTTGTTTACTTCTAGATCGCTCCCATCAGTAAACTGCAGCTCAAGTATGAAAGTGTTACTGAATGATACATTATTATTTTATGAAAGAAAGGAAAAATGCATCCAATTATAAGTTTAAGCCCTCATAACTGTGAGGTGCTTTCTAAAAACAAGAGAAAAATGTGCACGGTTTGCTATCAGTGAAACACTGCAAAGTATGACAAAGTGCTTTAAAAATCGGAGGTGCATGGGACAGGCTTGGAGTCAGGAGGCTAGCAGGGAGGCGGGCGATGTGAGCAGCATACTGATGAGCCTTGTGCACCGAGGGCTGAGGGAGGGAACCAGGCGAGTGCGGACCGGTAGGTAGACTCGGCCAGGAGAATTGATGTCACAGGCCAGTGGGCAGATGGTAGATTACGGTGGCCAGCCTGCTCGTACTGCTCTGGCACCAAGGGGTTGGCGAGCCTGCCTGGCTGCAGAATTATGGATTGCTAGCGCCGGAGGGGACTTCTGGAGGCATATAGGTCAGCCTCCTCATTTTAAATTTTGAACCTTGCTGATGAGCTTAACTGGAAGGAATGGGTCCTGCTGAAGACTGATTGGAACCTGAAATCCAATTTAAATGATGGCGAGACGCTGGGCTTCCCAGTAGGCCTGGCTGTGTGTGAGGACTTGGTGGAGGTTTAAAGGGGAGGAGGCGCCCGTGGAGGTTGATGTGTCCTGCTCCTCTTGCCCGTCACAGCTGCTGAGGCCCGCCCGTCAGCCTGCCCCCTGAGCCCGCTGTGTGCCCGCTCCCCTCACGTCCCTGTCCTCCTGGCCTGGAGCCCCCCGCAGGAGGAGGAGCACACCCCACAGGGAGTGTCACCCGCGGGGGTGGGGCACGGGATGTCTGAGCTGGAGACCAGCCCGCAGTGTTTCCCTGCCTGTCCCTGACCTTAGAGTAGCTGGCTTTGGGGGTGCTGAAGGCCAGATGATGGAAACCGGCTTCCGTGGTCTGGGATGTTCTGGAAAGCTCTTCCTCCCCTGAGAGTCTGGTCAGCGCCTCCCTCTGCGCCCTGAAGTCCCCTTTTCTCATCTCCATGAAGACACCACTCCTTTCTTTGTCCTTTGTTTACTTCTAGATCGCTCCCATCAGTAAACAGATCATGTTGTGTTAGTACATTATTCCTTTGAAAATAAACCTGCTGATAATCCATCTCCTCCCTGCTATTCATTTCTTTTACTTGATAGAATTCCTTGAAAGAAAACAGCCTCCCTCCTATTAGTTAGATTCATGGTAATGTCCTCTCCCCTTCCGTGTCTCCCTTTTTTAAAAGATTTATTTATTTATTTATTTTGGGCTGGGGTCGGGTTGGGGAGGGAGGGGAGCGGGCGGGCCACTTCTATTGGTCTTTCATTTCTCTATTTTCATCCATCTTTGTTCTTTGGCTCTTGTGGACCTCCCATCGCGGTGGCCTCTGTCGTTGCAGAGTGTTGGCTTTGGACGCATGCGCTCCAGAGCTCCGGCTCAGTAACTGGACACATCGGTCCAGGCGCTCTGCGGCACATGGGATCTTCCCAGGCCAGGGATTGAACTGGCGCCCCTTGCACTGCAAGGCAGTGTCTTTACCCACTGGACCACCAGGGGAAGCCCCCTTCCATCTCTCTTGAAGCCTAGTCAGGCCCGTTACCCAGGCTGATGGTAATGACCGTGACACCCAAATCCACATATACCATCAGTGTGACTTCCGCTGCCCGATTGGCAGCATTGGACAGGAAAGCCTCACCTGAATTCTGGTTTCACATTCACCTTCCAGGCTTTGTGTTCCTGGCAGGTCTCGTGACCTCGAGGTGCACGAGGTCAGTTCTGCGTGTCCACTCGCTCCCCTGTGCTCCTGCCTCGCTTGTCAAGTCCATTCTTCTAGTTGCTTTGATCACTGGTACTTGGAATTGTCTGGTACTTCTCTCTGTTTTTCCTCCAGATTTCATAAAACCTGTGTATTCTAAACACACGCTATCTTTTGAAACGGATTTTGTATCGCTGTCACCAATCCACCACCTGTGGTTTGGACTGAGACTCCTAAAGTCTCTCTTTGAGGCTCTTCTGCCCTTTGACCTCTCTGGGCAGCAGCCAGCACAGTTCTGTGTCAGCAGAAATCAGCATGTGCCATGTCCTTTGCCTGGAAGGCAGACATCCGTCTCCTGGGGCCGATGTGGCCCCCCCGCCCCCCAGCATCTCTCTGGTCCCGCCTGCCTGTCTCTCTCCCTCACTTAGTCTAGCCTTCCTGCTGCATGTAGTCATGCACTCTCGCCCCAGAATTGTGTGCTTGCTGATGCTTCTATTTAGAACGCTTGCTCTTTAAGGACCTGTGTGACTTGATCCCTCGAGGTTTAGGGTTCTGGTTAAGTGTACCCTTAACTGGAGGTTCCTTCAAGCATCATGTTAAACATTGTGCCTTCGCCTGTTAGCCTTTAGCTCCTTACCTGGTAATATTTGTCTGTGTCGACTCTTTCCCTGCCTGGCATTGTATTGTTGCTTGTTTATTATAAGCTCTCCCTCTGCAGTAGGTGGTAAGTTCCAGAAGGGAAGAGGTTCATCCGTGCCGACTGCTGCTGCATGCGCAGCTCCCGGGTGCTCTGGAGAGCAGTGGTCACCTGCGCACCGGCTGTGTCCCCGACCCCTGCCCGACACCCCTCAGCCACACTGGGGACATGCTCCTCCCTGTTCAGGGGTTTCCTAACACCTCTCACTCCAGATTTCATTTCGGAAATGCATAGACCTTGACCTCGAGCCCCCTCACCCTGGACTACAGCCCATTTCCTGTTACCAGAGCACATATTTATTCATAATTGTGATGTGTCTGTTGGTCTCAGTATCATGAACATCCTTGTACTCAGGTCGCCCTTTCACTTTCTTTCTGAACCATGTTTGTTGAATGCGTACCTAGGTCCAGGACCTAGGCTGAGCGCGGCAGCCTGGTAAGATTGCTAAATTATGTCCATCTTCTTGTGGCTGTGGTGTGAGTCTCTGTAATAGCTGGTTCTACTTGAAGGAATATCAAGACTGGGTGGCTGAAAAACAGGCTTAATTCTTATGGTTCTAGAGGCTGGAAGTTCACAATCCAGGATTCCATTGATTGTGAGTTTAAATGAAAATTGGGCTTTCTAAGAAAAGTTACTGCTTTTAATTCTCATAACAGTGTTATAGCTGTCATAAGTCCGTGGGTTCGTTTAGTGGGCTTCAGATGGAAAGCAGCGTGCACAAAGCTTATGTAGCTAAGAAGCGGTCAGGTCAGGATCTGAACCCAGGAATCCTGAGTCCAGATCTCACCCCCACCTTTAAGAAAGAAACGTATTTGAGGAAGCTTTTACACTCTGTAAAGTCACTTCTCTTAGGTGTGCGGTTCACTCAGTTGCCAGATGCACACCCGCCTCTGTGTGGTCTATGCCCAGGTTGTCTGTCTGTTACTCCCCAGTCACCCAGAGAAGCTTCCACCTGCCCCTTCTGGTTTATTTGCCCCCTTTAAAGATTGTGCTCATTTGCTGGTGTGTCAGCATGGCTGTCTCCGTTTTTAGGTTTTACGATTTTATATGAGTTTATGGTCTTTCCCCAGAAAGTGCCAGATGCTGGACCGTGTCTGTGGAGACTTGAAAGTGCCTTAAAGCCAGAGGCCCATGTGTGTGCCGTGAGCAGCTCTTGGCGGGCTTCGCTTGACCAGGGACCCTGTGGTTGGACTTGCTCATGGGCGGTGGTGCTCGTGGAGACAGTGCCTACTGTGTGCGGGCTCCGGTGCTCTGGGGTGGTCACCTGCACCTGTGTCCCCGACCCTGCCCGACACCCCTCAGCCACACTGGGGACATGCTCCTCCCTGTTCAGGGGTTTCCTAACACCTCTCACTCCAGATTTCATTTCGGAAATGCATAGACCTTGACCTCGAGCCCCCTCACCCTGGACTACAGCCCATTTCCTGTTACCAGAGCACATATTTATTCATAATTGTGATGTGTCTGTTGGTCTCAGTATCATGAACATCCTTGTACTCAGGTCGCCCTTTCACTTTCTTTCTGAACCATGTTTGTTGAATGCGTACCTAGGTCCAGGACCTAGGCTGAGCGCGGCAGCCTGGTAAGATTGCTAATTTCTGTCCATCTTCTTGTGGCTGTGGTGTGAGTCTCTGTAATAGCTGGTTCTACTTGAAGGAATATCAAGACTGGGTGGCTGAAAAACAGGCTTAATTCTTATGGTTCTAGAGGCTGGAAGTTCACAATCCAGGATTCCATTGATTGTGAGTTTAAATGAAAATTGGGCTTTCTAAGAAAAGTTACTGCTTTTAATTCTCATAACAGTGTTATAGCTGTCATAAGTCCGTGGGTTCGTTTAGTGGGCTTCAGATGGAAAGCAGCGTGCACAAAGCTTATGTAGCTAAGAAGCGGTCAGGTCAGGATCTGAACCCAGGAATCCTGAGTCCAGATCTCACCCCCACCTTTAAGAAAGAAACGTATTTGAGGAAGCTTTTACACTCTGTAAAGTCACTTCTCTTAGGTGTGCGGTTCACTCAGTTGCCAGATGCACACCCGCCTCTGTGTGGTCTATGCCCAGGTTGTCTGTCTGTTACTCCCCAGTCACCCAGAGAAGCTTCCACCTGCCCCTTCTGGTTTATTTGCCCCCTTTAAAGATTGTGCTCATTTGCTGGTGTGTCAGCATGGCTGTCTCCGTTTTTAGGTTTTACGATTTTATATGAGTTTATGGTCTTTCCCCAGAAAGTGCCAGATGCTGGACCGTGTCTGTGGAGACTTGAAAGTGCCTTAAAGCCAGAGGCACATGTGTGTGCAGTGAGCAGCTCTTGGCGGGCTTCGGCTTGACCAGGGACCCTGTGGTTGGACTTGCTCATGGCCGCGCGGTGGTGCTCGTGGAGACAGTCTGTATCCTCAAGCGGTGCATAGGTTTCGTCTGAGATGCTGTGCACGTCCAGACCAAGCGGCTTGTAAACGTTACTTCTCTTCCTCTCCGTGCCACCTTTCTCCCGTGGCGCCCCCCGGCTGCCTCTGTGCACTGTTGTTAGTCTTGAGGCTCCTCAGCCTTGATGTTACAGTTCAGGACGTCCTGGAACTTAGATTCCAGACCTGGCTTTTCCCCAAACACGAGCTAATGGTGCATCTGTGAGTAACGTTCCTTCTCTGCTAAGACAGGGTGTTTTCAGTTAAGATTGAGTCTTGTGAGGACCCCATCATCTGCCTGGTGGCCTCGAGGATGCAGAAGCTGAACGCGGCAGCCTGGTAAGATTGCTAATTTCTGTCCATCTTCTTGTGGCTGTGGTGTGAGTCTCTGTAATAGCTGGTTCTACTTGAAGGAATATCAAGATTGGGTGGCTGAAAAACAGGCTTAATTCTTATGGTTCTAGAGGCTGGAAGTTCACAATCCAGGATTCCAGGCGCTTCGTTCTTGGTGAGGCCTTGTTTGCTGGCTGAGAGAGAAAGTGCCTTGGTTTCTTCTCTTCCCTTTTTATAAGGACACCAGCCCTGTCAGAGTGGGGTCCTGTCCTTATGACCTTGCTTAGCCTTGGTCACCTCTTTACCAGCTCTCATGTAGTCACATTAGGTGTTAGGGTTTCATTAGGAATTTGGGGAGAGTCACATTAAATCCGTACAGTTCAGTATTCATTAGGGATTTGTGATGGTGAAAGTTCCTTGTTTTAATTTTAGGTTAAGTTAACTTCCACGGTCATCTACACCATGTTTCTCTTGATGAGACTACAACAGTTTCCTGGCAAGTCAGGAATAAGGGCTGCTTGACCTCAGAGAAGACACTGTTCCTCTGAGCTGACTGGAGTTATACTTGGACATTATTGAGCTTCTGAAGACCACCTGGGTTAACCCACGTCCTTTACTTCTCTGGCGATTGAAACACGGTTCACACGCACAGGGAGCTGCTCGCCAAGGCCAGGAGCCCTTAAAGAGGGCCAACAAGGTGTTCTTAGGCTCTAAGGGCTTGGGAGGAGATTGGCAATTGAGATGGCCTAGGACGATCTCTTATATCGCTGAGGTTGGAAAAAAACCATGGGATAATTTGAACTTGAAGGAATCCATTTGTTGTATATTTATCACACACACCTGTATTGATTTTGGGCTTCCCTGCTGGCTCAGATGGTGAAGAATTTGCCTGCAATGCAGCAGACCTGGGTTTGATCCCTGGGTTGAAAAGATCCCCCTGGAGGAGGGCATGGCAACCCACTCCAGGATTCTTGTCTGGAGAATCTCATGGACAGAGGGGCCTGGTGGACTGCAGTCCATGGAGTTGCAAAGAGTTGGGCACAACTAAGCGTGTCTCTCTCTCTCTCTCTCTCTCACACACACACACACACACACACACTTAACCATCTTATGTATCTAATTATTATGCTCTAGATGTGATTTAGGGCAGAGCTTTCCAGTTATCTTAAATTTTCAACAAGCATGGAAAGGAAGGCTCTCTGGGGTCACCACAGAGGGGTGCTCCCAGCCAGAGGTCATTCGCTTGTGGATGGAATTTTTCTGTGTTCATTCTTTTCTGTGATGACACCATCTACTTCCTTCTACTTGGGGAAAGGCCTCAAGTATTCTAAACCTTACCCATTTCCTGATTCGAATCCTGTGATCTGTGTATTTATGGAGTTTATAACTGCTATCAGGTTGACCACTGTGGACTCGTGCTGTTTTGCTTTGCTTATGAATTTCTTAGATCCCATTTTCCCTAAAATTAGAGGACCTTTTAACTTAGTTTTTGGAAGTAACCTGTTATTACATAAAATGTGCAGAGTCCTGTACGTACGTTATATGTTTAAAGCCAGAAGAGTGATAACTGGAAAATCACCCTACAATCCACAGAGTCCTGAATTTAGAATCCATTACTTAAGCTCACCTGCTGCTGAATCTCGTGTATCCTTCTGGCTTTCTCCGTGGTCTTGAAGGGCCTTTTGCAGAGACCCAGATTTAGCTTCCTTATAATTTCTTTCCAGGAGTTTATAGAGCCACGCAGGTCTCCTGTTGCAGGAGGTTTGGGGACGGTGAAGGGAACGGGAACTCTTCTGTAGCCTTGGCCCTGCCTCTCTGAGCAGTCGCTGGCGTCAGCTGAGCCTGTCAGCCGGGCTGTCCCTGTCTTGTGCCAAGGGGAGCGTTAGGGCTCCTTGGGCCGGACGTCCTGAGAACCCAGGTTCCCCTTCTCTGCACCTGTCACTGGTGCCCTTGGCTCAGTCACACCTTGGAAGAAACAACACCTTGGAAGAAACAAGTCGGCTCCTCTTCCCAGCTCCCCTGCCCTGCCCTTGTCTTCTGGGTTATTTCCTAACCATATCTGTGCCTGCCTTTGGCAGGTAGGTGGGCATCCTGGTCACCCTTGGCGCCTGGTCTTGATGACAGGGGATGCCATCTGGGCCCGAAACTCCAGGCCAGCGTGTAGCACTGTCTGAAGTGGCAGCATCCGTCCGGTTTCCTCTGATGCGTGAAGGCAGTGCAGGGTCTCTGCGGCGCCGACAGTGAATGGCCGTTTATCTTAAATTTTCAACAAGCATGGAAAGGAAGGCTCTCTGGGGTCACCACAGAGGGGTGCTCCCAGCCAGAGGTCATTCGCTTGTGGATGGAATTTTTCTGTGTTCATTCTTTTCTGTGATGACACCATCTACTTCCTTCTACTTGGGGAAAGGCCTCAAGTATTCTAAACCTTACCCATTTCCTGATTCGAATCCTGTGATCTGTGTATTTATGGAGTTTATAACTGCTATCAGGTTGACCACTGTGGACTCGTGCTGTTTTGCTTTGCTTATGAATTTCTTAGATCCCATTTTCCCTAAAATTAGAGGACCTTTTAACTTAGTTTTTGGAAGTAACCTGTTATTACATAAAATGTGCAGAGTCCTGTACGTACGTTATATGTTTAAAGCCAGAAGAGTGATAACTGGAAAATCACCCTACAATCCACAGAGTCCTGAATTTAGAATCCATTACTTAAGCTCACCTGCTGCTGAATCTCGTGTATCCTTCTGGCTTTCTCCGTGGTCTTGAAGGGCCTTTTGCAGAGACCCAGATTTAGCTTCCTTATAATTTCTTTCCAGGAGTTTATAGAGCCACGCAGGTCTCCTGTTGCAGGAGGTTTGGGGACGGTGAAGGGAACGGGAACTCTTCTGTAGCCTTGGCCCTGCCTCTCTGAGCAGTCGCTGGCGTCAGCTGAGCCTGTCAGCCGGGCTGTCCCTGTCTTGTGCCAAGGGGAGCGTTAGGGCTCCTTGGGCCGGACGTCCTGAGAACCCAGGTTCCCCTTCTCTGCACCTGTCACTGGTGCCCTTGGCTCAGTCACACCTTGGAAGAAACAACACCTTGGAAGAAACAAGTCGGCTCCTCTTCCCAGCTCCCCTGCCCTGCCCTTGTCTTCTGGGTTATTTCCTAACCATATCTGTGCCTGCCTTTGGCAGGTAGGTGGGCATCCTGGTCACCCTTGGCGCCTGGTCTTGATGACAGGGGATGCCATCTGGGCCCGAAACTCCAGGCCAGCGTGTAGCACTGTCTGAAGTGGCAGCATCCGTCCGGTTTCCTCTGATGCGTGAAGGCAGTGCAGGGTCTCTGCGGCGCCGACAGTGAATGGCCGTTCTGACACTCTGCTCTCTTCCCAGACGATCGGGGTGTTTGCGGAGGACTCACTGAATCCAGCTTGCTTCCTGCCTTCGAGAGGGTTGATGGATCCCCTAAAGGCACCGTCAGGGTGGCTATGGGGCCGGTGGTCGTGGTCCAGAAACACTCCATCTTGGCATGCAAGGAGGCTGCTGGTTTCTAGCAGACTCTGTGCTGCAAATTGCCCAGCCTGTACCCCAGTGGCTTTCCCCATCTCGCGCAGTCCTTGACCTGACTTCAGACAGCCTGTGCTGTCTGAGAAGGGCCTTTTCAGTCGACTCCGTTGGAAAGTGCTGCAGTTGTAAAGGGTGAGCTGGAAGCCTCTCAGCTGGCACTTTCTGAATCCCTCAGAGGCAAATATTGGCACATGCTCCACTCTGAACCCTCCTTATAAATCCAGAAGCCAAGAGTTAGGAAGCACAGGGCCAGCTCAGTGTGTGTGTGTGTGTGTGTATGAAAGCACAGGGCCACCTCGACATGTGTGAGTGTCAGGAAGCACAGGGCCAGCTCGACGTGTGTGTGTGTGTGTGTCTGTGTGTGTGTGTGCGTGTGCGTGTTTGTGTGTCTGTGTGTGTCTGTGTTGGGGGGTTGGGTCCACGTCATCATCCAGGCTGAGAGAGCTGGCTGGTTCCTGATAACAGTCCTCCTTCTCCCCACATTTTGATGTTAATTTTCCTACCACTGAAAATAGAAGTGTCTAGTGAATGCAATTTACAGTGTTTCTATTTTATTTTCTTTCTGGAGAGCCTTTTTTGCAGAAGATGCAAATAGCGTTTTTTTTTTTTTTTCCTTTTACAATTTAAATAAGAAGGAAGGTGCTAGGCTGCCTTATTCAACAAGTGAGGCACCTTTTAAGGAAAGTTGCCTTTTTTCATTTTTGGCTTTTTCTCGTGGTTTCAGAGGACAAGGTGCTGGGATAAGAGGCAGGAGCTCCCGGTGATGTATTAGCCTGTTTGTCACCATCTGTCTGCCTCGCGCTTCAGTCTGTGGCTGCCCGACGCAGACGCGCTGCAGCCGGGAGGGATTCCCTTCCTGCGGAGCTGTCCCGCGGCAGAGCCTGTGGCGTCACCTCTCCCTAGGCTCCCGCGGGAGCGGAGCGTGTGATGGGGCGAGTCGACCGGGGGAGAGCGCTGGCTTAGCGCCTCTGTCCATCCTGGAACACTGTGCGCGGCAGGCGCGGGTCCTGCAAAGACGCTGTCTGCAGCGGGTCCGCTGGGGGAGCCAGCAGAGCCCCTTGCCTCCGGGGTCTCCCTTTATGGAAGAATTCCAAGGGAATAGGTTACGATTGCCATCAAGTGGCTACTCTTGGTAGTGATGGGAGTCCCTCACGGCCGCTGGCTGGCTTGTCACATATTCTCCTCCAGCTTCTTCGCCCCTTTGTGAAGCAGAATCTCGGCCGAGAATGCCTTCTGGCTGAGGAACTGACGGGTGTTCTCGGCGAGGGGTGCGCAGGGTGACTCAGGACTTCGGCGTAGCGTGCGCCCTCTGGAGAAGGCATCGGTGTGGCCGGCCCAGGTTGGCTCTGGTCTCAGCTCGGGGCCCTGGAGCCGTGAATGCACAAGCTCTAGAGACTTCCTGAGAGAACTGCCGGGCATCCTCCCCCTGCCAGTCCCAGGGCAGAGGCCGCAGCCCTGCAGCTTTTCTCGTGGAAATTGGCAGAGAGAGCCATGCCGTCATCTGTGAATGGGTGGCTCATAGTCCCACCAACGGTGAAAGGAACTCAGTGACCTGATTTGGTCATTCTGCCTGGCTCCTGCTCTTTGTCTCACAGCTCTGTTAAGTGGAGGAATATTTTTTTCTCAGAGGCAGTATTCTCAGGATTAATGGGATGATTTATTTAAAGTCCTTAATACCTGGCAGGAAGGAAGCATTCAAAGGGCAGTTGTTATTGAGGTTCTAGATGTATATTACCTAAGTACTTCTCATAAAAGCTGTAGCTGGGTCATAAAACAGTGCACTTGAGGCACCTTTTAAGGAAAGTTGCCTTTTTTCATTTTTGGCTTTTTCTCGTGGTTTCAGAGGACAAGGTGCTGGGATAAGAGGCAGGAGCTCCCGGTGATGTATTAGCCTGTTTGTCACCATCTGTCTGCCTCGCGCTTCAGTCTGTGGCTGCCCGACGCAGACGCGCTGCAGCCGGGAGGATTCCCTTCCTGCGGAGCTGTCCCGCGGCAGAGCCTGTGGCGTCACCTCTCCCTAGGCTCCCGCGGGAGCGGAGCGTGTGATGGGGCGAGTCGACCGGGGGAGAGCGCTGGCTTAGCGCCTCTGTCCATCCTGGAACACTGTGCGCGGCAGGCGCGGGTCCTGCAAAGACGCTGTCTGCAGCGGGTCCGCTGGGGGAGCCAGCAGAGCCCCTTGCCTCCGGGGTCTCCCTTTATGGAAGAATTCCAAGGGAATAGGTTACGATTGCCATCAAGTGGCTACTCTTGGTAGTGATGGGAGTCCCTCACGGCCGCTGGCTGGCTTGTCACATATTCTCCTCCAGCTTCTTCGCCCCTTTGTGAAGCAGAATCTCGGCCGAGAATGCCTTCTGGCTGAGGAACTGACGGGTGTTCTCGGCGAGGGGTGCGCAGGGTGACTCAGGACTTCGGCGTAGCGTGCGCCCTCTGGAGAAGGCATCGGTGTGGCCGGCCCAGGTTGGCTCTGGTCTCAGCTCGGGGCCCTGGAGCCGTGAATGCACAAGCTCTAGAGACTTCCTGGAGAGAACTGCCGGGCATCCTCCCCCTGCCAGTCCCAGGGCAGAGGCCGCAGCCCTGCAGCTTTTCTCGTGGAAATTGGCAGAGAGAGCCATGCCGTCATCTGTGAATGGGTGGCTCATAGTCCCACCAACGGTGAAAGGAACTCAGTGACCTGATTTGGTCATTCTGCCTGGCTCCTGCTCTTTGTCTCACAGCTCTGTTAAGTGGAGGAATATTTTTTTCTCAGAGGCAGTATTCTCAGGATTAATGGGATGATTTATTTAAAGTCCTTAATACCTGGCAGGAAGGAAGCATTCAAAGGGCAGTTGTTATTGAGGTTCTAGATGTATATTACCTAAGTACTTCTCATAAAAGCTGTAGCTGGGTCATAAAACAGTGCACTTGAGGGACTGTATTAAAATCGGCTTGCTTTGTTCCCTGGGCCTGGGTGCCGACATCCTGTAATTAGACCTCGCCCTAGAACTTGGGAGAGTAGAAACCCTGACCAGGCGTAAAGGAGGCGATCCCTGTTTGTTTAGTTTTCCTCAGGAGGTCATTCCTCAGTTGCGTCGGAAACCCTGTTTGTGCGTGCTCCGTCGCGTCCAGCTTCTTGCAGCCCTGTGGCCTGTCGCCCGCCAGGCTCCTCTGTCCATGGGATTCTCCAGGCAAGAACACTGGGGTCGGTTGCTGTGCCTTCTGAAGCCCCTGCATTGGCAGGCAGACTCTTTACAAATGCCTCTTTACCTGGGAAACCTGTTGGGCAGCCTGCCCTGTAGGTAATAGAGTTCAGTTCGTCTGGGGCGGGGTGCACCCCTACCTGGGCACAGAATGCTGCGTTCTGCAGTCTCTGAAGAGCCTGAGAGGGCAGTTTCTGAGCTTGCACTTGAGCTTACGTGAAAGAGGATGGATCTGTGCCAGCTGCGTTGGAGGGCAGAGACCTAAGGCAGGCGGAGGGGGCATGACCTAGCAGTAGCTGAGGTTGGCGACTAACCTTCAGTCAGAGTTGAGGAAAGACAGCTTGTAGGGCTTCTGTACTTTCAGCAGCCTTTCAGAAGTGATGGAGGCTATGTTATGTAACCATTCACACTGCAGTCTGTCAAATTAGGTTAGCCCCAAATTCCTGGCTTCCAGTCACTGAAAGCAATATTGGATGTGTCCGAGAGCTGATAGGTGGTCATAGGCACTGACTATGCCCTGCCACTATGGTCCTACCAGTCACTGGGCCTCAAGGGAGCGGTCATCCTTGCCTGGGTTCCTCCTTGAGGGACGTAAAACCCTCGCCGCCCCTCGTCTCTCGGTCCTGCCTCAGTGATGAGGGGTGGCCGGCTGTGCAGGGCAGGCTCGTTCTCCTCAGCTCGCTCAAGGCCGGGTGATGTAGGACCACACTCTCCAGGCCCGCTGGAATGCCGGTGCTGGCTTCTCTCAGGAGGTCTCCTGTGTGTGTCGGCGCTGAGACCGCGAGCCCAGAGTCCTCTATTTGTGGGCTCACACCTCTCAGTGCCTAGAGCCTTGAGGGTAGCAAGATGCGAGCCTCGCTCAGCATGGTTTCATGTGGCACTTCGTTCGTGCGTCTTCATTGGCACCCGCTGACCTTTCACTCGTTAAGCTACAAGAGGATCACCCAAAACCATTTGTGATGAAAAAAAGTCCCCCTTTGATGTGATGCCTTCACCCAGAGAAAGTGTTTCTACAGTTCTTAGTTTTCTGAGTAAGCTGGTGGCTTCTGAGCGGGTCCCATCCTCTGGTTTCCCTTCTCCCCTCCTGGAAGCGCCGTCTGTGCTGCCCTGGAGGGGGTCTTCAGCTCCGGCTCTGTTCGCCCCTGCGCCCCTCGCTGCCTGGAAAGAAGTCCAGTGTGCCTGCCGCGCGTGGGCCGGCCTGGGCCTGGGTGCCGGCGCTCAGTTCCTGCAGAGCACAGCCCAGGGGCGCGGGCTGCTGCGGAGGCTCGAGGCTAGATGCGCGAGAACCTGTAGTCGGCGCTGGCCAGGGAGCGCCGGGTGCTGTGTATGGCAGCGCCTAGCCAGGTGTGCCTCTTGGGTCCTTGAGACCTAGCTAGTCTGGCTAGTTTCAGTTAATTTTAAAAGCTGCATGGACTAGAATCTACCCAGTTAGACCACGCAGTTAGAGACAGGATGAGCATAGTGGTGAAATTCTGTCTTCCTGCTCTTCTTCCGTTGTTGCTTTGGCTGGAAGTCTTCTTAGATGCCCAGTGTAGTCTATTTCAGAAACATTGTTTGGTGTGTTACAGTTTGTCACCCGACAAAGTGAGATGAGGTTAATAGCTGTTTAAAATGCCTCTTGGTGTTTGGGGCAGTTTCAGAATACCCTTGCCCACGGTGTTACAGTCTAATGTTCATATTACCCTTGACTTCATTTCAGCAGTGTGTCAGTGGTTCCAAGAATTGTCTCTTGTTCTCATCCTTATCCAAGTTTTTTGTTAGAGCTGCATGTCTCAAATAACTGCCTTTTTTCATTAATTCCTTCTTTTGTGGTTGGGTACTGCCTCCCGATGGCAACACTCCCATTTTTATTGCGATACCATTTAGATAATTTTTAAGACTTTCTTTTGATTTTGTATTTAAAGAAATTCATTTTAACTGAAAAATCTGAAAATATCAGAAAATTTTGATGATTACCTTTGGGGAGAATAGTGCTTTTTGTTATTAGTTTATTTCCTATCGTCTGCTTTCTGGACATGTATAATTTTTAAACATACTGTAATTGTTTTATATATGCAGTGGAATCTCTGCTGTTTAAATTACATTTTCTTTGCTCATGTTACTAAGTGTTTGAAAATGTGATGTTTTAAAAAGTCACATGTAATATTTAAAACTATCATGTTCCATATTGAGTGTTAGTCTTCAGTATGATACTTGATACTTCTAAGGAGAATACCATGAAGAAAATAACAAAACTGTTAATAGTGATTAATGTAGTTTCACCTTATAAAAAAGAGGAACAGTACAGTTTTGGTTTTATTTCTTTAGTGAATGTTTTTTAAAGAGATACCTATGAACTTTCAGGTATAAATAAATTATTGGTCACTTTTAAAACTGCTGCGGAGGCTCGAGGCTAGATGCGCGAGAACCTGTAGTCGGCGCTGGCCAGGGAGCGCCGGGTGCTGTGTATGGCAGCGCCTAGCCAGGTGTGCCTCTTGGGTCCTTGAGACCTAGCTAGTCTGGCTAGTTTCAGTTAATTTTAAAAGCTGCATGGACTAGAATCTACCCAGTTAGACCACGCAGTTAGAGACAGGATGAGCATAGTGGTGAAATTCTGTCTTCCTGCTCTTCTTCCGTTGTTGCTTTGGCTGGAAGTCTTCTTAGATGCCCAGTGTAGTCTATTTCAGAAACATTGTTTGGTGTGTTACAGTTTGTCACCCGACAAAGTGAGATGAGGTTAATAGCTGTTTAAAATGCCTCTTGGTGTTTGGGGCAGTTTCAGAATACCCTTGCCCACGGTGTTACAGTCTAATGTTCATATTACCCTTGACTTCATTTCAGCAGTGTGTCAGTGGTTCCAAGAATTGTCTCTTGTTCTCATCCTTATCCAAGTTTTTTGTTAGAGCTGCATGTCTCAAATAACTGCCTTTTTTCATTAATTCCTTCTTTTGTGGTTGGGTACTGCCTCCCGATGGCAACACTCCCATTTTTATTGCGATACCATTTAGATAATTTTTAAGACTTTCTTTTGATTTTGTATTTAAAGAAATTCATTTTAACTGAAAAATCTGAAAATATCAGAAAATTTTGATGATTACCTTTGGGGAGAATAGTGCTTTTTGTTATTAGTTTATTTCCTATCGTCTGCTTTCTGGACATGTATAATTTTTAAACATACTGTAATTGTTTTATATATGCAGTGGAATCTCTGCTGTTTAAATTACATTTTCTTTGCTCATGTTACTAAGTGTTTGAAAATGTGATGTTTTAAAAAGTCACATGTAATATTTAAAACTATCATGTTCCATATTGAGTGTTAGTCTTCAGTATGATACTTGATACTTCTAAGGAGAATACCATGAAGAAAATAACAAAACTGTTAATAGTGATTAATGTAGTTTCACCTTATAAAAAAGAGGAACAGTACAGTTTTGGTTTTTATTTACTGTTGATAGTCGCAAATTGAGTTTATCAAAATTAGAGTTTTATAAGAGATACACACTTTGAGGAGTATAGAGAATAGCTTTACAGGTATAAATAAATTATTGGTCCATTTCTTTTAGAAAAATCGTTAAAGGGTTAAATATGTATAAAACATAATGTGAATGTTAGTATGTGTTACATTTATGAAAGCTCTGGTTTTATTTCACCTGAAAACTTGAAGTCATTTCTCAAGAATTCTTTTTGATCCATGAATGCCAGCAAATCAGTGTGTTATAAATTTCACGAGGCATTCCTAGCAAATTCCTTTGAAACACCAAGAGATAATTATTTGAAATGTTTTCCTCTCTAGGAAGAAGAGGGGAAGGGGTACCTTTGAAAGCTTGGAAAGTTGTAGAATGAGGGCTCCCTCCCCGCCTCCGCCCCAAGGTGATAAGAGCACTGCTGGCTTATGAAGGCCACGAGATGACCTCAAGACACATCTTATGCTTTTGCCGGGTGTCTTAGGCCTCAGCCACTTCTCTAGGCTTATGCTAGGTTTTGAGGGCTGTAAAGATGAGGAAGACCGAATCCTCCTGGACGGAGCCTGACCATCAGGGATGGTGCGGAGCAGCACCCGCAGGGCAGGCGGTGCCTGTCTCTAGAGCCTGAGCTGGAGCTTCCTGGGCAGAGAGAGGCGAGAGGCTTGCCAGAGAAGGCACGGCATGTGCAAAGGCACGGAGGCCTGAGAGCTCAGGGAGCGATGAGGACATGGCATTTGCTCTGCGTGTACCCCAGACCAGCCACTCCAGCACCTTAATGGGTTATGGGATTATCATGGGCTGTTGCCAGGTTTGAAAACCAAAGCACTGAGAGTCAGACAGTCTATTGCATGGATCAGAAAGCTGATAATAGGAGAACTGTTTCTTTTCTTTCTTTCTTTTTTTTTTTAAAGATAAAAGAATTTAAAAGAAGCAGCAAAATAATAGACAAAACTATGTTGAAATCCTTGCACAAAAAGGCTTGTTTCTGTTTAATTTCTTAGTACTACTTCATAGAAGTGAAATTGCTAATGTAAAAACGGTCATCCATTTATCAATATGTTACCATACTTCCAGTGTATGAGACTGGAGGCTTTGTCAGAATTAACTCTGAAAGGGTGATCAGCTGCTCTTTAGTTGGGACCTGCATCTGTTCTTGTTTTCAGTGCTTTTCAAGCAGTGTGTTCCATTATTCGTTATCCTTAGGGAGGTAAAATGGCCATGTTGTGATTCTTGTTGAATTTTACTTAATGCTATTGTGGTTAAGTCTCACAATCCTAGTATTGATAACCTTTAACTTTGCATCATTTCTCCGTCTGCCTTTTCAGATCCATTATCTGAATCATTTAAAATAAAAAAACATTACAGACTTCCCTGATGGCCAAGTGGTTAGGGATCCGCCTTGACCCTGGTTCAGTACCAGGTCGGGGAACTAAGATCCTATGTACTGCAGAGCAGCTAAGTTCTTGCACCGCAGTGAAAGATCCTGCGTGACACAATGAAACACAAGTAAATTTAAAAATATTAAAACCTCACATACATATGTGTCTTCTGTTTCTTTTTACAATCAAATAATTAAAAGTAAACATTACACAAAAAACTGTATTTCACTAGCACCAAAGTTTTTTAAGGCACGAAAAAGTGAAAGTGGAAGTTGCTTAGTCACATCTGACTCTTGGCACCTCCATGGGCAGTAGCCCATTCTGTCCATGGGATCTCCCCAGGCAAGAATACTAGAGGTGGGTAGCCATTCTCTTTGGATGGAACCTGGGTCTCCTTTGGTGTTAGCCCAGGCAGACTGTTTCCATGGACAGTTAAAGGGGGGCTCCGGGCGTTTTTACCCCAGACCAGCCACTCCAGCACCTTAATGGGTTATGGGATTATCATGGGCTGTTGCCAGGTTTGAAAACCAAAGCACTGAGAGTCAGACAGTCTATTGCATGGATCAGAAAGCTGATAATAGGAGAACTGTTTCTTTTCTTTCTTTCTTTTTTTTTAAAGATAAAAGAATTTAAAAGAAGCAGCAAAATAATAGACAAAACTATGTTGAAATCCTTGCACAAAAAGGCTTGTTTCTGTTTAATTTCTTAGTACTACTTCATAGAAGTGAAATTGCTAATGTAAAAACGGTCATCCATTTATCAATATGTTACCATACTTCCAGTGTATGAGACTGGAGGCTTTGTCAGAATTAACTCTGAAAGGGTGATCAGCTGCTCTTTAGTTGGGACCTGCATCTGTTCTTGTTTTCAGTGCTTTTCAAGCAGTGTGTTCCATTATTCGTTATCCTTAGGGAGGTAAAATGGCCATGTTGTGATTCTTGTTGAATTTTACTTAATGCTATTGTGGTTAAGTCTCACAATCCTAGTATTGATAACCTTTAACTTTGCATCATTTCTCCGTCTGCCTTTTCAGATCCATTATCTGAATCATTTAAAATAAAAACACATTACAGACTTCCCTGATGGCCAAGTGGTTAGGGATCCGCCTTGACCCTGGTTCAGTACCAGGTCGGGGAACTAAGATCCTATGTACTGCAGAGCAGCTAAGTTCTTGCACCGCAGTGAAAGATCCTGCGTGACACAATGAAACACAAGTAAATTTAAAAATATTAAAACCTCACATACATATGTGTCTTCTGTTTCTTTTTACAATCAAATAATTAAAAGTAAACATTACACAAAAAACTGTATTTCACTAGCACCAAAGTTTTTTAAGGCACGAAAAAGTGAAAGTGGAAGTTGCTTAGTCACATCTGACTCTTGGCACCTCCATGGGCAGTAGCCCATTCTGTCCATGGGATCTCCCCAGGCAAGAATACTAGAGGTGGGTAGCCATTCTCTTTGGATGGAACCTGGGTCTCCTGTGTTGCAGGCAGACTGTTTACCATCTGAGCCACCAGGGAAACCCCCTGTATAGGCCACCCTTCATTGCAGCACTCACTCACTGTGTGCCATTGGTGCTGTAATGTCTTAAACCACTGTTGTCCTCACGCCTGTTTAACAGATAAGCCCAGGGAGGCCGAGAGAGCTTTCGGTGATTCTCTTTAATTTGAACATTGCATGGCAAGTAACACTAGGCTCAGAACCAAGCAAGCCTGTCTGAATGATGACACGTGCTGTGCTGTGAACCACTGAGGTTTTTCAGGGCTTAGATGCTTAGCAAATAAATATTTTTTTTCATTTGAAAAGTCTGGAACATCTCTCTCTCATAACTTATCAATTGGAACTTCCTGGTTTAAATCATGGTCCCATTTCATTGGTATTAGTGACTAAATCCATTGCACCCAAGTTTGTTTCACTCGTTAATGTATAGTCATCCAATCCAGGTCTCCCTTCTGTGTTCTGGTAATTATTGGTGTTATTTTATAATTGTACATTGTGGCCTTGAAGTCATGGTGGCTGAAGGGCCAGCCACATGCATTACACAGTTGAGCGTTGTTGGCGCTTCAGGAATGAGCAAGCCCTCTTGGAAAGAGTCCAAGCCAGACTCTGTATGTACTTAATTCTGCTTGGTTTACTGCCACTGTCTTAACTTTTATTTAAACACAGTTTTAACAAGTAATGTTTGTTATTATTAGCATGATGATGGCTGCAAAGTGCCCACACTTCAGTAGTATTTTTGAAAGTCAAATATTAGCACAGTGGATCATTTTTCTGTATTGGCTTTGTAAAAATTATTGTAATTTAGGTGATATGATCAATACTGTGTAAGTCAGCCCGAATAACAGAGAAATATATCTGGCCACATGGCTCATGCAGTGCACGCATTCAAATCCCCTATTTCCTAGGCTTCCTAGACACCACACAGCCTTTATGCCTGCCTCTCACGCAGGGCAGCCCTGTATCTTTGGTAAATTGCTGTTCGTGACGCGTAAAGGCGCCCCTTCATATGCAGTATCTTGTATAGATAGGGAGCTGGAGGGCTTCTGGAGGTGCACCATGAGGGATAAGGAATACCCCCAGATTGGCTCTAGCTCTGACAGGCTTGCCTTTTCATTTTTAAGGTGAATCAGCTGACTTTTTTGATTGGTTACACAAATAAAATAAGGTCTTAAAGCTTCTGAGGCAACAGCTTCTTTAATTAGCACAGTGTATTATTAGATATCCAGGTTTGATTAAGGCAAGCAAATGAGTGACTCTTTCCAATTTTCTCCCCCTCCAAGATTTGGGGTTTGCCCCAGTCTTATATTTTTAAAACACTGAGTGCAGCTGGTGGGCTGCTGGAGTGGGCGCGGCTCCGTGGCTCGTGCCTGTAGGTGGGTCCTTGATTCTGAGTCCTCCGATGCCTTGCGCGGGGGCGATCACGAGGTGGAGGGCACCGCGTCCGTGGCCAGCTGCAGAGCGTTTCTTCAGACTGAACATCCTTTCTGAAATTCTCCTCTCTTCTAAAGTAGCCGTTGGAGTGACTTTATACTCCGGAGTCTTGAGTAATAAGAGATCCTCATAGGTAAACGTTTGGAGTTTTGATGATAAGTTGCTGGGATACAAGCAAAAACTGACTTGGGAAACCAGTTTGCCATTAAATTATAAACCTGAATATTTGCGTATCCACGAATTTCTAGTAATTTTTACTCCTAGGTGTGTCTCTATGAGGAGCCCTAGCACTGGCTTTCCAGGGGACAAGCAGAAGGATGCTTGCATCATGGGTCATGATAGCAACAGATCAGCGGCACTTTAAATGAACAACAGAATCAAAATATCCATACAGTGGGCCTTCCCAGGTGACACAGTGGTAAAGAACCTGCCTTCCAGTGCAGGAGACGCAAGAGGTACGGGTTTAATCCCTGGGTCAGGAAGATCCCCTGGAGGAGGAAATGGCAACCCCCTCCATTATTCTTGCCTGGGAAATCCCATGGACAGAGGCAGCTGGCGGGCTGCAATCCAGGGGGGTGCAAAGAGTCAGATACAACTGAGTGAGCACATACACACTGTGCATACAATAGAGCATGATAGTGAAAATGGCCAAACTGTAAACAAAATCAACATTAGGATGTTAGTAACGTCATGTTGAGCCTGAAAAAAAATTTTTTCTAAGGCCTAACACAGTGTGAGAGCCTTTTTGTGAAGCTTGTAATAAAGCACAGTAAAGTAATATACTATTTAGGCATGCATATTTGTGCTGTAACTTAAAAAATAATGAGGTGGGGGGAAGCACAATAGAGAGAATTTTAGTGATTGAGTTTGCAGACTTTATGATTAAAAATTAAATAAATCAAGGGTTGACAGAGTTGCCACTGTTGATGGGAGGAGGAGGGGCTTGTCTTCATTTAAGAGTTGAGACTTCCTCTGATTTTTGAATTGTGAAAATAGCTGATGAGGCCGTCAGTCACACTTTGAATAGAGTCATTCCCAGTCTCCCTTTACCCTCCCCTTTGTCCAGAATTTTTCAGTGTTACTGTGTATCTCCTAGAGGGTGCTGGTCCTACTGACCTGTCTGGTGCTAGGGATACCTCCTCTCTTTGGTAAACCAGCTGAGTCTAATCTAACCAGCCCAGCACCCCCTGCAGTTGGCAGACAAGAGGTTTCTGAATGCCCGTTCCCGACTCAGAAGCAGAGCACAGGCCGGAGTGGACACGTAGGGCCTGCTAAGCATGTCTTCTAGGGAATAAGGACACCGTGTATGGTCTGATGTATCTGGGCAAGCTCTGAGGGAAGGGGGAGGACAGCGGAACCTGGTGGGCTGCAGCCCGTGGAGTTGCATAGGGCCAGACACAGCGGCTGAACAACCAGCGTGCGTGGTCAGATGCTGCTTGGTGGGTTTAGAAGCAAGAGCCGTCTGGGGCCAGCATCCTGTTAAAGTGAAAGTGAGAGGCACTCAGTTGTGTCTGACTCTTTGCGACCACATGGACTGTAGCCACCAGGCTCCTCTGTCCATGGGATTCTCCAGGCAAGAGTCCTGGAGTGGGCTGCCTTATCGTTTTGACTTTAAATACCTTGTTACTTTTTTAGTTGCTGGGCAGAGAAAGCCTGGGAGAATAGAAATAAAGAGCAAAGAGCCCTTTCGTATGACCGTGACTGGGTCCGAGTGCTCAGAGGCAGAGACGTTAAGCTTAAGCCGCATCCATTCATGACATCCTCCAGCTTCATTTCTGGCTGGTTGGGTATGTCTTGTGGTTTGTACTTTCTTACTAGCCTTTCCTCAGAATTTCCACGTCTCTAGATCTCTGCCTGCCTCTTACCTCCTTTGCAGGTCTCCATTTTGGGTGCTTTTGATCCCCGAAGGCCCCTAAGACAAGCTCCAGTACAAAGAAGAGGAATGAGCCAAACAGCCCTTAGAGGTCCTTTAATAGACTGTGTATGGCTTGACAGAGTTGCCACTGTTGATGGGAGGAGGAGGGGCTTGTCTTCATTTAAGAGTTGAGACTTCCTCTGATTTTTGAATTGTGAAAATAGCTGATGAGGCCGTCAGTCACACTTTGAATAGAGTCATTCCCAGTCTCCCTTTACCCTCCCCTTTGTCCAGAATTTTTCAGTGTTACTGTGTATCTCCTAGAGGGTGCTGGTCCTACTGACCTGTCTGGTGCTAGGGATACCTCCTCTCTTTGGTAAACCAGCTGAGTCTAATCTAACCAGCCCAGCACCCCCTGCAGTTGGCAGACAAGAGGTTTCTGAATGCCCGTTCCCGACTCAGAAGCAGAGCACAGGCCGGAGTGGACACGTAGGGCCTGCTAAGCATGTCTTCTAGGGAATAAGGACACCGTGTATGGTCTGATGTATCTGGGCAAGCTCTGAGGGAAGGGGGAGGACAGCGGAACCTGGTGGGCTGCAGCCCGTGGAGTTGCATAGGGCCAGACACAGCGGCTGAACAACCAGCGTGCGTGGTCAGATGCTGCTTGGTGGGTTTAGAAGCAAGAGCCGTCTGGGGCCAGCATCCTGTTAAAGTGAAAGTGAGAGGCACTCAGTTGTGTCTGACTCTTTGCGACCACATGGACTGTAGCCACCAGGCTCCTCTGTCCATGGGATTCTCCAGGCAAGAGTCCTGGAGTGGGCTGCCTTATCGTTTTGACTTTAAATACCTTGTTACTTTTTTAGTTGCTGGGCAGAGAAAGCCTGGGAGAATAGAAATAAAGAGCAAAGAGCCCTTTCGTATGACCGTGACTGGGTCCGAGTGCTCAGAGGCAGAGACGTTAAGCTTAAGCCGCATCCATTCATGACATCCTCCAGCTTCATTTCTGGCTGGTTGGGTATGTCTTGTGGTTTGTACTTTCTTACTAGCCTTTCCTCAGAATTTCCACGTCTCTAGATCTCTGCCTGCCTCTTACCTCCTTTGCAGGTCTCCATTTTGGGTGCTTTTGATCCCCGAAGGCCCCTAAGACAAGCTCCAGTACAAAGAAGAGGAATGAGCCAAACAGCCCTTAGAGGTCCTTTAATAGACTGTGTATGGCTTACGCTGCAGTGGACACATGCCACACAGTTGTTCAGCGTAGTAGGGCTGGACTGCGCTGGAGAGAGCTGACTGAGGGTCTGCTCTGGGCTCACACGGGGCGTGGGATGGTTGCAGGGCTTTTCCAGTCCCGCATCCTGCAGGGCGTTTGTCTGAGGTGGTCCTGGTGCATCAGCTTGCCCCTGTCCCCAGAGACCTCGGGTTCCTGGACGGCCTTCTGCTCGATGAGAATGGGCTCACTGTGCTCTTGGTTAACGGCCAGACCTGTGGGAGGGTCCGTGGACTCATCTGTAAAGCCGGGGATTGTGCTAGATGATCTGGTAAGGCCCTCCCTGGAGTTTAAAAGTGTAGAAATTGAGTAGAGGTTAGGACAGACCATCAGCTGCCTCTCGATGTGTTTTGTTTGAAAGTGAGGCCGTAGCGACGCCGTGGTCATTTCGGCAGCGGCCATGCCGGACGGAATATACAGTTAGGCCCTTCAGCAAGTATCCCGGAAGTCTGAATAACTTGGCCTATGCAAAGCCCAGAAGGGGCTCATTCAGTAGTTCAATAACAGCAGCAACGAGCTGAAAGGAAGAGTAAGAGGCATCCTTCCTGGTTCCCTTGGATGACTTTGTGAGTGAAGCCTCCATGCCGCGGGGTTCTAAGGGTGTGGTCACCGTCTTTCTCCCCTCTGCAGGGGCATAGAGAAGGGAGTGTGGGCTGCTGTTCTGAGCATGTGTTTTGGACAGGATAATTGCCAGCTGAAGTTGAAAAGCTTCAACCGAATTGACTTGAACATTGAAACAGCTTAGGACACAGGAAAGGGGATGGAGCTCCAGTTATCGGAGGCCAGGGAGCTCGCCAGCCCCGCTGGAATCCTGCCTTTCTCACCCCTCTCGGCAGCTGCCAGGCCACAGAGCCCCGTTTTGTGAAAGATCCTCGAGCAACAATGAGGGAAAACAGCTTCTGTTTTATTAGATTGGATGAATTTATGTGCCTGGGGCGGGGTGTGTGTGCGCTGGGGGGCGGGGAGGGCAGCCTTGGCCCGCGGGTCTTCACTCCAGAGATGGAGCACCGGGGCGCAGCGAGGGGAGGGGGCGCGGGCTGGAGGAGGAGCGTGTGGGAAGAGATTTCTGCAGTCTGTCTGGAGAGCTGCCCAGGTTTCCCAGCCAAAAAAACAAATAAAAATAAATAAAAAGGCAAGTGCTGAATGACACAGATTATGATATTAAAAAAGGGATGCCACTGAAAACATGCCACGGACCTGGACCCCACCGCTGGGCTGGGGGACGCGTGTTCTCCGGCGGCGGGGGGAAGAGCCGTCTGACCCTGGGCGTACAGAAGTGAGGACCATTCGAGGTGGCCCCCCAGCCCACCCCATGCCAGAAATCCTAAAACAAGGGTTTGTCTGCATTGCAGGAAAATTGCAAGATGAACAGCTTCGATCCTTTTCTTTTCCTCATGCTAATTCATCAGGAAAGAAAAAAAGGCCCAGACCCTCCTCTCTGGTGGTAGACGCTCTTCCAGCCACATAAATAACCCCCCCCCCCCCGAGCCGTAGCGACGCCGTGGTCATTTCGCAGCGCCATGCCGGACGGAATATACAGTTAGGCCCTTCAGCAAGTATCCCGGAAGTCTGAATAACTTGGCCTATGCAAAGCCCAGAAGGGGCTCATTCAGTAGTTCAATAACAGCAGCAACGAGCTGAAAGGAAGAGTAAGAGGCATCCTTCCTGGTTCCCTTGGATGACTTTGTGAGTGAAGCCTCCATGCCGCGGGGTTCTAAGGGTGTGGTCACCGTCTTTCTCCCCTCTGCAGGGGCATAGAGAAGGGAGTGTGGGCTGCTGTTCTGAGCATGTGTTTTGGACAGGATAATTGCCAGCTGAAGTTGAAAAGCTTCAACCGAATTGACTTGAACATTGAAACAGCTTAGGACACAGGAAAGGGGATGGAGCTCCAGTTATCGGAGGCCAGGGAGCTCGCCAGCCCCGCTGGAATCCTGCCTTTCTCACCCCTCTCGGCAGCTGCCAGGCCACAGAGCCCCGTTTTGTGAAAGATCCTCGAGCAACAATGAGGGAAAACAGCTTCTGTTTTATTAGATTAGATGAATTTATGTGCCTGGGGGCGGGGTGTGTGTGCGCTGGGGGGCGGGGAGGGCAGCCTTGGCCCGCGGGTCTTCACTCCAGAGATGGAGCACCGGGGCGCAGCGAGGGGAGGGGGCGCGGGCTGGAGGAGGAGCGTGTGGGAAGAGATTTCTGCAGTCTGTCTGGAGAGCTGCCCAGGTTTCCCAGCCAAAAAAACAAATAAAAATAAATAAAAAGGCAAGTGCTGAATGACACAGATTATGATATTAAAAAAGGGATGCCACTGAAAACATGCCACGGACCTGGACCCCACCGCTGGGCTGGGGGACGCGTGTTCTCCGGCGGCGGGGGGAAGAGCCGTCTGACCCTGGGCGTACAGAAGTGAGGACCATTCGAGGTGGCCCCCCAGCCCACCCCATGCCAGAAATCCTAAAACAAGGGTTTGTCTGCATTGCAGGAAAATTGCAAGATGAACAGCTTCGATCCTTTTCTTTTCCTCATGCTAATTCATCAGGAAAGAAAAAAAGGCCCAGACCCCTCCTCTCTGGTGGTAGACGCTCTTCCAGCCACATAAATAACCTTCTCCCGGCGCCTCCCCTCCCCCCGCCGCGCGGATTCCGCAGCCGCCCGCGCGTTACGTACAGGGGAGGGTTGTTGACAAGCGCTCAGCCTGCCTCGCGCTCGCCCGCCCTCCTCCGCCGTCCTCTGTCCTTCCTCCTCTGTCTCTCTGCAATGATCCGGCTCTGAGGATGGCTGCTCCACGGGTCTGTCAGGTGCAGTTTTTGGTGGCTTATCTTGAGGAACCTGGGATAGAAGGTCTGTTCCTATCAATAAAATAAAAACCAAATAGCTCTAGATTTGTTTCAGGCTGCTGTGGCTTTTGTTGGAGAAATAGGCCTTTTGTGGGTTTCCCTGCTGGGGTCCTGATTAAATCCATTATGGATGGCAAGGTGCTGTGTGTCTGTGAGAGTATGTAAAAAAGTGTTGCGATTTGCTTAATATTAATATTCTTTCAGCTGTGGTATCTTCCCTGGGGGCCGTGGTGGCTCCTGCAAAGGCACTGTGGAAATTTACAAGAGAGAATTCATGTCGCTCTTTTAAAGCATTGAGCTCTGTTGACCATTTTGGCCAAATGTGCAGTTTTAGTCAGGCTTGTATGAATTTCGACCTTTCTCTGGGGACTGAATGCCATCCAGTGATGGCTGGTCCCTTTATTTTATTGCCAGTTTCCGCGATGATTTCCCAGCATTTAAAAATAGATGTTTGATTATAAAGTTAATCAGTCCATCCTCTACCATAGCCCTGGTCTCCTTTATAAATGGCATGCATGGTTTTCATTTCCCTTCATACTTTGTTTCGCCGTCTCTTGTCCTCTTTCCTTGAAAAATGGAGGAAACTGAGGCATGTAAACAGAGACTCCGTGATTCTAGGTTAGACCTTGAAGCTCTGAACTCTGGGTGCTCTTGATTCTGCTCCCGAATTTTGTGCATTCATCCATGTTTGCATTCCTCAGTATAAACACAGGTGAATTTTAGAAGCGGTCAATTTTAGGTGCCTCAAGTCTTTGCCTTGTTCCCGGAGTTCTGCTTTCTGTACTGTTCTCGTTAGATTTCACCCCTGGAAAGGAGGCAACTCCAAGAGGCAGTAGGCCTCTCTGAGCTGTCTGTCAGCAAATCTTTTTTCTTTTGGACTTTGATGATCCCACTTAATCCTTTATTATATTCATCTGAGAAGTGGGTGTGCTGTTGACTTGTCTGTAGGTAGGGAGGTACCGAATGCACTGGGGAACATAACAAAGACTCAGGGCTTCTGTGGGTCTACTTTCTGGGCTTGTGGAATGAAGGCAGCCCAGGGTGTGTGGCTGCGAGGATGTGGCTGCTTACTTATCTCAATTATGTTGTCAGGACACAAACTGTTCGGAGTTGTGCCTGTTTACCCTTACTGACTTAGGCAGAAGCAAATAACCTTTTTAAAGGCCTTTTGTGGGTTTCCCTGCTGGGGTCCTGATTAAATCCATTATGGATGGCAAGGTGCTGTGTGTCTGTGAGAGTATGTAAAAAAGTGTTGCGATTTGCTTAATATTAATATTCTTTCAGCTGTGGTATCTTCCCTGGGGGCCGTGGTGGCTCCTGCAAAGGCACTGTGGAAATTTACAAGAGAGAATTCATGTCGCTCTTTTAAAGCATTGAGCTCTGTTGACCATTTTGGCCAAATGTGCAGTTTTAGTCAGGCTTGTATGAATTTCGACCTTTCTCTGGGGACTGAATGCCATCCAGTGATGGCTGGTCCCTTTATTTTATTGCCAGTTTCCGCGATGATTTCCCAGCATTTAAAAATAGATGTTTGATTATAAAGTTAATCAGTCCATCCTCTACCATAGCCCTGGTCTCCTTTATAAATGGCATGCATGGTTTTCATTTCCCTTCATACTTTGTTTCGCCGTCTCTTGTCCTCTTTCCTTGAAAAATGGAGGAAACTGAGGCATGTAAACAGAGACTCCGTGATTCTAGGTTAGACCTTGAAGCTCTGAACTCTGGGTGCTCTTGATTCTGCTCCCGAATTTTGTGCATTCATCCATGTTTGCATTCCTCAGTATAAACACAGGTGAATTTTAGAAGCGGTCAATTTTAGGTGCCTCAAGTCTTTGCCTTGTTCCCGGAGTTCTGCTTTCTGTACTGTTCTCGTTAGATTTCACCCCTGGAAAGGAGGCAACTCCAAGAGGCAGTAGGCCTCTCTGAGCTGTCTGTCAGCAAATCTTTTTTCTTTTGGACTTTGATGATCCCACTTAATCCTTTATTATATTCATCTGAGAAGTGGGTGTGCTGTTGACTTGTCTGTAGGTAGGGAGGTACCGAATGCACTGGGGAACATAACAAAGACTCAGGGCTTCTGTGGGTCTACTTTCTGGGCTTGTGGAATGAAGGCAGCCCAGGGGTGTGTGGCTGCGAGGATGTGGCTGCTTACTTATCTCAATTATGTTGTCAGGACACAAACTGTTCGGAGTTGTGCCTGTTTACCCTTACTGACTTAGGCAGAAGCAAATAACTCTAGGATTTGTTGATTTGCATTGAAGCCAGCTTTGTTTAACTTTGTAGAAACTTGTTAGTATAGAAGAACTGGTTTCTCTTGGCAACTTAGTTTTGTGGGGTAAATGTAATGACACTATGAAGCCTTAAAAATAATTCCTGTTCTCTCCAAATACACACACACACACGCATTTAATTAGAGGTAGAACATCACTGTCTGGGTACATGCTCTGCATGTGGATGATCTCCCTTTGAGAAGTGCAAATTCCAGGATTTATAAAACCAGATTTCGGCATGTCACCTTATCTGAACAGAAGACTTTGGACATGCTGGTCTTGTTTATCTGAAAGAATTTCTATCAAAATGCGCGGGGTTCCCCTCCGCTGTGTCTGCCTCTGAGGTTCCCCGGCTCCGCAGTGGCCCATTGTTCTGCAGCTCACTTTCCACACCAGCCTAAGCGCAGCACTGTCTTAATCACTTCTTCTGAATGTGGAAGGCAGTTTTCGACCTTTGGGAGGCTCAGCTCTGGGCCACTTGTCCAGGACACCGTCTTACTTAGCTGATAGAGACTTGAGTGTCATGCTTTTGGGAATTCCAAGGATTTGTGCTTTTGATGGTCAGTCGTAACCAGGTTGACTCGTCTGCCTGTGTACACACAGCCAGGTGTCGGGATGGGGCCGGGACGGAGAGAAGGCAGGCACGGCCTGGGGTAGCAGCCCGAGGCTGACGGGGTGCAGGTGGAGCTGCTCACTGTGGAGCAGTGGGGATGCTTGTAGTGCAGTGATCATCGCACACGGGACACTGTCTGATGGTTGTGAAAATCGTGTGAAGGGTGCAGTGTGGGGGCATGTCGGGAGGAAGAGCCTTTGCCCTAAAGAGGTAGATGAGCTGTGCCAACGTGCACATGCACTCGGCTCCCTGGCGTGTCTGTCAGTCCCAGAAGCTTCTGGGCCCGTCCAGACGTTATTCCTAGAGATCCCAGATGTGTCCCGTGGAGGGACGTTTGTGTCCAGTGGAGTTCCGCTCTGGCAGTTTGGTCCTTGTTGGAGCCTCTTCTCCTGTGACTTCTGGTCAGGACCTGGGGAGACGGGGTCTTTTGTTTCTTGGTGGAGCTGGCTGGTTTGGGGTTTAGCAGGAGCAGCAGTCTGGTCCCCTTCCTGTGTGCACTTGTGACCTGTCTGTGGGCTTTTTGTCTTTGTGCCTCAAGGTGAGGAAATGGCTTCCTGGACGAGGGTTCTGTTCATCTCTTTTCCTGCTCTTGTCTCTCAGATTTGGTCATTTGCTTGATTATGAAGTAGCAGAAAAGGATGAGGTCAGATATTTTCCTTACACACACACGCATTTAATTAGAGGTAGAACATCACTGTCTGGGTACATGCTCTGCATGTGGATGATCTCCCTTTGAGAAGTGCAAATTCCAGGATTTATAAAACCAGATTTCGGCATGTCACCTTATCTGAACAGAAGACTTTGGACATGCTGGTCTTGTTTATCTGAAAGAATTTCTATCAAAATGCGCGGGGTTCCCCTCCGCTGTGTCTGCCTCTGAGGTTCCCCGGCTCCGCAGTGGCCCATTGTTCTGCAGCTCACTTTCCACACCAGCCTAAGCGCAGCACTGTCTTAATCACTTCTTCTGAATGTGGAAGGCAGTTTTCGACCTTTGGGAGGCTCAGCTCTGGGCCACTTGTCCAGGACACCGTCTTACTTAGCTGATAGAGACTTGAGTGTCATGCTTTTGGGAATTCCAAGGATTTGTGCTTTTGATGGTCAGTCGTAACCAGGTTGACTCGTCTGCCTGTGTACACACAGCCAGGTGTCGGGATGGGGCCGGGACGGAGAGAAGGCAGGCACGGCCTGGGGTAGCAGCCCGAGGCTGACGGGGTGCAGGTGGAGCTGCTCACTGTGGAGCAGTGGGGATGCTTGTAGTGCAGTGATCATCGCACACGGGACACTGTCTGATGGTTGTGAAAATCGTGTGAAGGGTGCAGTGTGGGGGCATGTCGGGAGGAAGAGCCTTTGCCCTAAAGAGGTAGATGAGCTGTGCCAACGTGCACATGCACTCGGCTCCCTGGCGTGTCTGTCAGTCCCAGAAGCTTCTGGGCCCGTCCAGACGTTTTTCCTAGAGATCCCAGATGTGTCCCGTGGAGGGACGTTTGTGTCCAGTGGAGTTCCGCTCTGGCAGTTTGGTCCTTGTTGGAGCCTCTTCTCCTGTGACTTCTGGTCAGGACCTGGGGAGACGGGGTCTTTTGTTTCTTGGTGGAGCTGGCTGGTTTGGGGTTTAGCAGGAGCAGCAGTCTGGTCCCCCTTCCTGTGTGCACTTGTGACCTGTCTGTGGGCTTTTTGTCTTTGTGCCTCAAGGTGAGGAAATGGCTTCCTGGACGAGGGTTCTGTTCATCTCTTTTCCTGCTCTTGTCTCTCAGATTTGGTCATTTGCTTGATTATGAAGTAGCAGAAAAGGATGAGGGTCAGATATTTTCCTTACCTGCCCAGTGGCCCAACTTTTTCATGATAGGATCATATGTCAGGTTTTTAATCAAACATCTTTTCTCAAAAGATGTCTGTCCAAGGTTTTGTTGGGGGAGAAAGTCTGGTGGTTGTGAAGGACTCATGGGGTATCATCTATCAGACTGCCTTTCTGTCTGTTGATCTCTGCTTGCGTATCTATCCATCAGTCCATTCGTGCATCTATCTTATCTACCCATCTCTCTCCTTTCTCTCTCCATCCATCCATCTTATTTTTATCTATCTGTCCCCCCCCCCCCCCCCCCGCTTTATCCATCCATCCATCCATCCATCTTATTCATCCATGCATCTCTCTCTACTTTCTGGGTGCACTTGTATCTTGAGGGCTCTTTTGAGGGGCTGGTGGGGCTGTGTTTTCTTGGCTGGAGTGAGAAACCTCCATCGCTGATTTGAGAGCAGACAAAGGGGAACCCTCGTCTGTCAGGGGCCATTCTCCTGAGGGAAAGGGATAATTATTTTCCATAAGCTGAGGTACTAAACCCCACTCATTTGCGCTTTGTTGACCATGAGTGTGGCAGTGACATCGTGCCTCACGACTGTTACTTGTGCTCAGCCCCATCAGTGTTTTGTGATAAGAGAGGGTGTCAGTGGACCGGCCTGGGCTTAGCTTTGCAGACCCCTCTGCGCTGCTCACCCCCTTCCCTGGACCCTGGAATCGATCCGAAGGTTCAGCTCCCGACCCGACTGTGTACAGTTGGGTTTAAACTGCGTGTTCATGGTGACCCAGTGAAGCTGGCCCAGGCCAGGTTTTCCCTGGCCTCCACATGCAGAACACAAACAATCCAGTGTTTCTTTAAAAATTTGAGTGAAAATAGGTTTTATTTTCCAGTAGTAACGGCAGCAAACCAGACATTCTGAATGCCTCGGAGAGGGTCGTACCTTGGCCAAGTGGGGGGGGGGGTGGCTTTTATAATTTGTCACCCCAATCTTCCAGCACACACACACGTGCGCGCGCACACACGCACGCACACACGCACAGCTGCAACAGCAAAGGAAGGCTTGCTTTGGATGCTTGACTGTTATTAATATGTAATGTGATACCTTGTCTCGCAGTGACAGGGTGACAGACGGCCATTGGCTCCATAATACAGAAGTACCTTTTGTGCATCTCTTCTACAACAAAGCCGACTACCCTGGCTCGCCCTATTATGCTAATACGTTTGGTGTGCTCCAGATGTTTTGGAAGCTGGGGAACAGCTTCAAAGGTCTCCTTGTTTTCCTTTCTCTTTAACCCTTCTCTAGGCGTTGCTTTTGTGAAACAAGAGGCGTTAGATTATCCTTCTGTTTGATGTCCTGTCCTAACAGGAGGACTGGCGAAACTTCTTTGTGTCTAAAACATCGTAAAATTATAAGCACCGGCCATGCTCGTCCCCCCTTTCAGATGCTGGGGCAGCACCTCCTTCTCTGCGTATGTTTCTGTTCTGAAATCTGTGGCTCTCCCCACCGCTTAGCTGAAGGAATCTCTGGCCTCATTTGTATTTCAAATTTCCCAGCCCCTTTATGTTGCAGCCAGGGGAGAAGTTCATGCACACGCATGGCCGGCCCCCAGCAAGGCATCCCCCTTCCTCTTTGCTGCTGCTGCTGCTGTTCCGGGCGTAGAAAGGACCCGCTCAGCTGGGTCGTCCCGGGGTGGGGTGCAGAGCTGCTGAATTTGGTTTCCTTGTGGCTCTCAGTTCGTGTGAGCACGGGCACTCCCCTCGTGGTGGCCTGTGACACGCCACCCTGTCAGCTGACAGTGACAGTCCCCCAGCTGCCTTTATTGCAGTGACTTGGAATTTCCAGCTCATATTTATTGCTTTTGTGAAAGACAATGGATGTGGCTTAATTTAAGTTCAACCTCCTGAATATTAATAGAGGCAAACGAATGCCCGTGTTGAGAGGCAGAATGGGTGGGCCTTCTGCTTCCTCTATTTAACCTCTTCTCCCCTACCAGAGGTTTGTGTTGATGGGGGGAGGCATTTGGAAAAATAAAGCCAGTTTGTGTGCTTGAAGGCGGGAATGCTGTTTGATTATTTCTCATGGAGTAGAGATCGTTACCAAATTGGTGGCAGGGCTTTGTTCCATAGGGGAGAGAAGGCAGCCCGCCCCCGGCTCGTCTGATGCTCTCTAATGGCTCTTCCGCCCCGTGGCATCGTGATCCATCTTGCTGACCTGGCTCTTCTGGACAAGGCTGATGGTACACGTTGGATGAAAACCTTCAAAATGAAATAGGGTAGCCGGTGCGCTAGAGGTGTGAAGGGGGCAGGGTGTGGGAATGCAGGGGAAAAAAAAAGCCCAGGTTTATTTAGTCAGGTAGACTGTCCCACTGAAAATAAATGAACACGTTCTCAGTGCTGATGTACAGGACGGGGGTACTCAAATGGAAACAGACATGCAGAACACGTCAGTCCTCACCCTGCTGTAAAGGCTGGAGCCAGCCGAGGCCCCCCAGTTCTCGGAACAGGCAAGCAGCAGCCTCTGTGTGTGGTCCCTGTTTTCCTGATCTAGAAAGTGAACCTCTCTCTGAGTGCGGATGCAGATGATAGGCATTGTTCATCCTTGAAATGCGGGAAACTGGTAGTGTTGCTATTGGTCTGATGAGGTGTGGGGCAGCCGGCTCAGCACTCAAGGTTCTTTTTCATGGAACTGAGTCGGGCCTAGTGTTTCAGAGCGTTCTCATCCTCAGCCAGGCATTGAGCTCACATACAGTCAATTAAAATCCCCTCTTTCGTGTAGAATTTCACAATGCATTTTTCCTGAATTTGTGCTTGGGCAGTTGATTTTCTTCCCCTTTTTTTTTGGAGAAAAAGAACATTACATCCTTGCTCTAGGTGATAGCACTGAGGATGTTGTTCAGCACTAAGTCGTGTCTGACTCTCTTGTGACCTCACGGGTTGCAGCACGCCAGGGTTGGCTGCCCTTCACTATCTCTAGGAGTTTGCTCAGCTGAGGCAGTGATGCTGCCTGACCTTCTCCTCCTCTGGTGCCCCTTCTCCTTTGCCCAGCATCAGGGTCTTTTACCATCGAGTCTGTGAACATTACCACCCCCGCCATATTATGCGTTGCTTTTAAACTGTTTATCATTAGCAGACTGTGATAGCGCTCTGGTTTGGTATCAAAGGAGCCCTCTTTTCCTTCACACAATTAATGATCTGAGGCAAAGAATAAATGCCCCAGCAAGACTTCGGGCGCCTTCCTGGGAGTTGTATTCCAGTAGTACACCGTCGGTTTCCTGGGATCTAACACACACTTCCCCAGAGCTTTAATAGTCTTTCAGAGGAGCTAGATCTCTGACTAACTTAAACTTTGCTCCCCGCTGCAGTAGTCGGTGGGTCTCAGAGTGTGGTCCCCAGACCAGCCAAAGCAGAGCCAGCATCTTGTGCAGCTTTTGTTAGAAGAGGGCACGTCAGGGGCTGGGCCCAGGGTCACTGTGCCGGAAGCCTCGCGTGATGCTGACGAGGGCTCCTGGAGGTCGCTGCTCTGCACCGTCTGCTGAGGGTCTCCTTGCCCTGGAAGAGATTTTTTGGCCCCTTTTCCTGCTACTCAGAACACGCAGTCCTCACCCTGCTGTAAAGGCTGGAGCCAGCCGAGGCCCCCCAGTTCTCGGAACAGGCAAGCAGCAGCCTCTGTGTGTGGTCCCTGTTTTCCTGATCTAGAAAGTGAACCTCTCTCTGAGTGCGGATGCAGATGATAGGCATTGTTCATCCTTGAAATGCGGGAAACTGGTAGTGTTGCTATTGGTCTGATGAGGTGTGGGGCAGCCGGCTCAGCACTCAAGGTTCTTTTTCATGGAACTGAGTCGGGCCTAGTGTTTCAGAGCGTTCTCATCCTCAGCCAGGCATTGAGCTCACATACAGTCAATTAAAATCCCCTCTTTCGTGTAGAATTTCACAATGCATTTTTCCTGAATTTGTGCTTGGGCAGTTGATTTTCTTCCCCTTTTTTTTTGGAGAAAAAGAACATTACATCCTTGCTCTAGGTGATAGCACTGAGGATGTTGTTCAGCACTAAGTCGTGTCTGACTCTCTTGTGACCTCACGGGTTGCAGCACGCCAGGGTTGGCTGCCCTTCACTATCTCTAGGAGTTTGCTCAGCTGAGGCAGTGATGCTGCCTGACCTTCTCCTCCTCTGGTGCCCCTTCTCCTTTGCCCAGCATCAGGGTCTTTTACCATCGAGTCTGTGAACATTACCACCCCCGCCATATTATGCGTTGCTTTTAAACTGTTTATCATTAGCAGACTGTGATAGCGCTCTGGTTTGGTATCAAAGGAGCCCTCTTTTCCTTCACACAATTAATGATCTGAGGCAAAGAATAAATGCCCCAGCAAGACTTCGGGCGCCTTCCTGGGAGTTGTATTCCAGTAGTACACCGTCGGTTTCCTGGGATCTAACACACACTTCCCCAGAGCTTTAATAGTCTTTCAGAGGAGCTAGATCTCTGACTAACTTAAACTTTGCTCCCCGCTGCAGTAGTCGGTGGGTCTCAGAGTGTGGTCCCCAGACCAGCCAAAGCAGAGCCAGCATCTTGTGCAGCTTTTGTTAGAAGAGGGCACGTCAGGGGCTGGGCCCAGGGTCACTGTGCCGGAAGCCTCGCGTGATGCTGACGAGGGCTCCGTCTGGAGGTCGCTGCTCTGCACCGTCTGCTGAGGGTCTCCTTGCCCTGGAAGAGATGGCCTTTTCCCTGCTTACTCATTCCTCCACTCAGGCACTCAGGAGCCGCTTGCTCCCTCAGCAGACGCTTGAGACCTTGTTAGGCAGCAGAGGGGAGAGGAAGTGCTTCTTCCCCGAATTCACTGGGCAGCACCTGGGGTCCCTTTTCCTGTTTCCTCTTTGTTCCACACACAGCTTCTGGGCGGCCGCCGCCTCTCCCTCCTCCACTGCTCCCAGCACTCGCACTGTCCTGGGCTTGTTTTTAGGTGACTGCAGACACCAGCTTTGCTCTCCTCACGGGGCTGGTGGCCGGCTTGCTTGCTGCGCTGTAATTCCTCCTCACTGCCCTTCCCTGTCGCCTGCCCTGCAGGTTCAAAGTTTCTTCTTCATGCTGCATGCTGCTGACACACAGGTGCATCTCCTCTCACTACTAAAAGTGAGATGTGTTGGATCCTGCTTGTATCTCCAGTACCCTGGCATATGGTCGGTGTTCAGAAAATAGTTCTATTTCCTTCCTCCTTTTCTGCTTTCTTCTCCATCAAGTCCTTATGTACTATCGAAAAATTTGAATTCAACTAAGAGCACCTTTTAGAGATATGAGCCCCTTAAACATTAATTTTATAATCTGTAACCAGAATTTTTATTTCATATTCACCATCCTTTTTAAGTGTGGTAATTCATCCATCAGCTTTTGTTTTTTGCACATGTGACTTAGCCCAGGGACATAGTAAGTTTCCTTATTTGCATTTCTGAGTGTGCTCTGTATCCTCTTGCTCTTTGGGTGGGCTGCTGTGTGGTCGTGTCTTGTCTGTCCCTCCGTGGCGGTACCCCCATCCGCACCCCCCGCCCACCCGCTGGTGTTGCTACATCAGGAGAGACGTTATTTCAACCACACATGTAACAGTTGGTTTCTAGAACTGCGTTAGAAAATCTAAGAGAAGCAGGTAAGACTAATTTAAATGCCTTTGATATAAGCTAATGCTCCAGAATATTTCTAGAATTAATATAAAATTAGTAAACAAACATTCATTTAAAATACATTGCGCATAAATAATAATTCACCATTTTACCCACCCTAGCCATACTTCAAATGCTCAGCAGCTCCGTGTGACCGCTGGTTACCCTAATGCATAGCTCTGCTCTCATCTTTGAAATGTTGGCTGCACTTCAGCCCTTAGACCCTTAGGCTTCCCTCCACTGAGGTTTTGGGTTTGCCTCATGGTGCACACGCCCCACATTTCTCTTTCTCTGGGATGTTGTCTGTGTTTTCATTTCCCTATTGTAGTCATGACTCCCAGAGCCCCACGTCTGAGTAGCAGCCTTGGGATTTTATGTTCTGCATTGTATTAGATTTCCAACCTTATGTTATTACTCACACTCTGAGGTGATGTAAAAAGAGATAACTGGGGAAATGCACAGGCAGGCTGAGTCCCAGGGATTTTTTTACAGTGTACTGTGTTCTTCCAGAAAATCTGACTCAGTATGTAAGAGTATCATGTTCGATATCGTGTTTATGACGACAAATAGGAACCCCTCTTTAAATGCTTCAGTTACAAGGGGTTTAATACAGGGACATAAGTGCTTCCTATGTTGCTGGGAGTGTTGGGAGAACAAAAATCAAGACCCCTGCCCTGCTGGCTTCTTAAAAGCCAACCGCTGTGGTGGTGAGAATGTAGGCGCTGTGCTGGCATTTCTGCGGTGCCTCGAGGCTGGGGAGCGGGCAGTGGAGCTGGGGGCCCGTCGCTGTGGACCCGTGGGCGAGCGCAAGCTCGCATTGGCAGAAACTAAACTGTACCCAGAACCCTGGATGCAAGGACTGCGGAGCGCTGCCAGCGTAGGCTTCTGTTCGCTGCTGCGCTACTTCCCTGTCCCTTGGCACCGCCCTTTCTCCAGCTCGGGTTACTAGACGCCCACCGGGACCCCTCTTCCGCATGGTGCTGTGCGTGCTGTGTGGGGAATCTGTCCTTTGAGGGGGTCGGATTCAAACACAGCGACTCGGATACAAAGGATTACTTTGCAGAGAAAGTCGTGCAGTCGGATTTCTCGTTTAGAATTGAGAGACGCCACTTAGTGATGACCGGTGCTTTTTCTTGGCTGGCAGCTTTCTGGGAGTCCCCAAAGGATGACAAACATTCATTTAAAATACATTGCGCATAAATAATAATTCACCATTTTACCCACCCTAGCCATACTTCAAATGCTCAGCAGCTCCGTGTGACCGCTGGTTACCCTAATGCATAGCTCTGCTCTCATCTTTGAAATGTTGGCTGCACTTCAGCCCTTAGACCCTTAGGCTTCCCTCCACTGAGGTTTTGGGTTTGCCTCATGGTGCACACGCCCCACATTTCTCTTTCTCTGGGATGTTGTCTGTGTTTTCATTTCCCTATTGTAGTCATGACTCCCAGAGCCCCACGTCTGAGTAGCAGCCTTGGGATTTTATGTTCTGCATTGTATTAGATTTCCAACCTTATGTTATTACTCACACTCTGAGGTGATGTAAAAAGAGATAACTGGGGAAATGCACAGGCAGGCTGAGTCCCAGGGATTTTTTTACAGTGTACTGTGTTCTTCCAGAAAATCTGACTCAGTATGTAAGAGTATCATGTTCGATATCGTGTTTATGACGACAAATAGGAACCCCTCTTTAAATGCTTCAGTTACAAGGGGTTTAATACAGGGACATAAGTGCTTCCTATGTTGCTGGGAGTGTTGGGAGAACAAAAATCAAGACCCCTGCCCTGCTGGCTTCTTAAAAGCCAACCGCTGTGGTGGTGAGAATGTAGGCGCTGTGCTGGCATTTCTGCGGTGCCTCGAGGCTGGGGAGCGGGCAGTGGAGCTGGGGGCCCGTCGCTGTGGACCCGTGGGCGAGCGCAAGCTCGCATTGGCAGAAACTAAACTGTACCCAGAACCCTGGATGCAAGGACTGCGGAGCGCTGCCAGCGTAGGCTTCTGTTCGCTGCTGCGCTACTTCCCTGTCCCTTGGCACCGCCCTTTCTCCAGCTCGGGTTACTAGACGCCCACCCGGGACCCCCTCTTCCGCATGGTGCTGTGCGTGCTGTGTGGGGAATCTGTCCTTTGAGGGGGTCGGATTCAAACACAGCGACTCGGATACAAAGGATTACTTTGCAGAGAAAGTCGTGCAGTCGGATTTCTCGTTTAGAATTGAGAGACGCCACTTAGTGATGACCGGTGCTTTTTCTTGGCTGGCAGTTACTCTTTCCTGAAGGTAGTCCCCAAAAGGATGACGTTGTTTTCTGGAGTAAACACGTGGTCTTGGAAGGATAACCGGTTTGAATTGGTAATATGTGAAGTCCCTTTCTCTCCCATGCCCAGCCCCAGAAGACACCGGTACCCTTCATGAAGAAGGCTGTAGTGTACAATGACCGTTGCACTTCTCTGCTTGGATTTCTGACCGTTGGAGTTATTTCTTTGGCAGGCATTTCACTCCTGGGTGAGGTCTAAACTAGGATGAAGTGGGATTCCCCCCTCCATTCCCAGGGGCTCGTTGCCTTCTGGTTCTTTTCCGTCCAGACTCTTGGCCGTCGTCGTCGGCCACTGTGTAGGCTTAACTGTGGTAAAGTGCTGCTTCCTGATGCCATGTGTTTAAGTGTTTGTCCCCTTTTTCCACCTGTAGGGCTCCTTGGTAATGGCCAGTCTAAGGGATTAGGACCAGCATCAGAACAGTCAGAGAATGAGAAGGACGATGCATCCCAAGTGTCCTCGACTAGCAACGATGTTAGTTCTTCAGATTTTGAAGAAGGGCCGTCGAGGAAAAGGTTAGTACCCAAGGCTGAAAACATCCGTGCCTTAAACCAGGGACTTCAAACTAGGCGCCAGTGTTGGCCAAGTGGGAACAAAATTGGGCCCACCCAGCCAATCTCCTGAGCTTTTTTTGCAGAGGAGCCAGAATTCTGGATTCTCGTATCATATATCCTGGTTTCTAAATATTGTCCACTATTATCATAAAAGATCAGTAAACCAAAAAATTTAAAAAATGACATGAGCCAAACAAGACACGTTCCTGCCATAAAAATGGGCCAGTGAGTTGCCAATTTGTAATTCTTGGTTTTACTGTTCATTTTAATTGATTTTCATCAGTTGTTTTCTTGAGTATATTAGATAATATTTTGTTTTACTTTTTTCATGTGGGGAATCTGTCCTTTGAGGGGTCGGATTCAAACACAGCGACTCGGATACAAAGGATTACTTTGCAGAGAAAGTCGTGCAGTCGGATTTCTCGTTTAGAATTGAGAGACGCCACTTAGTGATGACCGGTGCTTTTTCTTGGCTGGCAGTTACTCTTTCCTGAAGGTAGTCCCCAAAAGGATGACGTTGTTTTCTGGAGTAAACACGTGGTCTTGGAAGGATAACCGGTTTGAATTGGTAATATGTGAAGTCCCTTTCTCTCCCATGCCCAGCCCCAGAAGACACCGGTACCCTTCATGAAGAAGGCTGTAGTGTACAATGACCGTTGCACTTCTCTGCTTGGATTTCTGACCGTTGGAGTTATTTCTTTGGCAGGCATTTCACTCCTGGGTGAGGTCTAAACTAGGATGAAGTGGGATTCCCCCCTCCATTCCCAGGGGCTCGTTGCCTTCTGGTTCTTTTCCGTCCAGACTCTTGTCCGCCCTCGTCGGCCACTGTGTAGGCTTAACTGTGGTAAAGTGCTGCTTCCTGATGCCATGTGTTTAAGTGTTTGTCCCCTTTTTCCACCTGTAGGGCTCCTTGGTAATGGCCAGTCTAAGGGATTAGGACCAGCATCAGAACAGTCAGAGAATGAGAAGGACGATGCATCCCAAGTGTCCTCGACTAGCAACGATGTTAGTTCTTCAGATTTTGAAGAAGGGCCGTCGAGGAAAAGGTTAGTACCCAAGGCTGAAAACATCCGTGCCTTAAACCAGGGACTTCAAACTAGGCGCCAGTGTTGGCCAAGTGGGAACAAAATTGGGCCCACCCAGCCAATCTCCTGAGCTTTTTTTGCAGAGGAGCCAGAATTCTGGATTCTCGTATCATATATCCTGGTTTCTAAATATTGTCCACTATTATCATAAAAGATCAGTAAACCAAAAAATTTAAAAAATGACATGAGCCAAACAAGACACGTTCCTGCCATAAAAATGGGCCAGTGAGTTGCCAATTTGTAATTCTTGGTTTTACTGTTCATTTTAATTGATTTTCATCAGTTGTTTTCTTGAGTATATTAGATAATATTTTGCCATTTCTACCAAGGTATGTCTAAAAATATGAGGAATTAAATGTGGTGTTTCTGAAAATCATTTTACCCTTGTCAGGAAAATAAAAATCATTTGGTGTTAACCAAATTAGTAAGTGTGAAATTGGTTCTTAGATTTAATTAACCAGTAGGTTTTTAAATTTTTTTTTAAGGCTTTCCTAAATAAGCTGCAGATAGCTTGATCAGGAAGTTGGCCATGGTAATTCCACAGGAACTGTGGCTTCATGGTCAGACGGTGACATCAACACTTTTAATTGAGGGTTTTAAACGCCCTTAGTTAGTTACCTGCCTTATTTCATGTCTCATGTGTGATGTGATCACCCCCACCCCCAAATTTAGGATTTTTATTTCATGTCCTTCCCTCTCCGTTCTCATACTCAAGCGTTTTCCTGGATGACACGATTAATTACGTTTTCTTAGAATCTGTTGGAGAAGTTGGGAGGGAAACATAACCCCCGGTCTAGCTTCTTTGTGTACTCTTTCTGTATACAGAGCTATAGTTGCTTTTCAGAAACCATCTTGATGTGTCTATCTAATGAAGAACTGAATTTGTCAGCAATGAAGAGGAAAGGACCAGAGTAGCCATGTGTGAATATGGAAAAATCTGTAACAGATCTGTGTTTTAGATCTGAAATTGGAGGGGCAAAGCAGCAAGCCTGACTTCCTCTGTTGTGCAGTGTCTTCGTTTAGAAAACCCCTGCTCTAGAGTCTCAATTGACTTTTCCCGCTTTTTTTGTTACTTCTCAGCAGTCTTATCGTAGAAGATGTTGTTGGATTTGTTGTTAGTACATTTAGAAAGCATCTGTACGAAGTGTCCCTGCCAGTGTAGTGGACTTTACACGCTGCTCTTTTTAAAGACATTTGGCCAAGTGTCTCAGGTTAATAAGGCTTTTATGTTTCAAATGCTCAGTGACAGACATTCGCTCTGCCCCAATTTGAAAGTGCATTGTCACAAGAGAGGAAGTTAAAGGATACGTGTAACAAAAAAAATCACATTCATAAACACACTGGAATGTGTAATAATACGGTCCTGTGTGTCCAGACTTGGGCAGGGGTGGTATAGAGGTGGCTTAATCTTCCCTCTCTGTTTGGGGAACAGAATTCTGCGGTTGTGGTTGGAAGTGACAGTACCCGGTGCTTCAGCTGCATGGCTGTCCATTGCCCTCACCCCTCTGGCATCGGTCAGCATGCGGGTATAGTGACAGAAGTCATCAGGCTTCGTTGTCTTTGGCCGGGGTAAGGGGAGGGGTCCCTTTGTCTTTGACTCCAGCGCCTTTCTCGGCTGGCAGGGCTGCTGGCTTCCTCTTTGCCCAGGACTGTGGTCCCGTGTGGCAGTTGTGTGTAAATCAGTCAATTAACTTGAACTCTCCGGGGCAGCGGAAAAGAGAAACTTTGTTCAGGAAAACTTCGGGAAAACTTAACCCATTGCTAATCTGCTTTAATTATTAGCGTGTTAAGTGCCTTGCTTTACTGACTTAAGGATTTGTGATAGGATTTGGGGGAGTTATGATCACACTCCCTTAGTGAAACCTACCAGGGACAGAGTGTAGATTAATGTTTGACGGGTTAGGCTAGTTTTCGGGCTGGTCTGGGGTGGCCTGCGCGGCAGCAGGGAGCTTTGTCAATCACGGAGGGCTAGCATAGTTAGGGCATACATGGCTTGCAGTGTCGCAGGGTTCACAGCAAATAGAAAAGAGCAACTTTTACTGCTTCTGGGCTTTTCAGAGCTCTTTTATTTTGACTCCTTGTTGATATTTAATATGAACATTAATATAAGCTATATGGTACATGCGCTGCCTCGTAAGGCAGAGTGTGGGAACTGGAATCTGAATTCCTGGAGCTTTGTCAGTTACTGTCAGTTACAGTGCCAGCCTTCCTTCACCTCTCACCAAACACACCTTTTTAAAGAAGTTAGGTTGTGTCTGCTGATGCCACACCCAGAGTAGCTGCCTAAATTTTGAAATGTCGCTTCCCGCATCGAGCAGATTGTCGACTAGATTCTACTTTTTACCTTGAGTCTACAATTCTCAAAAATATGCATGGACAGCGTGTTCTGTGATGGATCACTTGTATTCTTGGTTGGCATTTAGGCTTTCTAGGAGAGAACACTGAAATTCTGGAATTCCAGAGTTGTGATTTCTATATTTATTCTGAAAGAAGCTTTCTGTCTATAACGTCTATAATGTCTATAATGGTATGAATGGCTAGCTATTTTTGTACAATTAATTGCTCTTTTTAGGTACATGTTTTTGGGTAACCAGTTAACATGCCTTTTGTCTTGGTAGGGCAGGAGAAAGAGGGAATATGTTCATTTATTTTTAAAAAAAATTTATTTTACTTTTACAGAGTTTTGTTGTTGACAGATATGTGTGATCCCAGATTAGTCATACGTATATCCCCCCATCCCACCCCTCCAGGCCGTTGCACAGCGCCCCTGCAGGATCAACAGGGAATTTGTGTTTGACCTCAAGAACAACTGCGCTCTGAGCTGAACACTGTGCCAGTTTAGACCTTGCCCTGGGTTTCCAGCCTGCAAGTTGAAGCAGTTCCATTTTCTAATTGATGCTTGTAACTCTTAAGTTTTTAGTCAAAACATTCCGTGTGTTTTGCACTGTTATTTTTCTACCGGAAACCTCTTAAGCTATGTTTGCTCCTGTGCACTTGCTGCCATTGGTTTTGCTTAAGTTGGGGATCTCTTTGGCTCACAGAAACCAGTAGAATCTAGCGTTCCATAGGATTTATTTTTCTGTCTTGAGGGAAAACTAAAAGGAATGTCTTAGTCATTAGGAAGTTATCATCTAAAACCATTCTCTGTCTGGAAGGCCTTTGCCTCTTTGGTGGACAGAGCAGCCCAGCACTGACGATTGGAAGGACACGGCCCTGCTGGTAGATCCCAGGTGTTGGTTTTCTTTTTCTTTTGATCATTGTGACAGGTGAGTTTAATAATTTATGTTTAAAAATCATACATTAATTAGTTCTTACTGTTTAGACTGGAAACATTAGAGAGACTCTCAGCATTTCATAGGCCTCTCTTGAAGTTATTGGTGGCCATGCCTGGCTCCTTACCTCCACTGCTCCATGTGGCTTCTCCCATTATACTCATTATCATACAATTTGTGTTTCCTGCAAGAAGTATCTGAGTATTTTTAGACACCAGAATGGACATGCTTTGTCAGGTGTGGATGGACTGTGAGAAACTCGGAAGAGGTTATGATCAGGTTAGGGGTTATCTGGAGGAAAGAAAGTATACAAAGAAGTTGGTTAAGGAATACTCTCAGGTGCAAGTAATCTAGAAGGCATGGTCCCTCAAGGGTCACTGGAGTTGTCCGCTCAGATACCCAGCAGAGTTGTGTGTACTTACTTTATCTCTGGGTGGGTGGAGGGAACAGGTAGGAAGAATGGAAAGGAGATGGTAGTTCTCTGGGGCGGGTGATAGGTATTTGGCTTGGTGGCTAAGAGTACGGACTGGAGCCAGACCATATGGCTTCTGGCTCCATCATCTCTTGGGTACTCTTGGGCAGGTTCTCAGTTTTCTTGTCTGTGAGATCATGGGTGTGTGTGTGTGTGTGTGTGTCCTCAACAAGTTGATTCATGACAGCTCCTGGTAAGGACTGTGTGTGAGATATCCTGTTAGCTATCAGCAGCGTCTATGACACATGAATTTCTTCGTGGGGACGTGCAACTTCATTGAAGATTTCTCAGATGTGTTTTAGAGAGAGTTTGATTTCTGCAGATAATGCTTCATATCTTTTCTCCATGGCATCTCCATTGCCACCATCTGTGGGCAGATGGAAAAGTGTAGACGTGTGTCCCTCTTTTTTTTTTTTTTTTTTTTTTTGAGTTAGTCACAGAAGGGCCATAATTGTGTAGAATTGAATTTCTTCTGCAAAGCTTGGTGTGACCATGTATTTGCTTGCACAGAGAAGGCATGAGGTCCGAGGTGGTAGTCTGTGAAGATGCTATCTGGCTTCTGACATGTGAGTCACACATAAACCCTTGGGCGCAGACCCTGTTTCTCTAGTACTTAATACTAAGATGTCCTGATACACTTTAAAAAACAAAGTACGTAAAAGTCTATGAACTAGTCTTTTTTTTTTTTTTTTTTTAAAGTTGTGGAGCATGCTTCTGCAGGGACAGAAATGTTTTCTTTTTGTTGAAAGAGCTGCTGTATTTTAGGTAGTTTAGGAGTTACAGAGTTCAAAGACAGCCCTGCTCTAGGAGATTGGATTTTGAATGTGAAGCATTATTTTAAGATTGAAGACTTGGTGATGTTTAGGTTTTGGAGATGAATATATGTTGAAGATGGTGAGAATTCTCCTCGGCTTTTAATGGGTGTTCCTTTTCTAGCTGAATTGTCAAATATGACTGTTTTCCTTACCTCTTCTGCTCTGAGTTACTAGGTTGACATAAAATGCTTTGCTGTCTCCAGGGTTAGAAGAGAGATCGACCCAGATGCACAGAATACTTGCTTGGCAGCGCTCAGGGTTTGAAACCGGAGGTATTTAACGTGACCATCCTCAGGAATTAGAATTTTAAAAGCTTCAGTAGTCTTTTCATATCTGTTTAACCTACTGCATTTTAGTAGTGTAGTTTGCTGTTGAAAGCACTATTGAATTCAGAGCTATCTTGACTGAGACATATTCTCTACTTACAGGAGGTGAAAACAAACCTGAGGAACTGACTCTTGTGTGGTACCTCTAATGACCACAGACAGTAATTGTGGATTTAAGTATATGTGAATAATGTCAGTGTCACTGTGTCCAGCCTGCGTGCCCACAGTATACCCACACAGTGGCCATTTCTGGCACTTTTCTTTCTTTTTGATCCAAAAGGCTTTTTGGTGTCGTTTTTCTTTGGATTTTGCCTGGAGGACTTTTAACATTTCTGATTTCTGCTGGGATTGGATGAATCTTGCAGGTTTTTTATGTCTGATATGGCCTCTGTTTCAGCCTCATTAAAAATAACTTTTTATTAAGGGTTGTAGAATTGCATGCGGTTCTAAGAAATTCTCACTCATTTTTGGAAGATATCTTTGCTGGGTATAGAACTGTAGGTTGGTAGCCCCCCTTCCTCCACTCCCCAGTGCTTTGTTAAAGGTCCAGCTCCACCGTCCCATAGCTTGCAGTGTGTGTCTGGCAAGAAGTCTACTTCTAAAGGTTTTAAAAAATGTATCATACAATGTGCTTTTGTACAGTTTTCTTTGATTTTTGTGTTTGGGGTTCTTAGAGCTTCTGAGTTCTGTAGATTTCATCAGTTTTGGGAAAGATTTCTGTAGATGTATTTTACCCCTGTCCCCCGCCCCGTGAGTTGTGTGTACCGTTTTGGCAAGGCCTGGTTCCCAGCCCTGTGTGGGCTCTGGGAGTGCTCCTTGTGCTGCTTTCCCTTGGGCACGTCTCTCACACACGTGTCCCTAGGCCTCCGCGAGTACCAGAAGAGGGTCCTCCGCAGATTCCAGAGTTTTCTGTCTGGCTCTTGCCTCTCCAGTCCTCTCCCTATTCAGTTTGTTCCTCCCTGACCTCTTTGTTCCTCCTCAACTCGGGGATTCCTTTCATTCTTCTTGCATCTCCCTCCTCACGCTCTGACCTGGAGATGCTCTCAAGGCAGTAGTCCGGGCAGTCCTGTGTGTCCCGGGGACCACAGGGCTGTGTTGTGTGATGGCCACTGGTTCGTGTGCATTCGTGCCTGGGTGGGCATCCTGTCCCTGTCCTGTCTCAGCCAGAAGCAGGAGTTGCCGCCTGGCCTTTGTTGACTGAGAGAGAAACACAGAAAATGTAACTGCCGTGCTTGCGCGTACATCTGAGTCACAGTCATAACCTTACGTTTAATTAGTCATCAGAAAAGCAAAGAGTGAATTGCATAAGTAGGCTCTGATGCAATCCAAAGGAAGATTTCAAAATAAAGAAGCAGCTGAAAATCTCACCCTGCAGAGAGCATGTTGCTGGTAGAAATCCGTCTGGGGCCCTAATGATTCTGTTTCAAGCGACTGTTCCAGAGAGATTGGGGATGTTCTTGTGACGATAGTGGGCCCTCACTTCATCCCTCTGGGAAGATGTGGTTCTTACCTGGCTGGTTCCTCTCGGGTGTCCGCTCGGGGACGACCTCCTTCCCTGCTCTTCAAGCTTGGAGGGGCATTTGCATCTCTCAGCTCCGGATACTGTGACTTAAGTGTTTTCCATGATTAAATGGCCCCCAAGGTGGATCTGAAGGTCAGGAGACTCCAGTTGGGGGGACAGAGCGCTATGGGAGCCGTGGTTCTCACTGTCCACCGAAGGATGGCACGTGCCGCTGCCCTCAGTCACGATAGGCACAGTCTTCCCCTGCAGCAACCGCCCCGGGCTTTGCTCAGACCTCGCCGAGCCCTCTCCCGTGAGCTCTGTCCCCTTGGTGACCCAGGACCTTGGCAGGTGGTTCCGGAGGAGCCCCTCTGCCTCCCCGCAGCCCTGCACCCCGCGTGGTGACATGGGGCCTGGCCGTGGTGTCTGCAGAACCTGGGGAGTTGCTCTGACCGACACATGGTTTTGCACGTGATGCTGTTTAATGGAAGGTTTGTGGGATTCCCTGTTTCCTCTTCCTCTCTTGGAATTTTAACTGTTTGGCAGATTGTTACCTGCGTGCCATGATTTTGGGGGTTCAGAACCATGCTTTGGTTTACATGAAGCAGACCTTTGTTTCATTAATGAAGCATCTTGTGCAGTCCCCCCGTGTGCCCCTTCGTGTGTGTCAGGCCCTCCTGGCTGTGCTCGTGAGTTGTGTCCAAGGGTCCTGAGCTACCCCCTTTATGGAGGACAGAGGAGCAGCCCAGTTAGGCTCAGACAGAGGCAAGCCCACGCCCGGATGGTGGTTGGGGAGGTGGAGAGGAGCATGGGTGTCGGGGGAGGCGGCAGGTGGAGTTTGGCAGCCTGGGGCTGGTGCTTCCGGGTTTCCTTCCGTGGAGCACGTGTAGATTGGTTTGGCCTAAATGGCAGGATGAGCTGTAGCTTCCCTTGAGAATCTTTTCTTTGCACCCTCTACCCTCTGCTTCTAGCAGAGTCATAGTGTGAGCGCCCAGACCAGGGTCCCTAGGCCTGAGGGGGCTCTGGGTGCTTGACGTCACCCCGGGCCACACTGCAGCTTGGTATCCTGCTCGGGAACAGGGTGGGAGGCCGTAGCTGGGGAGAAGGATGTCCCTTCTCACCCCCAGGCTGACTGCTTGGGCTGGTGGCCTTCGGGTCACGGTCAGGAGGCCTGAGGGCGTAAAGTGTGGAGAGCAGTCATTGGTGCAGGGCTCCAGGGGGTGTGCCTGCTCCGTGTGGTGCTACTGTCCCTTGCCAGGCTTCCGGCCCTTGGATGGAGTGTCCTCACCTGCTTTCTCCGGATACTGTGACTTAAGTGTTTTCCTTTTGGCCCCAAGGTGGATCTGAAGGTCAGGAGACTCCAGTTGGGGGACAGAGCGCTATGGGACTGTCCCTTGGTGACCCTCCAGTCACGATAGGCACAGTCTTCCCTGCAGCAACCGCCGGCTTTGCTCAGACCTCGCCGAGCCCTCTCCCGTGAGCTCTGTCCCCTTGGTGACCCAGGACCTTGGCAGGTGGTTCCGGAGGAGCCCTCTGCCTCCCGCAGCCCTGCACCCCGCGTGGTGACATGGGGCCTGGCCGTGGTGTCTGCAGAACCTGGGGAGTTGCTCTGACCGACACATGGTTTTGCACGTGATGCTGTTTAATGGAAGGTTTGTGGGATTCCCTGTTTCCTCTTCCTCTCTTGGAATTTTAACTGTTTGGCAGATTGTTACCTGCGTGCCATGATTTTGGGGGTTCAGAACCATGCTTTGGTTTACATGAAGCAGACCTTTGTTTCATTAATGAAGCATCTTGTGCAGTCCCCCCGTGTGCCCCTTCGTGTGTGTCAGGCCCTCCTGGCTGTGCTCGTGAGTTGTGTCCAAGGGTCCTGAGCTACCCCCTTTATGGAGGACAGAGGAGCAGCCCAGTTAGGCTCAGACAGAGGCAAGCCCACGCCCGGATGGTGGTTGGGGAGGTGGAGAGGAGCATGGGTGTCGGGGGAGGCGGCAGGTGGAGTTTGGCAGCCTGGGGCTGGTGCTTCCGGGTTTCCTTCCGTGGAGCACGTGTAGATTGGTTTGGCCTAAATGGCAGGATGAGCTGTAGCTTCCCTTGAGAATCTTTTCTTTGCACCCTCTACCCTCTGCTTCTAGCAGAGTCATAGTGTGAGCGCCCAGACCAGGGTCCCTAGGCCTGAGGGGGCTCTGGGTGCTTGACGTCACCCCGGGCCACACTGCAGCTTGGTATCCTGCTCGGGAACAGGGTGGGAGGCCGTAGCTGGGGAGAAGGATGTCCCTTCTCACCCCCAGGCTGACTGCTTGGGCTGGTGGCCTTCGGGTCACGGTCAGGAGGCCTGAGGGCGTAAAGTGTGGAGAGCAGTCATTGGTGCAGGGCTCCAGGGGGTGTGCCTGCTCCGTGTGGTGCTACTGTCCCTTGCCAGGCTTCCGGCCCTTGGATGGAGTGTCCTCACCTGCTTTCTCAAGGCCCTGTTTTCTTCTTTCTGGCCCTGTGGACACGTGGCTTTAACCTCCTGAGCCCACTCTTCACTTCCCCTCTGACCTGGCCCTGTTCAGAGGTGTGCCCCAGGACCCAGGCTGTCACACATTGCACGGGGCCGCCGTTCCCAGGACAGGAAAAGAGCCTTCCAAAGCCTGGTTGTCTTGAGGTTTTCTAAACTCTTGGAGGGATGCCGGGTCCCTGGGTAACACGTAAACGTGTAAACTATTGGGTACCCCTTCCTGATGGGCTCTTGATCTTACTGCAGGTGACCCCTGGGAAGGGGTTGCATCCCTGATTGATTATCTGAGTTAGATGGTTTAAGGTGACACATGTTTTTTTCTGGCAAGAAGTCTCCTTTGAAAGTCTTTCTGCTGCACCCGACTTCTTAACTCTTCATGGGAGATGTTGTCTTCCAGAAGAAGTAGCCCTCAGCAGGGTGGCAGTGACAGGTTCTTAGGTGGCACTGAGGGTGTGCCAGCCGCTGTGCTGAATGTTCCCATGTATTGGTCTGTTTTGGTTCTCACAGCAGCCCCTTTGGGGTAGGTCTTGGACCGTCATTCCCATAATAAGGACGAGAAAACGGAGGCACAGAGAGGGACTTGGGTGCACTGGTGATGGGGAGAAATGGATGAGCTCTGTTTCCAAAATTTTTGGAGAGGCCTGAGGATTCTTTGTGTGTGTTAGTTGCTCATTCAGGTCTGCCTCTGTGAACCTGTGAAGCGTCGCTCTCCAACGCCTCTGTCTGTGGGATTCTCCAGGCAGGAACGCTGCAACGGTTGCCATCCCTCCTCCAGGGCACCTTCCCAGTCCAGGGATCAAACCTGGGTCTCCCTGCATTGCATGTGGATTTTTTTCTTTTTTCTTTTTTCTTTAACCGTCTGAGCCATCAGGGAAACCCTAGTAAATGCAAAACAAACCCCAGTGATTTTTTTTTTTCTCCTTTTTTTTTTGAACTAAAGGAAGAATTGACTTAAACATAAGAGGTTCTTTGGCTAATCAGAAAGGGAGTTGGGGGAGGGAAGGTATTTGAAAGCTATTTGGTGTTTTTGTTCTTCTGGTTTTGATTAGGAGACTTTTAGAATAAGTTTATGTTGGCTCTGTCCTTTCTTGACTTTAAAGTGATCATGGAATTCCTATTTGTAAGGGTTGGTTAAAGCACCGTATATCTATGGGTAATGTGGGGTTGGGATAGCATCTTCTGTATGGAGTTAAGTAATACAGTGTGAAAATCTGAAGCAGGGAGAGGTGCATCTTTCTGGCAACATGCAGTTTATTTTCAAATTTACTGTTAATTCTTACCTTCCTGTGAAGAGGGAAATGGCAGCCCACTCCAGCATTCTTGCCTGGAGAATGCCGTGGACAGAGGAGCCTGGTGGGCTACATACAGTCTTTGGGGTTGCAAAGAGCCAGACATGACTTTTAGCACACATGCAAATGGTTATTAACCTTCCTGGAATTTGGTATTAATCTTTTTCGTTAGTGCAGCTGGGATTCTCTTTCCTTAACTCATTATTTTTCCAGCTAGAGACATATTCTGTTTAGCGGATTCTTTGTAGATACTTAAGTTCTTGTCGATAATCACGTCCCTCTCTCCTAAGAGGTCAGTTCATGTAGGTCTTAGTGTCAAGGAAGGAATGGAAACTCGGGGCCTGCCCCAGAGCTGGGGTGTCCTCTGCAGAGGTAGAGATAGGCAAGTCCCTTTGATTTAATTGGCCATTAGTTGTTGCTCAGGGCAGATTGTTAGGTATTTATAGGAATGGGCATCTGCTCCCAGAATTTGCTTGAGGTTCCTGGTAAGCATAGGGACTTTTGCTGCATTTATTTGTTTAAGAAAGATGGTAGAACTTCACTTGAGGCTGTTTAATTACGGCTCTGGCCATTTCCTTTTTCTGCTACCTTGGAGATCTGATTGCACGAGTGTCACTTCCACCTCTCATGCTTCTTTTTCTTTTTTCTTTAACCGTCTGAGCCATCAGGGAAACCCTAGTAAATGCAAAACAAACCCCAGTGATTTTTTTTTTTCTCCTTTTTTTTTTGAACTAAAGGAAGAATTGACTTAAACATAAGAGGTTCTTTGGCTAATCAGAAAGGGAGTTGGGGGAGGGAAGGTATTTGAAAGCTATTTGGTGTTTTTGTTCTTCTGGTTTTGATTAGGAGACTTTTAGAATAAGTTTATGTTGGCTCTGTCCTTTCTTGACTTTAAAGTGATCATGGAATTCCTATTTGTAAGGGTTGGTTAAAGCACCGTATATCTATGGGTAATGTGGGGTTGGGATAGCATCTTCTGTATGGAGTTAAGTAATACAGTGTGAAAATCTGAAGCAGGGAGAGGTGCATCTTTCTGGCAACATGCAGTTTATTTTCAAATTTACTGTTAATTCTTACCTTCCTGTGAAGAGGGAAATGGCAGCCCACTCCAGCATTCTTGCCTGGAGAATGCCGTGGACAGAGGAGCCTGGTGGGCTACATACAGTCTTTGGGGTTGCAAAGAGCCAGACATGACTTTTAGCACACATGCAAATGGTTATTAACCTTCCTGGAATTTGGTATTAATCTTTTTCGTTAGTGCAGCTGGGATTCTCTTTCCTTAACTCATTATTTTTCCAGCTAGAGACATATTCTGTTTAGCGGATTCTTTGTAGATACTTAAGTTCTTGTCGATAATCACGTCCCTCTCTCCTAAGAGGTCAGTTCATGTAGGTCTTAGTGTCAAGGAAGGAATGGAAACTCGGGGCCTGCCCCAGAGCTGGGGTGTCCTCTGCAGAGGTAGAGATAGGCAAGTCCCTTTGATTTAATTGGCCATTAGTTGTTGCTCAGGGCAGATTGTTAGGTATTTATAGGAATGGGCATCTGCTCCCAGAATTTGCTTGAGGTTCCTGGTAAGCATAGGGACTTTTGCTGCATTTATTTGTTTAAGAAAGATGGTAGAACTTCACTTGAGGCTGTTTAATTACGGCTCTGGCCATTTCCTTTTTCTGCTACCTTGGAGATCTGATTGCACGAGTGTCACTTCCACCTCTCATGCAGAGGATGGCCTAGCATGCTTTGTGGTTGCCACGGAAACCGGGTACCAGTTTCCTTCCTTCCTCTTCTAGGGCCGTGCTTCCTTATATTTTCAGTATGAACGTCTCTGTCATGTGCTTTTGTTCTCCTTGCGTTTTAAACCCTGAGGGATATATATAAACATGGCCCTGGTCTTCTCAGTGTTAACCGATCCTCCCAGTAACATCTCATCAGTTCCAAAGCCCTCCCTGTGAAACTGAGAACAAGCATGGGACGTTGGTTCCAGACGTCGCATGAAAGGCAGTCGGCGCTGGGCTGGTAGGGGTTTGGAGTCCCCTTGTTTGCAGAGGGGGTGACAGCCATTTGTGTCCCTTGTGGTTCACATGTGAGTACCTGTGCAGGGCTGGCTAGACAGCTTTTTATGCAGAATGTTCCTTGACGTCAGCACCTCAGTTAAGAGCAGTGTGCATTGTTGCGACCCGGAGGAGAAGGCTCTCCTCACCCCCACCCCATGCTCTCCCTCTTTCCTCCTCCCTGTGTTTCCTGGTGGAATTGGCTGGGTGGAGGGGCTCCCAGCTGACGAGCTTCTCAACTACAGACCAAGGAGGGAAGGCGGTAACATCGGTGACTTGTCAACAGCAAGCTTTTGCTTCATTTCTGCTACCAGAAATACAGAAACCTGGGGGTTTCCACCACCACGCCCCTGAGTGGGGAATTGCTTTAGGCTCGTGCGAGGAGTGATACTTGTCGATAATCACGTCCCTCTCTCCTAAGAGGTCAGTTCATGTAGGTCTTAGTGTCAAGGAAGGAATGGAAACTCGGGCCTGCCCCAGAGCTGGGGTGTCCTCTGCAGAGGTAGAGATAGGCAAGTCCCTTTGATTTAATTGGCCATTAGTTGTTGCTCAGGGCAGATTGTTAGGTATTTATAGGAATGGGCATCTGCTCCCAGAATTTGCTTGAGGTTCCTGGTAAGCATAGGGACTTTTGCTGCATTTATTTGTTTAAGAAAGATGGTAGAACTTCACTTGAGGCTGTTTAATTACGGCTCTGGCCATTTCCTTTTTCTGCTACCTTGGAGATCTGATTGCACGAGTGTCACTTCCACCTCTCATGCAGAGGATGGCCTAGCATGCTTTGTGGTTGCCACGGAAACCGGGTACCAGTTTCCTTCCTTCCTCTTCTAGGGCCGTGCTTCCTTATATTTTCAGTATGAACGTCTCTGTCATGTGCTTTTGTTCTCCTTGCGTTTTAAACCCTGAGGGATATATATAAACATGGCCCTGGTCTTCTCAGTGTTAACCGATCCTCCCAGTAACATCTCATCAGTTCCAAAGCCCTCCCTGTGAAACTGAGAACAAGCATGGGACGTTGGTTCCAGACGTCGCATGAAAGGCAGTCGGCGCTGGGCTGGTAGGGGTTTGGAGTCCCCTTGTTTGCAGAGGGGGTGACAGCCATTTGTGTCCCTTGTGGTTCACATGTGAGTACCTGTGCAGGGCTGGCTAGACAGCTTTTTATGCAGAATGTTCCTTGACGTCAGCACCTCAGTTAAGAGCAGTGTGCATTGTTGCGACCCGGAGGAGAAGGCTCTCCTCACCCCCACCCCATGCTCTCCCTCTTTCCTCCCCTCCCCTGTGTTTCCTGGTGGAATTGGCTGGGTGGAGGGGCTCCCAGCTGACGAGCTTCTCAACTACAGACCAAGGAGGGAAGGCGGTAACATCGGTGACTTGTCAACAGCAAGCTTTTGCTTCATTTCTGCTACCAGAAATACAGAAACTTAAAGAAGAGATCATGATGAGAGACGGCTCGTGTCCCTCCACCACCACGCCCCAGTGAGTGAGGCAAATACGGGGCAAGCATATTTCCTTACTTGCTTTAGGCTCGGTTGCTTTGATCTGAAAACGGCCACTTTCAGAGTGTACACCTCCCGAGTGTGTGCCTGGAGAGCCTTTCCCGGTAGCTTAAAGCCTGTTCCAGAGGATGCAGGCGAGAGGGAGCTGGGTGCGCCTCGCTGTCTTGCGGCTCGCTCTCAGCTCTCAGCGTTCGAGCTTTTGGAGGGTTTGGCCCTCGGCTCCCTCACAGATGGGCTCGTCCTTGTTTCTCTCTGTATCCCCCGTGGCTGGCAGGGTATCTGCTGTGTTTGTCTGTTTTTGTGAAGGTAAACACATGCTTAAGAGTAGCCAGATAGTGTGCGGAAGGTAGTCTTCCTGGAGGAGGCGTTCTGTGTGAGGAGCACCGTAGCCTGTTCAGAACGGTGCAGCTCTTCCGTGTCCTCTCAGCCTATGGGAAGGCAGGGGCGTGTGTCCTTGTGTGTCTACGTCTGTGCGGTGTGTGTCCGAAGGGTTGCCTGTAGGTATTTGTTTTAAAGGATAAGGAAGACTGGAGCACATTGGCTTTTGGTAGTGATAGGCTATTCTTTATTTTATTTTTTTCCTTCCCTCTTACCACTCCTCTGAACTTACGACTTGTGAAAATGACTGCTCGGGGCCTCTCTGTGACCTCTGATGAGGATATAAGCAAGTGCCTGCTTCTGCTCTCACGGCAGGGCCTCAGATGGCTGCAGTAAGTGGGGGCTGCATTTCCGCCCCCTCTTGTTAATCAGCGATGCCAGGCCGCGGGGGATGCCTTCTTGTCTGAAGGCCCTGTGCTTCCTCCTGTGGCGCCAGCTTAGTGCTGGCTACTGTTTTCTATCAAATTTCACGACAACAAACGTTGTTCCCTCAAGGATGGTGATGAATACATTTTTTTCCATTACCCTCTCATGTCTTGGACCAGAGATTGAAGAAGGCGAAGCTTTTGTCTATGTTCTCGAAGTGTCGTTTTTGAAGAAATTTACTCTGTAAAGGTTGAATAGTGCAAATAATCCCGTATTCTTTCTTTTCAATGTTGCTCAGTCACGTGGGACTCTTTGCAACCCCGTGGGCAAGCCACGGACTTCTCCAGCAGGACCACTGGAGTGGGTGGCCCTTCCCTCCTCCGGGGGATCTTCCCAAACCAGGGACAGAACCCAGCCAGGTCTCCTGCATTGCAGCCAGATTCTCTACCAGCTGAGCTTCCAGGAGAAAGCTGCAGTTATATAGACTTGGCATTAGTTAATTTCTGGTGTTTACTGCTTATATAATATAGAGAAAAGCAAGAGCTAGGCCTTAAAAATGAACCTCTGTCCCATTGTTCATACTTGGTTTCAGGCACATTTGGAGATAAAGACCTTTTGAGATGTTGATTCTATCATGAGAAGTGCTTTTTCATAGCATATTCATTGTTGGGTATATAACAATTATAATAGGCCAGGTGCTTTACTGAGTCAAGTAAAGCATTGTTCACTGATAATTAACTAACATGAAACGGGCATTGGCTGTGGTGTATTCTGATGTAAAGCCATTTAGTGGTTATTGGGAAGGCCATTTTTATCAGTGCCTACTTATCTGGGGATGGGAGGATTATTGGGACCTTATTTCCAGGCCATAGCCTACCCTGGCTCCTGTAGAAATGAGTTGTCTGTAGAGGCCAGTCTTGGGGGCAATACTTGACTCTCTGCCATATTCATTAACTTACTCCTTACCTTTTCCCTGTTGACTTGGAACTGTGTGTGATGGGATTCTAGCAGTTTTAAAATATATGTTGCTTTCAATCCTTCTTTCTCTAGAACATAATTACAGATTTGCTCAGCCTGTTACTCTGCCCCCAAGACCTATATCTGCATCCGTTGTGACAGCCTGCTTGTTCTGTAGTCTGCTTGCTCTTGGGGCAGATGCTGCTGGGTAATGTGGACTGGCACTTGGCCTTTCTGGAGCTCACAGCTCTCTCCCTTTGTTAGGGATTGGAGCTCTTTGGCCATAATGTCTCCCATAATGCTTCATTTCTCAGGCCTCCTACCATCTAATCTCATGAAACGAGGCTGGAATAAACAGAGCCCTTATAAGCCATGTGAGTGTCAGATCACCCTGGGCTGTACATGAGAAATCGAAGACTTAGGGAGGACTGGGCACTGAAGATCCCCACTATGAGAATGTCTAGTGATTTTTGAAATTGAGAAACAAAGAGTCTGACATGATTGAGCGACTGAACAGCAACCAAAACAGCAAGTCAACATGTCCACGGGTCTTGTGCATATAGTTGGATTCTGTATGTCTCCTGAAAGACGCCCTCCCGCCCCGAGTCTGGGCGGCAGTTGAAGCGAGAGGAGGGTGAGGCGGTGCAGCTTTCTCTTGGTGCTGGAGGCCTGTGCTCTGAAGGTCGTGGAGAGTGATGCCAGTGAACACAAAGAAGACAGGCTCATACCTGCCTTCTCCAGGGCCCTTTTCACCACCGCCGCCTCCACGCCTCCTACCTGTGGTGCAAACAAGTGCTTGCCCATGGTGCTTAAACCACTGTGCTCAAGCCTCCAACAGGACTCACTTTAGTTTTGTTTGCTCTTGCCCATCTTCATCACCCTCCTGACAGACACTTTAAAATTCATACTTAGAACAATGAAATCTGTACACAAAAAAAGTGTTGAAGACTGTCGGTGTGATTTTCTCTTCAACTGAAGCAATGTGAGCAATGAAGAGACAAAAGCGGAAGGCAAAGGAGAGAGGAAAAGATAAACCCAGCTGAATGCAGAGTTTCAGAGAAGAGCAAGGAGAGCTAAGACAGCCTTCTTAAGTGAGCAAAGCGAAGAAATAGAAGGAAACAATAGAATGGGAAAGACTAGAGATCTCTTTAAGAAAATTGGAGATGCTGAGGAAGCATTTCATAGGGAATGCTGTGCTGGATGGACGACAGAATCAAGATTGCTGGGAGAAATGTCAGTAACCTCAGATATGCAGGTGATAGCACCTTAATGGCAGAAAACAAAGAGGAACTAAAGAGCCTCTTGATGAAGGTAAAAGAGGAGAGTGAAACAGCTGGCTTAAAACTCAGCATTCAAAAAAACAAAGATCATGGCATCTGGTCCTATCACTTCATGGCAAGTAGATGGGGAAGTTGTGGAAACAGTGTCAGGTTTCATGTTCGTGGACTCCAGAATCACTGCAGACGTTCAGAATGCTGGGAGCCGTTGGCCTTGATCAGGTAGGTTGAGCGTTCGCTCTCCCGGAAGACTAGATCTCTCAGCAGTGTTACCCCCTTGAGAGTTTGAGTCTCTTTAGGTAAGAATTTCAGTTCATTGAGTTAATCTTTCTTTTCTTTGGTGAACTGTGATCATTTTGTTGTCTTCTGCTTTGGGTTCAACTTTGAACAAACCTTTACTCTGCTAAGTGAGTGACGCGTGGTTCGAATTCATCTTTCTGCCATTTTCTCCTTTATAGATGCTGGGTTTGGACGCTGGCGGAGGGGCGACTGTGCTCTGAAGGTCGTGGAGTGATGCCAGTGAACACAAAGAAGACAGGCTCATACCTGCCTTCTCCAAGGCCCTGTTCACCACCGCCGCCTCCACGCCTCCTACCTGTGGTGCAAACAAGTGCTTGCCCATGGTGCTTAAACCACTGTGCTCAAGCCTCCAACAGGACTCACTTTAGTTTTGTTTGCTCTTGCCCATCTTCATCACCCTCCTGACAGACACTTTAAAATTCATACTTAGAACAATGAAATCTGTACACAAAAAAAGTGTTGAAGACTGTCGGTGTGATTTTCTCTTCAACTGAAGCAATGTGAGCAATGAAGAGACAAAAGCGGAAGGCAAAGGAGAGAGGAAAAGATAAACCCAGCTGAATGCAGAGTTTCAGAGAAGAGCAAGGAGAGCTAAGACAGCCTTCTTAAGTGAGCAAAGCGAAGAAATAGAAGGAAACAATAGAATGGGAAAGACTAGAGATCTCTTTAAGAAAATTGGAGATGCTGAGGAAGCATTTCATAGGGAATGCTGTGCTGGATGGACGACAGAATCAAGATTGCTGGGAGAAATGTCAGTAACCTCAGATATGCAGGTGATAGCACCTTAATGGCAGAAAACAAAGAGGAACTAAAGAGCCTCTTGATGAAGGTAAAAGAGGAGAGTGAAACAGCTGGCTTAAAACTCAGCATTCAAAAAAACAAAGATCATGGCATCTGGTCCTATCACTTCATGGCAAGTAGATGGGGAAGTTGTGGAAACAGTGTCAGGTTTCATGTTCGTGGACTCCAGAATCACTGCAGACGTTCAGAATGCTGGGAGCCGTTGGCCTTGATCAGGTAGGTTGAGCGTTCGCTCTCCCGGAAGACTAGATCTCTCAGCAGTGTTACCCCCTTGAGAGTTTGAGTCTCTTTAGGTAAGAATTTCAGTTCATTGAGTTAATCTTTCTTTTCTTTGGTGAACTGTGATCATTTTGTTGTCTTCTGCTTTGGGTTCAACTTTGAACAAACCTTTACTCTGCTAAGTGAGTGACGCGTGGTTCGAATTCATCTTTCTGCCATTTTCTCCTTTATAGATGCTGAGTTTGGGGCCTTAACCATGCCTGCTTGAGATGATGCCTTTGAAAACCTTTCTCTTGATATGTCCTCAAACATTTCCTTCCTCAGCTTGTTCATCTGCCTAGTGCAGAAACAGAACGGTGATGTCTTTCCTTCCCTTGCGGTTTATTTGAAATTATTTATAGACGGGTTGCTGGCTACATGCCACCTCTTCCCCACCCCCACCCTCCACCCCATTTTTTTTTTTCTTTCTGGTCCAGTTTGACTTCAGGCAGCTGCTTCTGTGCCGTATGCCCTTCCCGAGGACATACTGAACGCAAGGGCTTCTCTGCTAGAAAAGCCTCACCAGAGCGGACAATGTGATTGTATCTTGGATTGCCTTTGCAAGGGATTGCCAATGGTCTGGCTTCAGTTTCCTGTCTGTGGGACGAGTCCCAGCCCCATGTAGGTCCCAGGGGGTGATGCCCCATTTGGCTGGGTAGACAGACGCACCTGCACTGATGGCATAGTTTAAGATCTGTGGATGTTTTCTGCGCTGGTTTCTGGGCTATGGAGAGGCAAATTTGGAAATGGTTCTATGTCCTTGCAGGCTTCTCCTGTAGCCTCTTCTTCAGTGGTAAAGAATCTGCCTGCCAATGCAGGGGGCATGGGTTCATTTCCCTGGAGGAGGAAATGGCAACCCACTCCAGTATTCCTGGCTGGGAAATCCTATAGACAGACTGCAGTCCATAGAGTTGCAAGGAATTGGACACGGCTGAGCAACAAAACCACCACCACCTCCACCACGTTCCTGCAAGGTGCTTCTTCTGTTTTCTACTTAGTGTTCATGCGTGGCGTCAGGCTGCCAGTCAGCCAGTGCGGTTTCCATCTCGTCCTTGTCCAGATTCTGCTGAGCCTTTCCCCCGCAGCCCTTCTAGGGCGTGTGTGTGGACGTGTGTGCACACCACAGCAATGGAGTAGGGATGAGAACATGCACACTTGGAGCTGCCAGTGCACCTCTCGCTCGCTCTCTCATTGCACACGTTTCAACTCGCACAGGGTTTCATCTAATTGATACCCAGCAGGGGAATCTGCCCATGACACACACACACACCTTGCAGTGTGTGCCCACAGTTTCTGTGTTTTACAAAGTGTGTTGCGTTCTAGACCAGAAAAAAGACGACTCTGCCTAGCACTGCCGCTCTCCTTTCTTGCACAGAATTCGCACTTCTCTTCGTGTCTGCTGCGAGGAGCAGTTCTGTACACGAATCAACATGTTTCTCAGTGGTTTTCTCTTTGCACATGATAGTGTTGTTGTTTTGGAATATGGGCTTCTTTCTGGGAGGGGTAGTGTCTCCCAGAAAGCATCGCACAGACACTGGGGTGGAGCCAGTTCTCTGGAGGAGCCGGCGGGGAGAGGGAGCGCAGCAGAGGCTTGCAAGGGCAAATAGGGTCAGTTCTCATCTGTGTTTATTTTAACCACTGTCAAGTGTGGAAAGGAATGCATTGGTTTACTGTCACCATGACAACAGAGGCTCCTTCCTGCTCCCTGCCCTCAACAGGCAGTGAACCCGTTCATTTATCCAAGTGCCTCAAAATTCCATTATGTGCATTCCATGGGCTGTTAATTCAAGTATTTTGACAGAATGTTAGTGTGTTCTCTGTGAGTATTTAGTTGTGGCTTAATCCTGTTCAGTCACCAAATACTTGTCTTGAGCCACTGTTTCCTCATCTCTTGGGGGGCCCGGAGAAGATGGACGGTTAGCAGTAGAACAGGGTTCCTCTGGGACGTCTCTTTGAAGTTTTGTGGTTTTAAATACTTCTTTCTACTCCATAAATAGATTTGGGTTTTGTTTTAATAGAAAAATGCTTGAAGTTAGCACCAAGTCAAACATGTAATTCTGACTAGTTTACTTTGAATTTCCGGGATGTTAGGTCACATATGAATGTTAGCCACATTGTGCCCTGTCCTGTCCTGTGCCCTCCCTCTCCACTTTATTGAGATATAATTGACACATAAAACTGCGTAGAGGTTAAGGTCTACAGCCTGGCTTGGTATATGCATGTATTATGCAGCGATTACCCCAGTAGGGTTAGCACATCTGTCACCTCATGTACCTTTGCCTACGTGTCTCCCCTTCTCATTGCACACGTTTCAACTCGACAGGGTTTCATCTAATTGATACCCAGCAGGGGAATCTGCCCATGACACACACACACACCTTGCAGTGTGTGCCCACAGTTTCTGTGTTTTACAAAGTGTGTTGCGTTCTAGACCAGAAAAAAGACGACTCTGCCTAGCACTGCCGCTCTCCTTTCTTGCACAGAATTCGCACTTCTCTTCGTGTCTGCTGCGAGGAGCAGTTCTGTACACGAATCAACATGTTTCTCAGTGGTTTTCTCTTTGCACATGATAGTGTTGTTGTTTTGGAATATGGGCTTCTTTCTGGGAGGGGTAGTGTCTCCCAGAAAGCATCGCACAGACACTGGGGTGGAGCCAGTTCTCTGGAGGAGCCGGCGGGGAGAGGGAGCGCAGCAGAGGCTTGCAAGGGCAAATAGGGTCAGTTCTCATCTGTGTTTATTTTAACCACTGTCAAGTGTGGAAAGGAATGCATTGGTTTACTGTCACCATGACAACAGAGGCTCCTTCCTGCTCCCTGCCCTCAACAGGCAGTGAACCCGTTCATTTATCCAAGTGCCTCAAAATTCCATTATGTGCATTCCATGGGCTGTTAATTCAAGTATTTTGACAGAATGTTAGTGTGTTCTCTGTGAGTATTTAGTTGTGGCTTAATCCTGTTCAGTCACCAAATACTTGTCTTGAGCCACTGTTTCCTCATCTCTTGGGGGGCCCGGAGAAGATGGACGGTTAGCAGTAGAACAGGGTTCCTCTGGGACGTCTCTTTGAAGTTTTGTGGTTTTAAATACTTCTTTCTACTCCATAAATAGATTTGGGTTTTGTTTTAATAGAAAAATGCTTGAAGTTAGCACCAAGTCAAACATGTAATTCTGACTAGTTTACTTTGAATTTCCGGGATGTTAGGTCACATATGAATGTTAGCCACATTGTGCCCTGTCCTGTCCTGTGCCCTCCCTCTCCACTTTATTGAGATATAATTGACACATAAAACTGCGTAGAGGTTAAGGTCTACAGCCTGGCTTGGTATATGCATGTATTATGCAGCGATTACCCCAGTAGGGTTAGCACATCTGTCACCTCATGTACCTTTAGTTTTAATCCCTCAAGTATACAGTGTGCTGTTAAGTATACTCACCATGCCTGTACATTAGATCCCCGGAACTTACTCATCTTAAAACTGGAAGTTTTTACCTTGGCCACACACACACACACACACACACACACACACACACACACACACACACACACACACACACACACACACACACACACACACACACACACACACACACACACACACACACACACACACACACACACACACCCACACCAACACCCACCCACACACCCACCCACACACACCCACCCACCCATTGCTCTTGTTTTTGTGAGTTTATTGTTTTAGATTCCAGGTGTAAGGTGTTTCTCTTTCTCCGTCTGATTTAGCATGACGCCTTGGCGACCATCCATGTTGTCACAAATGGCAAGGTTTCCTCTTTTATGGCCGAATAATATTCCATTATTTAGCATGTTTTCTTCATCCATCCATCCCACATCAGATTTCGTTTGTTTCTGTATCTTGGCTGCTGTTAATTGTCCTCAGTGCTGCTGTGAAGATGGAGCTGCAGGCGTCCCTTCCAGTGACTGTATTTCTTTTGGATAAATACCCAGAGTCGGGGGTGCTGCATCACATGGTAGTTGTTTTTAATTTTTGTTGCTGTTGTTGTGAGGCACCTCCGTGCTGGTTTGCAAAGGTAGCAGCACCAGGTCACACGCCCAGAGACAGTGCGTGAGAGATCTCTTCCTCCCCGTGCTCGCCCGGCGTGCCCCTGTGTCATCCCCTGTTCAGTGTTTGTACTTCGTTTTCACGGGCACTTAAAAGGAGCTGGGTTTGTGGAAATAAAAGAGCCTGGTGGGCTGACCTCCCCAAGAGTCCTCCTTGCTCTGCCTGTTACCTTCTGTAAGTTCCTGGCTTCAGGCTTCGGGCCTGGCAGGGTCGGAGGGCCTCTCAGTGGGCCCCGCCCAGCCCTGCGGCCCCGCTGCTCTCTATTGCCTCTGTTCTCTAACCTGCTGGTTTTATTGTTTCATTGTGGAGCTAATCAGCCCAGAAGCCCAGGGGTGTGAGGTTGTCTTTGTCGTTGTTTGCTTTGAGAAGGGAAGTCCTTAAAAGGTCTACAGCCTGGCTTGGTATATGCATGTATTATGCAGCGATTACCCCAGTAGGGTTAGCACATCTGTCACCTCATGTACCTTTAGTTTTAATCCCTCAAGTATACAGTGTGCTGTTAAGTATACTCACCATGCCTGTACATTAGATCCCCGGAACTTACTCATCTTAAAACTGGAAGTTTTTACCTTGGCCACACACACACACACACACACACACACACACACACACACACACACACACACACACACACACACACACACACACACACACACACACACACACACACACACACCACACACACACACACCACCCACACACACACCACCCACCCACCCATTGCTCTTGTTTTTGTGAGTTTATTGTTTTAGATTCCAGGTGTAAGGTGTTTCTCTTTCTCCGTCTGATTTAGCATGACGCCTTGGCGACCATCCATGTTGTCACAAATGGCAAGGTTTCCTCTTTTATGGCCGAATAATATTCCATTATTTAGCATGTTTTCTTCATCCATCCATCCCACATCAGATTTCGTTTGTTTCTGTATCTTGGCTGCTGTTAATTGTCCTCAGTGCTGCTGTGAAGATGGAGCTGCAGGCGTCCCTTCCAGTGACTGTATTTCTTTTGGATAAATACCCAGAGTCGGGGGTGCTGCATCACATGGTAGTTGTTTTTAATTTTTGTTGCTGTTGTTGTGAGGCACCTCCGTGCTGGTTTGCAAAGGTAGCAGCACCAGGTCACACGCCCAGAGACAGTGCGTGAGAGATCTCTTCCTCCCCGTGCTCGCCCGGCGTGCCCCTGTGTCATCCCCTGTTCAGTGTTTGTACTTCGTTTTCACGGGCACTTAAAAGGAGCTGGGTTTGTGGAAATAAAAGAGCCTGGTGGGCTGACCTCCCCAAGAGTCCTCCTTGCTCTGCCTGTTACCTTCTGTAAGTTCCTGGCTTCAGGCTTCGGGCCTGGCAGGGTCGGAGGGCCTCTCAGTGGGCCCCGCCCAGCCCTGCGGCCCCGCTGCTCTCTATTGCCTCTGTTCTCTAACCTGCTGGTTTTATTGTTTCATTGTGGAGCTAATCAGCCCAGAAGCCCAGGGGTGTGAGGTTGTCTTTGTCGTTGTTTGCTTTGAGAAGGGAAGTCAGGAAGGAATAAACTGTACCTTTCTTCCTAGAAAGTTCTCTTCTGGCAAATGATTGCTTCCCAAACCTGTTTCTATGGCAGAGGGAAGTTATTGCCGGGGCTGACCTCCTGGGGGTGGCCCAGGTCCTGTGTTACATTGTCTTGCCCAACCAGGGCTGCACTTCATGGAGCCCAGGCTTCAAGGGACATGTGGAGGCAGGGCCAGCGTTTGCCAGTTCCCTGGGGTCCCTTTCTGTGCAGCTCAGTCACTCCACAGAACCCTGGCCCCAGGTTCCCTTTCAGGTGCGCCCTGCATGTACTTGGGTTTGGGGGTCTTCCTCTGGCAGGGTTAGCAGTTCCTGGGCCTGCCAGGTTCCTCTCCTTTGTTGAAGGGGGAGCGGGATGAGGCAAGGACGGGTATTTCTGAGTTAAATTTTCTTGTTTCTAGTAAGGCCAGTCATGCCGTTCCTCCTGTGTGAATCACATCTATAGTTTTCACAGCAAATTGATCAAAGCTCCCTGAAACATGTTTTCTTTTTAGAAGTCCTAGCTCAAGCTTTGTTGGTGTGTTTAATCATCCTGGAGCTCTGAGAGATGGTGGAAATCAAGAACAGGGAGGTCTGATTTTCCTGATGGCATCAGCACCCCCCACGATGCACTCTGTACCTGTAGAACTAATTCCTGGAACATTTTCTGCCTTTTTTTTTGGCGGAGGAGGGCGGGGCGGGTTGGGGAGGGAGGGGAACGGGCAGGCCACTTCTGTTGGTCTTTCGTTTATCTGTGTTTCATCCATCTTTGTTCCTTGGCTCCTGTGGGCCTCCCATCGCCGTGGCCTCTGTCGTCGCAGAGCACTGACTCTGGGCGCCTGCGTTCCAGAGCTCTGGCTCGGTAATTGGACACATCGGTCCAGCTGCTCCGGGGTACGTGGGATCTTCCCAGGCCAGGGATCGAACCGGCGCCCCTTGCACTTCAAGGTGGTGTCCTTACCCACTGGACCACCAGGGAAGCCCCCCATTTTCTGCTTTTAAAATTGTGTAACATAAAAAGAGAAAACAGTAATTTGCAAAGAGAGCCCCTTCTGAAAAGCCCCTGATGCTGGGAAAGATCGAGGGCAGCAGAAAGGGGCAACAGAGGATGAGATGATTGGATGGCATCGCCACCTCCGTGTAGATGAGTTTGAGCAAACTCAGGGAGACCACGAGGGCTAGGGACACCTGGCATACTGCAGTTCATGGGGTCGCGAAGTGTCGGATGTGACCATGACTGAACAACAGTCCCTCCATTTCAGGAATCACCGCGTAAAGTCTGCGGTACTTGGAATCGTGTGAAATGAGACCGAAGATAAACCTCAGCAGGAGTGCAGCTTGCGGACTAAACGGGGAATGTGAATTGACCATCTTTCTGCGCACCAGTGGGTTCCCAGAGCCAGCTGCGGGAGGTCTTGCTTGAGTGTGAGGTTTTTCTCACTGGTGTCGCAGGGTGTTCTGGAGTGGGATGGCAGGGGCTGGAGATGCTCTCCTTCAGGCTCATTTACAGATTGCTGGAGGGGCCTCTGGCCCTCCCGGGGGCTGATGGATGGATGGGAGCGTGGTCTTCGGCATCGTATTGACACGGGAAGACGGATGGCTCTTTGATCAAAGGGAAGCCGTGAGGGCGTGTTTCGGCTGGTGGAACTGAAGAGACCCCTTCTCAAGAGAATAGCTCTCTGCCTCCTGGCCCTTCGCTCTGCTACCGGCATCTTTATGAACAGGACTCCGATTTGTCCGGCTTACAGCCCTGGTGTTATGCTGAAGCCAGCTATGGAACATTTTCTGCCTTTTTTTTTGGCGGAGGAGGGCGGGGCGGGTTGGGGAGGGAGGGGAACGGGCAGGCCACTTCTGTTGGTCTTTCGTTTATCTGTGTTTCATCCATCTTTGTTCCTTGGCTCCTGTGGGCCTCCCATCGCCGTGGCCTCTGTCGTCGCAGAGCACTGACTCTGGGCGCCTGCGTTCCAGAGCTCTGGCTCGGTAATTGGACACATCGGTCCAGCTGCTCCGGGGTACGTGGGATCTTCCCAGGCCAGGGATCGAACCGGCGCCCCTTGCACTTCAAGGTGGTGTCCTTACCCACTGGACCACCAGGGAAGCCCCCCATTTTCTGCTTTTAAAATTGTGTAACATAAAAAGAGAAAACAGTAATTTGCAAAGAGAGCCCCTTCTGAAAAGCCCCTGATGCTGGGAAAGATCGAGGGCAGCAGAAAGGGGCAACAGAGGATGAGATGATTGGATGGCATCGCCACCTCCGTGTAGATGAGTTTGAGCAAACTCAGGGAGACCACGAGGGCTAGGGACACCTGGCATACTGCAGTTCATGGGGTCGCGAAGTGTCGGATGTGACCATGACTGAACAACAGTCCCTCCATTTCAGGAATCACCGCGTAAAGTCTGCGGTACTTGGAATCGTGTGAAATGAGACCGAAGATAAACCTCAGCAGGAGTGCAGCTTGCGGACTAAACGGGGAATGTGAATTGACCATCTTTCTGCGCACCAGTGGGTTCCCAGAGCCAGCTGCGGGAGGTCTTGCTTGAGTGTGAGGTTTTTCTCACTGGTGTCGCAGGGTGTTCTGGAGTGGGATGGCAGGGGCTGGAGATGCTCTCCTTCAGGCTCATTTACAGATTGCTGGAGGGGCCTCTGGCCCTCCCGGGGGCTGATGGATGGATGGGAGCGTGGTCTTCGGCATCGTATTGACACGGGAAGACGGATGGCTCTTTGATCAAAGGGAAGCCGTGAGGGCGTGTTTCGGCTGGTGGAACTGAAGAGACCCCTTCTCAAGAGAATAGCTCTCTGCCTCCTGGCCCTTCGCTCTGCTACCGGCATCTTTATGAACAGGACTCCGATTTGTCCGGCTTACAGCCCTGGTGTTATGCTGAAGCCAGCTATAGGGAAGCCTCTACTTAGCAGCGTCTGTCTGTCTCTGGGTTCAGCAGTGGGCTGCAGAGAAGGGGAGGATGTCCTCAGCTCCCACGATGCCTCAGCACGCCACGGGTTCTGACCATTTGGGAAGACGTGGCCGTTTTTCTCTTTCCTGCCATCCCCGCAGCACCCTTCCTTAGGCCGCCTCATGTTTGGCTGTTTTTTGACCCCCATGGACTGCAGCTCACCAGGCTCCTCTGTTCAGGCTTTCTTCTTTCTCTCCAGAGGTGGCTCGCCGGTGGTGGTGGTGGTGTAGCACAGCAGAAAGAGCCAGGCAGGAAGTTGCCTAGGCCCAGTGTTTCAGCCTCCAGGTGAAGGGGCTTGTTCTGCTCCTGGCTGGGCAGTGGACTGGGAGCGAACACAAAACAGCAACACGGCTACTGATGTTAACCAGCATAAATGTGGATTATTCCTGGTGTGGGAAGAACGATGGAAGCTAGGTTTGAGTTAGGGTTTTTTGTTGTTGTTTTGTTTTAGCTTTTAAAACAAAAGGTTTATTTTTGTCCATGTGAAAACAAGTCAGAAAGCAGACAGTCCAGGGTTTGATATGGAGCTTCTTGTCGTCGGGGATCCAAGCTCGAGTTAGGAGGTTTAAAAATAAGATCTCAGGGGTTAGTTAGTCATGTCTTTTTTTATTTTTAAGTTTTTGTTTATTTTAGTCACTGTTTAAACTTTTAGTTCATAAATGTTGTTTGTTCTCCGTGAGTCTCTTGCATCACCATATGTGGAAGAGGAGTGGAGCCCAGCCACACTGAGTCTTTGCGCCTGCGTCTAGGCCAGCAGACTACCTGAGGCCTTGCTTGCAGGTTGTGAGCTGCACTGACCTGTGGTTCCATTGTTTCCTGTTTACAGACGGGAAAATGGGCTGGAGCAGGAAGGATTCATGAAGGGTTTAATTGAGTAGGAAGTTTTTCAACCCTCTGGTGTTGCTGAAGCCATGCGGACAGCTTGGATGCTTATCTTGAGTTCTGCCTTCGAGGTTGGATTTTCCTCTGGTTGTTTCCTGGAACTCAGTGGGGATCAGAACTTGTCAGGCATTTGAATGTTCCAGATGGAATGGGGATAACTGGTCGTAGTAGGAGACAGTGAAGGGGACGGCTTGTGTGGATTTCCGTGTACCCCCGATCTCACCTCTTGGGGTTTCTGCTGGGACTCCCAGGTGGCTGACGAGGAAGGGGACTCTGACTCTGAGGAGAGGCGTCTTAGGTCCCAGGTGGATGTTAGGCGTGTAAAGGAGAGAGTGTTACCTCTGAGTTGGCAGGTGCGGGTTGGCCTCCATTCCCCTTTCTTATGAGCTCACTCGTCTGGTTTCATGCAGCAATAATACCGTGTGGAAATGCTGCTTCCTGACCTGACACGGTTACCCGAGCAGCCCTGAATGTTGGTAGAAGTCCAGCATTGCTTGCGTGTATTTTGGGCCTTGTTAGGAGGGAAGGCGAGTTCTAGGCCATGCCTGCGTCTTGTCTCCTTTGAGTTGATAGTCTCTTGGATGGTTGTGTAAGTTTCTGTGCCCCTGTTAAGCCTGCGGTCCATCACAGCAGCCTCTGGTGACTCGGAACCTGGGCTGAGCCTGGGATGCTGTGAACTCCTGTTTCTCACTGGGCGAGCACACTGAGCTCCAGGATCCCCGCGCACTTAGCGGTGGCAGGACGGGGGGAGGTGCGGATCATGGCTCTTACACTCATTAGTGACAAGCAGGTTCTTTCATTATGGTCGTGTTTTCTGTGTTTTATTTAGCCCATTGTCGTAAAATCCTAGACTTCTCTTACAAACATTCAGGAGAGACAGTGTGTGGATTGTCGTGTGTCCCTTTATCACAGAACAAACTTTCCTCTGCACTGTGGTTGGTGAAGGCTTAGAGTAACGCCCATACGTGAAAGATTACATGTAATTACGTTACAGCCTGCCAGATAAACTTCTGTCAGAACCCCACAGTGAAGCATATGTGAGTCATGTTGCATGACTTAGTTTTTCCTTTTCTTACTTTTCTGGCTAGTAAAAATCACTTTTAGCGGAGGGAACATATTTCAGAAAACAATCCACTGCATAGATTATACATTCATTATATAAGATTTTCCTCTAGTTGTTTCCTGGAACTCAGTGGGGATCAGAACTTGTCAGGCATTTGAATGTTCCAGATGGAATGGGGATAACTGGTCGTAGTAGGAGACAGTGAAGGGGACGGCTTGTGTGGATTTCCGTGTACCCCCGATCTCACCTCTTGGGGTTTCTGCTGGGACTCCCAGGTGGCTGACGAGGAAGGGGACTCTGACTCTGAGGAGAGGCGTCTTAGGTCCCAGGTGGATGTTAGGCGTGTAAAGGAGAGAGTGTTACCTCTGAGTTGGCAGGTGCGGGTTGGCCTCCATTCCCCTTTCTTATGAGCTCACTCGTCTGGTTTCATGCAGCAATAATACCGTGTGGAAATGCTGCTTCCTGACCTGACACGGTTACCCGAGCAGCCCTGAATGTTGGTAGAAGTCCAGCATTGCTTGCGTGTATTTTGGGCCTTGTTAGGAGGGAAGGCGAGTTCTAGGCCATGCCTGCGTCTTGTCTCCTTTGAGTTGATAGTCTCTTGGATGGTTGTGTAAGTTTCTGTGCCCCTGTTAAGCCTGCGGTCCATCACAGCAGCCTCTGGTGACTCGGAACCTGGGCTGAGCCTGGGATGCTGTGAACTCCTGTTTCTCACTGGGCGAGCACACTGAGCTCCAGGATCCCCGCGCACTTAGCGGTGGCAGGACGGGGGGAGGTGCGGATCATGGCTCTTACACTCATTAGTGACAAGCAGGTTCTTTCATTATGGTCGTGTTTTCTGTGTTTTATTTAGCCCATTGTCGTAAAATCCTAGACTTCTCTTACAAACATTCAGGGAGAGACAGTGTGTGGATTGTCGTGTGTCCCTTTATCACAGAACAAACTTTCCTCTGCACTGTGGTTGGTGAAGGCTTAGAGTAACGCCCATACGTGAAAGATTACATGTAATTACGTTACAGCCTGCCAGATAAACTTCTGTCAGAACCCCACAGTGAAGCATATGTGAGTCATGTTGCATGACTTAGTTTTTCCTTTTCTTACTTTTTCTGGCTAGTAAAAATCACTTTTAGCGGAGGGAACATATTTCAGAAAACAATCCACTTGACTTTAACCCTAGATTATACATTCATTATATAAGATGTTGTATTGTGAGTTGCTGTGTATTTTCCATATACAAGCAAGGAAGTTGAGTTGTTGGGTGAAAGGGTATTTCTAACACTGTTCATCTCTGACTTTCTGTAACCAGTGACTGGTTTCTTGGTCTGGTGTCAGGTGTTAGTGCAGGTATTAAACCTTGGTTGTTGCCAGGCTTGTCATGAATCTGTGAAAGCCAGAGTTCCCTTTTCTGGGTTGATCCAGAGCTGGGCGCCCGGAGACTCTCTCCTGCCATCTATTGGTGCTTCTGCGTTACTGCAAGGGATTTCCAGTGGGCCGGTACATTGTCCAGAATCCGTTCTCTATTTGCCGCCCTTTAAATAAAGCAGATCCCTGCCCAGAGAAGCAGAGGGTGTGAGAAGCTGAAGGAAGCCTCCTCTGTGTCTTTCAGGGACTAGTCAGAGCTCTGAGCCCTATTTTTGTGCTCTGGTTTGTTATGTGCTGATGGACTTTCCAATCTCACTTCATTTGCAACTCCATGAAGAACGTTTCAGGTGGGAAGTTTCCTCCAGATTGACAGTTAGCTGCGAGCATTCCACTGGATTCTCTTGTTTCATGCATGTACTGTGTAACATTGCAGGATGACTTTCTGAGGGTATTTTTGTTTTCTCCTTCAAAGAATGAAATAAAACGTGACTCCTACCTCACAGAGCCCTTCAGTCCCCCCCCCCCCCATCGTCTCTCTGCTGGAAGGGGCTCTGAAGGGTCCTGGCAGTTTGCAGCTCGGTATCGAGTACCCTGACATTGAGAAACTGTGGGGGTTTCTGTTGCAGTGGTACCTTAAAGAGCACAACTGGCAGCCCTGCCTCGGAAGAGAATAGAAAGGCAGATTGGTGTTTCAGTTGGCTCTTCTGCAACTGATCGTCCCTTAGATAACCTGTTCACCCCCTGGAGCTGTGGTCCAGTAGTGTATTAGGAGTCTCCTTGGCGAGATCCTGGCTGGATGAAGACTTGAGCTCCCTGTGTTGGTCTCCTGACCCATGTACTGATAGTCTAAACCATTTTAGCGGAGGGAACATATTTCAGAAAACAATCCACTTGACTTTAACCCTAGATTATACATTCATTATATAAGATGTTGTATTGTGAGTTGCTGTGTATTTTCCATATACAAGCAAGGAAGTTGAGTTGTTGGGTGAAAGGGTATTTCTAACACTGTTCATCTCTGACTTTCTGTAACCAGTGACTGGTTTCTTGGTCTGGTGTCAGGTGTTAGTGCAGGTATTAAACCTTGGTTGTTGCCAGGCTTGTCATGAATCTGTGAAAGCCAGAGTTCCCTTTTCTGGGTTGATCCAGAGCTGGGCGCCCGGAGACTCTCTCCTGCCATCTATTGGTGCTTCTGCGTTACTGCAAGGGATTTCCAGTGGGCCGGTACATTGTCCAGAATCCGTTCTCTATTTGCCGCCCTTTAAATAAAGCAGATCCCTGCCCAGAGAAGCAGAGGGTGTGAGAAGCTGAAGGAAGCCTCCTCTGTGTCTTTCAGGGACTAGTCAGAGCTCTGAGCCCTATTTTTGTGCTCTGGTTTGTTATGTGCTGATGGACTTTCCAATCTCACTTCATTTGCAACTCCATGAAGAACGTTTCAGGTGGGAAGTTTCCTCCAGATTGACAGTTAGCTGCGAGCATTCCACTGGATTCTCTTGTTTCATGCATGTACTGTGTAACATTGCAGGATGACTTTCTGAGGGTATTTTTGTTTTCTCCTTCAAAAAAAGAAAAAAAACGTGACCCCTCCCCCCCAGAGCCCTTCAGGCCCCCCCCCCCCCCCCATCGTCTCTCTGCTGGAAGGGGCTCTGAAGGGTCCTGGCAGTTTGCAGCTCGGTATCGAGTACCCTGACATTGAGAAACTGTGGGGGTTTCTGTTGCAGTGGTACCTTAAAGAGCACAACTGGCAGCCCTGCCTCGGAAGAGAATAGAAAGGCAGATTGGTGTTTCAGTTGGCTCTTCTGCAACTGATCGTCCCTTAGATAACCTGTTCACCCCCTGGAGCTGTGGTCCAGTAGTGTATTAGGAGTCTCCTTGGCGAGATCCTGGCTGGATGAAGACTTGAGCTCCCTGTGTTGGTCTCCTGACCCCTTACGTGTGCTGTAAAGGCATGTTAGCTCAGGACTGCCCCGAATGCTGCCGTCTGGGGAGAGTAGCACTTGCAGCTCCTCCATCCTGGGTTTGGAGTTGGATCCCTGAGAAAGGGGGTTAATGCGGCCCGAGGGTGGCGAAACCCGGCGGTTTTCCATTGGTGGCAAACTGTTAACGTGTGACGTTTGTGACTGACAGAACAAAAGGGCTTTGTTGCCGCTTTAATTGTTGATTAATGATGCTCCCTCTCAAATCTGACGTGGTTGCTTTCCGGAGCACAAAAGAAGTCAATGTCAAGTATTTTCTTGATCATGACAGAGTCAGGATTTCCAGGCAGCCTTGGTTCTTTGACATTTGAGGATGCCACACCAGCCTTAGGGGGAAAAGAAAAACCCTCAAAACCAAAACCTCATAATGGCATCATTTTATTAATGAGATCCAAAGCGGGCCTGCGTAGTTACTTTTCATAACATTTGTGTGGGTTCCCGGTCTGAGATTCCTGTGCCTGAGTGACGTTTTGCTTGGGAAGACACTGTGTCTTGTAGTTACTTATTCACCTCCCCCTCGCCCTGAGTTAAAGAACATGAAGGCTCACCTTTCTCTCTGACGCATGTTTTCTTTTTCTTGTTGTTTTCTTTAATTTATTTTTGGCCACATCAGGGTTTTTTTTTTTTTTTTTTTTGGCCTCTTTACTATTGGTTCCTCATTTATTTGTTTTCATCCATCTTAATTCTTTGGCTTGTGTGGGCTACCCATCATGGCAGCCTCTCGTCGCAGAGCTCCGGCTCTGGGCGCACGTGCTCCAAAGCGATGGCCCTCAGTTGGACACACCAGTCCAGCTGCTCTGCGGCACATGGGATCCTCCCGTGCCAGGGATCGAACCGGCGCCCCCTGCAAGGCAGACTCTCCCTCCACTGGACCCCCGGGGAAACCCCACGTCAGGTCTTCATTGCAGCACATGGCTTCTCTAGCTGTGGCGTGTGGGATCTTATGGAAATCGAACCCCCGCCCCCCGCATTGCAAGGCAGATTCTTACCTGATGGGCCACAGGGAAATCCCATCTGATGCCTCTTTTCTGAGGGAGTGTCGTGTTGGTGAGCATTTGGGAACATCTTCCGGATGGTGGTGCTTTGCATTTGCAGCACGTGCCTTCTGCTTGGTCTGGTCTTTTGGGTAAAATTGAGGAGTCTGGTTATTCCTTAGTCGTTAGGTTAGCCTTCCTGAGGGTGCTCTGAAGGAAGTTTGTGTGTTTTCCTCGATGAGTGATTTACTCTGTTGGAAGGACTGGGTCTTAGGAAAGCAGAATATAGATAGGAGTGTTGTGACTAGTTTAAGGGAAGTATGGAACGACTTTGGGCGCGGTACCATCTTTTTTTTTTGAAAACCTGTATTTTAAATCTTATACTGCCTTCTAAAGTGCGAGCCAGTATATGCATCTCAGGATCTGCAAGTTACTGTGTTTCCTGTTTTGCCTGACAACCTGTAGGTAGGAAGTAGGTGCTAGCAGTCTTCAGCAACACAGGTGTTTTTGGAAATGTAGGTTTTTATTTCCCACTTGGCACAGGGAGAAGATCAGAATGTGTCACCTAGAGTCATGAAATCATAGATGCAAGTGGAATTGTTAGAGGAATTACTACACAGTCAGGCTTTAGAGATGAGTCCAGAGAAATCTAGAGCTAGAAGGACCCTTAGTTGTCTCCTTTTCCTAGCACCCGGTTCCCCCCACCCCCACCCCCCCCAACAAGGAAATAGAGGGCCAGTTCGCCCAGGGTCACAAGTCGACCCGAACCAAAGCATCCCAGGTTTTGTGGTACCACAGTTCTTTTCCTTGGACCACTTGGACCAGTCAGAACATCATAAGGATTTATCTTGAAGTAGATTCAGCCAAAAGCAAGTTTCTCAAGGTAAATCAGGTTAATAGCAAACTTACTCTAAGTAGCTGCCTGTGTAATTTAATTAAGGCAAGTACTGCAGATATTTAACAGCCTGTGGTCTTCAGTGTAAACAGAGGGGTTCACGGGTTTCTGTGTGGAGCGAGGCCCGGGAACCGGCGGGTCGAGATCTCCAGCAGCACCAGAAGGCAGGCGTGTGGGATCTTATGAAATCGAACCCCGCCCCGCATTGCAAGGCAGATTCTTACCTGATGGGCCACAGGGAAATCCCATCTGATGCCTCTTTTCTGAGGGAGTGTCGTGTTGGTGAGCATTTGGGAACATCTTCCGGATGGTGGTGCTTTGCATTTGCAGCACGTGCCTTCTGCTTGGTCTGGTCTTTTGGGTAAAATTGAGGAGTCTGGTTATTCCTTAGTCGTTAGGTTAGCCTTCCTGAGGGTGCTCTGAAGGAAGTTTGTGTGTTTTCCTCGATGAGTGATTTACTCTGTTGGAAGGACTGGGTCTTAGGAAAGCAGAATATAGATAGGAGTGTTGTGACTAGTTTAAGGGAAGTATGGAACGACTTTGGGCGCGGTACCATCTTTTTTTTTTGAAAACCTGTATTTTAAATCTTATACTGCCTTCTAAAGTGCGAGCCAGTATATGCATCTCAGGATCTGCAAGTTACTGTGTTTCCTGTTTTGCCTGACAACCTGTAGGTAGGAAGTAGGTGCTAGCAGTCTTCAGCAACACAGGTGTTTTTGGAAATGTAGGTTTTTATTTCCCACTTGGCACAGGGAGAAGATCAGAATGTGTCACCTAGAGTCATGAAATCATAGATGCAAGTGGAATTGTTAGAGGAATTACTACACAGTCAGGCTTTAGAGATGAGTCCAGAGAAATCTAGAGCTAGAAGGACCCTTAGTTGTCTCCTTTTCCTAGCACCCGGTTCCCCCACCCCCCCCAACAAGGAAATAGAGGGCCAGTTCGCCCAGGGTCACAAGTCGACCCGAACCAAAGCATCCCAGGTTTTGTGGTACCACAGTTCTTTTCCTTGGACCACTTGGACCAGTCAGAACATCATAAGGATTTATCTTGAAGTAGATTCAGCCAAAAGCAAGTTTCTCAAGGTAAATCAGGTTAATAGCAAACTTACTCTAAGTAGCTGCCTGTGTAATTTAATTAAGGCAAGTACTGCAGATATTTAACAGCCTGTGGTCTTCAGTGTAAACAGAGGGGTTCACGGGTTTCTGTGTGGAGCGAGGCCCGGGAACCGGCGGGTCGAGATCTCCAGCAGCACCAGAAGGCAGGCACTCCGGGCACAGACCCCTTGCGGGGAGCTGCCTGCCTCCCTTTTCTGTCGCTGGGGGGCGCCCGCACAGCCCGAGACAAACGCCCATTGTGGTGCGGAGCGCGGTGGGCCGCGAACGCAGGGGGATGGCGCCCATTGCCAGCGCTTCTCGCCCCTGGGTTTTCTACATCTTGGTCTCCGCTAGCCCCTGGGTTCACTTGAGGATGTGTTTATTTTCTCTTTACAGGATGTTTACAGCCATCCTGTGTGGTTTGCCCACAACTGCACTTGCATTTGCATTTGGTGGGCAGCCTGCCCTGGGCCAGGGGATGTCCCCTGCCCGGCCCCCCACAGTCTCCCGTACACACACCTAACACCACACGTACAGCCACGCACCCTGTGTCTTTGACTAGGTGCCAGGTCTGTAGAGAGAGAGTGTGTGTCTGGGGGTAGAATAGAAGAGGTACTTATTTTGGGGATGGAAACACAGGGGTTGGTTTTTTTTTTTGAATAGGCCTTTCAGCAAGTTGGCAAGGCTTTAGGACCAGCTCCCACACCGCCACAAAGAGCCCAGCTATGCTGGTCACTCTGTGTTCGCCAGACACAGCACGGCGTCTTTTTTGAATGAACACACACCCTCCCCTCCTACCCAGACCTGGCTGTTTGTTTTGAATTGGGATGTAATCTAAATAATTGGATTTACCAGCTTGTGTTTTTAACATTGGAAAATTAAGTTAATAAGACGGTATCTGGCATTCGCGGCCCTCCACCAGGACCGACTGGGTGGTGCTGTAGCCCGCCTAGTCCCCTGCTCTCTGCCTTGTCCAGCCGATTGCGCACATACCCGCATCCTCCTTGGGTTTGTAAACCATCAGAAATCCTGGACAGAGATGGAATGTAATTAACCTGGAAACTGCTGCTGTGCCGTACTTAGGGCTGCCCTAGAGCCTGAATGCTCAACCAGCAATGCTGGTTACTCTGTCCTCTGGTAACCCCAGCAGAGACTGGAGGCAAAGAGCGCGTTTCACAGTCGGCGCAGCACCGGGTTTCTGTGAGCGAGGCCCGGGAACCGGCGGGTCGAGATCTCCAGCAGCACCAGAAGGCAGGCACTCCGGGCACAGACCCCTTGCGGGGAGCTGCCTGCCTCCCTTTTCTGTCGCTGGGGGGCGCCCGCACAGCCCGAGACAAACGCCCATTGTGGTGCGGAGCGCGGTGGGCCGCGAACGCAGGGGGATGGCGCCCATTGCCAGCGCTTCTCGCCCCTGGGTTTTCTACATCTTGGTCTCCGCTAGCCCCTGGGTTCACTTGAGGATGTGTTTATTTTCTCTTTACAGGATGTTTACAGCCATCCTGTGTGGTTTGCCCACAACTGCACTTGCATTTGCATTTGGTGGGCAGCCTGCCCTGGGCCAGGGGATGTCCCCTGCCCGGCCCCCCACAGTCTCCCGTACACACCTAACACCACACGTACAGCCACGCACCCTGTGTCTTTGACTAGGTGCCAGGTCTGTAGAGAGAGGGTGTGTGTCTGGGGGTAGAATAGAAGAGGTACTTATTTTGGGGATGGAAACACGGGGGTTGGTTTTTTTTTTTGAATAGGCCTTTCAGCAAGTTGGCAAGGCTTTAGGACCAGCTCCCACACCGCCACAAAGAGCCCAGCTATGCTGGTCACTCTGTGTTCGCCAGACATAGCACGGCGTCTTTTTTGAATGAACACACACCCTCCCCTCCTACCCAGACCTGGCTGTTTGTTTTGAATTGGGATGTAATCTAAATAATTGGATTTACCAGCTTGTGTTTTTAACATTGGAAAATTAAGTTAATAAGACGGTATCTGGCATTCGCGGCCCTCCACCAGGACCGACTGGGTGGTGCTGTAGCCCGCCTAGTCCCCTGCTCTCTGCCTTGTCCAGCCGATTGCGCACATACCCGCATCCTCCTTGGGTTTGTAAACCATCAGAAATCCTGGACAGAGATGGAATGTAATTAACCTGGAAACTGCTGCTGTGCCGTACTTAGGGCTGCCCTAGAGCCTGAATGCTCAACCAGCAATGCTGGTTACTCTGTCCTCTGGTAACCCCAGCAGAGACTGGAGGCAAAGAGAGCGCGTTTCACAGCCCTTCCTCCCGGGAGAGCACGGGCGGCAGTCTGCCCAGCAAGTTTCTCAGTGAAGGATCTAGGGGAACGAGGGGGCACCGGCAGAGTGTTACAGAACAGTATTTGGCACAGGGCTTTGTCAGCTACCAGTGGGTTTCTTGATAGGCTTTGCCTCGCAGTTTATTTGTGAACTTTGAAAATAATGGTTTTTGATCTACTACTTTATTCCCACAAAAGTGCTATACGCTTTTTTCTTTTTAACCTAAATAGGAAATCTGTTCGATGATTTACTTGAGTCAGATTTTAAGTGATCATGGAAAACATTCTTTGGGATCTTGGCTCTGATGCCAACTAATCCCACATCAGAGAGGGCTGCTTGTGTGTCTCTTGGGGTGTGGGGGAGAGAAGAGAAAGAAGATGGACCCCCCCCACCCCCGCTGCGCACCAAGCTGCTGTCGCTCCTCGAGACGTACATACAGCCTCCAATGTGTGGTGGGCCCGGGTGCAGGAGTGTGGCAGGACCCTCCGCCTGGGCCAGCAGATGGTGGCCTGCGGTCTGTTGTCCTGTGTGTGGACGTGTGGGGCGCAGCAGCGTGCCTTGGGGTGGGATGGTGCCTTGCAACATAGGTCTAGGGCGAGAGCTAGGACCCGACCTTCATTGGCTTATATAGACAGTGCTCCTGATGGGCAAGTTGCTGAGTTAGTTCTTAATAAACTGTCACAGTGATTGTGGTAGAAATTGTGACGACATGAGCGGAGTCTTAGGAAGCTGATTCTTAGCGACACTGAACCCTGGTGGGCTGTGCCCTTCGTAGCTGTGTCCTGGGACGGCAGTGACTTGACGGGATGGAGCCCCGGGCTTCTCCAGGAGCTCTTGGGTCTGCTTCAGATCCACCCAGCTATCTCCCTGGCACCTCGGGATTGCCGTGCTGTCTGACCCTCTGATCGGAAACGTGTGTAATTTCCGGAGAGTGAATGAGGAGTTGTAGTGCTCATACGTGGGACAGCAGCGTGGTGTTCCTCCCCTCCCTCTCAGCGCTCTAGGCATCCCTGGTCATCCAGAAATAGGCCGTAAGGGGGCGACTGCAGGAGGCCCAGCCTGTAGGCCCTGGGAGGGCAGAGGGGCTGGCTGAGCGATGGGGGACGTGATGCTTGAGAATGGTCCAGTCTCTCCGAGGAGGTGGCTTGGGAGGGGAGACATGGAAAATGTGACTGTGTAAAGCAGCAGACGGGACTGTTCCCTTGCCGGGTGGTGGGAAGAAGCAGCCATGGAGAGATGAAAGGGGTGAGCATGCCCACTGCAGGAAGCAAGGGCCCTAGGAGCTGGGAGCGTTGGTTTCTGCATGGAGCGGCTCTCTGGTGGAGCAGACCGCATTTGCCCCTCAGGGGCATGGTTGTAAATGGGATTCTTATCAGCAGGGCTGGACTTTGTCATGACTAGGCTTTTTCTTTTTAACCTAAATAGGAAATCTGTTCGATGATTTACTTGAGTCAGATTTTAAGTGATCATGGAAAACATTCTTTGGGATCTTGGCTCTGATGCCAACTAATCCCACATCAGAGAGGGCTGCTTGTGTGTCTCTTGGGGTGTGGGGGAGAGAAGAGAAAGAAGATGGACCCCCCCACCCCCGCTGCGCACCAAGCTGCTGTCGCTCCTCGAGACGTACATACAGCCTCCAATGTGTGGTGGGCCGGGGTGCAGGAGTGTGGCAGGACCCTCCGCCTGGGCCAGCAGATGGTGGCCTGCGGTCTGTTGTCCTGTGTGTGGACGTGTGGGGCGCAGCAGCGTGCCTTGGGGTGGGATGGTGCCTTACAACATAGGTCTAGGGCGAGAGCTAGGACCCGACCTTCATTGGCTTATATAGACAGTGCTCCTGATGGGCAAGTTGCTGAGTTAGTTCTTAATAAACTGTCACAGTGATTGTGGTAGAAATTGTGACGACATGAGCGGAGTCTTAGGAAGCTGATTCTTAGCGACACTGAACCCTGGTGGGCTGTGCCCTTCGTAGCTGTGTCCTGGGACGGCAGTGACTTGACGGGATGGAGCCCCGGGCTTCTCCAGGAGCTCTTGGGTCTGCTTCAGATCCACCCAGCTATCTCCCTGGCACCTTGGGATTGCCGTGCTGTCTGACCCTCTGATCGGAAACGTGTGTAATTTCCGGAGAGTGAATGAGGAGTTGTAGTGCTCATACGTGGGACAGCAGCGTGGTGTTCCTCCCCTCCCTCAGCGCTCTAGGCATCCCTGGTCATCCAGAAATAGGCCGTAAGGGGGCGACTGCAGGAGGCCCAGCCTGTAGGCCCTGGGAGGGCAGAGGGGCTGAGCGATGGGGGACGTGATGCTTGAGAATGGTCCAGTCTCTCCGAGGAGGTGGCTTGGGAGGGGAGACATGGAAAATGTGACTGTGTAAAGCAGCAGACGGGACTGTTCCCTTGCCGGGTGGTGGGAAGAAGCAGCCATGGAGAGATGAAAGGGGTGAGCATGCCCACTGCAGGAAGCAAGGGCCCTAGGAGCTGGGAGCGTTGGTTTCTGCATGGAGCGGCTCTCTGGTGGAGCAGACCGCATTTGCCCCCTCCCTTTAGGGGGCATGGTTGCTTAAATGGGATTCTTATCAGCAGGGCTGGACTTTGTCATGACTAGGTTGCTGTGGGGGCTCCGGTATCCAGAAGCTTCTAGAGAATGGACACCCCAGATGGTCTTACCCACCACAGGGGTTCAGATAGCAAGCTCTGTGTCTCTGAGCTTGCTGTGTGAGTTTTTTAGTCCTTTAGTTCACTGACACCCTGGAAGGTGAGAAACAGAGATGATTTGCTCCAAAACCACTTCTTTTCCCTCATCGCCTGACAACTCTGGCTTTGAACACACTGTAAATGAAAGATTACCCTCAGCATATGTATTCATAAATGCATGTATCTACACATCTCTTCCTCAGTTGGTTTGTTGGCTTGCTGGTGAGTTTGGTTTCATTGACCTTCCTGGCACAGAGGAGTCTTCTGTAAGGCAGATTCCTTCCTTGATCAGTTAATAAGCTGTCAACACAAAAGTTGAGTCTTGCTCCACCTGACAAGCCTGTGGTTTGTGTGGGAACAGACGCCGTCTGTATTGTGGCTCTGCTGTGCATTCCCATCTAGCTAAATTTCTGCCCAAGAGCCTTTGGACGTCCCACATTCTGCTTCTTTCTTCCCCAGGCCCCCGAGAGTCCCTTTCTATCTCCATCCAGGGGGTGGTCCTGGATGCTTCTGAGCTCCTTTAGTTCAACCTGTGTTTCATGTTTCTTCCCGTTGTGCTGGGTCTTCATTGCTGTGCACAGGTGTTTCTCTGGTTGCAGCCAGTGGGACTGCTCTTTAGTTGTGTGCGGGTTTCTCTTGTTTGGAGCACAGGCTCAGTAGTTGTGCCACACAGGCTTAGTTGCCCCGTGGCATGTGGAAGCGTCCCTGGCCAGGGATCGAACCCATGTCCCCTGCCTTGGCAGGAGGACTCTTAACCACTGGACCACCAGGAAAGTCCCAACCTAAATTTTCCTTTTAAAGTATTTTTGACCCACTGCTGGAATGAGAGTTCCTGGTTAAAGTATCACCTGGTAGAGGGTGAGGGGTCCCTAGGAGCTGGGAGCGTTGGTTTCTGCATGGAGCGGCTCTCTGGTGGAGCAGACCGCATTTGCCCCCTCCCTTTAGGGGGCATGGTTGCTTAAATGGGATTCTTATCAGCAGGGCTGGACTTTGTCATGACTAGGTTGCTGTGGGGGCTCCGGTATCCAGAAGCTTCTAGAGAATGGACACCCCAGATGGTCTTACCCACCACAGGGGTTCAGATAGCAAGCTCTGTGTCTCTGAGCTTGCTGTGTGAGTTTTTTAGTCCTTTAGTTCACTGACACCCTGGAAGGTGAGAAACAGAGATGATTTGCTCCAAAACCACTTCTTTTCCCTCATCGCCTGACAACTCTGGCTTTGAACACACTGTAAATGAAAGATTACCCTCAGCATATGTATTCATAAATGCATGTATCTACACATCTCTTCCTCAGTTGGTTTGTTGGCTTGCTGGTGAGTTTGGTTTCATTGACCTTCCTGGCACAGAGGAGTCTTCTGTAAGGCAGATTCCTTCCTTGATCAGTTAATAAGCTGTCAACACAAAAGTTGAGTCTTGCTCCACCTGACAAGCCTGTGGTTTGTGTGGGAACAGACGCCGTCTGTATTGTGGCTCTGCTGTGCATTCCCATCTAGCTAAATTTCTGCCCAAGAGCCTTTGGACGTCCCACATTCTGCTTCTTTCTTCCCCAGGCCCCCGAGAGTCCCTTTCTATCTCCATCCAGGGGGTGGTCCTGGATGCTTCTGAGCTCCTTTAGTTCAACCTGTGTTTCATTTTTTCCAGTTGTGCTGGGTCTTCATTGCTGTGCACAGGTGTTTCTCTGGTTGCAGCCAGTGGGACTGCTCTTTAGTTGTGTGCGGGTTTCTCTTGTTTGGAGCACAGGCTCAGTAGTTGTGCCACACAGGCTTAGTTGCCCCGTGGCATGTGGAAGCGTCCCTGGCCAGGGATCGAACCCATGTCCCCTGCCTTGGCAGGAGGACTCTTAACCACTGGACCACCAGGAAAGTCCCAACCTAAATTTTCCTTTTAAAGTATTTTTGACCCACTGCTGGAATGGAGAGTTCCTGGTTAAAGTATCACCTGGTAGAGGGGTGAGGGGGTCCCACCTTGCTAGCCAGCATGCCCAGCTGCTGAGTGTGGACTTCCTGGAGCCTAGCCGCCTCTGGTGGGGTCTCATCCTGCCGGCCCTCTCCTCCCGCCTATCTTCCTCCACTCCCCGCCACCTCTGGAGGCAAGTAATGTGGTTCTTCAGCACATCCGGACCTCCCCACCCCCTTTCTGTGCCGAGTGTAAATGACATGCACTCACTTCCTTGTATCAGATTCCGTGGAATGAACTGCCTATCCTGCAGACATGCCCGCGTGGCTAAGGGTGCCTCCTCCACGAGGTTGGCCTCCGAGCTGTGTCGTTCAAACGCTCTCGTCGTGGGGCGCCCACAGAGCAGAGTGGCACCCTTGCTAATCCCCCGGGACTCTGTACACAACGCCAGACCGCAGACCTGCCCTTTCTGGGAAGCACAGATTCTTCTGCCTCTTTAAACAAGATATTGGTTTGTCTTGTTCTTTAGTTCCTGCTTTCATCTGGGTCTCACAAATACTTAATCACTCGGGAGCTTGGCTTATTCCTCGGAGGGGTAATTTATTTTACTGCCGCTTTTTAATCTCTCGTGCCCTTATTTTTCATAGCCTCCCTGAGAAAGTCATCAGGCAGAGGGTGCCTTTTATTTGAACAGTGGCCGGAGCATTTATCTTTGAGGTTCTGAAAGTGCAGAATGTTTTGCCGTGTCCCCGCTCTGTCATCTGTGTTTGTGTGTTTGTTTCTCATTCAGGCCGCATGGGCTTCTCATAATGTGTGCTATTTGTTGTCGCTGACTTTTGAAAAAGCCATAAACATTGAGCATCGTGTTCATAGGCAGACAGTGTTTCTGTACGGCCCCTTTAGTGCTCAGAGCATGAGTCGTACCCTTTTAAATGAAGATGTACGCATCATAAAATGGCCCATTAAATTCCTTTTTAGCAGGGAAGTATGGCGGAAATTCTCTCTTCACATGAAGGGAAGGCTAGGGGAGAGGAGGGCCTTGTTGGAAGGGGAGGTTGGCGCTCTTGGGCCAGTCTGCTCTGAGGGCCGCGGGCCTGGCCGGGGGGAGGCCTGCAGGACCGCTGTCCAGTGTTCTGTGTCCTGTCCTTTCTCTGAAGTGCCGCTGCTGCAGGCCCAGGCTGCCGGCTGCCGGTGAGTTGGGCACGGTGGCTGAGAGAGCAGGGAGCACACTGAAGCGGTTGAGCAGCGTGGGTTTGTGTCCGTGGAATACATTTGAGCTTGTAGTTCACGTCTTTCATTTTCCCCTATAGTAACTGTCTTATATCCACTTGTAAAAGACAGAAGATCCGAAGTGGGGGAGAAGGGAATGCAAATCGAATCCTCATCTCAGTTTGAGAAACACAGCTCTTCTCTGATTTTGAAGTGATTTCTAGATATCGTATCATTTTATTTATACATATTGGTATTTCATTTTGTGTTTCTAAGAGACAGGGTTTCCCCTTTTTAAGCATAACTACAACACTGTCACTAGGAACACCCCATTCATTCATTCATTTCAGTACACATCCAATAAATGTACCCTCCCCCCAGCCCCTGAATCACTGAACCCCCACTCCCCCGCTCTGATCCTCCCCTGGCTTGGTGACTTGCCCAGCACTCACTTCTGTTCACTTGTCTTCTAGACAGTCAGTCAGTTGCCACCCACCCCCACCCCCCCCCCCCACACAGAGCAAGCCTTTTGTTCCCATAACACAGGAGAGGCGGGGCACTGTTTTATTCCCTCATTTGTAACATTTGGAATTTCTCTTAATGGCATTTAGCTTTCCAGCAATACCTTGTCCTGTAGCTGTTTCCCTTTGGTTGTTCCTAGGTTCTCCAGTGCTTTTGGTCAGGTGAGGTTTGTAGATTGTACAGACAGGCTTGTGGCCCAGTTAGTAAGCAGCGGTCATGCCCTCTCCCCTTTGATCAAATGTCATGAAGGTGTTGGGAAGATGACCTAGTCAGGGGTGTTCTTAGTGTGATGTAAGGGAGGCAAGTGTTGATTCTGGACAGGACGTGGTAGGTTAAACTTAAAACTATCTCCTTTAAAGGAGATAATTTTTCAAAGTAGGAAACACGTGTCTGTGTGTGTGTGTGTGTGTGTGTGTGTTTGTGTGGTTTTATTTAATATATTTTGTGCACCAGCTTACTATGTCTATTTGTCCAGCAGTAGTTGCGGGAGCCTTATGTGTGCTCTAGAATTGTTACATGTGTCACACTCACAGCAGCCTGGAGTTGGGGCGGCTTCAGCATTCCCACAGTGATTGTCATTTGGGGTTTTGAGCAGGTCCATTTACAGCCCTGTGTCATACGGCTGCTTTTGGGTTCTTCTTGTTTCCCCCTGTGTTCAAATGCTATTTCTTGAGTATCTTTGCGAGCAGGGCTGGAGGGGTGGTTTAAAGCAGGACTCATATAGCTGCACACCCTCAGAGGTGCTCACTTTCCATTCGGCGTTGAGATCTTGAACATGCAAGAAAAAGCCAACGGTCAGTTTATGATAAAGGTCAAATCAGTTATACAGAGGGTAAACCTACTGAGGTGGAGAAAGGAAAATTAGCTGTTGGCTATAGCATTAGGAAAGAAGTAAAGAAACCTTTTCAAGATTCATTAGGATTCAGATCAATGGAATGCCTGACACTCAGGGGCTTCTGGCGGCATTAGTGGTCTGAAGACCCGCCTGCCAGTGCAGGAGACAGAAGTGAGGGGGGTTTGATCTCTGGGTCAGGAAGATCCCCTGGAGGCGGAAATGGCAACCCACTCCAGTCTTCTCACCTGGAGAATGCCCATGGACAGAGGAGCCTGGGGGGCTGCATAGAGTCGGACATGACTGAAGCGGCTTAGCAGGCACACACGCATGTGTGCTGACGTGTAAAATTGTGTACGTGAACGAGGTGTCTGGTTAAGGAGGTCAGAGGTGTGATTTGTAGACAGCAGGTGGTTGAGTGGAGGTAGGATGGTCATCGGCAAGAGGCTTGAGAGGTCGGTTAAGGCCAGTTGTTTGACTCCCTCAGGACTTTCTGTGTAGGCAGAGGGTAACCCATAACGGCCGTGGGTGAAGGGTTTTGAACAGACTAGGAAAGTAGTTTTTTCCCGCTGCATTCGTAAGCTTTAATTGCGTAGTGAGTTTATGTGGCTGAATGGGAGTCAGAAGGGCTTCGAGGTGGGGAGAACCATTTCCTGTGTGGCGTCAGACCGGGTCAGTGAAGACCACGGGGGCGGGGTGTCCTTACACAGTGTGAGGGGCGCTGTGATGGGCTTGTGATGGTATCGTTAGAGCACAGGTGGTAGGTCAGTGTGGTGTGTGGTTTGCAAAAAGTACAAAAGCCATTAACCCGTGTCGTCTGATACTGCATGCTGTTTCTGAAATACCCAGGCATGCACGCGGTTTCCACAGGCACGCGCATGTATGCACACATCCACCCATGCTCATGGTGTGTTTTACATTATCAGTGTAGAATACACAGCCTTTTAAGCAAATTTATTGCTGTTTGAAGCAGACTTGTGGTTTATAAGAGTACGAGAGAGACAGAACCTTAATTAGAAACAAAGACTTTGCTCGAGGTAAGGTCTCTTTTCCCTTTTGTGTCCTGATTTTATGGCTGCACGTAGATCTATATCCTCCGATCTCTGCTTAATTTCTTTTAATTTTCTCTCGCTTTTCCAGGCCCAGGCTGCAAGCACAGAGGAAGTTTGCTCAATCCCAGCCGAGCAGTCCCAGCACAACTCCAGTCAAGATAGTGGAGCCATTGCTACCCCCTCCAGCCACTCAAATTTCTGACCTCTCTAAAAGGAAGCCTAAGACAGAAGATTTTCTTACCTTTCTCTGCCTTCGAGGTAAGACTGGGCTGCCAGTTTGATGGAAGCAGCCTGGTGGAAAGAAAAAGGGACAAGGCCACACCCAGGCGCTGACGTTGGCTTTGGTCTCTGTGCTACATGGCTGTGGTTTCCCAGCCTGGTTTGAGTGTGAAGTGAGGAGCCTTTTTAGTTTTATGTATTTATTTATTTGGCTGCACTGGGTCTTAGTTGCAGCATGTGGGATCTAGTTCCCTGACTGGGGATTGAACCCGGGCTCTCTGCATTGGGAGCACGGAGTCTTAGCCACTGGACCACCAGGAAAGTCCCTCCTCTGGCTCTGGAATCGCCTTTCTTAGCTTCTTGCACACAGTGTCACCGTGTGTAGATGTACACTTTAATTGCGTAGTGAGTTTATGTGGCTGAATGGGAGTCAGAAGGGCTTCGAGGTGGGGAGAACCATTTCCTGTGTGGCGTCAGACCGGGTCAGTGAAGACCACGGGGCGGGTGTCCTTACACAGTGTGAGGGGCGCTGTGATGGGCTTGTGATGGTATCGTTAGAGCACAGGTGGTAGGTCAGTGTGGTGTGTGGTTTGCAAAAAGTACAAAAGCCATTAACCCGTGTCGTCTGATACTGCATGCTGTTTCTGAAATACCCAGGCATGCACGCGGTTTCCACAGGCACGCGCATGTATGCACACATCCACCCATGCTCATGGTGTGTTTTACATTATCAGTGTAGAATACACAGCCTTTTAAGCAAATTTATTGCTGTTTGAAGCAGACTTGTGGTTTATAAGAGTACGAGAGAGACAGAACCTTAATTAGAAACAAAGACTTTGCTCGAGGTAAGGTCTCTTTTCCCTTTTGTGTCCTGATTTTATGGCTGCACGTAGATCTATATCCTCCGATCTCTGCTTAATTTCTTTTTAATTTTCTCTCGCTTTTCCAGGCCCAGGCTGCAAGCACAGAGGAAGTTTGCTCAATCCCAGCCGAGCAGTCCCAGCACAACTCCAGTCAAGATAGTGGAGCCATTGCTACCCCCTCCAGCCACTCAAATTTCTGACCTCTCTAAAAGGAAGCCTAAGACAGAAGATTTTCTTACCTTTCTCTGCCTTCGAGGTAAGACTGGGCTGCCAGTTTGATGGAAGCAGCCTGGTGGAAAGAAAAAGGGACAAGGCCACACCCAGGCGCTGACGTTGGCTTTGGTCTCTGTGCTACATGGCTGTGGTTTCCCAGCCTGGTTTGAGTGTGAAGTGAGGAGCCTTTTTAGTTTTATGTATTTATTTATTTGGCTGCACTGGGTCTTAGTTGCAGCATGTGGGATCTAGTTCCCTGACTGGGGATTGAACCCGGGCTCTCTGCATTGGGAGCACGGAGTCTTAGCCACTGGACCACCAGGAAAGTCCCTCCTCTGGCTCTGGAATCGCCTTTCTTAGCTTCTTGCACACAGTGTCACCGTGTGTAGATGTACACTTTTATGATTGTCTTCTCCCTGACGTCCCTTTACGACCTCTGTCACCCACCCCCACCCCCACACACGTGCTTTTGCTAACTCAGCTTTCTGGTAGTTGTTGGGTTGTTTGTGGTTTGTTTGTTTTGGTGTTTTTTGTTTTGTTTTGTTTTGTTTTGTTTTGTTTTGGTGGCTTGGTTTTGGATGGGTATGAAGTCCCTTTTCCTTGTCCTGAGGTCTGGGAAAAAGCCAGGCTGGTGGAGGGTTCCCTCCCTCCCCCCACCATCCTTCCTATCTGAGGATAAATAGCAGTTGAGCTTTCTAGATGTGGAAATACATAGGAATGGGACCAACGAACAGAGAGACCATGAGATACGGTTTTGTAATGAAGGAAGGGTGTTTGGGTTTGCATGTCCTCATTCTGGGGAACTGTGTGCTCTAGGAACGAGGGGAGGGGAGGACAGAAGGCAGGGGGGAGGTTACAGGGCCTCCCTCTCCAGCAGGAGTGTCCCAGGAGGGAGTGCTCCTCTCTGCCCAGCGGGGGGCACAGCATTTCAGGCTGCCCTTTGATGGTGCTCATGTTGGGCACTGATTGAGGAGGTGGACCCTTGGTAACCTTTGTGATTTATATGTATTTCATTGGGAGACCCTTGAAATTCCCATTTCATTTCTCATCAGATTTGATAGATGTGTGTTTGGGTAGCTGTATGGACTCGTTTCCTGTTTTGTTCAGAGGGTTGTAGTTTACTGCTCTTGTTCATTGCATTCACTTATTTTGATGTTTGATTGTCCCAAATCCATTCATCACCGGAGCCGCCTGCAGGCTGGCGCCCTTGCCCTCTGACATTTCCCTGAGATCCTTCATCCTGGCACAGCAGTGTGCCCCGGGCCCTTGCAGATCCCCTGGCCCAGTCCTGCGTTGGCCCTTTCTCCAAGGAGCCCTGTTTAAGGAACATCAACTCTTTAGAGCTGGGATCTGGGCCTCATAGCTATCGGAGGGAAGTGCATTGTATGTGTTTGTGCCTGTGTGCACACACGGAGTCTTAGCCACTGGACCACCAGGAAAGTCCCTCCTCTGGCTCTGGAATCGCCTTTCTTAGCTTCTTGCACACAGTGTCACCGTGTGTAGATGTACACTTTTATGATTGTCTTCTCCCTGACGTCCCTTTACGACCTCTGTCACCCACCCCCACCCCCACACACGTGCTTTTGCTAACTCAGCTTTCTGGTAGTTGTTGGGTTGTTTGTGGTTTGTTTGTTTTGGTGTTTTTTGTTTTGTTTTGTTTTGTTTTGTTTTGTTTTGGTGGCTTGGTTTTGGATGGGTATGAAGTCCCTTTTCCTTGTCCTGAGGTCTGGGAAAAAGCCAGGCTGGTGGAGGGTTCACTCCCTCCCCCCACCATCCTTCCTATCTGAGGATAAATAGCAGTTGAGCTTTCTAGATGTGGAAATACATAGGAATGGGACCAACGAACAGAGAGACCATGAGATACGGTTTTGTAATGAAGGAAGGGTGTTTGGGTTTGCATGTCCTCATTCTGGGGAACTGTGTGCTCTAGGAACGAGGGGAGGGGAGGACAGAAGGCAGGGGGGAGGTTACAGGGCCTCCCTCTCCAGCAGGAGTGTCCCAGGAGGGAGTGCTCCTCTCTGCCCAGCGGGGGGCACAGCATTTCAGGCTGCCCTTTGATGGTGCTCATGTTGGGCACTGATTGAGGAGGTGGACCCTTGGTAACCTTTGTGATTTATATGTATTTCATTGGGAGACCCTTGAAATTCCCATTTCATTTCTCATCAGATTTGATAGATGTGTGTTTGGGTAGCTGTATGGACTCATTTCCTGTTTTGTTCAGAGGGTTGTAGTTTACTGCTCTTGTTCATTGCATTCACTTATTTTGATGTTTGATTGTCCCAAATCCATTCATCACCGGAGCCGCCTGCAGGCTGGCGCCCTTGCCCTCTGACATTTCCCTGAGATCCTTCATCCTGGCACAGCAGTGTGCCGCGGGCCCTTGCAGATCCCCTGGCCCAGTCCTGCGTTGGCCCTTTCTCCAAGGAGCCCTGTTTAAGGAACATCAACTCTTTAGAGCTGGGATCTGGGCCTCATAGCTATCGGAGGGAAGTGCATTGTATGTGTTTGTGCCTGTGTGCACACACGGACGTTGAGTTGGTACCTCTGTGTCTCGCCGTCTCTGCTGCCCTCCGCCCGCGGAGCCCTCCTGATTTCCCTGGGCTCCAGCCCCGTGCCTGGACACCTCTTCGCCCTGTTGTGGCTCTCCCAGCCCAGACAGGCTGCTCAGGTCCTTCCTCACCCCCACCCCACCCCTCTCGCACCAACTGGCTTCAGGACTGAAGTGTCGCAAACGGAAAATGAAGGGCTGAGGGTTTTGGTTGACGTTACAGGGTATTGACAGTCCTGGGAGCCTCGGGACGTAGAGGAGGAGGATAATCGTGTTTCATCGTGGACCACTGGGCCCTCACACAGGAGAGGAGAGCCGGAGGGTCCTCCTGCCAGCATCTCCCTTGGGTCTGACGTGGCTTCTTGAGAGAAGAGTGTAGTCATCCTGGGTGTTGAGGGTGGAGGTGGAAAGGTCTGTGAAAGCCTCCAGGAAAGTGATGCAGGACTGGCTGTGAAGGGTGAACGCAAGAGGCGCGGGGAGAGAGAGGCTGCTGGGGTGGGGACATCGGTGATGCAGCGTGTGTGGGACCAGGTGCTCAGAAGGAATGGTTGAGCCAAAGGGGTCTGTGAAGGCTCAGCGGTATCGGCAGCAAGAAGGCTCAGGTCCATTATATAATGAAGGCTCTGGGTTGGCTGGGCTCTTGGTTATGTCTTTTAATGCCACTGGAGCTGAATTCACCCTGGGGCCATGCCTTAACCCGTGACTTCTCTACAGGAAGTTGGTTCTGTTATGGAAATGTCTCTTTTGTTCAGAGGGTTGTAGTTTACTGCTCTTGTTCATTGCATTCACTTATTTTGATGTTTGATTGTCCCAAATCCATTCATCACCGGAGCCGCCTGCAGGCTGGCGCCCTTGCCCTCTGACATTTCCCTGAGATCCTTCATCCTGGCACAGCAGTGTGCCCCGGGCCCTTGCAGATCCCCTGGCCCAGTCCTGCGTTGGCCCTTTCTCCAAGGAGCCCTGTTTAAGGAACATCAACTCTTTAGAGCTGGGATCTGGGCCTCATAGCTATCGGAGGGAAGTGCATTGTATGTGTTTGTGCCTGTGTGCACACACGGACGTTGAGTTGGTACCTCTGTGTCTCGCCGTCTCTGCTGCCCTCCGCCCGCGGAGCCCTCCTGATTTCCCTGGGCTCCAGCCCCGTGCCTGGACACCTCTTCGCCCTGTTGTGGCTCTCCCAGCCCAGACAGGCTGCTCAGGTCCTTCCTCACCCCCACCCCACCCCTCTCGCACCAACTGGCTTCAGGACTGAAGTGTCGCAAACGGAAAATGAAGGGCTGAGGGTTTTGGTTGACGTTACAGGGTATTGACAGTCCTGGGAGCCTCGGGACGTAGAGGAGGAGGATAATCGTGTTTCATCGTGGACCACTGGGCCCTCACACAGGAGAGGAGAGCCGGAGGGTCCTCCTGCCAGCATCTCCCTTGGGTCTGACGTGGCTTCTTGAGAGAAGAGTGTAGTCATCCTGGGTGTTGAGGGTGGAGGTGGAAAGGTCTGTGAAAGCCTCCAGGAAAGTGATGCAGGACTGGCTGTGAAGGGTGAACGCAAGAGGCGCGGCGAGAGAGAGGCTGCTGGGGTGGGGACATCGGTGATGCAGCGTGTGTGGGACCAGGTGCTCAGAAGGAATGGTTGAGCCAAAGGGGTCTGTGAAGGCTCAGCGGTATCGGCAGCAGCAAGAAGGCTCAGGTCCATTATATAATGAAGGCTCTGGGTTGGCTGGGCTCTTGGTTATGTCTTTTTAATGCCACTGGAGCTGAATTCACCCTGGGGCCATGCCTTAACCCGTGACTTCTCTACAGGAAGATTCATTGATTTTGTTCTGTTAGGATGCCAGAAAACTGTCCTGCTGATTATGGAGTTTGGTTATGAATGTTTTTGCCTCTGAAATGGGTGTGACTTGTCTTTAGAGAGGAATTTGTGTGTTTGTGCCATGCACACCTGTCTGTGCATAGCTTGGTAAGATCCTGTTTTCTGTGGTTTTGGCAATTGGGGGAGGCCCTTGCTTGGAGGGCATGCTTATTAAAAACACAGGTACCTGGCAGCTACAGAAAACATCACCAGGCACCCATTTGATACCAACCCAGTTTGACTCTAGACACAGGAGAATTGTGTCTGTTTTTATTTTTTTGGCATCTTGCTTTTTTGTTTGGGGAGGGGCGGGTTGGGGAGGGAGGGGGCAGGCGGACCACTTCTATTGGTCTTTCATTTATTTTCATCCATCTTTGTTCTTTGGCCCGTGTGGGCCTCCCATCGCAGTGGTCTCTGTTGTCGCAGAGCACGGGCTCTGGGCTCATGTACTCCAGAGCTCCGGCTTGGTAATTGGACACATCAGTCCAGCCGCTCTGCGGCACGTGGGATCTTCCCAGGCCAGGGATTGAACCGGTGCCCCTTGCACTGCAAGGTGGCGTCCTTACCCACTGGACCACCAGGGAAGCCCTGAATTGTGTCTTTTTTAGACACGGTTTGCTTCTTTTACTTGTCAGATGAGACATAAGTTTCAATAAGTGAAACCTAAGATGTTTAAAATAATTTTGGAAAAATTGCTTTAAGACTTGAGCATTATTTCTACATTTATGAGCCAGGCAATAAAATAGGTTTTGTTGTTTGTTTTTAGCTGATACGCAATAAGGTCTGGACACAGAGTTTTAAACTCTCTTACTCTTCCCCCTGTACTTTTTAGATTTAAAGTATTTTATTGGAAAAGCCATGACTTTGTGAGGTCAAGTGGGTTTACCTGATACGCTTTCCTAAAAGCCCCAAATGATAGGTGATTCACTAAGTACCTCGTGACCCTGGAAAATGCGGTATTTGGTGGCATTAGATCGTATGTTCTAATATGCAATTGATTGAGCCAGTTAAAACTCACACTTGAAAGTATACAAGGATTAAGTAGACAACGTCTGTTATATTGGGACTTCAATGATTTCCTTTCAGTTTCAAATGAAAAATCAAATGTTGTAACTTTTTTTTTTAGTCATTAAAATATTTCATGTTCCTCTAGGGAAGATCAGCAGAAAAGATGGAGAAATGGGACAAAAAGTAAAAAATCAAAACATCCCCCTGTCCAGTCTCCCAGAGACAAGCACTGTTTTCCCCTCTCAGTGAAAACGCTGCTAAACCTTGGATGTACACATACAGGACAGGTCGCACTCCCCAGATGGAATTGCATCTGATTTCTGCAATCTGGTTTTCCTGTTTCAGAAAGTCGCACAGAGAGCCATTCCTTCTTGTGGGTATCCCAACATGTATCTGATTCTTGATTTACATATAGATGTATTTTCTAAATTTTAGATATAAACTGCTGGGACACTTACCCTCATCTGAAATCTTTGCAGGCAAAGTTGATAATTGAGAATTAGAGTAGCTTTTTCCCCCTATACAGACAGTCTTATTTCTGCAACTGCTTTTTTGGCAGAATTTCCAGACCAGACAGAGCTTGTCTTGAGTCCCAGACTGCATGCTCAGCCTCAAGAGCCCAGCCACTCCATCACCTTGGGTGCAAGTAAGCTCAGTTCCAGTGAAGGAGGCCGCCCTGATAAGCTCAGTATTGATAGGAGAGAGAGCCTGGCTGCAGAAATCCTGCAGCAGCCAGAGACCTGGAGACGATGTTTGTGGCGAAGGGTTGTGCGTCCTTTTCTCCAGTCCTTGGTCCTTGTCTGCAGCAGCCTCAGCACTGATGTGGAATACGGAAGAGGGTGGCTCTTGGGACAGAGAGAACGGTGGCTCTTGGGACAGAGAGAAAGCTGGCTTGCGGGGTTCTTTAAGCCTTGGTGGTCATCACCCACCAGTGACACCCAGCAGACCCAAGACCCCGCCTGCTCCCCACTGCTTTAGTAAGTATCTTCAACAACCAGTTATTCAGAGCTAAGACGCCTTAGAGATTTAAAAATAAATCCATCTTAAGGCAGGCAGAGATGGTTCAGCTCAGTTGGGTAGAGTTCTCTCCTATTTAACATCGTGGCTTGAAACCTCTAAAGGAAAGCAAGAGTGAACGGTCCACCCGGCTGAAGCATGTGCTTGCCACGCGTTTAGCTTCATTCGTTTGCTCCACAAGTACTATGGAGCCATTTCTTCTAGAAGGGAACTTCCTGACCCAGGAATCGAACTCAGGTCTCACACGTGGCAGGCAGATGCTTTACTCTCTAAGCCATGAGGAAGCCCCTCTTGTCTTTATCTTTAAATGGCTGCTTTGAAGAGGCATAGTTAGGATCTTTCTTGGGGTGCAGATCTGCACCATCGCTTTGTACCACCAGTGATTCGTACCATTGCTACATTCTCTGCCACCCATCTCGTCATTCTTAATGAGTTCTGTCATCTTCTCTTTGTTCTGACTATGAGTATTAGCAGATTAGAAATGCTTAACATAGTGGAGCCGTGGCAGGTTAAGTGATTCTCTTGTTTACTAATGTTTTTCTCCTTATGGGGCAGTGCAAACAAAGGGGATTCCCAAGGGAAATCCCTGAAACTCCACACCCACACCTGCTTCCTCCTCCTGACCCTGGGAGCCACAGGCCAGCCTCGCAGGGAGGAAGAGAGCTCTTTTGGAGGAGCCAGTGGGAACTGTCACCAGGTGGAGCAACCCTTTCTGTTGTTAGGGGACCACTTGCCTTTTGTTTCTCAAGTCCTAGAGAATCTTAAGCGATCGGCGTCATTCAGTTGCTCATTAATTCAGCATGCCTTTCTTGAACTGTGTTTCTACGCCAGAAAAGAGAGTGGTCAGTCACAGGAGAGCTGTGTGACGGGTGCAGTAGACTAGAACCACGAGGTGGTGCCCGGGTGGCAGTGACAGGGCAGAGGTGCACATGGGGAGCAGGAAGGAAAGGGTGCCCAGCCCAGGGCTTTCTGGGGTGCAGCTGGCTTTGTAGAAATAGCAGGTTCTGCAGAAGCTCCTCCCAGAGCCGGATGGCTGTTGGCTTTGTTGCTTGGAAGGCCCCTTGTTAAAGCAGGGAGTTCTGTGTGTCAGATTCTGTGAGCACCAGGCTGGAAATTGACCAGGGTTCTTCGGATCAGAGGAGACTTCGCATGTCTAGGGCTTTATTGAGTAAGATGATCCTGCCATGGTCAGAAAAATGGATCAAGACTACAGAAGCCTATGCGGTAGGTTATTATAGGAACACAGGCAGGAGGCTGATGGGTGCCAGAGGTTTTTGGGCAGGTAACTTCAGATGCTGTGGGCCCCGGTGTCCTCTTGTGTAAGATGTGCCATCAGCACATAGCTGCTGTGAGTTACACTAAGTCTTCACTAGGGGTGAAGCAGGCCAGATGGGGCCGTGGTACCATGCAGTGTGCTTAGTATTTCCCTGTGGATTTCAGAGGTGAACAGGGGAGGGCGGAGGAACAACCTGAAAGACCAGCCGCGGAGAGTTCAGGTGTCTGAAGGATCAGTCCCCCTGTGGGACTTTCTGTGAGGATTGTGTGTGTGTGCATACGCGCTCACGCGTGCCAGGCTGCTTTAGTCGTATCCGACTCTGCAACACCACGGACTGTAGCCCACCAAGCTCCTCTGTCCATGGGATTCTTCACCAAACTCTTGTTTACTAATGTTTTCTCCTTATGGGGCAGTGCAAACTGGAAATCCTGAAACTCCACACCCACACCTGCTTCCTCCTCCTGACCCTGGGAGCCACAGGCCAGCCTCGCAGGGAGGAAGAGAGCTCTTTTGGAGGAGCCAGTGGGAACTGTCACCAGGTGGAGCAACCCTTTCTGTTGTTAGGGGACCACTTGCCTTTTGTTTCTCAAGTCCTAGAGAATCTTAAGCGATCGGCGTCATTCAGTTGCTCATTAATTCAGCATGCCTTTCTTGAACTGTGTTTCTACGCCAGAAAAGAGAGTGGTCAGTCACAGGAGAGCCGTGTGACGGGTGCAGTAGACTAGAACCACGAGGTGGTGCCCGGGTGGCAGTGACAGGGCAGAGGTGCACATGGGGAGCAGGAAGGAAAGGGTGCCCAGCCCAGGGCTTTCTGGGGTGCAGCTGGCTTTGTAGAAATAGCAGGTTCTGCAGAAGCTCCTCCCAGAGCCGGATGGCTGTTGGCTTTGTTGCTTGGAAGGCCCCTTGTTAAAGCAGGGAGTTCTGTGTGTCAGATTCTGTGAGCACCAGGCTGGAAATTGACCAGGGTTCTTCGGATCAGAGGAGACTTCGCATGTCTAGGGCTTTATTGAGTAAGATGATCCTGCCATGGTCAGAAAAATGGATCAAGACTACAGAAGCCTATGCGGTAGGTTATTATAGGAACACAGGCAGGAGGCTGATGGGTGCCAGAGGTTTTTGGGCAGGTAACTTCAGATGCTGTGGGCCCCGGTGTCCTCTTGTGTAAGATGTGCCATCAGCACATAGCTGCTGTGAGTTACACTAAGTCTTCACTAGGGGTGAAGCAGGCCAGATGGGGCCGTGGTACCATGCAGTGTGCTTAGTATTTCCCTGTGGATTTCAGAGGTGAACAGGGGAGGGCGGAGGAACAACCTGAAAGACCAGCCGCGGAGAGTTCAGGTGTCTGAAGGATCAGTCCACCTGTGGGACTTTCTGTGAGGATTGTGTGTGTGTGCATACGCGCTCACGCGTGCCAGGCTGCTTTAGTCGTATCCGACTCTGCAACACCACGGACTGTAGCCCACCAAGCTCCTCTGTCCATGGGATTCTTCAGCCAGGAATATGGAAGTGTGTTGCCATGCCCTTCTCTAGGGGATTTTGCTGACCCAGGGATAGAACCCGCTTCTACTCCATTTGGAGGTGAATTCTTTTCCACTAACGCCACCTGGCAACAGTCACTGGCTTTATTGGCAAGGCACATGTATTCTGATAGACTCCTGACTTTGGGTATTGAGGACGCGAAATTCTAAGTAGGGCAAATACAGGAGCCTGGGGTGATTTAGAGGTCAAAGAATGAAAGGGGATTAACCTACTAGAAAGCAATTAAGTAATCCTCCGATTGCGAGGGGCACCGTGGCGCTGATAGTGAACTTCCTTGAGCAAAAGGAGAATGCTTTACGTTACACGAATCCTTTGGGGGAGGAGGGCCCTGTGTTACGCCCGGGACACAACTTTTGTTTTTGAATGGATCCTTTTGAGATGTTGCACGTTAAGTTTTTGAGAGAGGTAGTGACAGACAAAATGATGTTCTCGCCACCCTGAGGATTCCAGTGGCCGTCCTCACTTTTTCTCCAAACCAAACCGGCCTTATGTTCCTCACACACTTGGTTTTCCAGTAGAGTCTGTATACTTGACTGAGCTCTGCTGAGCAAGCAGTTTATTTGCCAGTAGAGTTTATCAGGCTCATTATGAAGAAATATGAAACCACTGGATCCTGAAGCGCCAGGGAGGGCAGGGAAGGGCCCCTCTAATTGCTCTGTGACCTCTATCAGTCGTTCAGACTCCAGGACGGTTGCTCAGAGGGTTGGCCACGCTCCAGGCCAGCGGCCTTGCTCAGAGGGTGAGTTACACTAAGTCTTCACTAGGGGTGAAGCAGGCCAGATGGGGCCGTGGTACCATGCAGTGTGCTTAGTATTTCCCTGTGGATTTCAGAGGTGAACAGGGGAGGGCGGAGGAACAACCTGAAAGACCAGCCGCGGAGAGTTCAGGTGTCTGAAGGATCAGTCCACCTGTGGGACTTTCTGTGAGGATTGTGTGTGTGTGCATACGCGCTCACGCGTGCCAGGCTGCTTTAGTCGTATCCGACTCTGCAACACCACGGACTGTAGCCCACCAAGCTCCTCTGTCCATGGGATTCTTCAGCCAGGAATATGGAAGTGTGTTGCCATGTCCTTCTCTAGGGGATTTTGCTGACCCAGGGATAGAACCCGCTTCTACTCCATTTGGAGGTGAATTCTTTTCCACTAACGCCACCTGGCAACAGTCACCGGCTTTATTGGCAAGGCACATGTATTCTGATAGACTCCTGACTTTGGGTATTGAGGACGCGAAATTCTAAGTAGGGCAAATACAGGAGCCTGGGGTGATTTAGAGGTCAAAGAATGAAAGGGGATTAACCTACTAGAAAGCAATTAAGTAATCCTCCGATTGCGAGGGGCACCGTGGCGCTGATAGTGAACTTCCTTGAGCAAAAGGAGAATGCTTTACGTTACACGAATCCTTTGGGGGAGGAGGGCCCTGTGTTACGCCGGTACACAACTTTTGTTTTTTTTGAATGGATCCTTTTGAGATGTTGCACGTTAAGTTTTTGAGAGAGGTAGTGACAGACAAAATGATGTTCTCGCCACCCTGAGGATTCCAGTGGCCGTCCTCACTTTTTCTCCAAACCAAACCGGCCTTATGTTCCTCACACACTTGGTTTTCCAGTAGAGTCTGTATACTTGGCTGAGCTCTGCTGAGCAAGCAGTTTATTTGCCAGTAGAGTTTATCAGGCTCATTATGAAGAAATATGAAACCACTGGATCCTGAAGCGCCAGGGAGGGCAGGGAAGGGCCCCTCTAATTGCTCTGTGACCTCTATCAGTCGTTCAGACTCCAGGACGGTTGCTCAGAGGGTTGGCCACGCTCCAGGCCAGCTGGCCTCCGACCAGCCTGTGCCCTCCCCGAGAGGAAGCCAGTTCCTTCTCCCTGTGGCTGCCGGCGCCAAGGCACTGTCCTTCTCAAGTCGCCTCTGGCCTCTTCCTTTCTGGTGATTCCCTTTTTCTCATCCATGCTGAAATCCCATTTAGAGAAGGTCGATGAGGGCAGAACTCTGGAAGTAAGGTTAGTCCTGTTGGGTTGGCAGAGCACCTTGCAGGGAGCTGACGGCGCCAAAGAGACCAGTGTCCGTGTCCTCAAGGTAAGAGGCCCCTCCCCCGTACTGACGTCTCTGTTTGGATCTGTGGATGCTTTCCCAGGGAAGGGAGCACAGACTTCGGTGTTGAGATGGCCTCTGTGTGGCCTCAGTGAAGTTCATTTCTGACTTGTTTCCACTTTTGCACATTATGGAGGGACGTTCTGTAGGGCGTGCCCACCCTGCTGGAGGCATCGCCTAAACGCCAGGCAGCCACGCCTGGGAGCACATATCTGAAGGAGAGGGTGCTGCAAGGATGGTCACGTTGTCACTTCCAGTTCTTTCTGAAAAAAGGCTTGTCAGGGCTGACATTTCCGACTCTCACAAGGCCACCTATTCCCAAGCTCCAGAGTAACTGCTGGGTTCACCGTGCGCCCCGTCCTGCTTCTGGCCCACCCCCACCTGGTCCCATCGCCACTCTGCAGACTCCCATTTAGGAAAGAAGACAGGAAATACATCCCCTTTGGAAGGTGGCAGCCTGCTTTTATAGTTGTGAGTTGTTTTGTTGCTGAGCCGTGTGTCACCCTAAAAACGGCCCTGCCGTGTGGGCGTTGACGGTCGGTGCTTTTTCCTGTGTTACCTCACGGCCTTCGGCGTCTTCACCGTTGTGATGGCTGAAGATACTAAGCTCGTTGTACAGGCGAGTAAACTGAGTGTCCCGACAAGTGGGCACATGACTGCTAAGCTGACCCTTCGCCCTGGGCTTTTGGACCCAATGTAGAGTCCTTTTCCACATGCGTGCATCAAAACGTAGGTGGTTCCAGAAGGGCCTTCGTCGCCCAGGCCCCTCCTTGACCCATCAGGAATGTAGGGCTCCCTTTGTGTGTGGCCTTGGCTAGAGCGCTCTGCCCCTTGTCCTGCTCTTGGTGGTGCCAGAAATGAAATAGGCTGATTACCCATTTTGTCGTAATATTAATTAATTACCTTTTCTTATTAGGGCACGTGATACTCATTTTCTACCGATATAATAGAGGAAAGCCTTTTAAACCACGAGTGTGATCACTTTAAAAAAATAGCAGGAGGATATAGCCCGCAGTCGTAGAGGTTGAGGAAGCAGGTGGGGCTTGGGAAACTGTGGTCAGAATTCTTGCACCCTGGTACATTGGGAAGGCCGACGTGGAAGAGATGGTTGATCATTCGGTGTGTTACAGTCATCCTGGTCTCTCGGGGCACTTGTGTTGGGTCAGTGGGTGTGCAGGAGGCGTGTGGGTCGCTGGTGCTCGGGTCCACGCGCGCACACGCATGGCGGGGTTCACAGGCGAAGGTCGTATCTGCTTCCTCAGTGACTCCAGTTTCAGGGGTGTGGCCCTCCTCTCCTCTGACTCAGAAAACCAGCGAATACCCTCCCACCCACCCCTACCCAGACCCCACCAGCTCCCTTGTGAGTTTTGTTTTTTTTTTAATTTAATATGATAATGGGCTTCCTAGGTGGAGCTAGTGGTAAAGAACCCACCTGCCGGTTAAGTGCAGGAGACATAAGAGACGCGGATTCCATTCCTGGGTTGCGAAGATCACCTGGAGTAAGAAATGACAACCCACTCCAGTATTTTACCTGGAGAATTCCATGGAAAGAGGAGCGTGGTGGGTTGCAGTCTGGGGGCTCGCAAAGAGTTGGGCATGACTGAGCGTCTGAGCATGTTAGATAGGAGGGGCTGATTGCGTTCATTCTCCATGTGTATCCTGAAGATCCGTCACAGACACACCGAATCCAGCGCACAGCCGCGACTTTGTGAGGTCAAGCTGCAGAAACTGACTCCCCAGCTCAATGACAGCAGGCGGGGAATCCCTTTAGGGTCTTTTCCAAAATCAAGCCCAGCGAGCTGTCAGCTTGTTAAGATAAGGAACTGGTCGGGGGAGGGAAGATAATGAGAAAGAGGGCTTGTATGTGTACATGATTCACAGAGAAGAATCCAATTTTACAGAAACCACAGCCCAAATTAGAGAAAGCAAGCTTTTGGATTAAAATGATTTCTGTTGTGGTTGTAACATACCACGGTTTGATTTTTGTCCAGATGAAAACATTTGGTTTTCACTTCAGTAAATATTGTGGAGACATTGCCAACTAATTCTGAAAAGTAATGAAATACGGCTTTGGCAAAGCACAGATGCGCTCTGCACTCCGATTCCACCGGCTGATCCAAGTTCAGATTTTTTTTTCCCCCATTTTGCTAATGCACTTGAGTAATCAGAAGAGAAAAATCTGCTTGTGATTTAATAGAGAACTGTAACTACACGTGGTCAACCCCCATCCCCCATTCCCTATACCATCCATAACCCTCAAAACACTTATAAAACATCACCTTTTACTCCTTTAAAACTAGAGTTTGTGAAGCGGGGATAGATGGAGTGCTTCTGTGGGATGAGACGGCCTTTCTGACGTGTGGATCACCACGATGAGAGGGAACCCATCCCAGGCACCAGATGTGGGGCCACTCAGCCCTTTCTCAGACCCCTTGTTTTCGCCATCATGGTCTGCCGAGGGGAGGGAAGGTTTCTTTCTGGAAGCGCTTCAGTGTTGTGTCTCCCAGCTCTCTCATCCTGTTCTTTTCATCTCTGTAGATCCTTGCCCATTATCCTGAATGCTGAACCCACAATGAGCTTTTCAAAAGTTTGCCTCACCTAATGTTTGGAGGCAAAAAGTTTGCCTCATAAATTTTCTAGAGAGGAAGTTTATTTCTTATGTGTGAAAAATTTATGAGTTGCAGATGATTTTTAATCAAAAATTCTAAAAGCATTCATCGCCTTCTGTTTTTAAGTGCTAAATGTTCATTTAATTTCCTGTTCTTGTGGCTTCGCTTTGATAATCTAATGGACCCATTCACCCACTTTATCCTGAGGAAGGTGGGATACTTTCACCATTGATAAATAGCCCATCCTTCATCTGTTTCTGTGTCTGGTAGATTCCTCCTCCAAGCCCATTTTTAAATTAGACAACCGAGCTTGTATCTCGGCTAAGAAAAGATCAATGCTTTATGTGAGTGTTTGACTGGTTTGATTTCTCATATCCTTTTGGTTTTCTTTTATGTGTTTGGGGTTCTTCTACAGTTATTTTCTAGGTATTACCCTACAACAGTCAGAGCTTCCCTATCACCTGGGTTGTGAAATTGGACACATCGGTCCAGCCGCTCTGCGGCACGTGGAATCTTCCCAGGCCAGGGATTGAACCGGCGCCCCTTGCACTGCAAGGCGGTGTCCTTACCCGCTGGACTGCCAGGGAAGCCCCTGAAAGTTAATTTTTAATGTCTCATGTGTTCTGTGTGGGTTTCGCCTGGTTCTCTTTGAAGCATAGACTTGCTTTACTCCCAGATGGCCTCAGTTGCAGAGTTTATTGCCTTCACTCCCAGTGCAATGAGGGTAGGAAGGAGGAAGGCAGGGGTTATTGGTTTATTTCCTGCCATTCCATCCCGCAATCCTGCTGGCCTCCGACAGAGGGCAGAGTGGGCTGTGGAAGTTCCTGCAGGGTCTGCACTCAAGCCTGCTCTCTCAGTACTGTCACCAGCCTGCTTTCCAACTTCAGCCTCTGCTCAGTGCATCCAGCACAGTGTGTAGGGAGGCTCTTCTTTAAGAAAAATGAGGTGTGGATGTTTTGATCTTGAAGGAACTTGAAGAGACTTACTTGACCTCTTCCTACTCATTTTGCTAAGAGGGACATTTAATGGCCGAGTCTGCGGAGTCCCCAGCTCTGGCTGTGTGGCAGCGTGCACTGGGTCATGTCACGTGCTGGAATGAGTTGGAGTTCATGGGAAATTAAATTAAAGTTATTTTTAAAACAGAACCTCGTTCTGAGTGCTGAAATAAGGTTTCTCCTGCCTTTTTCCTTAAATAGTTAAAAATTCTTAGATTTATGGGACTTCCTTGGAGGTCCAGAGGTTACCACTTCACCTTCCAATGCAGGAGGTGTGGATTGGATCTGCATTGGGGAGCTGAGATCCCACATGCCTCATGGCCAGAAAACCGAAACACAAAACAGAAACAGTGTTGTGACAGATTCAGTAAAGACTTAAAAAAAAAAAAAAAAAAAAGATTTAGGGAATGACCCAGTGGTATAGGTGTTGTTGGCCATGGAGGTACTTATTCTTTCTGTCTGTGCGAATGGTATGGTCTGGCTGAACATCTCAGGGCTGGGAAGGATGATGCCGCCACTTTTTCTATTCAGTCTTATACCAGTTGTAAAACCGGTTAGTACAAGGGTAAATATATTATTCTAGTGGGAAAACAGCCAGATATTTTCTCCTCCTCCTCTCTCTTTCTTTCTTGTTTTTTTAAACTTCATCTCTAACTTCTGCTGTATCAGATGATTTTCCCCAAAACCTCTGTCATACTTTCCTTCTGTTGAGAACCTGCTTCTTATTGGAAATGATCAAAGGGGAGAAAACAAAGGAAATGGCATTTGTCAGAGTATATCCAACTCTGGTATCTACAAAGTTTTTGTCCCACACATCGTTTTGGAGGTGGTGCATTTCTTCTTTTTATTTTTTAAACTTTTATTTTACTTTTAACTTTTACAGAGTTTTGTTGTTTACAGGTACGTATGTTCTCAGATTAGTCATATGTATATCCCCGCCCCCATCCCACCCCTGCAGACCTATGGCTATTTTCTTCACATGTGATACAGGTTGGACCTGACTTCCCCCAGTCTACCAGTGTGTAGGGAGGCTCTTCTTTAAGAAAAATGAGGCGTGGATGTTTTGATCTTGAAGGAACTTGAAGAGACTTACTTGACCTCTTCCTACTCATTTTGCTAAAGAGGGACATTTAATGGCCGAGTCTGCGGAGTCCCCAGCTCTGGCTGTGTGGCAGCGTGCACTGGGTCATGTCACGTGCTGGAATGAGTTGGAGTTCATGGGAAATTAAATTAAAGTTATTTTTAAAACAGAACCTCGTTCTGAGTGCTGAAATAAGGTTTCTCCTGCCTTTTTCCTTAAATAGTTAAAAATTCTTAGATTTATGGGACTTCCTTGGAGGTCCAGAGGTTACCACTTCACCTTCCAATGCAGGAGGTGTGGATTGGATCTGCATTGGGGAGCTGAGATCCCACATGCCTCATGGCCAGAAAACCGAAACACAAAACAGAAACAGTGTTGTGACAGATTCAGTAAAGACTTAAAAAAAAAAAAAAAAAAAAGATTTAGGGAATGACCCAGTGGTATAGGTGTTGTTGGCCATGGAGGTACTTATTCTTTCTGTCTGTGCGAATGGTATGGTCTGGCTGAACATCTCAGGGCTGGGAAGGATGATGCCGCCACTTTTTCTATTCAGTCTTATACCAGTTGTAAAACCGGTTAGTACAAGGGTAAATATATTATTCTAGTGGGAAAACAGCCAGATATTTTCTCCTCCTCCTCTCTCTTTCTTTCTTGTTTTTTTAAACTTCATCTCTAACTTCTGCTGTATCAGATGATTTTCCCCAAAACCTCTGTCATACTTTCCTTCTGTTGAGAACCTGCTTCTTATTGGAAATGATCAAAGGGGAGAAAACAAAGGAAATGGCATTTGTCAGAGTATATCCAACTCTGGTATCTACAAAGTTTTTGTCCCACACATCGTTTTGGAGGTGGTGCATTTCTTCTTTTTATTTTTTAAACTTTTATTTTACTTTTAACTTTTACAGAGTTTTGTTGTTTACAGGTACGTATGTTCTCAGATTAGTCATATGTATATCCCCGCCATCCCACCCCTGCAGACCGTCATACAGCACCCATGAAGGATCTGCTTTTCTCGCAGAGCAATGACTATGGCTATTTTCTTCACATGTGATAGTACAGGTTGGAGGTGCATTTCAGTTCAGTGCTGTGACCCACATAACTCGTGGGCTTGCTAGGGTTTGTGAGTATCAGTAGGTCATGATGACTAGTGGAAGGTGCTATCTTTGTCTTTTCATTTCCGGGAGCTGGGCAGTTGTGGTTTGCCACTTCAGTACCCCAATGCTGCTCATTCATGTCGGTCTCCTTCTTAAAACACCTGAATGGTTTTAGCCATTGTTTTTCAAGTTTGAAATCCAGTTTGGGAAAGAGAGCAAATTCAGTTACTTGAATCTTGACTGATGTTCCTGAAGTGTTAGCTCATACACAGGAAACTGGCAAGAGAAGAAATGAACTTCAGTTATTAATCCTTCTGTTACTGGAGAGGAGCTCTCCTCAAAATGCTTAATGGGGAAGAAGATTAAAGTTGTTGCCAGAAATGAACCTCAAGGGTCTTAAAAATTGATTAATCAATTAATCAATTAATTAATGAACTAATTAATTATTTTTAAAAATTTTAATAGCCTTTGGTCCCAAACAGTATACCAGTGAACTAAAAGATTTCCTTCTGAAAATTCACGATTTGATAAGGAAGAACTGTATTGTGTATCTTTGTAACATTGAACTTATTTTCTGGTGTCATCTTATGTTCAGAAACAAAAACATTTGGGGATGAGGGTAAGGTGTAAAAGGAGTAAGGGATGTGGGTTCTTCTCTGAAGAGGGTTTTTATTTTAAATTTTTTTTAATTTAATTTTAAGCCAATTTTCTAGTTAGTGTTATGCAGGAATTTATTTGAATAATTTTGCATGCTGTTAACCTGATCATAATAGCAAAGTAACTTCCAAATATATATGTGATTTTGGGAATCCATACCTGTCATTCAGCCCGCATGAATATGAGACAGTTTCCTTTTATAAGGAAATGTCATGTTTTGTTTTTACCCCTTGTGTCTCTCTTTGAAATTCATTTGCATAAATTCACACTTTTTAAGTCTAGACGACATAACCCAGAAAAGTCTCTGTCCTTGACACTGGGTAGATTGTTTATTTTTTACTATTGTTATTTTATTTTATTGCTCAGTTAAGCCTTTGGTGGTTTTCCCCTCCCTTCTCAAGAACTCTTCCAATGCGACTTCTCAAATTTTGTTTGGTGAGTAGCATCTCCTCCTGCTGGGGGATCTTGCTTAATATCTGTAAAAAGGACACAAATGAAGTTCTGTTTCCTGAGGGATGTTTGGAGAATAAATTAAAAATGGCAGTAGAAATGAGTTACTGTTGTTCTATCTGCTCGGTCCTGAGGATTTCAGTCTGGAACCTAGAACGTGGATCCACTGGAAGTGGGCCTCCGGAAGGGGCGAAGTTCAGGCCTGTGTTGACGCTCTCGTTTTAAACCCTGCAGGTTCTCCTGCGCTGCCCAACAGCATGGTCTATTTTGGAAGCTCTCAGGATGAGGAGGACATCGAAGAGGAAGATGATGAGACAGAAGACGTCAAAACAGCCGCCACCAACGCTTCATCTTCATGCCAGTCGACCCCCAGGAAAGGAAAAACCCACAAGCATGTTCACAACGGACATGGTAGGTCCACTGTTGGCCTTGGGCTAAAAAGATGACCTCCAGGGCTTGGAGTGACCGGCGGGATAGCTCGTGTGTGGAGAGGATGGCGAAGATCGCGGAGTGGGATTCGTGATGGTTTTGACGCTTCTTAAGCACTGGGCGCATCACAGAGAGAGTGGGTTGGAAGCAGTCCAAGCAAGAGCTTTCTAGATAAATAGATCGTTGGATACATATTCTTAAGTTTGTGAGCATGATGGTAAATTCCACAAGAGTGGAGACGTAGGATCAGAGGAGGAAGCCCTCACATCTGAACAAGATGCTTGAAATGATTTCCTGCAGGTGCTGTTGTGCGCTTGCTGCTGTGATTCTAGCAGTCACCCAGCCTGTGAACTCGAGCGCGAGCATATGTCCTAGGAACTGGACTGATGTTTTTTGCCCCCAACTGTTCCCCCAAAACAGAAACAAAAGGTTGACTATGAGGAAGAGAGAGGATAAATAAGTTGGCCGTGGGGCGTGTCCAGGGTTTTTGAGAGGGCAGTTGTGCTATTATTTTATTAGCTCCAGAAAAGTCTCTGTCCTTGACACTGGGTAGATTGTTTATTTTTTACTATTGTTATTTTATTTTATTGCTCAGTTAAGCCTTTGGTGGTTTTCCCCTCCCTTCTCAAGAACTCTTCCAATGCGACTTCTCAAATTTTGTTTGGTGAGTAGCATCTCCTCCTGCTGGGGGATCTTGCTTAATATCTGTAAAAAGGACACAAATGAAGTTCTGTTTCCTGAGGGATGTTTGGAGAATAAATTAAAAATGGCAGTAGAAATGAGTTACTGTTGTTCTATCTGCTCGGTCCTGAGGATTTCAGTCTGGAACCTAGAACGTGGATCCACTGGAAGTGGGCCTCCGGAAGGGGCGAAGTTCAGGCCTGTGTTGACGCTCTCGTTTTAAACCCTGCAGGTTCTCCTGCGCTGCCCAACAGCATGGTCTATTTTGGAAGCTCTCAGGATGAGGAGGACATCGAAGAGGAAGATGATGAGACAGAAGACGTCAAAACAGCCGCCACCAACGCTTCATCTTCATGCCAGTCGACCCCCAGGAAAGGAAAAACCCACAAGCATGTTCACAACGGACATGGTAGGTCCACTGTTGGCCTTGGGCTAAAAAGATGACCTCCAGGGCTTGGAGTGACCGGCGGGATAGCTCGTGTGTGGAGAGGATGGCGAAGATCGCGGAGTGGGATTCGTGATGGTTTTGACGCTTCTTAAGCACTGGGCGCATCACAGAGAGAGTGGGTTGGAAGCAGTCCAAGCAAGAGCTTTCTAGATAAATAGATCGTTGGATACATATTCTTAAGTTTGTGAGCATGATGGTAAATTCCACAAGAGTGGAGACGTAGGATCAGAGGAGGAAGCCCTCACATCTGAACAAGATGCTTGAAATGATTTCCTGCAGGTGCTGTTGTGCGCTTGCTGCTGTGATTCTAGCAGTCACCCAGCCTGTGAACTCGAGCGCGAGCATATGTCCTAGGAACTGGACTGATGTTTTTTGCCCCCAACTGTTCCCCCAAAACAGAAACAAAAGGTTGACTATGAGGAAGAGAAGAGGATAAATAAGTTGGCCGTGGGACGTGTCCAGGGGTTTTTTGAGAGGGCAGTGACTTAATCGGAATTACGTTCTGAAGAGCTTAAGCTGGCGTCCATTAAGAGGATTTCATAAAGGGAAATGATTTCAAGAAGAGAAAACACGCTGAAAGGCTGTAATTGTAGGCAATTACCTGGCTAGAGGTAACAAGGGACTAAAAGGTGGTCGTGGCAATATAGATGGGAGGCCAGCAGTACGGAAATGTGGAGGCAGGTGCAGAAGTCCCGCCGGGTGGGGGTGAGAGGACCGGATGAACACCCGGGTTAGCGTGGGGTGTCGAGGGGCTGGGGGAGGAAGTGCGAGGAAAGCCGCGTTGCCGGGAGGGCGGATGGCCGTCTTCTGGGAGCTCCTAACCAGGCTCTGCTCGGGACCCTGTCGGCCCTGGGACTCAGGCCTGCGTGGGTAGAGCGTCCCGTCTACAAACGGCAGAAAAGCAGTGCTGCCGGTCAGTGACTGAGGCGAGGAAGGCTGCCCGTTCCTTCCTCCCCGGCGGAGCCCTGAGCCAGCCCGTCTTTCTGGACCCGACGGGAGGCAGACGTAGGCCCCGTGTCACTCGCTCGTGACGGGAATCTGTCCCCCTGTACCGTTGTCGCCATTGCTGCCTGTCGGTGGAGTGACTTTTCGTTTGTCCTGCGTTTGGTTTGGGGCTGTGTGCAGGTGGCCCAGAGACATGGCAGAGCTGCGAACTAAGGCCTGTGCAGTTTGCTGAGGAGACGAGGTTAATCCTCGGGCTCTTCCTGTAAGGCAGGCGTTTGATGAAGGGCTTGTGTAGCCTCTGTGAGCTGGGTGTGCGGGCGTGTTCGCAGCAAGGGTGGCCTCTCCAATTCCATGTTCGTGGGTGGTCCCAGAGATCGCCTTTGTTACAGGGCCAGTGGAGAGCTGCTTTCCGCGGACGACAGCAGGAGCGGTAGTTTTCGGGACCGTTCGTCTGCATTCTCTCTCGGGTCTGCCTTCTTCCTCTCCGGCACGGTCGCTGGGAGGTGTCAGGGCAGGAGGTGCTTCGTGCTTTACGTCCCAGAACGGGAAGCGCGGCTGTCTCACGCCCATCGCTGGCGGTGGCCCGTTGCAGCCGGGAGCCGAGGGGTTGACCTGCAGCCGCCGCGGCCCCGCCGGCTGCACAGACGGTCCTGCTGTGAGGACGGCGCGTGAGCCCTCCGCCGTGCTGCGCTGGGGGCCTCGCCGCCCCTCTGGCTGACAGCGGCTCCGAGCAGGCCTGGGAGTCCCGGCGCTGCCTGGTCTCCGCGTGACTGGGCCACGGGGCGCGCGTGCCTCTGGAGGCTTCTTGTCTCCAAAAGCCCGGCGTTGGACGGTGCTCGCTGTGTGCCCGGCCAGCGGGGGGAGCGGGCTGAAGCCAGCTCAGAAGCCCGCAGGCTGGCAGGGAAGCGCCTCCAGTGTCAGGTGCCTCGGAGCAGGAGGTTTCCTTGGTTTAAGGAGAAGGCAGCTTTGCAGAAGGCCAGTGTCAGCATCCGACGCCGTCGTTCAGAACCGCGCGGAGCTTTCAGTACCTGCTCAGCCGAGCTTCCTGCCTCCCCTGTCCTGCCTCGTCTGTGACATGAAGGAGGCGGGAGACAAGGCCACGGACGGCCACCAGCAGGCTATTAAAGCAAGACGTGGTGACGCTGGGGAGTAAGTCCCCCGGTGGGAGGGCGTAAGAGACTTCCGAAGGTACCGTCTTCAACACCAGAGAGAGGAGTTACTGTTGTCACAGAGCCGTCACCCCAAAGTGGCAAAACTGAAATGTAATCATCTTCGGAAACTGAACATTCAGCTGTGGAGCACTGCTCCTTTCCCAGCCATTGCTAGATAATGGAAGTTAAAACTGTAACACCAAAGTGCATAACGCACACATTTGTCCCCCCACCCCCTTCCCATGAAGGTCTTCATCAGCATCAAATAGTCATCATGAGCTTCGTTTCCTTGCCCTTTTTGAGGCTTAATTAGCTTTGTCTTCCTGGGGTAGGCATTTAATTTCCCAGATTCTTAGTTTCTGTGAAACAGGAAGAATTGCTAGATGAGCATTCATTTGTTCCTTCTTTCATTCGTTCCTGCCTTCGTTTATATCCTAGAATAAAGAAACAGTTGTGGCCTGGAGGTGCTTCGTGCTTTACGTCCCAGAACGGGAAGCGCGGCTGTCTCACGCCCATCGCTGGCGGTGGCCCGTTGCAGCCGGGAGCCGAGGGGTTGACCTGCAGCCGCCGCGGCCCCGCCGGCTGCACAGACGGTCCTGCTGTGAGGACGGCGCGTGAGCCCTCCGCCGTGCTGCGCTGGGGGCCTCGCCGCCCCTCTGGCTGACAGCGGCTCCGAGCAGGCCTGGGAGTCCCGGCGCTGCCTGGTCTCCGCGTGACTGGGCCACGGGGCGCGCGTGCCTCTGGAGGCTTCTTGTCTCCAAAAGCCCGGCGTTGGACGGTGCTCGCTGTGTGCCCGGCCAGCGGGGGGAGCGGGCTGAAGCCAGCTCAGAAGCCCGCAGGCTGGCAGGGAAGCGCCTCCAGTGTCAGGTGCCTCGGAGCAGGAGGTTTCCTTGGTTTAAGGAGAAGGCAGCTTTGCAGAAGGCCAGTGTCAGCATCCGACGCCGTCGTTCAGAACCGCGCGGAGCTTTCAGTACCTGCTCAGCCGAGCTTCCTGCCTCCCCTGTCCTGCCTCGTCTGTGACATGAAGGAGGCGGGAGACAAGGCCACGGACGGCCACCAGCAGGCTATTAAAGCAAGACGTGGTGACGCTGGGGAGTAAGTCCCCCGGTGGGAGGGCGTAAGAGACTTCCGAAGGTACCGTCTTCAACACCAGAGAGAGGAGTTACTGTTGTCACAGAGCCGTCACCCCAAAGTGGCAAAACTGAAATGTAATCATCTTCGGAAACTGAACATTCAGCTGTGGAGCACTGCTCCTTTCCCAGCCATTGCTAGATAATGGAAGTTAAAACTGTAACACCAAAGTGCATAACGCACACATTTGTCCCCCCACCCCCTTCCCATGAAGGTCTTCATCAGCATCAAATAGTCATCATGAGCTTCGTTTCCTTGCCCTTTTTGAGGCTTAATTAGCTTTGTCTTCCTGGGGTAGGCATTTAATTTCCCAGATTCTTAGTTTCTGTGAAACAGGAAGAATTGCTAGATGAGCATTCATTTGTTCCTTCTTTCATTCGTTCCTGCCTTCGTTTATATCCTAGAATAAAGAAACAGTTGTGGCCTGCTTCTCATGTACAGGAATCATTAACCCTCGAGATCTGTTATGGCGGATGTTGGGCATTGTGGTCTGTTCAATGGAATTGGCTTTTCCAAGATGACCCGATTAACTGGGTAAAGATCCCTGAGTAAACGCTTGCTTTCCCTCCTGAGACACATTTCTTCAGATTAGAAACGCGTCTGTCCCAGCCTGCGTTCATCCACTTCCCATCCTTGTCCAGACTTGCTCTTCTCGCTCCTAGCAAGCTTGGTGCACTCTTGTCTCCCCTCGAATGTGAGCGCACAGTGCCAGCAGCGGGCCCCAGGACCCCAGCGGCTTCACAGGAAGTCAGCCTAGGACCCCTGAGAATGCTGTTTCCCCGGGTAGTCAAGCAGGTCCTCGGTACTGTGGACGTTTTCACATGAGAGAGAAGGTGGCTTTTTGTTCTTCTCTGTGAGACAGGGTTTCTCTGGTCCAGTGGTGCTTACCCCTGCTTCGTGCGCAGAGCTGCGAGGTGTGTTGGGAGATCACAGAGCATCACCCTGACTGAAATGTGGGGTAATAATTGCACAGATATCTTTGGCCCCAAATCCTGATTTGGCTGCAGGTCCAGGAACATGGTTTTATTTAGGCCGTGTTGATTTGAAGAAAGGAGACCCCAAGCGGTCGGCAGTGTTCTGCTCTGTCTCGTTTCTCCCCTGGGCCTGAACTGCGTGGAGCAGGAGCGAGGCTCGAGGGTGCCAGTGCGGAGAGAAGGCACGCTGCCCCTCCCTCCCCATCTGCCTCTAATGGGCCTGACTGGGGCAACCCCTAGCTCCTGGGGGCATGACCCCTGACCCCAGTAGTCCCTTGCAAGAGCCTGGTGTCCCTAGCGCGTGTTTAGTTACGCAGGCATCCCAGAAGCCTGATGCTCTCGCTTATAATCCAGTGGACAGCCTAATGGAAATGGATGTGCTCATTAAAATCTGTGATCTGAAGTGACATGGATGGCATTCCACGTGCTTATAACCAGAATAATAATACCTCCAGCAGCTTCTATTTTGAGGACTCTTCAGTTTCCAAAATTCCACTGATTATGCAGAACCTCAGGGGATCCTCACAGGAGAGCTGAGCTCACTTTGTCCTGGCCACCAGACAGCACGGTCCAAACACCACGTCTGAAGTGGCTCAGGGTTTGAGACATTCTTGGCATTGCTCACTGTTTCCCAGTGGGGTGAGTGAGGTAGGGCAGGGGAGGTCGTACGCTGGTCTGCAAGGCGTCTGGCTGTGGGGTTTTGAGTTGTTTCTTACCCTTTCACGGGAGAACTCCGGGAGAGTGGGTTGCTTCCATCGGCCGCGTGTGGTGCATGCTTCTCAGGCTTTTGTTTTGGGGTTTTTTTTGGTTTGCACTTAATGGACAGTGGAAGGAATAGCAGAGACTTTTCTTTGGTGCACCCCTCTTTCTAAAGAGGGACATTTTCCACAAGGCTTCTTTAATCGTGTCATCAGACTCCCAGGTGGAATGATTTCCTTGCTTTCGGATTGTCACTGGATGGGGGTGGCGGGGGCATTGTCATTTGGACGACTTGGCTGCCTCTCTGCCCTGGGGTCTGTGATTGCCGCGGAGGTGTGTTCCCCGCGCTGGTGGCCTGGGTGCTGGAAGGGTGGACTGTGGGGGCAGGACCGGGGCTCCACATGCCGTGAGGAGACACTGCCTAGCTGAGGAAAGGTGTTTTTCTGTAACTGATGCTTTTGTGGATTATCCTCTTTGCCTCTTTTTCAGCCTCCTGCAGCTGAGTATTTCCCCCACCCAGCTGAGGCATGTGAATATTTGAGTTGGAGTCTGGGTTGGAAGCATGTTCCTCAAGAGTAGTAGTCGGTGCATTTGTACGTGTGTGTGGTTAACCCTCCACTCCGCTCATCGGGGGCCACGTGGCCTCGTGGCTGAGAGCAGGACACCGATGCTCACTGGCGCAGTTGTGGTTACAACTTGGGGCCGTTTCAGTTTTCTTATCTTGGAAAAGAGGGCAGGCCTGCTTTTCCCTAGGCTTTTGTGAATGGTACATGAGTCAGTATCGGTTGTATTTCTGTCTGATGGAGAGCACTGTGTTGGCCGTTAGTGTTTTGTGTGGCTATAAAGACCTAGCAGTCTAGAAACAACCGTGTAGTTGGTGGAGAATTCCAGGAAGTTAGTGTGTTTCAAATACTTGGCCCACAGTGAGGGCTGCTCTAGAGGGACGGTCAGCACTGGGTCACCCTAGAGGGGCGGTCACCACTGAGCGTGTGTCGTGACTGACCGCAGCACCAGGAGCGGCTCCAAGTGTGGTAGGCAGCCCCCGCTAGCACCGTCCACCAGGGTCCGTCCTTCCTCGTGTCTTAGTTTCCTTAAGCATTTGCTCTTTGTGTCCACGCAGGACCTTGGGGACACAGCTGCACATGTAGGGCCATTCCGGACTGGGTGTTCAGCCTGCAGAAGTCTCTTCTGAGGGACCTCAGGGCCCTTTCTCTGTGCGAGAGACTCGGGCAGGCTTCAGAAATGGGTGACTGGGGAGATGGGCCTGGTGGTGGAAGAGACACTTCCAGCTCAAGTACAGCTTCCTGACATGTATCGTTGGGCGGGCGATTTAATCACTCTAGGCCTGTTTCCCTGTTTGGAAAATGCTGATGTTATTTAGTCCCTAAGTCATTTCCAACTCTTCTATAATGCTGTGGATGGTAGCCCGCCAGGCCCTCCTCTCCATGGGGTCTCCCCGGCAAGAATACTGGAGTGGGTCGCCATTTTCCTTCTCCAGGGGTTCTGACCCAGGGATTGAACCTGTGTCTCCTGCATTGGCAGGCAGGTTCTTTACCACCGAGCCACCAGGGAAGCCCTGAAGTGCTGACTTTTTCCGTTAGGGTCCAGGAAAGGGCAGAGAGGAGTTTCATTTGGAGTGATGAACACTTTAATGTTGTGATGGTTGCACAAATGTGAGTATGCCAGAATCCATGGGATGGTATACTTGGATGAGCCATGGTATGGCTCTGTGGATTGCATCTTAGCGAAGAGAAGCAAATGTCTGTCAGGACTCAGGCAGTCACGGATGCACTCAGCAAGGTGCCCATCACTTGGTTGGTTTTCAGAAATGGGGGCTGGCTGCTGCCTCAGGCCCCGTGAGTCTTCTAAAGAACGTAATACTCTGCAGTTCGGAAGAAATTAAGATAACGTATTAGATTTCCAGAATCTTTAATCAGTTGTGTGCTTCATACTCAGCTGGGATGTGTTTATATCATACATACTGTAAACTGAATTGCTGAGCTGTTCACCCAGCTGCTCAGTATTTAATATTTCCAGCTACATTCATCTGGCCTGTCTCAAGGGGACTCTGCAGTCACTTGGGAAGCGGTGCTGTTCTCAGGGTTTATAAAGTGTGCGTAGGATTTCCAGACACCGTTCCCTTCCTGGCTGGAGGGTGGCAGGAAGCGTATCTGGTACAATCGCAGATCCTCAGACTCGACTGGTGAACCTTGAAAACAGTCCTAGTGTGATACAAAAATAGTATTTAGTTTTCCCTACGAACAGTTTTATTCTGCATTTTATCATTCTTCTGTAGCTTGGAGACTTGATCATGTGTAGAATGCCTTGCAGTCTGACTTGAAAACTGGAAGGTGTCTGTCCTCCAGTTCATCATAAATAGATATTCCTTGTTCCGATCCAAAGGTAGGCCGGAAGTCTTGCCATGGACTTCAGAAGTTGGCCTTGCAGAGTTCATCTCCTTGAATGCGGGGCTGTAGGACACCCGAGGCAGCAGAAAGCACCCTATACACTCACTCTTCCGGCGTTGATGTCTGGTCCCTTTTGGAGTATGTGTCGGAGTTCTGCGCTTGCATCTTGGTTCTTGAGGTTGAGAAAGCCCAAGATTGCTCTCGGCCTACTGCCCACCCTCCCAGTAGGCCCTCAGCCCGGGCTGTCCTCTGGCCTGGCTGTGGGACATGGGAGAGCGCAGCTGCCTTGGAGCCAGTTAGTGCAGGGACAGGTGGGGGTCAGTTGCCATGTCTTGCCATTTCCTCAGCTCTGCAAGTGGGCCAGGAAACCATTTTTCAATGACAAAAGGCCATTCATCCTGATTGATGGTCTTTCTGATGCCCTGACCTTTAACATTCTCCTGAAGGTCATCCACTCTTCAGACTTCAGCATCTGTAGTTATTAGGATCCTGTGTAAGGAACGTGTTTAATTGTAAATTTATCCAATGCTGTTGGGTACATTGCATTATGGCCCACAGTGTATTCATGTTTCTAGATCTTGGGACCCTGGTAACCAAGTTTAGATTGAAAAGCTTTCTATGACTTCCAGATTCAAGTTCTTACAGAGAGAAGAAAATCCAGTTGGCTTTAAGAACTTTTTTCAACAGATGTCTTTTTCCTGTTGCACATGTAACCAAAATGATAGGCTCCCACCCTGCAGAACTGTCAGAGAGCTTTGATGAGCTCCATGGAAACCAGGAGAATGTGCTTGTGCTGTGGGATCGGGGTTCCCGGGGACTGCTGCAGGTTCCAGTGCTTGCTAGGGGCTCCCACCCAGACCAAGATCTCTGATGGGGCTGGAGCTGAGCTACGAGTCCCGGCCGTCTCCAGCTTGACACGTGGCTGCTCTAGCCAAGTCCGTGGAGCTGTTAGCCCAGGGCAAGCCGGGCTGCAGCCTGCACACAGCCACATTAAAGTCCTTTTGAACTGTTGGCACAGGTTGGCAGACACATTCCATTGTTTTCAGACAATAGTGACTCAAAGTTGAATTGGCTCCAGGGAGCAAGTACAGCTTTGTACAGTAGCAAGAAACCAATGCCAGCCAGCTGATGGAGTCTGTCTGCCCCGAGTCAGGACGCCTTGTAATGACATGAAGCTTACATTTAAGTATCTGGCTCCCGATCAGAAACTTGGCGTGTGGCTCTTTTCCTTTCCCTAACACAGCCTTCTCTATTTACGATTCTCTCTTTGTCCCTTTGGTTGGTTTGGGGGATGGGACAGGGAGCAGGTCTTACTTTATGTAATTCAGGGGTTAGTCCGTCTTCAGCCTTTGGGCTTTCTGCTGTTTCTTTCCTACTGCTCGTCATGTGTCTGCTGGCAGACCTTCCATCTCAGCTTTCAGTAACAGCTTTTGTCTGTATTTCTCTTTGAAGGTGAAGGTTAGACACTGAGTCATCGGGCAGAACTTTGGGCAGATGCCATGCAAGAAAGTGCCATTCCTCCAGTGATAAATTTTGACAAGGCCAATCGTGTCTTTCTGATGCCCTGACCTTTAACATTCTCCTGAAGGTCATCCACTCTTCAGACTTCAGCATCTGTAGTTATTAGGATCCTGTGTAAGGAACGTGTTTAATTGTAAATTTATCCAATGCTGTTGGGTACATTGCATTATGGCCCACAGTGTATTCATGTTTCTAGATCTTGGGACCCTGGTAACCAAGTTTAGATTGAAAAGCTTTCTATGACTTGCAGATTCAAGTTCTTACAGAGAGAAGAAAATCCAGTTGGCTTTAAGAACTTTTTTCAACAGATGTCTTTTTCCTGTTGCACATGTAACCAAAATGATAGGCTCCCACCCTGCAGAACTGTCAGAGAGCTTTGATGAGCTCCATGGAAACCAGGAGAATGTGCTTGTGCTGTGGGATCGGGGTTCCCGGGGACTGCTGCAGGTTCCAGTGCTTGCTAGGGGCTCCCACCCAGACCAAGATCTCTGATGGGGCTGGAGCTGAGCTACGAGTCCCGGCCGTCTCCAGCTTGACACGTGGCTGCTCTAGCCAAGTCCGTGGAGCTGTTAGCCCAGGGCAAGCCGGGCTGCAGCCTGCACACAGCCACATTAAAGTCCTTTTGAACTGTTGGCACAGGTTGGCAGACACATTCCATTGTTTTCAGACAATAGTGACTCAAAGTTGAATTGGCTCCAGGGAGCAAGTACAGCTTTGTACAGTAGCAAGAAACCAATGCCAGCCAGCTGATGGAGTCTGTCTGCCCCGAGTCAGGACGCCTTGTAATGACATGAAGCTTACATTTAAGTATCTGGCTCCCGATCAGAAACTTGGCGTGTGGCTCTTTTCCTTTCCCTAACACAGCCTTCTCTATTTACGATTCTCTCTTTGTCCCTTTGGTTGGTTTGGGGGATGGGACAGGGAGCAGGTCTTACTTTATGTAATTCAGGGGTTAGTCCCGTCTTCAGCCTTTGGGCTTTCTGCTGTTTCTTTCCTACTGCTCGTCATGTGTCTGCTGGCAGACCTTCCATCTCAGCTTTCAGTAACAGCTTTTGTCTGTATTTCTCTTTGAAGGTGAAGGTTAGACACTGAGTCATCGCAGGATGTCATAGAACTTTGGGCAGATGCCATGCAAGAAATCCTTTTCCTCCTCACCTGATAGAAAAAACTTCCTGGTGTTCAGATGAAGTGCCTTTGCTGGCACCAGTACTTAGTGAGACTGGGGTGGCTGGTGGTGGGGAGCGCCTGGGACCAGGCAGAAGCCAGTCTGCCTACAAACAAGAACCGTTTTCAAGTGTGGGTCTTGTCTTTGAGCTTTTAAAAAGATCAGCTTTCTTATACTTGTACGGCTCCTGTCTCTGAAGAGTGGATAGTGTTTCATGGACTTTATTTTGAGGACCAGCGATTCCTGGAGGCACTGGTTCTTCATCGTGAGCATCGAGGCACTGGTAGGTGTGTGGATCTGGCAGCTAGAAATCACAACAGAGCCAGCCCTGTCTCTCCAAAAAAGCTCGTGTGTGGAGTGAGGGTTTTAAAGGCGTGGTGGATCCCCAGGGATCTGATGAGGCTCTGACTGTGTGGAACGTTGTGTGGTTCAAACCCTCTGCAGCTCTAGATGCGAGGTCGTCCTTGGAAAGTATGGCTTTCCACCTTGCACGTGATCGCAGGATTGCTAGGGAAGCTGCCGCTGGTGACTTCTCTTGCCCATTTCTTTTTCATCCCTCACTGGGAGCAGATTTTACCTTCTCGGGCCTGAAGTGACTCTAAGTCAGAATATTGGCCTTTGGATTTAAAGGTTTTGTTGCTGGGGTAATGGAAACGCTCGTCTTCCACCATTTAGTTTTCAGAGTGCGTGTGTATACAGGTCACTATATTTGTCTCTGTTCATTAATGCAGAGCTGTTTGTATCTGAGTATGCAATCTAATTTCCTAATATGGTTCACCGTGATAAACGCTTTTTTTCTCCCCTTATAGAAATGAGTCCAATTATTCCTTTTAATTGGAGACAGCATGTGTGGGTCCTCTGTACATCAAACTTTGTGTCTCCTTTGTTCACAGGGTTTAGGCTTTTCCTGTGAGAGTGAGTATTTTTTCCTTTCCCCCTCTCTCTTCTACTGAAGAATCTTACAAATTAAGACAAAAGATAATTACTTAGAGGAGTAAAACTGCAGGTTCCCACGACACTTAAAATTAATGAGCTGCTGAGGACAAAATATACCTCATCTCAGGCATCAAGCCCCCCGCCCTCCAACTCCCTGTAACATGTGAGTTGACTTTTTGGCTGTGTTTGCCATTTGGGCGGATGGCTGCTATAATAGCACAGAGGTTACAGAAAGTGGATTCCTCTAAAAACTCTTTGTTTGCAAATCAAAGCTAATATTACTCGATTTTTAAAATTTTACTATATTTGGTTGCACTGACTTTTGTTGCTGTGCCCAAGGCTTTCTCAAGTTGTGGCACACAGGCTTCGTACCTACAGCACATGAGCTTGTGGAATCTTCCCAGACCAAGGAATGACCTGTGCCCCTTGCGTTGGCAGCTGGATTCATTTTTTTTTTTTTTTTAGATTTATTTATTTAATTTTGGGGGGTGGGGTGGGGAGGGAGGGGAGCAGGCAGGCTACTTCTTTTTTTTTTTTTCCAGGCTACTTCTATTGGCCTTTCATTTATCCATTTGCATCCATCTTTGTTCTTTGGCTCCTGTGGGCCTCCCATCGCAGGGGCCTCTGTTGTTGCAGAGCACCGGCTCCAGGCACATGCGCTCCAGAGCTCCGGCTCGGTAATTGGACACATCAGTCCAGCCACTCTGTGGCACGTGGGATCTTCCCAGGCCAGGGATCAAACCGGCGCCCCTTGCACTGCAAGGCGGTGTCCTTACCCACTGGATCACCAGGGAAGCCTGGCAGCTGAATTCTTATCCCCTCTGCCACCAGGGAGGTCCTCAAGGGTTTTATTGTGAAAACCGTCCCTTTCCCTGACGATCTGACCGAAATGGTCTTGAGTAAGAAGCCTGTGCTGTGGGACGCCATGCGGCCAGTTTGGTTATCCTGTTCAGGGCGTCTGCCTCTCTTCCTCTGCTGCGGTCAGGGTCACCTCCCCACTCCTGGGGGGCACTTTGCGGACTAGTGTGGTGTCAGAGCTCCCTGGGGGCACTAGAGCAGAGGCAGAGCTGTGCGTTCTGCGTCAGGTACTGATGAGGCCCGTGAACAGTCTGTGCCCCTCACCCCCGGGTCTCAGAGCACTGGTGTTGGCCAAGCACAGCGCCTCTCTGAGTTCCTGAAGTCTCTGCCTAGTCACCAGCCTAGCCTGCAGTTCACTTGGAATGGAAGGACCAGCTGTGCACGCGCACTGGCGCTCTGCCGCCCCCGGCTGTTGACTCCCTCGTGGCGTGGTGATCCTTACAAACGAAAGCCGCCCGCTGCTCCCTCTAAGATCCTCTCTAGAGGAATGTTTATTCACTGACTCCTCCAAGCAACTCTGTGAGATAGCCATTTGGGCAGCTGAGACTTGGACAGGAAACCTCTCCAAGGTCAGATAGTCAGCAAATGATTTCTCTGGATTCAAATGTAGGCAGCGTCGTTTTGGAGCCTGGGGACTTCTCTGGTGGCTCGGACAGTAAAAGAATCTACCTGCGTTGTGGGAGACCCAGGTTCCATCCCTGGGTCAGGAAGATCCCCTGGAGAAGGAAATGGCAGCCCACTCCAGTGTTCATGTCTGGAGAGTCCCATGGACAGAGGAGCCTGGAGGCTACAGTCTGTGGGGTCACACAGAGCTGGACATGACTGGGCGACTAAGACTGACTAAATTTAGGAGCCAGAGTTCCTGTGGGAAGTTCAAGGCCCATCAGAGCTTCGGGAAACACAGCGTCGCTAGTCACCAGGGGAAGATGATCCAGCCTTACTGGTTTTAGGCCTTTTGGTCTGAAGATCCAGCCACTCTGTGGCACGTGGGATCTTCCCAGGCCAGGGATCGAACCGGCGCCCCTTGCACTGCAAGGTGGTGTCCTTACCCACTGGACCACCAGGGAAGCCTGGCAGCTGAATTCTTATCCCCTCTGCCACCAGGGAGGTCCTCAAGGGTTTTATTGTGAAAACCGTCCCTTTCCCTGACGATCTGACCGAAATGGTCTTGAGTAAGAAGCCTGTGCTGTGGGACGCCATGCGGCCAGTTTGGTTATCCTGTTCAGGGCGTCTGCCTCTCTTCCTCTGCTGCGGTCAGGGTCACCTCCCCACTCCTGGGGGGCACTTTGCGGACTAGTGTGGTGTCAGAGCTCCCTGGGGGCACTAGAGCAGAGGCAGAGCTGTGCGTTCTGCGTCAGGTACTGATGAGGCCCGTGAACAGTCTGTGCCCCTCACCCCCGGGTCTCAGAGCACTGGTGTTGGCCAAGCACAGCGCCTCTCTGAGTTCCTGAAGTCTCTGCCTAGTCACCAGCCTAGCCTGCAGTTCACTTGGAATGGAAGGACCAGCTGTGCACGCGCACTGGCGCTCTGCCGCCCCCGGCTGTTGACTCCCTCGTGGCGTGGTGATCCTTACAAACGAAAGCCGCCCGCTGCTCCCTCTAAGATCCTCTCTAGAGGAATGTTTATTCACTGACTCCTCCAAGCAACTCTGTGAGATAGCCATTTGGGCAGCTGAGACTTGGACAGGAAACCTCTCCAAGGTCAGATAGTCAGCAAATGATTTCTCTGGATTCAAATGTAGGCAGCGTCGTTTTGGAGCCTGGGGACTTCTCTGGTGGCTCGGACAGTAAAAGAATCTACCTGCGTTGTGGGAGACCCAGGTTCCATCCCTGGGTCAGGAAGATCCCCTGGAGAAGGAAATGGCAGCCCACTCCAGTGTTCATGTCTGGAGAGTCCCATGGACAGAGGAGCCTGGAGGCTACAGTCTGTGGGGTCACACAGAGCTGGACATGACTGGGCGACTAAGACTGACTAAATTTAGGAGCCAGAGTTCCTGTGGGAAGTTCAAGGCCCATCAGAGCTTCGGGAAACACAGCGTCGCTAGTCACCAGGGGAAGATGATCCAGCCTTACTGGTTTTAGGCCTTTTGGTCTGAAGACCTGCTTTCTTCTCTTAACAAATATTGAGGGGACCCCGAAAGGCTTTTACTTTATGGACTGTATGTATCAATATTTACTATATTAAAATTAAAACTTGGGTGATTTAGATATTTACTCATTTAAAAATAGCACAGATCCATTCCGTGCTAATACAAACAATAGTTTCATGTGAAGGGACTCTGTTTCACCCCAGAAAAGTTCTAGGTGAGGCGAGTTGCACTGTGTTACATTTGTGCAGGTCTCTTTAACGTCCCACTTGAGGAGGTGACAGCTGGATTCTCGAGTCAGTTTCTGCCTTCAGCTGTATCCAAGAAAATCCGGCTTAGGCCGAGAGGTGGTTGGCAGAGGGAGGCTGCTTTGTGCCAGTGGTCATTTCCTCAGGGTCAGTTGACAGCCGTCGTCTGAGCCCATTCCACGCACTGTTCGTGCTCTGTAAGGTAGCGTCCACTGGTCTGCCTTCCACCTCGAGGGATCGCCATGCCCACAGCAGCTTCGTCACGTCTCACAGCAGGGATCGGGAAGCAGTGCTCCCCGGGGTTCCTCACACTTCCGGCACCTTCCATCACACTGTATCCCACAGTCTCTCCCGCACTGCATGTGTTGGGAAAGTCTTTAAGTGTGAAGCTGTCAAACTCGTGGTGGCGGATACAGGTTTTACCAAAATCGTCTTTTTTTTTTTTTTTGCCTGAAATCATGAATTCTGTCATTGGCAGCAAGAACTGTTACTCTTTCTTTGGCAGGCTCAATTTATTCTTCTTGTTTCTGAAAAAAGAGCTGACAAATAACGACGTTGGTTGTCCTTTCAAATCAAAGGAGCATTCCGTAAGAACCCCAGCTAGCTTCCAGCTTAAACACCCTCCCCAGTCCTTCTCCCCAGAAATGGTCGTCACACTGTGTTCAGGAGAAGTGCCGTCCGTGGTTCCGTCGTGTCCACAGTGCGTGTCTCCTCGAGGGCTGAGAGTCAGGGCGGGGAACGGCTGCTGTGGCTTCGTCGCGTTCTGAAGTGACCTGGCTTTCTGCAGTCAGTTCTGAACTGCTGGTAATGGTAATGAGGACACGGGGTTCACTCACGCACTTCGGGGCCCCTGCATTGGTTTGTGTCAAGTGTTGTCCTGGCGCCCTGTGTCTATTAAAGAGATGTGTCATGGAGACGTGACTCTCATATCCTGAGCTTGAACCCCAGCGCGCAGTCGAGTGGTGTTTAGCAACCTGCATTTGCCCCACCATCGCCACACCCGGCTGTTCAGCAGTTTCAGCGCGTTCCCCCGGAAAAACTGGTGCCGATGAGGAGTCTCCCGTCTCCCGGCACCCTCCTTAGCTTCTAGTGACCACGGACATACTTGGTCTCTCTCTTTTAAAAATCATTTTGTCTGTTGATTTTCGGCTGTGCTGGGTCTCCATTGCTGTGCAGCCTCTTCTCGTGAGCCGGGGCTGCTCTAGGTGTAGCGCACGGGCTCTAGGGCCCAGCCAGGTGCATGGGCTTAGTTGCTCCAAGGCACGTGGGATCTTCCTGGACCAGGCACTGAACCCTTGTTTCCTGCATTGGCAGGCGGATTGTTTACCACTAGACCACCAGGGAAGGCCCTGCTTTTTGTCTCTTATGTGTTGGTTTTGTCATTTCGTATGAATGGAATCCTCCCACATAGCTGGCCTATTGCAGGATCATGAACGTTTCTTTCACTTCGCGTAATGTCTGTCTCCAGGATTCATCCATGTTGGACAGCTCATGTCAGCACCCGATTCCTTTTACGGATGGGTAACGGCTCGTTTTGTTGAGCTAAGTACTAGTTGATGAACCTTTGGATTTCCCCCCTGTGTTTAACTGTGCTTACTAGTTCTACTCTGAACATCTGTGTACACATTTGTAGGGGGACTTGTTTCTTGTTCCTGTTGTGTTCGTACCAGGTATGGGTCCACGGAGTCACATGGTAACTCTGTTTTGAGGCACTTCCAGACTCTCTTCCAGAGCGGCTGCAGCACTTTGCACCCCACCTGCGGGGGTGAGGGCTCCACGCCGCGTCCTCACCAGCACTTGCCTTCAGCCATCCTTGTTCACACAGCCCTCCTCGGGGAGGAGACGTGGTATTTCACGGTCACTTTGATTTGCATTTCCTTGATGGCTGGTCTGTCTGTAGCTGGTCTATCACCATCACTGAAATAGCAACCCAGCGCAAAAGGTCAATACTTTGAGCATAATTATGGGAAGACTTTTGGCCTAGGGAATCCCATGAAAGGCTCTCTGGATCCTCCGAGGGCCAAGTCACTCCTTAAGCTGGTAGAAAACATGGACGGTTTTTTCGACATCCTGTTTCTTCTTGCTTGGATGGGACATTGGCACCGCCTCTGTTAGCCCATGAAATGGATATTGGGAGGCAGTGGGCGGCAGCCAGGCTCAAGTCAGAGGCGGCGGTGGGTCTGGTCAGGCTTGCTGCGGGGCCGTCTTGAGGCCCGTTCTTGTGTGTGTTCAGGGAGGGAGGCAGAGATCTTGCTCCAGTCGGGGTGTAGTGACCAAGACGGGCCTTTAACAGAGGCGGCAGGTGGACTCCCCGGCGCTGAGCTTGCTGCACCCAGATGTGCTCCGCACAGGGGCACGCGGTCCAGCCTCTGTGAGGAAACCTCGGAGGCACACGGCTTGCCCACCTGGTAGGGAATTGAACCGCTCATGTAACCTTGTTGATAAAGGATCAACCGTGACAGTAAATTTTTGTAACCAGAGAAGTAATTCCAGAACTGGTACTTACAGAATAGCAGACTACTCATCTTTGTGGCAGTAACAAAGCTCAGAAAAATATGGAATATTTAAGATGAAAAAAAAAAGATGAAACTTCTGAACTGTTTTTCAATGAAGAATGTGTTCACTGCCTTAGAAAATTGGTGAATGGTCAAGAATTGCCTAGATTCATGTTCGTGGGCTTGAATTTTAATCACGTTGAAGTATGACTTCTTACGAATGTTGCTTCTCATTTGTCTGGAAAGCGAGTACAGACGCTGCCAGCGTGGGTGTGATGGATGGATTCTGACAACGTGTAGTTACTTTCACTTAGAATAAACGCCGGCCGCTCTGCGCTCTCCGTTTTTCTGTAGTGGAGAGTACCGGACGGAGCCTCCGCAGCGCGGGGTCACACCCATCCCTGGCTGTGGCATGTGGCTTTTGCCTCTGGGCTGAAATCTAGTTAGGGTGTGTGACCACCGGGGCTGGGGGAGACCGGGGCTCACGTGCCGTCCACACACACAGTGTAGTAACAGAGGCCCTAGAGAAGACAATCTAAATCGAATCGGAAAACATTTAGGAGGAAAATTTGAGGATTATCTCACCATCTCTAAATACAGGAAGGACTTTCTAAGCAAAGAAAGTTTAAAGAGTGGGTTATCAGGTTTAGCAGTGTAACAGATAGAAACGCAAATAAGAGGAAAAGCGTTGTAATCCGCGAGGCATGCGTGGACTGGAGAGGATGCTTATACAGACGAGGGTGACAGCAGGGGAGGTGCTGGGAAGGGCCCCTCAGAAGACAGGCGTCGTCGTCTGTGGACCTGCGGGTTGGAATTCGGCGTCTTTAAGCTTCAGGAAGAGATTTCTACACAGAGGAGGAGGACTTTTCTCTTCACAGCTGTGTGGTCCCATGGAGGTGGCAGCCTTGGAATGGAGGAGCCCCAGAGGGCAGGTGGGCGCAGTGGCCTTGCAAGGCCCCTTGTCAGGAAGCGCTCCTGTTTAAAATGACCGCCCAGGGCTTCCCTGGTGGTCCAGTGGGTAAGGACACCGCCTTGCAGTGCAAGGGGCGCCGGGTCGATCCCTGGCCTGGGAAGATCCCACGTGCCATGGAGCGCCTGGACCGATGTGTCCAATAGAGCCGGGGCTCTGCGACAACAGAGGCCACCGCGATGGGAGGCCCACACGGACCAAGGAACAAAGATGGATGAGAATAGACAAATGAAGGGCCAATGGAAGTGGCCCGCCTGCTCCCCTCCCTCCCCAACCCGACCCCTGCCCAAAATAAATAAATAAATCTTAAAATAAAATAAAATAAAATGACTGCCCAAAGGGCTCACTCGCTTCCCGGCTGTTCTGCCTAGAGTTTGTGGGCCGGGCAGGCCAGGCGCCGGGTGTCCTCCCTCCTTCCCTGGAGAAAGAGACTGCCTGCCGGGGTGGTTTGAGAGTGGGGAGACCGTGGGTACCCGAGGGGCAGGTGTGAAGAGCTAGCTGAGGCCACGGAGGCGGCCTGGGCTGGCACGTCTGTCCAGAGCGTGAGTCTCCGCGGAAAGCAGAGGTGACTCGGGGCCGCTTCGGGGCGAGGGCTCTGTCAAGACCCGGCGTCAGTGTCCTGTCTCAGCTCCCTGGGGCAGGTGGCGGTCGAGGACGTGCAGTGCCCCTGGCACGTGGGGGCCCGGCTCAGGTCACCACCTGGCGGCCAGGGAGGGTGGGCGCGAGGCAGCTGGACCTGGCCTGGCGTCCTCTGAAATGGGCGCAGGGACAGCTGCGGTCGCTTTGGGTTCGGAGCCCGAGGGACTGCTCGGCTTGGCCGCGGCCGCCGGGCCGAGCGCGGGCACTCCGTGCTCCCGGGCGTGTGGTGGCTCCCGGAGTAGAAAGCGGCCTCGCTCAGGGCTCCCGGGCCCCGCGCCCCCTCTTCTCTGGTCACCGAGGGGTCAGGTCAAGCATCCGCATCCTGACCCATGGCCGTCAGCAGATCGGCAGCCTCAGAATACCCGTAGTTTAAACTCAAGAATATATTTCTTTTTTCAGATCTGCTATAGCTTTATGCATGAGGTGGATCTGTTCTTGGAATGTGACAAGTTGGTGGTGTTTTTTAATTCTTCTCTTTTTGTTTAAGGTGTGACATTGATACTCGGAGGGTTACTGTACGTTTGTGTGTGTGCTTACGTTTTCTTTTGTAAGAATTTTTTTAAATGGATTTTCCACCTGTCCTCGTGACAGCTTTACTGGAGGTTGGGTCCTGAGAGCCTGTGAGATGGGGCGCTCGTCCAGCGCGTCTTCCTTTTCTCCTTCGGTCTTCAGGGCACTCGGGGCATCTGGCAGCAGGCCGCATCCCGTGGTGACTGTTCGTTCTCCTTCCTTCCTTCCAGTGTTCAATGGTTCCAGCAGGTCGTCCCGGGAGAAGGAACCTGCTCAGAAACACAAAAGCAAAGAGGCCACTCCGGCGAAGGAGAAGCACAGTGACACGCGGGCCGACGCCCGGAGGGAGCAGGCGTCCGCGAGCCAGCCCCCCGCCGCCCCCTCCGCGGGCTCCTCGGCCAAGGGGCTCGCTGCTCACCACCACCACCCCCCTCTGCATCGGTCGGCTCAGGACTTACGGAAGCAGGTACGGACCAGCCCTGCCGCCCTGGGCGCGGGTGTGCCCTGGAGGGTGCCAGCCTTCCCACCAGGCGCCGCCTCCCCATTCCACCAAGCTAGCTGAAAGGCATGTGCAGTAGCCTGAAGAAGGGCGTGTTTCCAGGGTCGGTCACCCAGGTCCGGTGGCGTTTTATTAACCCCTCTGCTCCTGGGGTCACTGGATCTGGAAGTCGGTGAGCCAGAAGTGAGCTCCCCTCACCGGGAACGTGTCACCTGTCCTCCAAGGGACAGGTGGCCGGGAGGTGCCTGGTCGGCAGGGCTGTAGAGGGACTGAGAGACGGTCCTGTGGTGTGAGGGCTGGAGTCCCCCAAGCCTCCTGAGGGGCTCTTTGCCTGAGGTCTTTCTCATTGACGTCAGGAACCCTTCTCTCTGAATATGGGACGATTCACGCACATGCAGGGGATTGTGTGTGTCCGTGAGTAGTATTAGTCTTAGCTCTGAGCGCTCAGACATTGCTCAGTGGTTAGCTGGGGTGGAGGGGGCAAGCCACGGTCCTGGGGCTGCCACTTCATGCTTTGAAGTGCTACCTTGCGATGAAGCAGCTGGGTTTTGCATATTTTAAGTGTTGCCCACTGTTCCTGCAGCACAGACCTCAGTTTTCCTCACAAGAACGCTCGAGCGCGGCTGCGGAACTGGCCTCCCTGAGCTGGGTGCCTGGTTTTTAGGACGTAAAGCACAGGACGGGCCATCTTGAGTCTTCATTGTGTTTCCAAAGCTGTCGTCCGGACCGGCAGAGCTCCCCTCCAGGTCTTTGCTTATGAAGAGAGCAATTCTCAATTGGTCCAGAGTGGGAGGGGGCCCATCTGTGGGGCAGGAATCTGTGTGGAGTGAATCTGTTCACCCCCGGGGCTAGACGCAGTGGCCGCGTCTGAAGGTCGAGGTCCAGGCTCATCCTCAGCCCCCAGTGGCTGCCCCGCAGTTCAGGGTTTCCCTTCGTCGCTGAACAAGAGGAGGTCATGCAGTGGAGGAGAGAGCTGACGCGAGTGGACGGTGCCTCCTGCCTTGGGGTGCCCGCACCCTCTTGCTCCACGGCAGGCTGTCGACTAGGGGTGGGTGGGAGACCTCGGCAGGGCAGGAGGCATCCTCTGAGCGGCTGTAGGAGCCTGGCTGGCTCTGCGAGTCCAGGCCGTGCGGCGGTGGGAACCCCCGGGGGGCCGACCCAGGACTCCGGTTATGGTTGGGCTCCGACCGTGACCTTCCCCGAGACGTCGGCTGTGCCCTCGGCCTGCCCGGCCCTGCGCTTCCTTCGGAGCCGGTGATGCGGTCTCCTGTCTCACGGACGTTGTGAGGCCTGGAAGGGTAATTTTGGTGCCATCGCGCTCCATTAGTTAAGTACTCTGGGGGCAAAAAAGTAAAGGTCGCTTGAAGCCAGTTGCAGATTGCTGTGTAACAGCCCTAGGCAAGTGGTTAGAGTCTGCCTTTCATCTTTCCAGCTGCATAAAGACGCAGACCCAGCGGGCATGCGGCTCTGTAATTTTAGATAGGACTTTCTTCTGTCGGCCTGGAAGAGAGGACCAGGGATCTGCTGATGAGGTGGAGGGACGCCCCGGTAGCGGCGCTGCCACCCAGCGACTGCCCTGCCGGCCCCCAGGTGCCGAGAGTGCCTCTTCTGATGGGGCGGCTCTCCCGGGCTCAGAGCCGCTGGGCCTGCTCACCTTCCGAAAAGCCCTGGTCTCTGGGACTCAGCACCTGAGAACTCCGTGTGCACAGCCTCGCCAGCCTCCCAACCTTTGCTCTCCCAAAGGCGCCCGCAAGCCAGGTGGCACAGGCGTGCGTAACAGCCCTGGAGCGGCCCCCGGCGGGTGATTTGGACATGTGGCAGGTGTTCAGCAAAGGAGCGTTTCCTTAGAATAGTGCTTACGTTGTGTGCGGTGAAAGACAGCAGCACATTTCGGGTGAAGAAGCAACCATTCTTACACCTAGAGAGCATTTGGAAATGGTCTCCAGGCGTGCTGGGAAGAGGGTTTTGCCTGCAGTTGTGTGGACAGGAGCCAGGGCGTGGGCGGCGTGGGCGGCGAGGCCACCTCCCTGCTCTCGTCTGTGGGCAGAGGCTTTGATGTGAAGGACGCCACCAGCCCGTAGGGCCCGGGCAGAGGGTCTGCTGAGCCGTGGCTCCTCTGGGCGAGGTTTTCACAGCAAACGTACGGTGCTTGCGAAAAGTCTTGGCCAAGAATGATGGAGAGAGGAAGTTGAGCTTTTCAACCGGAGAATGAGGAGTGTTCGTTAATACTCAGGGAAATAAAACACGCGCGTGCGGAGAGAACCATGAGACGCTTGCCGTGGCTAGATGTCCAGGGTCTTCGTCTGGTGGTCTCCAGGCCCCGCGGAAGTCTGCGTTGCTCTCCGTCCCCTGGTGTTCGTGACCGTGGTTGGGTGGCCTTCAGAGGGGCCCTGCCTCGTCCCTCTGCTCCCAGCCCCCGGGCGCGCCGCCGCAGCAGGCCCCCTTCCCTGTCCGTCGTTCTGCTGCCTGCCCAGTGGATTGTGTTTGTTTAGGCTCTTTTGCCCTTTTAAGTTGACTTCTAAAGTCCAAATGCCCTGTGCCCACCCAGCCGTGTTTTTCCTGGGCTCCTTCGCGGCTCAGAGCCTGTGCAGGTCCACTCGACTCAGCGACTCCTCTAGTGGGAAACGTCGGCCTGGAAGAGAGGACCAGGGATCTGCTGATGAGGTGGAGGGACGCCCCGGTAGCGGCGCTGCCACCCAGCGACTGCCCTGCCGGCCCCCAGGTGCCGAGAGTGCCTCTTCTGATGGGGCGGCTCTCCCGGGCTCAGAGCCGCTGGGCCTGCTCACCTTCCGAAAAGCCCTGGTCTCTGGGACTCAGCACCTGAGAACTCCGTGTGCACAGCCTCGCCAGCCTCCCAACCTTTGCTCTCCCAAAGGCGCCCGCAAGCCAGGTGGCACAGGCGTGCGTAACAGCCCTGGAGCGGCCCCCGGCGGGTGATTTGGACATGTGGCAGGTGTTCAGCAAAGGAGCGTTTCCTTAGAATAGTGCTTACGTTGTGTGCGGTGAAAGACAGCAGCACATTTCGGGTGAAGAAGCAACCATTCTTACACCTAGAGAGCATTTGGAAATGGTCTCCAGGCGTGCTGGGAAGAGGGTTTTGCCTGCAGTTGTGTGGACAGGAGCCAGGGCGTGGGCGGCGTGGGCGGCGAGGCCACCTCCCTGCTCTCGTCTGTGGGCAGAGGCTTTGATGTGAAGGACGCCACCAGCCCGTAGGGCCCGGGCAGAGGGTCTGCTGAGCCGTGGCTCCTCTGGGCGAGGTTTTCACAGCAAACGTACGGTGCTTGCGAAAAGTCTTGGCCAAGAATGATGGAGAGAGGAAGTTGAGCTTTTCAACCGGAGAATGAGGAGTGTTCGTTAATACTCAGGGAAATAAAACACGCGCGTGCGGAGAGAACCACGAGACGCTTGCCGTGGCTAGATGTCCAGGGTCTTCGTCTGGTGGTCTCCAGGCCCCGCGGAAGTCTGCGTTGCTCTCCGTCCCCTGGTGTTCGTGACCGTGGTTGGGTGGCCTTCAGAGGGGCCCTGCCTCGTCCCTCTGCTCCCAGCCCCCGGGCGCGCCGCCGCAGCAGGCCCCCTTCCCTGTCCGTCGTTCTGCTGCCTGCCCAGTGGATTGTGTTTGTTTAGGCTCTTTTGCCCTTTTAAGTTGACTTCTAAAGTCCAAATGCCCTGTGCCCACCCAGCCGTGTTTTTCCTGGGCTCCTTCGCGGCTCAGAGCCTGTGCAGGTCCACTCGACTCAGCGACTCCCTCTAGTGGGAAACGGGGGCTCCGCAGGTGAATTCTGGTTGAACCGAGGACAGTTTCATGTCTGTGCCCCTGGGTAACCTGAGCTGCAGGTGCTGGGGTGTGGTGGTGGGCGACACCCCACTTCCCGCAGAGCTGGGTGACGCGGTGTCCAAGCCACCCCCACCCCAAAGCAGCCCGGCGCCAGTAGCTCCTGTGGGCCCGTCCTCATTCTTTGAGAGGGATGCTTTCTGCTGCCCACCTTGTCACTCCCTGGCTTCGCTCTGGATGAGGGTGACCGCTGTGTGTCACAGAGCTATCATAGTGTCCCAGCTGTGAGAGAGACTGACCGTTCACCGGATTCCCACAGAATCGAGGGTGGGTGTTTCCAGAGGCGGGGAACGGGAGCCCCCTGCACAGAAGGAGCTGGGCCATCGGAGGGGCGAGGGGCGGCCACTGAGGCGCCGGTGACGGGTGTGTCTTGGCTGGCACAGATGCCCACAGCTGGCGGCTCCACCTCGGCGCGGGCGCCTGGGCCACGTGGGACCGCTTGCTGCTTCCTTTCTGTAGCATTTTTGCTCCATTCTTTACTTCTTTAGTGAATTTTACAGTCCTGTGGGCAATGTGGGGCAGAGAAAAATAGCGGTCGTGTCTTTTCTTGGAATAGGGATGTGCGTGCGTGCGCGACTGGCTGGCCGGCCGGCCTGTCCCCTTATCACCACGACCGTGTGATTGTGTTCTTGTTACTCACTTGTGCCGGGTGATGGGCAGATCATCTGGAGGGTCCTCACTGGGAAATCACCAGCTTCAAGCCACAGCCTCGAATGTCAGGGCGCCCACAGGAGGCCTCACGGGCAGCACGCAGGTTGGCTGCGTGTTTCGTGCAGAAACGCGGGTGCCTAGCGTTTGAAGCATGGGGGGCCTCGGAGCTCACTTCGGGGCCGTGTGGTTTGCTGGTCTTTTCTGGGCTGCCCGTGCCCCCTGCTCTCAGCCGCAGTGCAGGCTGCCGGGGGCGGGCCGGGGGCGGGTCCTCTGTGGACAGCTGGTAACTGCCTCTCCCCCTCTGCTCCTCCCACCGCCTCCCAGGTCTCCAAGGTCAACGGAGTCACCCGAATGTCACCTCTGGGTACAAGTGCAACCAGTGCCAAAAAGACGCGCGAAGTCAGGCCTTCGCCGTCCAAACCTGTGAGGTACACGGCCACGGTGACGAAGGGGACTGTCACATACACCAAAGCCAAGAGAGAACTGGTCAGGGAAACCAAACCCAATCACCACAGGCCCAGTTCAGCTGTCAACCACACAATCTCAGGGAGAACTGAAAGTAGCAATGCAAAAACCCGCAAACAGGTGCGGCGCCAGAGGATAGCTCCTGTGGGCCCGTCCTCATTCTTTGAGAGGGATGCTTTCTGCTGCCCACCTTGTCACTCCCTGGCTTCGCTCTGGATGAGGGTGACCGCTGTGTGTCACAGAGCTATCATAGTGTCCCAGCTGTGAGAGAGACTGACCGTTCACCGGATTCCCACAGAATCGAGGGTGGGTGTTTCCAGAGGCGGGGAACGGGAGCCCCCTGCACAGAAGGAGCTGGGCCATCGGAGGGGCGAGGGGCGGCCACTGAGGCGCCGGTGACGGGTGTGTCTTGGCTGGCACAGATGCCCACAGCTGGCGGCTCCACCTCGGCGCGGGCGCCTGGGCCACGTGGGACCGCTTGCTGCTTCCTTTCTGTAGCATTTTTGCTCCATTCTTTACTTCTTTAGTGAATTTTACAGTCCTGTGGGCAATGTGGGGCAGAGAAAAATAGCGGTCGTGTCTTTTCTTGGAATAGGGATGTGCGTGCGTGCGCGACTGGCTGGCCGGCCGGCCTGTCCCCTTATCACCACGACCGTGTGATTGTGTTCTTGTTACTCACTTGTGCCGGGTGATGGGCAGATCATCTGGAGGGTCCTCACTGGGAAATCACCAGCTTCAAGCCACAGCCTCGAATGTCAGGGCGCCCACAGGAGGCCTCACGGGCAGCACGCAGGTTGGCTGCGTGTTTCGTGCAGAAACGCGGGTGCCTAGCGTTTGAAGCATGGGGGGCCTCGGAGCTCACTTCGGGGCCGTGTGGTTTGCTGGTCTTTTCTGGGCTGCCCGTGCCCCCTGCTCTCAGCCGCAGTGCAGGCTGCCGGGGGCGGGCCGGGGGCGGGTCCTCTGTGGACAGCTGGTAACTGCCTCTCCCCCTCTGCTCCTCCCACCGCCTCCCAGGTCTCCAAGGTCAACGGAGTCACCCGAATGTCACCTCTGGGTACAAGTGCAACCAGTGCCAAAAAGACGCGCGAAGTCAGGCCTTCGCCGTCCAAACCTGTGAGGTACACGGCCACGGTGACGAAGGGGACTGTCACATACACCAAAGCCAAGAGAGAACTGGTCAGGGAAACCAAACCCAATCACCACAGGCCCAGTTCAGCTGTCAACCACACAATCTCAGGGAGAACTGAAAGTAGCAATGCAAAAACCCGCAAACAGGTGCTATCCCTCGGGGGGGTGTCCAGGTCCACCGGGCCCGCCGTCAATGGCCTCAAGGTCAGTGGCAGGTTGAACCCAAAGTCATGCACTAAGGAGGTGGGGGGCCGGCAGCTGCGAGAGGGGCTGCGGAACTCCAAGCGGAGGCTGGAAGAGGCGCCCCTGGCCGACAAGCCGCAGTCGCCCCCCAAGAAGATGAAGGGGGCCGCGGGGCCTGCCGAGGGCGCCGGCAGGAAGGTGGCCCCCGCCCTGGCCCCAGCCGAGAAGGCGCCGCTCGGGGGCCACGGAAAGAAGGAGGTGCCTGAGCGGAGCCTGGAGAGGAACCGGCCGAAGCGGGCAGCGGCCGGCAAGGGCCCGCCGGGCAGACAAGCACACGGCAAGCCAGACGGCGCCCCCTGTGAAAATCGTTCTACCTCGCAATCGGAGCCCCTGCCCCGGCCGCACGAGGGGGCGGCCAAGGCCGAGAAGGGGGCCGGCAGGGCCGGGTGGGCGGCCATGGACGAGATCCCCGTCCTGCGGCCGTCGGCCAAGGAGTTCCACGACCCGCTCGTCTACATCGAGTCGGTGCGCCCTCAGGTGGAGAAGTACGGCATGTGCAGGGTGATCCCGCCCCCGGACTGGCGGCCCGAGTGCAAGCTCAACGACGAGATGCGCTTCGTCACGCAGATCCAGCACATCCACAAGCTGGGCCGGCGCTGGGGCCCCAACGTGCAGCGGCTGGCCTGCATCAAGAAGCACCTCAGATCTCAGGGCATCACCATGGACGAGCTCCCGCTCATAGGTAAGCCCCGGCCCCGCTCCGCCCGGGCCGCGGCGGAGGGCCCCTTCCTGCAGGCGGCGGGGTGCCTGGAGCTGCCGGCCGCCGGGCGGAGGCCACGGGGGTATTGGGAGAGGGGGGCACGGTCACCGCGCCGCGTGTTCGTCGGCCGGGACCGCGGCAGCGAAGTGCTTCAGGCTGGGGTCTTGGCCCGCTGGGAGTCGGCCTCTCAGCGTCCGGAGGCTGGAAATCTGAGAGCAGGCCGTTGGCAGGGCGGGCTGCTCCCGAGGCCTCTCTGCTTGGCTCCTGCCCCGTGTCCCCCTGTGGTCTTTCCTCTGTGCAGGGTTCCTGGCGTCCCCTCCTCCTGCTGTCAGGACACCAGCCTCGCTGGGTCAGGAGCCACCCTGCTGGCCTCATCTCATTTAATTCCCGCTTTGAGGACTGTCTCTGGATATAGACGCAGTCGGCGGGCCTGAGCGGAGGCCCCGGACATACGGCTCTGCGGGTGGGGACATTCCGGCCCACCCAGCGCTCTCCCACCACCCTTCCTCGCGTCTGTTTTCCTGGTGCTGGCTGGGCCCTCTGGGAGCCCACCGGGCCAGGCGCACCGTGGGCCCCGAGGGCAGGCGCAGCCGTGCCCCTCGCCTCAGTGCGGCTTTGTGAACAGGTGCCCTGCTGCCTGTCCCAGCCCCCAGGCAGAGCCCCCGCGCGGCTCCCCGGAGGCCCCAGTTCCCTCGTCTTCTCCTGGTTCTCGCACCTCCGGGATTCGCCCCTTCTGTTGGGGTGACCCGGTTCTGCGGACTGGTGGGCTCACGCGCTCCCCGTCCAGCCCTGGACCCTGGACCCTGGACCCGGGACCGGAGCAGGGCGTGTCCCGGGTCAGGAGGGCAGCGTTGCCAAGGCGGGGGCCGGGCGCTGGCAGTAAGGTTGCTTGCGCGATGGCGGGTTCGCCAGGACTGGCACAGACGAGGATCTCTGTGCTGCAGGAAGGCTCGGCCTGCGATCTGCTGTCGGGGCCGTGGTCGAGGGCGACACGAGGCCGTGGGTGCGGGCGGAGCGGGTGTCGGCTCTCGGGCGCGTGGTGTGGGCTGCGTGGGGGACCCAGGGCCGCAGACCCCGCGGCTGCAGTGGGACGTGCGGGGTCCTCCACCCTGCGGGGACGGGCAGGGCGCTCGGGGGACGGCAGGAGGGCAGCCGAGTCGGTTTCCGGAACGGGATTCCCGGGGCGCCAGAGGCCGCGCGGACGTGTCGCCGAGGGCTGTGGTCCCGCCTGTGGCTGCTGGCGCGGGCGTGCGGCGGCCGAGGAGCGGCGCTGGGGCCTCGCAGGCCTGGGCCTCGGCTCTGAGCTCGCCTCCGCACGGCGTGAGGCCGCTGGTCCCTGTGAAGGGGTTTCCCCGCGTCCACGGAGTGCCGGCTCCTCTCCGGAGGGCGGCGCTGAGTCGCGTCGCGCCCTGGGGTCCTGAGAGCGGGCCGGGCAGCCCGGTGAGGGGCGGCGCACTGGCACGTGCGGGCACTGGGTCAGGTTTTCCCTGCTGCTGGCTTTCAGCAGTTGTCTCCTTTCTGGACGGTTTGTGGTCTGAGCGCTCGGTGTGACGCACCTCCCTCGCCACCTCAGCAAGGCCAGGCAGGTGCCGGCGGCCCCCGGAGACGCCCCGGCCGGGAACAGGGCCTGGACCGCGCTCTGGAATCTCAGGCCTCAGGCCCCCGCCGGCCAAGCTCGGAGCAGGTTTCCTCCTCAACCTCCCGTCTCCTGGCCGTGCTGGCCGGCGGACCCCTCTTCTTGCACAGCTGCCGGGGTGACCCAGTGCTGCCCTCACGAGTCCCGCTGCTTTTCTTTCGTTGCTTACCTAGAAATGTGTCCCTACCTTCCAGAGATACAAGCATGCTTAATGTTTACGATGCTCGCCTGCCACTTTGTGGTATAATTACCTCCCGACAGCCCGTGGACAGTTATTCCGGAAGATTTTCCGTCTTCATTGGTCAGAGGGAGGTTGGTTTTCCAGGCCCGTTGAGATCGTCACGGGTGGGCAGTCAGGCGTACTGGAGTTCGATGTGGTTTGTACAGATTGATCAAGAGCGTGTGAGAACCAGCCCGCAGCCCTCGAGAGAGGCAGCCTCTGGGCGTTGCCGCTGCCGTGGGGGCTGCGGGCGGGGGAGCGGGTGTCGGCTCTCGGGCGCGTGGTGTGGGCTGCGTGGGGGACCCAGGGCCGCAGACCCCGCGGCTGCAGTGGGACGTGCGGGGTCCTCCACCCTGCGGGGACGGGCAGGGCGCTCGGGGGACGGCAGGAGGGCAGCCGAGTCGGTTTCCGGAACGGGATTCCCGGGGCGCCAGAGGCCGCGCGGACGTGTCGCCGAGGGCTGTGGTCCCGCCTGTGGCTGCTGGCGCGGGCGTGCGGCGGCCGAGGAGCGGCGCTGGGGCCTCGCAGGCCTGGGCCTCGGCTCTGAGCTCGCCTCCGCACGGCGTGAGGCCGCTGGTCCCTGTGAAGGGGTTTCCCCGCGTCCACGGAGTGCCGGCTCCTCTCCGGAGGGCGGCGCTGAGTCGCGTCGCGCCCTGGGGTCCTGAGAGCGGGCCGGGCAGCCCGGTGAGGGGCGGCGCACTGGCACGTGCGGGCACTGGGTCAGGTTTTCCCTGCTGCTGGCTTTCAGCAGTTGTCTCCTTTCTGGACGGTTTGTGGTCTGAGCGCTCGGTGTGACGCACCTCCCTCGCCACCTCAGCAAGGCCAGGCAGGTGCCGGCGGCCCCCGGAGACGCCCCGGCCGGGAACAGGGCCTGGACCGCGCTCTGGAATCTCAGGCCTCAGGCCCCCGCCGGCCAAGCTCGGAGCAGGTTTCCTCCTCAACCTCCCGTCTCCTGGCCGTGCTGGCCGGCGGACCCCTCTTCTTGCACAGCTGCCGGGGTGACCCAGTGCTGCCCTCACGAGTCCCGCTGCTTTTCTTTCGTTGCTTACCTAGAAATGTGTCCCTACCTTCCAGAGATACAAGCATGCTTAATGTTTACGATGCTCGCCTGCCACTTTGTGGTATAATTACCTCCCGACAGCCCGTGGACAGTTATTCCGGAAGATTTTCCGTCTTCATTGGTCAGAGGGAGGTTGGTTTTCCAGGCCCCGTTGAGATCGTCACGGGGTGGGCAGTCAGACGTACTGGAGTTCGATGTGGTTTGTACAGATTGATCAAGAGACGTGTGAGAACCAGCCCGCAGCCCTCGAGAGAGGCAGCCCTCTGGGGCGTTGCCGCTGCCTGGGTGTCCGGGTGGTGAGAATAAGCTGCCTCGTGTGTGTGCACGCGCGCAGGTGTGCATGTTGAAGGTGCTGGGAAAGGAATCGAGACCGACAGCGTAGGCTGTGTGGGGTTTCTCATGGCACAGCTCTCGTGGCGACGCTGGGCTGGCGAGGTGGCCTGCCACCCCCAGCAGGCAAGCCCCGCTCCCCGTCCCCCCGGCCCCCACCCGCCTCCCGGCGCGTGAAGGGGGTGCACCCTGCTCCAGGGCACGCGGGACTCTGCCTCCCCAGGGAGCTGCAAGGCCGCCTCTCCTCCCGTGCGGGCCCCTGTCCGAGTGTCCCCTCCTCGGGGCCCCTGCCCTGACTGCCCTCCTAACCTGGTCAGCCTCAGCCCGCCCTGCCTCTCTGTCCTCCTGCCCCCACAGTGGTCCTGGCCCACCTCTGGGACGGGATGGTCCCGTGCTCTGCCCGGACCCCGCGCCTGGAGGTCCCCCAGCACGTGGGACGCCTGTGGGCTCTGGCGGGGCAGAGGGTGGTCTTGCTCACGGGCCTTCTCACACACGGACCCTGTGCTTCCCCCCACCATCCCAGGAGGCTGTGAGCTCGACCTGGCCTGCTTTTTCCGGCTGATTAACGAGATGGGCGGCATGCAGCAGGTGACGGACCTCAAAAAATGGAACAAACTCGCAGACATGCTGCGCATCCCCAGAACCGCCCAGGACCGGCTGGCCAAGCTCCAGGAGGCCTACTGCCAGTACCTGCTCTCCTACGACTCCCTGTCGCCCGAGGAGCACCGGCGGCTGGAGAAGGAGGTGCTGATGGAGAAGGAGAGCCTGGAGCGGCGCAAGGGGCCCCTGGAGGGCCACGCGGAGCAGGACTGCGGCCGCTTCCACCCGCTGCCCCGCTTCGAGCCCAAGAACGGGCTCCTCAACGGCGCGGCCCACAGGAACGGCTTCCGCGGCAAGCTGAAGGAGGTGGGCCCCACGCAGCTCAAGACGGGCCGGCGGCGTACTGGAGTTCGATGTGGTTTGTACAGATTGATCAAGAGACGTGTGAGAACCAGCCCGCAGCCCTCGAGAGAGGCAGCCCTCTGGGGCGTTGCCGCTGCCTGGGTGTCCGGGTGGTGAGAATAAGCTGCCTCGTGTGTGTGCACGCGCGCAGGTGTGCATGTTGAAGGTGCTGGGAAAGGAATCGAGACCGACAGCGTAGGCTGTGTGGGGTTTCTCATGGCACAGCTCTCGTGGCGACGCTGGGCTGGCGAGGTGGCCTGCCACCCCCAGCAGGCAAGCCCCGCTCCCCGTCCCTCCCGGCCCCACCCGCCTCCCGGCGCGTGAAGGGGGTGCACCCTGCTCCAGGGCACGCGGGACTCTGCCTCCCCAGGGAGCTGCAAGGCCGCCTCTCCTCCCGTGCGGGCCCCTGTCCGAGTGTCCCCTCCTCGGGGCCCCTGCCCTGACTGCCCTCCTAACCTGGTCAGCCTCAGCCCGCCCTGCCTCTCTGTCCTCCTGCCCCCACAGTGGTCCTGGCCCACCTCTGGGACGGGATGGTCCCGTGCTCTGCCCGGACCCCGCGCCTGGAGGTCCCCCAGCACGTGGACGCCTGTGGGCTCTGGCGGGGCAGAGGGTGGTCTTGCTCACGGGCCTTCTCACACACGGACCCTGTGCTTCCCCCCACCATCCCAGGAGGCTGTGAGCTCGACCTGGCCTGCTTTTTCCGGCTGATTAACGAGATGGGCGGCATGCAGCAGGTGACGGACCTCAAAAAATGGAACAAACTCGCAGACATGCTGCGCATCCCCAGAACCGCCCAGGACCGGCTGGCCAAGCTCCAGGAGGCCTACTGCCAGTACCTGCTCTCCTACGACTCCCTGTCGCCCGAGGAGCACCGGCGGCTGGAGAAGGAGGTGCTGATGGAGAAGGAGAGCCTGGAGCGGCGCAAGGGGCCCCTGGAGGGCCACGCGGAGCAGGACTGCGGCCGCTTCCACCCGCTGCCCCGCTTCGAGCCCAAGAACGGGCTCCTCAACGGCGCGGCCCACAGGAACGGCTTCCGCGGCAAGCTGAAGGAGGTGGGCCCCACGCAGCTCAAGACGGGCCGGCGGCGACTCTTTGCTCAGGAAAAGGAGGTGGTGGAGGAGGAGGAGGACAAGGGCGTCCTCAGCGACTTCCACAAGTGTATATATAAGGTAGGGCCGTGGGCGGGGCGTGCGCGGGGCGCCGCCGGCCGGCTCTGGGCGCGCCCCTCGTGGACGGTGGCTGCAGCCCGGGGGGCCGCGTCTGGATGAGGCCCCGGCACCTGGCCAGAGGGGGCTCTTGCCCGCTCTGGCCTTGGGCGTCCTCTTCATTAAATGTGTGCGTGCACACGTGTGCATGTGAGCACGCGTGCCAGCCCGCGTTCCGGAGGCCAGGGCTGGCTGGGGCTCCTCGTACATGCAGGGCCCAAGCCCTCCGCAGCCCCCGACCACCCCGCCCCGCTCTGCCGGCTCCCGTCCGTCTCGACGCCTCTCACGGGCAGGGGGTGGTCGAGGGTCCTGCTTCTGCCCCCGTCGTGACCCACCCAGCCGTGCTGAGGACCGCCTCCCGGGGCAGCCGGGCGGCGTCTTGGCGTCTCCCTGCCGGGCAGCCTGGCTGTCCCCAGAGCCGCAGAGCTGTGTGGGTGTCGATGCTTCGGCCACGGGCCGGGCCCCTCCCTCAGAGGCTGCGCCCGGAGGTCGCCTCCGGGCAGCGCTCAGCCTCCGTCCTCGGCTTGGCTGGTGTCCCCTCCTTGCTGGAGAGACCCCGCTTGCCTGGAGCTTTTCCTTTGACTGGACCCAGGATGGCGGGTCCCGCGTTTACGTGGCCTCAGGCTGGCGGGCGAGGGGTGCTCCGTGGCAGCCGTGTGCACCGAGGGCCTGGGGGCTCGAGGCTCCGGGTCCTGAGCCCCCTCAGCATCTGCGAGCGTTGACTCTTGTGTTGAGTTACAGACACCCGGCTTTAGTTGACACAAAATCAGGCCTTGCCTAGTGGTTACAATTTATTTTGTGACGAAAGGCAGGTAAGAAGTTTGGGCTCGAGAGCAGTTTCTCTGTTAGTCAGGGGCCCCGTCACAGGGCTGGGGATGAACAGGGCCTGTGAGCCGCCTGCCCTGCCCGGCCTTCGGGCGCCAAGGGCCGGCCCGCCCAGGCCCGCCGCGCTGTCGGTGGGGACGCCCCGGCATCGCCCTGCTCGGCGGCCCTGCCCCGGTGCCGGCTCGTCGCACGTGGGGCCCGTCCCGGCTCTTTTGTGGGAGGCCAAGTTCCCGGGCAGCGTGGCAGCGTCACGAGGGCAGGGACGTTGTCTGTCTGAGCACGGCTGTATCTGCAGCCCCTCGCACTGGGCCTGGCGTGCAGGAGGTGCTCAACATGCGCTCGGCCGTCTGGGGACGAGCGTGCGCGGGCAGGGCGAGTGGAGGGCTTGCCTGCCGGATGGCGTGTGTCCTCGCCACAGCCCTCCCAGGGGGCGCAGGTGGGAGTGTCCTGGGAGGGGTGCCGGGGTGGTTGGTGCCAGTGTCGGACACTCTGCGGACCCGTGGGCCCTCCACAGAGGCGGGCACGGGGAGCCGTGCCTGTGGAGAGGAGGGCGGGGTCCCCCCGTCCCCTGCAGACCCCCGAGGCCAGGGTGCTCGTCGGGCCAGGGCTGCCATGGGGACCCTGAGGGCGGCTGTCGGTGTCACCGCAGTTTCTCTCCCAGGGTCTCCCGTCCCGTGTGCCAGCCGGTGGCCGTCTTGGAGCTGTTGGTTCCTCCCCTGACGGCGGTCTCTCCCCCTGCCTCTTCCCACGGGGCCCCTGCGCCCGGGCGCTGGCTCTCCACGGGGCTCCCGCGGGCGCTCCTTCTGCCGGCGGAGGGCTTGGGCCAGGCTGCGATGGTCGGGGGTCGTCGTACCCCGCCCAGAGGGGCCTCCTCCGGGGGTGCTGGCTCAGGACCCCACCTGCTCGCTGCACAGGGGCTCCTGACAGGGCGACCCCGCTCTGCGGTCCCACTGCTGCTGCTTCTCAAGTTCGACTCTTGTCTTTGTTTCCTTTTCAGGGAAGGTCTGTTTCTTTAACAACTTTTTACCGAACGGCAAGAAATATCATGAACATGTGCTTCAGCAAGGAGCCCGCACCAGCTGAAATCGAGGTGCGTGAGCGGGGAGGCGGGCAGCAAGGGCTCCTGCCCATCCTCTGGGACCCGGGGGTGGCCAGAAGTTTCAGCTCATGTTGACCTGAACTTGTTTGGGTTGCAAAGGGCGTAAGGGGAAGAGAATATCTCCCCGGGTCTCCTCGACTCCCCTGGAGCAGGGGGAGCCCCAAGAGAGCCCTGCCCAGCCGGCCACCGCTCACTCTTTCTCACCCTGCCCTCCAGCAGCGATGGCCGGGGGAGTCCCAAGAGGCCCCCTGCCTGGCCGGCCGCCGCTCACCCCGTCTCACCCTGTCCTCCTGGTGCTGTTATGCAGGAGAATGCTTGGAGGCCCTGGAAACCACACACGTGCTTTTTCCTCTCTCCTGTGTTTTATTTAATGGGATTGGCCTTTGCTGTTTTTGTGCTTCTGCCCACCCTGTGCCAACCAGCTGCGTGAGGCTGGAGACACGCGAGCAGGGCTTTGCCCCCGCCGGCCAGGGGCGGGGTTCCGGGTGAGCAGGGACAGAGGGACAGAGCCGGGTCTGCCCGCCTCCCCCGTGGCTCCCGGGGCCCGGCGCCCGTGGGCCTGTCCGGACAGGGCAGACGTGCTCCGGTGGAGCAGGGTGCGGGGCATGACCCCGGCGTCCGGTCAGCAGCTGCTCTCAGACCACGGGTCTTTCCTCACGGTCTCCATGCCGCCTCCTGTCAGTGAGACCAAGCGGAGCGCCGCGCGCCCCGGCCGCGATTGGACCAGAGGTCCTGGGAGCGGGCCTTCCAGGACCGCCTGCGTCGCCGGGGCGGCCGGCCCCGGCCTCCGTGCTGTGTGCCGCCCACCTCTGATGGCTGCCGTCGCACGTCCGGGAGCGCAGGCCTGGCTCCGTGCTCGATGCGTTCAGTGTTTGTTTCGCCATTGTCGTGGCTTTTGGGCGCCAGGTCTGTGCTCTGGACGGCGTCTGTGAACGCCGCGCAGCGGGCGAGAGGCCTGGCTTGGCTTTGCTATTTTCTTTTTTTTTTCTTCTTCTTCTTATTTTTTTTTTTTTTTTACTATTAATAGTTGTGTAATATTTGAACACGAAAGGAAGATTTGCCAAAATTCAGACGTTTAGTCTTAAGCGTGGCTAACTTCTGGATGCTACCCAAGGGGCTGGGCCCTCTGCTTGGTCCAGGTGGAGGTCCCCCGCATAGCGGACAGTCCGCGTCCTCCCCGTTAGCTGTATTCCCTCAGCACGAGGTGGAGCCAGGCAGAGGGCCGGCGGGACTGGCCTGGACCTGTCTCCTGCCTGCAGGGAGCCTGGGCATCTGAGCTGTCCAGTTTCTTCTTGCCGGGGGCCTCTGGCTGGTCCCTGGTGTAGCAGCCGCCCCCCAGGGTCAGCGCTGACACGGGGGCCAGGCTTCGTGAAGCGCAGTCAGTCACAGGGCTGTGGGGAAGCGGGTTGGCCGGGCCGGGGGGTGGTTCTGGGCTTCAGCAGTGATGACGGAAGACACAGCCTCTGAGCAGGGCCCCGGCCTCTCCGACCCGCTTTGGCCCCTTCAGGGCATGCCCACCCTGCCCCATCGGTTTCATTGGTGGGGTCACAGCCTGGCGGCGGGGTGTTCCCTCCTCTTGTTGGGGTGCTCCCTCCTCTTGTTGGGGTGAGCCGCCTGTCTGCCAGAGGCCCGCCTGGGGGCGCTGTCGCCACGCCTGCGGTGGGTGGAGGGGCTCAGCTTCCTTCCTGGGTCACTTTCCCCCTCCCTTTCCCATCAGTGATCTTTAATTGTCGTGAAATAGATATGACATTTACCACCGTAGCCATTGTCAAGTGCAGTCCAGTGGCCCTGAAGTCCAGTCACATTTCATCGCGTGACCACTCACCCCCACCCTCTTCCAGGACTTTTCCGTCTTCCCAGACTGAAGGTCGGCTCTGTTAGTCCCGGCGGCGTCCCCGCCACCCCGCCGGCACACCCAGACTTCTCTCTGGGACTCTGCCCCGAGTCCCTCGTGGGGATGGAACCAGTCCTCGTTCTTCTGAGACTGGCCGCCTCCACTGAGCGATGCCCTCAGGGTCCATCTGTGCGGTCGCGTGTCGGGGTCTCCTGAGTGGCATTCGGTGGACAGCATGGCTTGTGCTCAGCCGTGTGTCCATCGTGGCCCCGGCTGCCGTGGCCTTGGGTGCGCGGGGCTGGAGCGGCTCTGCAGCCCGGGCCGCGAGGTGCTGACGGCCCCTCTCCCGCAGCAAGAGTACTGGAGGCTCGTGGAGGAGAAGGACTGCCACGTGGCCGTGCACTGCGGCAAGGTGGACACCAACACCCACGGCAGCGGCTTCCCGGTGGGAAAATCAGAGCCGTTTTCAAGGTAACGTCGCGGCCCTGCGCGTGCGCCGGGACTGGGCGGCGGCTCTGCGTGCCGGCCCCTGAGGCCCCTGTGCTTTTCCCCGCAGACACGGATGGAACCTCACCGTCCTCCCCAATAACACAGGCTCCATCCTGCGTCACCTCGGTGCTGTGCCTGGTAAGCCCGCCGAGGGACGGGGCTGGGGTCCGCGGGGTGCAGAGAGCACTGGGGTTGCTAGAGAAGGGACAGGAGTCAGGTCACAGTTGGAGTCAGTGAAAATGTGGAAAGGTGAACCACGTCGCAGATGGGGAAGTTGTGGAGACACTCGGGTCAGGTTTCCACCCGGCCTTTGCAGAGCTGACCTGACTCCTGGGCGCTGCTGCCTCGCAAGGTGGGAGGGGGCCAGGTGTCCTGGGTGCTGCGGGCATTGAGGGCGGGGCCCCTGGAGCAGGTGGCCCGGGAGCCTCCCGGCTGTGGGGAGGGCTTGCTCCAAACACGGCTGCGCTTGGCCCCCCGGGGGGGGGCCCTGGCACTCGTGAAATAGATATGACATTTACCACCGTAGCCATTGTCAAGTGCAGTCCAGTGGCCCTGAAGTCCAGTCACATTTCATCGCGTGACCACTCACCCCCACCCTCTTCCAGGACTTTTCCGTCTTCCCAGACTGAAGGTCGGCTCTGTTAGTCCCGGCGGCGTCCCCGCCACCCCGCCGGCACACCCAGACTTCTCTCTGGGACTCTGCCCCGAGTCCCTCGTGGGGATGGAACCAGTCCTCGTTCTTCTGAGACTGGCCGCCTCCACTGAGCGATGCCCTCAGGGTCCATCTGTGCGGTCGCGTGTCGGGGTCTCCTGAGTGGCATTCGGTGGACAGCATGGCTTGTGCTCAGCCGTGTGTCCATCGTGGCCCCGGCTGCCGTGGCCTTGGGTGCGCGGGGCTGGAGCGGCTCTGCAGCCCGGGCCGCGAGGTGCTGACGGCCCCTCTCCCGCAGCAAGAGTACTGGAGGCTCGTGGAGGAGAAGGACTGCCACGTGGCCGTGCACTGCGGCAAGGTGGACACCAACACCCACGGCAGCGGCTTCCCCGGTGGGAAAATCAGAGCCGTTTTCAAGGTAACGCCGCGCCCTGCGCGTGCGCCGGGACTGGGCGGCGGCTCTGCGTGCCGGCCCCTGAGGCCCCTGTGCTTTTCCCCGCAGACACGGATGGAACCTCACCGTCCTCCCCAATAACACAGGCTCCATCCTGCGTCACCTCGGTGCTGTGCCTGGTAAGCCCGCCGAGGGACGGGGCTGGGGTCCGCGGGGTGCAGAGAGCACTGGGGTTGCTAGAGAAGGGACAGGAGTCAGGTCACAGTTGGAGTCAGTGAAAATGTGGAAAGGTGAACCACGTCGCAGATGGGGAAGTTGTGGAGACACTCGGGTCAGGTTTCCACCCGGCCTTTGCAGAGCTGACCTGACTCCTGGGCGCTGCTGCCTCGCAAGGTGGGAGGGGGCCAGGTGTCCTGGGTGCTGCGGGCATTGAGGGCGGGGCCCCTGGAGCAGGTGGCCCGGGAGCCTCCCGGCTGTGGGGAGGGCTTGCTCCAAACACGGGCTGCGCTTGCTGGGCCCTGGACCGCAGGCGCCTGGCGGGAGGGAAGGGCACCTGTGCTCTTAGCCTCGAGGCCCACTGGCCAGCATCAGGGTCCTGTTCCCTGGGCTTCGTGCTTCCTGCCGTGAGTCACTAGTTAAGATGTTTTCTCACTACTGCTTGTTAAGACTGTCTTTGGTCTTGGTTCCTGTGAGAAGCAGGAGAGAGTGAGTACCTTCTCACTGAGATCTGTCTGGTTTTGAATCCTGTTTCTTCCTTTTTACTGTTGGGGGAGAAGGTGCGGTTTCTCCTGCTGTCACGCTGAGACGTCGCTCTTGGTCTTCCCCCGTCCCCTCTGTTTCAGGAGTGACAATTCCCTGGCTGAATATCGGCATGGTCTTTTCTACCTCATGCTGGTCTCGAGACCAAAACCACCTCCCTTACATTGACTACTTACACACGGGTGCTGACTGCATTTGGTGAGTCGCCGGCCCGCGCCCCTCTCACCGCCGAGGGCGGGTGGGCTTCCGCGAGTCTGGCCCGCGTTCCCGGCCGGGGCCGCGCCGTGGCAGGTGGAGCTGGTGGGGAGTGTCTTAGTTTGCTCCCGTGTTGAGCGAGGTTGAGCCTCTCTTCCTCGGCTTGTTGGCTGTCTTTCTTTCCAGTTGCCTGCTAATCCGGGGCTTTTCTTCTGTGAGGTTTCCCCCCCAGGAGTTATTGATTTCCAAGAGTCCGTTTCTTTTTTTTCTTTTCACGGCTTCGTTTATTAAACCGTGAACCTTTTTACCCACAGAAAGGATAAACCAACAAAGTGATGCCGAATTTACTATCATTTATTAATTCTTACTAAATGGTGTGTTGAGACAAACATCCCCACTTACAAGCTCTCTTCTGATGAGACTCTGAAATACCAAGTAATCTAAGCACAACCAGACCACTAATACAACTGACAATTTATCAAACTTTTTACACTCTGAAAACAAGAACTACTTAGTTAATCATCTCCACGAGACTTTACAGTAAGTTATTACATGTTTCCCCTGATAGGTTATAAGACAAACTACCCAGGTCGCCTGAGTTTTTAAAGTGTGTTTGCTTTGCCCGCTTGCGTGACTGGTACGGGCGTGAGTCCAGGTGGCAGCACGGAGGCGGGCGCGGGAGTCGGTGTCACGCTCGCTGCTGCAGCGAGAAGCAGCGAGGGCCGAGCAGGTGGCTGACCGGGGTGGCGTCCTGTCACCAGCCAGCTCCTCTCTCGCGTGGACTGTTCTCTCCGCGGCCTCAGGGTGGGCGTCTTCAGCGTCTCCCGGTCCACCCACGGCCGAGAGGGTCGGCTCCCTGGAGGTGGAGGTCCTGCCTTTGGGGGTGTGGGAGTTTGTTTCCCGGCGCCCTGCCTGGTCCCCGCACGGGTCCCTCACCGTCAGGCTCCCCAGCCCCGATCCGAGCTGGCTCTGGAAGTCCTTTGTTGACGGCAGCAGATGGGAAATACAATCAGCTGTCCTGTTGTCTGACGGGCTGCCGGCACCGCCTCCGTCCCACACCAGCTACGTGTATTGTCCTCGTGGGGTGATTAGCTCCTTTATTAAAATAAAGTAAGTCCCAGAGCGGACGATCCTGCTCCAGGGAGCCGGTGTCAGCAGTGGCCCCCTCTCCACGACTCCCCCGGCCGTGGCGCCGCGTGGGCGTGGAGGCAGGCGGGCCCTGTGCTTGGTCTTCGCGGGGGGCCGCTGTGCCGGCGGTGCGGAGGGAGGGCAGCCGTCCGCACGGTCTGGGCGTGTGTGGTCGCTCCGCGGGGCGCTGCTGAGCCCACTGTCCAGTTCCCCGGAGAGCCAGACGCGGCTGCTCGCCGAAGGCGGAGCGTGAGGCTCAGGCCCTGCGGGGTGACGGGGCGGCAGCGCACGGCCTGGAGCCGAGTGAGCGCTGAGCCAGAGGCAGGGAACGCGCGGCTGCGCGCCGTGGAGACGGGTCCCTGGAGCCTCACTGCCCGTGGGAGCGGAGGCCGGATGGGCTCAGAGGACTCCGTGGCGTGTGGCTCTTCTTACACACGTGAGTGAGGTTAGACATTCTCCGTGTAAATCACCAGTCAGTAATGGAACAGGTTGGCAGTGAAGTGATGTCTAAGGAGCCTTGACGGGTGATGGTGTCCTCCCGCAGCCCCCAGACTGCAGCGGGGAGGGCCCAGGAAAGGGGGCCCGGAGGAGGCTGTGCGCACCTGCCCGGGCCTGGACCGCTGGCACAGCGTCTCATGAGCTCTCGGTGACAGGTGTGTCCCTGCTAGGTCCTCCTGGGACAGAGAGCGGTAATTCCCTTTCCCTTGGTCCCTCGATCACGCTGAGGGTCCCGATGGCGCTAGTGGAACCCAGGCCACGTCTTCTGCCCCCATCGCTCTGGGCTCCTTGGCTCCAGCCAGAAGGGAGCGTGTGGTCTGAGCCCCACCCTTGCCCGACACAGGCCTTGCGATGTGAGTTCCCCTGCTTGTCCGTGGAGCCCACCCTGAGTCCTGGACCTGCAGCGTCCCCCGCCTGCTAGAGAAGAGTCAGCTGCCAGCCCGATCACGAGTCTCGGCTCAGGAGGCTCGGGAGAGGCCGTTGAGTCTGCATCGGTGTCTGGATTTGATTCATGGGGGCTTTTGAGCATCTGGTTTTGGTTTGAAGGCTTCTTGGCCCTTGCGTAGGTCAGATCCGTACGAAGTGAGCGTGCGCGTCGGCTGGAGCGGCCGCAGTTGGCTGCGTGGTGCAAGCGGCAGGGTTGCCCCGCGACACCCGGGACCACTTGGGAGCACGCCCGCCTCCCCGCCTGCACCCACGGCCGGTTTCCAGGCTGCTGTTCGCTCCTCTCTCTGAGGGAGTGTGGAGGGTCCTTGCCAATGGCTTCTGCCCTGGTTCCCAACCGCCCAGGTATTGCATTCCTGCTGAGGAGGAGAAGAAGCTGGAGCACGTGGTGCACACCCTGCTGCAAGCCAATGGCACCCCCGGCCTGCAGATGCTCGAGAGCAACGTCATGGTAGGCGACGTGCGTGGCTGGGGCGGGAGGGGCTCTTGGGCGGCATGGCCCACGCTGTGGGGACCGCACCCCCTTGGCTGACCTGCCCCACAGAGCCAGAGGACAAGGGAAAACAAATCCTCTGGGGATCCATCATAAGGAGAATGAAAACCCAACTGAATTGTCCTTTTCTCCTTACAAAGGATGCAGGGCTCCTGCCCATGGGGACCCATGGCTCTGTCAGGCTTCTCTGGCCTTTGCTGGCCCGCTGGGGTCTCCTCTCCCTCTTGAGCCCGCCTCCCCGTGCCAAGTGCACCGACCCCAGTCCAGCCTGGCCGTGCAGGGGCCTCGGGGCCTGCTGGCCGGGGCTGTGCGATCCCAGCAGCCACGCCCGCGTCTAAGTCATTGCTTGTGGGCCTGGATCAGTTTAGAACTTCTTCCTCCTCCACTTAGGAATCACGTCTTTTTATTTTCTAAAGGAGAAACAAAACATCTTTTAATATGGAACACGATCTATGATCAGAGCAGCCCGAAGCCCGGATGCCCACCTGGGCGGCCATTGCCGGCTGCCCTCACAGGAAGAGCCCGGGGTGGTGGGAGGCCGGGCCGGGAGTGGCCTGTGGGCGCGCGGCTCACCCCGCCTCTCCGCAGATCTCTCCGGAGGTGCTGTGCAGGGAGGGGATCAAGGTGCACAGGACGGTGCAGCAGAGCGGCCAGTTCGTCGTCTGCTTCCCGGGATCCTTCGTGTCCAAAGTGTGCTGCGGCTACAGCGTCTCTGAGACCGTGCACTTCGCCACCACGCAGTGGACGAGCATGGGCTTCGAGACGGCCAAGGTGGGCGGGCGGCCCCTCCGCAGACCTCCTTCCGTCCTTGTGTCGGAGTCCGTAGATACAGTGGATTTCGGACAGTCTGGGAGCCCTGGGCCGGCTGAGAGGTTTTTGTGGGGAAGGAAAGTTTTTAGCGGCTTGTTGGCCTCGTGAAAGCTGGGGCGCGGTGTTAGTGACCCGCTGCGGTCCTGGGCCAAGGGTGTTTAAGGCCGACACTGCCCTTGGCTGGTGAGCGCCTGGCCTCTGCTGTCTTCCTCCAGGGAGACAAGACATTGTGTGATTTTCCACCAGTTTGAATCCAAATGGAGTTCAGAATTTGAATGTTCCAGTAGCGCTCCCTCCCCAGTGAAGAAAACCTTTGGCAGCTCCTAGCTGTGAGAACCTGCTCTGAAGGGACGTGCCTGCCTTTCAGGAGATGAAGCGTCGCCATATAGCTAAGCCATTCTCGATGGAGAAGTTGCTCTACCAGATCGCACAAGCGGAAGCGAAGAAAGAAAACGGCCCTACCCTCAGTACCATCTCAGCCCTTCTGGACGAGCTCAGGTACCACAGGCCCCCGGGGCCAGGTCCGGCCGCTGGGCCTCTGGGGCTCCGTGGGGCCGGGTGGGGGTGCAGCCAGTACTTCATGGGAGATCGCTGGCCTCCCACTCGCTCTCAGCCGGCAAAGGAGACGTCAGGGCCTGGCTCTTCGGCTTTGTTTCCTGATGTGCCGACAATGCAGGGGGTCCACCCTCCTTGTGGGAAAGGACCAGAGACAGCTGCCGAGCCCCTGGCCCACGGGTCCTCAGAGCACCCCGCCAAGGAGAGGGCCCTGGGGAGAGGCAGGAATTGAAGTGACCATCCGCCTGGCCGCCTGCCTCAGATGGTGCCTTGGCTGCCTCCTCCAGGAGGCCCGGTGGAACTGCCGGACAGCGCCCGGCCTCCACGCGCTCACTGAACCCACGCTGACCGTGATGGCGGATAGTGCTGTGTCGTCCTTGGCGCGGGCGAGGGCCCTTGGCAGGCACTCGGGCGCTTTGCCGTGAGCCCTGAGCTGACTGCAGGCAAAGTCTGGCCATCCGAGAGGCCCTGAGGCTTCTCTGGCCTTTTGACTTTGGACGCAGGTCCCCAGCTGGGGAAGCTCACCCTGGAGGTCGCGTGGCCCGGCCCCCTGGGTCCTCTGACCGCGTGTGTCCGCAGGGATACGGAGCTACGGCAGCGGCAGCAGCTGTTCGACGCCGGCCTGCACTCCTCCGCCCGCTACGGCAGCCACGACGGCAGCAGCACTGTGCCCGACGGCAAGAAGAAGCCGCGGAAATGGCTGCAGCTGGAGACCTCCGAGAGGCGGTGCCAGGTCTGCCAGCACCTGTGCTACCTGTCGATGGTGAGTGCTCGCCTCCCCAGAGCCAGCGGGGCTCCCCGTCCCGCGCCTCCCCCGCGGGCGCCCGCGGCTTCCCGTCTCGCGCCCGCGGCTCTAAGCTGCTGCTCAGCCGCAGGGCTGGTCGCACCGCCCCGAGAGCGCGAGCTCCCGTCGCCGGCCCTGGCTGGGGGCTGCCGCCGTCCCGCCCGTCTGCCTGCCTCCTTGGTCGCTCCCCTGCCTCCGCGAGGGGCTTGTCCTCGCCAGCCTGGGCTGAGCCAGGTGCCCGTGCTGCTGCGCCCACCTCGGCCAGCTGGGGCGTGCAGTCGCGCCTCCCTCGGCAGTGGCCCCGACCCACGGCCTCGGCGGGGCCCCCGCCCGCCCCCCGCCCGCGTGGAGTCCCCTCCAGAGGAGACGCCTCACGGGAAGGGCCGGCGTGGCGTTCCACCCGCGCCTCCCGCCGGCCTCCCGGGGCGGGCGTGCGCCCGAGGTCTGGCTCCTTGGTCTCCTGGCCGTGTGTGCTGTGACCGTGATGCTTCCTCCCCCCGTGTCCTCGGCACCTGCCCAGCTGCCCTGCAGGGAGAAGGGGCCGCGCCCGCCGAGGGAGGTCGGGGCGCTGAGAAGCGAGCGGGGGCGCCGCCCGCACAGCAGTGTCTCTCCTCACAGGTGCAGAGGCGGGAAGCCCGGGCAGAGGCCTCGCCGGGGCGGGTTTCCTCTGAGGCCCCCCTTGGCTTGCAGGTGTCCACTTCCCCCAGTCCTAGGGGCTTTCCTCCACGAGCTTCTGTGCCTTAATCTCTTTGATTATCTCCTATCTCTTCTTAACTCTCCTGATTATCTCTTTGAAGCTATTTGCATGTATAGGACCTCCTGAGTTACTGAGGGTTGGAACTTCACTGTCTCATTGTGAGGAGGGGATAATAATCAGCTCATAACAACCCCCCCTCCCATTTTACGTATTTTCTTCTTTTAGCTTTCTTTTCCCAGAGGCTTTTTTAAAAATGCAATCAAGAACCATGCTGTCTTTAAAACAAACAAGTCATAACAGTGTCCCCAGATCTTAAAAATATTTTGTGAATGTCACTTACAAAAGCTGCATCGTCCTGGGCCTGCTGTGGGAGGTTCTCGTGGGAAACAGTGATCGTGCCTTTCCCAGGATGTCTGTGACCCTGTGCGGCCCTCACCCCTTCCCACGGGGTCCGAGGCTGGCATGGCGTGGGCTTGTCCCTTAGAAAACAGCACCCTGAGCATGCTCACCAGGATTTCTTAGCCTTAAAAAGCAGCGATCTTGAATTCATGGGTAAAGATTGAGGCCTTCCTTATACACGCCTTTCACTAGTTAGGTTACTAAGGGGTTTGTGCATTTCTGTTCACTGCTTCATACTTGTGTCTCTCTCCATCCTCAGCTCTGAGTGATCTTTCTGCCCCTAAGTGTCATTTCCCTGTGCCTACAGCTTGTTTCCTTGTCTTTGCTTAGAAACACCAAAGACAGGAAACCTAGCTCTTTTCCTTGAGCTCTTGTGAAAAAGCCTGTGACGCTCTTGCTTCTGGGGCATTGAGGCAGCATTTCCCGTTGCGCACAGAGCAAGGCCAGGCCAGGGCTGGGGTGAGGACGCCCGTGCACATGGCCCTGAGCCTCGGCGGGGCCTCAGCCCGTCCCGGGGGAGCCCGCCTGGCCGCTGCGGCCCGGAGCCCTGGGCTTGGGCGCCTGGGATCAGGGGCCGTTGCTGCTGGGAGTGCGCACAGAGGTGCCGGCTCCTGGGGCGGCGGAACCAGATGGACGGACCGGGCCCCTAGAGGGCAGGAGACGTTGTCTCAGACGTCCAGGGAGTGACCCTCCTGGCACCTTTTACACCCCGGGAGGCTCTGAACCAAAAGTCTCAGGAGCCCTCAGGGCCCACAGCCCCGACCCCAGGCTCTGACCTCTGGCAGGGCAGGGCAGACGCCCGGAGGGCCTTGAGGACACCCTGGGGTGCCGCCGAGGGAGGGTCCCTGGCGTCCTGGGTGAAGGTCCCGGTGACTTGTTTTTGCATCCGTGTCCTATGGTTCTGGGTCGTGGACACCTCAGGCCCGGGCTGTGGCCTCCTCACTCTGCTTTTGGGCACCCGCCTCCGGCTGTGGACCCCACGTCCTCTCAGCCCCGGCGCCTCTCGCCCGCAGGTGGTGCAGGAGAACGAGAACGTGGTCTTCTGCCTCGAGTGCGCCCTGCGCCACGTGGAGAAGCAGAAGTCCTGCCGCGGCCTGAAGCTCATGTACCGCTACGACGAGGTCAGTGCCCCCGCGCGGCGCCCCCCGCCGCGGGCTCTGGTCGTGGGCGCAGCCTGCCTGGCTGGAGCCCGACGCGCTGGGAAAGCCGCTCTTCGGGCCGAGACGAGGGGCGGGCGGGCTCGGCTGGGGCGCGACGGCCTGGAGAGAGCGGGAGCCGAGGCTGGAGGGACCTGCGTCCTCGCCACGCTCCGTGTCCCAGCGCCCTCGGCTCTGCCGTTCCCGTTTCCACCTCTGCCCGCGGGTCCCGAGGTCACGCACCCCTCTGACAGGCAGGGGCAGCGCCGTCACCTCTAGCCAGGGCACATCCCGAGGGGAGAGCACAGGAGAGACTGGACTCCAGCCAGAGTTGCTGCTGGTGCCGGTTGGTAGGGCCAGGGCTCCTCCCTCCCTCCGGGCCAAGGGCTGCTTCCCGGGCCCCGGGCCAAGGCCGTGGGCCGCCTGTCCTCAGAGAAGCCCAGTGCTGAGGCTCGGACAGCCCGGGAGCCTTCCTGCCTGGGGCCCCGGGAGTCTCTGGGATGCGCAGGGACAGGGTCTGCGCCCCCCGTCTGCATCAGGGTCCCTCCCTGCCGCCGTGCCTCCCTCCTGTGTGTCTGCGGGCACAGCCTGTGAGCTGAGCAGCCCTGCTGGGGTCCGTTCAGCGGGGTGAGAGCCCGAGGAGCTCGCAGGCCCATCTGCACCCGGGGCAGACCCAGAGACTTGCTCCCTGCTCCCGACGCTTCCACTTCCACTTATGTCCCCGTTACACGCTTTCTGAAAACCCCAGTCACCCCCAGAGCAGGTCCCCGTGAAGCGCCACCTGTGTGGCTGGTCTCCGCCGTCCGTTAGGTACAGGTGGGCGCTGCCGTCAGCCGCCGGGAGCACCCAGAGCTCTGCCCGCAGCGGCTGGCACGTGGGTCCCGTCGCTCGCGTGTGTCCCTTGTGCTTCCAGGCTGCTGTGTGGTCGTGGTTTCCGATCCTGCACAAGTGTGAGCTCCTGGACGCGTGGCCCTGGCAGCTTCTATGCCTTGACCACCCTGGAGTCCTTCTTGGGGTCACCTGGGAGACCGCTGAAGGCACCCTGTTGCCCCTCCTGCCCCAACGCTTTTTCGTACCGCCACGACGAGGTCAGTGCCCCCGCGCGGCGCCCCCCGCCGCGGGCTCTGGTCGTGGGCGCAGCCTGCCTGGCCGGAGCCCGACGCCCTGGGAAAGCCGCTCTTCGGGCCGAGACGAGGGGCGGGCGGGCTCGGCTGGGGCGCGACGGCCTGGAGAGAGCGGGAGCCGAGGCTGGAGGGACCTGCGTCCTCGCCACGCTCCGTGTCCCAGCGCCCTCGGCTCTGCCGTTCCCGTTTCCACCTCTGCCCGCGGGTCCCGAGGTCACGCACCCCTCTGACAGGCAGGGGCAGCGCCGTCACCTCTAGCCAGGGCACATCCCGAGGGGAGAGCACAGGAGAGACTGGACTCCAGCCAGAGTTGCTGCTGGTGCCGGTTGGTAGGGCCAGGGCTCCTCCCTCCCTCCGGGCCAAGGGCTGCTTCCCGGGCCCCGGGCCAAGGCCGTGGGCCGCCTGTCCTCAGAGAAGCCCAGTGCTGAGGCTCGGACAGCCCGGGAGCCTTCCTGCCTGGGGCCCCGGGAGTCTCTGGGATGCGCAGGGACAGGGTCTGCGCCCCCCGTCTGCATCAGGGTCCCTCCCTGCCGCCGTGCCTCCCTCCTGTGTGTCTGCGGGCACAGCCTGTGAGCTGAGCAGCCCTGCTGGGGTCCGTTCAGCGGGGTGAGAGCCCGAGGAGCTCGCAGGCCCATCTGCACCCGGGGCAGACCCAGAGACTTGCTCCCTGCTCCCGACGCTTCCACTTCCACTTATGTCCCCGTTACACGCTTTCTGAAAACCCCAGTCACCCCCAGAGCAGGTCCCCGTGAAGCGCCACCTGTGTGGCTGGTCTCCGCCGTCCGTTAGGTACAGGTGGGCGCTGCCGTCAGCCGCCGGGAGCACCCAGAGCTCTGCCCGCAGCGGCTGGCACGTGGGTCCCGTCGCTCGCGTGTGTCCCTTGTGCTTCCAGGCTGCTGTGTGGTCGTGGTTTCCGATCCTGCACAAGTGTGAGCTCCTGGACGCGTGGCCCTGGCAGCTTCTATGCCTTGACCACCCTGGAGTCCTTCTTGGGGTCACCTGGGAGACCGCTGAAGGCACCCTGTTGCCCCTCCTGCCCCACGCTCTTCCGGAGAGGGCTGCTTATTCCTGTGTGTGTGCAGGGCTCAGCCTGTCGCTGCGCTAAGGGGGAACCTGCCGGCTCCCCAGCCCCGCGCACGGCCGCCTCAGCCAGCCGTCACACGTCAGGGCCCTGGGCCGGGCCGGGCAGCCAGGCCTGACTCCGGAGGCGATGGGCCACTCTCGGGCGCTCAGGCTGTGGTCAGACTTGCTAAGAAGCCTTTGGCTGAATTATAAGATTGCAGAGCTGAAAATAGATCTCTCTGCATCTTCTTTGTCTTTAAAGAATATGTTCAGCGAAGGCAGTAACCGCTTTGCCCTCCCTACATTTTCACTTGAAAGGCAAATGTCAGAGCACAGTTAAAAATACACCCTCCTGTCTGAGTCAGAGCATCTCTGGCAGCTCGTGGTGTGCAGCCGCCGGCGCTGGGCCTTCCCGAGATGATTCAGAAGCTCGGCAAGCTGGGGTTAGTTTCCGCCTCCGGCCCATTTAGAGTTTTGATATGACCAGAATCCTGGAAAAGAATCACGCGTGTGGGGTCTGTCAGCCTGAAGCTTCATTGTTGGCTCTCATGAGTAGGGAAGAGCAAAGGATTTTTATATGCCTCCCACTTTGCCAGTGGCCTAAATTTATTTTAGTAAATGAAAATGACTTCCCTGTTGAGCTGAACTGTATATATTTTTGTTAATTGGGGGCCTTCCAGCTCTGGGTTGGATTCCAGAAATGGTTTGTGATACCAGGGCCCTTGTTCTGAGCCCCAGCACCTGGATCCTCTCTGTCCAGCCTTTCGGTCACACAGGCAAGGGCAGCTGCCGCCTCTGATCACAGCCCCGCTGCCGGGTGGCTTTAGTCACAGGTAACGGGGCTTGTTCATTCATTATTAGCATGTGTATCTTAAGTGCTTCTAGTGGTGTGCAGCGCCGGGCTTGGTTCCAGGACGAGGCTGACCCCTTAGGCTTGAAGGAAGGAGTGGCCTCCTGTCCCCGGGTCCTCCCGGTCCATCCGTCCTTTGCCAGTTCAAGCTGGTGCTTTGGAAGGTGGGTCAGGACACCTGCCTCTTGGGATACTCTTCCCTGTGGTTTCTTTTAAATCCAGAGGTTGTCGTTGGTTGTACGGTTAACATGTGGTTTGATGCCCAGGAGATGGAGGGTTCGCCTGTTAGTTTGCTCTCTCTCCTTCACAGAGGAGGGAAGATAAGCATTTGTAGACAAGCGTTTTTGTGCAGATCAAATAGGCTCCAATGTAGCCAAAGAAACCAGCACCCAGGCACAGGCTTGTCACCCTCCAGGAGCAAAGGGAGATGCCAGAGCCTGCGTCCTCCGTCCCAGCCCTCCCCTTCCTGCTAGGTCCCCTGGAGGTCTCAAGGCCCCGAGGAAGGGCCCAGGGGGCAGCAGCAGGAAGCCCCCCGCTGTGTCGTTAGGGGGTGAGGAACCTAGAGGACGCAGATGCAGGTCACAACTAGATGGGAATGCGGCCTTCAGCAGCCAGCCCCGTGCAGACCTTGTGGGGTTACAGGGCTGCAGACGTGTCTCTCCACTTCCCCGCCACCCGGGGGCGCTCCTGGGCTCCCTGGATGGGGAAGGCCCGGAGGCTGCCCACCAGGGAAGGGACTCTGTGCTTCCCCGGCTTCCAGATGCGAGAAGGCAGGTCCGCGAGAAGGCAAGTGATCTATTTAGGTGCCTGGCTAGCGGCCCTCCGTCTCAGGAAGTGTCCTCACCAGTCCTCGGGCCTCGCTGCGGCATCACTGGGCAGATGTCCAAGGCCACTCTGACCTTCCCACCGCCTCCCCCTGCGGCTGGTCTGCTGGTTTGATGGAGGTGACTCCCTGGGGAGTCCTGGCGCTCTTCTCTTGGCTAATTCTGTGTCCTCCTTTCAACCCGAAACAGGAACAGATTATCAGCCTGGTCAATCAGATCTGTGGCAAGGTATCTGGTAAAAATGGCAGCATAGACAACTGTCTCAGTAAGCCCACACCAAAAAGAGGGCCCCGCAAGAGAGCGACGGTGGACGTGCCGCCCTCCAGGCTCGCCGCCTCCTGAGGACGCCAGCGCCGCGGGCCGGGAGAGACGCTATTTTGTAATTATTCTATTCTAGTTTGGAGTACTCGCTGTAGGATACAAGCTGTCTTTGCACTAGCTCTAAAGAAGATTTTCTTCTGGTTTTAGAGAACTAATTTTGTTTTAGCATTAAACTGTTGAACTTTTTTTTGTATTTAGAATACCTAGATACTGCAGTCAGATTTTTGAAACTGCCGTATATTCACTGTTTTAAAACCCTTGAGGGGCTGTATTAATTTGTATCGCCCCTTGTGGCTGACAAAGCCTTTCTGTTTGATTTTTTTTGTTTGTGTTTTGTTTTTTTCTGTTTTGTTTTGTTGGTTTTTATTTTTATTTTTTGTAATTGTTTGGGAAAAAAGGCTTTTTAACCCATTTTTGAAGAGGGTGACGTTTGGAGAACAAATTTTAAAACCATCAGTCATGTGAGCAGATTTTTTTCTAGAGAGGAAAAGGGATAGGAGACACACACACACATACAAAAAAACTTGAAAGAAATGGCTTTACTTTGGCTGTCTTTTCTTCTGTCACGTGCAAGATGAGTTTGTAATTGTTAAAAACCGGAGAATCCCCATTTTGTTTCTTTGGGCGGTCATGGCAGCTGAAGGCGGACGTTGCTTCCTAACCATAGGCAAAATGAGGAGGTCGGAGCCACTGGGCTCTCTTTACCAGCACTTCACTATGCATCTGTTTAAGGAGAGATGAGAGAGAAGAAAGACTGCCTGCCTTGGAGGGGTCACGTGAGGGAAACCTGTGCCTGATTTCATTAGGAAATCCATTCTGTTATTTTTTGGTGCTGTTGGCTACTTTATCAAAAAACCCTTCAATAGCATCCTTAAGAAAAAAAAAAAAAAGGAAAAAAAAGTGATGGAAGCCGAAGTGCTTCTTTGTCATGGATGTGCAATTGTTCTAACATTCCATCTCACCTGTCTGTCGTTCTACACCTTCACAGGTCAGCATTAATTTTTCTTTTTCAATTTGTTTCGTTGGTGATCACATCTAGAGCCACTCGGAGGTCTGCGGTTTTTTTTGAATGTGAAAATGCATCTGCGCTCATCTGGTCTATTTTTTCTCTTCATGTTGTAACAAAAAGTAAATGAAAAAAGAAAAAAAAAAAAAAACCCGTCCCTTTTGTACATACGCCTGTAAATTGTTTCAAATACTTGAGCCTTTTTCTGGGTGGGGGAGGGGAGGGCGCGCGGAAGAGATGAAGAAAAGCCTTACACTTCCGTTTCTTCATCGGCTGGATGGATGCTTACAGGGTTTTTCTTGTAACATTTATAAGTGCTGCTTACATCACTGAACAACAACAAACAATAATGGAGTAGCTGTTGCCCTTCTCCGGTTGTGTGTACAGTATGTGTGGAATAAAAAAGGGAAACTGTTTTCACAAGCTGTTCTTTGTTTCATAATTGGATTCACCGATCCCGCAGCTGCCTGTGTTGCACTGAGCTCGCCGTGGGGCTGTCAGCGTCCTGTGATCCATTTTTGTCGGTTGTCGTTGCAGAAGACTGAACTGTGGTGGAATATTTAACGATGACATGAGCAGAGTTGTGTTTTCCAGTGTGCTTGTCCGGTTTCTATGGCCTTGCTGTGTACTTGCCCTCTTTTGGACAGTGAACTTCTGCCTATGGCTTACGGTCTGACGTTTTAATTTATTAGCGCTGCTCTGCACCCCTCCCTCGGGAGGGAAGACTTTTCATGTTGTTTATTGCCAGTTTTTGTTTACTTTTCAGGTTTGTACTACAAGGTTTAATAATAAAACAAAGTTTTTTGGACACTTGTTTGTCTTGTGGAAGATGAGTGAGTGAAATCAGCTCTTTTCTGGTCCACAGGCTAAGGGTTCGTCCCCTTGGCCAGAAAGGCGTGAGCAACTGAATCTTAATCTCATTTTCTGGCTGCTGGGAGGGGGGAGACACATCCCTAGGGGAGGGTCTCGTCAGGAGTGAGGTGGTGTGTGGACTTGGCTCATGTTTCTTTTTCTCCCTCCAGGCCCAGCTGTGGTCTGCTATTAAGCTAGGACTGTTGTTGGACTTCATGATTCTGTAACAACCAGATGACCCCCTAGACGCTGAGAGAGCTGAGAGGAGGCAGGGCTGCCTGCCTGTCTAGGGCTCACCCCGCTCCCTGGCTCTGCCTGCAGAACGTGTGCATTCAGCAGCCTTTCTTACCACTGGCTGGGTTTACAGTTCTCAGACTTTATTGTTAGCTCTTCTTGCAGTCGCTCTCACACATTATTGTCAACTGTGTAAAAATCAAGAGCCCCCTCAGTCCACCTGCCTTCTCCGCGGGCCTCCGTGCACAGCTGTGTCGTCCCCGGAAGGCGGTCGGCGCCCAGGTTTAGGAGTCGCTGTCGTCGGTGTGTAAGGTGGCGAGGGCGGTGTCCACCTCCACGCCCTCCTCGTCGGACTGGACCACGGGCGACTCTCCGCCTTCGCTGGAGTCCTGGGCGGCCGGGTCGGTACAAGGTGAGGACGAGGACGGCGGTGTGGCTGGGGGCTGGGAGGGGCCGGGAGCCTCAAGAGTGGCCACGTCCGGAGCGGGACTGGCTTCAGGCCCTGCAAGAGAGGACAGCCTGTCAAAGCAGCCCGCCGCTCAGAACTGCGGGCGAGGAGGATCCCTTGAACTTCCAGAGAAGAGCGGGGCTGTGAGTTGTCTGCGCTGGTGATGGGGGGAGCCCCTTCCAGGAGAGGCTGAGCTCGGTGGCCCCAGAGGCAGCCCAGGGCCCGACGGGGAAGGACCCTGAGCCCTTCTCACACGGTAGCTGGTGCAGCACCGTGCTCAAGGCCTGACCCCAGACGGCGCATGGGTGTAAAGGGCACTCTGACCTGGACAGTCTAGCTTTACCTCTTTACAGCCTCCAAAGCAATTCCAGGAAGTGGATGTTAAGAGAATTGTGGTGCCTCTTAGAGGAACCAAAACCGTACACGGATGATGGGGGCTCCTGCTGGCGGAGGGGGCTGCGGGCAGGGCCTGCCTTCTCAGGTGGCGAGGGGGGAGCCGCTCTGTCGGGAACTCAAGAGGCGACACTCGTCAAGAGGCGCCCCGGCCTGACTGTGACAAAGCGCCAAAGCGGAGCCCACCGCGGGGGGCCGCCAGGTAAGGGGCAGGTGCTGGTGAAGGCTGGCCTTTCCCTCCTTTGTAATGGGAACAAACACATCCTCCGTAATGGCGTCTACAAAGCCTACCCACCCAGAAGGAATGGTCTGAAATGTAAAGTAAGCTGAGGCCAGGATAGTTCAGGAGGCTTAGTACACATGTGCCAGATGAATGGGGAAGCTGTTAACTGGAGATACGCTTGCAGGGTTTCAACTAGATTTTAAAGTGAAAGCAGAGTGCCGCACGCGCGCCTTGGAACCGCAGTAAATGCACATCTGCTGAGTGGGGGCGGGGGGAGGCCACACAGGAGCGCTCCCACTGCCCCCACATCTAGCGCCTGACCACAACCACCCAGCGGGGACTGGCTCCTGAGGCAGAGGAGAAGAGCAAACGCGATTCAAGGAGGCTCCCCGTGCGCTGAAGGTATCTGGGAAAAGACAGAATCTCTGAGAAGTCCAGGGCCGGGGCCTCCCGGGGACAGTTCAGGGAACAAGACCTCGGCCCGCTGCGCCTGAGCCCACTGCAGGGGGACTGTCGCTGTGGGCTCGCTCCCTACCTGAGATGGGGGACAGCAGGGCACTCTCCTCGCTGCCAGCATTCAGGAAGACGTCCAGGGCCTCCTGGTCAGAGATGTCCATCAGGTCCATCTGCTCCAGCACGTCCACGTTCACCTCCATGGAGGACATGCTGCCCATGGGCTCTGGGGGAGCAGCACCGGAGGGGTCAGGCTCCGTCCAAGCTGCTTCCCTGCCCCGGGCTCGTAAGCCCCGGTGTTTTCTCGGGTGGCGTGCCCCCTGCTTGCGGGGGTGCAGTGCCGACATGTCCCAGCTGAATGCCGGAAGCCCCTCCCGGCCTGACTCTTCACTGTTACCTCTTCCACCATCCCGAGCGGTTCTCCGGTTCGCCCCCAGCCCTGTAGCTGCCATGCTGGAGGCAGCCCTTCCTGCCAGGCACCTCTGACGGAGGTCGCTTCCAACCTGACTACAGTTCTGTGTGGCATCTTTCTCGCCCTTGTCTTCCATCTTAACAGCAGATCTAACTTGGTTCCCTGCTAGCCAGCAAGTTGGAAAGAAGCTAGGGAAGAAAAGGCAGGCCCCGTGCACAGACACGACAGGACCAGAGAGTGAGCCTGGCACGGTGAGGCGTGGGTCCTGGGTCTGGAGTGCCGTGGTTCAAGAAACTACCAGCCAGGGAACTAAGTCACTCCAGGCACGCCTGCCACCAGCAGATCCAGATTCCAGGCGTGGACATGTCCTTAAGCCGGGTCTCAGCAGGACTATGAACACAAAATCCAGTCCCGTCTGGAACTCGAGAGCACACACATCGCTATGAGTGAGGGTCTGCACAAAGACGACTATAGTGCCTTGGAACCGCAGTAAATGCACATCTGCTGAGTGGGGGCGGGGGGAGGCCACACAGGAGCGCTCCCACTGCCCCCACATCTAGCGCCTGACCACAACCACCCAGCGGGGACTGGCTCCTGAGGCAGAGGAGAAGAGCAAACGCGATTCAAGGAGGCTCCCCGTGCGCTGAAGGTATCTGGGAAAAGACAGAATCTCTGAGAAGTCCAGGGCCGGGGCCTCCCGGGGACAGTTCAGGGAACAAGACCTCGGCCCGCTGCGCCTGAGCCCACTGCAGGGGGACTGTCGCTGTGGGCTCGCTCCCTACCTGAGATGGGGGACAGCAGGGCACTCTCCTCGCTGCCAGCATTCAGGAAGACGTCCAGGGCCTCCTGGTCAGAGATGTCCATCAGGTCCATCTGCTCCAGCACGTCCACGTTCACCTCCATGGAGGACATGCTGCCCATGGGCTCTGGGGGAGCAGCACCGGAGGGGTCAGGCTCCGTCCAAGCTGCTTCCCTGCCCCGGGCTCGTAAGCCCCGGTGTTTTCTCGGGTGGCGTGCCCCCTGCTTGCGGGGGTGCAGTGCCGACATGTCCCAGCTGAATGCCGGAAGCCCCTCCCGGCCTGACTCTTCACTGTTACCTCTTCCACCATCCCGAGCGGTTCTCCGGTTCGCCCCCAGCCCTGTAGCTGCCATGCTGGAGGCAGCCCTTCCTGCCAGGCACCTCTGACGGAGGTCGCTTCCAACCTGACTACAGTTCTGTGTGGCATCTTTCTCGCCCTTGTCTTCCATCTTAACAGCAGATCTAACTTGGTTCCCTGCTAGCCAGCAAGTTGGAAAGAAGCTAGGGAAGAAAAGGCAGGCCCCGTGCACAGACACGACAGGACCAGAGAGTGAGCCTGGCACGGTGAGGCGTGGGTCCTGGGTCTGGAGTGCCGTGGTTCAAGAAACTACCAGCCAGGGAACTAAGTCACTCCAGGCACGCCTGCCACCAGCAGATCCAGATTCCAGGCGTGGACATGTCCTTAAGCCGGGTCTCAGCAGGACTATGAACACAAAATCCAGTCCCGTCTGGAACTCGAGAGCACACACATCGCTATGAGTGAGGGTCTGCACAAAGACGACTATAGTGCCCCTCTCTCTGAGAACTTCAAATGGCTTTAATTATCTTAAAGAAATAGAAAACCAGTGAACTAGAAGACTGAGTTAAGTTCTCCTCTACACAACACAAGCACGGAGCATTAGAAAGATGGGAAGTGCACGAGTTGACATGTTCACAGTTCCAGAGTGCGGGCAGAGGCTAGGGGTGAGCGAGACTCGAGAGAGGCCGAGTGTCGCCTAGCGTGGTTGAGAGACCGCACACCCCAGGCTTGGGAACAAAATGCAGTCCAAGCGAGGCAGATAAAAGAAGCCCTCACCTAATCCACTGCAGTGAGCCGAGGAACATCAGAGAGAAAAGGCAGGTTAAGAAAAGGGAAATAATTAGACTGGCTCCACAGCAGAAGGCAGGAGACAATGGAATGTTAAGTTGAAAGAGGTGAAGTAATAAGAGCGTCTCTAAGGTCCGGTGTCAGATGCCCCTGAGCCTGCTCTCAGCAAAGACCAGAGGCGGCGGCGTGTTCTGCGAAGAGAAGTGTAGGTCTGGGAGAAGAGAGTTCTGAGTAAAGTAGTAACACCTGACTTGGACATTCGCTCCAGCTGGGTTGAAGCACTGGGTGACGGGACGCGCCTTGAGGTGAGGGCCAGCTCCTGGCTTTGTCGCTGGCACGAGGCTCGGGGGAGGAGGAGGGACTGGCACCTGCCATCAGCGCCCCCTCAGCTGCCAGCAGTCTCTGCCTCTTCCCGGGCACCCAGGGCTGAGGCAAGGCTGACCCGCCCGGCCCTGAACACAGGCTCCTCTGGGGCTGCCCTCGCGGGGGGCCGCTGCAGGGAGGAGCACGCAGCTCTTCTCTGGGGAGGCCTGGGAGCCCTTGGGGCTTTTTTCTTTAGTTTTGAAAGCAGCAGCGTCTCCTTTTCTCTGTACTGTCCTCTTAAAGAGGGGAGGAAAAAATAAACTGGACTGAAAAGCATAGGAGAAACATTTTTAAGAAAGCAGAAAGCACCAAATGAGATGGTAATGAAGCCAATTTTATAATCTGTTTTTTGGGCAAATTTGGTTCATTTAACATTTGCTGTGATCACTGCCTGCCTGGCTTCATTACCATCTCATTTGGTGCTTTCTAGTTTCCAGAAAATATTTCCTATAAGTGATAAAATCTAAGTACATGTTGTTTATAGGAGACACTCCTAAAATACAAGAACAGAAACATTAAATAAGGAAAAATGGGAAGGGGGCAAGCAAATCACTGAAGAAAGCTGATGTGGCTGTGTTACTACCAAACAAAATAGCTTTGAAGGGGAAAGAAGAGCAGTACTGGGGTAAAGCATAGCATTTAATAATTTTTTAATCAGAAAGTGAGCGAGACTCGAGAGAGGCCGAGTGTCGCCTAGCGTGGTTGAGAGACCGCACACCCCAGGCTTGGGAACAAAATGCAGTCCAAGCGAGGCAGATAAAAGAAGCCCTCACCTAATCCACTGCAGTGAGCCGAGGAACATCAGAGAGAAAAGGCAGGTTAAGAAAAGGGAAATAATTAGACTGGCTCCACAGCAGAAGGCAGGAGACAATGGAATGTTAAGTTGAAAGAGGTGAAGTAATAAGAGCGTCTCTAAGGTCCGGTGTCAGATGCCCCTGAGCCTGCTCTCAGCAAAGACCAGAGGCGGCGGCGTGTTCTGCGAAGAGAAGTGTAGGTCTGGGAGAAGAGAGTTCTGAGTAAAGTAGTAACACCTGACTTGGACATTCGCTCCAGCTGGGTTGAAGCACTGGGTGACGGGACGCGCCTTGAGGTGAGGGCCAGCTCCTGGCTTTGTCGCTGGCACGAGGCTCGGGGGAGGAGGAGGGACTGGCACCTGCCATCAGCGCCCCCTCAGCTGCCAGCAGTCTCTGCCTCTTCCCGGGCACCCAGGGCTGAGGCAAGGCTGACCCGCCCGGCCCTGAACACAGGCTCCTCTGGGGCTGCCCTCGCGGGGGGCCGCTGCAGGGAGGAGCACGCAGCTCTTCTCTGGGGAGGCCTGGGAGCCCTTGGGGCTTTTTTCTTTAGTTTTGAAAGCAGCAGCGTCTCCTTTTCTCTGTACTGTCCTCTTAAAGAGGGGAGGAAAAAATAAACTGGACTGAAAAGCATAGGAGAAACATTTTTAAGAAAGCAGAAAGCACCAAATGAGATGGTAATGAAGCCAATTTTATAATCTGTTTTTTGGGCAAATTTGGTTCATTTAACATTTGCTGTGATCACTGCCTGCCTGGCTTCATTACCATCTCATTTGGTGCTTTCTAGTTTCCAGAAAATATTTCCTATAAGTGATAAAATCTAAGTACATGTTGTTTATAGGAGACACTCCTAAAATACAAGAACAGAAACATTAAATAAGGAAAAATGGGAAGGGGGCAAGCAAATCACTGAAGAAAGCTGATGTGGCTGTGTTACTACCAAACAAAATAGCTTTGAAGGGGAAAGAAGAGCAGTACTGGGGTAAAGCATAGCATTTAATAATTTTTTTAAATTCAGTTTACCAGGAAAGTATTAAAAAATTTGTGTGACTATATATTTTGTGACTTTTTAAAATATGGAGAATGACAAGGAAAATATAACAAATCCATAATTAAGAGAGAAAGGAGTGTTTAATGTACCTCCTTGATAATTAAATCCAAAATTGAGTATTAATAGCAAACATTTGACCTGGCCAGTTTACAAGCCATTTGCAATGAACATTTACAGATCCCACACCTGTCTCTTAGAATCTGTTTCTCAACTGCACATGAAACAGGAAGGGAAAGCCTCTAATAGGCACTAAAGTCAGTCCTGAACCAAAGAAGAAACCCCATTCTCCAGCCACAGTAAAATTTGATATTAAAAAAACACTTCTAAACAACTTCACAAGTCAAATAAGAAGTCTTGGGTGGAAAACGTTTTAAAAACCCAGAAACTTACTAGTTACCAGAAGAGAGTATTTTCTGTAAGATTCATCAAGAAGAAAGATCAAAGCACAAGTTATCACTCTGAGGAATGCAAAAACAGACCCAGCCCAGGGTACTGCAGAGACGGGCAGCAGGACACCTGGGGACAGTGGTGCGCCAGCAGGTCTGAAGGTTAGAGAGAACCTGAACAGAGCTACTAGAAACTCAAGAGAGAAACAGGAAACCTGTATGGCCTTAAAAGAGTCTGGCTCTTTTCGCAAGAAAGCACAGGCTCCAGAGGGTGACAGAATCAAGTTCCGCAACACCCGCCAGACGAGAAGAGGAGGAACAGAAGACAGAGCCTAGAAGAGACTCGGAATGTTCCCCAAAGAGACAGTCACTGCTGGGAAGAAGTGACGCTGTGGACACGCCAGCTGCTGGTGGCTGTAGGTGCCACGTGTAAGATGGAAAGGACATCAAAACTGTAGAGAACATATAGTGATAAAATCTAAGTACATGTTGTTTATAGGAGACACTCCTAAAATACAAGAACAGAAACATTAAATAAGGAAAAATGGGAAGGGGGCAAGCAAATCACTGAAGAAAGCTGATGTGGCTGTGTTACTACCAAACAAAATAGCTTTGAAGGGGAAAGAAGAGCAGTACTGGGGTAAAGCATAGCATTTAATAATTTTTTTAAATTCAGTTTACCAGGAAAGTATTAAAAAATTTGTGTGACTATATATTTTGTGACTTTTTAAAATATGGAGAATGACAAGGAAAATATAACAAATCCATAATTAAGAGAGAAAGGAGTGTTTAATGTACCTCCTTGATAATTAAATCCAAAATTGAGTATTAATAGCAAACATTTGACCTGGCCAGTTTACAAGCCATTTGCAATGAACATTTACAGATCCCACACCTGTCTCTTAGAATCTGTTTCTCAACTGCACATGAAACAGGAAGGGAAAGCCTCTAATAGGCACTAAAGTCAGTCCTGAACCAAAGAAGAAACCCCATTCTCCAGCCACAGTAAAATTTGATATTAAAAAAACACTTCTAAACAACTTCACAAGTCAAATAAGAAGTCTTGGGTGGAAAACGTTTTAAAAACCCAGAAACTTACTAGTTACCAGAAGAGAGTATTTTCTGTAAGATTCATCAAGAAGAAAGATCAAAGCACAAGTTATCACTCTGAGGAATGCAAAAACAGACCCAGCCCAGGGTACTGCAGAGACGGGCAGCAGGACACCTGGGGACAGTGGTGCGCCAGCAGGTCTGAAGGTTAGAGAGAACCTGAACAGAGCTACTAGAAACTCAAGAGAGAAACAGGAAACCTGTATGGCCTTAAAAGAGTCTGGCTCTTTTCGCAAGAAAGCACAGGCTCCAGAGGGTGACAGAATCAAGTTCCCGCAACACCCGCCAGACGAGAAGAGGAGGAACAGAAGACAGAGCCTAGAAGAGACTCCGGAATGTTCCCCAAAGAGACAGTCACTGCTGGGAAGAAGTGACGCTGTGGACACGCCCCAGCTGCTGGTGGCTGTAGGTGCCACGTGTAAGATGGAAAGGACATCAAAACTGTTAGAGTAAAACACAGCAGAACGTTCTTACAGAGGGAAGGACTTCCTGGACAAGACACAGAAGTGTGCAAAACTGAGTCACATTCAGAATAAAACACATTTTGTAAACTAGAGTTTAAAAAAAGTCACCGATTGAGAGACATTATCTGCATGGGATCTATCAGGAAAGTTGTTACCCTGAGTCTAAGACTGAGTAAACAGAGACAACAGTGTTAGTCCCCCAGTTGTGTCCAACTCTTTGGGACCCCGTGGACCAGAGCCCACAGCGCCTGGGGCAGGGTCTCACAAAGCACCTCAGCGTGCCCTACTGGCGCGGGAGCTGCTGGGCGGGCGCGGGGCCCGGCCCCTCCGCTGAGCACCGCGGGCCCTGCCTTGCTCGTCACGGGCTTGAGGCTCCCCACTCTGGTTCCCAGACTCACCCCCATCCCAGTGGGCAAATGTCCCTTCACCCTTTGATCTTTTTCTGTGTAAAACTTTTCCTTGCTTTGGTCTTAAAAAAAGGTGCTCTGGAACGTGAGAGAAATCCAGGCTGCTGTTTCTGACTGAGTGGAATGAGGCCAAAGCAGCCACGCTCACTAGAAAGGCCTCTTCCTGTGCCTGATTCTCTAAACCTCCCTGTTCCTCCTCGGAGGAGCAGCCGTGTGAGTCCAGACTGGGCAGCCTAGGGCAGCCTTGGGTGGGACGGGCCTTTCTGCGACTCAGTCAACGGCTCTTCCGCTCCAGCTGCAGCAGAAAGCTAAGCGCCCAAGACCTCCAGTTTGCTTCCTGAACTACGCATCCTGGCAGCGGAGGTGGGCGGGCTATGTTTTTACCTTAAAAAAATACAGCCCAACAGCTTTTTGGATTCCTTTAGGTACCTGAAACCACAACAATTCAGTTCTTACGACTTACTTGCTATCTGTGCATCGTGTGGTGGCCCAGTGTGTCTCCTCCATTCCCAGGTTCATATGCTAAAGCCCCAACCCCAAATGCTGAGGGGGGCTCCTGGGGGGCTGGTTATGTGAGACGAGGTCCTGAGGGTCAGGCCCCTGGGACAGGATCACGGCCCGCTTAAGAAGAGACGAGAGCAGACGCTCTCCCGCCCAGGTAAGCACAAGCCCCAGGGGGCTCACGGGCAACCAGATCTCCTTGACCGTGGACTCCCAGCCCCAGAACTGGGAGAGAAAAGTCTGAGGTGCTCGGTCACTCCCTCCTCCGGATCTTCCCACCCTAGGGGCTGGGGCTGGCTCTGCTGCACTGCAGGCCGATTCCTGACCCTCTGAGGTGCTCTGTTGGTGTGGCCCAGCGTGGTGTCCCGCGCACAACATGCGGCAGACCCTGGGGCGGGCAGGGACGGCTCTCCATAACCTGACACCAGAGACACTCCACCGGGAGCACGCTCCGGGGGAGCACAGTGACTCTTCCCGATGAGGACGAGCCCCATCAGTGGGACCCAGGGCGGCTGACTGGAGATGACCAGGGGATGCCTGGAGTCTGCTGCTGGCCCTGGAAGTCCCGAGGCTAAGGCGCCACGCTCCCACGGCAGGGGGCCGGGCTTGATGTCTCGCCAGGGAACTAGAGCCCACCTGCCACACCTGAGACCCGGCACAGCTAGATTAACGTGATCAAACCCCCAAACTGTACTAAAAAGTCCTAGGTACACACCACCTCCTTGGGCACATTCTGAGACGTGCACACCTCACTGTGCCTCCACATGCTTTTCCTCCCTCGTTCTCTGATTGCCTTAACCTCGCCTGAAGGGGCACGCAGGATCAAGTGAGAAAGAGTGAACACACCAAGGGTAACAAACTGGGGGGTTCTGTGAGGGCCAGGGCGTGGAAAACGGCCTGGCAAGAAGAGGAAGGCTGGGGGCGTCCCTTTGGTCCCGTGGCTGAGAATCTGCCTCGCAATGCAGAGAACATGGCTTTGATCCCTGGTCCAGGAACAAAGATCCCACCTGCTGCCAAGCAACTAAGCCGAAACACCACAACTCCAGAGCCTGTGTGCCTCAGCTAAGATCCAACACAGCTAAATAAATAAGCTAAAAAAAAAAAAAAAAAGAGGAAGGCTGAGCACAGAAGGAGCTGGGAAAGAGCAGGGGGCTCCAGGAGACTTCTCAAGTGGCCCTAGTGGTAAAGAGCCTCCCTGCCAATGCGGGAGACCTAAGGGACGCGGGTTAGATCCCTGGGTCGGGAAGATCCCCTGGAGAAGGGCCTGGGAACACCAGCATTCTTGCCCAGAGACTCCCATGGACAGAGAAGCCTGGCGCTCTGCTGGGCTCCAGCCCTTAGGGTTGCAAAGAGTCAGACACAACTGAAGCGGCCTAGCACACACGCACACCCAGGGGCTGGCAGGCCGCGAAGCCCAGGACACTCGTCCACGCTGCCGTGGCTCCTGAGCCCGGGACGGCTCTCCACAGACGCGTCCACACACCTCGATGTCAGCACAGCACCGATCACAGAGGACAAGACTCCCAAGTGTCCAACTAGGAAACTGGTAGGCTGCATCCTGACCATCAAGATGCCCTTGTCAAACAAGCCCTTGCAAAGGATTTCTGATGATGTGTGCACACCCCATGCATACATACAAAGTCAGTATGTACAATCTATAAATAGACACGCAGGAAAGCATCACCCTAAGGCAGTAGTAAGGATCTGTCTGTGCTACGTTTCTATCATCTTTTTTCGCCTTTTCAAGAAAAACATTCCACATCTTCTAAGTGTCTTTAACAAGAGCCCAGAACTATTTGTTGAGGCAAAAACAATGGTGAGAGAAAGATGGCAGAAGGCATCCACTTGTGAGTGCTGGTGTCACAACAAAGGGCCCCGGTGCACCCTGCCCACACACCCGGGGGGCCCCCAACTTGCCTCGCCTCTCCGCTATCTGCAGGTAGCCCGTGGAGAGGTACTGCTCCATGTCCTGCTGGAAGGCTTCCTCAAAAAACTTCTGCCGCTCCTTCAGCTTCATCTGGTGGGTCTGCTCCATCTCTAGGACCTTCTGGGAGTGCTCCGCATCAAGTTCAGCTACGGACAGAGGAATCTAGGTCAGGGATTCGAAAGGGACGGCCACAGGAATGGGTATAAACGCCGACTGCCAGGGTCACACCCGCTGACCTGGCGTCCCAGCCCACACACCCACCTCGACCTCACCCAGGTCGGCCAGGCCACAGCAGGTGCTCACGGAGCAAGCACGCGGCACCAGGGGCTGTGAGCAGAGCGCCTGGCCGTGGCCGTGACCCCGAGCGGGTCATGCTACTCGTCTGAACAGGATGGTGCTGTGAGCTGACTCCACACTGGTCCCCGTGTTGCAACACGAAGGTATCAAACCGACCTGCTGTGTACCTTAAACTTACACAATGTTATGTCAGTTATTAAAACAATAAATTAAAAAAAAGTCTTCATGGTGTCATCAAATGATTTCTAACAAAGAGCAAAATCTGCAATGAACAATGGTCTCTGAGGCCCCATGGGCTAGACCTTAATCATCCCCTCCACAAACAGTCTCCACCTCTGTCACGGCTCCTGTGTAATGTGATCCTGTTTACAGAGACCGTCAAAGCTTGATAATGACATATTTTTAAATCTCAAATCAGTTATAGTCATCTAGAATATTCTTAGTCATCTAGAATATTCTGGCTATTCCTCTTGTATACTGATCTTCATATATGCACAGGATGCTAACTAATACTAACCAACACAGGCAGGAAGGTACACTTTCCTGATGATATTACCCGGCGGTACAAGGTGATGATGCACAGTCTCCTCATTCTGATGGTCACTGTGCACCCCTGGACTTTACCTGTCACCTCGACATGAACTGCCCTCCGGCATTCTCTCTCCACAGGGACGTGGCCTGGAAGGAGACAGGTCTGGGCTTGGGCCTCCGAGATGGCAGAAGGCATCCACTTGTGAGTGCTGGTGTCACAACAAAGGGCCCCGGTGCACCCTGCCCACACACCCGGGGGGCCCCCAACTTGCCTCGCCTCTCCGCTATCTGCAGGTAGCCCGTGGAGAGGTACTGCTCCATGTCCTGCTGGAAGGCTTCCTCAAAAAACTTCTGCCGCTCCTTCAGCTTCATCTGGTGGGTCTGCTCCATCTCTAGGACCTTCTGGGAGTGCTCCGCATCAAGTTCAGCTACGGACAGAGGAATCTAGGTCAGGGATTCGAAAGGGACGGCCACAGGAATGGGTATAAACGCCGACTGCCAGGGTCACACCCGCTGACCTGGCGTCCCAGCCCACACACCCACCTCGACCTCACCCAGGTCGGCCAGGCCACAGCAGGTGCTCACGGAGCAAGCACGCGGCACCAGGGGCTGTGAGCAGAGCGCCTGGCCGTGGCCGTGACCCCGAGCGGGTCATGCTACTCGTCTGAACAGGATGGTGCTGTGAGCTGACTCCACACTGGTCCCCGTGTTGCAACACGAAGGTATCAAACCGACCTGCTGTGTACCTTAAACTTACACAATGTTATGTCAGTTATTAAAACAATAAATTAAAAAAAAGTCTTCATGGTGTCATCAAATGATTTCTAACAAAGAGCAAAATCTGCAATGAACAATGGTCTCTGAGGCCCCATGGGCTAGACCTTAATCATCCCCTCCACAAACAGTCTCCACCTCTGTCACGGCTCCTGTGTAATGTGATCCTGTTTACAGAGACCGTCAAAGCTTGATAATGACATATTTTTAAATCTCAAATCAGTTATAGTCATCTAGAATATTCTTAGTCATCTAGAATATTCTGGCTATTCCTCTTGTATACTGATCTTCATATATGCACAGGATGCTAACTAATACTAACCAACACAGGCAGGAAGGTACACTTTCCTGATGATATTACCCGGCGGTACAAGGTGATGATGCACAGTCTCCTCATTCTGATGGTCACTGTGCACCCCTGGACTTTACCTGTCACCTCGACATGAACTGCCCTCCGGCATTCTCTCTCCACAGGGACGTGGCCTGGAAGGAGACAGGTCTGGGCTTGGGCCCTCCCCGTTTTAGCAGAGGCCTCCGCACATCACACCACCGCCCTTTCGCCCACCTCTGGTGTCTTTGTGAGTTCACCTGTTCACCCACGAGGTCCTCACTCGGAGGGTATGTCACGTGTGTTTGCTCAGAGCAAGCTCTGAATCCCAGGGAAGCTACAAAGCCAGCCAAGCCCAGGAGTTCTGGGGAATGAAGGCGGATCTCGATCGATCAGCGACAGAAGTCAGTGTATCAATACCCCACCCCCACACCCTGGCTGGACAATGCTAGGAGGCATTCTGAACACTTCTGAGGGGTCTTGATGGGGCTGCGGCAGTGACTTCAACAACACATCCCTCTGTGCACGCTTCCTCCTCACCCCTCACCGCTGCTTCCTGGGATCATCTCCCAAACCAACCACATGCAGCAAAATCCTCATCTCACACTCCGCTTCCCGAGAACCCAAGCAGGATGTCCAGTACCTGCCACAACTAACTGATCCTCGCTGGGCCTCAAAGTCCTCTTCTGTACAAGAGAGAAACTTAGTTCATACGGGTGCTAGCAGGGTTAAAAGGGATAACATGCCAATCACCATGCACACAGTACTGACCCACAGCTGACAGCCAGTATCATTACACCAGGATTACTATTAGGAAAAGGAAATGACAGGAACTGTGACCATGAACCAGGATGAGTATGGCATCCTGTCCTCATGGAGTCAGCCCAGCTCTCAGCCCACGCAGGTGCTTCAGAGCAAGTCACCTATCTCCACCCTTAATAGACGTTCGAGGAACTGAGAGTGTATTTTAAGAGGGAAAAAGGACGTTGAGAGGATGTCTTTTCAGTTATTTCACTTCAGCCGCACCCTCTGCTCAAATGCTTGACGACTGCCAAGTGTATCAGAATAAGTCGACCCTAGAATAGATTAAGTATGCTTCAAACACTTCAGAGTTCAATTACCCATTTTTAAAAAAGAAGTAATTCCAAAATAGGCAGCTCAGAAACAAAGATCAATGCAGAAATCATCAAAGGATTTTCATTAAAAATATCTTGTTTTAGGCATCTCTCCACAGGGACGTGCCCGCTTTCTGGAAGGGAAGGCCCGGGGGGGGTCTGGGCTTGGGCCCTCCCCGTTTTAGCAGAGGCCTCCGCACATCACACCACCGCCCTTTCGCCCACCTCTGGTGTCTTTGTGAGTTCACCTGTTCACCCACGAGGTCCTCACTCGGAGGGTATGTCACGTGTGTTTGCTCAGAGCAAGCTCTGAATCCCAGGGAAGCTACAAAGCCAGCCAAGCCCAGGAGTTCTGGGGAATGAAGGCGGATCTCGATCGATCAGCGACAGAAGTCAGTGTATCAATACCCCACCCCCACACCCTGGCTGGACAATGCTAGGAGGCATTCTGAACACTTCTGAGGGGTCTTGATGGGGCTGCGGCAGTGACTTCAACAACACATCCCTCTGTGCACGCTTCCTCCTCACCCCTCACCGCTGCTTCCTGGGATCATCTCCCAAACCAACCACATGCAGCAAAATCCTCATCTCACACTCCGCTTCCCGAGAACCCAAGCAGGATGTCCAGTACCTGCCACAACTAACTGATCCTCGCTGGGCCTCAAAGTCCTCTTCTGTACAAGAGAGAAACTTAGTTCATACGGGTGCTAGCAGGGTTAAAAGGGATAACATGCCAATCACCATGCACACAGTACTGACCCACAGCTGACAGCCAGTATCATTACACCAGGATTACTATTAGGAAAAGGAAATGACAGGAACTGTGACCATGAACCAGGATGAGTATGGCATCCTGTCCTCATGGAGTCAGCCCAGCTCTCAGCCCACGCAGGTGCTTCAGAGCAAGTCACCTATCTCCACCCTTAATAGACGTTCGAGGAACTGAGAGTGTATTTTAAGAGGGAAAAAGGACGTTGAGAGGATGTCTTTTCAGTTATTTCACTTCAGCCGCACCCTCTGCTCAAATGCTTGACGACTGCCAAGTGTATCAGAATAAGTCGACCCTAGAATAGATTAAGTATGCTTCAAACACTTCAGAGTTCAATTACCCATTTTTAAAAAAGAAGTAATTCCAAAATAGGCAGCTCAGAAACAAAGATCAATGCAGAAATCATCAAAGGGATTTTCATTAAAAAATATCTTGTTTTATCTCCAGATTTTCTCTAGACATATAGTTACGTAACTTGAGAACTTTCACTCCTCTCGAAACTTCTGCCTCAAGAGTACAGGAGGGAGGGGACCTGTGTGTGCCCGTGGCCGATTCATGCTGATGCATGACAGGAACCAACACAATTCTGTAAAGCAATTATCCTTCAATTAAATTTAAAATTTAACAAGTTCGATTCTCTCAAGTTTCTGAATTATAAGTCCTGTTAGCTGTTTTCATCTTAGATCTTCTATATTGGAACGAAATCTAATCATGTTCCAGCCCTCACAAAAGGTAGGGGATGGTTGGATTAGCAAACTTAAAATGACTTCAAGGAAAATAATCACTGTTGAAAGTTTTAAGACATGTTACTAGTTGTCTGAAACATTCTCAAGTGCCCTCGGTCATTTCCCTGTTAATCTGTATCTCAGGGCTGAACTGAGCCAGACTCACTGAGAACCAAGTTCATTCCCTCTACACCACTCTGCACCCGGGATGGTCGTGACAGGAGCCCACGGCAGGTATGAAAGACAACGGTCCAGCTCATGCCTGAGCAAGTGCATTCCGACTGGGCCTTCGGTTCTGGAATCATTGGTGCAGCTTTTGCCAAGAAACAACTACATTTGGGAGTGGAGAAAGGATGGAAGGACACTGAATATTTGAATATTTCAAACCTAGAGGTTTAACAGCACCTGGATTTGGGAGAATAACTATGGGAAAATATAAATTATACAACATTTTCTACAAGGAAAAATAACCGCTTGTTCCTATTTAAGATGTCATCCATTATTCTATGGAGAGCCTGACAAGAGATTTAAAGAACTTCAACAAGCACAGACTCAAAAGAAAAACATTAAAAGATGCTGTGGAGGGTGAGGGGGTGGGGGGGAGATGCTGTGGTTTTTCTCCCAGGAGTCAGGAGTAATCATTTAATTCCAGTATCAACCCAGGTCCATGTCTCCCCTGATTCACCTCCAGGTCATTGCTCAGGTTTTATCTGACTGCAGCTTCCATTCCACCCTCCACTATCAACTTCAAATGGACAATTTCTCAAAACAAGAAAAATCCCATTACCAGCGAAGACAGTATAATCAATTCTTAACTCTTTTAATGGGGCATAAGGGGGCACACGATATATCAGATATAAAAAAAAATCACCAGACTCATTTCAGGAACAATTTCAACTTATTCCACAACTAAGACCATTTAACAGAGCTGGTAAGTAATAAAAGACAGTGAGGCATTAATGACGGAAAAGGCCGGGAGCTGCAGGGAAGAAGGAAGTGGATGATGTCAGGAAAACCAGAACAAACTTCTCTGGTAAAAGGGTTAATGAGAAGAAGAAAAAAAAGGTTAATGAGGGTCTCTTCAGTCCAAAAATGTTCAAAGAAAACAATAAAATTTAATATGAGTTATGGAAAATTCTGGCAGTCTCTATACTTAAAATGACTTCAAGGAAAATAATCACTGTTGAAAGTTTTAAGACATGTTACTAGTTGTCTGAAACATTCTCAAGTGCCCTCGGTCATTTCCCTGTTAATCTGTATCTCAGGGCTGAACTGAGCCAGACTCACTGAGAACCAAGTTCATTCCTCTACACCACTCTGCACCCGGGATGGTCGTGACAGGAGCCCACGGCAGGTATGAAAGACAACGGTCCAGCTCATGCCTGAGCAAGTGCATTCCGACTGGGCCTTCGGTTCTGGAATCATTGGTGCAGCTTTTGCCAAGAAACAACTACATTTGGGAGTGGAGAAAGGATGGAAGGACACTGAATATTTGAATATTTCAAACCTAGAGGTTTAACAGCACCTGGATTTGGGAGAATAACTATGGGAAAATATAAATTATACAACATTTTCTACAAGGAAAAATAACCGCTTGTTCCTATTTAAGATGTCATCCATTATTCTATGGAGAGCCTGACAAGAGATTTAAAGAACTTCAACAAGCACAGACTCAAAAGAAAAACATTAAAAGATGCTGTGGAGGGTGGGGGTGGGAGGAGATGCTGTGGTTTTTCTCCCAGGAGTCAGGAGTAATCATTTAATTCCAGTATCAACCCAGGTCCATGTCTCCCTGATTCACCTCCAGGTCATTGCTCAGGTTTTATCTGACTGCAGCTTCCATTCCACCCTCCACTATCAACTTCAAATGGACAATTTCTCAAAACAAGAAAAATCCCATTACCAGCGAAGACAGTATAATCAATTCTTAACTCTTTTAATGGGGCATAAGGGGGCACACGATATATCAGATATAAAAAAAAATCACCAGACTCATTTCAGGAACAATTTCAACTTATTCCACAACTAAGACCATTTAACAGAGCTGGTAAGTAATAAAAGACAGTGAGGCATTAATGACGGAAAAGGCCGGGAGCTGCAGGGAAGAAGGAAGTGGATGATGTCAGGAAAACCAGAACAAACTTCTCTGGTAAAAGGGTTAATGAGAAGAAGAAAAAAAAGGTTAATGAGGGTCTCTTCAGTCCAAAAATGTTCAAAGAAAACAATAAAATTTAATATGAGTTATGGAAAATTCTGGCAGTCTCTATACTTATATAAAAGATTGAAAACATTTTTCATTCAAGATAAATAATCAAGACTAAGAATAAGTTTAAAATCCTTTTTTTTGTTGTTGCTGCACTGCACAGCAGGCATGCGGGATCTTACTTCCCTGACCAGGGGTCAAACCCATGCCCCCTACATTAGAAGTACAGTCTTAACCCCTGGAAGCAACTGACAAGAGATCAATCTCCAAAACATACCAACAGCTCATGCAGCTCAATAGTAAACAACCCAAACAGAAAACGGGCAGAAGACTTAAATAGACATTTCTCCAAGGAAGACATACATATGGCCAAGAGGCACATTAAAAGATGTTCAACATCACTAATTATTAGAGAAATGCAAAACAAAGCTACAATAAGGTCTCACCTCACACCAGTCAGAACGGCCATCATCAAGAAATCTATAAAAAATAAATGCTGGAGAGGGTGTGGAGGCAAGGGAAAGCAAATTAGTGCAACCACTATGAAGAATTGTAAGGAGGTCCCTTAAAAAAATAACAGAACCACCATTTGACCCAGCAATCCCCTCCCGGGCATATACTCAACAGAAAATCGTAATTCAAAAAGATATATGCATCCCAGTGTTCACTGCAGCACTGGTGCGCTCCACAGAGCTTATTCACCGCCCGCCAGGCCTGCGTGCACACACGTGAAGGGGCAGGGCGGGGACTCTGTGCAGGCTCACCATCTCGTGTAACAACTACAGTCAGGACGTTCAGCACTACTGTGACCACAAGGCTCCTCCCATGTCCTCTGGGAACCACAGCCTCCCCTTCCTCCACCTCCCTAAATCCAAATCTAGCATCAGGTCATTTCACAACTGCTACATACAAAAATGAAATCATATGGTATACAGTCTTCTGAGATTGGATTTTTTCAGCTGGAATTTCCCTGAGGTTCCTCTCAGCAGTTGCTTGTATGGATGATTTGTTCCTTTTTGCTGGTGAGCTGTGTTGGAGGGACCACAGATAGTCTGACTAGTTACCCATCGAAGGATACCTGGGTCACTCCCAACTCTTGCATATTATGAGTGAAGCTGCTATGGGCCTTTGTTTTGCATGAAAATGAGCCATTTCTCTGAGATAAACACCCAGGAATGCCCTGGCTGGGTCGTGTGCTAAGTGCACCTTCTGGTTTTGAAAGAAAGTGCCACACTTTTCTCCGCAGAGTGGCCCCATCACCAATGTCTGGGCGGCCTCTTGCTTCCACATGCTCACCGGCGTCTGGTGAGATCCACCTCCTCTCTGTGCTGCGGGGGTCGTTCCCGTCCCTCCTTTCCCCGAGTATCTGCCTGTTAGAAATGAGTCTCAGCTTCCTCTTAGATATTTTCAGTAATTGCTATTATTTAAATAGAAAAGTATATTTAGTTTCAGAAAAATTCTACATAGGAACTGTGGACTATGACAAACATACACGATTTCCTTCCAGTTTAAACCCACCTCTTCTGAATTTTTACCATTTAGCAGTTACCTTTCATTTCTATCTCAAATTAGTTTTCACAATAAGGCACGCTCAACCATTTTCAAAGTTTCCCCAACCTTATTATGCCCCGCCTTAAAAAAATGATTACAAATTATCTCAGCCTAGACAAAAATACTTAAAAATACCTTAAAATACCAACTTCCTTGCCCCATGTTTCCACAGTTTTTAAGAGTTTTCTGTCTAGCTTTCATCAACAATTAGTTTCTAAGACAAACTTACAGTTATTTTATACTATATATTATTTCTGTGAGTATTCAGAAGTATGACAAGAGCTCCTTCCTTATTCCTCAGAATGAGTCTTTGGGGAAATTCTGTGCATGTTAAAGTCAACATATTTCTAAAAAGAAAGTGAAATGAGTCTTTACAGAATTCTCCTTCACCCTCGCTCCAACACACCCATGTGTGTGTATGTCCGCACACACACATTTATCAAGAACCAAATGGCACTTACTTCTTTTGCATGCAACTAATAAAGGATACATCTTACCTCAAGTGTAGTATCTTACAGAATAATGACTGGATTTGTAGACAGAATAAGTGACGCTTTCAGACAACACTCATGGCAATTTGTAAGGAGACTTCACAAAGCTCAGTCCTTTAGAGCAGTTACAGCTGCAGCAGCTGTTTCCTAAACCCATGTCACAGGAAACAAACACTATTCTAGTATCTAAACTTCTGGAACACTTTTAAAAAATTCTATAAATTACCCTGAAAGAAATGGCCACTGTCTATAGAGTATTAGCAAAACAGACACTGCAGAAACACAATGTTCCAGGTCTGCCCAAAGCAGGAAGCTAGACATGCTCAACTCTACTTTGTCCTTTAGCAGAAGCACAAGGCAGCTTGGAAGACCCTGGCCTGGCTGCTGGTCTCTGCTGGTCATCCCTCCAGGCCTGCAATTTCCCATCCATTCGAAAAGGGGTGGGGTTGGATGATATCCATTAAGAAAGTCACATCCAGCTCTTAAATAGTACAATTCTATTTTTACTTACTTTTTAATTTTTTTATTTTTTCCAGGGGCAGGCTGGGGAGGAAGGGGGGTGGGTGGGCCACTCCTACTGGTTTTTCATTTATCTATTTTCATCCATCTTTGTTCTTTTGGCCTGTGTTGGCCTCCCATTGCAGTGGCCTTTGTCGTCGCAGAGCGCCGGCTCTGGGCGCATGCGCTCCTGAGCTCCGGCTCGGTAAGTGGACACATCGGTCCAGCCACTCCACGGCAAGTGAGATCTTCCCAGGCCAGGGATCGAACTAACGCCCCTTGCACTGCAAGGTGGTTTCCTTACCCACTGGACCACCAGGGAAGCCCTCAACTTACTTTTGATGGAAGCAGGAAGAGGTCTCCCAAATCCTGTCTTTGTGTGTGTGTGTAAAATTATACAAAAATCAGACTAGCAGTAAGGAATTTAGGACCTTTTGAATTAAGAAAGTGACATTTCAAGAAAATCAACAATTTACAAAACCCTAAAGTTATGTTTGCATGTATCTTCCTGGTCATTTTATCACTTAAAGACTGATTAGAACAAAAAAGCTTAAGATGAATGCATAAGGGAGACATGCACTCAGGCTGTGGTCAGAGGCTCTGGGAGTTATTAGCCTGTTTCCACTTCGAGGTGGGAGGCGGACAGGAGAGCCTGTGGCCTGAGGTGCATCCAGTTGGCACCAGGACGGCTGAAAGTCACTGTACGTCCTGCAGGGGATGACAAAGAACCAGTCAAACTGATCAGGTAAAGCAGCAGTTCAACCCCACTGGAAAGGGCTGTTCTGTGATATGTTGACAAAGGACACTTTTTACCAAAACAATACGTCAAGTTGCAGTGTCAGATTTCAAGCGCCTTTCATCCCTGTCTTCAGATGGTTTCCAATTTTTCTCTTGTAGGATTTTAAAACTCCAGGCTTTGAAGCCATTTGAGTATTAGCAAAACAGACACTGCAGAAACACAATGTTCCAGGTCTGCCCAAAGCAGGAAGCTAGACATGCTCAACTCTACTTTGTCCTTTAGCAGAAGCACAAGGCAGCTTGGAAGACCCTGGCCTGGCTGCTGGTCTCTGCTGGTCATCCCTCCAGGCCTGCAACTTCCCATCCACTCGAAAGGGGTGGGGTTGGATGATATCCATTAAGAAAGTCACATCCAGCTCTTAAATAGTACAATTCTATTTTTACTTACTTTTTAATTTTTTTATTTTTTCCAGGGGCAGGCTGGGGAGGAAGGGGGGTGGGTGGGCCACTCCTACTGGTTTTTCATTTATCTATTTTCATCCATCTTTGTTCTTTTGGCCTGTGTTGGCCTCCCATTGCAGTGGCCTTTGTCGTCGCAGAGCGCCGGCTCTGGGCGCATGCGCTCCTGAGCTCCGGCTCGGTAAGTGGACACATCGGTCCAGCCACTCCACGGCAAGTGAGATCTTCCCAGGCCAGGGATCGAACTAACGCCCCTTGCACTGCAAGGTGGTTTCCTTACCCACTGGACCACCAGGGAAGCCCTCAACTTACTTTTGATGGAAGCAGGAAGAGGTCTCCCAAATCCTGTCTTTTGTGTGTGTGTGTAAAATTATACAAAAATCAGACTAGCAGTAAGGAATTTAGGACCTTTTGAATTAAGAAAGTGACATTTCAAGAAAATCAACAATTTACAAAACCCTAAAGTTATGTTTGCATGTATCTTCCTGGTCATTTTATCACTTAAAGACTGATTAGAACAAAAAAGCTTAAGATGAATGCATAAGGGAGACATGCACTCAGGCTGTGGTCAGAGGCTCTGGGAGTTATTAGCCTGTTTCCACTTCGAGGTGGGAGGCGGACAGGAGAGCCTGTGGCCTGAGGTGCATCCAGTTGGCACCAGGACGGCTGAAAGTCACTGTACGTCCTGCAGGGGATGACAAAGAACCAGTCAAACTGATCAGGTAAAGCAGCAGTTCAACCCCACTGGAAAGGGCTGTTCTGTGATATGTTGACAAAGGACACTTTTTACCAAAACAATACGTCAAGTTGCAGTGTCAGATTTCAAGCGCCTTTCATCCCTGTCTTCAGATGGTTTCCAATTTTTCTCTTGTAGGATTTTAAAAACTCCAGGCTAGAAGCTCTGTGTTATGAATACTCAGCCCAATTTCCTAGAATCTTAAAGTCATATCTGACACGTGCCTTAATTTTACTTAGAGTACTGACCTACTTAACAACTATGTTGGGCAAGGTGGGGGGAATGGGAGAGGTCTACAGTGCTACCTGAATCTTTCCAAACTCTAAAGCTGGCTCCTGCTGATGTTAGTACAGCTAAACCCTCTAGAAAACACACAAACCAGCGGCTTGTGTCTAAGTATGAAAATCAACTATTACGAAGTCTACTCAAAGGGAGGATGGAGATAGCAGCCCTGTAGCGCCATCCGAGTCAACTCACAGGCTGGTGAACAAAGGCCACTGGGCACTGGGCTCCAGTCCGAGTTTCTGATTCAGGAACTGGTCGGGTCAGAGAGTTTATATTTGTAACCACTTCTGTGGTGATGCTTTATGCTACTGGTCCAAGGACCAGACCCTGAGAACCACAGCCCTTCATGAACTATTTCTGTGCATCCACTTTATTCAAATTTTTCCTCTGTACAAATGTTTATATAATAGAAAAGAATAAATACAAGATGGGGAAGCTGTCACAATTCATGGAAATGACAGAACTCTCTCTGAAATATTTACAAAGTCATCTAAAAAGGAAACGTCCCAGCAGCAGCCAAAACATATCCTCATAAGTAAGCACGACTTACAGTCCCCTTCACTGATGAGAGACAGGCACCTTCAGGATCAGAAAAGAGCTGCATCTCGGTCCGTGGAATCCTGCCCCAGGCCCTGGCTTGGGGCTTCATACAGCAGGAGACAAAAATGTTGTGACCAGCTCTTCTCTGTACCTGAATCCAAGATCTACAAATGGAGAGCCTGTGGCCTGGAGGTGCATCCAAGGGTTGGCACCAGGACGGCTGAAAGTCACTGTACGTCCTGCAGGGGATGACAAAGAACCAGTCAAACTGATCAGGTAAAGCAGCAGTTCAACCCCACTGGAAAGGGCTGTTCTGTGATATGTTGACAAAGGACACTTTTTACCAAAACAATACGTCAAGTTGCAGTGTCAGATTTCAAGCGCCTTTCATCCCTGTCTTCAGATGGTTTCCAATTTTTCTCTTGTAGGATTTTAAAAACTCCAGGCTAGAAGCTCTGTGTTATGAATACTCAGCCCAATTTCCTAGAATCTTAAAGTCATATCTGACACGTGCCTTAATTTTACTTAGAGTACTGACCTACTTAACAACTATGTTGGGCAAGGTGGGGGGAATGGGAGAGGTCTACAGTGCTACCTGAATCTTTCCAAACTCTAAAGCTGGCTCCTGCTGATGTTAGTACAGCTAAACCCTCTAGAAAACACACAAACCAGCGGCTTGTGTCTAAGTATGAAAATCAACTATTACGAAGTCTACTCAAAGGGAGGATGGAGATAGCAGCCCTGTAGCGCCATCCGAGTCAACTCACAGGCTGGTGAACAAAGGCCACTGGGCACTGGGCTCCAGTCCGAGTTTCTGATTCAGGAACTGGTCGGGTCAGAGAGTTTATATTTGTAACCAGTTCTGTGGTGATGCTGATGCTACTGGTCCAAGGACCAGACCCTGAGAACCACAGCCCTTCATGAACTATTTCTGTGCATCCACTTTATTCAAATTTTTCCTCTGTACAAATGTTTATATAATAGAAAAGAATAAATACAAGATGGGGAAGCTGTCACAATTCATGGAAATGACAGAACTCTCTCTGAAATATTTACAAAGTCATCTAAAAAGGAAACGTCCCAGCAGCAGCCAAAACATATCCTCATAAGTAAGCACGACTTACAGTCCCCTTCACTGATGAGAGACAGGCACCTTCAGGATCAGAAAAGAGCTGCATCTCGGTCCGTGGAATCCTGCCCCAGGCCCTGGCTTGGGGCTTCATACAGCAGGAGACAAAAATGTTGTGACCAGCTCTTCTCTGTACCTGAATCCAGATCTAACCAAGGATGGTCCTCATCCTCATTAGACAGTCACATTCACAGTATAAAATTACATCTGTATTTAAAACTAATAAACTCTGCCAAATAAAAATTAAGAGTGTACACACACACACACACACACACATATACACACATGGACACCCAGAAAGAGATATGACACAGGTATGCCGACGGATGCGGAAGAGTTGAACAGTACGTGACGAGGACGGAGTTCAGGACTTGGCACAGTGAGTAGTTTCAGCTGAAGGAGTCTGAGGAACCAGATGCAGGACACCCGCCCTGACGTCCTTCCCGCTCGCCCCCCTAAGCAGGTCGTCAGATCCTCCTGTGGGAGGCGCCCTCCTCGGGCCCAGAGGAGGCGCGACCTCACCCTCGAGACCCCAGCCCGCAGGCCTGGCTCATTCTCCTCCAGGTCACTCAGAGCCTCTTTCCTAGTGACACTCCTCCGCAAACGTCCACTCTTCACCAAACCTGGTCCAGACACTCAAGGGTCTTTGTTTCCTTATGAATGCCCCCATGCCATGTGAAATTTAACATTCAGTACACCTGTATACTTTTTTCCTGTTAATCTGGTCATTTTTATTTCAGCCCCAACCAAGGACCCTAAGTGGAAGGGGAAAACTGTTTTCCTCTGCTGTACTAACTGGCATGCCCAGACACCTGCTAACACATTTTGAAGCATCAAAGAAATGAATGCTCTGATCTAAAAATTATGTATGTTACAGAAGTTAACACAAGAGGTGAAACTGTTAAGTATCAAAATCTAATAGAGAAACAGAAATTATTTCAGGTTTTCAAAGGTCATGGGTATGGAAAAGAATCAAAAGCTAGCTAATGGATTTTTCACAGTAATTCTGGTAACAAAATTTAATCATGTATTTTTTAAAAGGTGAGGAGGGTAAGGTGAAGTCTTGCCCCAACCAGATATTTAAACCCTTCACAAAACAGCAATTTAAATATTATGAAAACAAAAGGAGATGAGCTGATTATTGAAACAGAAAACCCAAAAGACATGGATTATTTACAGTCCCCTTCACTGATGAGAGACAGGCACCTTCAGGATCAGAAAAGAGCTGCATCTCGGTCCGTGGAATCCTGCCCCAGGCCCTGGCTTGGGGCTTCATACAGCAGGAGACAAAAATGTTGTGACCAGCTCTTCTCTGTACCTGAATCCAGATCTAACCAAGGATGGTCCTCATCCTCATTAGACAGTCACATTCACAGTATAAAATTACATCTGTATTTAAAACTAATAAACTCTGCCAAATAAAAATTAAGAGTGTACACACACACACACACACACACATATACACACATGGACACCCAGAAAGAGATATGACACAGGTATGCCGACGGATGCGGAAGAGTTGAACAGTACGTGACGAGGACGGAGTTCAGGACTTGGCACAGTGAGTAGTTTCAGCTGAAGGAGTCTGAGGAACCAGATGCAGGACACCCGCCCTGACGTCCTTCCCGCTCGCCCCCCTAAGCAGGTCGTCAGATCCTCCTGTGGGAGGCGCCCTCCTCGGGCCCAGAGGAGAGGCGCGACCTCACCCTCGAGACCCCAGCCCGCAGGCCTGGCTCATTCTCCTCCAGGTCACTCAGAGCCTCTTTCCTAGTGACACTCCTCCGCAAACGTCCACTCTTCACCAAACCTGGTCCAGACACTCAAGGGTCTTTGTTTCCTTATGAATGCCCCCATGCCATGTGAAATTTAACATTCAGTACACCTGTATACTTTTTTCCTGTTAATCTGGTCATTTTTATTTCAGCCCCAACCAAGGACCCTAAGTGGAAGGGGAAAACTGTTTTCCTCTGCTGTACTAACTGGCATGCCCAGACACCTGCTAACACATTTTGAAGCATCAAAGAAATGAATGCTCTGATCTAAAAATTATGTATGTTACAGAAGTTAACACAAGAGGTGAAACTGTTAAGTATCAAAATCTAATAGAGAAACAGAAATTATTTCAGGTTTTCAAAGGTCATGGGTATGGAAAAGAATCAAAAGCTAGCTAATGGATTTTTCACAGTAATTCTGGTAACAAAATTTAATCATGTATTTTTTAAAAGGTGAGGAGGGTAAGGTGAAGTCTTGCCCCAACCAGATATTTAAACCCTTCACAAAACAGCAATTTAAATATTATGAAAAACAAAAGGAGATGAGCTGATTATTGAAACAGAAAACCCGCAAAAGACAGTTGAGCATATGCTAAACAAATACAGGCTTTATTTGGAACAAACGAGGAAGTAAAGAAATTTGGATTAAGTGGCATTGTGAAAATTAATTGGTCATTTATAAAATCAATGGGTATATGGAATGCATTAAATAACTAAACATCAAAAATGATATGTAGGGCTTCCCCTGGTGGTCCAGTGGGTAAGGACACTGCCTTGCAGTGCAAGGGGCGCCGGTTCGATCCCTGGCCTGGGAAGATCCCACGTGCCGCGGAGCGGCTGGACTGATGTGTCCAATCACCGAGCCGGAGCTCTAGAGCGCATGCGCCCAGAGCCGGCGCTCTGCGACAACAGAGGCCACCGCTATGGGAGGCCCGCAGGAGCCAGAGAACAAAGACGGATGAAAATGGAGAAATGAAAGACCAATGGAAGTGGCCCGCCCGCTCCCCTCCCTCTCCAACCCGACCCCCACCCAAAATAAATAAATAAATCTTTAAAAAAAAAATGATATGTAGAAAAATAAAAAGAAAACCAAATTAAATCTTTAAAATTACAAGTAAGGGACCTTACACAGTGCTGAAGAAATGGTCAGTGATCCACAGATCCCGAGTCATGTGAACAGCAAACAGTCTTGAATATTGAAAAGAACACAATAAAAAGGGAACAACAGACTGAGCGAAAACAGTCGCCACCAGTGGCAAAAGATCATTATTTTACCAGAGTGAACAATGACAACAAAAACTATTAAGAAAAAAGTCAGACCTCAGTAAAATTTCTCAGTAGAAAAAACAGACAATTCACAGAAAAAAAAAATGTTCAGCACTATATGTTATGAAAAATGAAGCACCGGGCTTCCCTGGTGGTCCAGTGGGTAAGGACACCGCCTTGCAGTGCAAGAGGCACCGGTTCGATCCCTGGCCTGGGAAGATCCCACGTGCCACGGAGCGGCTGGACTGATGTGTCCAATTACCGAGCTGGAGCTCTGGAGCGCATGCGCCCAGAGCCGGCGCTCTGCGACAAGGGACGCCATCGCTATGGGAGGCCCGCAGGAGCCAAAGAACAAAGACGGATGAAAATGGAGAAATGAAAGACCAATGGAAGTGGCCCGCCCGCTCCCCTCCCTCTCCAACCCGACCCCCACCCAAAATAAATAAATAAATCTTTAAAAAAAAAATGATATGTAGAAAAATAAAAAGAAAACCAAATTAAATCTTTAAAATTACAAGTAAGGGACCTTACACAGTGCTGAAGAAATGGTCAGTGATCCACAGATCCCGAGTCATGTGAACAGCAAACAGTCTTGAATATTGAAAAGAACACAATAAAAAGGGAACAACAGACTGAGCGAAAACAGTCGCCACCAGTGGCAAAAGATCATTATTTTACCAGAGTGAACAATGACAACAAAAACTATTAAGAAAAAAGTCAGACCTCAGTAAAATTTCTCAGTAGAAAAAACAGACAATTCACAGAAAAAAAAAATGTTCAGCACTATATGTTATGAAAAATGAAGCACCGGGCTTCCCTGGTGGTCCAGTGGGTAAGGACACCGCCTTGCAGTGCAAGAGGCACCGGTTCGATCCCTGGCCTGGGAAGATCCCACGTGCCGCTGAGCTCCTGGGCCAATGTGTCCAACTACCCAGCCAGAACTCAGGAGTGCATGCGCCCAGAGCCGGTGCTCTGCGATGAGCAAGGCCAGTGCGATGGGAGGCCCACACAGGCCAAAGAACAAAGATAAAAACAAATGAAATCAATAGAAGTGCCCCGGCAAATGAGTACAATTTTTATCCAGTTACGTATCAGCCAATATGAAGACAACGCTGACAAGAGTGCGGGGAGATGCGTTCATTACCAGTGCCTGCACAAATTGTTAAAGACTCTTAGAATGCGATGTGATTTTTAAAATCGGTAACAGACAGACTCCAGGAGACGGTGAGGGCCAGAGAAGCCTGGCGGGCTGCGGTCCGTGGCGTCTCAAAGGGTCGGACGTGACTTGGTCACTGAACAACAACTGCATGAGATACTGTCACCTAACGGTGCCACTTCTGAAGACACACACTCGGGACATCATCCAAAAGCAGAAAAGAGGGACCTGCCCGGGTGATCCAGTGGCAAAGACTCAGCACGCCTAGTGCAGGGGTCTGCGCTGGACTCCCGGTCAGTGAACGAGATCCCACATGCCACAGCTAAGAGGATGGCGCAACTGAAAGACCCCTCGTGGACCCTGCAGGGGCGCTGGGCCACGGCCTGGAGGGCTGGGGTGGGGGGCTGGTGGGCGGTGGAGGAGGGCGGGGGCCAGGGGTATACATATGACTAATCTGCGATTATACGTATCTGTAAACAACAAAACTCAGCAAAAATAAAAAGTTAAAAAAAAAAAAGATCCCCCATGCCACAGCTACGACCCAGTGCAGCCACGTAAATAAGTATTTTTTTTTTAATTTTTAATTGACTTTTAAGTTTTACAGAGTCTTGTTGTTTACAGATATTAGGCATATATATATATCCCCCCATCCCACCCCTCCAGGCCCCCTACAGGATCCCGTTTTCTCACAGCACAATGACAATAGCTATTTCCTTCACATATAACAGTATAGGTTTTCATACTACTTCCTTTACGCCTCCCGTCCACTGTTCATTCCCCACAATGTCCATATGTCTATTCTCCACGTCTGTTTTTCCATCACTTCGCTGCATGTATTACCATTGCCATCCTACTGGATTCCATATATATGTGTTAATATACTGTACTTGTCTTTCTCTTTCTGACTGACTTCAATAGGTTCTAGATCCAGCCACCTCATTAGGACTGATTCTTCTGCATTTCTCTTTACAGCTGTGTAGTATTCCATTGTGTATATGTACCAGAGCTTTTGTATCCATTTGTTCGTCGATGGGCATCTAGGTTGCTTCCATGTTCTAGCTATGGTATAGAGAGCTGCAATGAACACTGGGGTACAGGTGCCTCTTTCAATTTTGATTTCATCAGGATATAAGTCTAATAGTGGGATTGCTGGGTCATATGGTGCTTCTATTTTTAGTTTTTAAAGGAATCTCCATACTGTCTTCCATAAGTATTTTTTTAAAAAAAGAATAAAAGTGCTATCTACATAAAGAAACTCATTTCTGCCCTCAGTAGCTTGTGCTACCTTTCCCACCAGCATTTTCTGAAATTTATTTTTAATTGGAGGATAACTGCTTTACAATACTGTGTTGGTTTCTGCCGTACAACAACGTGCATCAGCCATGAGTATAAATCCCACCTCATGTAGCTCCCTCCCAGCCCCCGACCACGCCCACTCCTCAACTGCCACAGGACCCCAAGCTGAGCTCCCCGTGCTACACAGCTAGCTAACGGGACACTTTAACAGGACACGATAGAGTCCAAAGCCCTTTAAAGCTCAGTCACTCAGCGACCCCGGCGCCCCGCAGGTCCCCACGCGCTCACGTTCCCATGCTGCACCACCCCTAGAAGCCCAAACTCACTCACCCTGCCCAGTGACAGCTTCTCAATTTGTTAAAATGGCGCACAACCCCCTGGGTATAACTGCTGCTCTGGGTCTTCTTCTTTTCTGTGAAGTCTTCCTGCCAAAAAATTCACCTGCCCAGTGACAAAGTTCCTTTACTCCCATCCCACCCTCCAGGCCCCTACAGGATCGTTTTCCCCAGCACAATGACAATAGCTATTTCCTTCACATATAACAGTATAGGTTTTCATACTACTTCCTTTACGCCTCCCGTCCACTGTTCATTCCCCACAATGTCCATATGTCTATTCTCCACGTCTGTTTTTCCATCACTTCGCTGCATGTATTACCATTGCCATCCTACTGGATTCCATATATATGTGTTAATATACTGTACTTGTCTTTCTCTTTCTGACTGACTTCAATAGGTTCTAGATCCAGCCACCTCATTAGGACTGATTCTTCTGCATTTCTCTTTACAGCTGTGTAGTATTCCATTGTGTATATGTACCAGAGCTTTTGTATCCATTTGTTCGTCGATGGGCATCTAGGTTGCTTCCATGTTCTAGCTATGGTATAGAGAGCTGCAATGAACACTGGGGTACAGGTGCCTCTTTCAATTTTGATTTCATCAGGATATAAGTCTAATAGTGGGATTGCTGGGTCATATGGTGCTTCTATTTTTAGTTTTTAAAGGAATCTCCATACTGTCTTCCATAAGTATTTTTTTAAAAAAAGAATAAAAGTGCTATCTACATAAAGAAACTCATTTCTGCCCTCAGTAGCTTGTGCTACCTTTCCCACCAGCATTTTCTGAAATTTATTTTTAATTGGAGGATAACTGCTTTACAATACTGTGTTGGTTTCTGCCGTACAACAACGTGCATCAGCCATGAGTATAAATCCCACCTCATGTAGCTCCCTCCCAGCCCCCGACCACGCCCACTCCTCAACTGCCACAGGACCCCAAGCTGAGCTCCCCGTGCTACACAGCTAGCTAACGGGACACTTTAACAGGACACGATAGAGTCCAAAGCCCTTTAAAGCTCAGTCACTCAGCGACCCCGGCGCCCCGCAGGTCCCCACGCGCTCACGTTCCCATGCTGCACCACCCCTAGAAGCCCAAACTCACTCACCCTGCCCAGTGACAGCTTCTCAATTTGTTAAAATGGCGCACAACCCCCTGGGTATAACTGCTGCTCTGGGTCTTCCCTTCTTTTCTGTGAAGTCTTCCGTGCACACATAAAACTGAAAATAGTAGCATCAAAGTAAAAAAAGAATCTGTCTTTTGTCAATGCCTAGACGCTGGACCTGAGAGGTGGAGGAGAGCGTTTTCCTCCCCTGCCCTGTCCACCTGGCCGCCCCAGCACCTGTCCTGTGCTCAGAGAGTCTGGTGAATGACCTGGGGGCCACCCTGGCACGGAGACGGGGCACCGGTGCGGGTGAGCGGGGGCAGGCTTCCCACCAGCCGCTTCACTGTGCAGGGGCAGAGGGCAGGCACAGCAGACCAGCTGTTCAAGGTGCCGTCACACAGAGACGGACACAGCAGCTCAGCACAGAGCAGCGAGGCTCGAGGCAAACCCTGGGATTCCATTACGTGGAAGAGAAAGACGTGCTGAGAAAGACGTGCATCGCCACCAAGGCCAAGAAGGGGAGCAGGAAATGCCTGCAGCCAGTTCTCGAAGGGCTGGCAGTGGACAATGACGTCCAACTGGTCCACTGAGTCAGTGCAGCACGCGTTCAAAAACACCTCAGCTGAACACGACTCACTTTAATACAAAAACGCCATAACCGACAGGAGATCCTGCAGGGGCGGGGTGGGATGGGGGGGGTCTGAGGGGGGGGGCCAGGGATTTGCATATGACTAATCTGGGAACATACGTGTCTGTGAACGACAAAACTCTGTAAAAATTTTTAAAAATAAAATAAAAAAAAAAAAAGAATAAAGGAGGGGGTGTTAGAAAGACCTCAGGTATGCTCCACAATCTTAAAAAGACACGTGCATTCTTCTGTGAGTGGGTACTTTTCCTTCTTCTCCTTAATAAATTACTCATTTCTCTCTACACCCCTCCCCCCGAAAAAAACCCCGCCATTACCCAAGGACTATAGAAAAGTTGGCCAAGAAACCTGTTAAGGCATTAAAATGGCATTCCAGGGATTTCCATGGTGATCTAGTGACTATGGTCTGCACTTCAGTGCAGGCCCAGCCCTTTAAAGCTCAGTCACTCAGCGACCCGCGCGCAGGTCCCACGCTCACGTTCCCATGCTGCACCACCCCTAGAAGCCCAAACTCACTCACCCTGCCCAGTGACAGCTTCTCAATTTGTTAAAATGGCGCACAACCCCCTGGGTATAACTGCTGCTCTGGGTCTTCCCTTCTTTTCTGTGAAGTCTTCCGTGCACACATAAAACTGAAAATAGTAGCATCAAAGTAAAAAAAGAATCTGTCTTTTGTCAATGCCTAGACGCTGGACCTGAGAGGTGGAGGAGAGCGTTTTCCTCCCCTGCCCTGTCCACCTGGCCGCCCCAGCACCTGTCCTGTGCTCAGAGAGTCTGGTGAATGACCTGGGGGCCACCCTGGCACGGAGACGGGGCACCGGTGCGGGTGAGCGGGGGCAGGCTTCCCACCAGCCGCTTCACTGTGCAGGGGCAGAGGGCAGGCACAGCAGACCAGCTGTTCAAGGTGCCGTCACACAGAGACGGACACAGCAGCTCAGCACAGAGCAGCGAGGCTCGAGGCAAACCCTGGGATTCCATTACGTGGAAGAGAAAGACGTGCTGAGAAAGACGTGCATCGCCACCAAGGCCAAGAAGGGGAGCAGGAAATGCCTGCAGCCAGTTCTCGAAGGGCTGGCAGTGGACAATGACGTCCAACTGGTCCACTGAGTCAGTGCAGCACGCGTTCAAAAACACCTCAGCTGAACACGACTCACTTTAATACAAAAACGCCATAACCGACAGGAGATCCTGCAGGGGCGGGGTGGGATGGGGGGGGACTGAGGGGGGGTGCCAGGGATTTGCATATGACTAATCTGGGAACATACGTGTCTGTGAACGACAAAACTCTGTAAAAATTTTTTAAAAATAAAATAAAAATAAAAAAAAAAGAATAAAGGAGGGGGTGTTAGAAAGACCTCAGGTATGCTCCACAATCTTAAAAAGACACGTGCATTCTTCTGTGAGTGGGTACTTTTCCTTCTTCTCCTTAATAAATTACTCATTTCTCTCTACACCCCTCCCCCCGAAAAAAACCCCGCCATTACCCAAGGACTATAGAAAAGTTGGCCAAGAAACCTGTTAAGGCATTAAAAATGGCATTCCAGGGATTTCCATGGTGATCTAGTGACTATGGTCTGCACTTCAGTGCAGGCAGCCCTGAATTCGATCCCTGGTCCTGGAACTAGATCACACATGCCACAACTAAGACTCCACACAGACAGACAAACATGTATTTTTAAATCACATTTCAAAAATAATGACACCTTTAAATGATGAATAAAATACAGCCTGAATCACTCCTTAAAATTTGTATTTACAAAATCATGCAGTGAACTTTTCCTTGGGCTGGAAAAAGTAGCCCGGAGAAACAGAAGAAGACTGGAGTTTATTCAGACGCGTACAGCCGTAAGGATATTTATCTTTCATGGAAGCATTCAACGTGTACATGAGATTATGGAAACTCCCTTTTATGTACTCAAGGATACATACTTAACACAGCAGCAAGATACACAAGAAGCCCATTATACTGCAAGAAAAGTCTGAAGTGAGCTGAGCCACCACTCCTAAAACAAGGCCCGGAGTGTTTGGAAACGGGGATGTGACATGACAGTGTCATTCCCGTGACTTTCCATGTAATGTCAACGTTCCTTACCACCAATCCACTACACAGAAATAAGCTGTTTTCGTAGGGAAGTTTTTCTGTTCTCAGCACAAAGTAGGAACTCAAGAATGATTGTGAAAATAGCAAATGGATGACAAACTACAACACAGGAGTAAGAAAGCAAAGCATTCAGGAAACACTCACACAGGAAAAAAGTTTAAGCCAAAACATGTTATCACTTCATTTTCCTCATACGCAGAGGAGAAAAACAAACCAATCAACCAAAAAACCTGGAAAGCTCGCCATCTTATGAAGAAGTCTGCCTGAACGTATAGTAACACAACTTGAGTTGACTCTACGAGAAGGTTTGTAATATGCTAGGGGCACAGCCCTATGCTTCCATCTTCTCTGAATATGTTAGCATATAAACTAGGGCTCTGGATGAAGATAACAAGATTTCTAAACCCTTAAGAACATAAACTTCGTATTATGTATGATGGCACCATACAGATATGTGTATGTTCTGTTTTCAGTTCGGCTAAGACAGAACCAGCCAGCACTCCAGAGAGAAAAGTGGGGTGATTAGCATTTTGGCACGGATCATCCGGGCCTTTCACTGTCCCCTATCTGCCTTCCCTGTGCACTGGGGAATGCTGACTCTCCAAGGTCAAGGCAATTAAAAACCACACTCTTGGCAACAGGCAGCTCTGCCTTTTTGGCTCAGAGAGCTTTGCCAGTTCTTAAATTTGCTTCTAAAAATCCAAGTGCTCCAAAATGTGACAGTTCTTACGTCTTTTTTAACAAACCCTTTCCTAAGCCTAATTTGTCCCATTTACGATCATGTATATGCACACAAGAAATGAAATATTTTTTCCAACTTCTTAGAATCTCCTAATTTTGATGGTCAAAAAAGTCCTGCATTTACCATGTATGACCTTAAGAAGCTAAAACAATCCAGCAGAGGGATTTCAAATCACGCTTTCTTTCTTTCGTTACAGCAGCATTTCATTACCTCTCTTTCTCTTATAATTGAGGTCAGGAGAAACCCTTGGGTTCTCTGTACACATCAGATGGTGGCAAAAGAAGCAACATGTTCCCAGGTATCAATTTCCAAGACAGAATGGAAAGCACGTAGAAAAAAGAATACATGTTTTAGTTTTCAGAGTAAGATGTGTCTTACCATTGGGCTAGAAATCCCAGCGCTTTGTGTTGTATTTTGAAAGATAAAAGGAATTCAATTTTTTTTGTAATCCCTTGGAGAAACAGAAATTTGCTTCTATTAATTCACTGAATCAATGAAAGGACACTCCGGAAAAGTCAAGGCAAAGATTCTTCCACATTTCGTATCTCAGAACTAACAGACAAGCTCAGAGTTACCGGGGTTTCTGTAGTCCCTGAAAACGCCTCACAATCATCTCTTGTCGAATGAATGAGTGAGAGCTCACAGTCCGCGGCCCTGCCGTTTTTCTCTCGTGTTCATCAGACCCAGTGACATGTCCCCTGATAACTTTCTGAATGGACAGTGCAGGAGGGTCCATCTGAGACCACTCAACTCTACAGAGGAAGCCACTTTGCTACAACAAAGGGACCTGACCTTCTGTGTGTAGCATATACAATAAGTACCTTTTTTTTTTTTTTTTTTTAATGAAATGGACATAGGAATGAATAGTAACATGCTTTTCATTTTTTCGCCAAAGTCATGTGAAATAGGAGGAAAGCAGTGAAAATGCTTAAACCAAACTGCTCTGTGTGGACTATAAAGACTATTTTCTTCTGGTAAAGAAAATCCAACGAACAGGAAGCAAATGAAGTGTCTGCTAGGGAACAGACTGGAGGCCACAGACACTGGCTTCCTCGCCCTTATTATAAGCTGCTGGTTGGGAAGCTTGACCTTGCAGAGTTCAAGGCAGGTAAGCCCACGAGTGTCCCTACAGTCCTAAATTTCCCATTTCCCTTGGGCCCACGCGACCACTGTCTCTCACTAACTGGCCACCAGCCCCCTTGCTGGTCACTCCAGATCCACACCAGTCCCTCTTCCGGTCCTTCTCTGCACAGGGGCCAGTGGGATTGTTCTGCATAGCACACACGGGCATCTGGCTGGCTGCCTAATAAAGCCCTCTGGGACACGACTTCTCTTAGAAGGATGGTTTCATTGCCTAAATGACCCTGTCGCCTCTCCAGTCTCAGGACGACCCCCCGGCCCTCACTGCCTCCTGCGTGATTGGGCTCCTTCCTCCACCTCTTCGAGCCTGACGCGGCCTTCAGCTCTCCACCTGCCACCTGCTCCCGCCAGCACCTCCTCCTCTCCCTTAGCATCTACTCAGCGTCCAGACCTCAGCTTAAGAATCACTTCCTCACAGCAGAATTCCATGACCACCACAACTGAATGAAACCCAGCCTATAATAAAATGTCTAGAAGAGACCAGACAAAGAGTCAGGCAAAGAGTTCTTAGATATGATGACAAAAGCACAATTCATGACAGTTTTTTTCCGATCAAAGAGACTTCCCTCAAATTAAAAACTTTTGTGCATACAGTATATTAACACATATATATGGAATCTAGCAGGATGGTGATGAAGGCGCACGCAGTGAAGCAACGGAAAGACAGACATGGACAGTGGACATATGGACATTGTGGGGAAGGCACAGAATGTGGGAGGCGTAAAGGAAGTAGCATGAAGGCCTGTACTATCATAACTGAAGAAAATAGCTCTAGTCATTGCTATGTGAGAAAAGGGGATCCTTCAGGGGTGCTGTGTGATGGTTGGGAGGGGTGGGAACGGGGGGAGATACATGTGACTGATCTGGGAACATGCATGTCTGTAAACAACAAAACTCTGTAAAAGTTAAAAGCAAAATAAAGGTCTAAAAAAAAAACTTTCGTACTTCCAAATGTATAAATAAGACAATGAACCACCACAAACTGGAAGAAAATATTGGCAAATTACATATCTGATAAAGAGCTTGTATCTAAAATGTACAAAGCTCTTTCAATTCAATAAGATAACCTAGCTAAAAAATGGGCAGAACGGGGGCTTCCCTGGTAGCTCGGTGGTGAAGAGTTCACCTGCCAATGCAAGAGACATGAGTTCGATCCCTGATCCAGGAAGATCCCACATGCTGTGGAACAAGTAGGCCCACGAGCCACAACCATGGAGCCTGTGCTCCAGAGCCTCGGAGCTGCAACTACTGAAGCCCGTGTGCCTTAGAGCGCAAGTCCCACAACAAAAGTCACTGTAACAAGAAGCCTGCTCACCTCAGCTAGAGAGGAGCCCCCACTCCCTGCAACTAGAGAAGAGCCATGGCAGCAGTGAAAATGCAGGATAGCCAAAAATAAATAAATAATTTTTTTTTAAAAAAAAGGGCAAAATATTTCAGTGGTTATTTAATCAAAGAAACACAAACAGCTAATAAACACATGAAAAGCTGCTCAACATCAGTCCGTGGAGACGTTCAAATCAAAATCGTGTGACTTCTCATGGTCACCGACGGTCCACACGTTGTCCATTCCACAGGACATAGTTCAGTCTTCGCATTTCTCAGAAGACGACAAAGTTAACCACTCTCACTGATACCTAATTACCCCAGCTTCTGTTAATCCTGCTTCCAAAATGTCCCTGGACTCCACCTTCAGCTCTTCCATGCCCACCGCCTCCATCCTGGTCCCATCCCTTACCCCGTCTACCTGGCCTCTGCTTCCATTCTCTAGTGCCCATTTCCCACCCACTTCTCCAGAAAACCACAGTCATCTCCCCACAGACTCACGAAGAGTCGTCTTGTCAAGTTATGAATTCGATGTTACTCCCCGGCCCCCTCCACACGCCCACTACTCACTCTGTCAGCCTCCCCCTGCAGGACTAACGCAAGCTGCTTCCAGTTCTCCGTAAAACATTCAGGGTCTGGCTTCTGCGGTGGGTCAAGCCACCCACAGTCTTCACACCTGCCAAGTTCTTTACTTCCTTGGAACCACTGAACACATGGTTTCTGCTAGAAATTTCCTCCCTCCTTTACTCATGTTAGTTTTTTCCCCTGGCCGTCCTTTCCACACCTCACACTGGAAGAAAATATTGGCAAATTACATATCTGATAAAGAGCTTGTATCTAAAATGTACAAAGCTCTTTCAATTCAATAAGATAACCTAGCTAAAAAATGGGCAGAACGGGGGCTTCCCTGGTAGCTCGGTGGTGAAGAGTTCACCTGCCAATGCAAGAGACATGAGTTCGATCCCTGATCCAGGAAGATCCCACATGCTGTGGAACAAGTAGGCCCACGAGCCACAACCATGGAGCCTGTGCTCCAGAGCCTCGGAGCTGCAACTACTGAAGCCCGTGTGCCTTAGAGCGCAAGTCCCACAACAAAAGTCACTGTAACAAGAAGCCTGCTCACCTCAGCTAGAGAGGAGCCCCCACTCCCTGCAACTAGAGAAGAGCCATGGCAGCAGTGAAAATGCAGGATAGCCAAAAATAAATAAATAATTTTTTTTTAAAAAAAAGGGCAAAATATTTCAGTGGTTATTTAATCAAAGAAACACAAACAGCTAATAAACACATGAAAAGCTGCTCAACATCAGTCCGTGGAGACGTTCAAATCAAAATCGTGTGACTTCTCATGGTCACCGACGGTCCACACGTTGTCCATTCCACAGGACATAGTTCAGTCTTCGCATTTCTCAGAAGACGACAAAGTTAACCACTCTCACTGATACCTAATTACCCCAGCTTCTGTTAATCCTGCTTCCAAAATGTCCCTGGACTCCACCTTCAGCTCTTCCATGCCCACCGCCTCCATCCTGGTCCCATCCCTTACCCCGTCTACCTGGCCTCTGCTTCCATTCTCTAGTGCCCATTTCCCACCCACTTCTCCAGAAAACCACAGTCATCTCCCCACAGACTCACGAAGAGTCGTCTTGTCAAGTTATGAATTCGATGTTACTCCCTGGCCCCCTCCACACGCCCACTACTCACTCTGTCAGCCTCCCCCTGCAGGACTAACGCAAGCTGCTTCCAGTTCTCCGTAAAACATTCAGGGTCTGGCTTCTGCGGTGGGTCAAGCCACCCACAGTCTTCACACCTGCCAAGTTCTTTACTTCCTTGGAACCACTGAACACATGGTTTCTGCTGCTAGAAATTTCCTCCCCCTCCTTTACTCATGTTAGTTTTCTCCTTCTTACTCTTCTGTCTCAGACAGGAGCCGTCCTTTCCACACCTCACAGGTCTGAACTGCGTCCCTGTGGTAACGCCGGTCATTGCTTGTAAACCACCTGTCTCGGCCTTCTGGACCACAGCCCAGGAGGGCATCTCCCCCATCTCTCACATGCCTGCACCTGTGCATGTAACTTGTGTATGTATGTACACATATGTGCACACGCCTATTATATGAACATGTACATATGTATACATGCATGCCTACTGACAAGTAGAATGCCAAGCAGATAGTGGGCAATCAACAAGTGAATCCTAGCATTTACTTTCTGTTAAGGTTTACAGAACAGAACATTAAGCCAAAGTATTCCAAAAGTACCTTTCCCAACAGCCTCGAGCCAACTTAAGGATTTCTGTCTGTTCCAAATACACCTCTCTACCCTGTCATACTTTTTTTTTTATCTCTTCCTATTAGACTATCGGCTCCTTGAAAGTGAAAATCTTTTCAGCTTCGAATTCCCAATGCTTAGCAAAGAAACAGACACAAATCTTTGCTGATAGGGAAAACACTGATTATAGCAGAAATTTATCTTTTAAAAGCCTTATTTTTATTTAGACAGCCTTTAATAGACACCAATATGCAAATGATCTATCTGGTTTTACTTTGATGTTTGAAATAAACACTTCATTAGAAACAAAAGCCAAACCAGCTATATCATCTCCAAAGAGCTTGCTTTCACTTTCCACAAGATAACAGTTGAAGAGGTAATTTAAATTCAAATAATTTTTTTTTAAGTTTTGTCCTTTTTTTTTTTCCTCTGACTAAGTCATTATTTATTTTCCACCCATCTTTATTTCTTTGGCCTTTGTGGGCCTCCCATCGCAGTGGCCTCTCTCATTGCAGAGCACCAGCTCTGGGCGCATGCGCTCCAGAGCGCTGGCTGGTAATTGGACACACCAGCCCAGCTGCTCTGCAGCACGTGGGATCTTCCTGGGCCAAGGATTGAACCAGTGCCCCTTGCACTGCAAGGCAGACTCTTTACCCACTGGACCACCAGGGAAGACCTAAACTCACATAATTTTTTAATTTAAAAAAACCTAAAAATAAAACACATGGGCTATACTCTTTCCATATTTTCATCAAACCATATTTTGGCACTGTGATGTACTCTGACTTAAGAGACTGACTAAATCAGTTACTGATTTACTAACAATAATCTTGTGGAAATTTGAAGTGGATGCAGAAGTGAAAAGAAAAATGCTGCACCTCACATCCTGCCAAGAGATGCTCCCATGGAAATGACCTTCATATTTTCAAATGAAGACTTACTGAAACAAGGATTTAAATCACTTTTCTGCAAAAACCAGCTCTATTCATAAACATACTGTGACGTAAAGAATGCTTTCTTTGGCTGTTCCACATTTTTCTTTGATGTACTCAACAGAATATTAACCAAAATATCCCTTTCTCCTAATTATAAAATTGATTCTACATATCTGTAGTAATAGAGTTAATAGAAACAAATTGTAAGATGGACAGACTTGTTACTACTTTCCTGTTTAAACAAGGACACACAGATGTTCAGCTATTTTTCACAGGGTAGCCGATGACAGCAACTCGGAATAGCAAATGGGACACTCCTGTGTGACATTTATAGCCTAGCCAACTTTTGAAAAAATATTATAAAAACGGCAGAAAAAGTTCTGCTCATGAGCCTGGCCTCACTGCCCAAGAGGACAAAGAGAGGACGAAGTCGAGGAACCTGCAGATGTGTCCCTTCGTCCGCCGTGTAAGGACAACAGACTCACCGCCGAAACAGCGCCCGATTCTTGCAGCTGCCCACTGCTTCCTTTCTGGGCAACACCAGAAACTCCGCCTTCTTCACCAGGGTACTCACTGGCAGATAAAAAGTTTTACAGATTCTTTCTCCTTCCAACAGATCTCCAAGTCACGCCAATTCTATCTGAGGTGTGAACACACTAGAGTGATTCTTCTTTCTGGGAGACCTTTATGTAAGCCAACTATGCTCACAGATTTCTGTAAATCTACACTTACACAGGGTTCAGGTTTCTAATAAAATAACAACATTTTAATGTGAACGATGGCAGTTTGTGAACTGAATATCAGACAACATGCAAATAAAGAGTAATTCAAAATATACTTGATAAACTAGAAATTAGTAAACTAGGTATTACAGAGACATGGGACTTAACATCTATTTCACTTATTAATTTAAAAAACTAACATTACAACATCTTTCTGTCTGAATCATATTAAGGAACTATAATTGCTTTAGGTATGATAATGGTGCTGGGGTTCAGTCTTATTTTTCAGAGGCATACACTGCGGTAGTAATGGAAGACATTACACCATGGAAGGGAATTGGTTTTTAAAGGATGTGGAGAGGCGGGGACAGGCAGGGTGCTGAGACAGGCTGTGCACGGACCCCAAAGCAGGGGGTGGGAACACAGACCTTCACTACACTCTGCTCTGTGGATGGTAACTTCCGTAACCGAAAGTGGGTGGAGGAAGCATAATAATTCTTTTAACTGTCTGCTTGACCCAGTGAGGGATTTCAGCTAGTCACAGCTCAAGCTGACTCAAAGCACTGCCAATCTAAATTAAGAGACAGATAAGGCCTATTACCTGTCACATTAAAGCTCACTGTCATTGCTTTAGAAACTGGGAACCACTGTTTCGGGATGAAGCCTCCCTCCCCGCTCCCTCCCCGGCCTCTCTGTCCTAGTTTCACTGCCGCTACTGCTCCCGGGGCTTCAGTGGCCACGTGGCATCTTTTCCAAGACTGGTATGTACTCACAAGACAGGCACCCAGCATTCCACAGTGAGACAGTGAGACTGCAAGGATGCCTGACAGCCTACCTCTGGGCGCCCTTCCCTGCCTGCCAGGCCCCCAGAGCCCTGCGCTAGCCCACACTGACCCCACAGACTGGACACCCACGGTCCCGTAGCCCCTCACGGCCCCCCAGCTAGGCTGTGAGCTTCCTGATGGGAGCGGACACAGTCCTGTCCATCCTGTGCTTGGATTCAACAGGAGCAGGATAAATGAGGGATGAGAGGATAAATCTATACATCTCCGAAGTTAGGAGCTCATCCTAGAACTCAAAATACTTTGACATTTTTCGTATTGTAATTTCAAGACATTTTTTCTAAAAATTATTGTAATACTCTAATCTTACTAACGTACATCTGTTAAACTGTTTCTGAAACCACAGTCTGAGTTTTGGAGATATTCTTATGGTAAAAATAGCCAATTCATGTTTGCGTATGAGTAATTAATTTATGGAGCTTCACCACTGTTTTCACTAAAGAGACAGCCCATGCCTAATCAAAAAATGGGGAGCTAGGACTCCCATCAATAAGAATTCTGACTAGTATAAACTCATAATTAGAAAGAACTTAACATTCATTACAAATTTATTATATGACTGGTACTAATTATTATTTCATTTAGTCTCGTAAACGCCCTACGAGGGAAGTACTGCCATTCCCATTTTACAGGCAAGCAAAGAGGCTCAGAGGTTAAGACACTTAGCCACGGACATGCCGCTGCAAGTGATGAACAGATGCAAGCCCGGCCTGTGTGCTGAACTGCTGATGCAGACAACGGTACCCATGTCTACCACCTACAAGAAACTCACTTCTATAACCCAGAGAAGTTCAGACTTGATTTTTCTTGTTCTGTATCACTGTGCCTTTCAAGTACAACACAGAGAAGCAAACAATGGAAACCAGGTCACTTTCCCGGTTTGCCTTATCTCTGCACTGACAGCAGCCAGCTCTCATGTAAACGCCAGGCACCACGCCTTACGGCAGCGCCGAAGCCCTTTTTGTGCGCCAGCCCAGTCACGCCTTGCAGTGATTCAAGGGTGCAGGTCCCAGTCTCGTCTTCAGCTTTCAACAAGAAAACCGAGGCGTGCAGGGGGTTGCATAACACGCCCAGGGGGCACTCCGAGGGACTCCGTACTCTTAGTCCCCAGCTCCGCTGCCTAACAGGTTCACATCTCCTGTGTTAAATTAAATGTGTGGTTGAGGGATTAAGCTCTGTGACTGGACACCCACGGTCCCGTAGCCCCTCACTGCCCGCCAGCTAGGCTGTGAGCTTCCGGGGGGGAGCGGACACAGTCCTGTCCATCCTGTGCTTGGATTCAACAGGAGCAGGATAAATGAGGGATGAGAGGATAAATCTATACATCTCCGAAGTTAGGAGCTCATCCTAGAACTCAAAATACTTTGACATTTTTCGTATTGTAATTTCAAGACATTTTTTCTAAAAATTATTGTAATACTCTAATCTTACTAACGTACATCTGTTAAACTGTTTCTGAAACCACAGTCTGAGTTTTGGAGATATTCTTATGGTAAAAATAGCCAATTCATGTTTGCGTATGAGTAATTAATTTATGGAGCTTCACCACTGTTTTCACTAAAGAGACAGCCCATGCCTAATCAAAAAATGGGGAGCTAGGACTCCCATCAATAAGAATTCTGACTAGTATAAACTCATAATTAGAAAGAACTTAACATTCATTACAAATTTATTATATGACTGGTACTAATTATTATTTCATTTAGTCTCGTAAACGCCCTACGAGGGAAGTACTGCCATTCCCATTTTACAGGCAAGCAAAGAGGCTCAGAGGTTAAGACACTTAGCCACGGACATGCCGCTGCAAGTGATGAACAGATGCAAGCCCGGCCTGTGTGCTGAACTGCTGATGCAGACAACGGTACCCATGTCTACCACCTACAAGAAACTCACTTCTATAACCCAGAGAAGTTCAGACTTGATTTTTCTTGTTCTGTATCACTGTGCCTTTCAAGTACAACACAGAGAAGCAAACAATGGAAACCAGGTCACTTTCCCGGTTTGCCTTATCTCTGCACTGACAGCAGCCAGCTCTCATGTAAACGCCAGGCACCACGCCTTACGGCAGCGCCGAAGCCCTTTTTGTGCGCCAGCCCAGTCACGCCTTGCAGTGATTCAAGGGTGCAGGTCCCAGTCTCGTCTTCATCTTTCAACAAGAAAACCGAGGCGTGCGGGGGTTGCATAACACGCCCAGGGGGCACTCCGAGGGACTCCGTACTCTTAGTCCCCAGCTCCGCTGCCTAACAGGTTCACATCTCCTGTGTTAAATTAAATGTGTGGTTGAGGGATTAAGCTCTGTATACCCTCCAGAGCAAAGTTACCATTATTTAACTTACACTGTTGTCTTTTTTTTCTCCCCAAGATATACTTTATAGTTTTTTTTTTTTTAAGATTTATTTTATTTATTTATCTTTTTGTGGGGTGGGGTGGGGAGGAAGGGGGACGGGCAGGCCACTTCTATTGGTCTTTCATTTCTCTATTTTCATCCATCTTTGTTCTTTGGCCCGTGTGGGCCTCCCATCGCGGTGGCCTCTGTGATCGCAAAGCACCGGCTCTGGGCGCATGCGCTCCAGAGCTCCGGCTCGGTAATTGGACACATTGGTCCAGCCGCTCCGCGGCACGTGGGATCTTCCCAGGCCAGGGATCAAACCGGCGCCCCTTGCACTGCAAGGCGGTGTCCTTACCCACTGGGCCACTAGGGAAGCCTAGTTTTGATACCAAAAGTTTCTATACTGTTACCATATAGGAAAATGGCTGATACATGGTATAAATTAAGAGAAAACTTAAGCAAAGGTTTTATATACTCAAGAATTTGGTTTATCACATCAATAGTATGTCTAGGTTAGTGAATGCTAATGAGCTTTTTTTTTTTCAACTTCATGCCATGAGCTCTTTTTCATTTATTTATTAATTTTGGGGGGGGTGTTGGGGGAGGTAAGGAGGGGGCGGGCGGGCCACTTCTATTGGTCTTTCATTTCTCTATTTTCATCCATCTTTGTTCTTTGTCCCGTGTGGGCCTCCCATTGCGGTGGCCTCTGTGGTCGCAGAGCACTGGCTCTGGACGCATACGCTCCAGAGCTCCGGCTCGGTAATTGGACACATTCACGGCATGTGGGATCTTCCCAGACTAGGGATCGAACCGGCGTCCCTTGCACTGCAAGGCAGTGTCCCTACCCACTGGACCACCAGGGAAGCCCTGCTAAATGAGCTTTTAATGTAAGTCATCGTAAAGAGTCAACTTTGGAGAAAACTATGCTTCCTCTCTTGTAATAATCTGTAATGGAAGAGAAAATAAAAAATTATATATATATATATATATTTATATTTATATTTATATAGAGAATTGTGGAGATGAAGAAGGACTGCAAGGAGATCAAACCAGTCAATCCTTAGACAAATCAACCCTGAGGATTCACTGGAAGGACTGATGCTGAAGCTGAAGATCCAGTACTTTGGCCGCCTGACATGAAGAGCAGACCTGGAAAAGACCCTGATGCTGGGCAGGACTGGAGGGAAAAGGAGAAGGGGCGGCAGAGGATGAGACGGTTGACAGCCTCGCCGACTCAATGGACATGAATTTGATCAAACTCCCGGAGACAGTGAAGGAGAGAGGCGACGGGAGGGCTCCAGCCCATGGGGTCGCAGAGTCAGGCACGACCGTGAGACCAAACCACCACAACAGCAGGTGGAAAGGCATAACTGAATCACTCTGCTGTACACCTGAAACTAAGCCAGCATTTTAAGTCAACTATATTTCAACAAAATTTTAAAACCCAACCACAAAAATAAATAAAAATTGAAATTATGAGAGCATAACATTTGAAGTTACTTTATCGAAGAAGAGATCCTGAAGGCAAGTAAGCACATTAAAAGATGCTGAATAGTATTAGTAATTAAGGAAATACAAATTAAAACTGCCCCCCAAACCCTTGCCGTATTAGACACCCACTAAAATGACTAAAATTTAAAAAGTGGGTAACAGTGTTGATAAGGATGTGAAGCAACTGAAACTCTCATATATTCGATGGGGGGGGAAAAAAAGGTTTCTATTGGTCTTTCAACTTCATGCCATGAGCTCTTTTCATTTATTTATTAATTTTGGGGGATGTTGGGGAGGTAAGGAGGGGCGGGCCACTTCTATTGGTCTTTCATTTCTCTATTTTCATCCATCTTTGTTCTTTGTCCCGTGTGGGCCTCCCATTGCGGTGGCCTCTGTGGTCGCAGAGCACTGGCTCTGGACGCATACGCTCCAGAGCTCCGGCTCGGTAATTGGACACATTCACGGCATGTGGGATCTTCCCAGACTAGGGATCGAACGGCCCCTTGCACTGCAAGGCAGTGTCCCTACCCACTGGACCACCAGGGAAGCCCTGCTAAATGAGCTTTTAATGTAAGTCATCGTAAAGAGTCAACTTTGGAGAAAACTATGCTTCCTCTCTTGTAATAATCTGTAATGGAAGAGAAAATAAAAAATTATATATATATATATATATTTATATTTATATTTATATAGAGAATTGTGGAGATGAAGAAGGACTGCAAGGAGATCAAACCAGTCAATCCTTAGACAAATCAACCCTGAGGATTCACTGGAAGGACTGATGCTGAAGCTGAAGATCCAGTACTTTGGCCGCCTGACATGAAGAGCAGACCTGGAAAAGACCCTGATGCTGGGCAGGACTGGAGGGAAAAGGAGAAGGGGCGGCAGAGGATGAGACGGTTGACAGCCTCGCCGACTCAATGGACATGAATTTGATCAAACTCCCGGAGACAGTGAAGGAGAGAGGCGACGGGAGGGCTCCAGCCCATGGGGTCGCAGAGTCAGGCACGACCGTGAGACCAAACCACCACAACAGCAGGTGGAAAGGCATAACTGAATCACTCTGCTGTACACCTGAAACTAAGCCAGCATTTTAAGTCAACTATATTTCAACAAAATTTTAAAACCCAACCACAAAAATAAATAAAAATTGAAATTATGAGAGCATAACATTTGAAGTTACTTTATCGAAGAAGAGATCCTGAAGGCAAGTAAGCACATTAAAAGATGCTGAATAGTATTAGTAATTAAGGAAATACAAATTAAAACTGCCCCCCAAACCCTTGCCGTATTAGACACCCACTAAAATGACTAAAATTTAAAAAGTGGGTAACAGTGTTGATAAGGATGTGAAGCAACTGAAACTCTCATATATTCGATGGCAGGACTGAGAAAGAGAAGAGCCACTTTCAGAAGCACCTGACAGTTTTTGAAAAACAAAACATGTACTGACCATACGAGCAAGCAATCACCATCCTGGATATTTTACCGAAAGAAATGAAAACTGACATCACAAAAACACTTGTTAAAAAAAGAGTCAACTTTGGGGATCTCCCTGGTGGTCCAGTGGTTAAGACGCCATGCTCCCAATGCAGGGGGCGCAAGTGCAATCCCTGGTCAGAGAGCTAGATCCCACATGCCACAATTAAAACCCAGTGCAGCCAGACTGAAATAAATAGATAATTAAAAAAGAGAGATACACAGAAATATCTTTTAAAAAGTCAAAATGCTCACTCTGCAAACATTTTCTCCTCTACGCAGATAATATATGTCCTCAGCACTATTTTAAAGCATAAAGGAGAGTCTCTGTCATTATTGCTAAAACAAACAAAAAAGTCTTCAACAAAAAGACGATAAAGCCACGTGGTTAAGCACTTCAGAGAGATCCCTGCTCTGGAGAAGCCCCCTGTCGCCAGGATCTGAGCACAGACATCAAACCCGAGACCAGGGAGACTCTGCATCATCACACAAAAGTCAAAACCAAAAGTTACAGGGAGACGACGGAGTCGCTGCTAAGTGGATGACGGCCCTCCCCCCGCCCACGAGCACCGACGGGGCGACGCGGCGCCGGGGCCGCCTCCGCCGCCAGGGGGCCGCCTGGGGCTCTTCCTCGGCTGGAGCCACGTCCCGGGCGCGGGGAGAGCAGACGGCAAGAACACGCTCAGGTGTTTACTACGTGAACCAACGGGTTTCAAGGCCTGAGGGGGCGGTGTGGGGGAAACCTGGCTCCCCGTTGCGGTTCCGTCGCTGAGCTGTGTCTGTCTCTTCGCAGCCCGTGGACTGCAGCACGCCAGGCTTCCCTGTCCTCCACCAAATCCCGGAGTTTGCTCCCGACTCACGTCCACCGAGTCCGTGATGCCATGCAACTATCTCATCCCCTGAAGGCTTAAAAGATGCTGAATAGTATTAGTAATTAAGGAAATACAAATTAAAACTGCCCCCCAAACCCTTGCCGTATTAGACACCCACTAAAATGACTAAAATTTAAAAAGTGGGTAACAGTGTTGATAAGGATGTGAAGCAACTGAAACTCTCATATATTCGATGGCAGGACTGAGAAAGAGAAGAGCCACTTTCAGAAGCACCTGACAGTTTTTGAAAAACAAAACATGTACTGACCATACGAGCAAGCAATCACCATCCTGGATATTTTACCGAAAGAAATGAAAACTGACATCACAAAAACACTTGTTAAAAAAAGAGTCAACTTTGGGGATCTCCCTGGTGGTCCAGTGGTTAAGACGCCATGCTCCCAATGCAGGGGGCGCAAGTGCAATCCCTGGTCAGAGAGCTAGATCCCACATGCCACAATTAAAACCCAGTGCAGCCAGACTGAAATAAATAGATAATTAAAAAAGAGAGATACACAGAAATATTTTTTAAAAAAGTCAAAATGCTCACTCTGCAAACATTTTCTCCTCTACGCAGATAATATATGTCCTCAGCACTATTTTAAAGCATAAAGGAGAGTCTCTGTCATTATTGCTAAAACAAACAAAAAAGTCTTCAACAAAAAGACGATAAAGCCACGTGGTTAAGCACTTCAGAGAGATCCCTGCTCTGGAGAAGCCCCCTGTCGCCAGGATCTGAGCACAGACATCAAACCCGAGACCAGGGAGACTCTGCATCATCACACAAAAGTCAAAACCAAAAGTTACAGGGAGACGACGGAGTCGCTGCTAAGTGGATGACGGCCCTCCCCCCGCCCACGAGCACCGACGGGGCGACGCGGCGCCGGGGCCGCCTCCGCCGCCAGGGGGCCGCCTGGGGCTCTTCCTCGGCTGGAGCCACGTCCCGGGCGCGGGGAGAGCAGACGGCAAGAACACGCTCAGGTGTTTACTACGTGAACCAACGGGTTTCAAGGCCTGAGGGGGCGGTGTGGGGGAAACCTGGCTCCCCGTTGCGGTTCCGTCGCTGAGCTGTGTCTGTCTCTTCGCAGCCCGTGGACTGCAGCACGCCAGGCTTCCCTGTCCTCCACCAAATCCCGGAGTTTGCTCCCGACTCACGTCCACCGAGTCCGTGATGCCATGCAACTATCTCATCCCCTGCGGCCCCTTCTCTCCTGCCCTCACTCTGCCCCAACAGCACCAGGGTCTTTCCCAATGAGTCGGCTCTTTGCACCAGGTTGGCCAGAGTCCTGGAGCTTCAGCATCGGTCCTTCTAATAAATATTCAGCTCCCTGAGACAGAGGGAATACAGTAAGGGAGGTTGAGTCTGGCACTCCAAAGAGGAGGCTGCACTCCCCCAGAGCCAGCTGTCCAGGTCCCAATACTCGGGGAAGACGCAGGGGCATCAGTGGTTGAGCACTGTGAACTTCATTCTGCTCGGAGCGTGATGCTTTCACCAAGAATTAGTAGAAAGGAATCCAGTCTCACCCTCTCCAGTCTGTGCGTGCTCAGTCGTGTCCAACTCTTCGAAACTCTATGGACTGTAGCCCACCGGGCTCTTCTGTTCATGGGATGCCCAGGCAGGAATACTGGAGTGAGTTGCCATTTCCTTTGCCATGGGATCTTCCTGACCCAGGGATTGAACCCGCATCTCTGGCATTGGCAGGCAGATTCTTTACCACTGCGCCACCGGGGAGGTCTAGTTGTGCTCTCCAATGCACATGGAAATAAACATCCTTGAGAACAGAGAGCACTGCCCTTAGCAAGCTGTTCCTCCCAAATGCTCAAAAGATGCTTGTGAGAGAGGAGGAGGAGGAGGAGGAGGGCAGCCACTTCAAGGAAGCGTTTCTTGGGAGTTACTTGGAGATGAAAAAATGCAAGTCAGTGTTTAGACCCTCTAACACGTCTCTCCTAATCCAAGCAGCGTGTCACCAAGTTTACTGGTCCTGTTCACTACAGCCCTGACAGAGGAGGGGAGGTTCTGATCTCAGCTGACGGCTCTCCACCGTGGGGCTCTAAGCACTCATTCTTCTGAACAGGGAATTTTAAACAGGTATATTCTACAAGCCCAATTTTCTGCTGCATGGTCTCTGACTATAAAGCACAAAATTTTGTCAACCTAACACAACTGTCTTATTTCAGAAAACCGTTCCTATTTTCACCCTTTATACCAACCAAATCAGCACTTTAAAGGCACAGCTCCTTTCGTGGACTCTACCACTTCTTTGAGCTTTTCCACTGTTAAATGTGAAAAAAAAGGGGATACTGTAATACAAACCTTCTTACCACAGTTCTGAAAAAAGCACATTTGTTCTTTGGCTATAGTACAGAATCCTCTCACGGTAATTACTGATGCGACTCAGGGCAATGTGAGAAAAGACTGAATATGAGGGAAACAAAAAAGTGAAAAAGAAACCAAAGAGCCCGCTCACCCTTACAAAGCTGCGCCACCCCCCAAGTCACACATGCGGGCAAGAAACCACAGAACAGCTCCTGCTGGATTTCTGTTTCTGTTGCTGTTCACAGCTGTGACTGGCATTCTGGTGTTCAGTCTTACAAAAGTGCAAATGGTGGAACTTGTACAAGCAGAAGAAAGGCTGCAGCTACGAGGGCCCCTGGCAGGAAGGAGGGGAACACTCCTCGCCCATCGGGGTCTGCCTCTCGGCAAATGGCTTTCAGTGCGACATACTTTCTTTTCTGAACTTTGTTTTCTCTTTCTTAACTGATCAGTGAGAACAACCATTTCCTTTGCCATGGGATCTTCCTGACCCAGGGATTGAACCCGCATCTCTGGCATTGGCAGGCAGATTCTTTACCACTGCGCCACCGGGAGGTCTAGTTGTGCTCTCAATGCACATGGAAATAAACATCCTTGAGAACAGAGAGCACTGCCCTTAGCAAGCTGTTCCTCCCAAATGCTCAAAAGATGCTTGTGAGAGAGGAGGAGGAGGAGGAGGAGGGCAGCCACTTCAAGGAAGCGTTTCTTGGGAGTTACTTGGAGATGAAAAAATGCAAGTCAGTGTTTAGACCCTCTAACACGTCTCTCCTAATCCAAGCAGCGTGTCACCAAGTTTACTGGTCCTGTTCACTACAGCCCTGACAGAGGAGGGGAGGTTCTGATCTCAGCTGACGGCTCTCCACCGTGGGGCTCTAAGCACTCATTCTTCTGAACAGGGAATTTTAAACAGGTATATTCTACAAGCCCAATTTTCTGCTGCATGGTCTCTGACTATAAAGCACAAAATTTTGTCAACCTAACACAACTGTCTTATTTCAGAAAACCGTTCCTATTTTCACCCTTTATACCAACCAAATCAGCACTTTAAAGGCACAGCTCCTTTCGTGGACTCTACCACTTCTTTGAGCTTTTCCACTGTTAAATGTGAAAAAAAAGGGGATACTGTAATACAAACCTTCTTACCACAGTTCTGAAAAAAGCACATTTGTTCTTTGGCTATAGTACAGAATCCTCTCACGGTAATTACTGATGCGACTCAGGGCAATGTGAGAAAAGACTGAATATGAGGGAAACAAAAAAGTGAAAAAGAAACCAAAGAGCCCGCTCACCCTTACAAAGCTGCGCCACCCCCCAAGTCACACATGCGGGCAAGAAACCACAGAACAGCTCCTGCTGGATTTCTGTTTCTGTTGCTGTTCACAGCTGTGACTGGCATTCTGGTGTTCAGTCTTACAAAAGTGCAAATGGTGGAACTTGTACAAGCAGAAGAAAGGCTGCAGCTACGAGGGCCCCTGGCAGGAAGGAGGGGAACACTCCTCGCCCATCGGGGTCTGCCTCTCGGCAAATGGCTTTCAGTGCGACATACTTTCTTTTCTGAACTTTGTTTTCTCTTTCTTAACTGATCAGTGAGAACAACATTTTTCAAAAAACTGTCTGGTTCAAGATAAACCAGCAAGGAACACATCCTTGAAGTTTCCAGTACAAAGAAATGGTGAGAAAGCCGAAGGGGCTCGCATGGGTTTTCCGGAAGAATTTTACCTACTCTGTTAAAGAACTTGCCCTTAATCCTGAAGCTCAGTTTTTCAAAATACTGCATGCAAAATAATTTACGGTGGTACAAGAACCTTTAATAGTTACCTATTTACTTGTGCCATCAGCTTCTGTTTGTGTCAAGTGATACTGGATTTCCATGTATAAGAAAAGTATTTGACTAAAAAAATTTTTCTCTCTTTTAGGTAAGGTAAACTGATCGCATGTGGCTTACAGGAGCTTAGCTCCCCGCCCCCACCCCAATCAGGAACTCAGGGCCTCTGCAGTGGAAGTGGACTGCCAGGGAATTCCCTAAGAAGCATATTTTAAAATATACCTTTAAAACGAGCTGACTTAAAGCGACCAGAAGCAGCACAGCCGATTCGTGGATATGACGAATCCTGTGAGGCTCTGGTTGACGAAGGCGAGGAAGCCGCGCTGGAGGCGCTCCCGGGTCTCACGATTGGCTGACCGGAATCCTATCTGAGATTCTGAATTTTTCGATAGCTAGCTAGACGGCGCCGCAGTGTTTAGCAGACAGAGTTAAAGGGAATTCAAGCCAGAGAGTGAAGGGACAGGAAGCTGGCCTGTCCTCCGACCGAGGCCTGTGTCAACCCCTGTCTGGCACAGGGCCCACAGCAGAGGAAAGCCAGACAAGTGTAAGGCAGGTTTGCACGGGAGAAGGCATGTTGTAAGTAGCATAAAGCTGGCTAAAGGGAGAGGGCAAGTAATCCACAATGGAAACCACAAATACCTTTGAGAAGGCAGTAGAGGGAAGGAGCCAGGCCAGGTCTGGAGCAGGACAGTGCGGGCAGAGGGCGGAGGGGAGGCCCAGGCACGGCGGGGCATGCGGGCCCCAGGAGGAAGAGTGGGCGGCCGGGGCAGCTGGACGGAGGGGCCAGGAGAGAGCGGGTGGAGGCGAGGCCGGGGGCGGGGCCGGCAGCGGGGCGCCGCGGGCCGAGCCATCAGGAGAGCGGCGCTGTTCTCAGCGCGAGGAGAAGCCGCCACACGGGCGTCTGCGGCAAGGGGTCCTGCGTGGAGGGTGACGGAGGCAGGGGCTGGGCGAGGCCCGGGCTTCCGGACAGGACGGGCCGCCTGGCCTAAGGGCGGTGGGAGGGACGTGACATCTGGCCACATGCGGGATCCTGGTGACGGCCGGCTGGCGGGACTCACTCATGCAAAATAATTTACGGTGGTACAAGAACCTTTAATAGTTACCTATTTACTTGTGCCATCAGCTTCTGTTTGTGTCAAGTGATACTGGATTTCCATGTATAAGAAAAGTATTTGACTAAAAAAATTTTTCTCTCTTTTAGGTAAGGTAAACTGATCGCATGTGGCTTACAGGAGCTTAGCTCCCCGCCCCCACCCCAATCAGGAACTCAGGGCCTCTGCAGTGGAAGTGGACTGCCAGGGAATTCCCTAAGAAGCATATTTTAAAATATACCTTTAAAACGAGCTGACTTAAAGCGACCAGAAGCAGCACAGCCGATTCGTGGATATGACGAATCCTGTGAGGCTCTGGTTGACGAAGGCGAGGAAGCCGCGCTGGAGGCGCTCCCGGGTCTCACGATTGGCTGACCGGAATCCTATCTGAGATTCTGAATTTTTCGATAGCTAGCTAGACGGCGCCGCAGTGTTTAGCAGACAGAGTTAAAGGGAATTCAAGCCAGAGAGTGAAGGGACAGGAAGCTGGCCTGTCCTCCGACCGAGGCCTGTGTCAACCCCTGTCTGGCACAGGGCCCACAGCAGAGGAAAGCCAGACAAGTGTAAGGCAGGTTTGCACGGGAGAAGGCATGTTGTAAGTAGCATAAAGCTGGCTAAAGGGAGAGGGCAAGTAATCCACAATGGAAACCACAAATACCTTTGAGAAGGCAGTAGAGGGAAGGAGCCAGGCCAGGTCTGGAGCAGGACAGTGCGGGCAGAGGGCGGAGGGGAGGCCCAGGCACGGCAGGGCATGCGGGCCCCAGGAGGAAGAGTGGGCGGCCGGGGCAGCTGGACGGAGGGGCCAGGAGAGAGCGGGTGGAGGCGAGGCCGGGGGCGGGGCCGGCAGCGGGGCGCCGCGGGCCGAGCCATCAGGAGAGCGGCGCTGTTCTCAGCGCGAGGAGAAGCCGCCACACGGGCGTCTGCGGCAAGGGGGGGTCCTGCGCGTGGAGGGTGACGGGAGGCAGGGGCTGGGCGAGGCCCGGGGCTTCCGGACAGGACGGGGCCGCCTGGCCTAAGGGCGGTGGGAGGGACGTGACATCTGGCCACATGCGGGATCCTGGTGACGGCCGGCTGGCGGGACTCACTCGAGAACGGGACGTGAGTGGTGAGAGCAAGACAGGACGCAGGCGGGCTCGTGCTTCTGGCTGTGCGTGTGTTGGCCGCAGCGGAGAGGAACGGTGGTGTCCCCGGGACAACTGAGCAGCCAGGGAGGTGGAGAGGGGAGTGGGAGGGCCTCAGGCTGTGCCGTGTGGAGCCAAGGGCTCCTGTGAGCACAGCTGGAGAGACGGGGGCTGGCAGTCGGCTTTTTCAGCCTAGGATTTCGGGGAGAAGCAGGTAGGAGCCATCTCATCAGAGTCATAAGCACCAGATCTATTTAAAACCTCGGGCCTGATGAGACCACAGAAGGTGAGTGAAAAGAACCAAGGACGGAGCCCACAGGTTCTTTACCACCTGGGATGGGCAGCGTAGAATGAGGCAAAGAAGACAGAGAAAAAGAAGAGTGAAGCACTGGGAACATCAGCATAAATGCTGGACTGTTTGCAAGAGCCAAGACACGGAAGCGACCTAAACGTCCATCGACAGAGAAGACGTGGTATATATGTACAATGGAATATTACTGAGCCACGAAAAGGGACGAAATAATGCCATTTGCAGCAACATGGATGGACCTAGCGATTGTCATACTCAATGAAGAAAGTCAAAGAAGGAGAAGTATCATATGACATCTCTTCTATGTGTAATCTAAAAAGAAAACTTACACAAATGAACTTACAAACCAGAAAAAGACTCACAGACTCAGAAAATGAACTTATGGTTGCCAGGGGGAAGAGATAATTAGGGACTTTGGGAAGGTCATGTACAAACTTCTATATTTAAAATGGATAAGCAACCAGGGCCTATGCATATGGAACTCTGCTCAGTGTTACGTGCCAGCCTGGATGGCAGGGGAGTTTGGGAGAGAATAGATACATGTATATAGCATGGGAGAGTCCCATGCTACTACAACATTGTTTTGTTTTGTTTTAACATTTTTTAAATTTATTTATCCTTTGGGGTGGGGAGGAAGGGGGAGCGGGTGGGCCACTTCTATTGGTCCTTCATTTCTCTATTTTCATCCGTCTTTGTTCTCTGGCTCCTGTGGGCCTCCCATCGCAGTGGCGTCTGTCGTTGCAGAGCACTGGCTCTGGGCGCATGCGCTCCTGAGCTCCGGCTCGGTGATTGGACACATGGGTCCAGCCGCTCCGCGGCACGTGGGATCTTCCCAGGCCAGGGATTGAACCGGCGCCCCTTGCACTGCAAGGCGGTGTCCTTACCCACTGGGCCACCAGGGGAAGCCCTACTACAACAGTGTTAATCTGCTATACCCCAACCCAAAAAACTAAAAGTTCAGAATAAGTGCTGGAATGATTCAGCCAATGACGTAGGGAGAGAAGGGGAGAGAGAGCTAGAGCGAGGGCCAGTGGCTTCCTGGTAGAGAATCCACCAGCCAGCGCAGGAGACACAGGGATCCCTGCTCTGTCTGGAAAGATCCCACATGATGGGGAGCACCTGAACCCGTGCCCCACAACTACTGAGCCCGTGCCCCAGAGCCTGGGAGCCACAGCTCCTGAAGCCCAGGTGCCCGAGAGCCTGCTCGGCAACAAGAAAAGCCACTGCCGCGAGAAGCCTGCACCTCGCAGCTGGATGGTGGCCCCTGCTCGCCATGCAGCAACAAAGACCCAGCACAACCCAAAATAAATAAATAAATTAGTTTTTAAGTGTGGGGTGGGGAGGGGCCTCCCTGGTAGTCCAGCATTTTTTTATTTATTTACTTTTACCCGTCTTTATTCTTTGGCCTGTGTGGGCCTCCCATTGCAGTGGCCTCTCTCCTTGCAGAATACCGGCTCTGGGCGCCTGTGCTCCAGAGCACTGGCTCGTAATCGAAAAAAACCAGTCCAGCCGCTCCGCAGCACGTGAGATCTTCCCAGGCTAGGGGTCCAATCGGTGCCCCTTAAGGCGGACTCTCTACCCACTGGACCACCAGGGAAGCGCTGGAGGATGCCATTTAAAAATACTCAGTGGAATACACAAAAATACTAAACTGTGCTGTGTAATAATAAACAAAATTAAAAGGCAAATAACCAAGCTGAGATTTTAAATATCTGTAATAGGTATGACAACAGTTTGATATCCTTACTATGTAACATCCCCACTCAAAATTAGTAAGTGCACTAAAATCCCACCTGAAAGGGGCCAGAAACACGAACAACGTAATTCATCACCATCCACTTCTGCTTATGGCGTGGGCTGCCCTCTGCAAGGAAAGCCAGGTGACTATGTGGCTCTCCTCCAGGGCTCAGACGGCCACTTGCCGTGGCCCTGGAAACCCACAAAAGTCATTCGCTAAGGACCAGTCTTCTGAGAAAGTGCAAACTCCACCACCTGCCCAGACAGTTTAAACAGCAGAGCTACCAGATCCCACGGGCTGTCTTCCAGCACAAACCTTCAAAAACCTAACAGAAACCCAGGAGGCTTCATAGGAATTCAACAGATAAAAAGGAGTCGCCAGGGGGGGGGCTTCCTGGTAGAGAATCCACCAGCCAGCGCAGGAGACACAGGGATCCCTGCTCTGTCTGGAAAGATCCCACATGATGGGGAGCACCTGAACCCGTGCCCCACAACTACTGAGCCCGTGCCCCAGAGCCTGGGAGCCACAGCTCCTGAAGCCCAGGTGCCCGAGAGCCTGCTCGGCAACAAGAAAAGCCACTGCCGCGAGAAGCCTGCACCTCGCAGCTGGATGGTGGCCCCTGCTCGCCATGCAGCAACAAAGACCCAGCACAACCCAAAATAAATAAATAAATTAGTTTTTAAGTGTGGGGTGGGGAGGGGCCTCCCTGGTAGTCCAGCATTTTTTTATTTATTTACTTTTACCCGTCTTTATTCTTTGGCCTGTGTGGGCCTCCCATTGCAGTGGCCTCTCTCCTTGCAGAATACCGGCTCTGGGCGCCTGTGCTCCAGAGCACTGGCTCGTAATCGAAAAAAACCAGTCCAGCCGCTCCGCAGCACGTGAGATCTTCCCAGGCTAGGGGTCCAATCGGTGCCCCTTAAGGCGGACTCTCTACCCACTGGACCACCAGGGAAGCGCTGGAGGATGCCATTTAAAAATACTCAGTGGAATACACAAAAATACTAAACTGTGCTGTGTAATAATAAACAAAATTAAAAGGCAAATAACCAAGCTGAGATTTTAAATATCTGTAATAGGTATGACAACAGTTTGATATCCTTACTATGTAACATCCCCACTCAAAATTAGTAAGTGCACTAAAATCCCACCTGAAAGGGGCCAGAAACACGAACAACGTAATTCATCACCATCCACTTCTGCTTATGGCGTGGGCTGCCCTCTGCAAGGAAAGTCAGGTGACTATGTGGCTCTCCTCCAGGGCTCAGACGGCCACTTGCCGTGGCCCTGGAAACCCACAAAAGTCATTCGCTAAGGACCAGTCTTCTGAGAAAGTGCAAACTCCACCACCTGCCCAGACAGTTTAAACAGCAGAGCTACCAGATCCCACGGGCTGTCTTCCAGCACAAACCTTCAAAAACCTAACAGAAACCCAGGAGGCTTCATAGGAATTCAACAGATAAAAATCCCTTTTTTGAGCCTGACAGGTAAAATCTTCACAGAACTCTCCTTTTGTGGTACCGGAATCTAGTTTTTCTGAAAGGTATAAATTTTGCTGTCAAGTTTACACCGTGTTCCAGCAAAAGGGTAATGAAACAGAACAGCTGTATTTATTCATGATACCAAACATCCATGATAGGCAACAGAAAGCTGTCCTGATACATTTCTAAAAAGACTATGCCTATAATTACTGTTTACAGAAGAGTGCTATATAATCATTATAAGAAATCACAGAAAGGTAACATTTCAGCACCACAACCCTGATCAAACCTCTACTTTTGTGCAGTTTAGTACCTCCTCAAGCTGTCAGCATTCCAGTCCTCGTCAATATAAACCGTCACCAGGGAGCGTTCCAGGTCATACCACAGTGCAATGTCTTGTGACAGGCATTAGAATAAAGAATCAACAAGGTCTTAAAGACCAACTGGCTTAGAAACAAAATCAACAGGCAAGACATGGATACTTCTGTACACCAGGACACAGATCCCAACTTCACTTGAATAGTAAGTTATAAGGCATCTTTTCAACACACTGACACGTGGCAAAAAGCAAGCAGATAAATTTTTAAAAGTCTTGCCAGTATTCACCAACAAATCAAAACTTGTGGGGAGCAATTTCTTAAGGAATTAAAAAAAAATTCAACACCAGATCATACCTGTATGCAAATCTTTACTCAGAACCACCAAACTAAGGCAGCATAACTGAGGGAAGAGGAGAAAACACCCTTTCTTATATATTCCCTATAAATAAATACTGTAAGAATAAGCGCCAAAGTTCTCACTCTGTTCTTACCAGCTTATTCCTGAACAAATAATGATCAAGACTGTGGTAACACCTCAGCTTAGAACCTCATGAATGCTCCAGTGTTAGAATGAATTCCTGGGCCACGCTTTTGCTTTGGTCAATGTGTCCCTCCTGAGCCTAAAGAGTCTGCTACACTGTATGCAAGAGAGACCTGAGAAAGGGAGAAGGAGGTTACCTTTTAATTCAAGTTCAGCACGTAATCTCAGAAACAGAAAAGTCACAACAGAGTAAGAAAAAGCTCAGAGACAACGGGCATTCCTTTCGTCTCTTCCCTTTAGAAACAAGTGGGACCCATCCGACAATGCGTGATACAGAATGTGTCCTAGCGAGTGCCACCGTAAAGGCGCAACACTCCGTAAGAGTCTTTAAAAATGCAGTAATTATTAAACATCATCCCTCAGTCATCTCCATGGGCACCATAATAAATAACTCAACCAAAAAAACCCCACCAATGAACTTTTAAGGTATAATTTTAAACAGTATGCCTATAATTACTGTTTACAGAAGAGTGCTATATAATCATTATAAGAAATCACAGAAAGGTAACATTTCAGCACCACAACCCTGATCAAACCTCTACTTTTGTGCAGTTTAGTACCTCCTCAAGCTGTCAGCATTCCAGTCCTCGTCAATATAAACCGTCACCAGGGAGCGTTCCAGGTCATACCACAGTGCAATGTCTTGTGACAGGCATTAGAATAAAGAATCAACAAGGTCTTAAAGACCAACTGGCTTAGAAACAAAATCAACAGGCAAGACATGGATACTTCTGTACACCAGGACACAGATCCCAACTTCACTTGAATAGTAAGTTATAAGGCATCTTTTCAACACACTGACACGTGGCAAAAAGCAAGCAGATAAATTTTTAAAAGTCTTGCCAGTATTCACCAACAAATCAAAACTTGTGGGGAGCAATTTCTTAAGGAATTAAAAAAAAATTCAACACCAGATCATACCTGTATGCAAATCTTTACTCAGAACCACCAAACTAAGGCAGCATAACTGAGGGAAGAGGAGAAAACACCCTTTCTTATATATTCCCTATAAATAAATACTGTAAGAATAAGCGCCAAAGTTCTCACTCTGTTCTTACCAGCTTATTCCTGAACAAATAATGATCAAGACTGTGGTAACACCTCAGCTTAGAACCTCATGAATGCTCCAGTGTTAGAATGAATTCCTGGGCCACGCTTTTGCTTTGGTCAATGTGTCCCTCCTGAGCCTAAAGAGTCTGCTACACTGTATGCAAGAGAGACCTGAGAAAGGGAGAAGGAGGTTACCTTTTAATTCAAGTTCAGCACGTAATCTCAGAAACAGAAAAGTCACAACAGAGTAAGAAAAAGCTCAGAGACAACGGGCATTCCTTTCGTCTCTTCCCTTTAGAAACAAGTGGGACCCATCCGACAATGCGTGATACAGAATGTGTCCTAGCGAGTGCCACCGTAAAGGCGCAACACTCCGTAAGAGTCTTTAAAAATGCAGTAATTATTAAACATCATCCCTCAGTCATCTCCATGGGCACCATAATAAATAACTCAACCAAAAAAACCCCACCAATGAACTTTTAAGGTATAATTGTTGCAGTAAATTCCACAAGTTCAATACCCTTATATGTGCTATTAAAATGCCACAAAGAGACATCACAAAACCACTGCACACATGACGGGGAACACCGAAGCTCTGTATCATCAGGAAGATAGCACAGGGGCTTTCATCAGCACGAAGTATTATTACATTTTAAAAGCCCTTTTGGAAAATCAGCCATTTCTGAGGAACCTCATGGAATGAGCTTTAACTTGGCAACGGTACTGGCTACGGCTCATGTTTAACTACAGTAGCTGCTTCTTGGAAAACGAACATGCCGTCAGCAAGGGGTGTTGAGAGCGCTTTCTGCCCGTCCATCCGAGCTGGACTCACTGCTCCCACGGCTGGCACGGCTCCCGTTTATCTTTCAAGAATAAAGGTGCTGGCTCAGAAAAGCGACCGGTAAACGTCACTGATGGGGCAAGGCACAGGATCACCAGAGCAGAAGTGCCAGCCTGCCACGCAGCAACTTCCAGTTGTTTTAGGCATTAATCTATAGGGACTATCACTTTTTTGTAATACAAAGAAACAAAGAATGCTTCCATTAAAATGTGAAATCAAGGTGAAATTTAGTTTCTGCTTTTTAATGATCTATCACCTGCATACCATGCAAACATTGCAATGTACCCAAGCACGGAGGTACAACATTTAAAGAATAACAGTGACGGAAAAACATAAAAAAGTTCCACCTACAGGGACTCCTCTGACTATTTTCGGTGAGTCCTGGCGATGACATGGACGTAAGAGCGGAGCAAGCACAGCAGCTCGGGGCTGGCCAAGTGAACCTCCAATTACCAGGCAGCTCCCCTGATGGGCATCTTCTGGGATATAGAACAAAAGAAGCAAGGCTGAGGCCGGAAGCAGGTTTTTCCGAAGAAATTCTAGTAAGCCTATTAGTTTTCTGCTGATGGCTTCAGCAGACATGTATCAGAATCTACTGCCTCTATAAAAGCCCGATGTAAGCTCGGAGGGCTCTGGTGTGCAAAGATGTATGCACACCAGAGCTGGGGCCATACCAAGTGCCGCTCAAGAGGTGGGGGAGAGGCTGAAAATACACTGACTCCATCTGAGCCCGCCACGGAGGCACAGAGACGCGTTAGTAACACACCGGGAGAGAGGAAGCCGCGCCAGCTGCAAGCACTAGGATAAAGATGCAGAGCCCACCTCGTTTCCCAACACAGAGGTCTCTTTAAATTCCCCCCAGTTCGCTTCCAACATAGCTTTAGCCTAAAGGTTCCTTCAAATTCTGCCACACTAACCAGTAGCTTGGAATGTGCTATGTATTTTTAATAAGGATCTTAAATCACCGCAGTTCCAATAGATACAGATACTTGTCAAGAGTCGTTCTCTGAGGCGGGTGTGCTCTGAAGCCCCTCGCGGGGGTCCCCCGGGCCTCACAGCTTCACCGTGAGCCTCTCTCAGCACCTCCAGCCCCTCCCTGGCTGCAGCCTCTTTTCCCTTTTCAGACAGAGGCACTCAAAGGTCTCACAAATCAATAAACATTCCTCCCCGCGGCCTGTCCCTTCCCTCTCGCCTCACTGATAAAAAGGGGTGCCAGCCTGCCACGCAGCAACTTCCAGTTGTTTTAGGCATTAATCTATAGGGACTATCACTTTTGTAATACAAAGAAACAAAGAATGCTTCCATTAAAATGTGAAATCAAGGTGAAATTTAGTTTCTGCTTTTTAATGATCTATCACCTGCATACCATGCAAACATTGCAATGTACCCAAGCACGGAGGTACAACATTTAAAGAATAACAGTGACGGAAAAACATAAAAAAGTTCCACCTACAGGGACTCCTCTGACTATTTTCGGTGAGTCCTGGCGATGACATGGACGTAAGAGCGGAGCAAGCACAGCAGCTCGGGGCTGGCCAAGTGAACCTCCAATTACCAGGCAGCTCCCCTGATGGGCATCTTCTGGGATATAGAACAAAAGAAGCAAGGCTGAGGCCGGAAGCAGGTTTTTCCGAAGAAATTCTAGTAAGCCTATTAGTTTTCTGCTGATGGCTTCAGCAGACATGTATCAGAATCTACTGCCTCTATAAAAGCCCGATGTAAGCTCGGAGGGCTCTGGTGTGCAAAGATGTATGCACACCAGAGCTGGGGCCATACCAAGTGCCGCTCAAGAGGTGGGGGAGAGGCTGAAAATACACTGACTCCATCTGAGCCCGCCACGGAGGCACAGAGACGCGTTAGTAACACACCGGGAGAGAGAGGAAGCCGCGCCAGCTGCAAGCACTAGGATAAAGATGCAGAGCCCACCTCGTTTCCCAACACAGAGGTCTCTTTAAATTCCCCCCAGTTCGCTTCCAACATAGCTTTAGCCTAAAGGTTCCTTCAAATTCTGCCACACTAACCAGTAGCTTGGAATGTGCTATGTATTTTTAATAAGGATCTTAAATCACCGCAGTTCCAATAGATACAGATACTTGTCAAGAGTCGTTCTCTGAGGCGGGTGTGCTCTGAAGCCCCTCGCGGGGGTCCCCCGGGCCTCACAGCTTCACCGTGAGCCTCTCTCAGCACCTCCAGCCCCTCCCTGGCTGCAGCCTCTTTTCCCTTTTCAGACAGAGGCACTCAAAGGTCTCACAAATCAATAAACATTCCTCCCCGCGGCCTGTCCCTTCCCTCTCGCCTCTCCTCTTGCCGCCTCTAAGCCCTCGCTTTCGAAAGCCCACTCTACTTGCCATTCACCCCAATGCTCAGTCAGGAGCAACGTGCCAGGCGCCTGGGGTCAAATGGGGACGAGGCAGAACCTCCCACTCGCTCCCTCTCCTTGGCCAGCAGGGCTCCCCTCCCGCCCACCGTGGGAACACCCGTGCTGCTGAAATGGCTCCTGGGACCACCACCGGTTAACCTTCACTGACAAATCCCACGCCCTTTCTCAGACTGGCTTCCCCTCTGCCCTCTCCACAACAGCACGACGCTGCCGCTCGGCGTGCCCTGAGGCTGTCCCTGGCGACGCCACACGTCCGCAGCTGACTGTACTCTGCCTCCGCTATAGGGAACTAGCTCTCCTCCTATGCCCATCTGGGGAAATCTAGTGCTTCCCGGATTTCTATTCACTGTCACCTTTGCTTTCCTCTGCCTGCTCTCTGTGAGCCACTGTGCCCAAACCCAAGGCTCCCGCCCGCACCTGTGCCTGACTGCTCCCAATTCCAGCTCACGTCTCTCTCCTGACACCCAGCAACCCACTGGATGCTTCCACCTGTAATGTTTCACGGGCATCTCAAATTTATCGTGCTCCAGACAGAATTCACTCCACAAGAACGAAATATTTATGAGTAAACTTAACAAAAGAAGTGTGAGACTTTCCCATGGAAAATAACAAAACACAGCTCAGAAAAACCAAAGCTCTAAGTAAATGAAGACCCATCCACGTTCAAGGGTCGGAAGACACAATTTTGTGAAGACAGCAATTCTCCCCAAGCTGGACTAGACATTCAAAACAATCCCTATCAAAATCCAAGCAGGCTTTTCTTTTTTTTTTTTGGTAGAAACTAAATGATCTTAAAATTTATACAGAAATGCCATGGACCTAAAATAGCCAAAATGATTTTTAAATAGAACAAACCTGGAAGACTTATACTTCCCAATTTCAAAACTTACTACAAAAGCTACAGTAAGCCAGGCAGTGTGGTACTGAAAATAAGGAACAAAACTGGGAGTCCAGAAGTACACTCCTCTTGACCCTCAGGGCCACTGGCTGCCTGCAAAGGTGCCAGAGCAATTCAGTGGGGAAAACATGGCTCCGCGACAACCGGACATACGTGAAAACCAAAAGCAAATCAACTCAGACCTTGAGATCACACAAACACAAAAACTGACTCAAAATGGATCATGGAGGGAAAAATGGATCACAGACCTAAACATAAGAGTTTCTTAAAACATTAGTTATGACCTTACCATAGGGCTTCCCTGGTTGCTCAGACAGTAAGGAACCTGCCTGCAATGCAGGAGACCTGAATTCCACCCCAGACTTGGGACGAACTCCTGGAGAAGAGAATGGCTACCCAACTCCAGTATTCTTGCCTGGAGAATTCTATGGACAGGGGAGCCTGGCGGGCTACAGATGGTGGGACCACAAAGCATCAGACACGCCTGACTGGCTGACCCTATCATATGATCTAGACATTAATTATATACCCGAGAAAAATGAAAAGAGAGGTCCGCACACAGTCTTCCACATGAAAGTCCTACAGCAGTATTACTCACAATAGCCCCAAATTGGAAGCAATTCAAATGTCCATAAACCAGCGAACGGATAAATGAAATGTAATAAATTCAAACAATGGGATATTAATTCAGCAATAAAAAAGAACAACCTACTGATGTATGCTACGACACAGGTGAACTTCAAAAAATTTAACATGAGTAAAAGAGTCCAGAAGCAAAAATACAACATATCCGTCTGATTGCATTTGCATGAAAGGTCCAGAAAAAGAGAGACTACGGAGACAGAAACTGACTAATGACTGCCTGGGGCTGGGAACACAAAAGGGTACTTGGATGCAGAGAGGCAGAAAGGATCGGTTCTGGGTGATGAGAGCAGTCTAAAACTGAACTGGGATCATGGCTGCACTGTTGCAGAAATCAAACCATCAAGAAACCAAGCACGGCCTGCGGAAGGCGGCAGCGGCATCTGCAAGCAGAGGCCCAGGCAGGGCATGGCGGCACCGACGGCCCTGTGAGAGCGAAGCTGTCATGGGGCCCGCCGTGTGCTGGTGGCCCTGACACGGGCGCCAGCGGCTCCAAAGCTCGGGGCCTGTGGCCCTTCACCTCAGCGGCAGTCGCTGAGCAAGCTCTGGTGCGGCCGCGAGGCCGAGTCGTGCCCCCCGTTGTATTCACGCACCGCAGCTCCATGTTCTATGACGAGGATGGGGATCTGGTTCACGAATTCTATGAGCAGACAATCGTCACCAAGAACGGGCAGAAGTGGGCCAAGCTGAGGCGGGTGCATAAGAACCTGATTCCTCGGGGCACCGTGAAGCTGGATCCCCCCGCATCCACGTGGACTTTCCTGTGGTCCTCTATGAGGTGTGAGCCTGGCGGGTGGCAGGCATGCACAGCCCCTGCCCCAGCAAGAAACCCCCAGGCTCAGGGTGTGGCTTCCGTTGGGGAACCTAGGCTGGGGCCACAGCCGTGAATAAACTCCACGGGCCTGGAACCTTCAGCGGTGAGCAGGGCAGTCCTACAGTGCTGGATGGGTGTTGGTTTGTATGTGGACCAGAGATGGCTGGTATCTGGCAAGGGCCGATGGCAGAGTTACCAGTCCACCTTTCCCAGCAATCCCTCCAAGGAGCACGGCGGGGCAGACGCTGGTCAGGAATGGCTGGCTCCTGTGCCCTTGCCTGGCCTGCGTTTCTCCAAGCTTGCCTAGGGCCCGGCCCTGCTGGAGGCTACAGCACTTTACAAGCAAGGTCTGCCCTTTTCCAGCCCCAGGGCTATGGGAGCTGCACATGAGTGGGAACTTCCTTTCCTTCACTTCCTGTCCCTTCTCGTTGGAGCATTTCAGCCGTTTGCTACCTCGATTCCTCCTGTGTTGGACAGAGGCTGGGGGCAGAACAAGCCTGATTCTTCCTGCCTGCCTGCCTCTTTGTTCCCAGCCCAGATGGATGGACAGTTTGCCAGCTGTTAATAGGAACAGGGACTGGCATGGGAGGTTTCTCCCTCTCCCCAGGGCTGGGCTGATCCCTCCCCACTGCAGCTAGTTGTTGCCCCCCAACCCCAAGTTGAGAGGGCATAGGATGGGGATCAGGAAGGGATCTGGACGCCTGTGCCCCATCCCACCTACTGTGTCTAATCCCCTTGCCCTTAATCATCCACCACCTTGTGGTAAGGCACAGCACCCTAGGGCTGGTGCCAGTAGCTCTGAGAAGCCCACCGCCCCTTCCCCTATGGTATACCCATCTCTTCAGGATTAGTCAAGAGAAAAGTACTGGAGCCCCTGGATAGGGGCAAAACGGAGAAAACAACCATAAAAGGAATACTTCAAATGTGAAAGCTTGTAAATAGTTGAGTCCGTCATGTTGTTGGGGCAGAGTCTGATGTCTACATAGAAATGATTGTTTTTTTTTTTTTTAATTCCTTACTGTGCAAACACTGTGCTTTAAGCGTGTGAGAAATGGCTTGGGGAGGGTAGTCCTCAAATCTAGGAAAGCTGTTGTGTTATTTGTTCAGTAAAATTATTTGTAGATCCTGCAAAAAGAAAAAAAAGAAACCAAGCACCACCCTCGGACGGTTGGAGAACTCGGGTTTATTACGCCAGCAGTCCCCGGTGAGGCTGGGCTCTAACGTTCAGAGCCCCAGGCTCAAAGGGAGCGCTTTCATACGGGCAGAGGCAAGGACGGAGCTACGGGTTAAGAAGTGGGGGCAACTACAGGTTACAGGTAGGGATTTCCAAACAGCAACTCACGGAAGCAGGAACAGAACATTCCACTCGTCTACGGCCATACCACCCTGAAATCTCCCAATCTCCTCTGATCTCAGAAACGAAGCAAGGGCAGGCCTGGTTGGTACTTGGAGGGGAGAACATTCCACTCTTATCAGCAGCAAGCATAACTTACAGAAGCAGAATTCTCCTCTTCATTCTCTGCTCTTGATGCCCTTTAATTTTATAAGGCATCATCTTCCTGATCATCTTGGCCCAGGGGCTGAGACCCCTCAAGGCCAGGGGGTGAGCAGGGGCGGTCCTACCTGCAGGGCTTCAGCCAGGCTGGCCGCTGCCGCCTGAAGCTGGATGATCCTGTTAAGCAGACACATTGGGGTTCGGTATCCCCAGGACCCATCTTCTGCCCAAGTAGCTGGCTTGCAGTCACTCAGCAGCCTATTCATCATCCTTCCAGCTTCGTAACCTGGAGCCTAAAGATTCCCCTTGGGCTAAAGTCGGAAGAAGGTGGGACGGACAGCCCCAAAAGCCCCCAACCAGGTGGCTGGAAATACTGAATAATCATAAAAAGCCCTTCTCACCTACTGTGTCTAATCCCTTGCCCTTAATCATCCACCACCTTGTGGTAAGGCACAGCACCCTAGGGCTGGTGCCAGTAGCTCTGAGAAGCCCACCGCCCCTTCCCCTATGGTATACCCATCTCTTCAGGATTAGTCAAGAGAAAGTACTGGAGCCCTGGATAGGGGCAAAACGGAGAAAACAACCATAAAAGGAATACTTCAAATGTGAAAGCTTGTAAATAGTTGAGTCCGTCATGTTGTTGGGGCAGAGTCTGATGTCTACATAGAAATGATTGTTTTTTTTTTTTTTAATTCCTTACTGTGCAAACACTGTGCTTTAAGCGTGTGAGAAATGGCTTGGGGAGGGTAGTCCTCAAATCTAGGAAAGCTGTTGTGTTATTTGTTCAGTAAAATTATTTGTAGATCCTGCAAAAAGAAAAAAAAGAAACCAAGCACCACCCTCGGACGGTTGGAGAACTCGGGTTTATTACGCCAGCAGTCCCCGGTGAGGCTGGGCTCTAACGTTCAGAGCCCCAGGCTCAAAGGGAGCGCTTTCATACGGGCAGAGGCAAGGACGGAGCTACGGGTTAAGAAGTGGGGGCAACTACAGGTTACAGGTAGGGATTTCCAAACAGCAACTCACGGAAGCAGGAACAGAACATTCCACTCGTCTACGGCCATACCACCCTGAAATCTCCCAATCTCCTCTGATCTCAGAAACGAAGCAAGGGCAGGCCTGGTTGGTACTTGGAGGAGAACATTCCACTCTTATCAGCAGCAAGCATAACTTACAGAAGCAGAATTCTCCTCTTCATTCTCTGCTCTTGATGCCCTTTAATTTTATAAGGCATCATCTTCCTGATCATCTTGGCCCAGGGGCTGAGACCCCTCAAGGCCAGGGGGTGAGCAGGGGCGGTCCTACCTGCAGGGCTTCAGCCAGGCTGGCCGCTGCCGCCTGAAGCTGGATGATCCTGTTAAGCAGACACATTGGGGTTCGGTATCCCCAGGACCCATCTTCTGCCCAAGTAGCTGGCTTGCAGTCACTCAGCAGCCTATTCATCATCCTTCCAGCTTCGTAACCTGGAGCCCCTAAAGATTCCCCTTGGGCTAAAGGGAGTCGGAAGAAGGTGGGACGGACAGCCCCCAGCACACATGCCCCCAACCAGGTGGCTGGAAATACTGAATAATCATTAGCCCCACAAACCCAATAGAACCCTTCTCTAGCCGGTCAAAGGCCTTCTGCGGACAAGTCGTCCCATCTAGTCTTTAATTTGGGGAAGTTTGCTAGAGGGTAAAGGTGAGGCTCTGTACAGTTGAGGACAAAGTCTGGACTACCTCAGAGACAAAGGCCAGCCCGCTGGCAGGCCCTATGGAGAGAGGCAGCCCGTATCTGGGGATTATGTCTCTTAACAGGGCCTTGGCCACCTCTCGTGCCCACTCACTGTGCGTGGGGTGGCCCCAGCCCATTCCGTGTAGGTACAGATCCTCACAAGCAAATACGTCCAGCACCAGTGAGGCTTGACCTCAGTGACGTCCACTTCAAGATCTTCAAAGGGCAATGTCCCAAATGTCCGCGCCCCGGGGCTGGGTTTGGGTTCTTGGCAGGCGCTGTTTCACACACAAGTCACACCTCTTTCTTTCATCCGGGCGCACAGGGTCGGAGTGTTGGGGACAGAACAGCAGCAGCTCAGCAGACTTGCTAGTGCAGTTGTTCCCAAGTGAGCTGTCTCACGGTGCCGCTTCACCAACCGAGCTGCCACAGTGCTGGGGACAGTCTGGAAGCTTCCACCAGCCCTCTTTCCTTTAGTGCCTCCTCACCTAAAGGCCCGTTTTTTTCAGGAGGGCTTTGCCCAGGGGGGGGGGCCTCTCCCTGACTCAGGCCAGGGGTTGAGAAAAGGGAAAGCAGAATTCTCCTCTTCATTCTCTGCTCTTGATGCCCTTTAATTTTATAAGGCATCATCTTCCTGATCATCTTGGCCCAGGGGCTGAGACCCCTCAAGGCCAGGGGGTGAGCAGGGGCGGTCCTACCTGCAGGGCTTCAGCCAGGCTGGCCGCTGCCGCCTGAAGCTGGATGATCCTGTTAAGCAGACACATTGGGGTTCGGTATCCCCAGGACCCATCTTCTGCCCAAGTAGCTGGCTTGCAGTCACTCAGCAGCCTATTCATCATCCTTCCAGCTTCGTAACCTGGAGCCCCTAAAGATTCCCCTTGGGCTAAAGGGAGTCGGAAGAAGGTGGGACGGACAGCCCCCAGCACACATGCCCCCAACCAGGTGGCTGGAAATACTGAATAATCATTAGCCCCACAAACCCAATAGAACCCTTCTCTAGCCGGTCAAAGGCCTTCTGCGGACAAGTCGTCCCATCTAGTCTTTAATTTGGGGAAGTTTGCTAGAGGGTAAAGGTGAGGCTCTGTACAGTTGAGGACAAAGTCTGGACTACCTCAGAGACAAAGGCCAGCCCGCTGGCAGGCCCTATGGAGAGAGGCAGCCCGTATCTGGGGATTATGTCTCTTAACAGGGCCTTGGCCACCTCTCGTGCCCACTCACTGTGCGTGGGGTGGCCCCAGCCCATTCCGTGTAGGTACAGATCCTCACAAGCAAATACGTCCAGCACCAGTGAGGCTTGACCTCAGTGACGTCCACTTCAAGATCTTCAAAGGGCAATGTCCCAAATGTCCGCGCCCCGGGGCTGGGTTTGGGTTCTTGGCAGGCGCTGTTTCACACACAAGTCACACCTCTTTCTTTCATCCGGGCGCACAGGGTCGGAGTGTTGGGGACAGAACAGCAGCAGCTCAGCAGACTTGCTAGTGCAGTTGTTCCCAAGTGAGCTGTCTCACGGTGCCGCTTCACCAACCGAGCTGCCACAGTGCTGGGGACAGTCTGGAAGCTTCCACCAGCCCTCTTTTCCTTTAGTGCCTCCCTCACCTAAAGCCCGCTGATCTTCTTCTTTGGTATATCTCAGGGACAGAGGCAGTTCTGGGGACAGGAGGGGCTGCAGGGAGTGGCTCAGCGCCCACCGTGGGGCTCGGCTGGGTTGCTGCCTCCTCGGCTGCCTGGGCAGCCAACCGACTCCTCACGCTGACCGGATCGGCTCCTCTTTGGTGGCCGCTGCAATGGACGACTGCCACCTGGGAAGGCTTCCAGACTGCCTCTCACAGCGGCAGGATTTCGTCCCTGTTTTTAATCTCGTTTCTCCCTGCTATCAACAGTCCCCTCTCTTCACAGATGGCTCCGTGAACGTGTCGAGTGTCAGAGGCACACCGTGCGTCTGTGCAGACACTGACTCGCGCTCCTTCGGCCTGCCCTAGTGCCTGGGCGAGGGCCCACCGCTCGGCCCGGTGTCACTGCTGCACCTGCTGTGGGGACCGCGCGGGGCTTGGCGTTGTCCTCCCTGGGTGAGCCTGCCTCCGTCAGGGAGCAGCTCCGGTTCTGGGTGCTGGGGGGAGTGTCTGTCGGGTCCGGCCTGCTCGAGGAAACTCCATCTTTGACCTCTCTGCAGTCATGAGCGGGAGTTCCCTCCTCTGTAGGTGAGAAGGTGGCGGCATTCAGCGTCCACACAGCCTTGCAGTGGCTCCGCGGATTTTCACAGAGCACTCCCCGGGAGAGTCATCCTGGTGCTGAGAAGCCACTTTGCCCCTGGCTGTTCGTCAGCACGGTAACAGCATGGGGGGCTTGTCCATTAACATTCTGTCCCAGCGTGAGCACGTCTGCTTCTCTGACCAGGGTCACTGTGGCAGCGAGTGCCTGGGGACATGGTGGCCGTCCTGCGGCCACAGGATCCAGTCATCTGGACAGACATGTGACCAGGTGCTGCCACGGCCCAACTGTGTGGGAGAGGACCCCCAGTGCCGTGTGAGTGTTCTCACACACCGAGAGGCTAGAGTCCCATGTCACATCTGGCAGCCCTAATGCTGGAGGGCTGGTCAAGCTGTCTTTACCGCCCTGAAGGCCTTCTCTTTTTAGGCCCCCACTCTAGGGGGTCCTTACCAGACCCCACCATGGCCTCGGGCAACAGCGTGACAGCTTCAGAGATCTGGTGACCAGATCCAGCAGAATCCTGCAGCCCTGAGGAACTCAAGGACCTCTTTCCTGGTGCTTGGGTGAAGTACTGACCACAGGCTCCCTGGGGCCTGGGATCAGGAAGCTCGGGTCTCCCTGGTGTGGTTCTGCTCCGGCCAGGGCCATGAGGTCTTGGACGACAGTACCTCCCTTTGCTGGGTTGACTGAACTTCTCTGACCCTCCAGATGTCCCTCTGCGATACGGGCGTTCATTCTTCCAGTGCTCAGCCTCTCTGCAGTAGGCACACTGGGTCATGATGTAGCGGTGGTCTCTTCTTGGCTTCCCCTTTTCGGGGGGAGCAGGCTGCCTCAGTGAACCTGGGCTCCCCAGTGGGGCGGCCCGCAGGGACACCTTCTGTTTCATTTGCTTCTCTGCCATCTTTTGGGCTTCTCGATCGTGGTTCACAAACTTGTCTGCAACCTCCAGCAGCAAGGTGGCATTCATTCCAATGAAGCCCTCAAGCTTCTGGAGCTTATGGCAGATGTCAGTGTTAAGACTGAACCACGAATGCCATGCTGACCATGCGCTGGTTCTCTCACACCTCAGGGTCAAAAGCGGTATACACTTGGAATGCCTCGAAGTGTCTCTCATAGAAGTCCACGGGCGATTCGTCAGGCTTCTGGTGTACCTCCGTCGTCTTGGACACGTTGGTTGGTTTTCTGGCTCCTGCTCTCAGCCGCTGAGTCGGGCTTTTCTGTGTCTGTCCAGAGAGTCTCTCCCGTCCAGGGTGCTGACGTCCGAGGTGGGCCGAACATCCTGAGCTCAGGCTGCAGGGTCTACTGTGCCAGCTTGTACCTGCCCTTGGAGCCATTTCCAAGCCTTTGACAAGATCTGGCAGCATTCCTGAGAGGTGAAGCGAGCTCCATGCGTGTGGAAAAATAGACTCCAGGAGATCAATCACTACCTGGGGCGTCTCCAAACAGGACAGGGTGTGATGCTTCCGGCTGAGGAGATCGGCAGTACTGAAGGGCTGGTAACAGAGGACGGGGCCCCTCGGCTGGCTGGAGCCATCCTCACTGATCTGGAGAGGGCCCGGGGTTCCTCGTAAGGGCCTCTGCAGGGCCGCGGGGTGCTGGGCTGGCTGGTTGGCCAAACGAAGTCATCGCAGGCTCAGAGGGCGCGCTGGACCTAGAGGCGGAGGAGACGCCGGCGGAGGAGGGCAAAGGCTGTGGAGTCTGAGTGGGAAACGGCGGAGCAGCTGGAATGCAGGGTGGAGGCACCAGGGGCTCCTCTTCAGAGTCCCCCGGGGACTAATCTTTGCTGGTTTCTCTTTGCCCTTTTTCGGAGCGGGTTTGGCCACAACGATCCTGCACTGTCCCTGCCTATTCGCACAGAACTGAACCCAAGGAGGGAAGTGGTCAGTGATGTGCAACCAGGAATCTATGTATAGAAATAGCTCTGGGTGCCCGGGGTCCTCGTCACCACTTGGCGTACAGCTCTAGCGGTGGGGAGGTCTCGGGGACCCCACCCCAAACGTGGGCCATTCTCACTCTCACCGGGTGCAGGGTTCTCCCGAGGTCACCTTAACCCCACTGTCCCTGGAAAACCTTTCTAAGAGTTTTTCATCATATAATCTGAAACAGCTGGCTAGAGGAGCGGCCCGCCATGCAGCAGGAATAGCCTATTCCTTTCTTTGCCTTAGGCAGCGCTGATGACAGAAGGCAGTGATCAACCGCCTCTCTTCCCTCCAGAGACGGGACCTGACTGGGTTCTGTGCCATGCCCCCGGGCCTTACCTTCTCCTGTGGCTGTTCCTGATGAGCTGGTCCCTCCCTGCAATGAGTCCGGTCAGGGCTCGGTGGTCCGGAGGGAAAGTCAGAGCACCAGTCCAAAGAGAACCCAGAAAACCACCAGGTGGTGCGCCTCCTCGTTTGCCCCGGAGCTCCTCCGCCCCGCCCTGGCTAAGCCACTGGTGCAGCAGCTCAAGGAGCCAGAGCCGCTGGAATCTCACTAGGACCTCCAGAAATGCTGCCAAAATCAAACCGTGGAGAAACCAAGCACCACACTCGGAGGGCTGGAGAACACAGATCTACGCCAGCGGTCCCAGATGAGCTAGTGCTCTAAGGTTCTGGGCCCGAGTCAAAGTGAGTTCTCCTTTCATATGGGCAGGGGCAATTACAGAGCTATGGGTTAAGAGTGGGGGCAATTACAGAGCTAAGGATTACAGGCGGGGCAATTACAGGTGACGGGTAGGAATTTCCACACAGAAATGTACAGAGGCGTTAACAAAACATGCCACTCGTCGCCGTACATCTTATGGTTACAATTGTCTCAGCTCAGCAAGCATGTCTTACAGAAGCAGAATTCTCCTCTTCAGCACAACTCTATAAATTTACTAAAAATAACTGAATCATACACTTCAAAATGAATAAAATCTGTACTACAAAAATCAAACCTCAATAAAACTGTTTTTAAAAAGCATGTCTCAAAAAAAAAAATTTCTCTATCTGATAACCAAAATGTTCTGCCCTTTTGAGAAGTTACTGGGAACTTGTCTCATCAATAAACTGATGGCTTTACCTCGCCCCACAAAAGCAACAAAATCTCCCTAGCTAATCTGCTCTTTTGCCTGCATTACAATAAACGAAATGAAAAATCAACCCACATGTCCTAGCCAGATTTCCAGTCATCCCCAACTCCTCATAACAATCAGGAAATTTTTCTTGTGTTCTCTACTTAGATTCTTTTTCCTTTTTAAATAATTTTTTATTATTTATTTATTGGACTGGTTTTGGTCTTCGTTGCAGCATATGGGATCTAGTTCCTGACCAGATTGAACCATAGACCACCAGGGCCTACGCTGATACGGCAGTGATCAACCGCCTCTCTTCCCTCCAGAGTCGGGACCTGACTGGGTTCTGTGCCATGCCCCGGGGCCTTGCCTTATCCCGTGGCTGTTCCTGGTGAGTTGGTCCCTCCCTGCAATGAGTCCGGTCAGGGCTCGGTGGTCCGGAGGGAAAGTCAGAGCACCAGTCCAAAGAGAACCCAGAAAACCACCAGGTGGTGCGCCTCCTCGTTTGCCCCGGAGCTCCTCCGCCCCGCCCTGGCTAAGCCACTGGTGCAGCAGCTCAAGGAGCCAGAGCCGCTGGAATCTCACTAGGACCTCCAGAAATGCTGCCAAAATCAAACCGTGGAGAAACCAAGCACCACACTCGGAGGGCTGGAGAACACAGATCTACTACGCCAGCGGTCCCAGATGAGCTAGTGCTCTAAGGTTCTGGGCCCGAGTCAAAGTGAGTTCTCCTTTCATATGGGCAGGGGCAATTACAGAGCTATGGGTTAAGAGTGGGGGCAATTACAGAGCTAAGGATTACAGGCGGGGCAATTACAGGTGACGGGTAGGAATTTCCACACAGAAATGTACAGAAGCAGGAACAAAACATTCCACTCTTCTCCGTACATCTTATGGTTACAATTGTCTCAGCTCAGCAAGCATGTCTTACAGAAGCAGAATTCTCCTCTTCAGCACAACTCTATAAATTTACTAAAAATAACTGAATCATACACTTCAAAATGAATAAAATCTGTACTACAAAAATCAAACCTCAATAAAACTGTTTTTAAAAAGCATGTCTCAAAAAAAAAAATTTCTCTATCTGATAACCAAAATGTTCTGCCCTTTTGAGAAGTTACTGGGAACTTGTCTCATCAATAAACTGATGGCTTTACCTCGCCCCCACAAAAGCAACAAAATCTCCCTAGCTAATCTGCTCTTTTGCCTGCATTACAATAAACGAAATGAAAAATCAACCCACATGTCCTAGCCAGATTTCCAGTCATCCCCAACTCCTCATAACAATCAGGAAATTTTTCTTGTGTTCTCTACTTAGATTCTTTTTCCTTTTTAAATAATTTTTTATTATTTATTTATTGGACTGGTTTTGGTCTTCGTTGCAGCATATGGGATCTAGTTCCCTGACCAGGGATTGAACCCAGGCCCCCAGCACTGGGAGCCCAGAGTCTTAACCACTAGACCACCAGGGAAGCCCCTCTACTTAGATTCTTGAATCTGGGCCTTTTCCTCCATTCTCCTACTGCCTTCAATCAAATCTGTTTAGTAGTTTTTCATCTAATCCTCATTACTCCAGATCTTTTCCAGTCTGTCTTCCTTATGATCCCAGAAAGCTTGGTCTCTAATGCAGAGTGCCCCGTTACCCTAAACAAAACCTTCGGGGTTCTCCCATCACTACCCTGTCTCTCTCGGCTACCATCATGACTGCTGAGCAGGCCCACCGTGAACAAAAGCTTTTAGCATGCACCTCCACATGTGTATATTTACATAACAGATACATCAATTCCCACCCTAGTTGATTACAGAATATGCACAAAAGTTGAAAATGAAAAGGAGGATAAAAAAAGAAACAAATAGAAGATCCAGTTTTCTTCACCACCACTGACATTACTCTGCATACTCACGGGACTCTCTGGAAACCACGAGTCCAAAGGAGAAAGCCTAAGCTCCTCTGCGTGACATACAAGCTGTGCGGCACACGTGCCCTGCCCACATCTCAACCTCACCCCTCACGGCTGTACCCACACACCACATGCTTCGGCACTAACTAACTGTTGGTAGTCCCCTCACTGAACAAGAAGTTCAGTTTGAACGTGTACGCTTGAAAGAAACATCTCTGCGTCTTTGCAGTTGTTCTTTGCTCTTCCTACAATGTCCTCATTACCCTGTTCTGCCAGGTCAGCGTTCAAGTGCCTCTCTCTCAACGGTTGATTACTCCCACCTTTGCATGCTTATTTCTACTTTAATATTTTTGACACTGCATTAAGATTATGTATTTGGGGGGTTCCCCAGTGGGTAGTCTGCCCTGCAATGCAAGGGGCACCAGTGTGATTCCTGGCCTGGGAAGATCCCAGTGCCACAGAGCAGCTGGACTGGTGTGTCCAACTACAAGCCAGCACTCTGGGCGCATGCGTCAGAGCCGGTGCTCTGCAATGAGAGAGGCCACTGCAGTTGGAGGCCCACACAGGCCAAAGAGTAAAGATGGATGAAAATAGATAAACCAAAAAAATAAATAAAAGAGGCCAAAATTAAAAATGTATATATTATGTATTTGCCTTTCTATTCTAGAAGCTTTGCCACAGCGGCTCAGCTCCTTGAGGGCAGAGGACAGTGGTCCTTCCCAGCCTGGGTCTCCACTGCCTAAATATTGCCAGATGACAGTGGAAGGATTTTGCCGTATGTGTTAAGCCAACTCTTGAACTGAATCAACACGTTCTACCCAAGTTCTCCATCTATCCGCCACGTCCAGATTCATGACCCGCTATGGCTGCCCAGCCACCAGTTCAGATAATCCATATCCAAAAATGGGACTCCTTACAGCCCACCGTGAACCAAAAGCTTTTAGCATGCACCTCCACATGTGTATATTTACATAACAGATACATCAATTCCCACCCTAGTTGATTACAGAATATGCACAAAAGTTGAAAATGAAAAGGAGGATAAAAAAAGAAACAAATAGAAGATCCAGTTTTCTTCACCACCACTGACATTACTCTGCATACTCACGGGACTCTCTGGAAACCACGAGTCCAAAGGAGAAAGCCTAAGCTCCTCTGCGTGACATACAAGCTGTGCGGCACACGTGCCCTGCCCACATCTCAACCTCACCCCTCACGGCTGTACCCACACACCACATGCTTCGGCACTAACTAACTGTTGGTAGTCCCCTCACTGAACAAGAAGTTCAGTTTGAACGTGTACGCTTGAAAGAAACATCTCTGCGTCTTTGCAGTTGTTCTTTGCTCTTCCTACAATGTCCTCATTACCCTGTTCTGCCAGGTCAGCGTTCAAGTGCCTCTCTCTCAACGGTTGATTACTCCCACCTTTGCATGCTTATTTCTACTTTAATATTTTTGACACTGCATTAAGATTATGTATTTGGGGGGTTCCCCAGTGGGTAGTCTGCCCTGCAATGCAAGGGGCACCAGTGTGATTCCTGGCCTGGGAAGATCCCAGTGCCACAGAGCAGCTGGACTGGTGTGTCCAACTACAAGCCAGCACTCTGGAGCGCATGCGTCCAGAGCCGGTGCTCTGCAATGAGAGAGGCCACTGCAGTTGGAGGCCCACACAGGCCAAAGAGTAAAGATGGATGAAAATAGATAAACCAAAAAAATAAATAAAAGAGGCCAAAATTAAAAATGTATATATTATGTATTTGCCTTTCTATTCTAGAAGCTTTGCCACAGCGGCTCAGCTCCTTGAGGGCAGAGGACAGTGGTCCTTCCCAGCCTGGGTCTCCACTGCCTAAATATTGCCAGATGACAGTGGAAGGATTTTGCCGTATGTGTTAAGCCAACTCTTGAACTGAATCAACACGTTCTACCCAAGTTCTCCATCTATCCGCCACGTCCAGATTCATGACCCGCTATGGCTGCCCAGCCACCAGTTCAGATAATCCATATCCAAGTTACCCAAATAAGTGGGACTCCTTACAGCCTCAGACTTCCCCAATTCAGACAACATCATCTATGTCTTCTTTTTTAACCCAAACTTAGCTGTAGTCATCACTGGTAACTGCTCCACCTCAAAGACGTCAAGCTGAAATTTTCTTGGGCCACAAGACCACCTCGACCGCCCAAGTGTTTTCCATCTGGAAGGTGAACACCAGCTCCAGTACCTTGTATCTTGCTTACTTCACTGGTCTCGTCAGGCCTCTCCTTTCTGGCCTGAGTTCCACGGCCAATCATTTTAATGTGACTTGATTAGCACCAAGACTACCACACTCTGCTGAGCCATCATATATGCTTTTAAACTCCTTAACATCGTCAGTTTCACCATCTTCCTGACCCTCACCCTGATTCTGTCTCAAGTGACCTTTTCATTTCTCTCCTAATTTCTCATAGACTTCGGATTTGCAATTTGGATTCTCCCTTTACAACGAGCTCTGTCAGGTCACCACTCATCTGTTCACTGTCAGATCCGTCGGGATTTCCCCATTCTGCTCAACTTTTTTGCATTATTTATAGCAGTGACAACCACTTCTCCTTTAAACTTTCTACTCACTGGACTTTCCTGTCACTGAATTGTCTTGGTCTTCCTCCAGTTCTGATAGAAGTCTGGTTCTGTCTCCTTCACTGGCTCCGCTTCCCAGAGCAAAGCCTTAAACGTGACCACGCTGTGTCAGGCTGGTCGTAGCCCCCCAAGCCTTAAACGACTGATGCTCTGCAATGAGAGAGGCCACTGCAATGGGAGGCCCACACAGGCCAAAGAGTAAAGATGGATGAAAATAGATAAACCAAAAAAATAAATAAAAGAGGCCAAAATTAAAAATGTATATATTATGTATTTGCCTTTCTATTCTAGAAGCTTTGCCACAGCGGCTCAGCTCCTTGAGGGCAGAGGACAGTGGTCCTTCCCAGCCTGGGTCTCCACTGCCTAAATATTGCCAGATGACAGTGGAAGGATTTTGCCGTATGTGTTAAGCCAACTCTTGAACTGAATCAACACGTTCTACCCAAGTTCTCCATCTATCCGCCACGTCCAGATTCATGACCCGCTATGGCTGCCCAGCCACCAGTTCAGATAATCCATATCCAAGTTACCCAAATAAGTGGGACTCCTTACAGCCTCAGACTTCCCCAATTCAGACAACATCATCTATGTCTTCTTTTTTAACCCAAACTTAGCTGTAGTCATCACTGGTAACTGCTCCACCTCAAAGACGTCAAGCTGAAATTTTCTTGGGCCACAAGACCACCTCGACCGCCCAAGTGTTTTCCATCTGGAAGGTGAACACCAGCTCCAGTACCTTGTATCTTGCTTACTTCACTGGTCTCGTCAGGCCTCTCCTTTCTGGCCTGAGTTCCACGGCCAATCATTTTAATGTGACTTGATTAGCACCAAGACTACCACACTCTGCTGAGCCATCATATATGCTTTTAAACTCCTTAACATCGTCAGTTTCACCATCTTCCCTGACCCTCACCCTGATTCTGTCTCAAGTGACCTTTTCATTTCTCTCCTAATTTCTCATAGACTTCGGATTTGCAATTTGGATTCTCCCTTTACAACGAGCTCTGTCAGGTCACCACTCATCTGTTCACTGTCAGATCCGTCGGGATTTCCCCATTCTGCTCAACTTTTTTGCATTATTTATAGCAGTGACAACCACTTCTCCTTTAAACTTTCTACTCACTGGACTTTCCTGTCACTGAATTGTCTTGGTCTTCCTCCAGTTCTGATAGAAGTCTGGTTCTGTCTCCTTCACTGGCTCCGCTTCCCAGAGCAAAGCCTTAAACGTGACCACGCTGTGTCAGGCTGGTCGTAGCTGCCTTTCCCCCACACACTCAGATGACCCCCTCCCTGCGGCAGTGATAACCCCCGAAACCCTGGCATGTTTTCACACTGTCAAGTCACGTTTTGGACATGGTTGGCTAATGGTACAATAAAGAGGAGATTACAGTGGATGTCTTCTTAAATGACACAACTTCCCCAGTGGCTCAGATGGTAAAGAATCTGCCTGCCATGCAGAAGACCTGGGCTTGATCCCCTAGGCCAGTCAGAACGCCTGGAGAAGGGAATGGCAACCCACTCCATTATTCTGGACTGAGGAATTCCATGGACAGAGGAGCTGTCTGGTGGGCTACAGTCCACGGGGCCACAAAGAACCAGACGGACACGACTAAGCAACTAACACTTTCATTTTCTATATAACACAACTGGATCCCATGTTGATCATTTGACTCTATAAAAAGCAGTTAATATAGGAAATCATTAAATACACACACGCACATATACAAGGGCTTCCCTGGTCGTCCAGGGGTTAAGAATCGGCCGGCCAGTGGAGGGGACACTGGTTTCGTCTCTGGTCTGGGAAGATCCCACGTGCTGCAGGGCAACCACTGAGCCCACACGCCTGAGAGCCCGTGCTCCACAATGGCAGAAGCGCGGCACCAAGTGGCTCTCACACTGCAACTACAGAGCCGCCCCGCCACTGGAGAAAGCCGCAAGGCAGTAATGACGACCCAGAGCAGCCAAAACGCATTCATATGTTTAACAAACACATATACAAGCAGTTTAAATTAAAATATAACCATACTTTTTTTCCTGAATTCTTTGAGTGTAGCTCCACTGAAAAATCCTTGTATAAGTCACCTGTACTGCACTGGATGAAATTTCTAGCCTATTTTTAAAAGTAGAGCAGGAGTATAAGATGTGAGAACAATCTGTCTAGAATCTTACAAAATTTTTATTATTTTCCTGTCTTTCTAATTCCTAATTATACATTTTGTAGCGATTTTTAAAAGCTATTTACCTATATTAAGTCTTCCAAAGCAGTCAATTTTCTTACAAGCAGCTCTCCTTAAAAATGAGGTTTTCTCAAAAAACCTTGGTCTGGCCCCACCCCCCTTTCCCCACACCCCCCCTCAGATGACCCCCTCCCTGCGGCAGTGATAACCCCCGAAACCCTGGCATGTTTTCACACTGTCAAGTCACGTTTTGGACATGGTTGGCTAATGGTACAATAAAGAGGAGATTACAGTGGATGTCTTCTTAAATGACACAACTTCCCCAGTGGCTCAGATGGTAAAGAATCTGCCTGCCATGCAGAAGACCTGGGCTTGATCCCCTAGGCCAGTCAGAACGCCTGGAGAAGGGAATGGCAACCCACTCCATTATTCTGGACTGAGGAATTCCATGGACAGAGGAGCTGTCTGGTGGGCTACAGTCCACGGGGCCACAAAGAACCAGACGGACACGACTAAGCAACTAACACTTTCATTTTCTATATAACACAACTGGATCCCATGTTGATCATTTGACTCTATAAAAAGCAGTTAATATAGGAAATCATTAAATACACACACGCACATATACAAGGGCTTCCCTGGTCGTCCAGGGGTTAAGAATCGGCCGGCCAGTGGAGGGGACACTGGTTTCGTCTCTGGTCTGGGAAGATCCCACGTGCTGCAGGGCAACCACTGAGCCCACACGCCTGAGAGCCCGTGCTCCACAATGGCAGAAGCGACGGCACCAAGTGGCTCTCACACTGCAACTACAGAGCCGCCCCGCCACTGGAGAAAGCCGCAAGGCAGTAATGACGACCCAGAGCAGCCAAAACGCATTCATATGTTTAACAAACACATATACAAGCAGTTTAAATTAAAATATAACCATACTTTTTTTCCTGAATTCTTTGAGTGTAGCTCCACTGAAAAATCCTTGTATAAGTCACCTGTACTGCACTGGATGAAATTTCTAGCCTATTTTTAAAAGTAGAGCAGGAGTATAAGATGTGAGAACAATCTGTCTAGAATCTTACAAAATTTTTATTATTTTCCTGTCTTTCTAATTCCTAATTATACATTTTGTAGCGATTTTTAAAAGCTATTTACCTATATTAAGTCTTCCAAAGCAGTCAATTTTCTTACAAGCAGCTCTCCTTAAAAATGAGGTTTCATCTTCATCTTTTTATCTGATATTTAATTAAACAGCATATTAAATGTTGACCTTTAATTAAACTGCATATTAAATGGTGGAGAGAGTGTGGAGAAAAGATTCCCACTGTTGGTGGGAATGTGAATTGGTACAATCACTATGGAAAACAGTATGGAGGTTCCTTAAAAAAAATAAATAATTAAATAAAACTGCCATATGATCCAGCAACCCCATTCCTGGGCATGTATCTGGAGAAAACCAAACTCAGAAAAGACCAGATGCACTCCAATGTTTACTGCAGCACTGTTTACAATAGCCAAGACATAGAGGCCACCTAAGCATCCGTCGACAAAGGAACAGATGAAGAGGGTGTGGTACCTTTATACAATGGGATATTACTCAGCCGTAAGAAAGAATGAAATAATGCCATTTGTAGAAACATGGATGGACTCAGAGATTATCAACTAGTAAAGTAAGTCAGACAGAGAAAGACAAGTATCATAGGATATCACCTGTATGTGGAATCTAATTTTTAAAATTAAAATGAACTTGGGGTTACAAGGAGTCAGACAGGACTTAGTGACTGACCAAAAACAAAAATTAATGAACTTACTTACAAAACAGAAACAGGCTTATAGATATCAAAAAATACTTGTGGTTACCAAAAGGGAAAGATCAGGGAAAGGCGCAATAAATCAGAAGCTTGGAATGAATATACATATACTACTATATATAAGATAACCAACAAGGATCTTTTTTAAACAGAAGGAACTCTACTCAGTAGTCTGTGATAACCTCGATAAGAAAAGAATCTAAAAAAGAATGAATATATGTGCATATATAAAACTGAATCATCTTGCTGTACACGAAAAACTAACACAACACTGCAACTCAACTATACTCCAATACAATTAATTTTAAAAACCCGCACACTATAATAACAAGTGTGAGTGAATCCGGGAACAAAACTCACTCTGGGCAGAAACAGGAGCATTTGGCTGTACTGCCGAGTAGCGTATCAGCCACAAGCATTCAGCAAGCTGTGTAGCAGTCAGTGTGTTTTATAGAGAAAATGGAGAGGGACGCTTAATTTGGTGAGGCACTTAAGTGAAGGTAAAAGAACAAGCTTGCATACTGAAGCCGTGTTAAATCAGAAATGTTTCGGAGGCAAGAAGAGCCACCAAGCCTCAATGTCCTTACCTCTATTCCTTTCGGCGGTACAGTATTTCTAAACTGGTTCTCAAGAGTCATTAACATCCATGCATGAAAGCACAACCTATTTTCAACTGGAAAAATGATGAATAATCCCTAAATAACACACACATGTCTGTGTGTGGCCAATGTTGTATATCTTTAAGGACTGTGAAAAACTTATTTTACTCTATATGTAGTTATAATAATGGGGTTCCTTTCCCACTGAGGATAAAACCATTAAGACTTTTAAGATCCTACCCTTATTATATTGTATAATATTCAAGTGACTATCACTACAGAGTTTAAAGAAATGCAATGTTTGGGAGAACAGAGAAAATTTTCCTGTCGCCAATACTTTAAAAACAAAAATTTTAATGATACTGCAGAGATTTGCTGTATATTCCTCAAGAAATGAACTTAATTCATTAACCTCAATGGATGGACTCAGAGATTATCAACTAGTAAAGTAAGTCAGACAGAGAAAGACAAGTATCATAGGATATCACCTGTATGTGGAATCTAATTTTTAAAATTAAAATGAACTTGGGGTTACAAGGAGTCAGACAGGACTTAGTGACTGACCAAAAACAAAAATTAATGAACTTACTTACAAAACAGAAACAGGCTTATAGATATCAAAAAATACTTGTGGTTACCAAAAGGGAAAGATCAGGGAAAGGCGCAATAAATCAGAAGCTTGGAATGAATATACATATACTACTATATATAAGATAACCAACAAGGATCTTTTTTAAACAGAAGGAACTCTACTCAGTAGTCTGTGATAACCTCGATAAGAAAAGAATCTAAAAAAGAATGAATATATGTGCATATATAAAACTGAATCATCTTGCTGTACACGAAAAACTAACACAACACTGCAACTCAACTATACTCCAATACAATTAATTTTAAAAACCCGCACACTATAATAACAAGTGTGAGTGAATCCGGGAACAAAACTCACTCTGGGCAGAAACAGGAGCATTTGGCTGTACTGCCGAGTAGCGTATCAGCCACAAGCATTCAGCAAGCTGTGTAGCAGTCAGTGTGTTTTATAGAGAAAATGGAGAGGGACGCTTAATTTGGTGAGGCACTTAAGTGAAGGTAAAAGAACAAGCTTGCATACTGAAGCCGTGTTAAATCAGAAATGTTTCGGAGGCAAGAAGAGCCACCAAGCCTCAATGTCCTTACCTCTATTCCTTTCGGCGGTACAGTATTTCTAAACTGGTTCTCAAGAGTCATTAACATCCATGCATGAAAGCACAACCTATTTTCAACGGGAAAAAATGATGAATAATCCCTAAATAACACACACATGTCTGTGTGTGGCCAATGTTGTATATCTTTAAGGACTGTGAAAAACTTATTTTACTCTATATGTAGTTATAATAATGGGGTTCCTTTCCCACTGAGGATAAAACCATTAAGACTTTTAAGATCCTACCCTTATTATATTGTATAATATTCAAGTGACTATCACTACAGAGTTTAAAGAAATGCAATGTTTGGGAGAACAGAGAAAATTTTCCTGTCGCCAATACTTTAAAAAACAAATAATGAACTGTTTCAATGATACTGCAGAGATTTGCTGTATATTCCTCAAGTGCAAGATGAACTTAATTCATTAACCTCAATGGGGTTCAGAAGAAGAACCCAGAACTCACTGGATCACACTAATCTTTGTTGCTAACTTTGAGGTTAGTAATTTTGCTTTTTTGTCCGCAAAAGTTAGATCTTCTCTAACTTAGTGAAACAATTCTAAATTAAGTACAAGTTGGATACAACAATTGGGGGAAATAATAGTTTTTGTTTTCCTGCAATGTAGGAAGGAAGAACAAACGCAAAAGCAAAGTTTAAAAAATAACAAACTGCTATAATATCTTTGAATGAATTTTCTTCTCCACTAATGTCTTGGAAGAACAGTTTTTTATTATTATTATATGCTACACATGCTTTTGAAATACCAGTAAAACACTCAGGAGGAAAAAATATTTAATGAATATTAGTTCTTTAAAAAACTAGAGGGCTTCCCCTGGTGGTCCAGTGGGTAAGGAAACCACCTTGCAGTGCAAGGGGCGCTGGTTCCATCCCTGGCCTGGGAAGATCCCACGTGCCGCGAAGCGGCTGGACCGATGTGTCCAATTACCAAGCCAGCGCTCTGGAGCGCATGTGCCCAGAGCCGGTGCTCTGCAACGACAGACGCCACCACGATGGGAGGCCCACAGGAGCCAAAGAACAAAGACGGATGAAAATAGAGAAAGACCAATAGAAGTGGCCCGCCCGCTCCCCTCCCTCCCCAATCCGACCCCCGCCCAAAATAAATAAATAAATCTTTAAAAAAAACAAAACAAAACTAGATATGGGGGCTTCCCTGGTGGTCCAGTGGGTGGGGAGTTGGCTTTGCAGTCAAGGGGCATCGGTTCAATCCCGGGCCCCAGAGGATCCCATGTGCCAGGGAGCAGCTGGACTGGTGTATCCAATTATGAATGAGCACTCCACAGCGCATGCGCCCAGAGCCGGTGCTCTGCCATGAGAGAGGTCACTGAGATGGGAGGCCCACACAGGCCAAAGAATAAAGATGGATGAAAATACATAAATAAAAAATCAATAAAAGAGGCCACAATTAAAAAAAAAAAACACTAGATACGATACAATAATCAGTTTGGGTTTGTTCAAATTTGAGAGCTTTAACTGGCCTGTGGGTGGGCTGTATGTGCTATTAAATGTTTTGCATAATTAGGGATATGTGTATAAACAAGATATTTCAAAGGGGAGATCTTCTCTAACATTATAAAGTTGCTAACTTTGAGGTTAGTAATTTTGCTTTTGTCCAAAAGTTAGATCTTCTCTAACTTAGTGAAACAATTCTAAATTAAGTACAAGTTGGATACAACAATTGGGGGAAATAATAGTTTTTGTTTTCCTGCAATGTAGGAAGGAAGAACAAACGCAAAAGCAAAGTTTAAAAAATAACAAACTGCTATAATATCTTTGAATGAATTTTCTTCTCCACTAATGTCTTGGAAGAACAGTTTTTTATTATTATTATATGCTACACATGCTTTTGAAATACCAGTAAAACACTCAGGAGGAAAAAATATTTAATGAATATTAGTTCTTTAAAAAACTAGAGGGCTTCCCCTGGTGGTCCAGTGGGTAAGGAAACCACCTTGCAGTGCAAGGGGCGCTGGTTCCATCCCTGGCCTGGGAAGATCCCACGTGCCGCGAAGCGGCTGGACCGATGTGTCCAATTACCAAGCCAGCGCTCTGGAGCGCATGTGCCCAGAGCCGGTGCTCTGCAACGACAGACGCCACCACGATGGGAGGCCCACAGGAGCCAAAGAACAAAGACGGATGAAAATAGAGAAAGACCAATAGAAGTGGCCCGCCCGCTCCCCTCCCTCCCCAATCCGACCCCCGCCCAAAATAAATAAATAAATCTTTAAAAAAAACAAAACAAAACTAGATATGGGGGCTTCCCTGGTGGTCCAGTGGGTGGGGAGTTGGCTTTGCAGTCAAGGGGCATCGGTTCAATCCCGGGCCCCAGAGGATCCCATGTGCCAGGGAGCAGCTGGACTGGTGTATCCAATTATGAATGAGCACTCCACAGCGCATGCGCCCAGAGCCGGTGCTCTGCCATGAGAGAGGTCACTGAGATGGGAGGCCCACACAGGCCAAAGAATAAAGATGGATGAAAATACATAAATAAAAAATCAATAAAAGAGGCCACAATTAAAAAAAAAAAACACTAGATACGATACAATAATCAGTTTGGGTTTGTTCAAATTTGAGAGCTTTAACTGGCCTGTGGGTGGGCTGTATGTGCTATTAAATGTTTTGCATAATTAGGGATATGTGTATAAACAAGATATTTCAGCATAAATTGAATTATTCTATCAGGTAATACATAACAGTGTCTTTCCTTTTGTAAGCTGCTGGCCTCCTCTTTTTCTGTGAATACTGTCTCTCTCTCACACACACACACACAAGCTTCAGTACTGAGATACAAGCAAAGTTGACATTTTACATAATCTGTGTCCCTGCCTGTCTTTTAATATTAACTTGATTCTTGCCCCTAACATAAGATGCTAGTACACTAAAAGAAAGGAGAGGGAAAATAATACTTTATGAGGATATTAAATCTTGTTTTAAGCCAGTAATGAAAAATAATCTCCATGAGTTGTGGTTCATGAACTGATTAAGACTAATGGCAGCCATGATAACATAATACACCATGCAGTCATTTACCGCGGCCCTCCACAAACTGGCCATGAACTTAATCATTTACTCTCACTGCAGCCACAGAGAAATCCAGCCAAAACAAGTCAGTTCAATAACAGACATAGTAGGAATAAGCCTTTATACCTTTTACCTTGAGTATCAGTTGTTTTCTCTAAGACGTCAAAACAGATTATACACATAAACAATTCAACTGTAAATAATATTCTGGAAAATCTTTAACTGGTAACTCTAAAAGTCAATACTAGTTTATATATGAGACATAATAAGCAATAAGTCAGTGTTCTCAGTTACTTAAATCCTCTGAGAGAAGAAATCTCACCACTCAGTCGCTCAAGAGTAACTGGAAAGTGGTAAACGGGAAGGGCTTTGAGGTGCTGAGAGGCTGTGATTTCTACTGTTCACAACGGTTTCCCCATAACCTTAAAGGTTTTCAGTGTCCACCTGTATAAGTTTCCTAAAACGAAAAAGCCATGGGAGCAGCTGGACTGGTGTATCCAATTATGAATGAGCACTCCACAGCGCATGCGCCCAGAGCCGGTGCTCTGCCATGAGAGAGGTCACTGAGATGGGAGGCCCACACAGGCCAAAGAATAAAGATGGATGAAAATACATAAATAAAAAATCAATAAAAGAGGCCACAATTAAAAAAAAAAAACACTAGATACGATACAATAATCAGTTTGGGTTTGTTCAAATTTGAGAGCTTTAACTGGCCTGTGGGTGGGCTGTATGTGCTATTAAATGTTTTGCATAATTAGGGATATGTGTATAAACAAGATATTTCAGCATAAATTGAATTATTCTATCAGGTAATACATAACAGTGTCTTTCCTTTTGTAAGCTGCTGGCCTCCTCTTTTTCTGTGAATACTGTCTCTCTCTACACACACACACACAAGCTTCAGTACTGAGATACAAGCAAAGTTGACATTTTACATAATCTGTGTCCCTGCCTGTCTTTTAATATTAACTTGATTCTTGCCCCTAACATAAGATGCTAGTACACTAAAAGAAAGGAGGGGGAAAATAATACTTTATGAGGATATTAAATCTTGTTTTAAGCCAGTAATGAAAAATAATCTCCATGAGTTGTGGTTCATGAACTGATTAAGACTAATGGCAGCCATGATAACATAATACACCATGCAGTCATTTACCGCGGCCCTCCACAAACTGGCCATGAACTTAATCATTTACTCTCACTGCAGCCACAGAGAAATCCAGCCAAAACAAGTCAGTTCAATAACAGACATAGTAGGAATAAGCCTTTATACCTTTTACCTTGAGTATCAGTTGTTTTCTCTAAGACGTCAAAACAGATTATACACATAAACAATTCAACTGTAAATAATATTCTGGAAAATCTTTAACTGGTAACTCTAAAAGTCAATACTAGTTTATATATGAGACATAATAAGCAATAAGTCAGTGTTCTCAGTTACTTAAATCCTCTGAGAGAAGAAATCTCACCACTCAGTCGCTCAAGAGTAACTGGAAAGTGGTAAACGGGAAGGGCTTTGAGCTGCTGAGAGGCTGTGATTTCCCCTACTGTTCACAACGGTTTCCCCATAACCAGTTAAGAGTCCACACGGCCAAGAATTATTCCTCAGTGTCCACCTGTATAAGTTTCCTAAAACGAAAAAGCCATGCCGGGCACTTGTAGCATCTCAGAACATAGTTCAGCAAAGCTGTGATTTTACACATGGCCAAACTAAGCCTGAAAAAGGTAAAGAGACTTATCCAAAGTTACAAGAAGGCAGCTGAGCAGGACCCAGTGCTGAAACCTCGCAGGGGGCTCAGGCGATTCGGGGCCACCTGCAGGGCCACCTCTCCATCACCACGGTCTCTCCGCGTGGCCCACACACTGAACAACAGAAACCAAATGTTCTCCAGCTGTGGTTCTCAACAACCTCAAAGTCAGCACCGTGCCACCCTAACGTCTTCCTTAGGACGCCGTCAGCAGAAACTGTCCCTTAGTACCTGGTTACAGCAGAAAAGGAGTATCAAGACCACTTGTGATTAAACAAATGGACAAAAACAGTAGTAAGCAAGCCTGCATTTCTCTGATGTAAATTGTCTGATTTAAAGAAAGAGGAGCACCTTCTTTCATCATGATCAAGAGAGAACATCTGACATCAATTAACTCTCATCTACTTGAAAGTGAAGAATTAAACACAGACTTACCTTTGAAGGTTTCAAGTTCCTTCCTGTAGAAGAAAAAAAAAGAAATTTATTAATCTATGCTCAATGGAAACCGCTCTTAGATTATAATACAATTTTAAGGACTTAAATTGCCAAGAGTGCTATTTCTGGATGCTCACATATAGTCAATTATACTTTACTGAAATTATTAATACAAATAGCCTAAAGCTACTATTTTCAGTTTTTCTGCTATAACCCTATTAATAGCTCAAAAGTGCTACCATAATTGAAACTATTCCAACACTTAAACATTGAAAAAAAAACCCTGATATATTCCCCTAATAAGCAATAAGTCAGTGTTCTCAGTTACTTAAATCCTCTGAGAGAAGAAATCTCACCACTCAGTCGCTCAAGAGTAACTGGAAAGTGGTAAACGGGAAGGGCTTTGAGCTGCTGAGAGGCTGTGATTTCCCCTACTGTTCACAACGGTTTCCCCATAACCAGTTAAGAGTCCACACGGCCAAGAATTATTCCTCAGTGTCCACCTGTATAAGTTTCCTAAAACGAAAAAGCCATGCCGGGCACTTGTAGCATCTCAGAACATAGTTCAGCAAAGCTGTGATTTTACACATGGCCAAACTAAGCCTGAAAAAGGTAAAGAGACTTATCCAAAGTTACAAGAAGGCAGCTGAGCAGGACCCAGTGCTGAAACCTCGCAGGGGGCTCAGGCGATTCGGGGCCACCTGCAGGGCCACCTCTCCATCACCACGGTCTCTCCGCGTGGCCCACACACTGAACAACAGAAACCAAATGTTCTCCAGCTGTGGTTCTCAACAACCTCAAAGTCAGCACCGTGCCACCCTAACGTCTTCCTTAGGACGCCGTCAGCAGAAACTGTCCCTTAGTACCTGGTTACAGCAGAAAAGGAGTATCAAGACCACTTGTGATTAAACAAATGGACAAAAACAGTAGTAAGCAAGCCTGCATTTCTCTGATGTAAATTGTCTGATTTAAAGAAAGAGGAGCACCTTCTTTCATCATGATCAAGAGAGAACATCTGACATCAATTAACTCTCATCTACTTGAAAGTGAAGAATTAAACACAGACTTACCTTTGAAGGTTTCAAGTTCCTTCCTGTAGAAGAAAAAAAAAGAAATTTATTAATCTATGCTCAATGGAAACCGCTCTTAGATTATAATACAATTTTAAGGACTTAAATTGCCAAGAGTGCTATTTCTGGATGCTCACATATAGTCAATTATACTTTACTGAAATTATTAATACAAATAGCCTAAAGCTACTATTTTCAGTTTTTCTGCTATAACCCTATTAATAGCTCAAAAGTGCTACCATAATTGAAACTATTCCAACACTTAAACATTGAAACAAACCAAAATACCCATGGAGTATTTTCATGTCAGCCACGAAGCAACTAATATATTTAAGAACCAGTTTATAAAAAGAATTTACTTTTTCCTCCATTGATAAATATTAATAGATTATTAAAAGTCATCCAAAATAAGAGTTATTTCCCTTTCTAAATGAAAAGGAAAACATATATCCCAAAGGGGTTTAAGTCCACAGACTATCCTGACACAAAGGGGCCAAACCTCCAGGAAATCCCCTGCTGTGTAATTCTGTCAGTGTCAATCAGGAATGCTCAAACACAAAGTCTCCTGGGGAAACGTACAGCTAGGGAAGACAGATGAACAACTGTAAAACAAAACATCCTTGAGAAAGAAGTCAAAAGCAAGTTTTGTTTCAGGTTTTCTTTCATAATTTTATAATTCTATTTTTCTATCAGTACTAATAAGAAGTAATTTTGAGGAGGCAAATTGATCTCATAAAGGTTTATCCCACTTAAAATATGAGACGTTTGTCTGTTATTTGCATGCAAGGCTTTACTAAAAATCTAGAGCTATTCTGGATTCTCAGATCAGCATTCCTCATTACAAATTACAATACCTCTCATGTTCCGAAACAGTTGACTACCGTGAACAGCTGGCCGGAGGAGGGGCTGGCAGGGTGCCCACACTGAAAGGCCAGTATTTTTCAAACAGCCAAGTAGAGGTTCTTAAATCACATGGTCATCTTACTCCTTTTTTTTTTTCTTTCTAAAATACCAACTCGTGATAACATTACTCCAGCACCAGAGTTCATTAACTAAGAAAAGAATGTTTTTTTAAAAATAATTCCTGTAGAAGAACATCTGACATCAATTAACTCTCATCTACTTGAAAGTGAAGAATTAAACACAGACTTACCTTTGAAGGTTTCAAGTTCCTTCCTGTAGAAGAAAAAAAAAGAAATTTATTAATCTATGCTCAATGGAAACCGCTCTTAGATTATAATACAATTTTAAGGACTTAAATTGCCAAGAGTGCTATTTCTGGATGCTCACATATAGTCAATTATACTTTACTGAAATTATTAATACAAATAGCCTAAAGCTACTATTTTCAGTTTTTCTGCTATAACCCTATTAATAGCTCAAAAGTGCTACCATAATTGAAACTATTCCAACACTTAAACATTGAAACAAACCAAAATACCCATGGAGTATTTTCATGTCAGCCACGAAGCAACTAATATATTTAAGAACCAGTTTATAAAAAGAATTTACTTTTTCCTCCATTGATAAATATTAATAGATTATTAAAAGTCATCCAAAATAAGAGTTATTTCCCTTTCTAAATGAAAAGGGAAAACATATATCCAAGGGTTGAAGTCCACAGACTATCCTGACACAAAGGGGCCAAACCTCCAGGAAATCCCCTGCTGTGTAATTCTGTCAGTGTCAATCAGGAATGCTCAAACACAAAGTCTCCTGGGGAAACGTACAGCTAGGGAAGACAGATGAACAACTGTAAAACAAAACATCCTTGAGAAAGAAGTCAAAAGCAAGTTTTGTTTCAGGTTTTCTTTCATAATTTTATAATTCTATTTTTCTATCAGTACTAATAAGAAGTAATTTTGAGGAGGCAAATTGATCTCATAAAGGTTTATCCCACTTAAAATATGAGACGTTTGTCTGTTATTTGCATGCAAGGCTTTACTAAAAATCTAGAGCTATTCTGGATTCTCAGATCAGCATTCCTCATTACAAATTACAATACCTCTCATGTTCCGAAACAGTTGACTACCGTGAACAGCTGGCCGGAGGAGGGGCTGGCAGGGTGCCCACACTGAAAGGCCAGTATTTTTCAAACAGCCAAGTAGAGGTTCTTAAATCACATGGTCATCTTACTCCTTTTTTTTTTTCTTTCTAAAAATACCAACTCGTGATAACATTACTCCAGCACCAGAGTTCATTAACTAAGAAAAAGAATGTTATTTTCAATCTTATCTTACAAAAATAAATGCAACCATTTCCCTTTGGCCAATGGCCCAGCTTCATTTTTAAAAGACTGTGTACAAAGTAAACCTGCCAGAAACCTATTTACATTCCAGTAACGGGATGAAGATCCCCTGGAGGAGGCAAGGGCAGCCCACTCCAGTATCCTTGCTGGGAGAATCCCACGGACAGAGGAGCCTGGTGGGCTACAGCTCACGGGGTCCCAGAGAGTCAGACACGGCTTAGCGACTGAACACCACCACCTGGGGTGGAAGCTGAAACGGGCCGAACAGAAGGCCAGCACACGCCGAGAGGACACCCCGAGGAGCCCCTCTCCCCCTCTCCCCCGCTGACACCCCCACGTGAGCGATTTCCTACGGCCACTGCAGGTGGACAGCACGACGGAGCACCTGGTTCAGTCCTCTAATGAGCAAGTCTCTTCTCTGAGGACAGTCTTCAGAGAGCATCTGCTTTCCTTCTTTCAGAACATGCAGTAGTGAACGAAACTTCAAAAAGGTACCTCCTGTTTCAAAAAGGTGAAACTGGGAGCAACGATTCCACAGACATTGCTCTTCCCTTCCTGCCACCCCAAATAACAGCCACGAAGCAAAGAATCCAGAGCCCGGGTCAGGAAGCAGTCACTGCCTGACCGAGGGAAGCTTTCACTGGAGTGACCGCGCCCCCCTTCCAACGTGCTGGCTGCCTCGCCAAAGTGCTGGGGAGCGGCTGCGAGCAAAAAGCAAAGCTGAGCAGGGTGCCCCTTTCTAGGCACCTGTGTATAGAGAATCGTGACCCCTGGCTCTTCGTGCAACTGCCAAGAAACCTCCTATCAGAAGGTAAACCGGTCCTGTGCCCAACGCCTAAGCAAGAAGACTGCTGGAGGTTGGGGTGCTACAGATGACGATGGCTTAAAGTGAAAATCAATACTATGGAAGGATTTTTATCGGTTTAAAGAACTGATAAAGGAAAGCAATAGCCGCCAAAGCCTCAAAGTGTCTTAATTCTCAGGGCAGACTCCACAACACCAGAGGCATCAGCATCTGGGAATACAGAAGGTATGAAGGACGGGAGGGAAAGGCTGTGAGGCCAAGGTCAGGGCCAAAGCAAAGGCCTGGAAGCTGGACGGTGCGGGTTATCCTCAGGAAAGGGCAACGATGTCCGGACAGCAGGCTGGATGAAGAGAAAGTAGAGGGAGACGAGGCTGAGGGGCAGAGGCTTCTGAGTCCCAGGCTAAAAGGATCTGGTTTTATTTTTAGCAGGAAAAAGTCACGAGCAAAGCTATGCTTCGGGACAAAGGTTCCAGCTGTGACGGACAGATGTACTGACGGGGGAGAAAGAAGCAGGGAGCGCTTAAGGTACTGTTAGAGGCGCCTGCTGAAGATGGAACTAGTGCCTGCAAAGAGCACATGCAGTGGCAGCAGCAATGATGCGCCGTCGCTCAGCTGTGCCCAACCCTTGTGCGACCCCGCGGATCACCAGGCGCCTCTGTCCATGGGATTCTCCAGGCAAGAATACGGGAGTGGCGTGTCATTTCCTCCTGCAATGGGGGTCTAATGAGCAAGTCTCTTCTCTGAGGACAGTCTTCAAGCATCTGCTTTCCTTCTTTCAGAACATGCAGTAGTGAACGAAACTTCAAAAGGTACCTCCTGTTTCAAAAAGGTGAAACTGGGAGCAACGATTCCACAGACATTGCTCTTCCCTTCCTGCCACCCCAAATAACAGCCACGAAGCAAAGAATCCAGAGCCCGGGTCAGGAAGCAGTCACTGCCTGACCGAGGGAAGCTTTCACTGGAGTGACCGCGCCCCCCTTCCAACGTGCTGGCTGCCTCGCCAAAGTGCTGGGGAGCGGCTGCGAGCAAAAAGCAAAGCTGAGCAGGGTGCCCCTTTCTAGGCACCTGTGTATAGAGAATCGTGACCCCTGGCTCTTCGTGCAACTGCCAAGAAACCTCCTATCAGAAGGTAAACCGGTCCTGTGCCCAACGCCTAAGCAAGAAGACTGCTGGAGGTTGGGGTGCTACAGATGACGATGGCTTAAAGTGAAAATCAATACTATGGAAGGATTTTTATCGGTTTAAAGAACTGATAAAGGAAAGCAATAGCCGCCAAAGCCTCAAAGTGTCTTAATTCTCAGGGCAGACTCCACAACACCAGAGGCATCAGCATCTGGGAATACAGAAGGTATGAAGGACGGGAGGGAAAGGCTGTGAGGCCAAGGTCAGGGCCAAAGCAAAGGCCTGGAAGCTGGACGGTGCGGGTTATCCTCAGGAAAGGGCAACGATGTCCGGACAGCAGGCTGGATGAAGAGAAAGTAGAGGGAGACGAGGCTGAGGGGCAGAGGCTTCTGAGTCCCAGGCTAAAAGGATCTGGTTTTATTTTTAGCAGGAAAAAGTCACGAGCAAAGCTATGCTTCGGGACAAAGGTTCCAGCTGTGACGGACAGATGTACTGACGGGGGAGAAAGAAGCAGGGAGCGCTTAAGGTACTGTTAGAGGCGCCTGCTGAAGATGGAACTAGTGCCTGCAAAGAGCACATGCAGTGGCAGCAGCAATGATGCGCCGTCGCTCAGCTGTGCCCAACCCTTGTGCGACCCCGCGGATCACCAGGCGCCTCTGTCCATGGGATTCTCCAGGCAAGAATACGGGAGTGGCGTGTCATTTCCTCCTGCAGGCGCAATGAAGGGAAGGAGTCCAATTTGAAAAACCCTGGAGAGAAGAGCCAGTAGACCCTGGCAGCTGATCCATGGGGACAAGAACCTAACTAACCAGGAGGGTTTTAGTCTGGATCACTGGAAGCAAAGGAAATTCATCAACAGAAAACTTAGGAAGAGGAACAGATTTTGGAGGGCAGTGCATGAGTTCAGTTTGAAACTTAATCAGCTGGGAGGCCGGTAACCTAAGGCTGGTGGTCGTGGGCCAGGACTCCCATCCCCTGGAATGCACTCAAGGACTTAGCGTCCCCATGAACGCTCAGTCCTGAACCCACTCCAGCTTGGCTTCCAAACCCCAGCCCCGCACAGTGAGGTCACCGACAGCCACCCCGCTGCAAGGCGTGCTCATTCTCACTTTTCGTCCAAATCCCTCAGCAGCATTTGACGCCACCGGCAATCCCTTGAGCGTTTTTTTGCGTTTACCTCCTCCTCTCTAAGTTCCTTTTGTCTTCTCCACCCCGAGATGCTGGAGCTCTGCCAGCCTGGCCCTGGGCCCCTTCTTAACTTACTTCCTCTCACAACGCCATTCACCCAACTCTGTGGCCTTAAATGCCAGCCACATACTATCGATTTACACTTCCGGTCTTGATCTCTGCTTTGAGCTCTAGACTCATGTGCACCTGCCCATCCAAACGTTCTGCTCCAAAGCGGAACAGGCGTCCCCAGCAACACTTGCAAAGAGCCTGTTCTTCCTACAGTCTCCTCGCCTCAGCTCAGGCCACCAGGCCTCCTCGCTTTCATTGATCCACCTCCTTGATCCTCCACCCAGAAATCCTGGCAGAGGCTGATGAGAGGTGAGGCGAGGCTGAGGGGCAGAGGCTTCTGAGTCCCAGGCTAAAAGGATCTGGTTTTATTTTTAGCAGGAAAGTCACGAGCAAAGCTATGCTTCGGGACAAAGGTTCCAGCTGTGACGGACAGATGTACTGACGGGGGAGAAAGAAGCAGGGAGCGCTTAAGGTACTGTTAGAGGCGCCTGCTGAAGATGGAACTAGTGCCTGCAAAGAGCACATGCAGTGGCAGCAGCAATGATGCGCCGTCGCTCAGCTGTGCCCAACCCTTGTGCGACCCCGCGGATCACCAGGCGCCTCTGTCCATGGGATTCTCCAGGCAAGAATACGGGAGTGGCGTGTCATTTCCTCCTGCAGGCGCAATGAAGGGAAGGAGTCCAATTTGAAAAACCCTGGAGAGAAGAGCCAGTAGACCCTGGCAGCTGATCCATGGGGACAAGAACCTAACTAACCAGGAGGGTTTTAGTCTGGATCACTGGAAGCAAAGGAAATTCATCAACAGAAAACTTAGGAAGAGGAACAGATTTTGGAGGGCAGTGCATGAGTTCAGTTTGAAACTTAATCAGCTGGGAGGCCGGTAACCTAAGGCTGGTGGTCGTGGGCCAGGACTCCCATCCCCTGGAATGCACTCAAGGACTTAGCGTCCCCATGAACGCTCAGTCCTGAACCCACTCCAGCTTGGCTTCCAAACCCCAGCCCCGCACAGTGAGGTCACCGACAGCCACCCCGCTGCCGAAGGCGATGCTCATTCTCACTTTTCGTCCAAATCCCTCAGCAGCATTTGACGCCACCGGCAATCCCTTGAGCGTTTTTTTGCGTTTACCTCCTCCTCTCTAAGTTCCTTTTGTCTTCTCCACCCCGAGATGCTGGAGCTCTGCCAGCCTGGCCCTGGGCCCCTTCTTAACTTACTTCCTCTCACAACGCCATTCACCCAACTCTGTGGCCTTAAATGCCAGCCACATACTATCGATTTACACTTCCGGTCTTGATCTCTGCTTTGAGCTCTAGACTCATGTGCACCTGCCCATCCAAACGTTCTGCTCCAAAGCGGAACAGGCGTCCCCAGCAACACTTGCAAAGAGCCTGTTCTTCCTACAGTCTCCCTCGCCTCAGCTCAGGCCGTCACCAGGCCTCCTCGCGCTTTCATTGATCCACCTCCCTCCTTTGCCATATCCACTCCACCCAGAAATCCTGCCAGTTCTATCTCAAAACATATCCTCAACACATCCATTTGTGCCCATCACCACCACTGTCATGAGGGCAAATATCACACTGTGGATACACATTCATTTTCTTACACTCAATGTAACCTCTGAGTTTGAGCCATTCATTCAACAACAACAAATGTGTTGAGCCTTTGACACTAGGAATAATGTTAGAAATAGCAGCAGGAATAATGCTAGGGTTGAGTAATATATGCTTTACACCCTCACGGAACTTTAGCAAGAGAAATAGAAGTAAGGCAACAGCTAGAAGCTGATGTCACAGATTAGTGCTCTGCTAAAGCCAGCCATGCTCAGAATTCTCTAGGAACACAGAAGAGGGAGGGACTTGCACACTGTGGACCGGCAGGACAGGCTTCCTGGAGGGGCCGGGACGGGGCTGAGTCCTGAGGGAACGTCTAAGTGATGAGGAGACCACACCACGGAGAATACTGCAGATACCTTCCTCTTGACCATTATGCCACCCTCTCAGCTCACGGAGAGAGAAAGCACAGGTGAGGAGGAGCTTTAAGTTCTGGTCACTCTCCAAACTCTACCAGAAATGGTAATGACAGTAATCCATGTAAAACAGCCTCCACATCTGCCTTTTCCATGAAGACATCCATCCTACCCAAATGGCCACCTCCCCTTATCTCCCCTCCGACTGCACTCAGGTCCACAGTGCTGTCACATCTGGTGCACTGCCTTATAACACAGTGACTTCCACACAAGGAACATCTCTACAGGGCTTCCTTTTGTCTTCTCCACCCCGAGATGCTGGAGCTCTGCCAGCCTGGCCCTGGGCCCCTTCTTAACTTACTTCCTCTCACAACGCCATTCACCCAACTCTGTGGCCTTAAATGCCAGCCACATACTATCGATTTACACTTCCGGTCTTGATCTCTGCTTTGAGCTCTAGACTCATGTGCACCTGCCCATCCAAACGTTCTGCTCCAAAGCGGAACAGGCGTCCCCAGCAACACTTGCAAAGAGCCTGTTCTTCCTACAGTCTCCCTCGCCTCAGCTCAGGCCGTCACCAGGCCTCCTCGCGCTTTCATTGATCCACCTCCCTCCTTTGCCATATCCACTCCACCCAGAAATCCTGCCAGTTCTATCTCAAAACATATCCTCAACACATCCATTTGTGCCCATCACCACCACTGTCATGAGGGCAAATATCACACTGTGGATACACATTCATTTTCTTACACTCAATGTAACCTCTGAGTTTGAGCCATTCATTCAACAACAACAAATGTGTTGAGCCTTTGACACTAGGAATAATGTTAGAAATAGCAGCAGGAATAATGCTAGGGTTGAGTAATATATGCTTTACACCCTCACGGAACTTTAGCAAGAGAAATAGAAGTAAGGCAACAGCTAGAAGCTGATGTCACAGATTAGTGCTCTGCTAAAGCCAGCCATGCTCAGAATTCTCTAGGAACACAGAAGAGGGAGGGACTTGCACACTGTGGACCGGCAGGACAGGCTTCCTGGAGGGGCCGGGACGGGGCTGAGTCCTGAGGGAACGTCTAAGTGATGAGGAGACCACACCACGGAGAATACTGCAGATACCTTCCTCTTGACCATTATGCCACCCTCTCAGCTCACGGAGAGAGAAAGCACAGGTGAGGAGGAGCTTTAAGTTCTGGTCACTCTCCAAACTCTACCAGAAATGGTAATGACAGTAATCCATGTAAAACAGCCTCCACATCTGCCTTTTCCATGAAGACATCCATCCTACCCAAATGGCCACCTCCCCTTATCTCCCCTCCGACTGCACTCAGGTCCACAGTGCTGTCACATCTGGTGCACTGCCTTATAACACAGTGACTTCCACACAAGGAACATCTCTACAGGGCTTCCCAGGTAGCGCTAGTGGTGAAGAACCCACCTGCCAATGCAGAAGACAGAAGAGACCCGGGTTGGTCCCTGGGTTGGCAAGACCGCCTGGAGCAGAGCATGGGAACCTACTCCAGTATTCTTGCCCGGAGAATCCCATGGACAGAGGAGCCTGGTGGGCTCATCCGCCCTGATCACACACATGCAAAGTCCCACAAGAGACACTCAGCAAGTTGAGATAACCAAGAACCGTGGGTAAGGAAGGACTAAGAATGCCTGCTTCTTAAAAGAAGCCCGTGCTCTAACCAGGGAGGATTTTATTCTTTACTAAGAACAAGCTGGGCCATGTAGTATCTCATCTGACAACAACGTAGTTGCCTCTTGTGATTTCAAGAATCTGAGTCTCTTTGTTTCCACAGTTTAATCAGATTTTCAGAAGATCAAATAAGGAGAAAATTGAAATGCCTTCCTTTAGGTTTCACCATATTTTAAATTTTACTCAATTCAGCAAACACTGTCACAAAACTTAGCATAACAAAACCCTGAAGCCACAACATGCAACAAATAACACCAGACTCAAAAATCTAATCGTATTTCCAAAGGGTGAAGCTGCTATTTAATCGTTTTCTCCACAGGGGTTGAGTTATGAGGGCAGAGTAAAAATAAAAAAAGGCATCGCATTAATAAATAAATCCACAGAATACTGCAAGAAGTGTATTAAATCTATATACGTACAGAAGTCAACTACATCAGGCCCACAGATGCACACTTAATAGGCTGGAACTGCTGGATGAGCGTCTCCATAAACACAATCATCTCACAGATGGAAGCATGCCTTCTCTCAACACTAAACTGCCTCCCCAAGACGAACCCATGATAAAACCTCATGCAATGATACTAGACGGCACAATACCGCATTCAAAATATGAAGTGCAAGATCAACGCTAACATTTTTCTTCATATCTGAAAATACTTAGGGGAAATTTTTAAAAAGTAGGACCAACAATTGGAATGACTCAAAGTTGGGATTCTCTCTCCCTGGTTCTGCACCCTGTAATTTCCAGCTGCCTTGGGTTTCCAGATGCTCTGCTCTGCTCTGCTCTTCAACTTGGAGGGTCTGCCAGCCTCTACCTGGGTTCCCTCCTCGCATGGAGACTGGAAACTCTCAGGGCAGGACGCTGGGGCCGCCACGGGGCTTGTCTTCTACGGATCAAGGATCACTTCTCCTCTCCACCCTGTGGCCAGTGTCCTAACAAGCGCTGTTTCGTGTATTGTGCCTGGTTTTGGGCTGTGTCAGCAGGGAGAGTTAGTCTGGTCCCTGTTCCTCCAGCTGAGGAGGCTCCTTTACATAAAAGCACAGCCTGAGGGTCAGGGCTCCTGATCTACTTCCTGTTCAGCGTCCAAACCGACCTCCACGCTCCTTACTGCCTTCCTGCCCATCTCCGCTGGGCCTCCTCTTTAGGGTCCAGAGTCCCCTCCGCCTTGGAGAATGCCACCGGTTTCTCCTGTCCCACCCTCAGCAGCGCCAGGCTTGACCCGAGTCTCCCCAGCGCACCCCCCTTAACTCTCTGAAATGGAAGGAGAGGCAGACCCAAGGCCCACAACCTGTCAAGCGCACAGTCATTTCGTGAGGCTCAGGAGTTTGGTGGGTTATTCTCTAGAATGTAAGCTTGTCAAATACTATGAAAGACATGCCGTAACATCTCAGATCTGTCACGCTTTGCTTTAAAGATTTTCTAAACTTAGTCTACATTCCACACTAACAACAATGCAAACAAAAAGAGGATCATAGTTCCTTAGCATTAGCTGTAATACATAAAGCAAAATAATGACTTTTCCAAATTTTCCTGGGCACTAATCTTAACCAAAGTTGTGCCTCACAAGACTCACAAGAGACAGTTTCTAAGAGAGATGACAATTAAGTTTCATAGCCTAAATGAACCAGTTAAAATTGCTTTTAGAATTTAGTATGCCCCAGAGCAGACTTCAAGTCCAATGGAAGACTGTGCTAAAACTATGTCATTTATAATTACGTTGAGTTACTAAAATCACACTGTCTTTTAAAACGTAGGACCAACAATTGGAATGACTCAAAGTTGGGATTCTCTCTCCCTGGTTCTGCACCCTGTAATTTCCAGCTGCCTTGGGTTTCCAGATGCTCTGCTCTGCTCTGCTCTTCAACTTGGAGGGTCTGCCAGCCTCTACCTGGGTTCCCTCCTCGCATGGAGACTGGAAACTCTCAGGGCAGGACGCTGGGGCCGCCACGGGGCTTGTCTTCTACGGATCAAGGATCACTTCTCCTCTCCACCCTGTGGCCAGTGTCCTAACAAGCGCTGTTTCGTGTATTGTGCCTGGTTTTGGGCTGTGTCAGCAGGGAGAGTTAGTCTGGTCCCTGTTCCTCCAGCTGAGGAGGCTCCTTTACATAAAAGCACAGCCTGAGGGTCAGGGCTCCTGATCTACTTCCTGTTCAGCGTCCAAACCGACCTCCACGCTCCTTACTGCCTTCCTGCCCATCTCCGCTGGGCCTCCTCTTTAGGTTCCAGAGTCCCCTCCGCCTTGGAGAATGCCACCGGTTTCTCCTGTCCCACCCTCAGCAGCGCCAGGCTTGACCCGAGTCTCCCCAGCGCACCCCCCTTAACTCTCTGAAATGGAAGGAGAGGCAGACCCAAGGCCCACAACCTGTCAAGCGCACAGTCATTTCGTGAGGCTCAGGAGTTTGGTGGGTTATTCTCTAGAATGTAAGCTTGTCAAATACTATGAAAGACATGCCGTAACATCTCAGATCTGTCACGCTTTGCTTTAAAGATTTTCTAAACTTAGTCTACATTCCACACTAACAACAATGCAAACAAAAAGAGGATCATAGTTCCTTAGCATTAGCTGTAATACATAAAGCAAAATAATGACTTTTCCAAATTTTCCTGGGCACTAATCTTAACCAAAGTTGTGCCTCACAAGACTCACAAGAGACAGTTTCTAAGAGAGATGACAATTAAGTTTCATAGCCTAAATGAACCAGTTAAAATTGCTTTTAGAATTTAGTATGCCCCAGAGCAGACTTCAAGTCCAATGGAAGACTGTGCTAAAACTATGTCATTTATAATTACGTTGAGTTACTAAAATCACACTGTTCTTTTTTTTAAAAAAACCTTTATTTTGCTTTTAACTTTTACAGAGTTTTGTTGTTTACAGATATGTATGTTTCCAGATTAGTCATACGTATATCTCCGCCTTCCCACCCATCCCGACCATCACACTAAAATCACACTGTTCTTTAAGACGTAGCTGTTTTCAGAGAACTTCTGATGGCATGCTGCACACTGATGGGGAAAACAAGGGCCCAGAACTCTGGAAGTAAGGATACTTCAACTACAATCACTGACTTCTATATGATGTTAACATAATTATTATGAAAGAATCTCAATAACCATTCTAAGAAATACTACAGTGGTACAGAAAAAATTACAAACTTAGGAGGTCGAAATTCTACATTCAGCTCCACATGATTCTCCTAAACACACCTCTTGTCCCTCCTACATGGAAGGGAGTCCCCTTCCCCGCAGGGCTACCTCCTTACTCAGGTCTCAGTTCTCAGGCATGTCCTCCGGGAAGGCCCTCCCTCCCCACCACCGTAAAATCACCCTGCTGTACTGTCTTCAATATAATTGTCTGAAACTATCCTTTTTCGAAATCACGTACACATTTACCATCCACTCTCCCTACACCTGTGACTATAAATGCAAACGTCAGTCACTCAGTCATATCCGACTCTTGACGTGGACTGCAGCCCACCAGGCTGCTCTGTCTCTGGGATGCTCCAGGCAAGCATACTGGAGTGGGTTGCCATGCCCTCTTCCAGGGGACCTTTAGAACCCAGGGATCAAACCCGGGCCTCCTGCATTACAAGCAAATTCTTTACCATCTGAGCCACCAGGAAAGCCACGTGCAAACTGACTCCCAAATCTCAAGTCCATTTCTCTAACTACTAGCTTAGACAAAGCCAAGGAGATGGTCTTAAGTTCCTTATCTTGGCTCATACATTCACTATTAGTGCTTCTTGATGAGAAATGTACTTCCTCCTGGTGATGAGAGGCCGTCCAGCCGTCGCACCTGCACGGCTACCTGGTCTTCTGAACCGTCTGACCGCCCAGCTGCTGGCACCAGTTCCTGCCTCTGCCTTCAGCCATGGTTTATCCTCCATATCATGTCTTACTACTGACCTAGGCGGTGTCTATTCCTGTCCATAAAAGCTACTAGTCATACTAACATCACTTTATATGCAGAAGGGTTATCGGAAAAGCTACTTGTGGGTAGTCTTCCCTACAACTCCACAGTAGCTTGTCTGTCACTTTCATTAGATAACCAGCTAAAGTAGCAAGTCGCCCTCAATGCAGCAATACTTAGTGTGATGCACACTTGTGCTCAGTCATGTCGGACTTTTTGACCCCACAGACACTGATGGGGAAAACAAGGGCCCAGAACTCTGGAAGTAAGGATACTTCAACTACAATCACTGACTTCTAGGAGAAGAATCTCAATAACCATTCTAAGAAATACTACAGTGGTACAGAAAAAATTACAAACTTAGGAGGTCGAAATTCTACATTCAGCTCCACATGATTCTCCTAAACACACCTCTTGTCCCTCCTACATGGAAGGGAGTCCCCTTCCCCGCAGGGCTACCTCCTTACTCAGGTCTCAGTTCTCAGGCATGTCCTCCGGGAAGGCCCTCCCTCCCCACCACCGTAAAATCACCCTGCTGTACTGTCTTCAATATAATTGTCTGAAACTATCCTTTTTCGAAATCACGTACACATTTACCATCCACTCTCCCTACACCTGTGACTATAAATGCAAACGTCAGTCACTCAGTCATATCCGACTCTTGACGTGGACTGCAGCCCACCAGGCTGCTCTGTCTCTGGGATGCTCCAGGCAAGCATACTGGAGTGGGTTGCCATGCCCTCTTCCAGGGGACCTTTAGAACCCAGGGATCAAACCCGGGCCTCCTGCATTACAAGCAAATTCTTTACCATCTGAGCCACCAGGAAAGCCACGTGCAAACTGACTCCCAAATCTCAAGTCCATTTCTCTAACTACTAGCTTAGACAAAGCCAAGGAGATGGTCTTAAGTTCCTTATCTTGGCTCATACATTCACTATTAGTGCTTCTTGATGAGAAATGTACTTCCTCCTGGTGATGAGAGGCCGTCCAGCCGTCGCACCTGCACGGCTACCTGGTCTTCTGAACCGTCTGACCGCCCAGCTGCTGGCACCAGTTCCTGCCTCTGCCTTCAGCCATGGTTTATCCTCCATATCATGTCTTACTACTGACCTAGGCGGTGTCTATTCCTGTCCATAAAAGCTACTAGTCATACTAACATCACTTTATATGCAGAAGGGTTATCGGAAAAGCTACTTGTGGGTAGTCTTCCCTACAACTCCACAGTAGCTTGTCTGTCACTTTCATTAGATAACCAGCTAAAGTAGCAAGTCGCCCATCAATGCAGCAATACTTAGTGTGATGCACACTTGTGCTCAGTCATGTCGGACTCTTTTGTGACCCCACAGACGGTAGCCTGCCGGGCTCCTCCGTCCACGGGATTCTCCAGACAAGAATATTGGAGTGTGTTGCCATTTCCTTCTCCAGGGGATCTTCCCCACTGACATTTCCTGCTGCATCTCCTGCATTGCAGGCAGATTCTTTACCCCTGAGCCACCAGGGAAGTCCCCTTAGGGTAAACCATCTAATCAAATATTTTTCAAGGGTAGCTGCACTCCTAGGAGTGTCCTAAAGCTGCTTCCTCCCATCCACACTGACAATCCGCCACGTAAGCCACTGTTCGGATGAGTCACATTCCTCCTTCCACGGGAGGCAAGGATTGACCCTCTGTGCCAGGAAGGCCTCTTAAACTCTTGACGAAAGAGCACATATCCACTCTCAACTACAGATGCACTAAAACAACATCGGGAATGGATCCCATTTGTTCCAACGCAACTGACAGAAAAGGACCCTGGCCCCGAGGCAGTCACGTGACTCCATGGACTCGTAACTCCATCTCCCTCCCAGCTCCCACTGTCGCCGCCCGCCCAGCTCGAGCCTCCGGTGGGAGTGGAAGGAGACAGTGCACTGTAGGCGTGACCGGCACCGAGGGTGTGTGGGACGTCTTCCCTCAGCCCCCTGCCCTCTTTGTCCTCATCCGCTTGCCTGGCCCAGGTCGCCTGGAGAGCTGTGCAGTGGGCGATCATGGTGCCAGCCTCACGTCCTACAGCTAACCTCTGTACCACACATTATCTTCTCCAGGGCAAGAAAAGAAAAGTCACTGGTTTAGTTTGTTGGGCTGCTTGCTAAAGAGGAAGGCGATGTCTAAGACACATCTCTCGTCGGGGTGGCTTCTCTTGGTGTGGAGCATGGGCTCAGTAGGTGTGGCCCACAGGCTCAGGTGCTCCACAGCATCTTCCCGAACCAGGGATTGAACCAGCGTCCCTGGCAGTGGCAGGTGGATGCTTACCCACTGTACCACCACGGAAGTCCTAACATTATCTTTTTTTTTTTTTCTAACATTATCTTTTAATGCTTCAGTTAAAGTTTTCTACTTCTGCAATCATGTATTTCATGCCTGAGAGCTTTTTTGCTAACTGTTCCTTTCCTATAGCGTCCTACTTGTGCCTCATAAATGCAAAACAGTCTCCTATAAGACACACCTGATGTTATTAGTTTTTGTTCTTAACTTTTTTTCTGCTTGTGTCATAGTGTCTCATTCCTCTGTGGATTTTTAAAAGTTATTATTCATTGACTTTTCGTTTATTTTGGCCTTTTCATTCTGGAAGCTGTCTTCAGTTTGGCATCACTCCTTAGCTGTGCACTCAGACCTAAGAAGAGGGAGGCACCACAAGACTGGCCGGCACGTACGGAGGGGCTTACGACGCCACCGCTTCAGCCAGGGACCCCCCACCGCCCGTTCCTGCAGGTCCCCTCTCACGGGCTGGTCAGTTTCTCAGGTGACCTCGCCAACACTCTGCTCAGGGGAGACAAGTCTGACGGCCGAGACAAGTTTGACGGCCAGAGTTCTGGAAGCCACCAGAAAGAGGTCTAAAGATGTAATTTTTTTTTCTAACGATGGAATTTTTAAAGAAGTCTTTCAACTGCTACTCAAGAAAAGCTTTATAACAGGATAAAGTATAAAGGAAAGTGGACGGCTTGCCCAAGACTACAGAATTAGTCACCGATGAAGCCAGGACTAGGGCCTTCTAACTCTAGTAAGTGCTCTTTCTACCAAACAACTCCACCTCTAACATGCTATTACAATTATATGACACATGTTAAGACTTATCCAGGACACTCAGATTTTTACTTAACTTACAGGTGAGGCTGGTCTCCAAACACTAAGGTAATTTTCATTTTGAAGCCAGAAGGGGCAAGAAAAGAAAAGTCACTGGTTTAGTTTGTTGGGCTGCTTGCTAAAGAGGAAGGCGATGTCTAAGACACATCTCTCGTCGGGGTGGCTTCTCTTGGTGTGGAGCATGGGCTCAGTAGGTGTGGCCCACAGGCTCAGGTGCTCCACAGCATCTTCCCGAACCAGGGATTGAACCAGCGTCCCTGGCAGTGGCAGGTGGATGCTTACCCACTGTACCACCACGGAAGTCCTAACATTATCTTTTTTTTTTTTTCTAACATTATCTTTTAATGCTTCAGTTAAAGTTTTCTACTTCTGCAATCATGTATTTCATGCCTGAGAGCTTTTTTGCTAACTGTTCCTTTCCTATAGCGTCCTACTTGTGCCTCATAAATGCAAAACAGTCTCCTATAAGACACACCTGATGTTATTAGTTTTTGTTCTTAACTTTTTTTCTGCTTGTGTCATAGTGTCTCATTCCTCTGTGGATTTTTAAAAGTTATTATTCATTGACTTTTCGTTTATTTTGGCCTTTTCATTCTGGAAGCTGTCTTCAGTTTGGCATCACTCCTTAGCTGTGCACTCAGACCTAAGAAGAGGGAGGCACCACAAGACTGGCCGGCACGTACGGAGGGGCTTACGACGCCACCGCTTCAGCCAGGGACCCCCCACCGCCCGTTCCTGCAGGTCCCCTCTCACGGGCTGGTCAGTTTCTCAGGTGACCTCGCCAACACTCTGCTCAGGGGAGACAAGTCTGACGGCCGAGACAAGTTTGACGGCCAGAGTTCTGGAAGCCACCAGAAAGAGGTCTAAAGATGTAATTTTTTTTTCTAACGATGGAATTTTTAAAGAAGTCTTTCAACTGCTACTCAAGAAAAGCTTTATAACAGGATAAAGTATAAAGGAAAGTGGACGGCTTGCCCAAGACTACAGAATTAGTCACCGATGAAGCCAGGACTAGGGCCTTCTAACTCTAGTAAGTGCTCTTTCTACCAAACAACTCCACCTCTAACATGCTATTACAATTATATGACACATGTTAAGACTTATCCAGGACACTCAGATTTTTACTTAACTTACAGGTGAGGCTGGTCTCCAAACACTAAGGTAATTTTCATTTTGTAATATATAAATTATATTGTACTAACTATGTATCTAACAGATCTAAGTCACTGAGAGTGAAGAAAAGAATGACGAATAAAATTTGAGTTCCAGGGGGCTTCCCTGGTGGTCCAGTGGGTAAAGAGTCTGCCTTGCAGTGCAAGGGGCACTTGTTTGATCCCTGGCCTGGGAAGATTCCATGTGCCGCTCCCGGCTGGACTGATGTGTCCAATTATGAGCCAGCACTCTGGAGAGCATGCGCCCAGAGCCGGTGCTCTGTGATGAGAGAGGTCACTGCAACAGGAGGCCCACAGAGGCCAAAAACTAAAGATGGATGAAAACAAATAAAAAACCAATAAAAGAGGCCAAAATTTAAAAAAAAAAAAAAAAATTCAGAGTTCCAAATCTTAGTACCCATTCCCAGTTCAGGTTAAACTAATGAAAAATGTCACTGTGATGACGACTTCTGAAAGGGCACCCTCCCTGCCTCTGATAACAACCATCTCACAGAATCCTCACAACGCGAGGAGGTGCGGACATCGTCATCTTCACTGTAAACTACGCACGTTGAAGCTAAGAGATTAACTATCTTGCTGGAGATCTCAGAGTCAGTATGTGACAAAGCTGAGCCCCTTCCCACAGCCTAAGGTCAGGTTCCTTTTTCTCCTTCTCTAAAGGAAAGAGAAGAAGAGGAAACAAAGGGAGAAAGCCATCCAGCACCTGTCCCTTGGAGAAAAGGAGGTCGGGGTTCTACTCGGGAAGTTCTGTCTGCAGCACTGCTCCCTCCACTGTTTATCCCTCCCTCAGCTCTTCAGAACTCATGGCCATAAAAGAGCAACCGACAGCGACACCAAGAAACAAAGCCAAGAACAAAACCAACCAAAACACGTTTGGGAAAGCTTACTAAGGAGCTTTACCTGAAACCCTGCCTCTCCTCACTCCAAACTCTTGAAGAGTAGCATGCCAAATACTATGGGAAATTCTGAGACTGACAACGAATATCGTGGCCCATTTTTCAAACTCACCTCTTACTTTTCTTGTAATTTTCCAGTTGTTGGGACTGCAGATGTTTGCATCTCTCTAATTCACACTGTGCACACAAATCCTCCAGATTCAGCAGGTGGTTTTCTACCTCCTCGAAACGAGCCTCTAAGTGAGCTGCAAGGACACCAGATCAGAAGAGGAAATAAAAAATAAGAATCCTTCATCGTGGAGAAAAGGAAGTATCTGAAAATTAACAGTTTGAACTGTTGAGACTGCTTTGCATTTATTTAATAGTTTTACTAAACTTCCTTAAAGCAAAATAACATGCACTAACATTAAGATATATTTCAATTTTTTTTCAGTATATTTTTATATCTCAAGCTTTTATTTATTTATTTTTTTAGGGGGGTGGGTTGGGGTGGGAGGGGGTGGGCGGGCCACTTCTATTGGTCTTTCATTTATCTATTTTCATCTATCTTTGCTCTTTGGCACATGTGGGCCTCCCATCACAGTGGCCTCTGTTGTCGCAGATTGCCGGCTCTGGGCACATGCGCTCCAGAGCTCCGGCTTGGTAAATGGACAGACTGGTCCAGCCGCTCCGCAGCACGCAGGATCTTCCCAGACCAGGGATCGAATCGGCGCCCCTTGCACTGCAAGGCAGTGTCCTTACCCATTGGACCACCAGGGAAGCCCTATCTCAAGCTTTTATAAGACATCACTTTCCAAAATACACTTCATTAACCAGGATGGGGAAGCAGAGTATCCTGATTAATCTAATGCATGATATTCTAATGATCCCAAACACCACATGTGAATAATCAATTTTCCAATAATGAGAATACAGCAAAGTATAATTAACACAAATTACACCCAACATTATCTAATATTTGAGATTCCAAGTGCCTTTAGCATTGTTTTGCCTTGGCACATGATACACACAAACCTCCAAGGCACAGAGAACCCAGGCAGGAAGCACCATCCGCTGTCTGCTGGTCCTTCCACCACTCCACTCTGCCTCGAGGCCACAGACCTCTGCAGCGTCCCCGGGCACAGAGAGCCTCTCTACCAAATCCCTCATCTAAAAGAGTCAAGCCACAGCCTGCAGATATTATTTCAGGGTCCTGCCCAAGGTCACCTAGCTAGTGAAGAGCAGTCAGCAATCAAAACTGAGTCCCTCTTTCAGACCAGGGTCCCCAGTTGGTACGTACTTAAGCAAGTCAAGACTTCTCAGCTGTAGGGGTGCGGACCGACTGTCTAAAACCGGAAAACTTTAGACGTCAAAGACTTTAGAACTAAAACAGCATCATGGCCATTTACTGAACACTCACCACACGTGCCAGAGACTGGGACACAAAGACAAAGAAAAGAATCCTGTGCTCGGAGAGCTCCGCGTGGAGGGCCGGCATATTTCAGGGACACCACAGCCTGACAGAGCTGGGCCTGAGGGGCTGTGAAAACTCAAGGAGAGGCCTCTAACAGAGAGGAGAGAGAATGTGCATCACATGGGGGGTGTCGAGGGGTGGGGAGAGGGCAGAGCAAACTGGCCGTGCCGCCGTCCAGCCTCAGCTTCATGCAAGCAGCTACGGTGCAAGGGTGCTGGGTCCAGCTCCTTCCCTGGCCACTAGACTGTCACGAGGCTTTCTAAACTAGCGCTTGTAGCACCAACATTAGGAGCAAGTTGCCTGCATTTCAACATGCAGTGTTAGGTTTCTTAAGATGAAAATAGTCTGTTTTAAAGAAATCTGTCTGACCCAGATATAGCAAATCCAGAGGCATTCACGTTTTTTTTTTAAAATTTAACCACATCCTGTGGCACGTGGGACTCCAGTTCCCCAACGAGAGATCAAACCTGCACCCCCTGCATGGGAAGGCAGGGTCTGAATTACTGGACCGCCAGGGAAGTCCCCACAATTTTTAATACGCTGCATTTTAACTCTACTAAATATCCGTACTCTTGTGTTTGGTAGGATCTACGCCTTAAGGACATGGATTTGGGAGGAAAATAAAATTTTACTAGCAAGCTAAAATGTGACAAGTGGTTTAGCACTCAATTCAAGGATGTGTTAGGTAATCCCTTTTATCATAGTAGTATATCACTATAGATCATGGTAAGTCTGGAAAAGACCAATAGCGCAGTTCATAACTGTTTTGAATCTATCTTCAGAAGCTGCGTGTGGTGGTGGCTGAGTTGCTCAGTCTTGTCCAGCTCTTTGCAACGCCACGGACCCCCCCAGGCGCCTCTGTCCACGGGGTTTCCCAGACAAGAACACTGGAGTGAGTCGCCATTTCCTTCTCCAGGGGATCTTCCTGACCCAGGGATCGAACCCGGGTCTCTTTCACTGCAGGCAGACTCTTATCCAACTGAGGCTTCCCTGGCGGGTCAGGAGTTGCGCACGACAGCTAAGGTCTGTGACTACGGAAAGCACAACCTGAATCAACAAGCAAAATCTAAGTTTTCATCGATGAAAAACGATACCTAAGATTTTCAGTAATGTCCTAAGTGGTACATGAGAAATCTATAAGGAGGAAACAGGCAAAACGATGTTAATATAGTAGACGCTGTATAAATTAGCTTTATTCTTCTGTTGAATGGAAACACGACTGGGAGGCTCAGCCTGGGAACTCGTGGCCCTGGCCCTGAGGAAGGAACGTTCAGCTCATTTTGTTAGAACTAGCTTGACAGGGTCTTACAAGATGATCGCAGCTAACGGGATTATTTAAAGGCTATTTCACTTTGATTAGTGATAGGAACTAGAATAATTACGTTTAATATGGAATCCATTTAGCTCTGAGCTCCTGGGCTCCCTCGGCATCACGCGTGTCACCCTTGGCATACAGGCGACTGGACAGCAGGCAGGTGTGGACGGGCAGCCCAGCAGCACGTCCCGGTGCTGGACGCAAACTGAGGCTTACAGAGCTCCGGAGAGTCTGGGATCACGTTACAGCTACTGCCCAGCTCGTTCTCCCCTTGGAAAGTCTCCAAGGCTCCCAAGGACTTCTGGCTGAACCCCTGACCCGAGCATCCCGGGACCTCTCGCTCCCCGCCGAGGCCTCTCCAGCCTCACGGCCGCTCCCCCTCAGGACAGCGCAGCACTCCGCGGCGCCCTGCGCGGCCCGGCCTGTCCTGAGGGGCCTCTGCTCTCCCCCAGCCCCACGTCTCCCTGGCAGTTTCAGCTCAGAGCTCCCCCTCCCTCTTCTGGGCGAGCCCTGACCTAGGAACTCTGCCCAGGACTCAACTCTGACCTCATGCCCCTGTTCTGTCGTCTTACCTCTCTCAGGAAGCTGTAAGTGTCTTAAGGGTAAAGACTATTTTTGTGGCATCTGGTCCCATAACCTCGTGGCAAACAGACAGGAAAACGGGGAAGCAGTGACAGATTGTATTTCCTGGGCTCCAGAATCCCTGAGGATGGTGACTGCAAGCCATGACATTAAAAGATGCTTGCTCCTCGGAAGAAAAGCACGACAAGCCTACGCAGCAGGTTAAAAAGCAGAGACACCACTTTGCTGACAAAGGTCTGTATAGTTGAATCTGTGGTTTTTCCAGTAGTTACGTATGGATGTGCGAGTTGGGACCATAAAGAAGGCTGAGCACCAAAGAACTGATGGTTTCAAACTGTGGCGCTGGAGAAGACTCTCGAGAGTCCCTTGGGCTGCAAGGAGATCCAACCAGTCCATCCTAAAGGAAGTCAACCCTGAAAATTCACTGGAAGGACTGATGCTGAAACTGTTAGACCTAAACTCTAAGCCCCCTCATGTGAAGAGCCATCTCACTGGAAAAGATCCTGATGCTGGGAAAGACTGAGGGCAGGAGGAGAAGGAGACAGCGCAGGATGAAATGGTTGGATGGCATCACCCACAGCACCCAATGGATATGAGTTTGAGCAGACTCCGGAGCTTGTGAGGGCAGAGAAGCTGCAGTCCATGGGCTTGCAAAGAGTCAGACAGGACTTAGGAACTGAACAACAACAAGATACCTAGGCTGCTGATTCAGTTAAGCCGGATTTCTAGAGATAAAATGATTCTATCCCTCTAAAACAAAAAAATAAAAACCTAGAAAGCAAATGTATTACTCACGTTCATCTAATTTAAATACCAGGAGGTTATGCTAAACTTGGTAAATGAACAAATTAAACATGGGCAAAGAACTCTGAAAACATTTAACAGCAGGATGGTACTTTGTTACCAGTGCATGGACTCAGGCCCCATTATTACTGAGTTAAAGCAGAAGAAGCAATGGAACTTTTCCATTTTAACTCTTATCAGGCTTGAGGTCAGTAATAAAACATAAAAGAAATATTTGATGACCATAAATCTTTCTCTATTTTTATACAAAAAACTTTTAAAAAATCTCTTTAAATAATCGCACATATATGCTATGTACTCTGAATATTTTATATTGAATTTAAACAGGCAGAGATGTAATCTCCCCATCACACCCTGCTCATCGCCTGCTAGGAAACAGCTGCAGATCTGAGTAAACCTGGTAAGCAGACTCAGAATGCACGTACATAAACGCTAGCGGGCCTCCACGGACACAAGTGCACCTGCAGAAGAAAGAAGTTCCAGCCTCACCACTTTCCTCGCTCTAACAGCAGCGTATGTCTCATCCAGTGATCAGTGGGGAAGGTGGGTGGAATTCCATTGGCAAGAGTCACCTGGAGAGGCTGCCAGCTGTGCGGAAAGAACGTCATACACCTTCGTGAGACCGTCCCGAGGAAGAGCCACTCTGGAATTTTCCTTCGTGCCATTTATTTCAGATACATATTATCTGTGGTGTAACTGCTGACATATGAAGAATGGAGCGGCACATTAAAATTCATAACTTCCAGTATTTTCTACCCACAAAAGACCAAAAGCCTCATGTGAAGAGCCATCTCACTGGAAAAGATCCTGATGCTGGGAAAGACTGAGGGCAGGAGGAGAAGGAGACAGCGCAGGATGAAATGGTTGGATGGCATCACCCACAGCACCCAATGGATATGAGTTTGAGCAGACTCGGAGCTTGTGAGGGCAGAGAAGCTGCAGTCCATGGGCTTGCAAAGAGTAAGACAGGACTTAGGAACTGAACAACAACAAGATACCTAGGCTGCTGATTCAGTTAAGCGGATTTCTAGAGATAAAATGATTCTATCCCTCTAAAACAAAAAAATAAAAACCTAGAAAGCAAATGTATTACTCACGTTCATCTAATTTAAATACCAGGAGGTTATGCTAAACTTGGTAAATGAACAAATTAAACATGGGCAAAGAACTCTGAAAACATTTAACAGCAGGATGGTACTTTGTTACCAGTGCATGGACTCAGGCCCCATTATTACTGAGTTAAAGCAGAAGAAGCAATGGAACTTTTCCATTTTAACTCTTATCAGGCTTGAGGTCAGTAATAAAACATAAAAGAAATATTTGATGACCATAAATCTTTCTCTATTTTTATACAAAAAACTTTTAAAAAATCTCTTTAAATAATCGCACATATATGCTATGTACTCTGAATATTTTATATTGAATTTAAACAGGCAGAGATGTAATCTCCCCATCACACCCTGCTCATCGCCTGCTAGGAAACAGCTGCAGATCTGAGTAAACCTGGTAAGCAGACTCAGAATGCACGTACATAAAACGCTAGCGGGCCTCCACGGACACAAGTGCACCTGCAGAAGAAAGAAGTTCCAGCCTCACCACTTTCCTCGCTCTAACAGCAGCGTATGTCTCATCCAGTGATCAGTGGGGAAGGTGGGTGGAATTCCATTGGCAAGAGTCACCTGGGAGAGGCTGCCAGCTGTGCGGGAAAGAACGTCATACACCTTCGTGAGACCGTCCCCGAGGAAGAGCCACTCTGGAATTTTCCTTCGTGCCATTTATTTCAGATACATATTATCTGTGGTGTAACTGCTGACATATGAAGAATGGAGCGGCACATTAAAATTCATAACTTCACACTTAATGAGTATTTTCTAGCAAAAAATAATTAGCCTCAGGGAACAAAGCCTCTTTGACTGTAAACTGGTCGCAGAAGGCCAGGTGCTCAAGGACCAGAGAGTCTCCCAATGCTGTGGTTACTCTTCGTGTAATAAGGGGATGATGGTGCTGTAATAAGGAACGTTGAGAAGTGCATTCAAAAGCCATCGTGGAACAAACGAGATCTGCGCAGTATCTACTAAATAGAATCGAAAGAGAGCTAGTGTGTCTCCTGAAGGGTCTAACCTCAGAATGCAACCTAGACCCCAAGAGAATCTAGCTCACAAAGCCCTAAAGATTGTGGCAGGCCCCTTGCCAGATGCGCTCTCAAATCCTGTGCAGAGAAAGCAGAGCAGTGATGCACCTGGTTAGGTCAGATGGAAAGAAAGATGCAAGCTCAGGACCAGGCTGTCAATCCCTTACAGAAACGTGTTACCTAAGAATTCACAGCATCTCTTGTTCTATATGGAGGTGTCTCTTTAAGTAGGCCATACAAAATAAACAAGGTGACAGAGACAACTCAGAAAAGCCTTTGACATGTTAGACTTTAATATACGAATAGGATTAGACTACCCTCTAGTGGAACTTCAGGAGAATTCAATAAATATGTTCCAAACATCTTACCAGTTGCATGACAGAACGCACAGAATAAGAAAGCGTCACAGGAAAAACCACTAGCAGGGCTTCCCTGGTGGTCCAGTGGGTAAGGACACCGCCTTGCAGTGCAAGGGGCGCCGGTTCGATCCCTGGCCTGGGAAGATCCCACGTGCCGTGGAGGGGCTGGACCAATGTGTCCAATTACCGAGCTGGAGCTCTGGAGCGCATGTGCCCAGAGCCGGTGCTCTGTGACAACAGAGGCCACTGTGATGGGAGGCCCACACGGGCCAAAGAACAAAGATGGATGAAAATAGATAAATGAAAGACCAATAGAAGTGGCCCACCCGCCTCCTCCCTCCCCACCCCTCTCCCCACCTCCCCACAAAAACCGCTAGCATACTTTCTTCAATGTAAGTCTGAATTTTCCAATAAGGAGCTCATGATCTGAGCCACGGTCAGCTCCACATTAAAATTCATAACTTCACACTTAATGAGTATTTTCTAGCAAAAAATAATTAGCCTCAGGGAACAAAGCCTCTTTGACTGTAAACTGGTCGCAGAAGGCCAGGTGCTCAAGGACCAGAGAGTCTCCCAATGCTGTGGTTACTCTTCGTGTAATAAGGGGATGATGGTGCTGTAATAAGGAACGTTGAGAAGTGCATTCAAAAGCCATCGTGGAACAAACGAGATCTGCGCAGTATCTACTAAATAGAATCGAAAGAGAGCTAGTGTGTCTCCTGAAGGGTCTAACCTCAGAATGCAACCTAGACCCCAAGAGAATCTAGCTCACAAAGCCCTAAAGATTGTGGCAGGCCCCTTGCCAGATGCGCTCTCAAATCCTGTGCAGAGAAAGCAGAGCAGTGATGCACCTGGTTAGGTCAGATGGAAAGAAAGATGCAAGCTCAGGACCAGGCTGTCAATCCCTTACAGAAACGTGTTACCTAAGAATTCACAGCATCTCTTGTTCTATATGGAGGTGTCTCTTTAAGTAGGCCATACAAAATAAACAAGGTGACAGAGACAACTCAGAAAAGCCTTTGACATGTTAGACTTTAATATACGAATAGGATTAGACTACCCTCTAGTGGAACTTCAGGAGAATTCAATAAATATGTTCCAAACATCTTACCAGTTGCATGACAGAACGCACAGAATAAGAAAGCGTCACAGGAAAAACCACTAGCAGGGCTTCCCTGGTGGTCCAGTGGGTAAGGACACCGCCTTGCAGTGCAAGGGGCGCCGGTTCGATCCCTGGCCTGGGAAGATCCCACGTGCCGTGGAGGGGCTGGACCAATGTGTCCAATTACCGAGCTGGAGCTCTGGAGCGCATGTGCCCAGAGCCGGTGCTCTGTGACAACAGAGGCCACTGTGATGGGAGGCCCACACGGGCCAAAGAACAAAGATGGATGAAAATAGATAAATGAAAGACCAATAGAAGTGGCCCACCCGCCCCTCCTCCCTCCCCACCCCTCTCCCCACCTCCCCCCCACAAAAAACCGCTAGCATACTTTCTTCAATGTAAGTCTGAATTTTCCAATAAGGAGCTCATGATCTGAGCCACGGTCAGCTCCATTAATGACTCGGATAACCGAGATAGTGTGGTCTCTCACCTAGAGGCAGACGTCATGGAGTGTGAAGTCGAATGTGCCTAATGAAGCATTATTACCAACAAAGTTAGTGGAGGTGATGGAATTGCAGCTAAGCTATTTCAAATCCTAAAAGATGATGCTGTTAAAGTGCTGCATTCAATATGCCAACAAACATGCAAACTCAGCAGTGGCCACAGGACTGGGAGAGATCAGTCTTCATTCCAATACCAAAGAAGGGCAATGCCAAAGAATGTTTAAACTATCATACAACTGCACTCATTTCATATGCTAGCAAGGTAATGTTCACACAATTCTTCGAGCTAGATTTCAACAGTACGTGAATGGTTAACCTCCGCATGTACAAGGTGGATTTAGAAAAGGCTGAGGCACCAGAGACAGAACTGCCAATATCCTTTGGATCAGAGAAAAACCAAGAGAATTCCAGAAAAACATTTACTTCTGCTTCATTGACTATGCTAAAGCCTTTGACTGTGTGAATCACAACAAACTGGAAAATTCTTAAAGAGCTGGCAATACCAGAACACCTTATCTGCCTCCTGAGAAATCTGTATTCAGGTCAAGAAGCAACAGCTAGAACCAGACATGGAACAACGGACTGGTTCAAAACTGGGAAAGGAGTCATCAAGACTGTCTACGGTCGCCCTGCTTATCTGACTTACATGCAGACTGCATCATGTGACTGAGCAACAAGAAAGTGCTGGTGCCACAGTTGGTAAAGAATTTGCCTGAAATGCAAGAGATCACTGGCAACGCAAGAAACACAGGCTTGATTTCTGGGTTGGGAAGATCCCCTGGAGAAGGCATCCATCCCAGCATCCTTGCCTGGAGAACCCCATGGACAGAGGACTGTGGGCTACAGTCCATCGGGCTGCAGAAGTTGGGACACGACTCAGTGCTAAACCACCACCAAGCAAGTGTACCACATTCCATCTTATCCTTACACACTCTCAACGTGTCCCTCCTCCCTCCCCACCCCTCTCCCCACCTCCCCCCAAAAAACCGCTAGCATACTTTCTTCAATGTAAGTCTGAATTTTCCAATAAGGAGCTCATGATCTGAGCCACGGTCAGCTCCATTAATGACTCGGATAACCGAGATAGTGTGGTCTCTCACCTAGAGGCAGACGTCATGGAGTGTGAAGTCGAATGTGCCTAATGAAGCATTATTACCAACAAAGTTAGTGGAGGTGATGGAATTGCAGCTAAGCTATTTCAAATCCTAAAAGATGATGCTGTTAAAGTGCTGCATTCAATATGCCAACAAACATGCAAACTCAGCAGTGGCCACAGGACTGGGAGAGATCAGTCTTCATTCCAATACCAAAGAAGGGCAATGCCAAAGAATGTTTAAACTATCATACAACTGCACTCATTTCATATGCTAGCAAGGTAATGTTCACACAATTCTTCGAGCTAGATTTCAACAGTACGTGAATGGTTAACCTCCGCATGTACAAGGTGGATTTAGAAAAGGCTGAGGCACCAGAGACAGAACTGCCAATATCCTTTGGATCAGAGAAAAACCAAGAGAATTCCAGAAAAACATTTACTTCTGCTTCATTGACTATGCTAAAGCCTTTGACTGTGTGAATCACAACAAACTGGAAAATTCTTAAAGAGCTGGCAATACCAGAACACCTTATCTGCCTCCTGAGAAATCTGTATTCAGGTCAAGAAGCAACAGCTAGAACCAGACATGGAACAACGGACTGGTTCAAAACTGGGAAAGGAGTCATCAAGACTGTCTACGGTCGCCCTGCTTATCTGACTTACATGCAGACTGCATCATGTGACTGAGCAACAAGAAAGTGCTGGTGCCACAGTTGGTAAAGAATTTGCCTGAAATGCAAGAGATCACTGGCAACGCAAGAAACACAGGCTTGATTTCTGGGTTGGGAAGATCCCCTGGAGAAGGCATCCATCCCAGCATCCTTGCCTGGAGAACCCCATGGACAGAGGACTGTGGGCTACAGTCCATCGGGCTGCAGAAGTTGGGACACGACTCAGTGCTAAACCACCACCAAGCAAGTGTACCACATTCCATCTTATCCTTACACACTGTCAACGTGTAGGACACCACACTGTCCTTTTGACCACATTTCACACCAGGGCTCTGTATTCTAACCAGTGTGCAGCACAAGCTCACCTGTGCAACACCCATCCAAACCCTCCCGTCAAAGACAAAGGTTTTGTAAATTTGCAAAGGCCAGAGGGGCTGCCAGTAGGAGCTGAGCCGGCGGCAGTTGCTGGTCTTGTCCACTGGTGTGAGCCATGAGCCCGCAAATGGCACGTGGGACTCAGACACTTCACATGTACCAGGCACCCTCAGCCACTCAGCCCTCCAGCTACCCTCTGAGGGTAGGACCCTCTGAGGCTGGTCCTCTCAGCCTCCGTGCCAGGAGCAGAGAAGCTAAAGCCTGGAGAAGCTAGGGAACCCAGCACAGGCTCTCCCAGCCAGGAAGCTGTGGACCTGGGTCCAAGCCCAGACCTCAAAGTCAGTTCACAACCCCTCTTTTCCGATTTCCAGCATACCTTTGTCACCTCTTTCTTAAATGACAGGCCTTACCAGTAATTATCTATTACACAGGCTTTGTAAGCTGGATGGATCACATTCCATTTAAAAAACAACATGAGTGGATTATCTCCTCTTAATTCCTGAGGGAGCGTGTAATCAGGAGTCATATTTATTAAGCCACAGGATAACACAGCTAAAAGCATCACCAAAGGTCCAAACTGCTCACATCATATTAATCCCTCATTCTTTAATAAGGGCAGACCCTCCAGAGAGTAAGGCAAGACGAAGAGTTAAGTGGCCTAGAAAACACAGGGACTGATTGAACGTGGTGTTAGAGTTGACAGTGAAAGGGTAGAAACTTCAGAGAAGTTAAGAGAATTCTGTGACTACACAGAGGTCATGTACTATTTTCTTCTAAGCTGTTTTCATTTTTCATTATTGCCTGACTAAGCCCTGTAATACCATATCAAGGTATTCAGGGAATGATAAAGAGTATTCTGAGGCTACCCCAAAACAAAGAATTCCACAATTTATGAGCAAGCATTAAAACCAAATGATTCGAATATCTAAGAATGATGCATAAACTTATTGAAATGAATTCATAAAATACATTAATAATACAGATATGTATTTATACAAGCCAGCAAATTTGGTTTCCAACTATCCTCCCTCAGGCAAAGGCAACACCAGAAATAAACAGATGAATCCGTATTAAACTATAAAGACATTTGTAGAGCAAAGGAAACCATCAACAAAATGAAAAGGCAACCTTCTGAATGGGAGAAGATACTGCAAATGATGCATCCAATAAGGAGTTAATATCCAAAATATATAAAGAGCTCACACAATTCGACAATGAAACAAACAAACAATCTTATTAAAAAATAGACAAGGGACCCAAAAAAACACTTTTCTAAGGAAGACATACAGACGGCCAACAGATTCGTGAAGAGATGCTCAACACTGCTAATCATCGGAGAAATGCAGATCAACACCACAATATCACCTCACACCTGTAGGAATGGCTATCACCAAAAGGACAAGCGTTGGTGAAGGGGCTCTCGTGCACTGTTGATAAGAATGTAAACTGGTGCGGTCACTGCAGAGAACATTATGGAAGTGCCTCAAAAACTTAGAATTACCATATGATCTGCCTACTCTATGCCTTGGCATTAATCTGAAGAAAATGAAAACACTAATGAGGAAAGATATATGCACTCCATGTTCACTGCAGCACTTTAGCTATATAGCCAAAATACAGAAGCATCCTAAATGTCCAAACTGCTCACATCATATTAATCCCTCATTCTTTAATAAGGGCAGACCCTCCAGAGAGTAAGGCAAGACGAAGAGTTAAGTGGCCTAGAAAACACAGGGACTGATTGAACGTGGTGTTAGAGTTGACAGTGAAAGGGTAGAAAATTCAGAGAAGTTAAGAGAATTCTGTGACTACACAGAGGTCATGTACTATTTTCTTCTAAGCTGTTTTCATTTTTCATTATTGCCTGACTAAGCCCTGTAATACCATATCAAGGTATTCAGGGAATGATAAAGAGTATTCTGAGGCTACCCCAAAACAAAGAATTCCACAATTTATGAGCAAGCATTAAAACCAAATGATTCGAATATCTAAGAATGATGCATAAACTTATTGAAATGAATTCATAAAATACATTAATAATACAGATATGTATTTATACAAGCCAGCAAATTTGGTTTCCAACTATCCTCCCTCAGGCAAAGGCAACACCAGAAATAAACAGATGAATCCGTATTAAACTATAAAGACATTTGTAGAGCAAAGGAAACCATCAACAAAATGAAAAGGCAACCTTCTGAATGGGAGAAGATACTGCAAATGATGCATCCAATAAGGAGTTAATATCCAAAATATATAAAGAGCTCACACAATTCGACAATGAAACAAACAAACAATCTTATTAAAAAATAGACAAGGGACCCAAAAAAACACTTTTCTAAGGAAGACATACAGACGGCCAACAGATTCGTGAAGAGATGCTCAACACTGCTAATCATCGGAGAAATGCAGATCAACACCACAATATCACCTCACACCTGTAGGAATGGCTATCACCAAAAGGACAAGCGTTGGTGAAGGGGCTCTCGTGCACTGTTGATAAGAATGTAAACTGGTGCGGTCACTGCAGAGAACATTATGGAAGTGCCTCAAAAACTTAGAATTACCATATGATCTGCCTACTCTATGCCTTGGCATTAATCTGAAGAAAATGAAAACACTAATGAGGAAAGATATATGCACTCCATGTTCACTGCAGCACTTTAGCTATATAGCCAAAATACAGAAGCATCCTAAATGTCCATTAACAGAGGAATGGATAAAGAAGATGTGGTACATGCAAACAACGGAATATTACTCAGTCATAAAAGAGAATGAAGTAATGCCATCCTCAACAACATGCAAAGACCTAGGGGGTAATGCAAAGTGAAGGTTGCTCAGTTGTGTCTGACTCTTTGCAAACCATGGATGAGCCATGCAATTCCCCAGGCAAGAATACTGGAGTAGGTAGCCTTTTCCTTCTCCAGGGGATCTTTCCAACTCAGGGATCAAACCCAGGTCTCCCCTGTTGCAGGCGGATTCTTTACTGCCTGAGCCAGCCACCAGGGAAGCCCAAGAAGACTGGAGTGGGTAGCCTATCCCTTCTCCAGGGTATCTTCCCAACCCAGGAATCGAATCAGGGTGGCCTGCATTGCAGGCAGATTCTTTACCAGCCCAGGGGGTAATATGTTATGTGAACTAACTCAGAAAGACAAATACCATGTGATTTCGTTTATCTATGAAATCCAGAACAAGACAAACGAATGAAGGAAACAGAAAGAGACTCACAGACACAGAGAACAAAGTGGTGGTCGCCAGAAGGGAGGGAGCGGGGCAGCTGGATGAAGCAAGTGAGGGAGATGAACAGGTGCAAACACCCAGTTACAAAATAAGGAAGTCATGAGGATGTAATTTACAGTAAAAGGAATAAGTCAATAATACTGTAATAACTATGTATGGTGGCAGATGGCTACTAGACTTAAAATATACATGGTCAATCACTAAAAATCACTATGCACACATACCTGAAACTAATATTGTATCTCAACTATACCTAAACGAAAAAATGAGAATTATATTATTTGGAAGTGACTGTCAAGACTGATACTTCAGAGAATCCTTTAGCTTTAATTTGCCTTCGGTGGTCAAAGTTCTCAGATAAGTAAAGACAAAATTCAAGTGAACATTTGGGAAGCCCATCCCATTCATTTAAGAAGTCAAAATGCAGTTTCCAAACACAGTATTAAATCACTAAATATCACTTCTTTAGGATAGTAGAATACTAACTGAGAAGGAAAATACACTATATTCTATCTTAAGAAATGCCTTTCCTAAGCAGAATCAACTATGGGAATAATGAGAACTGTGGCCAAGTGCATTTCATCAGCAGAAGTGGGATCAAACAACCATTTATAAACAGAATTTACTCTCAGCTGGAACAAAGTGGGGAATGGTATCATAGGCGGGTAGCTCTGCAAAGAAATACACAATCTGTGGAAAACAAAGACTCAGAAGAGATACGGGAAGAGACGCTAAACAGAAAGCAGCTAAAAGGAGTATTTCAAATATCGTGCAGGCTTTCTCAGTCAGTTATCAAAGGCTTGAGAAGGGTCACTGCTATTACCTGCAAGAGGGAAACAATGCAGAGGGCTGGCCTCCCACACCCGGAACCTCTTTCCCCCGCCCTGCTCTCCGAAGTAACAAGACGCTACTTGGGGGCCTCAGGAGTGCAGGTCGTGAGGCCTGCTGACAGCTGCCCCCTCACCGCCTCGGTCCCCCTGAGGACCGCACCACCACGGCGGGGTCCTGGGTGCGCCCCGTGTTCCATGTGGGCTCCTGAGCACATCACCACCTCTCCCACCTAACCTGCCTAAGCTGTAAAGTGGAGTGATGAGAGACACTTCTGAGGAATCCTGTGAGGATTAAAACAATGTTTGTAAAGCACCTAACAATCACCTACATACAGCAGGTGCGACAAATGTTAGCTATTATTATCCCCAGTGATATTCCAAATACCATCCAGGTTCATTTTATTCACACACACACACAGCTGTACGCTTTGCTAATTCCTTGCTTTGTAAATCAGCTCTGTTTCCCTTTAAAAAGGTAGTCCTGAAAACCAGAAGAGATGATAGGGTATCTTGACCTCCTTAGCTATTAAGATTCACTCAGATTATTAGCTTAAGAAATGTATCTCCTATGTAGATAGCCCCTACCTCTTACTTCACAAAGATTTTAAGCTTGGTTAGAAAATAAGAAGCCACAATACTATACTATGATGTGGAACTGTCAAGCATACAGCTTAATTTTCTGACTATAAGCCGAGGAAATAAATACCAGCACAGTTCATCCCAATAAAGCAAAAACAGGAAATATAATCTCCCACAAGGTGTAAATTTAGCTAAACAGGTACCGTCATTTAACTGGATCTGTTTGATCTCTCATCAGTTTAAGAAAGGGGGAAAAATGCCTATTTCAAAACACAAAGCTTTGAGCAGACCTAAAATTAAAAGCAAGAACTTCCAGAGTCCATCTTTGACTCAGAACAAAGCCACCCTTCTATGTCCTACACTTTTAAACTGAGACCCAAAGCCACAAAGACAATCCTGAGTCACTTTAAGAAATCAACAAAAGTACCCTCTCTGAGCAGAATGGAGGCAGGAAAAATTAGTGGCATCTTTTAAAAATCATTTCTACATTTTAAATCATTGTTTTCTGTGAAATCATTAGTTAACCAGAATATGAAATTAATTAGGACTCTTCCCCGCCAAATCCTGTTAAGCAATAATTTAACATATTCTTAGAAAGCTTTGGAGTTACGCCAAATCATTCTTCCTTCCTGGAAGCAGCGTCCAGAGGGGAACTCACTCAGACTGGCCGTCAGGGACTCCAGGTCCGCCACCAGGGCTGGGAGCTGCTGGAGCTGCTGGAGCAGCTCTCGGAGGCTCGCCTGCTTCTTCTCCCAGTGCGCGGAGAGCATGACCACCTCGCTGTCCACCAGCTGCAACACGCAAGGGAGGGGCGGGTCAGGTCCCAGGACGGCAGACAACAGAGGGCGGGCCGGCGTGATGAGAGCCAGCCTGTGCTCTCCTTCCAAACCCTTCCCCCGGGACAGACAACACAAAGCTCTGAGGAGCCTGGCGTTGCTTTCTTTCTTAGAAAAGAGCCACCTTAATATCCAGTGGAGGAAACCTCAAATTATGGGTTGTATCAAGGCCTCTTAGTCCAGGGAAGAGAAAGTTCAGCGATGACCTCAGAAGTCACTTCTAACTACAGCCTGTGTCTAAGCAAACCATGTATTTGAGCATGCAAATCCAGAAGAAATAACACAAAACACAACTGAAAAGAAAACAAACAAAAATAAACCCAAAACATAATGGGTAATTATTTGTTTTACAAAAGGAATTCTTTTAAGAGAAAAGTTCCCTTATGTGTTCAGAATACACTATGATTCAATTTCCATTTAAACAGGAACGCTCACTGAATAAAAGTAAGATAAATGGTACTTGTATATGAAGGAATTACTGAGGCAACTGATCAATTTCACAAAAAAAGGATTTATGCTAATAAAGAAGAAATTCAGAAGCGAAAGGTTCCCAACAGTAGGGCTGGGAGATGCTAGACTAGCCTAAAACAGGTCCGACTTCTCTGGAAGACTGTAGAGAAAAGGAGAGACAGCGGCTTCCCCCAGTCAGTCTCGCTTTGGTTCGAACGCGGCAACAGGGGACAGGACCCAGAGTAAGATTCAAAAGGAGCACAGAGAAGTCGCCTCTGGAAACCACCACCAGCGATAAGCCAGAACTGTGGAAGATTCCTGCATCTGATACAATAAAGACTGCAGAATTCATTATCTAACAGAAGGAAGTGTATTTGAATTTTATATGTAAAATATAAAGATGTATGTAAGAGAGTTCACAGTTAAGCTATCTAAAAGAAGGGACAATGGACACATCCCAAGATTGAGACTCTTCAGGAGATGAACCATGAATACCACTGATTTTTACTGAATCTCACTGAGGAATAGATACCAAAATAGGATACCAAACGACTCACATGTGGTGCTAGATGCTTTTAGTTTCTACATTTTAATAGTCAACAATTCACAACATTGAAATAAAAACAATAAAGAGGTCAGAACGTTGCCCTGTTTGCTCAGACCTCTCTCGGCGGTTCCTCAGCGCGTGCTGGAGGGTACCAGCTCACGGAGCCGGGGAGGCGACACCAAGCGCTACTCCAGGGGCACGCCTCCTCAATTCTGGAGGCTTAAAAGTGTCCATGCCAACCAGCTTTATAAAGATCCCCAAGAGTAGCTTAAAAAATTCTGAGCATCGCTAACAGATTAATTTGGCTAATACAGCTTCCCTGTGATGCAATGATAAGAAAATGAGGGCTTGAAAGTGGGTGAGAGCTATGGAAAGAGCCACATGGAACCCTATACTACCTTATGTAAAAGAGACAACTACCGTCAGCTGGCTGTGGGACTCAGGGGCCGTGCATGGGGGCTGTGTGACGGCCTGGAGGGGTGGGATGGCGGGGAGTGGGATACACATATGACCAACATGGAAATACACATATCTGTAACCATAAAACGCTGTAAAATCAAAAACGCAATATAAAAAAACTTGTGATTGTGGGAAAAAAAAAAACGAGGGCTTGAAACAAGAATCCCTGCCCGTGGGATTCACCTGTCATATCCAACAAGCCTCTACTGACCACCCGCTCTTTTCCTGGCACCGTTTGAGGCATTGAAGACACTGTGGTGAACAAAACAGGAAAAAAAACTTGTGCTTTAGTCTGGAGGAGGTCTCACAAATTCTCTAGGCTTCAGTTTTTAAACACTAAAATAGAAAAAACTAGGGCTTCCCTGGTGGTCCAGTGGATGGAAAGACCACCTTGCAGTGCAAGGGGCACGGGTTCGATCCCTGGCCCAAGAGGCTCCCATGTGCCATGGAGCAGCTGGACTGGTGTGTCCAATTACGAGCCAGCGCTCTGGAGGGCGTGTGCCCAGAGCCAGTGCTCTGCAACGAGGCCACTACAATGGGAGGCCCACACAGGCCAAAGAATAAAAGATGGATGAAAATAAATATAAAAATAAAAGAGGCATGATGGGGAAAAAAAAAATAGAAAAATAATTTCCTGTATCACAGGGATGATGATGACAAAAAAAAAAAAAAAAAGAGAGAGAGAGAGAAAAATTTTTCCTGGTTCATGGCGTATCTTTTAGAGAGCTTGTTAGGTCTTAATTACTCTGGTTAATTGTGTTAATAATTTGAAAGATCTAGAATAAACAGTTTTTAGATATAAACATTTCTTACTGAAAAGTAAAATGAAACAAATACTAAAACTTACATATAAAAGAGTTCATGCCGTCTACAAAATTGAAAATTATTTTCTGTATATATAATACAAGAAGTATTCATAGAAAGGATCTATCAAAATGCATTCAAATTTGGGGGGGGAGGCGGGTTGGGGAGGGAGGGTGTTGGGCGGGCCACTTCTATTGGTCTTTCATTTATCTATTTTCATCCATCTTTGTTCTTTGGCCCATGTGGGCCTCCCACTGCAGTGGCCTCTGCTATCGCAGAGCACCAGCTCTGGGCGCACACGCTCCAGAGCTCCACCTTAACACGTGGGATCTCCCCAGGCCAGGGACTGAACCAGCGCCCCTTGCACTGCAAGGCGGTATCCTTACCCACTGGACCACCAGGGAAGCCCCACATTCAAATATTTTAATTTAAAAGAATGGGATGCTAAATGGATTCTCAGAAATCATTATCAACCACTATGTAACAATACTAGAGTATTCTGAGCATTTTCTATGTGCCAGGCTCTGTGTTTAGCACTTTATGTCTAAACACACAGCAACCTTGTAAACAGAGCACTATTACTACATTCATGTTACAGAAGAAGAAACAGAGGCACAGTGAAGCCGAGTCCCCTGCTCACGGGACCTCGAATCAATCCCGGGGCGTCTGACACTTAAGCCCGTGCCTTTAACAGATCTTCTAGGGATTGTGTACATTTGGACAGGAAAGCAAGAAAAGTAGCAGAAGAAAACGTTCTGAGAAACTGTACTTCAGCTTTACTTAGTTAAGAAATGAGCCATCTCCACAGGGCCAATTTTTCTCTTCCAAGTAAACAATTCTGAATAAATCCAGATTTAATACCAGAAAACCAAGTTTAAGTAGCAAGACAAACCCATAGTTTGGGCTTGTTCCCAAAATTACGGATCATTCCCAAAGTCCTTCTGGTGGACACTGAAGTTAGGAAAACAAAGAAAAAGCAGAGATCCATGTGATTTTCAAAATGGGTAATATCGGGACTCTGCAAAACAGCTCAGCATTCTGGGGGAATGTCAGTTCATGTGATCTCCTAACAGCTCTGGTAAGCAGGGTAAATGGTGCTACATGTGAGTCAACTAAAAACAGAAAGACTCCGTTCACCTGCCCAGGCCAACATGTAATAGTGCAGAAGCCAGGCATCCCGACACCCAGTTCAGTCCACTCCCCACCACGGGCAGAAAAGATCCAAGCCAGAACCCAAAGAGAATGAAGCATGCCTAATTTAACCAGCTGATGCCCCAAACTGTTAAAACATGCGTCTTAGAAGTTCAATTTGAAGGCAAGCGCATATTTTACAATAATAGAAAGTACAAGCAAATAATGCACTGCAAGTCCAACTTTAAAAAGTTACCCTCAGAATCTGATCCCTAAGTCATTATCAATTGTGTGTTCATTTACATACTGCCAAGGGAGGGGAAAAAAATCAAAGAACTTGCTTAAAAAAAAAAAAAAGTGCAGAAAAAGTCCAGAAAACAAAGTTACCATTGAGCAAACTGTTTGCTAAGACATTGCTTTGAATTTTAAAACTGTAAGTAAGAATTAGCTTTAAAGTAGTTGAGTACAAAATAATTTGCCAAATAAGACTGAATTGTCCTTAAGTATATTTGCTCTGGCAGACCGCTGCTGCTGGGCTAAAGGCCGCTAAAGACACATGTATCGCACAGCCTGACAAAATACACAATAAAACAGTTTGCTTATTAAAGACATACATTTTAAATATTTACATATGTCTCAACAATGCATCAGAGAATTTTAAAATAAATTTTCATTTTTCAAGCTGAGAACTGTATTTCTGGAAACTGACAGAGGCGCTTTTGACTAGATATGGCCTTCAAATAACAAAGCACTCAACTATGAAAATATGTAAGGCTCCCCCAAATAACAAATTCAGCAACAGATCTTTGAGGAAATTCTTCCTTCTACATATTATGAAATTCTTCTTAGAAGCAAAAGAGTAACTTTTGTTAAAGCTCCTCTACAGGATACGGTCTTCACTAAACACTTCAGGGCTCACCCTTGTTGAAAGACGGAGGGGTCACGGTTCACTGATTTTCACTACCATGTAGTACTCGATTTTTTTTGTGGCACTTCTACGAACAGGGACGGAACCCAGGCCCCCTGCGCTGCGAGTGTGGAGTCCTAGCCACTGGACCACCAGCGAAGTCCCTGGTCTTATAAACAATAATTGACTCCATAGGTGGGCTTTGGGACTGTCCAGTTTCAACCAAACCTGCTATAAACATCCTGGAACAAATCTGGTGCACAGAGCCGATTTTCACAAATTAGTTACCAACGTGCCCCAGGTATTGCGATCCTCACTGCAACCCCCTTCCCACTGCCCAGTGACTCAATCGGACTGGATTAAGTCGACCTTCCCCAGCCTAGTCACCTCTGACTTCAGATGACACCTCACCAGTGTTATCCAAGGAAGTATGAGCCATACAGCACTGGAGGGGAAAGCGTGGGGTCCAATGCCGCAGAAATCCTCCAGGGGGAGAGCTGTTGCTCAAAAGGTTGGTGGAGTCTCAGCTCCCACCTCATGCCAGCTCACTGTTCTAAGGTCACGGTGCCAGTCGGCTGACACTCCCTGGTTCTAGTGCTTCATCATGCTGCTGGAGAAGGGAGACTTATCCCCAGTAAAGACTGTACAGAAATGCAAGGCTTCTTAAATGCTTGATAATCTAATGAGTGCAAAATTGACATTTTAATGTGTATTTCCTCGTCTCCTAATCGATGTTGGACGTGTTTTCACATTTATTGGTCACTCAAATTTTCTCTTCAGAGTAATGCCTGGTCTTATCTATTGCTCACTCTTGAATGGGTTACTGTTCTCTTTTTTATGGGCTGGCAGAGGCTTTCCGTATTTTATGGACTTTTTTGAAACTAATTTACTTGGCCTTCAAATAACAAAGCACTCAACTATGAAAATATGTAAGGCTCCCCCAAATAACAAATTCAGCAACAGATCTTTGAGGAAATTCTTCCTTCTACATATTATGAAATTCTTCTTAGAAGCAAAAGAGTAACTTTTGTTAAAGCTCCTCTACAGGATACGGTCTTCACTAAACACTTCAGGGCTCACCCTTGTTGAAAGACGGAGGGGTCACGGTTCACTGATCTTCACTACCATGTAGTACTCGATTTTTTTTGTGGCACTTCTACGAACAGGGACGGAACCCAGGCCCCCTGCGCTGCGAGTGTGGAGTCCTAGCCACTGGACCACCAGCGAAGTCCCTGGTCTTATAAACAATAATTGACTCCATAGGTGGGCTTTGGGACTGTCCAGTTTCAACCAAACCTGCTATAAACATCCTGGAACAAATCTGGTGCACAGAGCCGATTTTCACAAATTAGTTACCAACGTGCCCCAGGTATTGCGATCCTCACTGCAACCCCCTTCCCACTGCCCAGTGACTCAATCGGACTGGATTAAGTCGACCTTCCCCAGCCTAGTCACCTCTGACTTCAGATGACACCTCACCAGTGTTATCCAAGGAAGTATGAGCCATACAGCACTGGAGGGGAAAGCGTGGGGTCCAATGCCGCAGAAATCCTCCAGGGGGAGAGCTGTTGCTCAAAAGGTTGGTGGAGTCTCAGCTCCCACCTCATGCCAGCTCACTGTTCTAAGGTCACGGTGCCAGTCGGCTGACACTCCCTGGTTCTAGTGCTTCATCATGCTGCTGGAGAAGGGAGACTTATCCCCAGTAAAGACTGTACAGAAATGCAAGGCTTCTTAAATGCTTGATAATCTAATGAGTGCAAAATTGACGTTTTAATGTGTATTTCCTCGTCTCCTAATCGATGTTGGACGTGTTTTCACATTTATTGGTCACTCAAATTTTCTCTTCAGAGTAATGCCTGGTCTTATCTATTGCTCACTCTTGAATGGGTTACTGTTCTCTTTTTTATGGGCTGGCAGAGGCTTTCCGTATTTTATGAACACTAGTACTCTGTTTTGTGAACTGCTCATTTTCATGGTGCTGTCTGATGAACAGAAGATTTGACACAAGAAAACTATCAATATTTTAATTTATGGTTGGTGCTTAGTATGCCTTGTTAAAGAAATCTTTCCCTACCCTGAGGTTTTAGCTTTTCCACTATTTTCTAAAAGATGCATAGTTCTCCCTTTCAAATTTAAGTCCGATGGACCCAAAATCTCAGCCAAGATCTTCAGCTACTTTCATTTCACAGTAATACTGAAGGTTCTAACCACTGTAAAAAGACATGAAGAAATGAAGAGATGGGTAAGCTTTCATTTCTCCCCTCCCATCTTCACAGAATTTCCATTCCAAATGCAAATAATCAGAATAAGAGGATCCACTATGATGACTGACCAGGACTGAAAATACTACACATCAAACACTACAGGTTTTGGTAGCTATTAGGACAAAAGTTATTTTCTGTTAAAAATGTGCTAAAACATTTTACTCTGAATAATTTTATTGAATGTATCATGTGATGATCATATATTTTTCTCTATGTTAACATGGTCAACTGCATATATAAGATGTTCTAATGTGAAGCCAACCTTTGGATCCTGGAATAAACCTGCTGTATTGTTTGGGTTTTTTTAGGTATGGGGGGGCACTTCTATTGGTCTTTCATTTATCTCTTTTTCATCCATCTTTGTTCTTTGGCCCGTGGGGGCCCCATCACAGCGGCCTCTGTTGTTGCAGAGCACTGGCTCTGGGCGCATGCACTCCAGAGCTCCGGGGGCCCAGCCGCTCCGGCGTGGAGTCTTCCCAGGCCAGTCGGCTGACATGCATGCTTCATCATGCTGCTGGAGAGGGGAGACTTATCCCCAGTAAAGACTGTACAGAAATGCAAGGCTTCTTAAATGCTTGATAATCTAATGAGTGCAAAATTGACGTTTTAATGTGTATTTCCTCGTCTCCTAATCGATGTTGGACGTGTTTTCACATTTATTGGTCACTCAAATTTTCTCTTCAGAGTAATGCCTGGTCTTATCTATTGCTCACTCTTGAATGGGTTACTGTTCTCTTTTTTATGGGCTGGCAGAGGCTTTCCGTATTTTATGAACACTAGTACTCTGTTTTGTGAACTGCTCATTTTCATGGTGCTGTCTGATGAACAGAAGATTTGACACAAGAAAACTATCAATATTTTAATTTATGGTTGGTGCTTAGTATGCCTTGTTAAAGAAATCTTTCCCTACCCTGAGGTTTTAGCTTTTCCACTATTTTCTAAAAGATGCATAGTTCTCCCTTTCAAATTTAAGTCCGATGGACCCAAAATCTCAGCCAAGATCTTCAGCTACTTTCATTTCACAGTAATACTGAAGGTTCTAACCACTGTAAAAAGACATGAAGAAATGAAGAGATGGGTAAGCTTTCATTTCTCCCCTCCCATCTTCACAGAATTTCCATTCCAAATGCAAATAATCAGAATAAGAGGATCCACTATGATGACTGACCAGGACTGAAAATACTACACATCAAACACTACAGGTTTTGGTAGCTATTAGGACAAAAGTTATTTTCTGTTAAAAATGTGCTAAAACATTTTACTCTGAATAATTTTATTGAATGTATCATGTGATGATCATATATTTTTCTCTATGTTAACATGGTCAACTGCATATATAAGATGTTCTAATGTGAAGCCAACCTTTGGATCCTGGAATAAACCTGCTGTATTGTTTGGGTTTTTTTAGGTATGGGGGGGCACTTCTATTGGTCTTTCATTTATCTCTTTTTCATCCATCTTTGTTCTTTGGCCCGTGGGGGCCCCATCACAGCGGCCTCTGTTGTTGCAGAGCACTGGCTCTGGGCGCATGCACTCCAGAGCTCCGGCTCGGTGGTTGGACACACTGGTTCAGCCGCTCCGCGACACGTGGAGTCTTCCCAGGCCAGGGATCGAACTGGTGCCCCCTGCACTGCAAGGTGGTGTCCTTACCCACTGGACCACCAGGGGAAGCCCTGTATCATATTTTATGCGAGACTGAAAGTGGATTGCCAACACAGCCATATACAGCAGGTTGTCTCCCGGACAGAATGCTTTTTGTTTATCATCCAACATTCACAGAACAAATACAAAGTTCTGGCTAATATTTATGTAGGAAAACTTTACATTTAAGCTTGTTCCTCATTTTAAAACAACGTGTGAGAAGATTCTCAAGTTTCGAACGACACTGCCGGAATACAAGGGTCACGAGACAGCATGAGGAGCCCGTCCGTAAAGGAGAGGCAGGCCTGTGGGTCCACTGGAGCCGCCCCATCACCGCACACAGGGCAGCGGTGTGTCAGCCAGTGGGTCTCAGGTTTGGAAGAGGAAAGCTGTGTCTGAAGCACTTCATTTCTTCATGCACTGCTACCATCTATAGATGTTTTGCTGGTTTTAAATAGAAATATTTAAGAAAGCTGGTCGAGGGTTTGGGGTTAACAGGTGACACATTATGACGCTTCCAATTTAGAATGTGTCAAGTAAGTTCCTGGATACAATGCACAGAACATCTGATTTCCAGAAATAAGTTGCCGAAGTGAGAGATAATACCTCTCTTTTGTTACTAGTTTTGGATGTGCATTCATGAATGGGTCCAGATTTCACTTTCTCGTACTTCTGCTGTTGGGGTTCAGGATCAGTTATTCTGGCCTCACGAAATGAGCTGCGCAGCTTCCTCTTTTTTCACTTGCCATGGGACTCTAACATTGAGACGGTGGATTCTCTGAAGATCTCACAGAACTCTCCTATAGAACTTTGTGGACCTGGTTGCAGGCACTTCTATTGGTCTTTCATTTATCTCTTTTTCATCCATCTTTGTTCTTTGGCCCGTGGGGGCCCCATCACAGCGGCCTCTGTTGTTGCAGAGCACTGGCTCTGGGCGCATGCACTCCAGAGCTCCGGCTCGGTGGTTGGACACACTGGTTCAGCCGCTCCGCGACACGTGGAGTCTTCCCAGGCCAGGGATCGAACTGGTGCCCCCTGCACTGCAAGGTGGTGTCCTTACCCACTGGACCACCAGGGGAAGCCCTGTATCATATTTTATGCGAGACTGAAAGTGGATTGCCAACACAGCCATATACAGCAGGTTGTCTCCCGGACAGAATGCTTTTTGTTTATCATCCAACATTCACAGAACAAATACAAAGTTCTGGCTAATATTTATGTAGGAAAACTTTACATTTAAGCTTGTTCCTCATTTTAAAACAACGTGTGAGAAGATTCTCAAGTTTCGAACGACACTGCCGGAATACAAGGGTCACGAGACAGCATGAGGAGCCCGTCCGTAAAGGAGAGGCAGGCCTGTGGGTCCACTGGAGCCGCCCCATCACCGCACACAGGGCAGCGGTGTGTCAGCCAGTGGGTCTCAGGTTTGGAAGAGGAAAGCTGTGTCTGAAGCACTTCATTTCTTCATGCACTGCTACCATCTATAGATGTTTTGCTGGTTTTAAATAGAAATATTTAAGAAAGCTGGTCGAGGGTTTGGGGTTAACAGGTGACACATTATGACGCTTCCAATTTAGAATGTGTCAAGTAAGTTCCTGGATACAATGCACAGAACATCTGATTTCCAGAAATAAGTTGCCGAAGTGAGAGATAATACCTCTCTTTTGTTACTAGTTTTGGATGTGCATTCATGAATGGGTCCAGATTTCACTTTCTCGTACTTCTGCTGTTGGGGTTCAGGATCAGTTATTCTGGCCTCACGAAATGAGCTGCGCAGCTTCCTCTTTTTTCACTTGCCATGGGACTCTAACATTGAGACGGTGGATTCTCTGAAGATCTCACAGAACTCTCCTATAGAACTTTGTGGACCTGGTGCTTTCCTAGTGAAAAGATGAATCATTAACACGGTTTCTTTAGTGGCTATAGGACTATTCAGGATTTACACTGCTTTTAGAATTGGCTTTAGTAAAAATTTCTGGGCTTCCCTGGTGGGTCAGACAGTAAAGAATCTGCCTGCTGCAATTCAGGAGACTCGGGTTTGATGCCTGGGTCAGGAGGACACCCTGGAGAAGGGAATGACTATCCACTCTGGATTCTTTCCTGGAGAATTCTAAGGACAGAAAAACATGGAAGTCAGTCAACAGTTCATGGGGTTGCAAAGAGTAGGACATGACTGAGCGACAAAAATTTCAGTAAAAATTTCTAGCATTTTGGGCTTCCCTGGTGGTCCAGTGGGTAAAGAGTCTGCCTTGCAGTGCAAGGGGCACCGGTTTGATTCCTGGTCTGGGAAGATCCCACGTGCCACGGAATGGCTGAACTGGTGTTCCCAGTTACCAGTCAGCACTCTGGAGCGCATGCGCCCAGAGCCAGTACAGTGCTCTGCAATGAGAGAGGCCACTGCAATGAGAGGCCCACACAGGCCAAAGGATAAAGATGGATGAAAGAAAGTAAATAAATAAACAATTTTAAAAAGAGGCAAAAAAAAAAAAATCTCTAGCATTTTGCCACTTTGTCTATGTCTTCAAATGTGCCACAGAGTTCTTCACAAACTCTGTATCTTTCCACTCTCCGCTATAGCAGTACATTCTTTAATTCTTAAAATTATTTGTCCTTTTTTTCTTGATCAATATAATCAGACATCTACATACCATATTTTATTAGTCTTTTCTAAAAACTTGTCACTTTGGGCTTCCCTGATGGTCCAGTGGGTAGAGACTCCCACCTTGCAGCACAAGGGGCACCAGTTGTCCCCTGGCCTGGGAAGATCCCATGTGCCGCGGAGCAGCTGGACTGGTGTGTCCAATTACTAGCCAGCACCCTGGAGTGCATGTGCCCAGAGCCAGTGTTCTTCAATGAGAGAGGCCACTGCAATGGGAAGACCACACAGGCCAAAGTATAAAGATGTATGAAAATAAATAAATAAAAAATCAATAAAAGGGGCCAAAAAATTTAGAAAAAACCAAAACCTTGTGGCTTCATCTAACTTCTATTGTGTTCTTATATTCTGTTTCATTTACTCTCTCATATTTATCCCCTCTGTCATTCTTTCTTCATAACATATCTTGTTCTCTAATTCTTACGGTAGGTTTAGCTTGCTACTTTCAGTCTATCTTTCCTCTATAAAAGTTCCTCCTAAGTAGTCTTTGACAGCTTATACAATCTATATGTGGTAATTACTGAACCATCAATGATGCATAATATACATTTTTAATTTGCAAATAAAGATTCTTCAAAATTCTTTTCCTATACTGACTTTCAGCATCATTCACACAAAGATCAGAGAATAGTCTCTATGGCTTGATTTACATGAAGCTTGTTGAGAACTGCTTTATGGCCCAGTACATGGTCCATGGCCAACCTTCAGGTGTTCCAGGTGTGCTTTAAAGAATTAATTGCCTCCTGTTGCCAACCGGTAGCTTTTCTTTCCTTTTTAAAAATGTCCTAGATTAACCTTTCACCAAAAGATATGGCCACTTCAAATATCCACAGCTTTCAGCAGGAGTCTGAGATTCAATTCCCCACAGACAAGAATCTCCTATCCCAACAGATCTCTAAGGCTTTTGTTTTATGTTTGAACCTAGAGTCCATGTTTTTTTTTTTTTTTTCTTTTCCAACCACTCTAATTTCAGTTACCTGGTATTCTTGTTTGTTTTGGCCCTTTAGGATTTCCCTTAATTTTTGTAAGCTTACTGCATTTAAAAATTATATATATATACATATACATCAAGGATTGAGGTGTTTTATGCATATAGGGCTTTTATTATTATATTTTACAGTATCTGACCTGCCTAACAGAAACTTATATCCTTCCTTTTCAGTACTTTCTCAAAGAAACACTACTGTCTAAATTTTATCATGTGTATTACCATGTTCTATATAATTCTTACAGCTTCACTAATTTAGGTAAAGTCAATCACTAATTGGGTAAAATCAGTCAGTCTATTAATTAAAAATCAGAATCACAGAGGTGTTTTTAGAAAGAAATAAAAGTCTGACATCCATAGCAGAGTATTTGATCTTGGCTAAAAAAGCTCTAGGTATGTATATATATATATATATATACACATATATATATATATAATAATTTTAATTACAAGTCACTTTTATTCATTATACACTCTACAGAGCTAGAAAACAGGCTGTTTTTCAAAGTAATCAAAGGTGACTCCTGAGATTTTATTATGTATTTGCTAATAAACAAATTAATGATTTGAAATAGGCTGACTGAAGTTACAGGTTTACCCCCCATGCCAGAAGGAATTCTTAAACAGGGAGTAGAAACAAATGACATAAATACATCAACTGCAAAGGTACCGGAGCTCAAATTCAAAGCATTATACCTGGATGAACCAAATAGTTATGGGCAACTCTAGAATAAAAGTTATAAACTCTCCAAGCTAACTAAACTACTTGACTGAGAAATTATCAGAATGCTTTATTTAGGGAGTTTCATAATTAACTACTAAATTCAATTTCATATATCCTGCCAAATACCTTAACACAACTGTAAATTTAATTTTTTAAAAACAAGCACTTAAAACTGCAAGAGGATATTTTCCCCCAAAGTGTAAGATGAGCCAATTCTTTACCTCCCCAGCACTTGCGCATTCCTTGGCTCTTCTGTGGAGTGCAGCCCATGTATCTTCATACCTAAGAAAAGCAAAAACATAATTCAAACTTCAAATCGCGCCTGTAAAAATCCTATCTGAAATACATCCTGCAGTGTCAGAAAGGAAAAGCTCAAAGAGTAAGGGAGGCATCTGGCAAACACACAGGCGTCAAAACCTGAAGGGGCTTCCGAGGGCCAAATTTGGGGCAACTTGAGCAACAAAACAGTGTTTTAGAAATGGGTTAGAGCTCACAGACTAAAACCAACAGTCATGAGCTCGGTGATTTAAATCAACAACTGAATAAGTACAATGGGGCAGGGGGGCAATTAATAATAAGAGCAATTACAGAATTTCAATTAATAATGACAGAAAAAAATGAGAAAAATAGAAAATCACCATCTGATAAACACAATGCATTACTTCAGGCAAGAACGCTAACGGATGCTAAAAATTCACAAGTATCTCTCCACAGGATACTCATTAATTTAAAAGGGGGAAACAGTTAAAAAGTGGAGAAACCTGGCAGGCACTTCCTTAGCCAAGTGAACAGTATTAACGTCAACAGAACGAGACGTGTCAACATCCTGTGCCTGCTGACAACGACGCCCTATGCGACACAACAGTACTTTTCTGTTATTCTCTCCATAAAAGCTCTAACTTGAATTTAATTGTGAGAAAATGGCAGGTAAACTCAAAATCGGGGATATTTTGCAAAACACCTAGCCAGAAATAAACCCACACATATATGGTCCATTACTTTGCAACAAAGGAGTCAAGAATATACAACGGGGAAAGCCAAGTCTCTTTAATAAGTGGTGTTGAGAAAACCGCACAGCCACATGCAAAAGAAGGAAAATGAACAACTCTTAGTATCTTACACTGCCTTCCCAAAACTAACTCCAAGTGGATTAAAGATCTGAAACCATAAAACTCCCAGTGGAAAAGACACAGGCAATAAGTTCCTAGACATCTGCCTTGTGACGATATTTTGGATTTGACACCAAAAGCAAAGGCAAAAGAGGATATTTTCCCCAAAGTGTAAGATGAGCCAATTCTTTACCTCCCAGCACTTGCGCATTCCTTGGCTCTTCTGTGGAGTGCAGCCCATGTATCTTCATACCTAAGAAAAGCAAAAACATAATTCAAACTTCAAATCGCGCCTGTAAAAATCCTATCTGAAATACATCCTGCAGTGTCAGAAAGGAAAAGCTCAAAGAGTAAGGGAGGCATCTGGCAAACACACAGGCGTCAAAACCTGAAGGGGCTTCCGAGGGCCAAATTTGGGGCAACTTGAGCAACAAAACAGTGTTTTAGAAATGGGTTAGAGCTCACAGACTAAAACCAACAGTCATGAGCTCGGTGATTTAAATCAACAACTGAATAAGTACAATGGGGCAGGAGGGCAATTAATAATAAGAGCAATTACAGAATTTCAATTAATAATGACAGAAAAAAATGAGAAAAATAGAAAATCACCATCTGATAAACACAATGCATTACTTCAGGCAAGAACGCTAACGGATGCTAAAAATTCACAAGTATCTCTCCACAGGATACTCATTAATTTAAAAGGGGGAAACAGTTAAAAAGTGGAGAAACCTGGCAGGCACTTCCTTAGCCAAGTGAACAGTATTAACGTCAACAGAACGAGACGTGTCAACATCCTGTGCCTGCTGACAACGACGCCCTATGCGACACAACAGTACTTTTCTGTTATTCTCTCCATAAAAGCTCTAACTTGAATTTAATTGTGAGAAAATGGCAGGTAAACTCAAAATCGGGGATATTTTGCAAAACACCTAGCCAGAAATAAACCCACACATATATGGTCCATTACTTTGCAACAAAGGAGTCAAGAATATACAACGGGGAAAGCCAAGTCTCTTTAATAAGTGGTGTTGAGAAAACCGCACAGCCACATGCAAAAGAAGGAAAATGAACAACTCTTAGTATCTTACACTGCCTTCCCAAAACTAACTCCAAGTGGATTAAAGATCTGAAACCATAAAACTCCCAGTGGAAAAAGACACAGGCAATAAGTTCCTAGACATCTGCCTTGTGACGATATTTTGGATTTGACACCAAAAGCAAAGGCAAAAAGAGCAAAAATAAACAACCAGAACCACAAACTCCAAAGCTTCTGCACAGCAAAGGAAACCATCAACAAAATGAAATGACAACCTACTGGATGTGAGAAAATACTTGCAAATCATATATGTAATGAGCAGTTAATATCCAGAATATGTAAAGAAATCATACCACTTGATGGCAAAAAAAAAAAAATCTGACTAAACATGGGCAGAGCCTCTGACAGGGAAACCTGGCGTGCTGCAGTCCACGGGGTTAAGGACTAGCAACTGAACAACAGCAAGGGGCTCTGAACAGACATTTTTCCAAAGACGTAAAAATAACCCACAGGCACAGGCGCAATGTCACTCATCATCAGAAAAAGGCAAATCAAAACCACAGTGTGATCTCACCTCACCCCTGTTGGATGGCTATTCACAAAAACACAACAAATGCAGGAGAGGATGTGAAGAAGGGGAGACTTGTACGCTGTTGGGGGGAGTGCAAAATCGGTGCAGCCACTCGAAGAACACTACGAGGGTCCTCCAAAAATTAAAAACAGAACTAACGCACAATCCAGCAATTCCACTCCTGGGTGTGTATATATCCAAAGAAAGTAAACACTAAGTTGAAAAGATATGTACACCTCAACGTTCACAGCAGCGCTGTTTACAACAGCCAACATATGGAAGCAACCTTTGCCATTTGAAACAACAATGGATGGACCTGGAGGGTACTATGCTTAGCCAAGTAAGTCAGAGAAAGACAAATACTGTATGTGATCACTTTTATGTGGAATCTACAAAATAAAACACATCAACATAGCAAAACAAAGATTCACAGATGCAGACACAACTCATGGTTACCAGTGGGCAGAGGGAAAAACAGACGGGCAAGAAAACATGAAGGGCACTGTGTATGAAATATGTAAGTCAAGAATATACAGGGAAAGCAATCTCTTAAAGTAAAAATCTTACACTGCCTTCCCAAAACTAACTCCAAGTGGATTAAAGATCTGAAACCATAAAACTCCCAGTGGAAAAAGACACAGGCAATAAGTTCCTAGACATCTGCCTTGTGACGATATTTTGGATTTGACACCAAAAGCAAAGGCAAAAAGAGCAAAAATAAACAACCAGAACCACAAACTCCAAAGCTTCTGCACAGCAAAGGAAACCATCAACAAAATGAAATGACAACCTACTGGATGTGAGAAAATACTTGCAAATCATATATGTAATGAGCAGTTAATATCCAGAATATGTAAAGAAATCATACCACTTGATGGCAAAAAAAAAAAAATCTGACTAAACATGGGCAGAGCCTCTGACAGGGAAACCTGGCGTGCTGCAGTCCACGGGGTTAAGGACTAGCAACTGAACAACAGCAAGGGGCTCTGAACAGACATTTTTCCAAAGACGTAAAAATAACCCACAGGCACAGGCGCAATGTCACTCATCATCAGAAAAAGGCAAATCAAAACCACAGTGTGATCTCACCTCACCCCTGTTGGATGGCTATTCACAAAAACACAACAAATGCAGGAGAGGATGTGAAGAAGGGGAGACTTGTACGCTGTTGGGGGGAGTGCAAAATCGGTGCAGCCACTCGAAGAACACTACGAGGGTCCTCCAAAAATTAAAAACAGAACTAACGCACAATCCAGCAATTCCACTCCTGGGTGTGTATATATCCAAAGAAAGTAAACACTAAGTTGAAAAGATATGTACACCTCAACGTTCACAGCAGCGCTGTTTACAACAGCCAACATATGGAAGCAACCTTTGCCATTTGAAACAACAATGGATGGACCTGGAGGGTACTATGCTTAGCCAAGTAAGTCAGAGAAAGACAAATACTGTATGTGATCACTTTTATGTGGAATCTACAAAATAAAACACATCAACATAGCAAAACAAAGATTCACAGATGCAGACGACACACTCATGGTTACCAGTGGGCAGAGGGAAAAACAGACGGGCAAGAAATGAGACAGGGGATGAAGAGGCACTGTGTATGAAATATGTAAGCTACAAGGATACGCTGTATAGCACAACGAAAAGAGTCAATAATTTGTAGTAACTCAGTGAAGTTTAATCTATATGGCACACCCTAAAGCAATATAATATGGCAAATCAACTAGAGCTCAATGAAGAATTTTAATAACATAAACAGAAGACAATGGAATACAGTGGACACTGTACAGAGGCAGGAGGTGATGGGTTGTGTGTGTATGTGAGACAGAAATGGGTAAAGGCGGCTAAAGATATAAACTTTCAGTTAAACGTAATGTACAGCACGGTGATAATAGTTACTAATATTGCCTGTACATTTGAAAGCTTCTAACAGAGTAGAATACAGCAGTCCTAATCACAAGAAAAAAATGTTTAAATTATGTGGGATAACGGATGCTAACTAGATTTACTATGGTGATCATTTTGCAATATACACAAGTACTGAGTCATTACGCTGTACACCTGAAACTAACATAATGTCGTATGTTGACTATCTCTCAATTTTAAAAAAGTTCAGGCTTAAAAAAAAAAAAAAACCTCAAAGCAAAAGGCTAACTTCACAACTTAAGTAAGTAGAAAAAGAACAAATTGAACCTATAGTTAACAGTAGGAAGGAAATGATAAAAGGGAATTAAGAAAACAATTTTATCTATAATAGCATCAAAAATTTTTTAAGCATTAACCAAGGAGGTGAAAGACTTGTACCTTGAAAACTACAAAATATTGCTGAAAGAAATTTTAAAGGGCATAAATAGATGAAAACTATCCCATGTTCATCAAAGACTTAATATTGCTAAGATGTTGTTAATAGCACCCAAAGTAAACTACAAGTTCAGCGTAACCCTTATGAAAATTCCAATAGTATTCTTTGTAGAAGTAGAAAGAGTCATCATAAAATTCATATGTAACATCAAGGATCCACTATGCTTAGAAACAGGAAAGCGTATGTGAACGGAATCTACAAAATAAAACACATCAACATAGCAAAACAAAGATTCACAGATGCAGACGACACACTCATGGTTACCAGTGGGCAGAGGGAAAAACAGACGGGCAAGAAATGAGACAGGGGATGAAGAGGCACTGTGTATGAAATATGTAAGCTACAAGGATACGCTGTATAGCACAACGAAAAGAGTCAATAATTTGTAGTAACTCAGTGAAGTTTAATCTATATGGCACACCCTAAAGCAATATAATATGGCAAATCAACTAGAGCTCAATGAAGAATTTTAATAACATAAACAGAAGACAATGGAATACAGTGGACACTGTACAGAGGCAGGAGGTGATGGGTTGTGTGTGTATGTGAGACAGAAATGGGTAAAGGCGGCTAAAGATATAAACTTTCAGTTAAACGTAATGTACAGCACGGTGATAATAGTTACTAATATTGCCTGTACATTTGAAAGCTTCTAACAGAGTAGAATACAGCAGTCCTAATCACAAGAAAAAAATGTTTAAATTATGTGGGATAACGGATGCTAACTAGATTTACTATGGTGATCATTTTGCAATATACACAAGTACTGAGTCATTACGCTGTACACCTGAAACTAACATAATGTCGTATGTTGACTATCTCTCAATTTTAAAAAAGTTCAGGCTTAAAAAAAAAAAAAAACCTCAAAGCAAAAGGCTAACTTCACAACTTAAGTAAGTAGAAAAAGAACAAATTGAACCTATAGTTAACAGTAGGAAGGAAATGATAAAAGGGAATTAAGAAAACAATTTTATCTATAATAGCATCAAAAATTTTTTAAGCATTAACCAAGGAGGTGAAAGACTTGTACCTTGAAAACTACAAAATATTGCTGAAAGAAATTTTAAAGGGCATAAATAGATGAAAACTATCCCATGTTCATCAAAGACTTAATATTGCTAAGATGTTGTTAATAGCACCCAAAGTAAACTACAAGTTCAGCGTAACCCTTATGAAAATTCCAATAGTATTCTTTGTAGAAGTAGAAAGAGTCATCATAAAATTCATATGTAACATCGAAGGATCCTGAAAAGCCAAAACAATCTTGAAAAGAAGAACAAAGTTGAAAGACACATACTTCTTGATTTCAAGACTTACTAGAAAGCTACAATAATCAATAGTGTGGTACTGGCACAATGGGAGATATGCAGGCCAATGAAACAGAGCCCAGAAATAAACTCTTGTACGTATGGTTGAGCAATTTTTGACAAGTGTGCCAAGATCATTAAATGGGGAAAGGTTAGTCTTTTCAACAAATATGCTGGTGCTGAGGACATCTACATGCAAAAGAATGAATTTGGACTCTTAACACCATAGACAAAAATAAATAAAAATAGATAAAAAATCCAAACCGAAAAACTAAAACTATAAAGCTCTTAACATGAGCTTCATACCATTATATTTGGCAATGACTTCTTTGGATATAATGTCAAAAGGCACAGGCAACAAAGAAAACAGACAAACTGAACTTAAATCAGAAATTTTTCTGTATCAAACAATATGACCTACAGATAGAAGGCAACCAATAAAATGGGAGAAAATAATTCACAAATCACATATCTTACAGGCGATTAATAGCCAGAAAACACCCAACACTCAACAGCAACAAACACAACTCTATGCAAAACCAGGCAAACAACTTGAATAGGTATTTCTCTAAAAAAGGTACATAAATAGCCAGCAAGCACACTATAAAGTCACCACCATCTCTCCTTAAAGAAATGCAGATCAAAACCACAAGACAGCACTACACACCAAATTAATTTCAGGGAAAGGAAAAAATCTGCCGATTAAGCAACCATAGAAAGAAACTGAATACAGAGCTAGAACACAGAAAACAAAAGGGAGGCACTGATGACAATGCCGTAACACCCAGATAAGGCAAAGGAGCAGACCTTCTACCACACACACGGCCACCACTTATCCATCAGGTGAAGCCTTACTAGGTACAGAACTGCATCTAACAATACATGGAAACCCTATATTTATTTTATGACAGCTTAACTGAGTTTTAATTGACACAGCATAAAATTCATGCTTTTAAAGGGCATAATTCACAGTGCATCCACAGAGTTGGGGCAACGAACTCCAAAGCATGTCATGACCCTGAAAGAAACCCCCTATCCATCTGCAGTCGTTACTCGTTCCCCTTTCCTCCAAACCATGGCTAACACCGTTCTTCTGTCTCTATGGATTTGCCTATTCTGGACATTTCATATAAATGGAATCATACGCTCTGTGCCTTTTGTGTTGATTCCTCTCACTTATAATGTTTTTAAGTTTCATGCAAGATGTACCACGCCTCAGTACTTCACTCTGTTTTGTGGCTGAAAAATGTTCCACTGCGTGAAGACACCAAATTTTGTTATATTGTTATATAATTGTTTGTGCTGTTTCTACGTTTGGGCTACTACAAATAATATTGCTTTATGAATGATACTGCAATTATGCACCTGCGTGCAAATTTTTATGTGGACCTAAGTTTTCAAGTCTCTTGGTGTGAGACTGCTGGATCACATGGTAACTCCACTTTAAACTCTGAGAAAACTACCAAACTGTTTTTCACAGCAGCTGTGCCATCTTACACTCCCACCAGACGAGCATAATTGCTCCACCTCTTTGCCAGCACTTGCTATTGTCTGTCTTTTTGATGAGAGCCATGCTCACGGGTATGAGTGGTATCTCACTGTGGTTTTCATTTGCACTTTCCCTTATGACTAATGATGCTGAGAATTTTTCATGTGCTTACTGGCCATTTGCACATCAAAAAAAAAATGCAGAAATTTTCAAAATACGCCAGCAAGCACACTATAAAGTCACCACCATCTCTCCTTAAAGAAATGCAGATCAAAACCACAAGACAGCACTACACACCAAATTAATTTCAGGGAAAGGAAAAAATCTGCCGATTAAGCAACCATAGAAAGAAACTGAATACAGAGCTAGAACACAGAAAACAAAAGGGAGGCACTGATGACAATGCCGTAACACCCAGATAAGGCAAAGGAGCAGACCTTCTACCACACACACGGCCACCACTTATCCATCAGGTGAAGCCTTACTAGGTACAGAACTGCATCTAACAATACATGGAAACCCTATATTTATTTTATGACAGCTTAACTGAGTTTTAATTGACACAGCATAAAATTCATGCTTTTAAAGGGCATAATTCACAGTGCATCCACAGAGTTGGGGCAACGAACTCCAAAGCATGTCATGACCCTGAAAGAAACCCCCTATCCATCTGCAGTCGTTACTGCTCCCTTTCCTCCAAACCATGGCTAACACCGTTCTTCTGTCTCTATGGATTTGCCTATTCTGGACATTTCATATAAATGGAATCATACGCTCTGTGCCTTTTGTGTTGATTCCTCTCACTTATAATGTTTTTAAGTTTCATGCAAGATGTACCACGCCTCAGTACTTCACTCTGTTTTGTGGCTGAAAAATGTTCCACTGCGTGAAGACACCAAATTTTGTTATATTGTTATATAATTGTTTGTGCTGTTTCTACGTTTGGGCTACTACAAATAATATTGCTTTATGAATGATACTGCAATTATGCACCTGCGTGAAAATTTTTTATGTGGACCTAAGTTTTCAAGTCTCTTGGTGTGAGACTGCTGGATCACATGGTAACTCCACTTTAAACTCTGAGAAAACTACCAAACTGTTTTTCACAGCAGCTGTGCCATCTTACACTCCCACCAGACGAGCATAATTGCTCCACCTCTTTGCCAGCACTTGCTATTGTCTGTCTTTTTGATGAGAGCCATGCTCACGGGTATGAGTGGTATCTCACTGTGGTTTTCATTTGCACTTTCCCTTATGACTAATGATGCTGAGAATTTTTTCATGTGCTTACTGGCCATTTGCCTATCGTTTTTATGGAAATGCCTACTCAAATCACGTGCCTGTTTCTTCACTAGGTTGCCTTTTAACTGTTGAGTTATAAACGTTATTTATATTCTAGATACAAGTACCTCAAAAGATGTATAATTTGCAAATATTTTCTCCCATTCTATGAACTGTGGTTTCACTTGCTTGACATTCTTCAAAGAGCGAAAGTTTTTGCTTGTGATAAAGTCCAATTTATCCTTTTTCCCCCTGTCACATGAGCTTTTGATGTCATCTAAGATAGTCACATGTTTAATATTAACCTGCATGTCAACAGAAACGGACTGGAGAACAAACAGTATAAAATTCAGAATAAAAGTAAGGAAATTATTGAGGATTCAACTCCAGAATCAATTTTCTTGCAACAAAGAAACCACAAACATAAGCACATGATAAAGTTATTGATCGATAAACATAATAGTGATCAATATGCTCAAAATCTGAATGGCCTTTGTATTAATCAGTGAGATGTAAGAGTCCTGAGAGACACAATCTCAATATTAAGGTTAAATTTAGTTGTTTTGAGGTTTCTTATCTACAGAATTATAAAATACTCTTAGAAAACAGTCAGAAACATATCCTTTTTAAAATAATCTGGTTTTTTTTTTTGCCTCTAGGTCATCATTTATTTTCATCCATCTTTATTCTTTGGCCTGTGTGGGGCTCCCGTTGCAGTGGCCTCTCTCATTGCAGAGCACCAGCTCTGGGCGCACACACTCCAGAGTGCTGGCTCGTCACTGGACACACCGGTCCAGCCACTCCACGGCACGTGGGATCCTCCTGGGCCAGGGGTCGAACTGGTGCTCCCTGCACTGCAAGGTGGACTCTCTACCCACTAGACCACCAGGGAAGCCTCACATCCTCTTTTTTTTTTTTTTTTAAAGATTTATTTATTTATTATTTATTTTGGGCAGGGGTCGGGTTGGGGGCAGGCGGGCCACTTCTATTGTCTGTCTTTTTGATGAGAGCCATGCTCACGGGTATGAGTGGTATCTCACTGTGGTTTTCATTTGCACTTTCCCTTATGACTAATGATGCTGAGAATTTTTTCATGTGCTTACTGGCCATTTGCCTATCGTTTTTATGGAAATGCCTACTCAAATCACGTGCCTGTTTCTTCACTAGGTTGCCTTTTAACTGTTGAGTTATAAACGTTATTTATATTCTAGATACAAGTACCTCAAAAGATGTATAATTTGCAAATATTTTCTCCCATTCTATGAACTGTGGTTTCACTTGCTTGACATTCTTCAAAGAGCGAAAGTTTTTGCTTGTGATAAAGTCCAATTTATCCTTTTTCCCTCTGTCACATGAGCTTTTGATGTCATCTAAGATAGTCACATGTTTAATATTAACCTGCATGTCAACAGAAACGGACTGGAGAACAAACAGTATAAAATTCAGAATAAAAGTAAGGAAATTATTGAGGATTCAACTCCAGAATCAATTTTCTTGCAACAAAGAAACCACAAACATAAGCACATGATAAAGTTATTGATCGATAAACATAATAGTGATCAATATGCTCAAAATCTGAATGGCCTTTGTATTAATCAGTGAGATGTAAGAGTCCTGAGAGACACAATCTCAATATTAAGGTTAAATTTAGTTGTTTTGAGGTTTCTTATCTACAGAATTATAAAATACTCTTAGAAAACAGTCAGAAACATATCCTTTTTAAAATAATCTGGTTTTTTTTTTTGCCTCTAGGTCATCATTTATTTTCATCCATCTTTATTCTTTGGCCTGTGTGGGGCTCCCGTTGCAGTGGCCTCTCTCATTGCAGAGCACCAGCTCTGGGCGCACACACTCCAGAGTGCTGGCTCGTCACTGGACACACCGGTCCAGCCACTCCACGGCACGTGGGATCCTCCTGGGCCAGGGGTCGAACTGGTGCTCCCTGCACTGCAAGGTGGACTCTCTACCCACTAGACCACCAGGGAAGCCTCACATCCTCTTTTTTTTTTTTTTTTAAAGATTTATTTATTTATTATTTATTTTGGGCAGGGGTCGGGTTGGCGAAGGAGTGGGGCAGGCGGGCCACTTCTATTGGTCTTTCATTTCTCTATTTTCACCCGTCTTTGTTCTTTGGCTCCTGTGGGCCTCCCATCGCGGTGGCATCTGTCCTTGCAGAGCGCCAGCTCTGGGCGCATGTGCTCCAGAGCTTCGGCTCAGTAATTGGGCACATCAGTCCAGCTGCTCTCGCGGCATGTGGGATCTTCCCAGGCCAGGGATCGAACCGGCGCCCCTTGCACTGCAAAGCGGTGTCCTTACCCACTGGACCACCAGGGGAAGCCCTCATATCCTCTTTATTTAAATGAAAACTCTTACCTGCTAAGTAAGTCTAGTCCAGCAGAGTACTTGGGCAAATATGGAACAGTCCTGCCAAAAGAAACACTCATTTTATTACAAACTGATGCTGATGTAGGCCAATTTAAAAAGTTACATATGATAATGTTGATGCTGTTAATCATAATGTGGCAAGTCTTTAAATCACTAATGACAACTGATCTCAACTTTTAGAAAAAACGTACTGTCACTCCAAAGTTGTTGTTGTTTAGTCAATAAGTTGTGTCCAGCTCTTTTGCGACCCTGTGGACTGCAGCCTGCCAGGCTCCTCTGTCCATGGCACTCACTAGACAAGAATACTGGAGTCGGTTGCTAATTCCTTTTCCAGGGAATCTTCCTGACCCAGGGACTGAACCCAGATCTCCTGCATTGGCAGGCAGACTTCACCACTGAGCCACGGGGGAAGCCTCTATTCCAAAGCTAATATACTGCAACAAGCTGTTAGCCGTCCCTTTGCCCTGTAGATTTTTGGCGCACAATAATGCAATAAACATTTTTTTTTTAAGATTTATTTATTTATTTATTTTGGTGGGAGTGGGGTGGGGAGGGAGGAGAGTGGGCGGGCCACTTCCATTGTTCTTTCATTTCTCCATTTTCATCCGTATTTGTTCTTTGGCCCGCATGGGCCTCCCATCGCAGTGGCCTCTGTTGTCGCAGAGCACCAGCTCCGGGCGCATGCACCCCAGAGCTCCGGCTCGGTAGTTGGACACATGGATCCAGCCGCTCCGCGGCACGTGGGATCTTCCCAGGCCAGGGATCGAACCAGCGCCCCTTGCACTGCAAGGCGGTGTCCTTACCCACTGGACCACCAGGGAAGCCCCTAGGCTTTTTTTTTTTGGTAAGTTTTTGGCCGTGCCCTACGGGCACGTGGAGTTTTAAGCTCCCTCCCCAGGAATCCCAGCCACACTCTCTGCACTGTCAGTACAGAGCCTAAAGTGCTGGACCACCAGGGGGGCCCCCACTGTTAGGCTTAAAGGGAAATTTTGCCATATGTCTTACTTTACTAAAAACCTGGAAAAATGGCACTAATAATACCGGTGTTTTCATATAAAACAGATAATACAGCTGATTACCTGATTGAACGGCCACGGACTGTCACAGAGGAAAATAATGGTTTGTCACTTTTTCGACCATTTTACAATTTTACCAGAATAATTTCCAGTGTCACAAAATTTAGAAAAAAATCAATGAACTATTTAGTCAGATGCATTCAACAGATGTGAAATCCATGAATGATTGTATTAATTATACAAGCTGTATGAAATTTAAGGCATAGAAAATTAAACCAGCACAAACTCACCTGGGTTTGTTTTTCACTTTAGCCTCTCTTGACTTGTCACTTAAGGTCTTCAGCCTGTAAATCAACAAATATAAAATATCACATTTTTAGTGTTTAAGAATTTTCAAATGCACATTTCACAGCTGCTCCAATTTCTGGTTGGAAAAGCTAATTTTTTTAAACCAAGAATTAAACACCTCTACAGACAATAAACACCTGTATATTGTATATAAGACACCACAAGTGGAAATTTTATAGCAAATATTTTTATATTTTTCTTGCCCCAAATCCCTTTTCTAGAAACACTTCCTAAATATGACTGGAGTAAAGAAACCTCACTATTCTGGAAACCTCAGAAAAAAGAAAAAAAGGAAAAAAAATAGGTGAACTTGATCAGTAACAAAACTACCTAAGCAACAGATTCCTAAAAATTTATTTATTTTTCGTTGAAGGGTAATTTCTTTACAACATCCTGTTGGTATCTTCCTTACTTCAGTCAATATGAGTCAGCCATAAGTATACCTTTGTCCACCGCCCCCAGCAAATGAGGCTCCCTCGCACCTCCCACCCGGCCCAGCCCCGCTCCGCTCCTCCAGGCCCTCATGGAGCCCCTGTGTGAGCCCCTGGGCCACAAACCCAATCCTCAGGGGCTGGCCATTTACCTGCGGTAGAGAATCTGTGTCCACGCTACTCTCTCCGTTAGTCCCACCCTCTCTTCCCCAACCCGCTGGGTCCACAAATCTGTTCTCTGCGTCTAAGCACACATTTTTAAGTGATACTATGCTAGCACTCTCTAAGTGCCAACATTCTGAGAAATCTTAGCTGGTGACAAAAGCACTTCTAAAATACATTACAAACCTCTTTCATTAAAGAGGAGCTGGTGCATTTTCTGATAATTTAGGGGCATTACCATAAACACCACTGACTACATTTCATGACAACACTGCACATTCCTAAGATGTTTCTGAGCTAGAATATCTCTCTTCATTTGCCAACCTGAAAATCAATCTAAAGTGGTTTTGTGAACCTGTTCAGGATTTTTTTTTTTTTTTTCCAATTTTGGCATCTTTTATTGTTTATTTATTTATTTTCATCTATTTTATTCTTTGGCCTGTTTGAGCCTCCCATCGCAGTGGCCTCTCTCTCATTGCAGAGCACCGGCTCTGGGTGCAGTCCAGCCGCTCTACGGCACATGGGATCTTCCCAGGACTGGGATCGAACCAGAGGCCCTTGCACTGCAAGGCGGACTCTCTACCCACTGGACCACCAGGGAAGCTTTTTTTTTTAATTTAAATGTTCCATTTCTACCATTGGTCATTGTAACAGCTACTACTTACTGCTTCTGATAGTTGCCAGAGCAGTCTGAGTGAATGCCAGGTCTGCTCAGTGACTCTCTATGACCCCCTGTACCGTAACCCGTGGGCTGCCATGCCCTCCTCTAGAGGATCTTCCGGATCGAACCTGTGTCCTGTGCGTTGACAGGTGGGCTCTTTTCCATGAGTGTTCCCTGGGAAGCCTACTTTCCTTCTATTTGCATTTTTAAACAACTGTGCTGGAAAACAGACATACGGACTAGAAATACATATGTCAAAAAATTAAATAGGCTTTTCTATATGTAAAATATGAAGTTCACAAACTTTGTATATATATTTTTTAAATTCACCAGCTCATGTTTACCTTTTTTTTTTTTTTTAAGATTTATTTATTTTGGTGGGGGTGGGGTGGGCAGGGAGGGGAGCAGGCGGGCCACTTCTATCGGTCTTTCATTTGTCCATTTTCATCCATCTTTGTTCTCTGGCCCGTGTGGGCCTCCCATCGCGGTGGCGTCTGTCGCTGCAGAGCGCCGGCTCTGGGCGCATGCGCTCCAGAGCTCCGGCTCAGTAATTGGACACATCAGTCCAGCCGCTCCGCGGCACGTGGGATCTTCCCAGGCCAGGGATCGAACTGGCGCCCCTTGCAGTGCAAGGCGGTGTCCTTACCCACTGGACCACCAGGGAAGCCCTCATGTTTGCCTACTTTTGACTGCGGACTCTGTATCATATAACAGATTGCTGAAAATTGAGTGCTCAATTATGAGATAATCCCACATAAAAGGAAGATATCTGGACATGCTCTTCTTAATCTGATTACTTCCACAAATCCTTATTTCTACACCTAGTCTGAAGCACAGGTCACAGCAGCCGTCAGCCCCCACAAAGACTTTGTAAATGAAGCGAAACACAGGTGCTGCCCTGCTCAAGACCCTCTGCCGCCGTCAGCCAGACACTGTCGCAGCCAGCTCTCCCGGACGCCCGCGCCTCGGCTATGCACGGCTCGGGGTGCAGGCCCTGACAGAGGAGTCCAACCTTTGAGTCAAAGATGCCAGAAAGGGACTTCTAAGATCAAATGTTATTTTTCAACAAATTGCAGTGTCAATTTTACACCAAGATTACATATACATGTATATATATATATATATATTATTCTATGTTCTATGTTCTTTTTCAAAAACTAAAATATTGATGAGATCAATGCCTCTACAATGTGACAAAAAAGGCTTAGCAATCTCTTTAACCCAAAACAACGTGCAGACATCTCTCCACATGAGTTGAATTTAGCAAGTCTCACCCGTCCTAGAAAAACAATAAAAAATTTCGAGCTTAGCTTGGAAACCAGTAAATCCGTTTAAACGAAGATTAAGCAACTGCTCAAGAAAGGCACTGTGACAGCCATTCAACCACTTTCACTCCAAACTCTGAGAAAGACACTTGGTTGTGACATCCCAGGTCGAGCTATACGAGGACACGCGGACACAGCAGTGCATTACACTCAAAATGATTCCAGCGTTATTTTCAGTGATTTGGGACTTCTTGTCTGGAAAATCCCATGGACAGAGGAGCTTGGCAGGCTACAGTCTGTGGAGTCACAAAAAGTCAGACATGTATGAGCAGTTAAGTTTTCTATGAGAATGAGGATACTGAAGCAAACCACTAAGATCCCCTTTGGACCATTCTGTATACAGCACAGATGATCTCTAGGTTAGGATTTCAGATATGTACTTCTGAGAAAAATATCTCTCACTTATAATACATTAAAATTGGGGTTCTCCTCCACACTTCCCCAAAAGAAAGAAAAAAAAATCAGGAGGCAGGTTACAGGGAGCCGAAAATGAAATTGTTGGAAGAGCTTCTCCAGGTGGCTCCTTAATAAGCATCCACTTTAAAAATTGATCTCTAACCAAACTTAATGTGTGGAACTTACGTGATCTGGATCTGAACAAAACCTAAGTCTGAAGCACAGGTCACAGCAGCCGTCAGCCCCACAAAGACTTTGTAAATGAAGCGAAACACAGGTGCTGCCCTGCTCAAGACCCTCTGCCGCCGTCAGCCAGACACTGTCGCAGCCAGCTCTCCCGGACGCCCGCGCCTCGGCTATGCACGGCTCGGGGTGCAGGCCCTGACAGAGGAGTCCAACCTTTGAGTCAAAGATGCCAGAAAGGGACTTCTAAGATCAAATGTTATTTTTCAACAAATTGCAGTGTCAATTTTACACCAAGATTACATATACATGTATATATATATATATATATTATTCTATGTTCTATGTTCTTTTTCAAAAACTAAAATATTGATGAGATCAATGCCTCTACAATGTGACAAAAAAGGCTTAGCAATCTCTTTAACCCAAAACAACGTGCAGACATCTCTCCACATGAGTTGAATTTAGCAAGTCTCACCCGTCCTAGAAAAACAATAAAAAATTTCGAGCTTAGCTTGGAAACCAGTAAATCCGGTTTAAACGAAGATTAAGCAACTGCTCAAGAAAGGCACTGTGACAGCCATTCAACCACTTTCACTCCAAACTCTGAGAAAGACACTTGGTTGTGACATCCCAGGTCGAGCTATACGAGGACACGCGGACACAGCAGTGCATTACACTCAAAATGATTCCAGCGTTATTTTCAGTGATTTGGGACTTCTTGTCTGGAAAATCCCATGGACAGAGGAGCTTGGCAGGCTACAGTCTGTGGAGTCACAAAAAGTCAGACATGTATGAGCAGTTAAGTTTTCTATGAGAATGAGGATACTGAAGCAAACCACTAAGATCCCCTTTGGACCATTCTGTATACAGCACAGATGATCTCTAGGTTAGGATTTCAGATATGTACTTCTGAGAAAAATATCTCTCACTTATAATACATTAAAATTGGGGTTCTCCTCCACACTTCCCCAAAAGAAAGAAAAAAAAATCAGGAGGCAGGTTACAGGGAGCCGAAAATGAAATTGTTGGAAGAGCTTCTCCAGGTGGCTCCTTAATAAGCATCCACTTTAAAAATTGATCTCTAACCAAACTTAATGTGTGGAACTTACGTGATCTGGATCTGAACAAATCAACTGTGAAAAGATACTTCTAAGAACCAGAAATTTGATTATGGGCTGGGTAATTGATAATATCATAGAATTAGTGTTAATTTTGTTAGGTATGATATAGGCATTGCATTTATGTAATGTCTATAGTTTTTTTTTTTTTTTAAGAGACTAAAATGGATGTATGGGAGAGGTGAGAACTAAGCCTGAGGTTTACTCTGTAAATAATGATAGGCCCTCAGTTGTGTCCAACTCTTTGTGAGCCCATGGCCTGTAGCCCACCAGGCTCCTCTGTCCATGGGATTCTTCAGGCAAGCATACTGGAGTGGGCAGCCATTTCCCTCTCCAGGGGATCTTCCCAGCTCAGGGATTGAACCTGGGTCTCCTGCATTGCAGGTGGACTCTTTATTCTACAAATAATGGCAAGACAAAGCAAAAGTGGCAGTAATTGACTGTTGTATCTGAATAATGGATCTATGGGGCTCACTGTGTGTATTTTTGTGTAAGTTTAAAACTTTGTAAAAAAAAAAAAAACAAAAGTTTTGGGTTTCCCTGGTGAATCAGTGGTAAAGAATCTGCCTGCCAATGCAGGAAACACACTTGTGATTATTGGTCCGGGAAGATCCCACATGCTACGGGACAAATAAGCCCATGGGCCACAACTACTGAGCCTGTGCTCCACAAGAGAAGCCACCTCAATGAGAAGCCCATGCACCACAACTAAAGAGTAGCCTCTGCCTGCCAAAACTACACAAAAGCTCACACAGCAACAAAGACACAGCGCAGCCAAGTATATATTTTTTTAAGTTATAATAATAAAAAGCAATCTTTAGATGTTCCTCTTTTCTCATCACACCTTCTGCATGTAAATTACCCATATGCCAAAATCCAGAATAGGAACTGCTGGAGAAAACAAAGTAGCAAGAAGAAAGTTGGAAACAGTGAAGGAAGTTCAGGAGAGAAAAGGATAAAACAAAAATCACAGTCAATGTAACACTTTAAGTTAAAAAAAAAAAAAAATCAGGTCAGATAACAAGTAATCCTTCACAAATCAAAAAGGTCCTTTCATACTCCAAACCCAGCACTCAACTGAAAGGAGCTTACCGTTTTCATTTGGGGATAAGTGATTCTGTGCTGGAAACAACCCATTAATAAAGTTCCACAATGTCTTGACACGCTGAGAAGGAAATATTGATATGAGTGTAATTCCCCAGTTTCCTAAACCATGAAACAGAGGAGCATTCTACAGACCGCAGTGATTTAAAGGAAATTCCAAATATGACTCTGGCAGGAAATCATAACTGTAAATCGTAGAGGCAATTCAAGCAAACAGTATCACAAAAATGCTCACCACCTATAATAAAAGTTATCACCATCAAGAAAGAAGCTAGGGCTTCCCTGGTGGTCCAGTGGGTAAGGACATCACCTTGCAGTGCAAGGGGCACCAGTTCGATCCCTGACCTGGGAGGATCCCACGTGCCGCGGAGTGGCTGGACCGATGTGTCCAACTACCGAGCTGGAGCTCTGGAGCGCATGCTGGTGCTCTGCAGCGAGAGAGGCCACTGCAATGGGAGGCCCATACAGGCCAAAGAACAAAGATAAATAAAGACCAACAGAAGTGGCCAAAAAAGAAAGAAGCTATGTACCTGACAGGGCCAAGGTAAAATAAAACAGAGGTCCCCAATGCACCAGTTCCCATAAAACCTTCTCCAACGCTCCATGTCTCACAAAAAAGCCCACCCCAGGGAGACGGGAGTGCCACTGTGGGAGTGTCTTCATCCACACCCAGACTTCTGAGCGAGGCACCTGGCAATTATCTTCTACCCAAAGCAATGCATGCACACGTCCAAGCACTTGCTTTCATATTCATCATACCACCACAGTATCTTATTTTCAGATTATTCCGAAGACTTATTTTAATGTGACCCTAGCACACGTATTGCTTTCAAGCTTTACAGAAAATACGAAGACAGAAGCATCTTACTAAGAAACGGAGATAATAGCGAAATCTCTGAGAGAAAAAATTTAGAAAGTGACACAGAATGAAAGCTGGAGCTCGGCAATGACTGAGAGCAGGACGTGTGCTCTCTGGGCCTGATTCGATGGCCCAGGGGACCTCGACGGCCTTCCATGCACCTGCACTGCAACTTCCTATTCATCCAACCCCAGCAGCTATTCTGAAAGGCCATGGTAGCTGCTTTAAAAACATCATGAAATCTATTCCTTACAGTATTTAGTTCTTTAAAGTTCATGTTCATGTGTCTACTATTGTGACTTTAACTTGTTTATGAATACAAATCTAATCTTTTATATTTCCCATTAACATTTACTATATATTTTTTTCTTTTTAAAAGTCAAAATCAGGAAACACAAAAGCATCAGTCACATCTAAAAGCACAAACGACCGCAAAGCTCTGACAGCTGATTCACAAAAAAGTCACAGGCTCAGGAAGGGAGAGGACTGTGGACCATCCCTACCCTAATCACCCTCAAATGCACCTGGTCGACCCCGACCTCTCTCCTGAGCGCCTCCTAAATCTCTTGCTGCTTCTCGGCCATCAGCACAGTCCCTGTCAACTGCCCCATCCCTCTCAAAGCTACTCAACTTCTCTCCAGTTGGTAAATGACATCATTATCTAAGATACTGGACAATAAACATCTGCTATTTCCCCACCTTTTTCACTTCCTAGTCTCACTTTTTATGAAACAGACAAGGGCCTGTCATGACTATTCCCTCCTGACTGCCACCAGCACTGCCTTCTCGTCATCTCTCGTCTGCTCCATAATTACAGGCTCCTAAGTAATCTCCCCGTTCCTCATCTCTAGTCCCACCTCTTCATTGCCTCCCAAATTATTCTTCCACAAATTCAGGCAGGCTCAGGTTGCTGCCCTCCACAAAAGCCTTCAGAAGAGTCAGGCAACCTAAAACTAAGCCAAGACACTCTATATAAGACAGCAATCTTTCCATTCCCCAAGGCCCTGAACATGCTCTGTTTCTAGCAACAGTATTTATGACCTTTCAGATACTTGGCCTCTGGACAGTAGAGTGAGGGCTGAGACCTTATTTGCTGTCCAGTATGTGTTCTCTGTTACAATCCTAGTGCCTGTCAACAGATAATGATTACGTATCAGTCGCTCAGTCGTGTCCTACCCTGTGTGACCCCGTGGACTGTAGCCCACTAAGCTCCTCTGTCCACGGAATTCTCCAGGCAAGAATACTGGGGCTACCATTCACTTCTGCAGGCGATCTTCCTGACTCAGGGATCAAAACCAGGTCTCCTGCACTGCAGTCAGATTCTTTCTCATCTGAGCCACAACGGAAGCCCTGTCAACAGGTAAGGACTCAAAGAATCTTTGCTAAATGAATTAATTTGCAAAGCATGGAAGACCCTCTATTATCAGGCACTAAACTTCCTTTCCTGGTTCCTCTCCCACAAGAGCTTCATCTCTGAAATCCCTCACCCAAAGCTAGCCCCATCTCTCCTCAGTCTTCAAGGCCAGTCGAGAAGCCAGATCCTCTCTGAACGAAGGGCTCCTCTGGGCTCACGATCCACAGCACCTGTGTCTTCCACGCTCACGACCTTCTGCTGTGCTTCATGGCACCGCCAGGCTAGGGCATCCGGAGCAGGAACTGCTTTAGCCAACTCTGTAGCCCCAGGATCCAGCCCAACACACAGACACTGGCAAAGGGCAGGCAAAACTAGGTAGGAAGCCTCTTAAATCTTGTTGTTGTTGTTGTTAATAAAATGAAAAAAAAAAAAAAAAAACCTTCTATGATAAGACTTTGACTTTCTAGCCTGGTGTCTGATGTTTGCTGGGAACTCAGTAAGCAAGTGAATACTAAGAGTTTTTTTCCTGCTTAGAGTAAAAGGTAAGTAGTCAAGGAAAAGACAGCATCTGAGGCAAAACCTCACCATTTGACCACACAGTGAACTAGACCGTGAGCAGGTCTGGATATGACTGGAAGGGAGAAGAGAAATGAGCATGGGGGCAGGGAAGGGTGGGGGGGAGGGCAGGAGAGAGTGGGAGGGGCAGGAGGGGAAGGGAGGTGGGGGTGCAGAGGAAGGTGGAGCAGTGATTGGCAGGGCTGGAGTCAGGGCCTAAGGGCTCTGACCTGTGAGAAAGAAGCACCCACTGTCTAGTAGCTGCAACAAGTAGCAACTATGAACTTCTATCTGTATCCAAAGTACCCAGAGCATTACGGACAGAAAATGCCAGCCAGTGACAGGCAGCTGTAAACCCTTCGTAAATCTGATTTTCAGTTTCCAGAAGGGGTTTGCATGCCTTAATATTTCAGTCCTGAGGTCATGGCTCATAACTGCTCAGGTTTTAAAAAAAAGAGAGCTGATTTGAAGAAAGTGCTTCCGTGTGTGCACAAAGTTTCTCCCAAAGCCCAAGCCAGTCCTTAAAGAGCGGAGGCTCTGTGTGACTTCTCCAAAAGGCTCCCAGAGCTCTGGGGAGTTAAACCAGAGGAGGATGCCCAGAGGCGGCCGGGGGTGGGGGCGCAGAGTGAAGCTGGGAGCCAGCCAGCCTCTCTGTCCCGCGGCCCTCCCAACTAACCACCCAGTGAGTCCAGAAAGAAAGCAACATGATTCTTTTTTTTTCCATCTCTCCTCAGTCTTCAAGGCCAGTCGAGAAGCCAGATCCTCTCTGAACGAAGGGCTCCTCTGGGCTCACGATCCACAGCACCTGTGTCTTCCACGCTCACGACCTTCTGCTGTGCTTCATGGCACCGCCAGGCTAGGGCATCCGGAGCAGGAACTGCTTTAGCCAACTCTGTAGCCCCAGGATCCAGCCCAACACACAGACACTGGCAAAGGGCAGGCAAAACTAGGTAGGAAGCCTCTTAAATCTTGTTGTTGTTGTTGTTAATAAAATGAAAAAAAAAAAAAAAAAACCTTCTATGATAAGACTTTGACTTTCTAGCCTGGTGTCTGATGTTTGCTGGGAACTCAGTAAGCAAGTGAATACTAAGAGTTTTTTTCCTGCTTAGAGTAAAAGGTAAGTAGTCAAGGAAAAGACAGCATCTGAGGCAAAACCTCACCATTTGACCACACAGTGAACTAGACCGTGAGCAGGTCTGGATATGACTGGAAGGAGAAGAGAAATGAGCATGGGGGCAGGGAAGGGTGGGGGAGGGCAGGAGAGAGTGGGAGGGGCAGGAGGGGAAGGGAGGTGGGGGTGCAGAGGAAGGTGGAGCAGTGATTGGCAGGGCTGGAGTCAGGGCCTAAGGGCTCTGACCTGTGAGAAAGAAGCACCCACTGTCTAGTAGCTGCAACAAGTAGCAACTATGAACTTCTATCTGTATCCAAAGTACCCAGAGCATTACGGACAGAAAATGCCAGCCAGTGACAGGCAGCTGTAAACCCTTCGTAAATCTGATTTTCAGTTTCCAGAAGGGGTTTGCATGCCTTAATATTTCAGTCCTGAGGTCATGGCTCATAACTGCTCAGGTTTTAAAAAAAAGAGAGCTGATTTGAAGAAAGTGCTTCCGTGTGTGCACAAAGTTTCTCCCAAAGCCCAAGCCAGTCCTTAAAGAGCGGAGGCTCTGTGTGACTTCTCCAAAAGGCTCCCAGAGCTCTGGGGAGTTAAACCAGAGGAGGATGCCCAGAGGCGGCCGGGGGGGTGGGGGGGGGGGCGCAGAGTGAAGCTGGGAGCCAGCCAGCCTCTCTGTCCCGCGGGCCCTCCCCAACTAACCACCCAGTGAGTCCAGAAAGAAAGCAACATGATTTCCAGGTTTGTTTTGACTTTGATTTCACTAGTATTATGAATAAAAATTGACTAGAAAACACCAAAAAGTACACTGACAACCCACAGTTCCTTGGCACTGTTTTCTAAGTTTGAATGGATGGCTGAAATTCAAACATGCTTTCACCACTAACATGGCATTCTCTTGTAAGCCCGATAAAAGAGTATTCCTATTCTATCTAAAACACAGTAAACTGCCTGCATTTCGGCTTCATGAATTTCCAGATACTGAAAAAGAGCAGAAAGACCCTTGAAGACTGGCCGCTGCTCTGCGCTACTGTGAAGATCCACAGTGAGAGCTCAGGGACGCACCGGCCTTTCCCCTATTTGAGTTCCTGTGGCAAGTCGAATGGGTGATGTTTCCAATAATTTTGCGAGTCAGCTGCTCTGGCTGCTGGGGGACCTCGCAGCAAGTGTTCTGAAGGAACGCCAGGTCCGGTCTGGTGGTTTTGAGAGGCAAGGGCCAACTGTGCTGCCTTCACCTCTGAATCCCTCAGTGCTTTCGAGCAATATACACCCACAGCTGTGGTTAATTTCACCTTGGAGATGAGCTATTTCACCTTGAAGATGAGGTACTTCGCTGCCAGGTGCACGCTAACGGCACACACGAAAAGCCCAGTGGGGAAAAAAAAAAAGGTGAAAGTGACCTGTACAAGAAAGTCAACAAAGCGCCTTCACAGAATGAAAGCCCTCCCAGGATGTCTAATCCCAAACTGACTCCCATTTCAGCCAGACTTCAGCTAAATTCAGTTTTCGAAAAGGCGTTCTAACCAGATCTCTTCAACCCTCTCCCAAACTCAACTCTTAACACAGGCTTTTCCAGACCTCCCAGGATGGTCCCGGTGCAGCATCCATGTTTCTAGATGAGTTGAACCTTCTTAAAGTTCAGAGAACGAATGGGTTCAGAGGCAACCATGTGACCTATAAAGTTACAGTAGCTGTAACTCCCAGAAGATACACTGTTAGTCTATCAAGGGTTTCTTGAGGTAAAGATAAGAGGGCTCACCAGGTAGGTATCACCTGTGACCTACTCCTCTTGTGCAATATTTCAAAATGATCATTTACATTCTGAAAACAAGTTTTTAAATTTAAACGGCGGGGGACAGGCAAGCATGCAAGCACAGCATCAATGAATGATGACTCTCAGGACATCTACAATTAATATTCTTAAGGACACCAAGTCAAGACTACCAAAAATGCATTACACATTAAGCGCTCAAGTATTTGCCAGTTTGTTACCACGCAGAGCCCGAGGCAAACAATATACACATTTTTATCCACTCAGATAATACTTTAGCTAACATCTTTCTCATCAGAAATTTAAGACAAGATGAAGAGGCCCTCCGAGAACTTTCGCCAACGGATCTAAAGATGACAGACGGATCGTTTATGAAAATGATAGCCTTTCGAAAGAAATGGAGAAGTTAAAATGAAGTAAGCACTAAATCATAACAGTGACACAATGTGACTGCGCTGTTTTACATGTTAACTCATTCATCCTCAAAATAACTCTAGATGAGTAACATCTTCACCCTCGCGTGCAGTCGCCAGAAAGTGAGCAAAGAAACTTCACCTCTGAATCCCTCAGTGCTTTCGAGCAATATACACCCACAGCTGTGGTTAATTTCACCTTGGAGATGAGCTATTTCACCTTGAAGATGAGGTACTTGCTGCCAGGTGCACGCTAACGGCACACACGAAAAGCCCAGTGGGGAAAAAAAAAAAGGTGAAAGTGACCTGTACAAGAAAGTCAACAAAGCGCCTTCACAGAATGAAAGCCCTCCCAGGATGTCTAATCCCAAACTGACTCCCATTTCAGCCAGACTTCAGCTAAATTCAGTTTTCGAAAAGGCGTTCTAACCAGATCTCTTCAACCCTCTCCCAAACTCAACTCTTAACACAGGCTTTTCCAGACCTCCCAGGATGGTCCCGGTGCAGCATCCATGTTTCTAGATGAGTTGAACCTTCTTAAAGTTCAGAGAACGAATGGGTTCAGAGGCAACCATGTGACCTATAAAGTTACAGTAGCTGTAACTCCCAGAAGATACACTGTTAGTCTATCAAGGGTTTCTTGAGGTAAAGATAAGAGGGCTCACCAGGTAGGTATCACCTGTGACCTACTCCTCTTGTGCAATATTTCAAAATGATCATTTACATTCTGAAAACAAGTTTTTAAATTTAAACGGCGGGGGACAGGCAAGCATGCAAGCACAGCATCAATGAATGATGACTCTCAGGACATCTACAATTAATATTCTTAAGGACACCAAGTCAAGACTACCAAAAATGCATTACACATTAAGCGCTCAAGTATTTGCCAGTTTGTTACCACGCAGAGCCCGAGGCAAACAATATACACATTTTTATCCACTCAGATAATACTTTAGCTAACATCTTTCTCATCAGAAATTTAAGACAAGATGAAGAGGCCCTCCGAGAACTTTCGCCAACGGATCTAAAGATGACAGACGGATCGTTTATGAAAATGATAGCCTTTCGAAAGAAATGGAGAAGTTAAAATGAAGTAAGCACTAAATCATAACAGTGACACAATGTGACTGCGCTGTTTTACATGTTAACTCATTCATCCTCAAAATAACTCTAGATGAGTAACATCTTCACCCTCGCTGTGCAGTCGCCAGAAAGTGAGGCAAAGAAACTTGCAGAAATGCATTTGCATAAGTGGTAGAGATAAGAACCCAGGCAGCCTGGCGTTAAGTTTAAGCCTGCGGTTTCCGAGTTTGGAATCACCTGGGGATCTTTAAAACCCCATCCCCAGCCAGGAATAACTGGAATAGTTTGAGACCTGGGCATGCATCAGGAGGGTTTCCCAGGTGATTCCAAGCGAAGTTCGGGAACCGCTAGGTCCGCGTGCGTTCATCACGAGGCAATGCCGGTACTGTCATAGTTCTGTCCTTTCTGTGGCCCTGGAGTTTCTTCACTGAGGCGTTTAACCCGAGGCAAAGGCAGAAAGAAAGCAAAAGGGGAAGAGGCGCCAAAGCCTCGGCAAGGGTTTGGCCGGCGAGCCGCGCGCGAGGGTGGACGGGACGCCGGTTGGGCCCCGCGTCCTCCAGCCTGGGGGAGGGGGCGGCGGCCCCAGCGGGCGGGGGTCCCCGCGGGTCTCCGTCCCCCGAGGGCGCGATCGCCGCTCCCACGACCCGCCCGGGTGCCGCGAGGGGGCGCACGACTCCCCGGCCGCCCGCAGCCCTCCCGACCCCCGCCCGGCCCCGGGGCGCGGGTCAGAGCCTGCCCGGAGGGACCTAAGTTACTTTGTGCGGCGGGACCGACGCCGCAAAGTTCGCTCTTCCCGCGGCCGGGCGGGGACGGAGGTGCGGGGCGGGGGGTGGGGGACGGCATCCGGGGCCCCCGGCTCCTCGGCCCGGCCCGGCCGCGCGGGTCCCTTCCCGTCCCCCGCCGTGTACCCACCCGGAGGTGAAATCCTGCTGCACGCTCAGCAGCCGCTCGCGCAGGGTCTCCAGCATCGCCGCCGCCTGCCCCCGCCTGCCCCCGGCTCAGGCCGCCGCCGCCGCCCCCGCACCTGCCGCCGCGCGCCCCGCACCCCGCCGCCGGCCCCGCCCCCTGCCCGGTCTCGCCTCCGCGGCGCGGCCCCTTCCGCGTCCCCGCCCCCCGCGCGCGCGCGCTCCCGCCCCGCCGCGCCCGGCCCGCGCAGCCGCAGTGGGGCGCGCCGGGCTCGGGCTGCCGAAAAGGGGCGGCCCTTCCTTCCCGGCGGAGAAGGCCGGCGGCTGGGAGGCCGCTTTCCAGCCTGAGCCAGGCGCTCTGCTGCTCGTCTTTAACGTGCAAGTGGCCGCGCGAAAGAATGCTTTACACCCAGCGCTTCTTTGAGCGAGTGCAGCGTTCGTTTTCACGGTTTGGAAGAAAGCTGGCTCCCTTTCTTGCATAGCGTGCACCTCCCTGTTAGCAGACGCCTCCCGGGACTCTCGTTGCAGGATCAGAGCCTGCTTGCTGGCTTTGACCTTGGATGAGACAAGTTAACCATTCTGAGCTTCAGTGTCTTCCCTGAGAAAGTGGCTACCGTTCCGACACCCGTACTTTGCATTCTCTCTTGTCAGCCTGCACCATCAGGTTTTCGTGCCTTCACACCGAAGGAGGTGGCCTTTGTGGAGTCACCAGGGACCTCCATTTGTTACTTCTCTGCCCTGATTTTTGTCTCGACCTCTCGGTGGTTCTCGCGGAATTCCTTAATCCCAGTCTTGAGACACGTTCTTCTCTTGCCTGAAAGGGCATACTTGCACTCTCGGTCCGCTGTAACTCCGATTTCAACTACTCCACAGGCTACATCTGCAGCCTCCCACCTTTCTCCTTGTATACCGTCTTCCTGGGTGACTCCATGACAGTGCTGTAAATTCTGCCGAGGCCCAAGTGATGCCCAAATTTCCCATCTTCGACCCTCTCCTCCTTCCTTCAGTTCACACCAGATGTTTGCTCCACCTGTATCCAACAAGCAGCTCAAACCCCAAACACCAAAAATTGAACTTTCCATTCCAAACTCACTTCCAAACCTAGTCCCAGTCATTTTCATTTCATTTAGTGGCACACCACCGTCTGTCAAGTTGCTCAAATTAAGCCACCTGAAATAACCCACTTCTTTTCCCACCTGATGCATATTAGCTCATCAAGTTCAATCTACTCCACTCTAAAGTATTGCCAGCACCTGCTCCTGTTTCAGTTCTAAAGTATTGCCAGCACCTGCCCCGCTTTCTTCATCTTCACTATAACCACCCTGGTACAAGGCACCATCCTCTTCCACCAAAAATACTGACCGATCTCTTTCACCATGCGTCCCCTGCTGTAACTCTTCCTTGACACAGCAGCCGAAGGGAATTATTTAAAAAGAGCAATGAATTCATGTCGCTCTCTGGTTTTAAATCCTTCCGTGCCCTTACGAAAAAAGTCAAACTTCTTACTTGGCTTACAAAGTCTCAAAATTTGAACCCTTCCTGACACTCTACCCAAAGTAAGTAGGACTCACTTATGAAAATCCTGGGTTCATTTCCTAGGCCTTTTCACAGACTTTTCTCGAGCTGTCCCAGAACTGGCTCCTTTGCAGCATTCAGATCTCAGCTTAAATATCACCCTCTAAAGTAGCTCTTTTCTGGTCATTCCAGTTACTGTCCCAGTCACTTCCTATAAATTCTGTTTCTCAACTTAATACGTTACACTATCTGATAGTTTATTTAATAATTACTTAATTAAGGAAAAGTTACTTGGGGCTTCTCTGGTGGCCCCATGTTAAGAATCTCCCTTGCAGCGTAGGGGACACGGGTTCAGTCCCGGGTCTGTGAACACTCCACCTCCTGCCAGGCACCGGAGCTCGTGTGCCACAGCCACGGTTGCCTGAGAGCCAGAGGGCCCGTGCTCCGCCACAAGAGAACCCACTGCAGTGCGAAGTCCATGCACTGCTGGAGAGCAGCCCCTGCTCACCACAACTAGAGAGAGCCCTCGCCCAACCACCAAGACCCAGCACGGCCAGAAAGTACATAAATATTTTTTAGAAGTTGCTTATTCACTTACACATTAATTTTAAATCCGGATCTGAGGGCTTCCCCTGGTGGTCCAGTGGGTAAGGACACCGCCTTGCAGGGCAAGGGGCGCCGGTTCGAGCCCTGGCCTGGGAAGATCCCACGTGCCGTGGAGTGGCTGGACCGATGTGTCCAATCAACGAGCCGGTTACGATGCTCTGCGACGACAGAGGCCACCGTGATGGGAGGCCCACAGGAGCCAAAGAACAAAGATGAATGAAAATAGAGAAATGAAAGACCAATAGAAGTGGCCCACCCGCTCCCCTCCCTCCCCAACCCAACCCCCGCCCAAAATAAAAATAAATAAATAAATCTTTAAAAAAAAAAAAAAAATCCGGGTCTGAGACTAGGGTGAAGTGGGTAAGGCTTTTACCTTAGGTGTAAAATGTAAGAGGGAGCCCAAAACCTTAATAATCAATATAAATAGTATTTTAACATATTCAAAAATTTTAAATTAACAAAAATTGTGATGAACAAAATATCAACATTTTTAAGAAAGGACCGGCTAGGAGCTGGGATTGGACGGAATTGAGGCAGATGACAGGGGCTGGGTGAGGCCAGGCCTTTCCTGGGGGAGTCAGGTGACCATTCTGATTAGTGACCTAGGGAACAGGGACCTGGCCCCTCCTCTCTTCTTTCTCTTGGCTGCAAACATCCAGTCATGGACAGCCATTCATTCTACCCCATAAGGAGGGTGGCCAGGAGAGGAGGCTGCAGGGTCCTACTTCATATTCTGTTTCTCAACTTAATACGTTACACTATCTGATAGTTTATTTAATAATTACTTAATTAAGGAAAAGTTACTTGGGGCTTCTCTGGTGGCCCCATGTTAAGAATCTCCCTTGCAGCGTAGGGGACACGGGTTCAGTCCCGGGTCTGTGAACACTCCACCTCCTGCCAGGCACCGGAGCTCGTGTGCCACAGCCACGGTTGCCTGAGAGCCAGAGGGCCCGTGCTCCGCCACAAGAGAACCCACTGCAGTGCGAAGTCCATGCACTGCTGGAGAGCAGCCCCTGCTCACCACAACTAGAGAGAGCCCTCGCCCAACCACCAAGACCCAGCACGGCCAGAAAGTACATAAATATTTTTTAGAAGTTGCTTATTCACTTACACATTAATTTTAAATCCGGATCTGAGGGCTTCCCCTGGTGGTCCAGTGGGTAAGGACACCGCCTTGCAGGGCAAGGGGCGCCGGTTCGAGCCCTGGCCTGGGAAGATCCCACGTGCCGTGGAGTGGCTGGACCGATGTGTCCAATCAACGAGCCGGTTACGATGCTCTGCGACGACAGAGGCCACCGTGATGGGAGGCCCACAGGAGCCAAAGAACAAAGATGAATGAAAATAGAGAAATGAAAGACCAATAGAAGTGGCCCACCCGCTCCCCTCCCTCCCCAACCCAACCCCCGCCCAAAAATAAAAATAAATAAATAAATCTTTAAAAAAAAAAAAAAAATCCGGGTCTGAGACTAGGGTGAAGTGGGTAAGGCTTTTACCTTAGGTGTAAAATGTAAGAGGGAGCCCAAAACCTTAATAATCAATATAAATAGTATTTTAACATATTCAAAAATTTTAAATTAACAAAAATTGTGATGAACAAAATATCAACATTTTTAAGAAAGGACCGGCTAGGAGCTGGGATTGGACGGAATTGAGGCAGATGACAGGGGCTGGGTGAGGCCAGGCCTTTCCTGGGGGAGTCAGGTGACCATTCTGATTAGTGACCTAGGGAACAGGGACCTGGCCCCTCCTCTCTTCTTTCTCTTGGCTGCAAACATCCAGTCATGGACAGCCATTCATTCTACCCCATAAGGAGGGTGGCCAGGAGAGGAGGCTGCAGGGTCCAGTGCTCTCTGTGACTGGGTGGACCCGCCTTGTCCTGAGGCTCAGTAATAGGAGGTCTGCTTGCCCATGAACGAAGCCATGTGTTTCATCAACCTTCCCAGAAACGAACCTGAGGTTTTGGATGCTTTGTGCTGACTTCCTTAGTTGATTGAGACAAGTAAGAGAGAGAGGTGCTGATTACTGAGTCTTTCTCCACTACCCGGAAATAGTACCCAGTACAGAGTAAGTGATTGAATGTTTGGGCCGGTAGAGACAGACCCTCGGTATCTAGTAGGTGTTGAAACCACAGGTGCTGAGAAACAGTACATGTTTTTCATTTTATTCTATTTAAACAAACTCCTCTGCTTATAGCTTCCCATTGACTAAGGTTTACAGATTTCAGTAAGGCACCAAATCGAATCTGAAAGACTCACTGGGAAATAACAGGGGAGCACGTAGCCAACACAGAATCACAGGCCCCCACCCAGACCCACCGAATCAAAGCCTGAGGTTTGACAAGGTCCCCACGTGACCCATATTCATTTCAATATGAGAAGCTCGGTTCTAGGACCCTTGTTGGAGCAGTCCAGCTGAGCTCTGAGACCTGAGCGCCCTCGGGGAAGAGTGGCAGAAGCTCTGACCAGAACAGCAGCTGTGGCCTTGGACTCCCCGAGCTCTCCCTGACTCCAGGATTCCTGGCTAAATTCTGCCCCCGCGCTCCTGGTTCCTTTAAAGAGGCGCCCGCCCCATCGCTTCAGCTGCACCATTCGGGGTGCGGGCCGGAGCCCCTGCGGCGGGGGTCCACAGGGCACTAGCAGACCCCAGGGGCTGCCACGTGGAGGAGAGGAGCGAGCGAATCCAGGCGCTGCCTGCGGGAGGCAGAGGCCTCTTTTTTTTTTTTTTTGAGGGGTGTAACAGGTGTTCTCAGGCCACCCTGGGGCGCGCTGTCCTACAGCAAGGATGCTGCAGAGCAAAGGGAGGAAACCCCGGAGCCGGCCGTATTCTGAGACTTGGCTGGGCCTCCTGGAACTGGAAGACTCTTGTTGTCGTCCAGGAAACAACAAATGTTCCAGTGTCCTGAGCAGCTCTCAGTAGCTGTCATTTCAGGAAAAGGAAAGAAAGGCCACTGACTGTCCCCTCTCCTGGCGATGCTTCCAGCCCCACGTATCTCTGTCTGACCCTGCAGCTTTCGTTTGTCGCTCTTCCTCAGCCCGGCTCTACCACAGGCTGCCGCACCTGGTGCCTTCAGCTTAGTGCCCTCTCCCCACGCCTCTCAGTTTGGGGCATTGCTGCCAACGCTGCCCCATCCTGGGGGACCAGAGCAAGCTTCAAGATGATCCCTCCCGTTCTTCTTTTAGCAGAAAATGCCTCAGATATGCAAAACTCTTACACCAGACCACCTCATGCTACTCTCTGACTCTCTGCAACCCCATGGATTGCAGCCCGCCAGGCTCCTGTCCATGGGATTCTCCAGGCAAGAACACTGGAGTGGGATGTCCTGCTGTCCTCCAGAAAATCTTTCCAAACAAGGGATCAAACCCGCGTTTCTTACGTTTTCCCGCACTGGAAGGCGAGTTCTTTACCACCAGTGCTGCCTGAGACGCCCCCGTGAAGGTTGTGGAGGCACGATCGGAAGCAGTGAGGAGCCGGGAGAAGGAACCCCCAGACCCATCTGACTCTCAGCCTAAGACCCCAGCGTTTTCCTCTTCGCTGTTGGCCAAGGACCAGTCAGAGCCCAGTCTGAACTGTAGCTACTCCTGCCTCGTTACCAGGTGCTCTGGGCACTTTGTCTGTAATGTAGCTATCACAGACTCATTTCCCTCTTCCAGGAAACAGCCCCTCAGAGCCTCCTTCTAAGGAGAGCAATTCTTGCCCATGTGTTGTGCGGGCTGACCCTGCAACCTGGGTCGCAATCGACGGGCCTGCGCCTCCTCAGTCCTGCAAGGCCAAGTCCTCGGGGTTTGCTGCCATACCGTCCACTGGGCCGGCGAGCGCGGAGGCCCTGCCCGCGCCCGGCGTGCTACGAGATGCCAGGCACACCTGGTGGTAACGACAAGGATGGCTGTTGTCTTCTGAGACCTCACTGAGGCAGGATTCTAAGCGCCTTACACATGGTATTTTGCTCATCTTGCAGATGAGGAAATGAAGGAGGATACGGCACCTACCAACCCGTGAAGAGTCTCTAGTTTAGAGGACTGGGTGTCATTTCAGGAAAAGGAAAGAAAGGCCACTGACTGTCCCCGCTCCGGGCGATGCTTCCAGCCCCACGTATCTCTGTCTGACCCTGCAGCTTTCGTTTGTCGCTCTTCCTCAGCCCGGCTCTACCACAGGCTGCCGCACCTGGTGCCTTCAGCTTAGTGCCCTCTCCCCACGCCTCTCAGTTTGGGGCATTGCTGCCAACGCTGCCCCATCCTGGGGGACCAGAGCAAGCTTCAAGATGATCCCTCCCGTTCTTCTTTTAGCAGAAAATGCCTCAGATATGCAAAACTCTTACACCAGACCACCTCATGCTACTCTCTGACTCTCTGCAACCCCATGGATTGCAGCCCGCCAGGCTCCTGTCCATGGGATTCTCCAGGCAAGAACACTGGAGTGGGATGTCCTGCTGTCCTCCAGAAAATCTTTCCAAACAAGGGATCAAACCCGCGTTTCTTACGTTTCCTGCACTGGAAGGCGAGTTCTTTACCACCAGTGCTGCCTGAGACGCCCCCGTGAAGGTTGTGGAGGCACGATCGGAAGCAGTGAGGAGCCGGGAGAAGGAACCCCCAGACCCATCTGACTCTCAGCCTAAGACCCCAGCGTTTTCCTCTTCGCTGTTGGCCAAGGACCAGTCAGAGCCCAGTCTGAACTGTAGCTACTCCTGCCTCGTTACCAGGTGCTCTGGGCACTTTGTCTGTAATGTAGCTATCACAGACTCATTTCCCTCTTCCAGGAAACAGCCCCTCAGAGCCTCCTTCTAAGGAGAGCAATTCTTGCCCATGTGTTGTGCGGGCTGACCCTGCAACCTGGGTCGCAATCGACGGGCCTGCGCCTCCTCAGTCCTGCAAGGCCAAGTCCTCGGGGTTTGCTGCCATACCGTCCACTGGGCCGGCGAGCGCGGAGGCCCTGCCCGCGCCCGGCGTGCTACGAGATGCCAGGCACACCTGGTGGTAACGACAAGGATGGCTGTTGTCTTCTGAGACCTCACTGAGGCAGGATTCTAAGCGCCTTACACATGGTATTTTGCTCATCTTGCAGATGAGGAAATGAAGGAGGATACGGCACCTACCAACCCGTGAAGAGTCTCTAGTTTAGAGGGGAGCTGGTCAGTGTTTACGTGGGGTAATGGCAGCCCAGGGGAAGGGTCACTCATATGGACTTTGCTCTGGAATAAGGGGGCCGGCTGAGAAATTTAAATCTGGACACGTCCGCACAGACTCCTGGAAGGCGCACATGACCGGCTGGTGAAGTTTGGCATCTGGTCCAGCCGGCCCGGGCAGCTCCTGGCCATGGCGCCTGGTTCCATCATGTCCACAGTTCCCCTGACAGGGGTCGAGCCTGGCTGGTCCAGCTGCACAGACTGGCAAGGCCGAGAGGGAGGGAACAGAGAAGACAGAGGGCCCACCCGTGTCGGAGCAGAGCAGGGGGAGGAGAGGGTTGCACAGCCCCTGCCTGGGGTCCGCAGCAGAGACTCCCCTTCACGGGAACAAGAGGCTCCCCAGGGTAAGTGTGACTAGGACACTGGCGAGGACCCCAGGCACGGAGGAGGAGAGGAGGAAGGCTCGGGCTGGGGGACCCACTCACCCCACTGGCCCAGCCCACACGCTCACCTTCTGCCTTTAGTCACAGACAGTGAGTCACCCCAGGTCACTGCCGGCATCCCTTCCTCCAACACAGAGGTCTAAGGCACTGCCTGTCTGAAGGAAGGAGGGCAGGCAGCATTCCGAGTCTGCCCCACGGCGTGAAGACTGAGCAGGGCGCCTAGAGCCCACCAGTGTTCACCGGTAAAAACAGTCTTTCACGGGGTCCTAGTTGTGGCTCATGGGATCTTTCGTGTGACACGTGGGATCTTTCACTGTGGGGCGAGAGCTGAGCAGTGGCAGGTGGGCAGGCTTGGCTGCCCTGCAGCATGTGGATCGTAAGATTCTTAACCGCTGGACCACCAGAAAAATCCCCAGAAGTAGCCTTTCCAACACCCACTTTTACCTGCTTCACGCTCTCTGAGAAAGGATTTTCAGGAGGAGCAAGTCACGCTTCCCAAGGGTGTGTATCCTTTTCCTGGAGGAGCACATGGCAGGGCCCACATGGTGGAGACAGCAACTCAGCTTGGAGCAGGTCTTCTGGGAGAATCATTTGCATGGCCACCTATTTTCTGTGGATCAATGAAAACAGGCATTGCTTGTTTATAGAGGAAGGATGTGATGCCTTTGGTAGGTGGATCTTAAATCTTGTGGTGAAGAGGTTCACAAATTTGCATAAAATCTCTGCAGCCTCTTGAAAGGGCAGACGAAGCAGAGCCTCTAATCCTTTTCCTCTTCGAAGTCACCCAACATTATCAAGCATCTCAGGGGGGGCGAGCCGGCTCACTGAGGTCCGGCAACAGGAAGACCTCAGACCAGAGGGACCTCAGGGAGATCACTTTGGGGGAAAGGGAGTCGGGAGGCTAGGGCAGAGAGCTTGGGGCTGGTCCCCTGGGCCCAGAGTGCAGCCTGAATTTTTTCAAAAAAAAAAGCGGGGACTTTGGGCTAAGTGGAAGTTGTATGCATGTGTGTGTGCATGTGTGTGTGAAATGTGTGTGCGCATCTGTGCATAAACAGAGCTCTGAGTCACAGAGATGATCTCATTGGGAGCCCAGCTGCCTTTAGCAGGGAGTAACCAGTACCTAGTAAGTAGGAGTTATCGTCTGACCTCATGGAGATGAAGCTGAATTTTGACTCCAGCCAAGATAAAGCAAATCTAGCTCTTTGAATTAAGACAATCTGTGAGGTTTGAGATTTTTTATGTGGGAGAGGTCCCATGGAGAGAAGAAAAAGCATTTAAGTGATAGGTGAGTTGGAGGCTACTTTGAACAATAATTTCATCCCAAACTGGTGAAGCAGAATATTCTGGCATCTTGGAGGGAGTGGTAAGTCAGAAAGAGGTTGCCGTCCCCACCCCCTGTTTGTGCTCCTGCTACCGTACGGTCTGGAAGACGTGAGTCACACGGGCGAGTCTCTCTTTCTGAAGTGCCTTGTCTACTTGTCGGAACCATAAACCATTTTCCTGTTTTCCCCCCTTTATGTTTTACGCTCTCTGAGAAAGGATTTTCAGGAGGAGCAAGTCACGCTTCCCAAGGGTGTGTATCCTTTTCCTGGAGGAGCACATGGCAGGGCCCACATGGTGGAGACAGCAACTCAGCTTGGAGCAGGTCTTCTGGGAGAATCATTTGCATGGCCACCTATTTTCTGTGGATCAATGAAAACAGGCATTGCTTGTTTATAGAGGAAGGATGTGATGCCTTTGGTAGGTGGATCTTAAATCTTGTGGTGAAGAGGTTCACAAATTTGCATAAAATCTCTGCAGCCTCTTGAAAGGGCAGACGAAGCAGAGCCTCTAATCCTTTTCCTCTTCGAAGTCACCCAACATTATCAAGCATCTCAGGGGGGGCGAGCCGGCTCACTGAGGTCCGGCAACAGGAAGACCTCAGACCAGAGGGACCTCAGGGAGATCACTTTGGGGGAAAGGGAGTCGGGAGGCTAGGGCAGAGAGCTTGGGGCTGGTCCCCTGGGCCCAGAGTGCAGCCTGAATTTTTTCAAAAAAAAAAGCGGGGACTTTGGGCTAAGTGGAAGTTGTATGCATGTGTGTGTGCATGTGTGTGTGAAATGTGTGTGCGCATCTGTGCATAAACAGAGCTCTGAGTCACAGAGATGATCTCATTGGGAGCCCAGCTGCCTTTAGCAGGGAGTAACCAGTACCTAGTAAGTAGGAGTTATCGTCTGACCTCATGGAGATGAAGCTGAATTTTGACTCCAGCCAAGATAAAGCAAATCTAGCTCTTTGAATTAAGACAATCTGTGAGGTTTGAGATTTTTTATGTGGGAGAGGTCCCATGGAGAGAAGAAAAAGCATTTAAGTGATAGGTGAGTTGGAGGCTACTTTGAACAATAATTTCATCCCAAACTGGTGAAGCAGAATATTCTGGCATCTTGGAGGGAGTGGTAAGTCAGAAAGAGGTTGCCGTCCCCACCCCCTGTTTGTGCTCCTGCTACCGTACGGTCTGGAAGACGTGAGTCACACGGGCGAGTCTCTCTTTCTGAAGTGCCTTGTCTACTTGTCGGAACCATAAACCATCCTGTCTTCATGTTTTATTCCACAGCATCGCCACTCAATGTTTGTAATGCCTTCCTGCCTCTTCACTCTTGAAGCCCTAAATCAAATCAGATCTGGGAGCCTCTCCTCCACGCCAGATGGAAATCAGCCCAGGATCAGATCCAGCCTTCAACAGGTCCTCTTTTTTCCTCTTCACTGTCACTTATTTATGTTCTGTTAGCATCTTACCCAAAGCTGAGGATGTGTTTTGAGTGGGGAGAGAGTTTCCATGAACTTCCTATTTCACCATCACTAAATTTAACCCCCGATGTAACCTCTCAAGTTCTTTGCCCTAAAATGGCTTGGCGCAGAAGCTAGTGGGAGCAGAAGTGAGGCTCAGTGTCAGCGGTGCTGCCATCAGAGACCCACAGAGCTAAAGGCCAACAAACTCCCCTGTCCTGTTTTTTCTGAGCAGAAAAACTAGGTATTTAATTCCTAGGTGGTACATTAGTAGCACAGTTCTTGATCGCGACTTTAGCCTACATGTTCGTCTTGATACACCGACGACTCTGGAGAACTCTCCTATCAGCAGTCGATCTGTCCTTCACGTCCACCCTGCGGGGGGTGGGCTCCAGACCCATCGCTGCTCTTCCCCATGAGAATTAACTCACATCAGTGAACACCAGAGAGCTCGGTCTCAGAAAAGGGCACTACTCGCTCTCAAATGCTTTGGAAAACTGGCCAATTTTCCTTTGCAATTTTGACCTCACACTTTGTGTGTGTGTGTGTGTGTGTGTGTGTGTGTGTGTGTGTGTGTGGAAAAGAAAACAACTATTAATGATAGGCTTCCTGTCAATAAACTCTATACCAAGTGCTTTATCAACTACTTTTAGTAAAAAGGCTGAACTTCAATGATCAATCTTAAATATATCCTTTTTTTTTTTAATTCTTTGTTTTGGTGGGGGGTGGGCATGGGGGGGTGGGGAGTGGGGAGGCGGCCAGCTTCTGTTGGTCTTTCATTTATCTATTTTCATCCATCTTTGTTCTTTGGCCGTGGGCCTCCCATGTGTGGCCTCTGCTGTCGCAGAGCACCCCCCGGCTCCGGCAAGACGTGAGTCACACGGGCGAGTCTCTCTTTCTGAAGTGCCTTGTCTACTTGTCGGAACCATAAACCATCCTGTCTTCATGTTTTATTCCACAGCATCGCCACTCAATGTTTGTAATGCCTTCCTGCCTCTTCACTCTTGAAGCCCTAAATCAAATCAGATCTGGGAGCCTCTCCTCCACGCCAGATGGAAATCAGCCCAGGATCAGATCCAGCCTTCAACAGGTCCTCTTTTTTCCTCTTCACTGTCACTTATTTATGTTCTGTTAGCATCTTACCCAAAGCTGAGGATGTGTTTTGAGTGGGGAGAGAGTTTCCATGAACTTCCTATTTCACCATCACTAAATTTAACCCCCGATGTAACCTCTCAAGTTCTTTGCCCTAAAAATAGCTTGGCGCAGAAGCTAGTGGGAGCAGAAGTGAGGCTCAGTGTCAGCGGTGCTGCCATCAGAGACCCACAGAGCTAAAGGCCAACAAACTCCCCTGTCCTGTTTTTTCTGAGCAGAAAAACTAGGTATTTAATTCCTAGGTGGTACATTAGTAGCACAGTTCTTGATCGCGACTTTAGCCTACATGTTCGTCTTGATACACCGACGACTCTGGAGAACTCTCCTATCAGCAGTCGATCTGTCCTTCACGTCCACCCTGCGGGGGGTGGGCTCCAGACCCATCGCTGCTCTTCCCCATGAGAATTAACTCACATCAGTGAACACCAGAGAGCTCGGTCTCAGAAAAGGGCACTACTCGCTCTCAAATGCTTTGGAAAACTGGCCAATTTTCCTTTGCAATTTTGACCTCACACTTTGTGTGTGTGTGTGTGTGTGTGTGTGTGTGTGTGTGTGTGGAAAAGAAAACAACTATTAATGATAGGCTTCCTGTCAATAAACTCTATACCAAGTGCTTTATCAACTACTTTTAGTAAAAAGGCTGAACTTCAATGATCAATCTTAAATATATCCTTTTTTTTTTTAATTCTTTGTTTTGGTGGGGGGTGGGCATGGGGGGGTGGGGAGTGGGGGGAGGGCGGCCAGCTTCTGTTGGTCTTTCATTTATCTATTTTCATCCATCTTTGTTCTTTGGCCCGTGTGGGGCCTCCCATCGCGGTGGCCTCTGCTGTCGCAGAGCACCGGCTCTGGGCGCATGCGCTCCAGAGCTCCGGCTCGGTAATTGGACACCTCAGTCCAGCTGCTCCGCGGCATGTGGGATCTTCCCAGGCCAGGGATCGAACCGGTGCCCCTTGCACTGCAAGGCGGTGTCCTTACCCACTGGACCACCAGGGAAGCCCAAATATATCCTTTTGAGGGCCTCCCTGGTGGCCCAGTGCTAAAGTGCCAATGTAGGAGAACAGGTTCCATCCCTGATTCAGGAAGATCCCACATGCTACAGAGCAACTCAGCCCATACGCCACAGCTATTGTGTCTGTGCTTTAATGCGCAGGAGTCACAATGACTGAAGCTCATATACCCTAGACCCTGTGCTCCAAAACTAGATAGTAGCCCCCAGTGGCCACTATTAGAGAAAAGCCCACTCAGCAATGAAGACCCAGCACAACCATAAATAAATAAATAAGATTATAATATATATATACACGTGTGTATATATATACACATATGTGTATACATATATATGTGTATACATACACACACACACACATATATATATACATATATCCTGTTGAAATGAAAACTTAAGTTCCAGCTATTAAAATAGCATTTCAAAGTGTTTTGTTTATTTTCCACAAAACTGAAACTTCCAGCATTCTTAAACTACACACACAGACACATTTAAAGACAGAGACATGCATGGGTTTCAGTAGAATTCCCTGCTCTGGCACTCAGTAGGTCTTATATTATAATCTTAATGGGGTCAAGGGGGAAAGTCTGGATTTTAGGCTGACTGCCCACTGATGCTCTCGTTCTGTGTCTCTGTTTTGTTGAGCAGAAAAACTAGGTATTTCATTCCTAGGTGGTACATTAGTAGCACAGTTCTTGATCACGACGTTAGCCTACATGTTCGTCTTGATACGCCGACGACTCTGGAGAACTCTCCTATCAGCAGTCGATCTGTTAAGAGAGGACAGACGACCTAAAGGACCTACTGTTCTCCTGCTCTAAGTCACTGTCCTGTCAGATCGCGAGCCCACTGCGCGCCTGCTCTCTCAGCCCCGAGGCGGCCGGCTTCCTCGCGGCAGGAGCGCTCAGGAGTTCGGAGCTAGGATGGCGTGTGGCGATGAGCGGATGCTGCTAGGTGCCTACATGCCAGCTTCCAAAAGCAGCTCTTCGTGCTTATTTTCAACATCGAGCGTTGGCCAAGACAAACAAAATGAGGTACACAAAGACTGTCCTAGATTGGACCTTTAAAAATTCTTACTCTGCAAACTAGAAACATTTTGGGTGGAATTTCCAAGCACCATAGCAGTGTTCTGACTCTTCTTAGCGAACCTCGTAATTAGTCATGTGGACGACTTAAGGTCAAAATATAGCAGATTGTATTTATAGTTTTTGAAAATGAACAAAGCAATAAGATAAATCAATGGAAGGAGCCACGTGGTTTCAGTTTTTTACAGCGTAAAGTGGTCAAGGGCGTGACTGTTTTGAAACTCTTGTCTCTCTCTCTCTCTCTCTCACACACACACACACACACAGAGTGTAGTCCAGCTTAAAACCCCATCCTCACGCCTCCCCTCCAGAGGCTCAGGCCTGCCCCAGGCTCGCTGGACCCTCCATGGAGAGGAAGACCGACAGACGGACGAGGGCTGGTCTGGGCTGGCGCTTTTTTTGCTTTTCTCCCCTCTTCTGCTTTCAGGTTCTCCTGGATGGGCAAGGAGCTGGTGGACGTACTAAGAGAAAAGGGGAGGATGCCCTATTCAACCGGGCACAGGCAGGATCCTCTGCGGAGGATCCTCGGGCCCCCTCCTACCTCCTGTCCCGGCAGAGCCTTACCTGAACAGTCTGATTCCCCTTTCCCCCTTAGCCTCTTGCTCCTGGCCAGGGAGACCTCCAGCGGGAACACCTCAGAGGCCCTCCTCACGTCTCTCTCAGCTCTGCGGGAGGCACTAGGGTGCCCTTGAGTCTGTGAAGCCCTTGTTTATCTGTGCTCCACAGGGACAGGGATTTGAGCCAGTTAGTTAATCAGTCAGACTAAATAAAGATGCAGACATGATAAAAGCCACTGTGCATCATTAAGGGCTTAACCAAATTACACGCGTGAGAGATGAATGCGTGCCTGACGATGGAGCTCCCCAGGCCAGATCGCTCAGAATAAATCCCACAGCCCACCAACAAAATCACGGAGGATCAATGATGCGTCAGAGGCAACACCCTGGCTGAAGCAGCCGGGCTCCTAAGGTTTACGCCAGTGTTTAGAAACCCAAGATGCGTCCTCCCTCTAACCACAAAGTCACAAACAGTGGCTGGGTCTCGAGACCTCGTCTACAGGTTGCTGGTTTCACCCTGAAGGTGGCCGAGTGACAACCAGAGCCCGCGTCCTGGGTGGGAAGTGGGGAGCGGTGCTGTGTGTGTGGAGGAGCGGTTCCAGGGCTGCTCCTAACGGCCCTCCTCCCCTCAGAGCGCCTCCTCTCCAGGCCTCTGAACCTGCATTTGCCCTAAGCCCTGACCCTTGACCTGGGCCAGCCGGACTCATCTCGTGCACCCAAGGCACCAACCTCCTGCTCCACCTCTTAAACCTTCACTGAGACGGGTACCAAAGCAAGCGGAACGAATTCGTTCCAACTAACATTTCTTGTTTTTTTTAAAGATTTATTTATTTATTTTGGGTGGGGGTCGGGTTGGGGAGGGAGGGGAGCAGGCGGGCCACTTCTATTGGTCTTTCATTTCTCTATTTTCATCCGTCTTTGTTTCCTGGCTCCTGCGGGCCTCCCATCGCGGTGGTGTTCATCGTTGCAAAGTGCCGGCTCTGGGCGCATGCGCTCCAGAGCTCCGGCTCGGTAATTGGACACATGGGTCCAGCCGCTCCGCTGCACGTGGGATCTTCCCAGGCCAGGGCTCGAACCGGCGCCCCTTGCACTGCAAGGCGGTGTCCTTACCCACTGGACCACCAGGGGAAGCCCCCAACTAACATTTGACGCTCTAGTGGCCCTTTCCTTTCTAAGAGGCTTCGGTCTTGGAAAAGAAGGCTGGGTGTTTGATTTCACCTGGCTGTAGGAGACTGCGGGATCAAACAGGGTACAGGATAATAATAGATTATTCTCAAAGGTCGTCTCAGACTATAAGTGTCCCTTTCTCAACTGCCTTTTGGCCGCTTGGGGCAAAACAAGCCACTTCTGGCAACCCAGCAGCGCACTCCCGCCCCCACCCTCCGCCCTCCATCCACTGCCTGATTATCCTAAGACCCCTCATTTCACCCCAGGTACTATTCTTCTTGCGAGTGCACGTTGACTTTTGTAACAGATACGTGTTGCTCTTGGCAGTCCATCGCCCTTTTTCTTTCTCGGGGCAAAACCAGTCCTTGGGAAGAATGACCTTTCTCCCACTGGTATATTCAAATGGGTCTCGAGACCTCGTCTACAGGTTGCTGGTTTCACCCTGAAGGTGGCCGAGTGACAACCAGAGCCCGCGTCCTGGGTGGGAAGTGGGGAGCGGTGCTGTGTGTGTGGAGGAGCGGTTCCAGGGCTGCTCCTAACGGCCCTCCTCCCCTCAGAGCGCCTCCTCTCCAGGCCTCTGAACCTGCATTTGCCCTAAGCCCTGACCCTTGACCTGGGCCAGCCGGACTCATCTCGTGCACCCAAGGCACCAACCTCCTGCTCCACCTCTTAAACCTTCACTGAGACGGGTACCAAAGCAAGCGGAACGAATTCGTTCCAACTAACATTTCTTGTTTTTTTTAAAGATTTATTTATTTATTTTGGGTGGGGGTCGGGTTGGGGAGGGAGGGGAGCAGGCGGGCCACTTCTATTGGTCTTTCATTTCTCTATTTTCATCCGTCTTTGTTTCCTGGCTCCTGCGGGCCTCCCATCGCGGTGGTGTTCATCGTTGCAAAGTGCCGGCTCTGGGCGCATGCGCTCCAGAGCTCCGGCTCGGTAATTGGACACATGGGTCCAGCCGCTCCGCTGCACGTGGGATCTTCCCAGGCCAGGGCTCGAACCGGCGCCCCTTGCACTGCAAGGCGGTGTCCTTACCCACTGGACCACCAGGGGAAGCCCCCAACTAACATTTGACGCTCTAGTGGCCCTTTCCTTTCTAAGAGGCTTCGGTCTTGGAAAAGAAGGCTGGGTGTTTGATTTCACCTGGCTGTAGGAGACTGCGGGATCAAACAGGGTACAGGATAATAATAGATTATTCTCAAAGGTCGTCTCAGACTATAAGTGTCCCTTTCTCAACTGCCTTTTGGCCGCTTGGGGCAAAACAAGCCACTTCTGGCAACCCAGCAGCGCACTCCCGCCCCCACCCTCCGCCCTCCATCCACTGCCTGATTATCCTAAGACCCCTCATTTCACCCCAGGTACTATTCTTCTTGCGAGTGCACGTTGACTTTTGTAACAGATACGTGTTGCTCTTGGCAGTCCATCGCCCTTTTTCTTTCTCGGGGCAAAACCAGTCCTTGGGAAGAATGACCTTTCTCCCACTGGTATATTCAAATGGAATATATTTAAATAGCGGCCGTCCCTTCTCTGGCCAGTGGCTGGGTACACTGCCCTCACCAGGATGATTGCTGTCATTCTCCTTGAACGTAGTGATGAAAAGACTGAAAATGGCTGGGCTGGTTCGTCCTCTCTCACGGGGGTGTCCAGACGAGACCGTCTCGTCGTCTCTGCTCCTGAGGCCGTCGGGAGGTGCTTGGGCCTGTCTGTTCCGAATCTGCCCTGCTGAAAGATCCCTCTTGTTCAAGCTGGCCAGAGCTGCTTTCAGGTGCTTGACACAAAGAACCGGATGGACACAGCTCTCTTCCCCCTCTCATGCTTTGTCTGTACCCTGAACCTGGGACAAGATCTCAAAACAATGCCATACTGCCTATTCCACTGAAGGACCTCACTCCTCCCCTAAATCTTACCCGAACACCCTACCCATGGCCTAACCTAGGAAGTCTTTGGGTCCCTTTGGTGTTTCTGTTACTTTGTTTTGGAAGGTTTGCTGTAAGATTAGTGAAGGGCTTCCCTTGTGGTCCAGTGGGTAAAGAGTCTGCCATGCCGCGCAAGGGGCGCCGGTTCGATCCCTGGCCTGGGAAGATCCCACGTGCCATGGAGTGGCTGGACTGATGTGTCCAATTACCGAGCCGGAGCTCTGGAGCATGCGCGCCCAGAGCCAATGCTCTGCAACGAGAGAGGCCACTGCAATGGGAGGACCACACACGCCAAAGAACAAAGATGGATGAAAATAGATAAATGAAAGACCAATAGAAGCGCGCCCCCCCCCCCCCAAAAAAAAGATTAGTGAAGCCTGTCTGCCTCTCCTTGTAAGGAGGGTGAGGAGGGTCTTCCATTGCCTCTCCTGCGTCCCAGAAACCAATCTCTCCGCATTCTCCTCACTTCTAGCCAGCCATGCCACCCAGAATTACTGAGCAGATTTTATTGCATTTGTCTGCAAAGCTTTGGTTCTATTTGTTCACCCCAAAGAATGTTATTGGTTGAATTCTTACCAATATAATACAGTGAATTTTAAAAGCTTATGGCAAAAAAAAAAAGCTATGGCAAATTAGATGCTGTTTTGCATTCATTTCCCAATGAAGCCAAAGACAAAAGGATTTGGAGATGCCACAAATCCAAATAAGTACAGGATTTCCCTGGTGGTCCGGTGGTTAAGATTCTGTGCTCCCAAGGCAGGGGGCCTGCTTTGATACCTGGCCAGGGAGTTAGATCCCACACGCTGCAATGAAGGTCCCCCATGCCTCAACGAACACCTGGCGCCACCAAAAAAATTCCAAACGAGTGCACATTTCATTCGTCCATAAACATACTTGCCAGTAAATGGCCATGTATTCACTATATTCACATTCCAAGTTATGCGGCCTTTTTAAAGCTTTTTAAAGCTACTATCAACAGTCTTGATTTCCCAGGTAAGCTTAAGGTGTTCCCTGACAAGAGTATTTTGCTGTGGTAGTCACAGGCTAGAAATGCTAGGATGCAAAATTCTCCTGGAAATGTGGGGATGCAAAGCCAGCTCAAACTCTAGAGTGCTCGGTGGGGTCAAGAGCCGATTTCGAGCAGCCCGATTTTAGGGCCACACTGTCTCTCCATGAAGGAAGGGACTGGGTGCTTTCACACTGAACTTGGTTGACTTCATGTAAGAGGCTGCCTAATGCTCTACTCTGCAGCAAACATTAACTATAGTGTGGAACAAAATGTTTCTAAATTTCCAAAGTGAGGAACGAGTGTTCTAGGGAGAGTTGAGTGAGCTCCGTGCTAGGTAGTCTCCAAAGATGGCTGTGGATCCCAGTTTTCATGCCCGTGTGTAGTTTCTTCCCTTTGTTTCTGGCCTTAAGGGGTTTCATTGCAAACTTGTGTGTGTAAATTCTGAGGCTGTTTCTAGCACAGCCATGCCACCCAGAATTACTGAGCAAAAGATTTTTTCCCCAAATTTTTGCCTCTCCTGGCCCAGAAACCAATCTCTCGCATCCTCCTCGCTTCTAGCCAGCCATGCCACCCAGAATTACTGAGCAGATTTTATTGCATTTGTCTGCAAAGCTTTGGTTCTATTTGTTCACCCCAAAGAATGTTATTGGTTGAATTCTTACCAATATAATACAGTGAATTTTAAAAGCTTATGGCAAAAAAAAAAAGCTATGGCAAATTAGATGCTGTTTTGCATTCATTTCCCAATGAAGCCAAAGACAAAAGGATTTGGAGATGCCACAAATCCAAATAAGTACAGGATTTCCCTGGTGGTCCGGTGGTTAAGATTCTGTGCTCCCAAGGCAGGGGGCCTGCTTTGATACCTGGCCAGGGAGTTAGATCCCACACGCTGCAATGAAGGTCCCCCATGCCTCAACGAACACCTGGCGCCACCAAAAAAATTCCAAACGAGTGCACATTTCATTCGTCCATAAACATACTTGCCAGTAAATGGCCATGTATTCACTATATTCACATTCCAAGTTATGCGGCCTTTTTAAAGCTTTTTAAAGCTACTATCAACAGTCTTGATTTCCCAGGTAAGCTTAAGGTGTTCCCTGACAAGAGTATTTTGCTGTGGTAGTCACAGGCTAGAAATGCTAGGATGCAAAATTCTCCTGGAAATGTGGGGATGCAAAGCCAGCTCAAACTCTAGAGTGCTCGGTGGGGTCAAGAGCCGATTTCGAGCAGCCCGATTTTAGGGCCACACTGTCTCTCCATGAAGGAAGGGACTGGGTGCTTTCACACTGAACTTGGTTGACTTCATGTAAGAGGCTGCCTAATGCTCTACTCTGCAGCAAACATTAACTATAGTGTGGAACAAAATGTTTCTAAATTTCCAAAGTGAGGAACGAGTGTTCTAGGGAGAGTTGAGTGAGCTCCGTGCTAGGTAGTCTCCAAAGATGGCTGTGGATCCCAGTTTTCATGCCCGTGTGTAGTTTCTTCCCTTTGTTTCTGGCCTTAAGGTTTGTGTCTTTTCACTTGCAAACTTGGTGCCTGTGTAAATTCTGAGGCTGTTTCATAGGAAGCCTTGTAACTTCTACTTGGGTCTAAGCATCCTGAGATGGCCATGCTGGGAAGAAGCCTCAGTCAGTGACACAGAGAAACTCTATGGGGACAGACAGAGCCCTGGCCAGCCTCTAGCTCTTCCCTGCATCTCCGCTGAATGCAGGAGGACAAACAAATATTGAGATTTTACTTTGTGCCAGATCTTGTGCTAGGCTTCCCCGGTGGTTCAGTGGTAAAGAACTTGCCTGCCAATGCAGGTGTGATCCCTGGGTCAGGAAAATCCGCTGGAGGAAGAAATGGCAACCCAGTCCAATATTCTTGCCTGGAAAGTTCCATGGACGGGGAGCCTGGAGCACTATCGTCCATAGCGTCACAGAGTCGGACGTCAGTGAGCACACACACTCTTAGACCAGCACTTTCTTTACATAAATCAGAGGTGGGAATAATCAACATGGCATGTTGGCCGATTTTGTACCACATCACTCTCCTTTATCGACAAAGTAAAAGCCTGTAATTTTCAGCTTCACTTAAGCCTTCTTATCTGCTAACCTTATCTCCCAAACCAAACCACTGGTCTCTCCTTTTCAGAATGATTTCTCAATACTTGTGACGCAGAATGACCAGAGAAACAGAGCTGGAGAGTCTAGAGTTAAAGGGACTTTTCAAAAGGAGTTAAGTCACCTTTGTCATAAAGTCTGGAAAAGAGATGAGAGGTGCATTGGGAGCAACAGGAAAAGCAAGGAAGGGTGGAGAATGTTCTCTGATGGGAAATGAGGAACTCCAGGCATCGAAGACACAACTAAATCAGGTAGAAAAATCAAAGAGCCAGGAGAAATACTGCAACTGGTTATTCCCAGACTCTCTTTAACGCTGAGAAACTTGAATACAATTGGAATTCCTTTTCCATGATGGATTCTGTTTGCCTTTGGATTCTGCTTCCTCTGGAGCTGAATCACATGGGTGATGGCTTCAGGCATGGTTACATGTATCATTTCATTTGATTCTTTCAAGAATCTCACACGGCCTGGATTTTCATGCCCGTGTGCAGTTTCTTCCCTTTGTTTCTGGCCTTAAGGTTTGTGTCTTTTCACTTGCAAACTTGGTGCCTGTGTAAATTCTGAGGCTGTTTCATAGGAAGCCTTGTAACTTCTACTTGGGTCTAAGCATCCTGAGATGGCCATGCTGGGAAGAAGCCTCAGTCAGTGACACAGAGAAACTCTATGGGGACAGACAGAGCCCTGGCCAGCCTCTAGCTCTTCCCTGCATCTCCGCTGAATGCAGGAGGACAAACAAATATTGAGATTTTACTTTGTGCCAGATCTTGTGCTAGGCTTCCCCGGTGGTTCAGTGGTAAAGAACTTGCCTGCCAATGCAGGTGTGATCCCTGGGTCAGGAAAATCCGCTGGAGGAAGAAATGGCAACCCAGTCCAATATTCTTGCCTGGAAAGTTCCATGGACGGGGAGCCTGGAGCACTATCGTCCATAGCGTCACAGAGTCGGACGTCAGTGAGCACACACACTCTTAGACCAGCACTTTCTTTACATAAATCAGAGGTGGGAATAATCAACATGGCATGTTGGCCGATTTTGTACCACATCACTCTCCTTTATCGACAAAGTAAAAGCCTGTAATTTTCAGCTTCACTTAAGCCTTCTTATCTGCTAACCTTATCTCCCAAACCAAACCACTGGTCTCTCCTTTTCAGAATGATTTCTCAATACTTGTGACGCAGAATGACCAGAGAAACAGAGCTGGAGAGTCTAGAGTTAAAGGGACTTTTCAAAAGGAGTTAAGTCACCTTTGTCATAAAGTCTGGAAAAGAGATGAGAGGTGCATTGGGAGCAACAGGAAAAGCAAGGAAGGGTGGAGAATGTTCTCTGATGGGAAATGAGGAACTCCAGGCATCGAAGACACAACTAAATCAGGTAGAAAAATCAAAGAGCCAGGAGAAATACTGCAACTGGTTATTCCCAGACTCTCTTTAACGCTGAGAAACTTGAATACAATTGGAATTCCTTTTCCATGATGGATTCTGTTTGCCTTTGGATTCTGCTTCCTCTGGAGCTGAATCACATGGGTGATGGCTTCAGGCATGGTTACATGTATCATTTCATTTGATTCTTTCAAGAATCTCACACGGCCTGGATTACTGTCCTTGCTTCATAGATTCAGGAACTCCGGCTGAGAGAGGCTACATGACCTGTTTACGGTGATACAGTGTGAAGCCAGAAGGCTGGTCTTTAAGCCCGGCCCTGCTGAGTCCCAAGGCCTTGACTTTCCAGCTCGCCTTCCTCCGCCCAGTCCCCTAGCGCTGCAGCTGCCCTTCACAATGCTGTGTCCTCCCCTCGGCTCTTGAACTCCCTCTATCGTGCATCACGGCAATGTCACCGGGGATCCTGGGACGGATATGAACAGGGGGAAGACGAGGCAGTAAACACCTGCTGATGTGACCTTTACGTGTAAGTTAGCGATTTTAAAAATCAGAGGCAGTCTATACTTCCCTGTATTTTGTTAAAGTACCACACCCTGAGTTTCTTAACAGTTTCTGATAGCAGGTTTTAGAAAAATGACACCTACGAGTGTCAGAGAATATAATTTCTTAAAACTCGATTGTGTGTCCTTTATCATTTCAATGCTGGTGTGTTCTATTGAGTTTTAAAGCAACTAATTTGACAGAATCTACACAGAAGATAACATCCTAAGGCTACCTTGGAAATACATCTTTTAACAATAAAGGCTGCTTCTGTGTATTACAGAGCCAGATACAGACTACTTGACAAGAAATACTTGTCAGGAATACTTGGCAAGAAAAGAAGATTGGATTCTGATTCCTTCTCTCTCTTTTTGATGCCAGCAGCTGCCTGCTAACCTTTCCTGATCAGCTTTGTATCTATGTTCCTTTAAAAAGGAACAGAACCATTTAGTATTCTCTGGCACGTTTGTGTCACGGGACAGGCACGCTCTGGGGAAAGAAATGAGAGCCGTTCGTCTGTCAGAGGATTCAGGACATTCACCCTGAACTTTTATGACCCAAAACCAAAAAACGGATGATGTTGCTTCTTAGTGATATTATGGATTTCTTATTTAAAATGTAAAATTATCATATTTGGAACGTACTCTTCAAACAGGAGCACATATATAAAAGCGAATCCTAACCGTACGTAAATGGACTGCCTGGGACCTCCACCTGTTGGCCGCGCTCACCTCCAGACGGGTGGAGGCTTGGGGAAAGCAGGGAATCTCAGACCAGCTGATGCGACAACGTGCCAGTCTTGCATTTCTAATTAAAGCTCTGGCAGGAATGCTAAAATAAGAATTGGCAGTTATCTGTGGATTTTAACTGTTCATATTTTCTCAAGCCTGTTTCTAAAATTTCCTGATAGATGTCAGTGTTAAAAAAAAAATAAAAGCAAACTGAGCAGTAAGACAGAGGGGAGAGGATAAGCACAGGCTTGGCCTGGCCTCGGCTGAAACCCTGGAGCTGTCATTTGCTAGGGGAGTGAGGTTGGGAAACCTCCTTGGTGTCTCTGCGATCCTGTGTCCCTGCCTGGAACGTGGAGGGGAGAGCGCCAACCGCAGGTGCTGCTGGGAGGCCTCAAATGGCACAGAGGATGCCAGTCAGTGTCCAGCCCCGAGGCATGTCCAGGAGGAGGGCAAGAAGCCACAAGTTCCCTTCCTCACAACTGCCGAGGCAGAAAGGAAGAGAGGTCAGCGATCTCACCTGCAGTCTTAAGGAACACATGTAGGCTTATTATATTCTTGGATTCATGAGTAAATAATTGTCTTCAAAAATGCACTGGACTTGCAGCCAGAGGCCAGTGTTTACTTTTAGGGTCCAGTTCGGACTTGACTTTTTGAGACATTAGTCATCTCAGAAGAGACAATATAAACAGCAACATTCAGCTCCAAACCAATCGTAGGGTGGTTGTAAATATTAATGAGTAACCCATTACCTATAAATGCTTTGGAGAACTGTTCTGCATGATTAAAAAAAAATATGTATTCTCATGAACACAGAGAAAAAGGGTCATTTGGGGGAAAAAATGAAATTTCTTATGAAACATTCCACTGAAGCTTGAAATACTGTTACCATCATATTGAGATGGGAGGGAAGGGGCCAGGGTATGACCTTTCAGAGCAAGACCCCTCGGGCTTCCCTGGTAGCTCAGTGGTGAAGAGTTCGCCTGCCAATGCAGGAGACACGGGTTCGATCCCTGATCTAGGAAGATCCCACAGGCTGCCGAGCAACTCAGCCCGTGAGCCATAACTATGGAGCCTGTGCTCTAGAGCCACAACTATTTATAGATACAGATATAGATATAGATACATAGATGATATATGTATTTTGGCCACTTCTATTGGTCTTTCATTTATCTATTTTCATCCATCTTTTGTTCTTTGGCCTGTGTGGGCCTCCCATCGCAGTGGCCTCTGTTGTCGCAGAGCACTGGCTCTGGGCGCATGCACTCCAGAGCTCCAGCTCAGTAGTTGAACACATCGGTCCAGTCGCTCCACGACACGTGGGACCTTCCCAGGCCAGAGATCGAACCGGTGCCCGTTGCACTGCAAGGCGGTGTCCTTACCCACTGGACCACCAGGGAAGCCCAGCCGCAACTATTGAGCCCATGTGCCACAACTCCTGAAGACCATGTACCCTAGAGTCTGAGTTCCGCAACAAGAGAATTCACCACAACAAGTCTGCTCACCTCCACTAGAGAGTAGGCCCCACTCTCTGCAACTAGAGAAGAGCCTGTGGCAGCAGTAAACACCCAGAATAGCCAAAAATAAAGACATAAATTAATTAAACTAAAAAAAAAAAGACCCTTGAGGATGTGACTTATACTGGTAGAACCAGCTAGGCCCCAAATGGCATAAGATTCGACTTCCAGTAGACCTTCAACCTCATTATATTTTCGTTATAATGCATAAACTAAATGAAACACCCACAGGCCCTAGGACCATAAAAGGCCAAAAGTGGGCAGTGGCCCAATTCCTGGAAATCCCTGCCCTTTCCTCAAAATCGTTGGAATAATCCACACACTTGTTAGCCCAGGAAGTTATAGCCCATGAAAACTAACTACCCCATGTTTCAAGGCTGCTCTCACCTTCTGGGACGCTCCGCCCATGACACATGCATCTCTCTAAGTAAACTTGCTTTCACTTTGCTACGGCTGATGCTTAAAGTCCTCCTGAGCAGAGCCAAGGACCCTCACTTGGCTGCCGTCCCGGGGTCTCACCTAAGACCTGGGACATGACTATCGTCTGCGCCCCATTTTCCTGCAACAGTACTTACTGTCCAGTGACATTTGGCCCAGGGCCATGACCTTCTGTGAAAACAGTTACATTAGAAAGAGGAAATTGTTTCAAGGCGAGAGTGTACTTGGTGGTGGTTATACCGTTGAAATCAGTTTCTTTGGGTTGTTGAAACTGTTAAGGTTACTGAGGCTTGTTCTCTGTTTTGACCACAGGATAGCATGAAAGACAGCTTTAATTCTTCTTCTCTATTTAGGACAATTTTTGGCATTTTCACAGCTTCGCTGGTGGCTCAGAGAGTAAAAAATCTGCCCACAATGCAACGGACCCAGGTTCAATTCCTGAGTTGGGAAGATCCCCTGGAGAAGGGAATGGGTACCCACTCCAGTATTCTTGCCCGGAGAATTCCATGGACAGAGGAGCCTGGTGGGCTACAGTCCATGGGGTCACAAAGAGTCGTACGTGACTGAGTGACTAATGTGTCACATCATGCCAGCATTTTCAGAGCTGTGTTGCTATGTTAGAGCCCATCTGCTGTGGTTTAGTCTTAGAGGCAGCAGGGTGGGGAGGCCTGGAGCCAAGCGGATTTGAATTCCTGACAGCGTCCATTGCAGATGGGCTGTGTGATCTCGGGCACGTCACTGTGCTACTCTGAGACTGTTTCATCAGCCACAAAATGAATATAACGGCACAACGTCTTGCAGGAGATTTGCAAAATTAAAGTTTTAGATACATAAAGATATAAAACACACTGCCTGATATATAATGGGTATTCATAAATGCTTAGAAGCACACAGAATAGTCACTCAAAATATTGTTCAGAAAGCTAAAAAAATCAAAAGACAAATTATGCTAACGTTAACCTACCCACCTTATGGATAATAGTTCAGATTCAGGATTAGATCAGAAACATCTTTTAAAACATATGTGGAGCAGATAAATTAATATTTGCATGCCTTGGGAATCTTACATTTTCTATTTCCTGACTTCTGGTGTAAAATGTGCAATGAGCAGTGTACGTCTTTTGTATGTCCCCTTTTCCTTTCCTTTTATTTACTTTTAATGAACACATAAACCCACAGCATTCTCAGCTATACTGGTAATTAAAGTGTCAGGGGGATGGAGCAATAAAAATGAGACATGAACTCTAGTGATCAAAGGGAAGCCAGAATCTAGGAGACGACACGATGAAGCTTCCAGAAGCCATCTCGGTGACTGATGTTGCTGGGGTGTTATTACACAGTTATTTAGTGTGTAGTAGCCAAAGATAAATAAATAAATAAACCCATGGCATGGCTACCTCACCCTTTCGCTAAATCGAAATCCGAGAAATCATCTAGAGCATTCAGCTATTGTCTGGAGAGCATAACTGTTTCTTAATCACCTAACTGGCAAATGTGTGTGCCTCTGGAGAATTCCCTGGAAACAATAGAGAGAGCCTCTGGGGGTGCAGGCTCCAGAGTGACTGCCCCACAGGAAGCCGGTTCTCAGGTCCGATGCAGCCACTTCCCCCTCCCTCCTGCCCCTCTCTACTACCGCGACCCATCAAGGGGCCCTCCCCCGGCCTCTGACCCTCAGTCTCTCCCTGTTTTCTCCACCATGTGCTCTGCTGACAGATGCCTTCATAAAGCTCAGGTCTAAACAGCCAGGCTCTTGCTCAGACACTCTCAGCAGCTCCCCACATCCTACACAAGGTCCGGCCTCCTTCAAACAACAGGCAAGGCCTTCCATGATGTGACCTCACTTGATGTTGAAACTTCTGTTCAAGGTTTCTGTTACCACAGCCCTAGCTCCTTCGCCTCCTACAGTCATCTACCAAACGCCTAAATGGTGCTGCAGATCCAGCACTGGATGGAGGCACACGTCTCTGCTTCCTGAGGCTCAGAGGCTGGAGAGGGGCTAAACGTTCACACAAAGTTACTGAATAACGTGCTGTTATATTTATCGACTAGATACCCAGTGGAGATTTCACGAGTTCCTAGGACACGCCAGGAATGTGCAAGATACACCGTGCCTGGAGTGTCGAATGTTTCCTAGAGTCAGCAGAAGTTTCAGAGAGGAAGAGGCATTAAGCGAATGAGCAGTGGAGAATTCCAAGCAAGGACAAAGTTCATGTTCAGAAAAAAGGCGGGGGTGGGGGAGGGCGGGGAGGCTGGGGATGGGAGGCCAAGGACACAGGATCTCTCTGGGACGGTTCCTCTGGCTGCAGCACAGCTGTAACAGAGCCCCTGCTTGCCTGGCCCCTGGTGCGAAGCACAGGCCTCTTCGTCTGCTGAGTTCTATTCATTTTTAAGCCTCAGCTGGAGAGCACGAGATTTTCCGTTACGTCCATCCCTAGTCATTCAGTCTGAGAATGGCTTGTACTTTTTCTTTCTAATACGAATAACTGTAATTACGTAGGTCATTATTTAATGTCTGTCACCCCTGCTGTTTCTGCCCCCAGCCATCCCCTTCCAGCCATCCCCTTCCTGTTATGAAAACCTCCCTGGGTTTCAGTCAAGTGGATTGCCTCTGTTTTACCAGAAATCGTGTGATCCTGGGGTGGTGAAAAGGACACCAAATGAGGTGGCAGAATATCTGGGTTCCGGTCATGCCTACCCCCTAAGACCCTTATTCTTCTCAGCATTCCTCACGGAGTTCTGTGCAAGGCACTGAATTACGGGAGCAGATCGCTCATTCTGTTTAGGTCTTAAATCTGTGTCATGGAGAAAATACCTAATGTTCCTGATAAATGAGGAGCATGGACACCTATCCCAGCTGGAAATCATTCTGTGATTATGAATTTGGAAGATGGGTTATAGAAGTGGCTCCTAGAAGAAAAGGTCTAACAAATGAGTAAAAAAATTCCAAAGCATTTGGAAGATGACCGAGGACACTCAATGACCCCTGACTACCATCATCATTTCATAAAGCGCCCCAAATTTTGCAAAACAAAAGCCTTAGAATAAAAGCCTATCCTTTAGGGCTTCCCTGGTGGTCCAGTGGGTAAGGACACCACCTTGCAGTGCAAGGGGCGCCGGTTCGATCCCTGGCCTGGGAAAATCCCAGGTACCACAGAGCGGCTGGCCCGATGTGTCCAATTACTGAGCCTGAGCTCTGGAGCGCATGCACCCAGAGCCGGTGCTCTGCAACGAGAGAGGCCACTGCAAAAGAACAAAGATGAATATAAATGAAAGACCAATTAGAAGTGGCCAAAAAAAAAAAAAAGAGGAAAAAAAAAAAGTCCATCCTTTAACTCCAAGGCATTTTTGCCTTGTGCATGAGCCTTATTTTTCTAATGTCTAGAGAACCGCTAGCGCGGAGGAGAGGCATCCACAGAAGTGGAAACCAGTCTCTCAGCCACATCTCAACAACGTGGGCTGTCTGAAGGGTTTCCCGTTTCTGTTTGCCTAGTTGCTTCCTTAGTTATGTGGCACTCCAAGTTCTTGCTCCTGTGGGAAACAAGCATTTTGAGAGATCAACCAGCATCTAGAGCCACTAGAGGGCAGGCCTCCGCCTGAGGACGCAGTTTCCAGGCTTGCAGAGCCGGTCACTGCACGCCACCTCTCCTGTGCGTCCCCAGAGGGCGCTGCTGCTCTCTTAAGATGCTTAACGCCCGGTCGTTTCTGCGGCCAGTCCCTTACCTCCCCGCAGTCAGGTCCTCCTTGGAGCTGCAGAAGTCTGCATTATTTCAGAGACGAAGTTGGGAGGCCCGCCGTATCTTCTCCAAGACATTGCCCTGCTTCAGAGGCCTAGGAGGTGTTTTCTTCTTTGGAATTAACTTCTGTAACGTGAATAAAAACATTGGCATAAAAAAATCATGGGCTTCCCTGGTGGTCCAGTGGGTAAGGACACCACCTTGCAGTGCAAGGGGCGCCGGTTCGAGCCCTGGCCTGGGAAGATCCCACGTGCCACGGAGCGGCTGGACCGATGTGTCCAATGACCGAGCCAGAGCTCTGGAGCGCATGCACCCAGAGCCAGTGCTCTGCGACGACAGAGGCCACCGCGATGGGAGGCCCACAAGAGCCAAAAGAGCAAAGACGGATGAAACTAGACAAATGAAAGACCAATAGAAGTAGCCCGCCTGCTCCCCTCCCTCCCCACCCCACCCCACCAAAATAAATAAATAAATAAATCTTTAAAAAAAAAATCCTTATAAAATCCCTTTCTTAAAAAAGCAAGCAAATTAGTAACACAAAACTGAGGCGAGTAGCTACCTGGGAGGCAGGGAGATGCCGTAAGGAGTAGCACACAGAGGCTCCTAAGGTCGAGGTGAACTGACGGGCAATAGCATTTGTTTTCGGATGTGAGTAGTTCTGTGCACTGTTTGCAGACTTCCCAGGTGGCACCAGTGGTAAAACAGATCTGCCCACCAACGCAGGAGATGCAGCTTCGATCCCTGGGTCGGGAAGACCTGGAGAAGGAAGGGGCATCCACTCCAGTATTCTTGCTAGGAAAACCCCATGCCTAGAGGAGCCTGGCTGGCTACAGTTCCTGGAGTTGCAAAGACTGAGCACACACACACACACACTTTATTAAAACTACAAGGAAAATTAAACGCTTAGACTCTGAAATGCGACAGACTTAGGGTCTAATCTTAGGCTTAGGCTCTTAACCTCTCTGAGCTTCAGTTTCTTCATCTATAAAGTGGGAATAGTAATATTTAATAGCTAATTGACAGCAAGGTCTAGAAATAATGTATGTCGAGAGCAGCAGAGAGTATACACACATCATGTCCCTAGGAAATGTTACTACTACTGGTCAAAACCACATGGCATAAAGTGCAGGCCTTTGCCAGGGCTTCCGCATGCCACTGGGTCAACTTTGGACAGAATTCATCTTCGGTTCTGCTAACTGCTGTCTCCTTTTCCAAACTTTCTTTTACCAGAGTGTGTTTAAATTCTTGAAACTTTATATAATGTTGAAGTTCTTCTTAAAAATATACTTCCACCCTTTAAGAAATAGACTCGTGAGCTAATGAGATGATGTTTGTCACGAGAGAGTTAAAAAGAGAAGTCAATTCTCTGCTAAAGTCAAGGCTCAGCTTCAAAGCACGGGAGATAGGTCAGAGAAATCGATGGCAAAAAACCTGATTGGAAGAGGCAATCATTTGCCATGGACATGCAAATTATTTTTCCTTAATTGTATATTCCTAAAAGTCTTTCCCCTGATATTAAAATTATTCCTCTTAGTGGATAAATACATTTCTGCAGAACTATGAATCATGATTTTGGGGGGGCATTTCCTAGTACATATTTCTATACTAACTAATATACTGAAGTCTTTTTGACTTAAACAATCAACTGTCCTTAATCAAAGATTTTTTTTAAGCCTTGATTTAATGTTAAATAAACAGTGCCTCTTTTTTTTTCTTTTTTTTAGAAAAAAAAACTTTTTGGCCATGCGGTGCATCTTTTGGGGTCTCAGTTTCCCAGTCAGGGATTGAATCCAGGCCATGCAAATGAACACCTGGAACCTTAGCCAGTGGGCCACCAGGGAACTCCCAAACAGTGCTTTTTTTTCAATCCGAGAAAGAGAACCTTCAAACTTAAAATGATACATGAAGCATTTCTCTTCCAAGTATTTAAAATAGGAGGATTTGCCAATTTAGCAGGAGGTATTATACAAAAATTTATTTTTATGCATCTTGTATTGAGTAAAAATGTTTTGGGAGTAACATGTTCAAATTCACTAGTAACCTGCTGAGAAGTCCCTTTACCTTAAAACACATTAATACTCAATGCCGCAAAGACATAGTGAAGTGGACCTTCACTGTGAAGTGACCTTTATGATAAACTTACTGTGTGCAGTTTCTATTGTGGAGGATAAACCCATTAAAAGTATGTCTACCAAGATTCCCATGAAAAGAGACATGCTCACGAGTTTACATTAAATGAAAAAAACAGTATAGGGGGGCACAACATGATCTCAGCTATGCAAAATACATATTTGGAAAACTACAGGAATAAAATAAACCAAAATACTATCAAGTGATAATTTTTCGGTTACAGGACTGAGATTCTTATTTACTTCCTTATGGTTTTCTCAAATTTCCCTATTTCCCAAATTTTCTACAATGAGCACTATTACCATTATAACAAAAAGCAAAAAGGTATTTTAAAAAATTCCATGGTGGTGGCATATTTTTATGTTGGTTATACATGAACTGGCTCTTGTGCAGGGAGAAAGAAATGTTAAATAGGAGTATTATGATTTAAGTTCCTCCAAGCAGAGATAAAATGGCATTTTCTCAGAAAGGAATTGTGCAGCGTACATTATTATTACATTGTATCATTTCACTGTATTTGGAGAATGTCAGTACATGGGTTAAACAAAAGTCATGTTTTCATATTGGTATATGAAGTGACATAAATCTCTAGTCTCTTGGGAGAGCATGCAATTTGTAACGCCTATTATTTTTATGTTATTAAACCCGTATCTGTTAATAAGATCTATAATTACTAAGCAGAAAGCATAATGAAGTTGGCTGATTACAAACGGAGGAGAAGCCAAGTATTTCAAACCCTTTGACATTTTCTGGTGATGGCCATTGACTCCAGCACTGTTGTTTTAAAGCAATTTTACTGAGAAAGGAATGTTTACAGAACATTAATTGATGAGTTTATGTTGCTTAAGAGCTTTACATTTCTGAATGTGGGTCTCTCTTTGCCTCTCTTCCTCTTTCTCTCCTTCCCTTCCTGCCATTCCCCACTGTTCAGATTTTTGAGGTATGAATAGGGTAAAGCAGGAAGCCATATCCTAAAAGAAAGATGTCAGGTTGGATTGAGGCCCAGGGACCCCTAAACTGGGGCTCCCAATAGAGAGTGCTCTTGTTTGCCTTTTAGGAGACTTTTTCCTAGGTATGACTCCCCGTACATTAAGTAAAGGATGACTTTGTAAAATTTTGGTATTTATGCATTCTTATTTAAAATGCAGTCTAATGGTCTTATAGAGTATTAAGAAAAGGAAAAGGTCCTATCTTGTATTCTTAAACCTTTGGAGCTTATTATTTTGAAATCAGTCAAGTTAAGAATGTGTAGACCCTCTGAATTTCTTATCCCTTGTTCCTTTACATAGAATTTATATGGAATAGATTCATGGCATCTCTTCCCACATATTAATAAAAAATAATTTCAGAATTAATCAATTGTATCTTACATCATGGCTCACAACAGTCATCATTTCTAGGGCTTCCCTTTAGTGGTAAAGAACCTGCCTGCTAGTGCAGGAGACATAAGAGACTAGGGTTCAATCCCTGGGTAGGGCAGATCTCCTGGAGGAGGGCATGGCAGCCCACTCCAGTGTTCTTGCCTGGAGAATCCCATGGACAGAGGAGCCTGGTGGGCTACAGTCCATGGGGTCACACAAAGTCAGACTTGACTGAGATGACTTAGCATGAATTTCTCTATTCCATCACTTTTAGCTGCCATTAAATTTGGACCCAAAGACTGAACATCTTAAAGTTACTTCTGAATAAGTAAGCCATGCCTCTGTCAATTCCCTAGGCAAGATTTCACCCTGCGAAGCTTAAAGGCTGAATTGAAGAGTATGCAACTCTTTTCAGTCTTTTAAAATTAATAGTTACTTTGACAAATATGCTCCATGAATGGCATTCCAAATGATCTGAGGGATAAACATAGAAAAGGGTGAGGTGATTTTTATGGAACTATGCAGGACAGGAGAGAGGGACACAACCAAGAAATATGTTACCATATCTCATATACATACACATATATGTGTGCATGAATTCCACGCAAATAAGAATTATTTTGATAAAACCATAGGATTGTTTTTTATTTGACTACGCCAGGTCTTAGTTGAGGCATGCAGGATCTTCAGTGGGGGCATGTGGGATCTAGTTCCCTGACCAGGAATCAAACCCAGGCCCCTTGCACTGGGAACACAGAGCCTTAGCTACTGGTCCACCAGGGAAGTCCCAACAGTTGGAATTTAATTGCTACCATCGTATTCTTAAGCTACTGCCTTAGCTTCAAACCCACATTTCCATTATTTTCTTCAAATATAGTTGATATATAATGTTATATTAGTTTCAGGTGTACAACAGTTTAACAATGACCCAACAATCAAATCTGTTATAAAATGCTCACTATGACAAATTCAATAACCATCTGTCACTATACAAAATTACCACAGTACTACTGACTATACTCCTTATGCTGTCTATTATGCCCCTGTGGCTTATTTATTTTATAACTGTGAGTTTGTATCTCTTAATCCCCTCTACCTCTTTCACCAGCCTCCCACCTCTACCCCTCTGGCAAGCACCAGTTTACCCTCTGTACCTATGAATTTGTTTCTGTTTTGTTTTGTTTCTATATTGTGATGCTGGGATCTACAAACCACTTTGTCCTTTACTGGGTGGCTCTGTTAGTCTCTGCCAGTGGGCACTCGAGGGGGACTGAGAGGCTGGGGGTGGAAGAAGAGATGTTTCCTTTTTTGTTTGGTTCCTGTTTCCGTAAGGGTCATACATGACCGCTGGGAAAGCCATAGTTTTGGTTTTATACTATAAGACTGAACATCTTAAAGTTACTTCTGAATAAGTAAGCCATGCCTCTGTCAATTCCCTAGGCAAGATTTCACCCTGCGAAGCTTAAAGGCTGAATTGAAGAGTATGCAACTCTTTTCAGTCTTTTAAAATTAATAGTTACTTTGACAAATATGCTCCATGAATGGCATTCCAAATGATCTGAGGGATAAACATAGAAAAGGGTGAGGTGATTTTTATGGAACTATGCAGGACAGGAGAGAGGGACACAACCAAGAAATATGTTACCATATCTCATATACATACACATATATGTGTGCATGAATTCCACGCAAATAAGAATTATTTTGATAAAACCATAGGATTGTTTTTTATTTGACTACGCCAGGTCTTAGTTGAGGCATGCAGGATCTTCAGTGGGGGCATGTGGGATCTATTTCCCCTGACCAGGAATCAAACCCAGGCCCTTGCACTGGGAACACAGAGCCTTAGCTACTGGTCCACCAGGGAAGTCCCAACAGTTGGAATTTAATTGCTACCATCGTATTCTTAAGCTACTGCCTTAGCTTCAAACCCACATTTCCATTATTTTCTTCAAATATAGTTGATATATAATGTTATATTAGTTTCAGGTGTACAACAGTTTAACAATGACCCAACAATCAAATCTGTTATAAAATGCTCACTATGACAAATTCAATAACCATCTGTCACTATACAAAATTACCACAGTACTACTGACTATACTCCTTATGCTGTCTATTATGCCCCTGTGGCTTATTTATTTTATAACTGTGAGTTTGTATCTCTTAATCCCCTCTACCTCTTTCACCAGCCTCCCACCTCTACCCCTCTGGCAAGCACCAGTTTACCCTCTGTACCTATGAATTTGTTTCTGTTTTGTTTTGTTTCTATATTGTGATGCTGGGATCTACAAACCACTTTGTCCTTTACTGGGTGGCTCTGTTAGTCTCTGCCAGTGGGCACTCGAGGGGGACTGAGAGGCTGGGGGTGGAAGAAGAGATGTTTCCTTTTTTGTTTGGTTCCTGTTTCCGTAAGGGTCATACATGACCGCTGGGAAAGCCATAGTTTTTGGTTTTATACTATATGAACCTTTGTTGACAAAGCGAGGTCTCTGCTTTTAGTACATGAACTGAGAACTTCCAGAGGTACAAGCTGGATTTAGAAAAGGTGGGGGGAATCAGAGATTAAATTGCCAACATCCGTTGAAGCATAGAAAAAGCAAGGGAATTCCAGGAAAATCATCTATGTCTGCTTCATTGACTACACTAAAGCCTTTGACTGTATGGATCACAACAAATTGTGAAAAATTCTTAAAGAGATGGGAATACCAGATCACTTTACCTCCCTCCTGAGAAACCTGTATGGAGGTCAAGAAGCAACTGTTAGAATTGGACATGGAACAACAGACTGGTTTCAAATTGGGAAAGGAGCATGCCAAGACTGTATGTTGCCCCCTGCTTATTTAACCTATATGCAGAGTACATCATGAGAAATGCCAGGCTAGATGAATCACAAGCTGGAATCAGTATTGCTGGGAGAAATATCAGCAATCTCAGATATGCAGATGACACCACCCCAATGGCAGAAAGCAAAGAACTAAAGAGCCTCTTGAGGAAGGTGAAAAAGGAGCATGAAAAAGCTGGCTTAAAATTCAGCGTTCAAAAATGAAGATCATGGCATCTGGCCCCATCACTTCATGGCAAATAGACGGGCAAACAATGGAAACAGTGACAGATTTATTTTCTTGGGCTCCAAAATCACTGTAGACACTGCCTGTTGCCATGAAATTAAAAGGCGTTTGCTCCTTGGAAGAAAAGTTATAACAAACCTAGACAGCATATTAAAAAGCAGAGATATCACTTTTTAAATCTATGTTTTTCAAATATTTTCTTCCAATATATGGCTTTCCTTTTCATTTTCATGGTATTTTAGAAAGCAAAAGCTTTAAATTTTGATTATTGACTTTAACAGTTCATGCTTTTTCTATGTCTTATTTAAGAAATCTTTGCCAAACCCAGAATCACTAAATTCTTCTATGTATTCTTTTAGAAGTTTTGTAATTTTGAGGCCTACACTTCAGACAAGGATATGTACTTAAATTAAATGTGAGTTCCTTTTTTGCATATATTATGAAGTAAAGATTTTCTTTTTTAAAAAATGATTATCTAATTGTTCCAAAATAATTCACTGAAAAGACTATCTTTACCCCCTTTGTACTACCTTACAATCTTTGCTAAAAATATTTTGGCCATAGATGTGTAGAATTATTTGTAGAGGCTCTGTTCCATTTCATTGATCTTTACGTCTCCCTTTATACCAATATCACACTGTCTTGATTAGTATAGCTTAATCATAAGTCTTGAAGAATCATAAGTCAGGCAGAAGGTTCTTCAACGTCTTCTTTTTAAAACTGCTTTGGTTACTGCAGCTGCTTTGCAGGTCTGTATACATTTTAGAGATAGTTAGCCAAGCTTTTAAAAACAAAGCGTACTTGGATTTTGGCTGATATCAAATTCATTCTACAGATCCCTTCGGGGAATAGCAAAAACATTCTATACTTTGCTACTTTAAAATGCACTGTGCTGTGAATAGATTTCACCCACACATTTGTAACATCTTGCATGGGTCATTTGGAAATTATTGGTTCATTGGGTCCTACGGATCTTCCAAATACTAACATGCTTTATTACACAGTATATTCACAAAGCATAATTCTTTAATAATTCTACCAGTTTCATCAGAAAAGTCTATAAGTACCAGGAAGCTGTCAAGCTCACATCACGGGCAGATACATTCTTTCTAAAACTTCAAAATTTTATGCTGGAAAGCATAAATTTTATCATTGGCAACAAATACTTGCAGCTGGTGTTGGTTTTCCTTGAAGTAACAAACTCACTGGATTTTTTGAACCTGTCAGCATATTAAAAGCAGAGATATCACTTTTAAATCTATGTTTTTCAAATATTTTCTTCCAATATATGGCTTTCCTTTTCATTTTCATGGTATTTTAGAAAGCAAAAGCTTTAAATTTTGATTATTGACTTTAACAGTTCATGCTTTTTCTATGTCTTATTTAAGAAATCTTTGCCAAACCCAGAATCACTAAATTCTTCTATGTATTCTTTTAGAAGTTTTGTAATTTTGAGGCCTACACTTCAGACAAGGATATGTACTTAAATTAAATGTGAGTTCCTTTTTTGCATATATTATGAAGTAAAGATTTTCTTTTTTAAAAAATGATTATCTAATTGTTCCAAAATAATTCACTGAAAAGACTATCTTTACCCCCTTTGTACTACCTTACAATCTTTGCTAAAAATATTTTGGCCATAGATGTGTAGAATTATTTGTAGAGGCTCTGTTCCATTTCATTGATCTTTACGTCTCCCTTTATACCAATATCACACTGTCTTGATTAGTATAGCTTAATCATAAGTCTTGAAGAATCATAAGTCAGGCAGAAGGTTCTTCAACGTCTTCTTTTTAAAACTGCTTTGGTTACTGCAGCTGCTTTGCAGGTCTGTATACATTTTAGAGATAGTTAGCCAAGCTTTTAAAAAACAAAGCGTACTTGGATTTTGGCTGATATCAAATTCATTCTACAGATCCCTTCGGGTAATAGCAAAAAACATTCTATACTTTGCTACTTTAAAATGCACTGTGCTGTGAATAGATTTCACCCACACATTTGTAACATCTTGCATGGGTCATTTGGAAATTATTGGTTCATTGGGTCCTACGGATCTTCCAAATACTAACATGCTTTATTACACAGTATATTCACAAAGCATAATTCTTTAATAATTCTACCAGTTTCATCAGAAAAGTCTATAAGTACCAGGAAGCTGTCAAGCTCACATCACGGGCAGATACATTCTTTCTAAAACTTCAAAATTTTATGCTGGAAAGCATAAATTTTATCATTGGCAACAAGTACTTGCAGCTGGTGTTGGTTTTCCTTGAAGTAACAAACTCACTGGATTCTTTTTTTAGAAAATGCCTGTCAGATACCTAAGTCTGATAATCCTCGTTTGTCTGTCAGTTGTTCTAATAAAAGTAGTATTCTATTAAAAAAAATAAAAATAAAAACCAGGCAAGCCCCGTTCTCAACTCAAACACCACTGCATTTTCTTGTGACAATCCTTGTAACTCGATTTGCAGCTGAAGTGTTTTAGGTGTACTTCTCATTTCATCATGTAGAAGATTAAAAAGTTGTGTATGCAATGGCTGAGATGTAATAAAATCTGTTTTTTCTTTTTTTTTACTGCCTCATCAAGGACATGAACGTGCAACTGACCTCCGCTGTCACTGGGAGTGCGTGGTGGTGAAAAGGAAGCATCACAGTGCTCACGAGTGTGACCTGGTACCACTGCTTCATGTTAAGACCCCAGTGGTCTTCCTCACCATTGCTTTTACACGACTGTCACCAACATCAACACCCTGGAAGAGGCAACTAGCATTCCAGTACTATGGTGAAGAAAAAAAAAGTAGCTCTGACCTTGTGGACTCCCCTTGATAATTCAGGGAACTCTCTCCCTCCCAGGGTTCCTTGGGTCACACTTTAAGAACCATTAAGGGCACAAAAAGGCAACAGGGAAGGATGTGGCTGGAGGCTTTGCTGAGGGCCAGGCCCAGCTCAGGCTCGACGGATACCAGGGGAGAGGCTGTGCCACGGACAAAGAAGACAGCAGGCGTGAAGGCCCACGGTGGGTTTGGGCTCAGTTTTGGTCAAGCAAGGGCAGGCATTTGGCTGATCTTTTTTTTGCTACTTTAAAATGCACTGTGCTGTGAATAGATTTCACCCACACATTTGTAACATCTTGCATGGGTCATTTGGAAATTATTGGTTCATTGGGTCCTACGGATCTTCCAAATACTAACATGCTTTATTACACAGTATATTCACAAAGCATAATTCTTTAATAATTCTACCAGTTTCATCAGAAAAGTCTATAAGTACCAGGAAGCTGTCAAGCTCACATCACGGGCAGATACATTCTTTCTAAAACTTCAAAATTTTATGCTGGAAAGCATAAATTTTATCATTGGCAACAAGTACTTGCAGCTGGTGTTGGTTTTCCTTGAAGTAACAAACTCACTGGATTCTTTTTTAGAAAATGCCTGTCAGATACCTAAGTCTGATAATCCTCGTTTGTCTGTCAGTTGTTCTAATAAAAGTAGTATTCTATTAAAAAAAATAAAAATAAAAACCAGGCAAGCCCCGTTCTCAACTCAAACACCACTGCATTTTCTTGTGACAATCCTTGTAACTCGATTTGCAGCTGAAGTGTTTTAGGTGTACTTCTCATTTCATCATGTAGAAGATTAAAAAGTTGTGTATGCAATGGCTGAGATGTAATAAAATCTGTTTTCTTCTTTTTTTTTTTACTGCCTCATCAAGGACATGAACGTGCAACTGACCTCCGCTGTCACTGGGAGTGCGTGGTGGTGAAAAGGAAGCATCACAGTGCTCACGAGTGTGACCTGGTACCACTGCTTCATGTTAAGACCCCAGTGGTCTTCCTCACCATTGCTTTTACACGACTGTCACCAACATCAACACCCTGGAAGAGGCAACTAGCATTCCAGTACTATGGTGAAGAAAAAAAAAGTAGCTCTGACCTTGTGGACTCCCCTTGATAATTCAGGGAACTCTCTCCCTCCCAGGGTTCCTTGGGTCACACTTTAAGAACCATTAAGGGCACAAAAAGGCAACAGGGAAGGATGTGGCTGGAGGCTTTGCTGAGGGCCAGGCCCAGCTCAGGCTCGACGGATACCCGCGTGCGGAGAGGCTGTGCCACGCGGACAAAGAAGACAGCAGGCGTGAAGGCCCACGGTGGGAACCGCACGTCTCCTGGCCTCAGTTTTGGTCAAGCAAGGGGCAGGGGCCCAAGCTCAGCTGCAATCGATGCCAAGGGTCTGGCATGCATGAGAGGACCATCCCTCGGCAGAGAGTCTCCTAGCAGAGTGCCGCCCAGTTAGAGCTGACCCTGAGCTCCGTGGTGAACCCATGTGGGAGGTTCGCGCAGGAGAGAGGGAGCTCGCTCAAGAACCTGCGCTGTCAAGGTAAGAGATGATTTAACCGAACAGATGGTCAACTAATTAAACACTCAACCTCCGCCTCCTCATTAATTCAGTCAGAATATGCTAATTAGTGTGTTTGCTCAGGGGACATGACTATAGATCACCTCTAATTCATGGATGTGGACTTGGACAATAAAGGAGGAAACCAGCCTTACACAGCAGACCTCCTGTTTCTATTACCTGTGTTCCTCTAGGTCCTTCCAGAAATTCCCACCATCTCTGCTTAATTTAATCACTTCCTATAAACTAGGGAGGCAAGAGCAAAGAGCAGGGGAAAAAGTGGGTTTACAAGCCACATTTAATCATTTCTCACATGAGCATAATTGGGATGATATTGTGGAAGTCCAAGGTCACAGAATTAATCTTTTTTTGCTTTTATTCTGATGGGTATGTTTCTGTGTCGATGCATGTCCACACATATGTGCTCAAGTCCACATCAGTGTTCATTTGCATATTTTCACACTGCACTCCACTGCCGCCCCTCGTTCAAATCTCTCTTTTCTCTTCTCAACTTCTGCAATAACTGCTCACTAGTCTTAACCCATTAAGACTTTCCTCTTACATTTTTTAATTTATGTGGGTTTTTTTTTGGCCACTTCTACTGATCTTTCATTCATTTATCTTTGTTCTTTGGCCTGTGTGGACCTCCCATCACAGTGGCCTCTCTTGTTGCAGAGCCCCAGCTCTGGACACATGCGATCCGGAGCTCTGGCTCGGTAGTTGGACACACTGGTCCAGTCGCTCCGCGGCACGTGGGATCTTCCCAGGCCAGGGATCGAAGCGGCACCCCGTGCACTGCAAGGCGGTGTCCTTACCCACTGGACCACCAGGAAAGTCCTTCCAATATATTTTACACACTGTATCCATAGTGATCTTTTTAAAAATATGAATCAGATCATATCATTTGCCCACTTACAATCCTCTAGTGACATTCTGTTCCAGAGAAGAAAAAAAATCAAGGGCTTCCTCCACATGTGGGATCTTCCCAGGCCAGAGATCAATCCGGTGCCCCTTGCACTGCAAGGTGGACTCTTTACCCACTCTGGACCACTAGGGAAGCCCCTCATGTTTGCTTTTTATAGTTCCAGAAGGTTGTAATACAAATAATCTAATATTGATGATCAATTTAGATGGACCTTTTGAATGCAAAGTTTTAAAAAATGTTTTTTCTTTTAATTTGGCTGCACCAGATCTTCAGTGTGGCACACAGGATCTTTGTTGCAACGTGTGGGGTCTAGTTCCCTGACGAGGGATTGAACCTAGGCCCGCTGTATTGGGAGTGTGGTATCTTAGCCACTGGACCACCAGCGAAGCCCATAATGCCAGGTTCTTTTTGTCTTGTTTTGTTTTTGCTTTGGTCAGGGTTTTATTCCTTCCAGAAACATGACATTGAAATTCAGAAGTATTTAAAAGGTAGATGACTTTCTCTTAACCAGCTAGAGGTCATGGTTGTAAAACAAAAGAATTTACCAATATATTTACGGAAGAAAGGCAATGTTTCCCTCTTAAGTGAAAGAGGGATAGAATAAAATATAAAAACTTTACAATGGAAGACACAAATGTCTAAATAAACTATTATAAAACGTCAAAATTGCTGTAATCAAGATAACAAAGCTCTAGGGAAACCCAGTGATAGGAACTGCTTTCTGTGCCCGGAGCTGGAGAAAACCCCAGAGAGGAGACAGCGGTTGATACAGGTCATGAACGATGAGGAACTTTCTAAGTAGAAAAGAGGGAGAGAGGCATTGCAGGCACAAGGAACAGCAAACAGCAAGTTCAGTGTGTAGAACAACATAATCCTGGGAAATCAGTGTTAAAGAGAGATGATCTTTATTTTTCCTCCAACGATCCACATATCAAGCGTTGGGGCTCAAAGGGGACCCTCCCCGCCGGCAGCATCCCTGGCACTGTTTTGAAACGTGGAGAGGGCAGTGGAGTCCTCTTCCTCCCAGAAGGTCTGTTGGGAACCCCGTGCATACGATGGCAAGCAGTCTCCTGGGTGAAGAAGGCCTGGGGGCTCCCCGTGCAGACTGATTAGGACCCCAGAGCTTCAGAGAGAATGATTGAAAAGCTACCACCTTTCACCCCTGTGAAGAAGACTTGGTGGGAGCTTTCATGGGCGGGTCTGCTGCAGGGAGCGTGTGACAGACAGAACCCGGCTCCGCCAACTGAGCACCTGTGTGAGTCCCCCTCCCTGCAGGCTGCTCCTGAGGGGGACCAAGCTGCTTATGCAAACGAGGGACTCCTCTGGCTGGCAACTTCGGCTCAAAGGCTGTCCATCAACCTGGCTGAAACATTCTTAACAATGTGGGGTGAACCAAGATTGTCCACTGGCCTCCCCACCCCTTACAACTTTTCTCTCGTCCTTCCCAGCTCCCGTCACTGCCTTCAGCTCCACCGCCACCCACCCAATCTAAATGTTCTCTCACTGGTATTTCCCTTGAGACACTTTTTGCATGTCTAATCTCGTCTTTGCATCTGCTTCTAGAAGAACCTGAACGACCACAGACGCCCTATGGAAATGAAGCAAGAGACTTGTGTTCTCCCCGTAAGGGCCCTATTTCCAGCTCAGCTCAAGTAAGAGCTCCGAAGTGCACGGGGATCCTGGCATGATTCCAGTAACACCCAGTGGAGAGGAGGAGAGGGTTGAGAAAGGAACTCCTAGGCCCCCTGTGGTGTTCTTAAAGCTCACAGATTCATCCTGACTAAATTCCAAAATCCAAATACGGGCAGACTGAAATCCTTGAATAGATATTTAAACAGCCAAAGAAGAACTGAAGATCAGTTAATGGAGCCTGTTTTTACACCCACACAACCTGGCAGATCACTGCTGTACAAGCCTTTGTCGCAAAAAAAATACTACAGAATATGGTTCTTGGAAAACATCTTCTGTCTCTGTATAAATCACATAGGATCCGGTGGCCTTTCTGTAAATAATATGCTTCCCTGTGCCAGGGTATAAATAGCTGTAGAGGACGGAGATAAAAAGAAAGTTGCCAAGGCTCTTGCTACACAGACAAGACCAGTAGCTGATCTGGAGGCTGTCCTGCCATTTGCTGTTAGGCCTGACATTTACTGAGACTGAGGACACTGCTGCTGTCTTCACTCCACCATGTAAGGGGGCAGTGCCGCCACATGGGACCACCCAGAAAGGGCCAGCACGGGGCCATCCCAATCTACCTGGCCTTTTGGTGAGATTTACTTGGTAGGCAAGTACTGCCTCTCCTGAAAAAAATTGTCATTTTAACATGATGATCAGTTCCAGGTCTCCCCAGATTTTAACACCACAGTGTCCATGCGATCCTTCTGGGTTGGACCAAAGATGCTTCTATGTTTCCTTTCTACCTTCTAGCAAAACTTTTAACAGGGGAGAAAGATCTGCAGAAAATGGGAAAATCCAAGATGTCATGAGATACCTCGGAGGTTCGCACCATTCAGTATTCTGATCCACAGTCCTTGCTATCAGTTTGGACTCTGCCATCCCCTACTTTAATATACATATTAAACCTTATTTGACAGTGTATGATATCCCGCCGCAGGGGACAGCAATAAACGTGACTGGCCAAGTCCTGCTCTCTGCTAGCATAGGCTCTCCCTGGGCAGGTGGGTGGGAGGCACACAGCATTAGGGAAGTGAGAGTGGACAGACGGAGTGCCTGGGGAGAGAGTGGCTGTCTTACCCGGAGTGGTCTGGGACGCTCTCTCTGAGAAGCCGGCCATGGAGAACACTCTGGAGACGCTTCGTGTGGGCACTCAGGTGGGAATAAACTTGGCCGTTCAAGGAAGCAACGGAAGGCTAAGGGGCTGGACCGCAGTGAGGAGAGAAATGTGGTGGGAGATGAGATTGGCTGAGAGATGGGCCTACTCTCGTAGAGACTGTCAAGCCCGGCATTGTTTGAAGTTCGAAGTCTAAGTGCGCTGGAATTGTTGGGCTTTTTGCTTTATGTATTTATGTTTGTTTTCAACATTTAACAGCTACGTTAAATGCTGGATGTTCCTATGAAGGATTAGAGGATTTCCATTTTTCTAATCAAAAGTTCTCCTTAGAGAACTCTCCCACTATTAGGCTTATATCCTGATGAAATCAAAACTGAAAGAAGCACCTGTACCCCAATGTTCATTGCAGCTCTCTATACAATAGCCAGAACATGGAAGCAACCTAGATGTCCATCGACGAATGAATGGATCCAGCTCTGGTACATGTATACAATGGAATACTACTCAGCTGTTAAAAGAAATGCAGAAGACTCAGTCCTAATGAAGTGGCTGGCTCTAGAACCAATCATAAAAAGTGAAGTAAGTCAAAAAGAGAAAGACTAATACAGAATACTAACACACATAAATGGAATCTAGTAGGACAGTCTTAATAACACACGCAGTGAACTCATGGAAAAACAGAGCATAGACATAGGGACATTGTGGGGAAGAAACAGGTGGGGGGAGGCATGGAGGGAGTAACATGGAAACCTATACTGTCATGTGTGGAAAAGATAGCTATTGTCATTGTGCTAAGGGAATAGGAGTGCTCACAATGGCTTGGGGCAATGGTCCAGAGGTGGGATGGGGAACTGGGGGTGAGGGGGGGGATCAGGGACATGCATATGTCTGATCTGGGAACATACATGTATGTGAACAACAAAACTCTGTAAAACCTTTAAAATAAAGAATAATAATTAAAAATTCTCCTTTTTTGGCCCAATGGTCCAGAGGTGGGAAGTGACAGGAGTGCCTGGGGAGAGAGTGGCTGTCTTACCCGGAGTGGTCTGGGACGCTCTCTCTGAGAAGCCGGCCATGGAGAACACTCTGGAGACGCTTCGTGTGGGCACTCAGGTGGGAATAAACTTGGCCGTTCAAGGAAGCAACGGAAGGCTAAGGGGCTGGACCGCAGTGAGGAGAGAAATGTGGTGGGAGATGAGATTGGCTGAGAGATGGGCCTACTCTCGTAGAGACTGTCAAGCCCGGCATTGTTTGAAGTTCGAAGTCTAAGTGCGCTGGAATTGTTGGGCTTTTTGCTTTATGTATTTATGTTTGTTTTCAACATTTAACAGCTACGTTAAATGCTGGATGTTCCTATGAAGGATTAGAGGATTTCCATTTTTCTAATCAAAAGTTCTCCTTAGAGAACTCTCCCACTATTAGGCTTATATCCTGATGAAATCAAAACTGAAAGAAGCACCTGTACCCCAATGTTCATTGCAGCTCTCTATACAATAGCCAGAACATGGAAGCAACCTAGATGTCCATCGACGAATGAATGGATCCAGCTCTGGTACATGTATACAATGGAATACTACTCAGCTGTTAAAAGAAATGCAGAAGACTCAGTCCTAATGAAGTGGCTGGCTCTAGAACCAATCATAAAAAGTGAAGTAAGTCAAAAAGAGAAAGACTAATACAGAATACTAACACACATAAATGGAATCTAGTAGGACAGTCTTAATAACACACGCAGTGAACTCATGGAAAAACAGAGCATAGACATAGGGACATTGTGGGGAAGAAACAGGTGGGGGGAGGCATGGAGGGAGTAACATGGAAACCTATACTGTCATGTGTGGAAAAGATAGCTATTGTCATTGTGCTAAGGGAATAGGAGTGCTCACAATGGCTTGGGGCAATGGTCCAGAGGGGTGGGATGGGGGAACTGGGGGGGTGAGGGTGGGGATCAGGGACATGCATATGTCTGATCTGGGAACATACATGTATGTGAACAACAAAACTCTGTAAAACCTTTAAAATAAAGAATAATAATTAAAAAATTCTCCTTATTTTATTTGTTAAGATCTCTTTCTTTCTTATAGAATGTGTCCTCAAAAACTAGTACGTGGGGCTTCCCCTGGTGGTCCAGTGGGTAAGGACACCGCCTTGCAGTACAAGGGGTGCTGGTTTGATCCCTGGCCTGGGAAGATCCCACGTGCCGCGGAGCGGCTGGACTGATGTGTCCAATTACTGAGCCCGAGCTCTGGAGCGCATGCGCCCAGAGCTGGCGCTCTGCAACAACAGACGCCACCACGATGGGAGGCCCGCAGGAGCCAAAGAACAAAGACAGATGAAAACAGAGAAATGAAAGACCAATAGAAGTGGCCCGCCCGCTCCCCTCCCTCCCCAACCCGACCCCCACCCAAAATAAATAAATAAATAAATCTTAAAAAAAAAAAAACCTAGTACGTGGGGGCTTCCCTGGTGGTCCAGTGGCTAAGGCACCGGGCTCCTAATGCAGGGAGCCTGGGTTCGATCCCTGGTCAGGGAACTAGATCCCACACGCTGCAACTAAAGATTCCAAGTCCCACAACTAAGACCCAGCACAGCCAAATAAATAAATATTTAAAAAACAAAAAATAAAAACTAGTTTGTGTAGATATTCAGAAAGTGTTGACTAAATAAAAATGTGAGTGAGTTTAGAGAAAGGCAAGGTTGTGGTGCAGTTTGGTGTGAAGCACGAATAGTTGATAGATCAGCACTGGATGGAACCCAAGGAGATGAGAGCGGCAGCTAAGCTCTTGTGTCAGGACAAAGCCCTGGGAAAGAGAAGAGGTGACTGGGCTGTGGGTTCTAATGGGGAGACGTCGAAATGTTGTACTTTAGCATAGGACCCGGGAAACAGGCTGTCACGAAAGTGTTTCAGTGACCTCTAGGATCTGTGCCAGGTTTGTCTTCTTGCTGTATATAATCTTACCTCCGTACTGGAAAGAAAGGGAAAGAGGTCTGACAATTCTTCCTTCTTCTGGTTTATGAAAAGGTAAAGTGCACATTGGTCTTTGCTTTTGGCTGTTCAGTGTCTGGAACTCTTTCTCATGTTTGGATTGTCCCACCTTGTGTCACTGACAGACAGACGCACCTTCTGCTGTAGAAATTGTCATGTCAGACACTTGCTTTCCCAGTCCCCCTCTGTGGCAGGCAGCTATGCGTGATGGCCTCCACTTAGGAGATGAAGTCAGGAAGCTGGGGGCCGTGAGAAGCTCTCCACTGTCTCTCAGGACAGAGCGGAGCAGGAGGATCAAGTCCTAGGGCAGCAGTTCTGGAGGGTTCTGGAGGGTTAGGAGAGCCCAGTTAGCCTACTGAGTGTTCAGGTTACTGTGCCCCACTTAGCAGTATATTTCCTAGCTGCCTCACTGCAAACCTGACTCATCAGCCTCTGTAGAAATTCTGTGGGCACCCACTATCCTTCAATAAATTAATTTTCAACTTCATTCAGATGGATCTGGATTCTAGTCCTCGCAGCTAAGAACTAGGAATGTTTTTAGAAATAGGGAAGTGTTATCTGGCTTTGAAATTGAAGGCAACGAAAATCCAGCTCAAGGTCTTAGGGATTCTGGTCAAGATCTGGTGCGTGGTTAATCAACTCATCACCGGCACCAAACTGAATTCCACTGCAGGCAAAGTTTCAAGGAAACGAGAGGTCAGTGCTATTGAACAGGAAGGTCATGGGAACTCAAGGAAGATGGGATGAGGTGGCATCTTCTACTAAATAAAAATGTGAGTGAGTTTAGAGAAAGGCAAGGTTGTGGTGCAGTTTGGTGTGAAGCACGAATAGTTGATAGATCAGCACTGGATGGAACCCAAGGAGATGAGAGCGGCAGCTAAGCTCTTGTGTCAGGACAAAGCCCTGGGAAAGAGAAGAGGTGACTGGGCTGTGGGTTCTAATGGGGAGACGTCGAAATGTTGTACTTTAGCATAGGACCCGGGAAACAGGCTGTCACGAAAGTGTTTCAGTGACCTCTAGGATCTGTGCCAGGTTTGTCTTCTTGCTGTATATAATCTTACCTCCGTACTGGAAAGAAAGGGAAAGAGGTCTGACAATTCTTCCTTCTTCTGGTTTATGAAAAGGTAAAGTGCACATTGGTCTTTGCTTTTGGCTGTTCAGTGTCTGGAACTCTTTCTCATGTTTGGATTGTCCTACCCTGTGTCACTGACAGACAGACGCACCTTCTGCTGTAGAAATTGTCATGTCAGACACTTGCTTTCCTAGTCCCCCTCTGCGGCAGTCAGCTATGCGTGATGGCCTCCACTTAGGAGATGAAGTCAGGAAGCTGGGGGCCGTGAGAAGCTCTCCGCTGTCTCTCAGGTCAGAGCGGAGCAGGAGGATCAAGTCCTAGGGCAGCAGTTCTGGAGGGTTAGGAGAGCCCAGTTAGCCTACTGAGTGTTCAGGTTACTGTGCCCCACTTAGCAGTATATTTCCTAGCTGCCTCACTGCAAACCTGACTCGTCAGCCTCTGTAGAAATTCTGTGGGCCACCCACTATCCTTCAATAAATTAATTTTCAACTTCATTCAGATGGATCTGGATTCTAGTCCTCGCAGCTAAGAACTAGGAATGTTTTTAGAAATAGGGAAGTGTTATCTGGCTTTGAAATTGAAGGCAACGAAAATCCAGCTCAAGGTCTTAGGGATTCTGGTCAAGATCTGGTGACGTGGTTAATCAACTCATCACCTGTGCGCACCCAAACTGAATTCCCACTGCAGGCAAAGTTTCAAGGAAACGAGAGGTCAGTGCTATTGAACAGGAAGGTCATGGGAACTCAAGGAAGATGGGATGAGGTGGCATCTTCTAATGATAATTGACAGCTTAAATAAAAAGAAAGACATGCTCAAATTTCCACATTCTCAGTTCAAAGCACATGCTGAAAACCAGAGGCTTCCATGGCTTTGTTAGAAAAATTTATCACTGGCCACTGAAGTGTGCAGTGAATCAAATATCAGATGTATGGTTTGATCCCAAAGCTTTTTGCATAAAAAAAAAAAGAGCTGAAGCCACATCCTCAGCTAGTCTCTTAAGAGAAAGTGCACTGATTGGGAAGTAAGGGTCTAGACAATTTCAGGGGAAGATTTAGATTGTTCATGTGCTATGTAGGGAATGCTGGACTGAAAACAGAGAGAAGACCCACTTATCTAATGCAAAAATAGCATGCAGGAGTGTGTCATCCTAGAACATAAGAATCTCCTTAGGTAGTGAGGTAATAGACCCTTGAATACTACTGTGTTCTTGTCTCAGCCAGAGCTAAACAGCATAAAAGGCAGATCAAGATCCTTATCCATGGAGTCTACGGAGACTATCAAACTTTTTGCAGACTTCTAGATTTCATTCTTTTTTGTACTCCCGAAAAATAGTTAAATCAAGATAATTTCATCCAAACCTGAATAGTCATTCTCACTAGTTTTTAACCTAGGCCGACCTTGGCAGTCTAAGCTGGCTTGCTCAGAATATCCTTAAATTCCCATTGAGTGCCCATTGCTTCTTCCCTCTCTCCCTATAGGAAGGGACATCATAAGAAATTTGCTTTCATCAGCCTCTGTAGAAATTCTGTGGGCACCCACTATCCTTCAATAAATTAATTTTCAACTTCATTCAGATGGATCTGGATTCTAGTCCTCGCAGCTAAGAACTAGGAATGTTTTTAGAAATAGGGAAGTGTTATCTGGCTTTGAAATTGAAGGCAACGAAAATCCAGCTCAAGGTCTTAGGGATTCTGGTCAAGATCTGGTGACGTGGTTAATCAACTCATCACCTGTGCGCACCCAAACTGAATTCCCACTGAAGGCAAAGTTTCAAGGAAACGAGAGGTCAGTGCTATTGAACAGGAAGGTCATGGGAACTCAAGGAAGATGGGATGAGGTGGCATCTTCTAATGATAATTGACAGCTTAAATAAAAAGAAAGACATGCTCAAATTTCCACATTCTCAGTTCAAAGCACATGCTGAAAACCAGAGGCTTCCATGGCTTTGTCAGAAAAATTTATCACTGGCCACTGAAGTGTGCAGTGAATCAAATATCAGATGTATGGTTTGATCCCAAAGCTTTTTGCATAAAAAAAAAAGAGTTGAAGCCACATCCTCAGCTGGTCTCTTAAGAGAAAGAGCACTGATTGGGAAGTAAGGGTCTAGACAATTTCAGGGGAAGATTTAGATTGTTCATGTGCTATGTAGGGAATGCTGGACTGAAATCAGAGAGAAGACCCACTTATCTAATGCAAAAATAGCATGCAGGAGTGTGTCATCCTAGAATATAAGAATCTCCTTAGGCAGTGAGGTAATGGACCCTTGAATACTACTGTGTTCTTGTCTTAGCCAGAGCTAAACAGCATAAAAGGCAGATCAAGATCCTTATCCATGGAGTCTACAGAGACTATCAAACTTTTTGCAGACTTCTAGATTTCATTCTTTTTTGTACTCCTGAAAAATAATTAAATCAAGATAATTTCATCCAAACCTGAATAGTCACTCTCACTAGTTTTTAACCTAGGCCGACCTTGGCAGTCTAAGCTGGCTTGCTCAGAATATCCTTAAATCCCCATTGAGTGCCCATTGCTTCTTCCCTCTCTCCCTATAGGAAGGGACATCATAAGAAATTTGCTTTCATTCGTCAGTCAGCAATGTGCTTTCACCGCAGGGTCTCAGGGTTTATATCAAATTCTGTCCACAGAATATGCAGCTAGCTCACTATAATAATGACATCATACAGATAAACTTGGGAACAGGAAGTAACGCGTAGCTTAGGTGCCCTGCTATAGAACATGTGACAGAGGGGTAGAATAAATTTCATGGAGTTAAGGGGGCTGTTTTCCTGCTGAAGTTCCATGTGTTTGCAGACGTGTTGGAGGTGGCAGGAGAGAGAGCGAGTGAGTGAGCATGAGTGAACGAGAGCACTGAGGACCTGGGGTGTGCTGGGATCTTTTCCTTCAAAATGAAAGACAAGCAGCTGTCCGCTGCCCTTCTTACCACTAAGAAAGAGAGGCGCGAGGCTTTATAGCCTTTCTGAATTTTAGAAAACACATGTACCACATTCAGATGCTGTGGCAGACACGACTAATTCTCTGCCAATCTGGATTTTTTTTTTTTGACAGAACTCTAATTCTACATTGATGCTAGATGTAAAGAACCTTCCCACCAATGCAGGAGTCATAAGAGATGTGAGTTTGATTCCTGCATCAGGAAGATCCCCTGGAGGAGGGCATGGTGCCCCACTCCAGTCTTCTTGCCTGGGAAATCCCATGGACAGAGGAGTCTGGCGGGCTACCGTCCATAGGGCTGCAGAGAGTCACACATGACTGCAGCGACTCAGCATGCACAGCAATGTGTCCAGTTACAGATACTCACATTCCCTGTAGCTAAGTGCCAACAAGTGTCAGAGTATGGCGAGTTGACTAGTGTGATGCAAAGCCCAAGATTTCTGGGAAATGTACCACCTCTGCTTTCCTTGCTCTTCCTACCTGGAATTGTGGTGGCCAACCTGTGACCATGACCGTGACGCAATACGTATGAACACAAATTGCAAGTGGAGGATGGTGGAGCCGAGACAGAAGGATTCTGAGACACTACGGATACTAGGTAGTGGCTGCACAAGCCCTGGGCTGCTTACCTCCCGTTTTTTTTTTTTAACCTCCCTACTTCTTACTTGACAAAAATAACCTCCCATTTGGTAAACCTATTATGGTTGGATTTTATGTCCCTAATACAATTCCTAGCCGATAACAAATGTGCTGCTCACTTATTGGGTGGATAGGAAAACTGCTAGCTTTGCACTGGGGCCCAGAGCAAATCTTTCAACCCTTGCAAGGGCGTGGGTCCAGGCTGTTTCCCCTTTGGCCCTTATTTTCAGAAGATCCAAAGTGCTCAAAGTGCTACTGCCAGACAATACATGGTGTGGATTCTCTGCTGTCACAAGATTTTACAGGGGAGGACCTTTGAGTTTCAAACAAAGCCAGAACCCTCTGGACAAGTAACAGTTTTTCTTTTGAGAAAAATTTGTAACTTGATAATGAGTTTTCGAGCAAGCTTCTATTTCTAGACTCTCTGTTCTGTTCCATTAGTCTATTTGTCTGTTTTTCTCAAAAGAAGAATTCTAACTCTAGTGGTTCCTGGGGAAGACGGACAGGAATTCAGGGTCCAGTTTTCAACAGCGAAATGAAGTCCCCAAGTGGCAGAATGCAAATGACAGCACCTTTTTGCAAAAGAAAAGCTTAGAGAAGTGGGTGGTGGGGGCACAAGTCTTTAAATTCTCCCGTAAAAAGGAAGCTTAAAACACTTTTTGGTCCCCAGACATATTACTAATAAAATATACCTATTTTCTTTGTCTTAAACGAATTGAGGAAGCCAAGAATCGTCCCAATAACTATTCTTCCATGACATTCATCTCTGTATATTAAAAGAAAGAAATAGAATTCTCCTCAGGGAGAACATGCATGTCTGTGAACAACAAAACTCTGTAAAAGTTAAAAGTAAAATAAAGGTTTAAAAAAAAAAAAAAAAAGAATGTCATATAGTTAGAATCATATGGTATATAGCCTACTAATATTGGTTACTTTCACTGAGTAATCACCATTTAAGCTTCCTCTATGTCACTTCATGGCTTGACAACTCATTTCCTTTTAGTGCTGTATAATATTCCATTTCTGGGTGTGTTAGTTTATATACTGTAACCTTTCGGTTGCTTATAAGTTTTGAAAATTTGAAATAAAGCTTCTATATACAAAAAAAAAAAAAAAAAGAATTCTCCTCAGGGTATTACAGCCCAGTGAGAGTGAGTGTTGTGAGTCTCTGGAGAGGCTTCTAGATGACACTCCAGTGACGTCCACGGAGCTAGTAGAGAAAAGCACGGATTCTCCCTTCTAGTGAAGCGGACAGTCATCAACTCTTTGCCTCTGTGCTAAGTCACTTAGTTTGTGCCCGACTGTGTGACCCCTTGGCCTGTAGCCCACCAGGCTCCTCTGTCCATGGGATTTCCCAGGCAAGCATACTGCAGTGGGTTGCCATGCCCTCCTCTAGGGTATCTTCTGGACCCATGGATGGAACCTGCGTCTTTTAATGCCCCCTGCATTGGCAGGCAGGTTCTTCAGCACTAGCACCACCTGGGAAGCCTCATTAACTCTTTGCCAAGTACTTATTTGAATCTCCACTTCAAGGCTAAGAATCACTAATTCACCAGAGTAAAGAACGAAGGAAATGTAAACCACATTATAATATAAAATATCACAAAATGGTTTATACAAGAATCGCTAGAGGGTTTCCTGGGCGGTCCAGTGGTATTTACGTAAGTGCAAATGATAGCTTTAAGGGTGGTGGGGCACAAGTCTTTAAATTCTCCCGTAAAAAGGAAGCTTAAAAAACTTTTTGGTCCCCAGACATATTACTAATAAAATGTACCTATTTTCTTTGTCTTAAACGAATTGAGGAAGCCAAGAATCGTCCCAATAACTATTCTTCCATGACATTCATCTCTGTATATTAAAAGAAAGAAATAGAATTCTCCTCAGGGAGAACATGCATGTCTGTGAACAACAAAACTCTGTAAAAGTTAAAAGTAAAATAAAGGTTTAAAAAAAAAAAAAAAAAGAATGTCATATAGTTAGAATCATATGGTATATAGCCTACTAATATTGGTTACTTTCACTGAGTAATCACCATTTAAGCTTCCTCTATGTCACTTCATGGCTTGACAACTCATTTCCTTTTAGTGCTGTATAATATTCCATTTCTGGGTGTGTTAGTTTATATACTGTAACCTTTCGGTTGCTTATAAGTTTTGAAAATTTGAAATAAAGCTTCTATATACAAAAAAAAAAAAAAAAGAATTCTCCTCAGGGTATTACAGCCCAGTGAGAGTGAGTGTTGTGAGTCTCTGGAGAGGCTTCTAGATGACACTCCAGTGACGTCCACGGAGCTAGTAGAGAAAAGCACGGATTCTCCCTTCTAGTGAAGCGGACAGTCATCAACTCTTTGCCTCTGTGCTAAGTCACTTAGTTTGTGCCCGACTGTGTGACCCCTTGGCCTGTAGCCCACCAGGCTCCTCTGTCCATGGGATTTCCCAGGCAAGCATACTGCAGTGGGTTGCCATGCCCTCCTCTAGGGTATCTTCTGGACCCATGGATGGAACCTGCGTCTTTTAATGCCCCCTGCATTGGCAGGCAGGTTCTTCAGCACTAGCACCACCTGGGAAGCCTCATTAACTCTTTGCCAAGTACTTATTTGAATCTCCACTTCAAGGCTAAGAATCACTAATTCACCAGAGTAAAGAACGAAGGAAATGTAAACCACATTATAATATAAAATATCACAAAATGGTTTATACAAGAATCGCTAGAGGGTTTCCTGGGCGGTCCAGTGGGTAAGGACACTGCCTTGCAGTGCAAGGGGCGCCAGTTTGATCCCTGGCCTGGGAAGATCCCGTGTGCCACGGAGAGGCCGGACAGATGTGTCCAATTACCGAGCCGGAGCTCTGGAGCGCATGCACCCAGAGCCGGTGCTCTGCGACAACAGAGGCCACCGCGATGGGAGGCCCACACGGGCCAAAGAACAAAGATGGATGAAAATGGATAAATGAAAGACCAGTGGAAGTGGCCAAAAAAAAAAAAAAAAGGCTAGGGTCTTCTCTAGAACTTTGTTTGTTAATTTTATTCTTCTGATGATCACTTCTGGCCAACCCTAGCCTGATTTCTGTATCCTGCAGAGAAAAGTCAAAGAGCACTGAAGAGAAAATCAGTAAAGTTTAAGTCCTGCCAACTAAATCAAAAGGCACCTGTCCAAACATCAATTCGTGTGAAATGGCGAAAGAATATCTAATATACAGGGCCTGTCAACGAACATCTAAATAATAGTGCTTTTCTCAGAAGCTTCGGTACTCAGGTTTACACTTAAAACACACATGTCTAGAAACTCAGAAGAGATGAAGGCTGAGTTAGAGCGGCCACTGACATTTCTCACATTTGCACTCCAGTGCTGACACACTAATAGCACACTCCTCACAAGTGCTGCCTCTGTGTCATCCCAGCAGTGAGGACAGAAAGGGGAGGCGCACCTCCGGCTCTGCAGATTGCCCGTAATTATGAGTTTGCATCAAAAGCAAAGAAAGGTTAAGCCTCCGATCTCATGTAGAAGCCCAACAGAGTCTCAAACGCTCTGAGGATGAAACACATGCTACATTGTGGGAGAGGATTTCTGAAGAGAAAATGATCGAGGACGTTACTGTCATGTCTCTATTACCAGATCCGTATGCGAGCCTCTGCACCAGAAGACTGACCTCCGGGGCAGCTGGTGATGTCTGGGCCCCGGCCCCACCCCCAACACACACACACTCCACTGAGCCGAGCAGACCCTAACGCGTGAGAGAATACGAGCCCCGGGCTGGAGCAGTGGCCCCCTCATGCCAGACCCGGGACCAGCCCACCCAACCGTGAGATGGCACAGACAGTCCACTCGTCTTCCCCTCCGAGCTGTGGAAGTAAAAGGCTCATGGAAATCGCCCTGAGAAGCTCCCCGGGTTGTAGTGCTGAAGCTTAGAGGCATGGGTAGGTTTGGGAAATCGTCACATGCCTTTTCTTTCTCCTCCTCCTCTCCCCCGGCAAAGCCCTGTTCAGATGAAGCGCCAGGGGGTGGTTCTCCTTCCAGTGAGCACCATTCACTATAAGAACCTTCTGGCTCTTTCCCTTTGAAAAACTTACTAAGGTAAATCACGCTGCAGTGATCAAGAGATTTGCCTGCTGATATCTTCCCATAGCCTTCATATGTAGTCTCTTCCATTCCTTTTGGTGTCCTTATTGTTGTCTAGCGGCTAAGTTGTGTCCAATTCTGTGGGACCCCATGGACGGTAGCCCACCAGGCTCCTCTGTTCCTGGGATTTTCCAGGCAAAAATATTGGAGGAGGTTGCCATTTCCTTCTCCAGGGGATGTTCCTGACCCAGGGATAGAACCCACATTTCTCCCGCACACTTAGGTTAGGGGTTTGATAACATAGACTAACACTGAACCACTTAAATGATCACCAAGACCATGAAGGCAAACACATCTGTGACCACCCACCACCACACACGCCGGCTCTCTGCCTGGCCAAGCAGCGGGTTTCATCTTCCAGGGCTGCCTGGACCGTCAGCACCCTGCATCCTTTGCAATGTTGAATGCAGCAGAAGCTCCCTCTCACGTTAAAAGCCTCCGATCTCATGTAGAAGCCCAACAGAGTCTCAAACGCTCTGAGGATGAAACACATGCTACATTGTGGGAGAGGATTTCTGAAGAGAAAATGATCGAGGACGTTACTGTCATGTCTCTATTACCAGATCCGTATGCGAGCCTCTGCACCAGAAGACTGACCTCCGGGGCAGCTGGTGATGTCTGGGCCCCGGCCCCACCCCCAACACACACACACTCCACTGAGCCGAGCAGACCCTAACGCATGAGAGAATACCAGCCCCGGGCTGGAGCAGTGGCCCCCTCATGCCAGACCCGGGACCAGCCCACCCAACCGTGAGATGGCACAGACAGTCCACTCGTCTTCCCCTCCGAGCTGTGGAAGTAAAAGGCTCATGGAAATCGCCCTGAGAAGCTCCCCAGGTTGTAGTGCTGAAGCTTAGAGGCATGGGTAGGTTTGGGAAATCGTCACATGCCTTTTCTTTCTCCTCCTCCTCTGCCCCCGCAAAGCCCTGTTCAGATGAAGCGCCAGGGGGTGGTTCTCCTTCCAGTGAGCACCATTCACTATAAGAACCTTCTGGCTCTTTCCCTTTGAAAAACTTACTAAGGTAAATCACGCTGCAGTGATCAAGAGATTTGCCTGCTGATATCTTCCCATAGCCTTCATATGTAGTCTCTTCCATTCCTTTTGGTGTCCTTATTGTTGTCTAGCGGCTAAGTTGTGTCCAATTCTGTGGGACCCCATGGACGGTAGCCCACCAGGCTCCTCTGTTCCTGGGATTTTCCAGGCAAAAATATTGGAGGAGGTTGCCATTTCCTTCTCCAGGGGATGTTCCTGACCCAGGGATAGAACCCACATTTCTCCCGCACACTTAGGTTAGGGGTTTGATAACATAGACTAACACTGAACCACTTAAATGATCACCAAGACCATGAAGGCAAACACATCTGTGACCACCCACCACCACACACGCCGGCTCTCTGCCTGGCCAAGCAGCGGGTTTCATCTTCCAGGGCTGCCTGGACCGTCAGCACCCTGCATCCTTTGCAATGTTGAATGCAGCAGAAGCTCCCTCTCACGTTTTCAGGGGAGGCTCCCGAACTCCGCTATGGTGGCGCTTCTAGCTCCTTGGCTGTGTGCATTCCTGAACACAACAGCCTCTTTCTCCGCAAGCTACACACATGGGCAGTGAACGGTCTAAGTTGAGGTCTACCATGGGGAGACCACACTGCAAGACAAACTGCCTTTTAGAGAGCCATTTCCAGAAAAGGAACACCACCACCATTCGCTGTTCAATAAGCTCAAAGAACCGAAGTGGGACTGAAACAGACTGGCTGACTGAACCGGATATGTCTCTTCAGCAAGGTTTTTCTTTCCAGAACGTGTATGTCCTGCTCTAGTCTTGGTGAGATGCAAAGGTGCCAGAGGAGTGCCTGCGAAAACTGAAGCCACCTCAACAGTGAGTGGCTACTTCCAGAATGATGACACCTCCCCGCTCCAGCCCTCTGGACCCACGGAACAGTTTCATGAAGACTTCTGTAAATCTACATGGACCACCGGAGTGGCAGACATGTGGATGTTAGAGCAGGAAGTCCTACAAGCTGGAGTTTCTCAAACTAGGGAATCTGTGCAGCTGGTCTTCATGATCTAGGAGAATACTTTTCCTTAAAAACGCATCTGCAGAAAGACAGACATGGACAGTGGACATATGGACATTGTGGGGGAGGAACAGAGCGTGGAGGTGTAAAGGAAGTAGCATGAAGGCCTGTACTGTCATAAGTGAAGAAAATAGCCATAGTCATTGCTCTAGGGGGACCCCATGGACGGTAGCCCACCAGGCTCCTCTGTTCCTGGGATTTTCCAGGCAAAAATATTGGAGGAGGTTGCCATTTCCTTCTCCAGGGGATGTTCCTGACCCAGGGATAGAACCCACATTTCTCCCGCACACTTAGGTTAGGGGTTTGATAACATAGACTAACACTGAACCACTTAAATGATCACCAAGACCATGAAGGCAAACACATCTGTGACCACCCACCACCACACACGCCGGCTCTCTGCCTGGCCAAGCAGCGGGTTTCATCTTCCAGGGCTGCCTGGACCGTCAGCACCCTGCATCCTTTGCAATGTTGAATGCAGCAGAAGCTCCCTCTCACGTTTTCAGGGGAGGCTCCCGAACTCCGCTATGGTGGCGCTTCTAGCTCCTTGGCTGTGTGCATTCCTGAACACAACAGCCTCTTTCTCCGCAAGCTACACACATGGGCAGTGAACGGTCTAAGTTGAGGTCTACCATGGGGAGACCACACTGCAAGACAAACTGCCTTTTAGAGAGCCATTTCCAGAAAAGGAACACCACCACCATTCGCTGTTCAATAAGCTCAAAGAACCGAAGTGGGACTGAAACAGACTGGCTGACTGAACCGGATATGTCTCTTCAGCAAGGTTTTTCTTTCCAGAACGTGTATGTCCTGCTCTAGTCTTGGTGAGATGCAAAGGTGCCAGAGGAGTGCCTGCGAAAACTGAAGCCACCTCAACAGTGAGTGGCTACTTCCAGAATGATGACACCTCCCCGCTCCAGCCCTCTGGACCCACGGAACAGTTTCATGAAGACTTCTGTAAATCTACATGGACCACCGGAGTGGCAGACATGTGGATGTTAGAGCAGGAAGTCCTACAAGCTGGAGTTTCTCAAACTAGGGAATCTGTGCAGCTGGTCTTCATGATCTAGGAGAATACTTTTCCTTAAAAACGCATCTGCAGAAAGACAGACATGGACAGTGGACATATGGACATTGTGGGGAAGGAACAGAGTGTGGGAGGTGTAAAGGAAGTAGCATGAAGGCCTGTACTGTCATAAGTGAAGAAAATAGCCATAGTCATTGCTCTGTGAGAAAAGGGGACCCTTCAGGGGTGCTGTGTGATGGTCGGAAGGGGTGGGAAGGGGGGGATATACATATGACTAATCTGGGAACATGCATATCTGTAAACAACAAAACTCTGTAAAAGTTAAAAGTAAAATAAAGCTTTGTTTAAAAAAAAAAAAAATGTCTGTACTCGACTGACATTTGAGGAATCCCAGGCTGCACCCAGCTACCAGCAGAAGGTCTGAAGTTTCACAGTTGTAAATGTGTTTAGCTGTTTCTGCCTTGTTATCTGTCTTAGAAAAGTAGGACTCTGTTACAGCATGCCTCCCCAGCATGCAATTTGCAATATACTGTTAGCCAGACAAATGCCCTGGAACATCACAGGGAGACACAGAAAAGACCTCTGAAGTAGTTTTGATTCCTCTGAGTGAGCTTCCCAAAGGGATCTACAGTGAAGGGCTCAGAAGGAAAGGGTTGCAGAAGAGCCCATGGCGAGGGCACTGCCTTCTACCCCAGTGAGGCCAGGACAGGAGCATCATTAGCCTCACTTTCTAACCACGATGCAAATATAGTTACTGTACTGGAAGGGGACTCAGTCCTGTGGTAAAAGAGTAGATTTGGCAGCCAGATGGCCTGAGTTCAAATCCCAGGGCCACCATTTACTACCACTATGATGCCTGGGATGATACTTAGGTGCTGGGCCTCAGTATAGTCATCTGTAAAATGGCAATAATATTTATTCTGTGAAGTTATCATGATACTTCAACAAGATAAGCACCTAAAGCTCCGTGCTTGGCACATAATGAACACTAAGAAACGCTTGCTTTTATTGGCACACAGGTTTCTAGCTTATAAACCATTCCCATTGCCTTCCATTTCTTCCATATAACCAAGCTGTGAGATAAGAAGGAAGAACTGTACCCATTAGAACAGATGAGGACACTGAACAGCTTGAGTGAGTTGTCCACAGGCATATAAGCAGTGAGGGGAAAAGCAAGGACATCAACCAGGTTTTCTGCCTCAAGATCCTGTGTTAATTCTACTACCCACAATGGCTCTGGGATCCTCTAAGTGAAAGGAATAATTTTCAAGGACTATTCTGACATCTATTCTTAGATGTCAACACATGTTCATACGTGGTGGGAGCAAACCACTTAAAAGTTAGGGCTTCCCAGAGAAGCAGCAGAAGCAGGAGCAAAGACAGAACTTACACAGAGAAATGAAAACCTTCAGCACAGTGAGATTTTTAATTTGAAATGAGAAACAGCCTGGAGGCAGATGGTTGCCCAGGGCAACCTCAGGTGTGAGCAGCAACTTCCGCGTGGTAACCCAGGGGCCTCGAGGGCCGCCTAGCGCATTTTTTCATGGGGCTCTCATCCAGGGTTTCAGCAGGGACCCAGGTGAGCTGTCTTAGAAAAGTAGGACTCTGTTACAGCATGCCTCCCCAGCATGCAATTTGCAATATACTGTTAGCCAGACAAATGCCCTGGAACATCACAGGGAGACACAGAAAAGACCTCTGAAGTAGTTTTGATTCCTCTGAGTGAGCTTCCCAAAGGGATCTACAGTGAAGGGCTCAGAAGGAAAGGGTTGCAGAAGAGCCCATGGCGAGGGCACTGCCTTCTACCCCAGTGAGGCCAGGACAGGAGCATCATTAGCCTCACTTTCTAACCACGATGCAAATATAGTTACTGTACTGGAAGGGGACTCAGTCCTGTGGTAAAAGAGTAGATTTGGCAGCCAGATGGCCTGAGTTCAAATCCCAGGGCCACCATTTACTACCACTATGATGCCTGGGATGATACTTAGGTGCTGGGCCTCAGTATAGTCATCTGTAAAATGGCAATAATATTTATTCTGTGAAGTTATCATGATACTTCAACAAGATAAGCACCTAAAGCTCCGTGCTTGGCACATAATGAACACTAAGAAACGCTTGCTTTTATTGGCACACAGGTTTCTAGCTTATAAACCATTCCCATTGCCTTCCATTTCTTCCATATAACCAAGCTGTGAGATAAGAAGGAAGAACTGTACCCATTAGAACAGATGAGGACACTGAACAGCTTGAGTGAGTTGTCCACAGGCATATAAGCAGTGAGGGGAAAAGCAAGGACATCAACCAGGTTTTCTGCCTCAAGATCCTGTGTTAATTCTACTACCCACAATGGCTCTGGGATCCTCTAAGTGAAAGGAATAATTTTCAAGGACTATTCTGACATCTATTCTTAGATGTCAACACATGTTCATACGTGGTGGGAGCAAACCACTTAAAAGTTAGGGCTTCCGAGAGAAGCAGCAGAAGCAGGAGCAAAGACAGAACTTACACAGAGAAATGAAAACCTTCAGCACAGTGAGATTTTTAATTTGAAATGAGAAACAGCCTGGAGGCAGATGGTTGCCCAGGGCAACCTCAGGTGTGAGCAGCAACTTCCGCGTGGTAACCCAGGGGCCTTCGAGGGCCGCCTAGCGCATGTCTGGGTTTGTCATGGGGCTCTCATCCAGGGTGGAGGGAGCACAGCGCGGGGCTCAGCAGGGGACCCATGGTGGGAGAGCGGAGGAGACCCGTCCTGGCCAGAGCGTCGAGGCGCTAGACGCTGCTGGGGAGCGACTTTAAGAAAGGCAGCGGCCCACATTTCCCATGTAAAGTAAACCTGCCAGATGACAGGATGTTCATTGGTTAAAGCCCCGAGATTCTCTTTATGGTGTTTCCTAAATTACTGCTTTGGATTCCAGAAATTTTATACTGGAACCAGGCATTGCAGCAAGCTCCCTGGAAATAGATCTCGAGTAGTCTGTTTAGGACGACAGCTTGGACCCCGAGGCAGTCCCAGAAAGCTGGCCCTGGCCTGGACAGGCATATTTCCAGTGTTCCTGGAATACAAGTGGGCCTGTGGTTTTATTCATTTTAAGGCCAACCTGACAGGCGGAGGTGGGGAAGGGCGCATGTAAGGGCTGGCGCAGCAGGTGGTGGAGGGAGGTCTCTCTACCTGCATTTTAATACTGAAGGCATGTGCTTTTCCCCCTGCACTCCCAGGCCCCGTGCTCAACCCCTGCGCCCCACCCACTCACCCACACAATCTTACCCTTTCATGTCCCTTCCCTCCACATTAGGACTGGTTAAGGTGGTTATGAGGTATTTAACAGTTGCATTAAATACCTTCTGAAATAGTTTAATGCGGGGGTGGTGGGGTGGGAAGGGCTGTGAATTAGGGAACTAAGATCCCACGTGGCATGCAGTACAGCCAAACAGAAAAAAAGAAAAAAAAAAGTCCTCCACCAAAGACTGCGGCACTCTTGTCAGGTCAGGTTCCTGGTCTTGGAAGCTTACTATAGCTTTGTAATTTGATAACATTAAAGCAAGCAGGGTCAAAAGCAAGCAAGGTCAAGGCTGTCTCTACCATTTCTTCAAGACTTTTCTTTGTCTCAAATTATTTCAAAATAAAAAGTTGAAACAACAACAAGAAAACAAAGTCACAGCCTTCCCCACTGTAGGAGGCCATTTCGTCATTGTTACCTGCTCCCTTCTGCTCCAGGGGACAGGAAGTCTTAGTCTTAGTGGAATGGGTGCCCAGCACCATGGCTGGCACACTCAGGAAATGCTTTTGTTGGTTTACTCATTTACTCATTAGATGACAATGTACTCTGTTAAGTTCCTTTACTGGGTTACTGAATGCTTTTCTGATGACAGAATGGCAGACCATCTTTTTTCAAGCTGGCCTAAGTCAACATGGGACTCCTAAGCTGGCCTTCCCAGGTTGTAGCCACAGGACACAGAAGCTCTGATTTTATTTCCCTAATCAGATCCAACACTATTATTAATTTCACACCTGGAAGCAATCACTCAGGAAACAGGAAATGCACATTTGTTCCTGTAGAGGCATTTTTAGACACTGCCTTATAAAGGGTGGATTTATGGAAAACCTATTTTCTAAATGTCAAGGCTTTCAACTCCAGCAGAGAGTTGTGATCTCCTAAAAGGCAGCTGTGTACAACATCAATCTCTTAGTCACTTGGAATATCCTGTCTGCCCTCTGGTCTTTGGTTTTCCATTGCCCAGCTCCTGGTGCATACAATTTTTAAGTCCCGTAACTTCTGTGTCCTCAGTTCCCTCACTTAGTAAGAGGGAGATGACGACACCATGAAGCAGGGGCAGAGGAAACATTGTATAAGTAACTGCAACGCAGGCACATATATACCGCACTTAATAAACGCTCCTGTCCTTGTTTCTTTCAGTTTCCAGTGGACCACAGAGCCTCTTTAACCCATTAACGACAGGTACTGGAGGATTCACACTAAACAATGCTTATATAACCTCAAGGCTACAAACCAGATGTTCAACCTACCCGGTACTATTTCAAGATCTATTTTATTTTAAAGAGACAAGTACACCACAGATGAGTAATCATGATGAGGACCCTATGCTTGGTCAGACATTCCTCTTTTTAGCATCAGAGAAAAAGAATATTGTAAGTGCAGTTTATACTTACTACAAAAGAGGAGTTTGTTGGCTATAAACATGGGATTAGTAATAGCAGGTCGTGGTAAGGCCATGCCTCATTCCACCCATCTCTGCCTCCACATGAAGTCTTAGTCTTAGTGGAATGGGTGCCCAGCACCATGGCTGGCACACTCAGGAAATGCTTTTGTTGGTTTACTCATTTACTCATTAGATGACAATGTACTCTGTTAAGTTCCTTTACTGGGTTACTGAATGCTTTTCTGATGACAGAATGGCAGACCATCTTTTTTCAAGCTGGCCTAAGTCAACATGGGACTCCTAAGCTGGCCTTCCCAGGTTGTAGCCACAGGACACAGAAGCTCTGATTTTATTTCCCTAATCAGATCCAACACTATTATTAATTTCACACCTGGAAGCAATCACTCAGGAAACAGGAAATGCACATTTGTTCCTGTAGAGGCATTTTTAGACACTGCCTTATAAAGGGTGGATTTATGGAAAACCTATTTTCTAAATGTCAAGGCTTTCAACTCCAGCAGAGAGTTGTGATCTCCTAAAAGGCAGCTGTGTACAACATCAATCTCTTAGTCACTTGGAATATCCTGTCTGCCCTCTGGTCTTTGGTTTTCCATTGCCCAGCTCCTGGTGCATACAATTTTTAAGTCCCGTAACTTCTGTGTCCTCAGTTCCCTCACTTAGTAAGAGGGAGATGACGACACCATGAAGCAGGGGCAGAGGAAACATTGTATAAGTAACTGCAACGCAGGCACATATATACCGCACTTAATAAACGCTCCTGTCCTTGTTTCTTTCAGTTTCCAGTGGACCACAGAGCCTCTTTAACCCATTAACGACAGGTACTGGAGGATTCACACTAAACAATGCTTATATAACCTCAAGGCTACAAACCAGATGTTCAACCTACCCGGTACTATTTCAAGATCTATTTTATTTTAAAGAGACAAGTACACCACAGATGAGTAATCATGATGAGGACCCTATGCTTGGTCAGACATTCCTCTTTTTAGCATCAGAGAAAAAGAATATTGTAAGTGCAGTTTATACTTACTACAAAAGAGGAGTTTGTTGGCTATAAACATGGGATTAGTAATAGCAGGTCGTGGTAAGGCCATGCCTCATTCCACCCATCTCTGCCTCCACATGATCAATATGAATTTATTTATTTTTGCTGTTACATAACCATGGAAGACACTCAAAATCCAACGGACTCACCACCAAAGAGCAACCAAGTCCTGTTCTGTAGGACACCCACGAAATGTCACACAGCTTCAGAAAAACAGCTCCTTTCCTTCCAGGAGTCAACAAATTAACAGTCCTCAACTTCTCACTGCCTAGGCAAAACTTATTTCCATTTGATTACATTCATTTGTTACAGATGCTTACATTTGATTTCTCAAGAGAATAGGAATAAAAGACTTCAGAAAATGCTTCGACATATATTTTCTGAATCCCTGTCTTGAACAAATCCCAGACTTCCTCCTTCATAGCCAAACACTTCATTAATTTTGCTTTTTTCTTCTTAAGAAATGTGTAATAAATCCCAGCCATCAGGACTGTCTAATACCTAGCCAAACACTTTCACAAAATGCCTTCAGGTTAGTCCACTTGCCTGAACAAACAGCAGCTCCACCTGCCTGCCTTTAGACACCCCGGAACTGTCCTTCACCTCCAAGCATCCTGACCTGCTACTCCTAATAAAGTTGTCCTGACTTAACAGAAACCTATCACCCAGACAGAAGTTGCTGTTCAGTCATGTCTGACTCTTTGCAACCCATGGACTGCAGCACACTAGGCTGCCCTGTTCTTCATCTCCTGGAGCTGGCTCAAACTCACGTCCATTGAGCTGATGATGCCATTCAACCATCTCTTCCTCTGTCGTCCCCTTCTCCTCCAGCCTTCAGTCTTTCCCAGCAACAGGGTCTTTTCCAGTGAGTAGGCTCTTTGTAACAGGTGGCCAAACTATTGGAGTTTCAGCATCAGTCTTTCCAAAGAATGTTCAGGATTGATTTCCTTTAGGATTGACTGGTTTGATCTACTAGCAGTCCAAGGGACTCTCAAGAGCTTTCAAAGAGCCTCTCGATGAAGGTGAAAGAGGAGAGTGAAAAATCTGGCTTGAAGTGCAGTTTATACTTACTACAAAAGAGGAGTTTGTTGGCTATAAACATGGGATTAGTAATAGCAGGTCGTGGTAAGGCCATGCCTCATTCCACCCATCTCTGCCTCCACATGATCAATATGAATTTATTTATTTTTGCTGTTACATAACCATGGAAGACACTCAAAATCCAACGGACTCACCACCAAAGAGCAACCAAGTCCTGTTCTGTAGGACACCCACGAAATGTCACACAGCTTCAGAAAAACAGCTCCTTTCCTTCCAGGAGTCAACAAATTAACAGTCCTCAACTTCTCACTGCCTAGGCAAAACTTATTTCCATTTGATTACATTCATTTGTTACAGATGCTTACATTTGATTTCTCAAGAGAATAGGAATAAAAGACTTCAGAAAATGCTTCGACATATATTTTCTGAATCCCTGTCTTGAACAAATCCCAGACTTCCTCCTTCATAGCCAAACACTTCATTAATTTTGCTTTTTTCTTCTTAAGAAATGTGTAATAAATCCCAGCCATCAGGACTGTCTAATACCTAGCCAAACACTTTCACAAAATGCCTTCAGGTTAGTCCACTTGCCTGAACAAACAGCAGCTCCACCTGCCTGCCTTTAGACACCCCGGAACTGTCCTTCACCTCCAAGCATCCTGACCTGCTACTCCTAATAAAGTTGTCCTGACTTAACAGAAACCTATCACCCAGACAGAAGTTGCTGTTCAGTCATGTCTGACTCTTTGCAACCCATGGACTGCAGCACACTAGGCTGCCCTGTTCTTCATCTCCTGGAGCTGGCTCAAACTCACGTCCATTGAGCTGATGATGCCATTCAACCATCTCTTCCTCTGTCGTCCCCTTCTCCTCCAGCCTTCAGTCTTTCCCAGCAACAGGGTCTTTTCCAGTGAGTAGGCTCTTTGTAACAGGTGGCCAAACTATTGGAGTTTCAGCATCAGTCTTTCCAAAGAATGTTCAGGATTGATTTCCTTTAGGATTGACTGGTTTGATCTACTAGCAGTCCAAGGGACTCTCAAGAGCTTTCAAAGAGCCTCTCGATGAAGGTGAAAGAGGAGAGTGAAAAATCTGGCTTGAAGCTCAACATTGAAAAAAAGATAAGATTATGGCCTTAGTTGTCAGTTTTCTGGCCTTTGAGTCAAATCATGCAGTCCTAATGAGCATTCATACATGTTCCCATTGAAAATACCAGAAATTGATTTGCTAGATCACTGAACCCTGTACGGATGTCTAATAAATATTGGGAAAGGTCATCAAGAAATAATCTCCTCTCCAGTCTACCTGCCTAACAGGAAAACACAGAAGCAAATTGCCTTCATTTCTTGTTAACCCAGAGCAATGGGGACCAACAACCGTTCTTGTGGTTCAGATCCCCATTCCTTTCACATTCCTTTCCCAAGCTTACAGATGCCTGGGCCTCACATGTTAATTAGGACCCATCGACCTCCTGGTGGCTCACAGAGGTCCTGAAAAGCAGCGCTCTGTCTGTAGTTTCTGGTGAGAGTAGTAACTGTCTTGAGAGAACGTGTTTACTCCTAATTTAGAGCAGTGTGGCTTTCGTGATGTTGGCAGGAGTGTGGTAAACAGTCTGTTCTGACACACTGCAGCTGCTGGCAGCCTCCTTCCAGGATCCTCACTGGATCTGAAGACTAAGAAGCGAATCCATTAATGTCTCCCAGGCGGGGGCCTTCGCTGGTTCAGTGGCATCAAGGCCTGAGATGCAGAACAGACTGCAGAACAGCCTCGGTTTGGGGTTACCTGGAAAATAAGTCCACGTCTTTCCTGTGGATGGTGATGTCTCCCTTTACATTGCGTCTGTGGAACTTCATCTTTCAATCAATCTTGCCTATAAAAAGTCTCTCATAGTCTGTCTCTCCTTTTCTGTCTCACAGTCAGGGCTTATGTTCTGCTAGGTTATACCACGAAAGCCACATCAGCCTCATGACGGACTTCTTAGAGTTCCGTTCTTGCCTCTCTAGTCTATCCTGTACATTGAATTCTCCTTAACTCCTCTGCCTGGATTTTTTTTTTTTAATTTATTTTTATTATTTATTTTGGTGGGGGGTGGGGTGGGGAGGGAGGTGGGCAGGCGGGCCACTTCTATTGGTCTTTCATTTGTCCATTTTCATCCATCTTTGTTCCTTGGCCTGTGTGGCCTCTGTTCCATCGCGGTGGCCTCTGTCGTCGCAGAGCACTGGCTCTGGGCGCATGCGCTCCAGAGCTCCGGCTCGGTGATTGGACACATCGGTCCAGCCGTTCTGTGGCATGTGGGATCTTCCCAGGTCAGGGATCGAACCGGCGCCCCTTGCACTGCAAGGCAGTGTCCTTACCCACTGGACCACCAGGGATGGCCCTCTGCCTGGATTTTAAAATGTTCTATAGTCTAGTCCTCTCTCTAATCAGCACAGCTTTAGCATCCATTAGTAATCACCATAGTAGTGATAATGAGCACCCAATTGAGTGCTTTGTTGTGCTGAGCATTTTACGGAGTATTACATGCCATCCTGCGAACAACCACACTGAGGTAGGCATTACCATCCTTGACAAATAGCTACAGGTGAGTACTCACCTCCTGGGATAGGTCGCTGACTTTAAAGGCAGGTCTGTAAATACTACCTTAAATGGCAAAGGATATGATTTACGTAGGGCACTTGAGATGGGAGACTGTGTTGGATCACCTAACTTGGCACTCAGGGCCCCCGTGAAAGGCAGGAAGAATGAGATCTGCCAGGCAATACAGAGAAGAGGGGTTTCCCAGGTGGCCCTAGTGGTGAAGAACCTGCTTGCCTATGCGGAGACAGGGCGTAAGAGATGAGGGATCCATCTCTGGGTGGGGAAGATTCTCTGGAGAAGGGCATGGCAACCCACTCCAGTATCTTTGTCTGGGGAATTCCATGGACAGAGGAGCCTGGTGGGTTAGAGGCCATGGGGTCGCAAAGAGTTGGACACGGCTGAAGGGACTTAGCCTGCATGCATGCATAGAGAGGAGGAGATAGTGTGAAGACAACAGAAGGAGGGTCGAAGATGCTGGCCTTGATGTTTGGAATGATGTAGCCACAAGCCAAAGCATGCTGGAGGCACCAGTGCCTGAAAAGAGCCAGGAACAACTCTCTCCTAACACCTCTGAATTTATTTTTATTATTTATTTTGGTGGGGGTGGGGTGGGAGGGAGGTGGGCAGGCGGGCCACTTCTATTGGTCTTTCATTTGTCCATTTTCATCCATCTTTGTTCCTTGGCCTGTGTGGCCTCTGTTCCATCGTGGTGGCCTCTGTCGTCGCAGAGCACTGGCTCTGGGCGCATGCGCTCCAGAGCTCCGGCTCGGTGATTGGACACATCGGTCCAGCCGTTCTGTGGCATGTGGGATCTTCCCAGGCCAGGGATCGAACCGGCGCCCCTTGCACTGCAAGGCAGTGTCCTTACCCACTGGACCACCAGGGATGGCCCTCTGCCTGGATTTTAAAATGTTCTATAGTCTAGTCCTCTCTCTAATCAGCACAGCTTTAGCATCCATTAGTAATCACCATAGTAGTGATAATGAGCACCCAATTGAGTGCTTTGTTGTGCTGAGCATTTTACGGAGTATTACATGCCATCCTGCGAACAACCACACTGAGGTAGGCATTACCATCCTTGACAAATAGCTACAGGTGAGTACTCACCTCCTGGGATAGGTCGCTGACTTTAAAGGCAGGTCTGTAAATACTACCTTAAATGGCAAAGGATATGATTTACGTAGGGCACTTGAGATGGGAGACTGTGTTGGATCACCTAACTTGGCACTCAGGGCCCCCGTGAAAGGCAGGAAGAATGAGATCTGCCAGGCAATACAGAGAAGAGGGGTTTCCCAGGTGGCCCTAGTGGTGAAGAACCTGCTTGCCTATGCGGGAGACAGACGTAAGAGATGAGGGATCCATCTCTGGGTGGGGAAGATTCTCTGGAGAAGGGCATGGCAACCCACTCCAGTATCTTTGTCTGGGGAATTCCATGGACAGAGGAGCCTGGTGGGTTAGAGGCCATGGGGTCGCAAAGAGTTGGACACGGCTGAAGGGACTTAGCCTGCATGCATGCATAGAGAGGAGGAGATAGTGTGAAGACAACAGAAGGAGGGTCGAAGATGCTGGCCTTGATGTTTGGAATGATGTAGCCACAAGCCAAAGCATGCTGGAGGCACCAGTGCCTGAAAAGAGCCAGGAACAACTCTCTCCTAACACCTCTGGAGGGTATGTGCCCTGCTGACACCTTGATTTCAGACTTCCGGCCTTCAGAACTGAGACAGTACTGTCCTTCTTAACCGTCAGGTTGTGCTAATGTGTTACAGCAGCTCCAGGAAGCCGAACACGGCACCTCTCAGCCGGTTCATATCAGCCTCACGACGGACCCCTTGGAGTCCACTTTTTGTCTCTCTAGTCCAGCCTGCACACTTGGTTTTCCTAAACTCCTCTGCAGGGTTCAAATCTTTCTACAGTCTTGTCGTCTCTAATTAGTGCAGCATTAGTTTCTGTTAGTAATAATCATAGGAATGGTAACGGTCACTCAACTGATGCTTTGTTGTGCTGAGCACTTTACAGAGAGTTTCCCGTTTCACTCTGCAACAGTCACTCTATTATCCTCATTTTCCAGATGAAGAGATCAAGGCCTGTGTGAGCCAAACGTTCCTGCTCTCAGCCACAGGCTCTAGAGCTCCAGGGGTGCCCCTGCTAGGACACTAGCAGGATGATTGGAGAGCCTTGTTCTCATCAGCTTGTGTAAAACTCACCCTCCACTCAGAGTCCACATGCACCCCTTTCTCCCCAAACCTCTCTTGAATACCCCTCTGTCACCTGCCTCTGAATTCTCTGTAAATTGTAGGCAGAATCTGTTTCACAAATGATTGAAATTAGATTCTGCTTTGTAGTTTTGAAAATTCGAAATGTTCTTGGGAAAGAATATACTACGTAGAGGAAGATTCACACACACACACACACACACATACCCAAAGTGCCCTACTCAATGATTCCTGATTCTGAGGATGCACTGATTCTTCTTACTGAGATTTCTCCCTGGTCTTAAATACAATTAACTCACATTTGTGGGTAAGGGGTCCAGTTAGCAGCTCCCTGGGCTGTGTAGGTACCCTGACCACACTATCTAGAATATTGGTTCCTACGGAGCCTCTACGAGGGTGCTCCGTCCGCCTTGGAGCAGCGCTGTGTGTCTAATGGAAACATACTCTGAGCAGCAAATACAAGCCACTCATGTCATTTAAAATTTTTCTAAAGGGACTATTTTTTAAAAAGTAAAAAGAAACAAGTAGAATTTTATTTAACCCAAAACCGTGTTTTTGCTAAACTCCATATATCTAAAATATTCAATATAATCATCTCAACATGTAAGCAATATAAAAATGATTGAGATATATTTTTTGTTAGTTTGTACTCTCTTCAAAATATGGAATGTGATTCATACTCACACCATAGGGAAACTTGGACTAACTGAATTTCAGGTATTCAATAGCTGATATCAGATACTGTAGGTCTAGGTCTAGAATTATAACTTTTTCTACAAGGTCACATTTCCAAGTTCTGTGATACTGGGAAAGACTGAAGGCAGGACAAGAAGAGGGCAGCAGAAGATGAGATGATTGGATGGCATCACTGCCTTCATGGACGTGAGTTTAAGCAAACTCCTAGAGATGGTGAAGGACAGCGTAGCTTGACATGCTGCAGTCCATGGGGTTGCAAACAGTCAGACATGATTGGAAAATACAGAAAATTACAGAGAAGAGAATAAATGTCCCCGGAGTTTCAACATTCCAGGATTTTTTTTTCCTAAGCATAACTAAAAATATACAGATTTTAAAAATTAAAAGCATTCTGTTAATACCATTTCATAATGTTTTGGTTCAGAAACCTAGACATCTCCTGAAGTTCTCAGGTAGTACCATGTCTGTTGGTTTCCTAAGTAGATTTTGAACCCAGAATGCAAAGGTCATATTTCAGACCATTTCTACATACATCAAAGAAGATGACTGAGCACACAAAACTCAATCATCAATAAACAGCTGAATTGACAGAAAAAATGTTAGTTAATCAATAAATCTTTAGTGAGTTGGAAGTGGCTTCTCTGACCTCTTGGTTAACAATAAACTGGATCTGAGAGTTGGACAAAACCCAGCTGAACACCTTGCGTTAGTCTGGAATCCCCCTCGGAAACCGGAGACAAGCTCCTATTACTTGCTGGTGGCTACACATGGGGTGATGCGTTAAAGCTCCCTCAGCCTCATTTTTTCCAGTGGCGTACATGAGAAACATGCGCTCACTGACCTTGCTCATTCTCTCAACTCTCCCGGGGTCCTGTGAGGCCCAAATGAGATCATGCTCGAATGACATCACCACACAATATCACTCCACAAAATAAGGTGATGTGTTGTCATTCCTCTTTCTAACTTGGCTACCCTTTGAGAACTGGGCTCAGAATATGCTGGAAATGTGTTCCTGGCCATTGACAGACTCCACTTCTTGGTAATGCTACCCAAGATTGTAGACTTCAAATGACTAGAACTGCATGTGTACTTGCTTCAATTACTTTTTAATAATATGTAGCTTCTCCTATCATTTTAACCATATTTCCACATGATTTAAAAATGTTTGGGGCTTCCCTGGTGGTCCAGTGGGTAAGGACATCGCCTTGCAGTGCAAGGGGTGCCGGTTTGATCCCTGGCCTGGGAAGATCCCACGTGCTGTGGAGCGGCTGGACCGATGTGTCCAATTACCGAGCCAGAGCTCTGGAGCGTGTGCGCCCAGAGCCGGTGCTCTGCGACAACAGAGGCCACCGCAATGGGAGGTTCACACGGGCCAAGGAACAAAGATGGATGAAAATGGATAAATGAAAGACCAATGGAAGTGGCCCACCTGCCCCTCTCCCTCCCCAGCCCGCCCCCGCCAAAATAAATAAATAAATAAATATCAAAAAAAAAATTGTTTAACAACCAGTGCTCGTTGCTAGTCCTTTGGTGTGCATGCTAAGTCGTTTCTGTCATGTCTGACTCTGTGGACTGAAGCCCACCAGGCTCCTTGGTCTATGGGATTCTCCACGCAACAACACTGGAGTGGCTTGCCACTTCCTTCTCCAGGGGATCTTCCACCCAGGGATTTGCACGTTCTTTAGGGTCTAAGCCCTTAGCCCCTTATCTTTTTTTTTTAATGAATTTTTATTGGAATATAGTTGCTTTACAATGTTGTGCTTCTATGGCAGTGCAAGACTTCCATTCAATTGACAGAAAAAATGTTAGTTAATCAATAAATCTTTAGTGAGTTGGAAGTGGCTTCTCTGACCTCTTGGTTAACAATAAACTGGATCTGAGAGTTGGACAAAACCCAGCTGAACACCTTGCGTTAGTCTGGAATCCCCCTCGGAAACCGGAGACAAGCTCCTATTACTTGCTGGTGGCTACACATGGGGTGATGCGTTAAAGCTCCCTCAGCCTCATTTTTTCCAGTGGCGTACATGAGAAACATGCGCTCACTGACCTTGCTCATTCTCTCAACTCTCCCGGGGTCCTGTGAGGCCCAAATGAGATCATGCTCGAATGACATCACCACACAATATCACTCCACAAAATAAGGTGATGTGTTGTCATTCCTCTTTCTAACTTGGCTACCCTTTGAGAACTGGGCTCAGAATATGCTGGAAATGTGTTCCTGGCCATTGACAGACTCCACTTCTTGGTAATGCTACCCAAGATTGTAGACTTCAAATGACTAGAACTGCATGTGTACTTGCTTCAATTACTTTTTAATAATATGTAGCTTCTCCTATCATTTTAACCATATTTCCACATGATTTAAAAATGTTTGGGGCTTCCCTGGTGGTCCAGTGGGTAAGGACATCGCCTTGCAGTGCAAGGGGTGCCGGTTTGATCCCTGGCCTGGGAAGATCCCACGTGCTGTGGAGCGGCTGGACCGATGTGTCCAATTACCGAGCCAGAGCTCTGGAGCGTGTGCGCCCAGAGCCGGTGCTCTGCGACAACAGAGGCCACCGCAATGGGAGGTTCACACGGGCCAAGGAACAAAGATGGATGAAAATGGATAAATGAAAGACCAATGGAAGTGGCCCACCTGCCCCTCTCCCTCCCCAGCCCGCCCCCGCCAAAATAAATAAATAAATAAATATCAAAAAAAAAATTGTTTAACAACCAGTGCTCGTTGCTAGTCCTTTGGTGTGCATGCTAAGTCGTTTCTGTCATGTCTGACTCTGTGGACTGAAGCCCACCAGGCTCCTTGGTCTATGGGATTCTCCACGCAACAACACTGGAGTGGCTTGCCACTTCCTTCTCCAGGGGATCTTCCCGACCCAGGGATTGACGACAGGTCTCCTGCATGGCAGGCAGATTCTTTAGGGTCTAAGCCCTTAGCCCCCTTATCTTTTTTTTTTTTTTTAATGAATTTTTATTGGAATATAGTTGCTTTACAATGTTGTGCTTCTACTGTACAGCAAAATGAATCAGCCATACACAGACATATATCCCCTCCTGTTTGGACTTCCTTCCCATTCATGTTACCATAGTGCATTAAGTAGAGTCCTGGTGCTGTACAGTATGTTCTTGTCATTTATCTATTTTATACATAGCCCTTAGGCCTTTTAAATCATGACTTTCTTATTCAAATTTAAAATGATTTTTATTTTCGTGAATAGCTCAAGTAAGGGCTTCCCTGGTGGTCCAGTGGGTAAGGACACCGCCTTGCAGTGCAAGGGGCGCCGGTTGGATCCCTGGCCTGGGAAGATCTCACGTGCTGCAGAGCGGCTGGACCGATGTGTCCAATTACCAAGCCAGAGCTCTGGAGCGCATGCGCCCAGAGCCGGTGCTCTGTGACAACAGAGGCCACTGCGATGGGAGGCCCACACGGGCCAAAGAACAAAGATGGATGAAACTAGACAAACGAAAGACCAATGGAAGTGGTCCGCCCAGTCCCCTCCCTCCCCACCCCCTCCAAAAAAAAAAAAAAAAAAAGCTCAAGTAATTGTTCTAGAAAATACGGTGTGCTAGATCTTCTAACTTGCTAATGTCTGAAATACCTGAAGCATACATGTCTTTTTATATTGGAGTTGACAGATAAAATAGAGGACACCCAATTACATTTGAATTTCAGATAAACAATAAACATGTTTTTAATATAAATGTGCCCCAAATATTGTACAGAACATATACTAAAAATGTATTGCTTTTCTGAAATTCAAATTTGAGTGGCCTATGCTTTAACTTGTTAAATCTGGTAACCCTACTTTTTTTTGACTCAGTATAGAATTCTTGGGTTATAGATTTTTCCTGTCAAAATGCTATGAAAAATGCACTATGATCTTCTTTTACTATGGAGTCGTTTCTGTCATGTCTGACTCTGTGGACTGAAGCCCACCAGGCTCCTTGGTCTATGGGATTCTCCACGCAACAACACTGGAGTGGCTTGCCACTTCCTTCTCCAGGGGATCTTCCCGACCCAGGGATTGACGACAGGTCTCCTGCATGGCAGGCAGATTCTTTAGGGTCTAAGCCCTTAGCCCCCTTATCTTTTTTTTTTTTTTTAATGAATTTTTATTGGAATATAGTTGCTTTACAATGTTGTGCTTCTACTGTACAGCAAAATGAATCAGCCATACACAGACATATATCCCCTCCTGTTTGGACTTCCTTCCCATTCATGTTACCATAGTGCATTAAGTAGAGTCCTGGTGCTGTACAGTATGTTCTTGTCATTTATCTATTTTATACATAGCCCTTAGGCCTTTTAAATCATGACTTTCTTATTCAAATTTAAAATGATTTTTATTTTCGTGAATAGCTCAAGTAAGGGCTTCCCTGGTGGTCCAGTGGGTAAGGACACCGCCTTGCAGTGCAAGGGGCGCCGGTTGGATCCCTGGCCTGGGAAGATCCCAGGTGCCGCAGAGCGGCTGGACCGATGTGTCCAATTACCAAGCCAGAGCTCTGGAGCGCATGCGCCCAGAGCCGGTGCTCTGTGACAACAGAGGCCACTGCGATGGGAGGCCCACACGGGCCAAAGAACAAAGATGGATGAAACTAGACAAACGAAAGACCAATGGAAGTGGTCCGCCCAGTCCCCTCCCTCCCCACCCCTTCCAAAAAAAAAAAAAAAAAAAAGCTCAAGTAATTGTTCTAGAAAATACGGTGTGCTAGATCTTCTAACTTGCTAATGTCTGAAATACCTGAAGCATACATGTCTTTTTATATTGGAGTTGACAGATAAAATAGAGGACACCCAATTACATTTGAATTTCAGATAAACAATAAACATGTTTTTAATATAAATGTGCCCCAAATATTGTACAGAACATATACTAAAAATGTATTGCTTTTCTGAAATTCAAATTTGAGTGGCCTATGCTTTAACTTGTTAAATCTGGTAACCCTACTTTTTTTTGACTCAGTATAGAATTCTTGGGTTATAGATTTTTCCTGTCAAAATGCTATGAAAAATGCACTATGATCTTCTTTTACTATGGAGTGTGATTTTTGTTCCTCTTTGGACAACCTTTCCTTTTTTTTTCTCCTGAAATCTTACAGAGAATTTTCTTTATTTTCATAATATGAAGTATTTTTAGGACATACAGGAATTTGGGGGCTTTAGTTAAGGCTCTCACGTGGTTTTCAAGACTCCTGAAATTACATGCATATCTTGTAGCTAATATTTCTGATTTATCTTAAACTTTCCTATGCCCACTCTCTCTGTATGAATCTGAAATTTTCGAAGGAATCAGTTGCGTACTTGTAGCACCGAGTCTGTAATCCACAGAACACTGAGGGGAAGCTGAAGAAATGTTGGCTCAAAGATTGAATGAATGAGTAGGGGCTGGATGTCAGGACCAGCCACACATTTTTCAAAGCTTGTGTAGTGTGGCTAACTAAGTCAGCATGCAGTGCTTACTGAACTACAGGAAGATAAGGGTAAACCCAGATGACAGTGCTCTGATCTAAGGGACATCCCCAAGAAGGAAGGAATGGACATTGGTTTCAAGGAAAAAGGAGAATAAAATAGATCTTGATTACCAATAGGATGAATAGGATGCCGAAAAAAAATTTAGTTATGAATGGTAGGCTAATAAGCTTTTACTTAGTCAGAAGCAGAGGGGAACCCATGTTTCATTTTGTCACCCTTGCTGAGAGACTTAGGAGCATGAGAAAATAATTGTTTCCACTTTCCAGACAATGACAATAAGCTGCCCCCTGCTGTTGAGAAGCGCAACTCTCCAGCGTCTCCTGGAGCCAGGGGGCCAGCGGGAGCTCTGGGAGCCGCTCCGCCGGCCAGCCCTGAGAGAGCGAGCAGGGCGGCTCACTCCCGAGGCCGTCAGCACGTCAGGCAGGGGACGAAACTCCCTTTGATGTAAGGCCGCAACCGTGGAGTCAGAGGCATGCTTCCCAGCCGCAGACCTTCCCTGAAACCAACTCACAGCGGGACTGTGCCATGGCGCTGAGCTCTGAGGTCCTCCTCCTCTGACGACAGCGAAAAGCCCCGCGTCCTTCACCGTATTACCAGTCTCTCCTGTTCTTCCCCGATTAGAGCAAATAACTCTCATGTCAAGCAGCACTGTAGATGCTGTGAACAAGACGCCTTGGGCGTCAGCACAAATCCATTTTCTTTAAGGCAGTACACATATTCTTTAAATGATCAAATCCTAGTTGTGAACCTCAGTCAGATCGAAGGTGATTCTACTTGCATTCGCAATTGCCTTACGTTCCTTCATCTGCTTATGGCTTTTTTAGTCAGGAAAGTCATAGCGTCTGATTTCTCATGAGATGCTATTCTTTTAAGAATTAAGCAGCAATCCTAAGAAGAGTCAAGCTCCCAGCTTTCTAGAATTCCACCCTGGAGTCATTGTCTTAGCCTGAGCTTGAACGCAGCACCAGGTTGGATGCTGCTGCTGCTCAGTCACTTCAGTCATGGTCAGGACCAGCCACACATTTTCAAAGCTTGTAGTGTGGCTAACTAAGTCAGCATACAGTGATGACTGAACTACAGGAAGATAAGGGTAAACCCAGATGACAGTGCTCTGATCTAAGGGACATCCCCAAGAAGGAAGGAATGGACATTGGTTTCAAGGAAAAAGGAGAATAAAATAGATCTTGATTACCAATAGGATGAATAGGATGCCGAAAAAATTTAGTTATGAATGGTAGGCTAATAAGCTTTTACTTAGTCAGAAGCAGAGGGGAACCCATGTTTCATTTTGTCACCCTTGCTGAGAGACTTAGGAGCATGAGAAAATAATTGTTTCCACTTTCCAGACAATGACAATAAGCTGCCCCCTGCTGTTGAGAAGCGCAACTCTCCAGCGTCTCCTGGAGCCAGGGGGCCAGCGGGAGCTCTGGGAGCCGCTCCGCCGGCCAGCCCTGAGAGAGCGAGCAGGGCGGCTCACTCCCGAGGCCGTCAGCACGTCAGGCAGGGGACGAAACTCCCTTTGATGTAAGGCCGCAACCGTGGAGTCAGAGGCATGCTTCCCAGCCGCAGACCTTCCCTGAAACCAACTCACAGCGGGACTGTGCCATGGCGCTGAGCTCTGAGGTCCTCCTCCTCTGACGACAGCGAAAAGCCCCGCGTCCTTCACCGTATTACCAGTCTCTCCTGTTCTTCCCCGATTAGAGCAAATAACTCTCATGTCAAGCAGCACTGTAGATGCTGTGAACAAGACGCCTTGGGCGTCAGCACAAATCCATTTTCTTTAAGGCAGTACACATATTCTTTAAATGATCAAATCCTAGTTGTGAACCTCAGTCAGATCGAAGGTGATTCTACTTGCATTCGCAATTGCCTTACGTTCCTTCATCTGCTTATGGCTTTTTTAGTCAGGAAAGTCATAGCGTCTGATTTCTCATGAGATGCTATTCTTTTAAGAATTAAGCAGCAATCCTAAGAAGAGTCAAGCTCCCAGCTTTCTAGAATTCCACCCTGGAGTCATTGTCTTAGCCTGAGCTTGAACGCAGCACCAGGTTGGATGCTGCTGCTGCTCAGTCACTTCAGTCATGCCTGACTCTGTGTGACGCCACGGACGGCAGCCTGTCAGGCTCCTCCACCCATGGGGATTCTCCAGGCAAGAACACTGGGGTGTGCTGCCAAGCCCTCCTCCAGGGAGATCTTTCCAACCCAGGGATGGAACCTGGGTGTCCTGCATTGCAGGCAGATTCCCCACCACTGAGCCATCGGAGAAGCCTCATAAAGACAGATAGATTAGATAGACTGACAGACAGATATTTGAGACCCCATGGACTGTAGCTTGCCAGGCTCCTCTGTCCATGGAATTTCGCAGGCAAGAATATTGGAGTGTGGGAAGGGGGGGATATACATGTGACTAATCTGGGAACATACACATCCGTAAACAATAAAACTCTGTAAAAGTTAAAAGTAAAATAAAGGTTTTTTTTTTTTTTTTTAAAGAATATTGGAGTGAGCCAATATGTAGGCATATAATAAAACATAGACAACTATGAGTTTCAAATCATGGAAATGAGGTGTACAACTAGAGACTCTGGATGAGACCCAGTATAGCATCTTTTCTCTTGTCTCTAGAGATTTGCCTTGATTAGAACCAAAGTTCTGACATTTTTAAACACTTATTGACACTGTGTTTTGGCTGCACTGCACAGCAGGGAGGATCGTAATTCTCTGACCAGTGGTTGAATCTGTGCCCCTTGCATTAGAAGCACACTGTCTTAATTACCTTCACCAGGGAAGTCTCTGTTTTCTTGAGTGAAGAGATTTGATTCCTATGAGACATAAAGAGGGAATTCCTATGAGAGGACAAAGAAGGCACTGGTGTCAGCCAGCTTGAAGATACTCTGTCTTACTTAGAGATCTTCTTTCATACTGCTGTAGGGCAAAGGGGCTATTTCTGACTCTCAGGACTAAGTCTTGTTTGTGTGCAAAATCATTTAAAGTGTGGTATTTTACTACGCAGTTCTGGGTCGTGGAGGACCCATTGTTTTATCTTGAAGGGCATGGCCTAGCTGTTAATGACCGTCAATATGCATCCAGGGAGACTGAGCAGATGGCTCTGATATTAAGAGATAAAAGTCATCTTTAATGGATTGGACTGTGGTTACTGTAAGCAGGGGCCCCAAAGTAACATAAATAGACAAGATAAAGCATGTATAGATGACTGTTAGAATTCTCTTACCTTATTAAGTAGTATAAGTAATTTGCCACCCAGTTAGATGTGGGAGAAGATGTGAGCATTATCGTACGGCCCCAGACCTCTTTATTATCGACTGTTCCCTTCCTTCCCATTCCATTCCCTATGAACAATTCTGTTGAGTATAAAATGCTTGAGGAACACAAAGTTAATGAATTTGAGGGAAATGTCATATGGTTTTTATTCTAAGAATCATTGTATATGGTAATGAAGAATCTTTTTAAAGTGTAGAATGTGGACAATTCTAATAAGGTTAATTCTGATGAAGTTAACAAGGCTTGAACAGAAGAGTTCCAGATAAGGGGTGGTCCAGATAAGGTCATCACGCTCTGGAAAGTCACAATATACCATATGGATGGAAGAGAAGGCTGGCTAATAGAGATGCCATGCCATATCTTATGTTAGACTGGGAAAGAAGACTCATACACAAAGCGAGTTTTCGATGTGCAGGTAAGGTCTAAAGGACTGAAATATGATAGGGCCTCAGGGAGAAACCAAACTGCCTGGACTAGAAGCTATCCTCTGACAGACCAGGATGATCTGGTGGTGGAAAGCAAGGACCTGCAAGGGAACTAGGGATATCAGAGTAGAGTCCAGGCAAGCAAGCATTATAGAAATCCAGACAATAAATGATTGGGTAGTAGAGATAAGTCAGACAGAAAATGCTCTAGGGATAGTCCCGACCAGACCTAGGAGGGCACTGGTGTCAGCCAGCTTGAAGATACTCTGTCTTACTTAGAGATCTTCTTTCATACTGCTGTAGGGCAAAGGGGCTATTTCTGACTCTCAGGACCAAGTCTTGTTTGTGTGCAAAATCATTTAAAGTGTGGTATTTTACTACGCAGTTCTGGGTCGTGGAGGACCCATTGTTTTATCTTGAAGGGCATGGCCTAGCTGTTAATGACCGTCAATATGCATCCAGGGAGACTGAGCAGATGGCTCTGATATTAAGAGATAAAAGTCATCTTTAATGGATTGGACTGTGGTTACTGTAAGCAGGGGCACCAAAGTAACATAAATAGACAAGATAAAGCATGTATAGATGACTGTTAGAATTCTCTTACCTTATTAAGTAGTATAAGTAATTTGCCACCCAGTTAGATGTGGGAGAAGATGTGAGCATTATCGTACGGCCCCAGACCTCTTTATTATCGACTGTTCCCTTCCTTCCCATTCCATTCCCTATGAACAATTCTGTTGAGTATAAAATGCTTGAGGAACACAAAGTTAATGAATTTGAGGGAAATGTCATATGGTTTTTATTCTAAGAATCATTGTATATGGTAATGAAGAATCTTTTTAAAGTGTAGAATGTGGACAATTCTAATAAGGTTAATTCTGATGAAGTTAACAAGGCTTGAACAGAAGAGTTCCAGATAAGGGGTGGTCCAGATAAGGTCATCACGCTCTGGAAAGTCACAATATACCATATGGATGGAAGAGAAGGCTGGCTAATAGAGATGCCATGCCATATCTTATGTTAGACTGGGAAAGAAGACTCATACACAAAGCGAGTTTTCGATGTGCAGGTAAGGTCTAAAGGACTGAAATATGATAGGGCCTCAGGGAGAAACCAAACTGCCTGGACTAGAAGCTATCCTCTGACAGACCAGGATGATCTGGTGGTGGAAAGCAAGGACCTGCAAGGGAACTAGGGATATCAGAGTAGAGTCCAGGCAAGCAAGCATTATAGAAATCCAGACAATAAATGATTGGGTAGTAGAGAGTCAGAGTCAGACAGAAAATGCTCTAGGGATAGTCCCCAGACACAGTCACCTAGCCAGAGGGACACAGCCCTATCACATGAAAACTGAGAAGGATCAACAGCAGGGTGATGATAGTACCAATGACAACCATACTCAACATGAATAATCCTAGGTAACATGTACTGAGTAGGGCTTCCCTGGTGGTCCAGTGGGTAGGGACGCCGTCTTGCAGTGCAAGGGGCGCCAGTTGGATCCCTGGCCTGGGAAGATCCCATGTGCCGCGGAGCGGCTGGACCAATGTGTCCAACTACGGAGCCAGAGCTCTGGAGCGCATGCGTCCAGAGCCGGTGTCCTGCAGCAGAGAGGCCACCGCGATGGGAGGCCCACACAGGCCAAAGAACAAAGATGGATGAAAATGAATAAACGAAAGACCTAAAGAAGTGGTCAAAAAAAACATGTACTGAGTAGTTACCATGTATTGGGCTAAGTGCTTGACCTTTCCATGCCTTCATCCTTATTTAACAGAAGAGAAAATAGAGACATGAAGCACACGTTCCAGAGCTGGGATTTGAACCCAGATTCATCTGATCTCAAGCTCATAAGCTCTCCCCCTCTTCAGGACGGTTCCTGACAAAAGCAGCCTTCCTGAGATTCTGGGAGAGGCCTGGGCCCACGGCAGAGACGGCTCCGCTTCAGCATCAAAAGCAGATCCGAGCTGCTCCCAAAGTAAACAGAAATAAATACCAAGCTTGGTTATGCAAGAAAGATTAGCCTAAAAAAACCCTGAAAAGTAATCACTCCACCGTGCTCAACATTGGTGAAAATCTTTATGGAAACTTATTCGTTGAGGCTGCTCATGATCAGATCTAGTTAGACGGGAAGAGCTCATACACAAAGCGAGTTTTCGATGTGCAGGTAAGGTCTAAAGGACTGAAATATGATAGGGCCTCAGGGAGAAACCAAACTGCCTGGACTAGAAGCTATCCTCTGACAGACCAGGATGATCTGGTGGTGGAAAGCAAGGACCTGCAAGGGAACTAGGGATATCAGAGTAGAGTCCAGGCAAGCAAGCATTATAGAAATCCAGACAATAAATGATTGGGTAGTAGAGAGTCAGAGTCAGACAGAAAATGCTCTAGGGATAGTCCCCAGACACAGTCACCTAGCCAGAGGGACACAGCCCTATCACATGAAAACTGAGAAGGATCAACAGCAGGGTGATGATAGTACCAATGACAACCATACTCAACATGAATAATCCTAGGTAACATGTACTGAGTAGGGCTTCCCTGGTGGTCCAGTGGGTAGGGACGCCGTCTTGCAGTGCAAGGGGCGCCAGTTGGATCCCTGGCCTGGGAAGATCCCATGTGCCGCGGAGCGGCTGGACCAATGTGTCCAACTACGGAGCCAGAGCTCTGGAGCGCATGCGTCCAGAGCCGGTGTCCTGCAGCGAGAGAGGCCACCGCGATGGGAGGCCCACACAGGCCAAAGAACAAAGATGGATGAAAATGAATAAACGAAAGACCTAAAGAAGTGGTCAAAAAAAACATGTACTGAGTAGTTACCATGTATTGGGCTAAGTGCTTGACCTTTCCATGCCTTCATCCTTATTTAACAGAAGAGAAAATAGAGACATGAAGCACACGTTCCAGAGCTGGGATTTGAACCCAGATTCATCTGATCTCAAGCTCATAAGCTCTCCCCCTCTTCAGGACGGTTCCTGACAAAAGCAGCCTTCCTGAGATTCTGGGAGAGGCCTGGGCCCACGGCAGAGACGGCTCCGCTTCAGCATCAAAAGCAGATCCGAGCTGCTCCCAAAGTAAACAGAAATAAATACCAAGCTTGGTTATGCAAGAAAGATTAGCCTAAAAAAACCCTGAAAAGTAATCACTCCACCGTGCTCAACATTGGTGAAAATCTTTATGGAAACTTATTTCTGTTTTGAGGCTGCTGCTGCTGTTGTTCAGTTGCTCAGTTGTGTCTGACTCTCTGTGACTCCATGGACTCCAGCACACCAGGCTTCCCTGTCCTTTACCATCTCCCAGAGTTTGCTCAAACTCATGTCCATTGAGTCGATGATGCCATCCAATCATCTCATCCTCTGTCAACCCCTTCTCCCCCTGCCTTCAATCTTTCCCACCATCAGGGCCTTTTCCACTGAGTCGGCTCTTTGAGGCTGTACATAATACAATTAAAATGTGAAGTGACATTGCTGGGGACCATAGGAGGGGATGGGGAAATCTCATATATACTTACTGTAGGTTGAATTGTGTCCTGTCAAAAACAATATGGAGGACTTCCCTGGTGGTCCAGTGGCTGGCAATCTGCCTGCCAATGTAGAAGACACGAGTTCGATCTCTGGTCTGGGAAGATTCCACATGCCATGGGGCAACTAAACCTGTGAGTTACAGCTACCGAGCCCACATGTGGTGACTACTTAGAAACCCAGGTGCCCTATAGGTCATGCTCCAACAAGAGAAGCCACTGCAAGAAGAAGCCCAAGCAGACAGTAGCCCCCACCCATTAGCAGCAACTAAGACCCAACAGAGCCAAACAAACTCCCACCCCCACCATCAAATCAAAAGACATGTTGAGGTCCTGATACCCAAGAACCTATGAACGGAATCAGTCTTTGGAATGCAATCACGTTAGGAGGAGGTTGTACTGAATTAAGGTAGCCCTGCATCCAAAGACTGGTGTTCTTACAAAGAAAGAGACACTTGGAGACACAGAGATACAAAGGGAAGAAAGTCATATGATGAGGGAGGCTGAGATTGGAATTATGCTGCCATAAACTGAGGAACACCAAGAACTGCTGGCAACTGCTGGAAACTAAGAGAGGCAAGGCAATGCTCTTCCCTGAAGCCTTTAGATGGCGATGCTAAAACCTTGATTTCTGAGATGTTAAAAACCTTGATTTCTGACTCTGGCTCCCAGAGTTGTGAGAGAATAGATTTCTGTTATTTTAAGCCACCCAACTTGTGGTAACTTGTTACTGCATCCCTGATAGACAGAGGCAAATTGATAAAATCTTTCTGAAAGCAATTCAACAGGTATAGCAAAGCTTTAAAGATTCTTCTTCTCAAGATTCCTATTTCCTACTAAACTATCCTAAGATACTTTTTATAGATTGAGATACATAAAAAGTTTATTCATAAAAAGTAATTGTTGCATTATGTATAATATTTTCCCAAAGGAAACAGCCTAATAGTTCATCATAAGAAGGAATGATTAGACTATGATATATTCATTAGATAAAATATTATACAACCATTAAAACATTACAATTATTTTAGTAACATGGAAAAATACCTACATTATAACGTTAAATGAAAAAGTTGGGGAAGAAAATATTCAAGTCAATATGATGATAACTCCTTAAAATATACATGGTGAAACACTGGAAGAAAATATATCAAAAAATTAATGGTGACTATCTTTGGGTTTTGGGGACTGTGGGTAACATTTTTAAAAAGTCTTTTGGTGTTTTAAAATAGTCTAAAATGAGTATATATTACTTTATCTAATGAAAAAAAAAAAGTTATAGGAGTTGTTGTTAGAGGGTTGAAGAGGAGATGTCAATTGAAAAGTCATGTACAAAGACTGGAAATCTGTTACTATTATTTACACTGATGCTGTACAATGGGGCAGATACGTCTTAATGTCAACATTATTAATGGGGCTTCTATTCCCACTGAGATTAATAGTACCGTCCAGGGGTTTTTTACAGACTATTACTGAATTAAGGTAGCCCTGCATCCAAAGACTGGTGTTCTTACAAAGAAAGAGACACTTGGAGACACAGAGATACAAAGGGAAGAAAGTCATATGATGAGGGAGGCTGAGATTGGAATTATGCTGCCATAAACTGAGGAACACCAAGAACTGCTGGCAACTGCTGGAAACTAAGAGAGGCAAGGCAATGCTCTTCCCTGAAGCCTTTAGATGGCGATGCTAAAACCTTGATTTCTGAGATGTTAAAAACCTTGATTTCTGACTCTGGCTCCCAGAGTTGTGAGAGAATAGATTTCTGTTATTTTAAGCCACCCAACTTGTGGTAACTTGTTACTGCATCCCTGATAGACAGAGGCAAATTGATAAAATCTTTCTGAAAGCAATTCAACAGGTATAGCAAAGCTTTAAAGATTCTTCTTCTCAAGATTCCTATTTCCTACTAAACTATCCTAAGATACTTTTTATAGATTGAGATACATAAAAAGTTTATTCATAAAAAGTAATTGTTGCATTATGTATAATATTTTCCCAAAGGAAACAGCCTAATAGTTCATCATAAGAAGGAATGATTAGACTATGATATATTCATTAGATAAAATATTATACAACCATTAAAACATTACAATTATTTTAGTAACATGGAAAAATACCTACATTATAACGTTAAATGAAAAAGTTGGGGAAGAAAATATTCAAGTCAATATGATGATAACTCCTTAAAATATACATGGTGAAACACTGGAAGAAAATATATCAAAAAATTAATGGTGACTATCTTTGGGTTTTGGGGACTGTGGGTAACATTTTTAAAAAGTCTTTTGGTGTTTTAAAATAGTCTAAAATGAGTATATATTACTTTATCTAATGAAAAAAAACAAGTTATAAAAAAGTTATAGGAGTTGTTGTTAGAGGGTTGAAGAGGAGATGTCAATTGAAAAGTCATGTACAAAGACTGGAAATCTGTTACTATTATTTACACTGATGCTGTACAATGGGGCAGATACGTCTTAATGTCAACATTATTAATGGGGCTTCTATTCCCACTGAGATTAATAGTACCGTCCAGGGGTTACAATTTGGAAAACATTCTCACTCAACATCTGTTACCGCATTTGTTCCTTGAAGTTTGCAAAACATTTTCACTCCACATGTATTATCTCATCTGATAAGTTAAAAGAAGTCTGTCAAGAGTAGGCATCGTGATGCTTGTTTTGTGGAGGGGGCTGAGTCTAAGACGCTGGTAGAACTGAGACAGAAGAGGATGAACTGAGAACGACCTCACCAGCAGGCTCTCCTGCTTGAGGGGCAGGGCAGCCAGGCCCCAGGTGGCCTGAGTGTGACCTGTGACCTCTCTGTGATGTCGGCTTCCACCTGGTAGCCTCCAGCTCCTTCCTCCATGGAATAATCCGATGCCTGGAAGATCTCTTCTGGCTTTAAAATCCTATGACCTGGAAACCCCTGAGGTTTGGAGAGATGGGAGAATTGCCCGGCAGTCTTTAATGTTTTGACCCCTCTGATTGCTTCCTAGAGATGAGATAAAAGCTCTCTCCCACTCTCTGTTTCCTCTCTAAGCAGAAATCCCTGGACTCTCCTCTTTATCTTTCTGTAAATGATAAATAAGTAGAACGCTATGGACACAGACTTCATCCTTTTTCCAGCTGACCTCTCTCTTACACATCGAGGCCATGGAAACATCGACACTTTCATAGCCAGTGGTCCGTTTCTTCATTACAGTGTCTCAGTGACAGGGTGCAGGGTCACGGTGAAATAGGCTCCCAGCCTCTCTCTCCGCTCCCTTGGACCTGACAGCTCCTCATCAGACAGGCGCTCCCCCGGTCTGGCTGTCTCCTCTCTCCTGCCTCCTGTTACCCAAATAGTATAATCCTAAAATTGAAAGATTAGAAGGCAGCTTGGTCAGCCAGCTCATCTAGCTCTCAGACTGGGGTAGGATTGCCCCTAAATCACCCCAGCCTTCTCCCTTCTTGATGCTCTCTTCATTTGATAACTACTTCCAGGGCCATGGGAAAAGGCATCATAATATAAAGCAAAGGTTCCACTTTCCATTTGTGTCTGAGCATAAGTTATAAAAGGCCCTTTAATTCTGCGTCCCAGTTTCTAACAATACAGAGACTCTAATGGATTCATCTGAAATTACATTATCTCCAGCCCCATCTTTCTTGCTCTGTTTCACAGGCTTGCCTGGGGGAGGCTGATAAATTGAGTCCCGCCAATCAGATCCCTCAGTTGCCTCCAGGGAAAGCTTCCTATTCATTCACAAACATTTATTAAGTGCTTACTAAGTGCAAGGTGGGGCTTCCCTGGTGGCTCAGAGGTAAAGAATCTGCCTGCAATGCACAAGACTCGGGTTTGATCCCTGGGTTAGGAAATCCCCTGGAGAACCCAGTATTCTTGCATGGACAGAAGAGCCTGGCGGGTTAGAGTCCAAGGGGTCTCAAAGAGTTGGACGTGACTGAGAGACTAAGAGACTAAGAGACTGAGAGACACAAGTGCAAGGAGAAATCCAGGGTCTTTCCTTTTCGTTTTCCTTTCTCCTTTCCTTGGAATAATATTCGTTGAGCCCTTACTCGGAGTGGGACAGATGCAGTGGGGACACAGTGATGAGTTACAGATGGTGACTGCCAACGAGGAGTTCCTAGTAGGTGGGGGTGGGCAAGGGAGGCCCTCGTTAGCCACGAGACCTTCTGGTGGACCCCTCACTTCTCCCAGTTATTTCCTATGTGTAAGATTCAGATAATCATTTCCTTCTCAAGGGAAGGCATGAAGATTACATATTATTGTGCATGTAAAGCACTTAATACAAAATCTGGGTCATACTAGCATGGACAGATCTGTAAATATTGGCTTCCTTCTGTTAATTAATTCTGATAATTATGATATAATGTGACAAATGTTAGGATAATCAGAATTGTATATTCCTGGAACAAGACGAAGACTTGAGCTCTGAGTGCCCTACTCAGGGTCACAGTGAGGGTGGCATGGGGCAAGGTGGGACATAGGACACTAATGTCATGGGTTCTAGAAGCTTGATAAGTTTCCTTGGCCAAGAGTGCCAATGTCACGGGTTATGGGAGTTTGATAAGCTTCCTGGGTCATAGTAGGCTAATGTCAAGGGTTACAGGAATTTGATGAAGCCTCCTCAGAAAGACAATGTCTCCATGGAGAAACTGGTCAATGCGCTGGTTTTGTGCTAAGGTTTACTACTTGCTGGGTGTTGCCCTTGAAAAAGAAGGAACACACCCTGAGGAGAGAGTCAAAACATATGGTCTGGTTTGGGATACTGGCAAGGGACTGGCAAAGAAGAATGATATTTTTCCCTGGCTGATGCTGCATGGCATGTGGGCTCTTAGTTCCCTGACCAGGGATCAGACTAGCACGCCCTGAAGGCGCAGAATCTTAACCACTGGACCTCCAGGAAAGTCCTGGAAGAACGCTTTTGAGATCGGTGGTCGATGAGTCATCGGGTCTCACCTGAATTTTTCAGGTGCCTTGGGAAGGGGTGAGCTGTCAGGCAGCAAACAAGCAAATCAAAGGAAAAGACTTCAATCATAACAAGTACACTAGAAACTCCCTTTGGTGGTCCACCAGGTTTTAGCATGAGGGGAAGGTTGATCTCCTTTGGGAGACACTGAGTTGGAGATGTTTCTAGGATACCGCAGTAGGGATGCTGACAGCAGTCAGAAATACCATCACAGGATTTAGAAGACGAGTTGGAAGCAGGAGCTGTGAATATGGGAGTCATCAGTCTGTATGTGGTTTACCTGACAGGAAAACACAAGAGCCTCAGGGAGGAGTACCGTGATGGTGATCACAAGAGGTTCTACCTAAAACTGACAAAGACAAGAAGAGGTGGTTGCCTGAATTTATCGGTGCATGTAAAGCACTTAATACAAAATCTGGGTCATACTAGCATGGACAGATCTGTAAATATTGGCTTCCTTCTGTTAATTAATTCTGATAATTATGATATAATGTGACAAATGTTAGGATAATCAGAATTGTATATTCCTGGAACAAGACGAAGACTTGAGCTCTGAGTGCCCTACTCAGGGTCACAGTGAGGGTGGCATGGGGCAAGGTGGGACATAGGACACTAATGTCATGGGTTCTAGAAGCTTGATAAGTTTCCTTGGCCAAGAGTGCCAATGTCACGGGTTATGGGAGTTTGATAAGCTTCCTGGGTCATAGTAGGCTAATGTCAAGGGTTACAGGAATTTGATGAAGCCTCCTCAGAAAGACAATGTCTCCATGGAGAAACTGGTCAATGCGCTGGTTTTGTGCTAAGGTTTACTACTTGCTGGGTGTTGCCCTTGAAAAAGAAGGAACACACCCTGAGGAGAGAGTCAAAACATATGGTCTGGTTTGGGATACTGGCAAGGGACTGGCAAAGAAGAATGATATTTTTCCCTGGCTGATGCTGCATGGCATGTGGGCTCTTAGTTCCCTGACCAGGGATCAGACTAGCACGCCCTGAAGGCGCAGAATCTTAACCACTGGACCTCCAGGAAAGTCCTGGAAGAACGCTTTTGAGATCGGTGGTCGATGAGTCATCGGGTCTCACCTGAATTTTTCAGGTGCCTTGGGAAGGGGTGAGCTGTCAGGCAGCAAACAAGCAAATCAAAGGAAAAGACTTCAATCATAACAAGTACACTAGAAACTCCCTTTGGTGGTCCACCAGGTTTTAGCATGAGGGGAAGGTTGATCTCCCTTTGGGAGACACTGAGTTGGAGATGTTTCTAGGATACCGCAGTAGGGATGCTGACAGCAGTCAGAAATACCATCACAGGATTTAGAAGACGAGTTGGAAGCAGGAGCTGTGAATATGGGAGTCATCAGTCTGTATGTGGTTTACCTGACAGGAAAACACAAGAGCCTCAGGGAGGAGTACCGTGATGGTGATCAGACAAGAGGTTCTACCTAAAACTGACAAAGACAAGAAGAGGTGGTTGCCTGAATTTATCGGACCCACTGAGTTGAAGAGGAGCAAAGGATAAAGGCACAGAACAACTTCAGCCTGAACTCTGTAAGGCTGGGCTCTTTGCCCTGCAGGTTTAGAAACCTGGCTTCATTAGTTCACCCAAGGTGTGAGCTGGTCAAGATTTTAGGGTTTAATTCATATAACCGAATTTAAAAAAAATCTGCTTTCCACTCTATAATGGGGTTCTATTCATTTACAAGAGAGAATGCAACAAAGCACAAAAGTAATAGGTACTGATTAAAGGACGGGTCCTCAACCCCTGGAATCTAACACCTGATGATCTGACGTGGAGCTAAGGTCATGATAATAGAAATAAAGTGCACAATAAATGTGATGTGCTTGAGTCATCCTGAAACCTCCCTGAATTAAAGGATACCCATTCCAACCTCTTACTGCTTTGTGGGCCATCTTGCTGAAAGGTAGAGACAGTTCTTTTATGAAACTCATGCTTGCTGTCTTCAACAGAGCTCTCCAAGTGTGATAAAACTTAATAAATCGGTTAGGTAATCCTGAAATCCTTCTCTTGGATGTTCACAAAGAACATTTGGATTAAAACTGTAAGGCGTCCTAGAGTGAAGTGACCCACTACCTTAGCCCAGCATCCCTAAGTCCTTCACCGGGAAGCCCTCTCACCCACGGCACCAGCACTCACGTCTGGCCTGGCCCCATCTGTCTGTGCCATAGTGCAGTCCATAGCTCCTCTTGAGCCTGTAACACACATCTCAAACATGTTCAGAAGCCGACTCTTGACACCTGCCTCTTCAAGCCTAGCTTGTATCTTTCTGTCTTAGTAAATGGTAACTTCTCTTTCCAGTTTCTTTGTTCCCAAGTCATGGCGGCACCTCTCTTTTTCTAACACTACACATGGCAAAAATCAGCAAATGCTATTAGGCTGCGTTTAAAAGCATGAAACGACTACATTTTTTTCCTGAACAAAGTCGGCAAAATTTGACAGCAGTCAGAAATACCATCACAGGATTTAGAAGACGAGTTGGAAGCAGGAGCTGTGAATATGGGAGTCATCAGTCTGTATGTGGTTTACCTGACAGGAAAACACAAGAGCCTCAGGGAGGAGTACCGTGATGGTGATCAGACAAGAGGTTCTACCTAAAACTGACAAAGACAAGAAGAGGTGGTTGCCTGAATTTATCGGACCCACTGAGTTGAAGAGGAGCAAAGGATAAAGGCACAGAACAACTTCAGCCTGAACTCTGTAAGGCTGGGCTCTTTGCCCTGCAGGTTTAGAAACCTGGCTTCATTAGTTCACCCAAGGTGTGAGCTGGTCAAGATTTTAGGGTTTAATTCATATAACCGAATTTAAAAAAAAAAAATCTGCTTTCCACTCTATAATGGGGTTCTATTCATTTACAAGAGAGAATGCAACAAAGCACAAAAGTAATAGGTACTGATTAAAGGACGGGTCCTCAACCCCTGGAATCTAACACCTGATGATCTGACGTGGAGCTAAGGTCATGATAATAGAAATAAAGTGCACAATAAATGTGATGTGCTTGAGTCATCCTGAAACCTCCCTGAATTAAAGGATACCCATTCCAACCTCTTACTGCTTTGTGGGCCATCTTGCTGAAAGGTAGAGACAGTTCTTTTATGAAACTCATGCTTGCTGTCTTCAACAGAGCTCTCCAAGTGTGATAAAACTTAATAAATCGGTTAGGTAATCCTGAAATCCTTCTCTTGGATGTTCACAAAGAACATTTGGATTAAAACTGTAAGGCGTCCTAGAGTGAAGTGACCCACTACCTTAGCCCAGCATCCCTAAGTCCTTCACCGGGAAGCCCTCTCACCCACGGCACCAGCGCTCACGTCTGGCCTGGCCCCATCTGTCTGTGCCATAGTGCAGTCCATAGCTCCTCTTGAGCCTGTAACACACATCTCAAACATGTTCAGAAGCCGACTCTTGACACCTGCCTCTTCAAGCCTAGCTTGTATCTTTCTGTCTTAGTAAATGGTAACTTCTCTTTCCAGTTTCTTTGTTCCCAAGTCATGGCGGCACCTCTCTTTTTCTAACACTACACATGGCAAAAATCAGCAAATCCTATTAGGCTTGCGTTTAAAAGCATGAAACGACTATACAATTTTTTTTTTTCCTGAACAAAGTCAAAATGAGGTCAAAATTTGATTCTACACAATGCTTTCTTTACTCTTGTGGAAGAGAGAAATAGAATGCATCAAATAAATGGAAGAAATGGGGGTAACAAGGAGTATTGACCTAAGTTAAAGGTTGCAAACTTACTAAAGGATTTGCAAAACAAGTCAAGGAACTCAGCCTCATCAGAGGAAAGAGGCTGGTTCTGCCTGCCCTCTCCCAGTGACGATCTGAAAGCCCATTAACCTCATTTGAACTGAGACGCAAGGTAATCACCCCGAACTCCACAGCTTCCCTGCTGCTGCTCAACGTTCTAAATCACTTTTAATCCACTTTTACATTCAATTCGATATTTTGTTCACTATGTGTCTGATCTCCCAGTTGTACTGCACCTCTAGGAAAAGGGGGAATGGGTTTTTTTCTTTTAATGAGAAAGTTAATAGTGATCAGAGTTAAGAAGAAACATCTTATAAACTTTTATTCCTGAACACACACCCATACCCTTGAGAGGACCTTAGCTCATTGTGTACTCATGGAAAGAACACAATACCCTGAGTGAGTCAAACCTTGGAGATGCCAAACTGTGAGACATGGGCTTTTTAAGGAACAGAGAACGGAGTCAATATTTCACTTTGGTCAATAAAGTGTTGGAGATTATCAGCACAGCACGTGCTACGGGGAGGAGGGGTGGTATGGAGTCACCAACTGTCTTTGTTCTCCTTGCTCCCTGGATCTGGGACGGAAAGCCCTCCACTGGTAACAATGTCAAGTGTATTGGGATTCGCGGCTCCCTGCCACCATCAGTGTTGACATGTGTGAGGATAAAGGCAAATGGTTTTTAAAAAGTAGTTCTTGTTTCTCCATAGTGCTCGTGGCATATTTTTTGGTGATCACAAGCAGAATGACTTAATAGGACTTCAATGTTCTGAGAAACTCTTCCTTCTGCACTTGATTGCCATGGTTTTAGTCAAGACTGTTGTTAGAAAAATGCCAAGAGAAGGGACATTTCTCACTTCATTGTATCAACGCTAAAAAGGCAATGGTTTAAAATCAAATACGACTATATGTGTATATACACATATATACATATATATATTTAAAATAAATTTTTACAAGACTGTTGTTAGAAAAATGCCAAGAGAAGGGACATTTCTCACTTCATCGTATCAACGCTAAAAAGGCAATGGTTTAAAATAAAATACGACTATATGTGTATATACACATATATACATATATATATTTAAAATAAATTTTTAGAGCAATTTTAGGTTTACAAGATAAGTGAGAGGAACAAAATCTGTATTTATTAATATTAGCACTGTATTAGGTTTGTATTAGGTTCCTGTGGCCACTGTAACAAGATACCACAAGATTGGTGACTTACAACAACAGAAATTCATTCTCTCATTTCTACTTTGAAGAGTACGAGTTCTAAATGGATCAGAGCTCTGCTTCCTCTGGGAACTCGAGGGGAGAATCCACTCTCTGCCTCTTCCAGTTTCTGGTGTCCATCAGCATCCCTTGATTTGTGGCCACAACACTCTGATCTGCCTCTGTAGTCACATTGCCTCCTCTCTTCTGTCTTCCCTGTAAGTCTTACATTTACTGCACTGAGGGCCTTCCTGGATAATCCAGGAAGATTTTATCTCCAGATTTTTAACTTCATTGAGTCTTTTCTTCCCTCCAATAAGGTATCACTGCAAGTTTTTTGGATAAGGGAAAATACCTATCTTTGTGGAGGACCATCATTCAAATATTTATTGTTCTCTGTTTGTACCTTAAGTCAGACCTGCTAGCAGCTACAAAGACTTTGAAATTAGCATTCTGTCCTGAAGCTTCACAAAACATAACTCCTTTGGGGACAGCTGCTAAAGACAAGACTAAATTAAAATTCTGCAAAGGAGGATGGTTTGTAGAGGGAGTTAGACAGTCATAATCAATAGCTAGATCAGAGAAAGGAAATTAACATTGGCTAAATATCTTCTGCCATTTGTTTTGAAATGTGGTCTCACTCAATTCTCATTACAAATCTATTTTAAACTGTGCTTCTGTAACTGGGAAAACAGAGGTTCAAGAAGCTGGATAACATTCCCAAGTTCCACCAGAAACTAATGGCTGAACCAAGACTTCAGGTCAAACTCTGGCTCTCTTCTTTTTGGGGGAGGGGGCTCTCTTCTAATCAAGAGTGCCACGTCTCTAGCAGGGGAAGGGATCTCTGGGTGCGTCTGGGGGCCTCTGAACCAGCACACCCTCGTGTCCTCCTTCTGCTGGGGTCCTCAGTGGAGAGAGGAGGGCAAAAAACGTTGGGATTTGGCAAAAGCTGAGTCCTTGGTCTTCGCGAGTAATTCCTGTGTTCTACATTAGGGCAGGGAAGGAAAGAAATACTGCTGAAAGTGGTCCTCTCTGGCCCCACCCGTATGCCTTATCACTCACAGTCTTTCCTTAACCAGAGAGGCTGAACAGACAAGACAGGTCGGAAAAATCCAAATGTGACTTTCCAGGGCAGGGAACTGAGCAAGAGTTTTTGAAAGTATCAGTATGACAATTCTGTAATCAGTTTTTTCTTCAACTGAAAAAACAAAAAAAGCCTAAAAGATAGGAAGCTTTTCTACGAAAACTAATTATGATACTTTGGATTTTTAAAAAATGAGTAAATCTGTTTTGGAGGAGGAAGAAAAAAGCAAATTTCATACATTAGAAGATAAAACAATTGTGTTTTTCAAAATTAACATTTAGGTATGAATCTTAATCACTTCTTTGTTAAGTAAGGAAACTTTCATTTGAATGACAAAGAAATGCAGAGAACATGCCTTCTGTGGTCTTGAGTACCAACTTTATTTTCCTCTTTTCTCCTCACCTTGGATAAGGGAAAATACCTATCTTTGTGGAGGACCATCATTCAAATATTTATTGTTCTCTGTTTGTACCTTAAGTCAGACCTGCTAGCAGCTACAAAGACTTTGAAATTAGCATTCTGTCCTGAAGCTTCACAAAACATAACTCCTTTGGGGACAGCTGCTAAAGACAAGACTAAATTAAAATTCTGCAAAGGAGGATGGTTTGTAGAGGGAGTTAGACAGTCATAATCAATAGCTAGATCAGAGAAAGGAAATTAACATTGGCTAAATATCTTCTGCCATTTGTTTTGAAATGTGGTCTCACTCAATTCTCATTACAAATCTATTTTAAACTGTGCTTCTGTAACTGGGAAAACAGAGGTTCAAGAAGCTGGATAACATTCCCAAGTTCCACCAGAAACTAATGGCTGAACCAAGACTTCAGGTCAAACTCTGGCTCTCTTCTTTTTGGGGGAGGGGGCTCTCTTCTAATCAAGAGTGCCACGTCTCTAGCAGGGGAAGGGATCTCTGGGTGCGTCTGGGGGCCTCTGAACCAGCACACCCTCGTGTCCTCCTTCTGCTGGGGTCCTCAGTGGAGAGAGGAGGGCAAAAAACGTTGGGATTTGGCAAAAGCTGAGTCCTTGGTCTTCGCGAGTAATTCCTGTGTTCTACATTAGGGCAGGGAAGGAAAGAAATACTGCTGAAAGTGGTCCTCTCTGGCCCCACCCGTATGCCTTATCACTCACAGTCTTTCCTTAACCAGAGAGGCTGAACAGACAAGACAGGTCGGAAAAATCCAAATGTGACTTTCCAGGGCAGGGAACTGAGCAAGAGTTTTTGAAAGTATCAGTATGACAATTCTGTAATCAGTTTTTTCTTCAACTGAAAAAACAAAAAAAGCCTAAAAGATAGGAAGCTTTTCTACGAAAACTAATTATGATACTTTGGATTTTTAAAAAATGAGTAAATCTGTTTTGGAGGAGGAAGAAAAAAGCAAATTTCATACATTAGAAGATAAAACAATTGTGTTTTTCAAAATTAACATTTAGGTATGAATCTTAATCACTTCTTTGTTAAGTAAGGAAACTTTCATTTGAATGACAAAGAAATGCAGAGAACATGCCTTCTGTGGTCTTGAGTACCAACTTTATTTTCCCTCTTTTCTCCTCACCTTGAAGATAACTGAATAACATCAGCATCTAGTATCTAAAGTCTGCGAGCTTAACAGGAAGACAGTTCAGCCTGTCTGAAGGGACCTGCATTTCCTGGGAAAGCTCCTGGTGGCCCAGACCCTGGTAAAAGCTGCATTTTCCACTGTACGTGTTCTCACTCATGTCCGACTCTTTCTGACCCCATGGACTGTAGCCCGCCAGGTTCCTCTGTTCATGGGATTCTCCAGACAATTATATTGGAGTGAGTTGCCATGCCCTCCTCCAGAGGATCTTCTCAACCAAGGGATCAAACCCATGTCTCCTATACGTTTAGAATTAATGAGCAGTTACCTCCTTTGCAACAAGCATTAAGCAGAGTAGTTCATTCTTAATTATACTTAAATGTGTTAATCAGTAATTGTTTAATGACAAACAATTTAATAATCAGACATTCATTTGTTCTGGAAAGCCTTAGATAATTCCTGGGATCGTCAATGAAGGCACATACTTCAACACTGGGAATTTATGGATTTTAGAAGCTCTGCCGTATAATCTCGCAGACAAAGGCACAAAGAGCTAATTCAATTACTGAATGTTTCTTTGTAGCGAGGCATCCTGTCAATGCTTTGAGGGGCCTGGAGACCACACCAGGATAGAGACTGTCACGGTGGCTTACCTGCCTGCTCTCTCTCACCCTCCTGCGTCCAGTTCTTAGAAATGTTTTGCTTTTCATTTGGATGCTTGAAGGAAGTGTCAACTGATTCGGCAATCTGGGTGGGTTCCACTAAAGCTTGGAATGCTCCAGGCAAATTTACATTCTATTAGTGTATTCTTCAGAAGAAAGGCCTTTGATAGCAAGAGATGAAGCTATCATGGCGGAATGGCAGATGTGGAGTTCAGACTTCCTGGCAGGAGAGCCCGCCTGGGGAGTCTTGGTTCTACACCAGTGAAGGCAGGAGCCTCCTGTCTAACCAGGAGCTGACCGACCTGGCTGTTCTGGAAACAGTAGCTGTGGCCATGCCCGAATTGACAGGTTTGCACCAGCTCGACGTGAAAAGGACTCTGATCATTTTAGCCATCTCCATACATTCATCAGTGTCTGCAAATTCCAAATGGAAACGAGTACTTGAGACAATCAACCCTTTACTCCTTGAACAGCATTCCCCAGCATTTTTAGCATCAGGGATAGGTTTCATGGAAGACAACTTTTCCACAGACCAGAGATGGGAGCCATGACTTCAGGATGGTTTACAGTATATTTTTTGTGCAGTTATTTCATATCTACTGCTGCTCCTGATCTGACAGGTGGTACCTGGAGGCTGGGGACCCTTGATTTAAGGTGCTCCAGAGTCATCACTCACAGGGCTGGGGCAAGCTCAGACCCTAGAATTTACAGTGGTCAGTGAGGATGATGGTGTTTCCTCAAGTTGGAAAAATGTCTCAAGACTTTATGACACTTTTTATAAATATTGTGTTAAAATTGTGTAAAAGATATTATGTAGGCAAGTACTGTCACCAAGAGGCTATTCACATTTAAGTAGTAAGTTCAGTAATAGTAATAGTTTAGTAGTAAGTTTAGTAATAGTAATAGGTAACATTTACTGAAGGGTTTCCCAGGTGGCTCAGTGGTAAAGAAATGCAGGAGATTCGAGAGATGCAGTTTCTATCCCTGGGTCAGGAAGATTTCTTGGGGCAAGAAATGGCAACCGGCTCCAATATTCTTGCCTGGAAAATTCCATGGACAGAAAAATCTAGTGGGCTACAGTCTAAGGGGTTGCAAAGAGTCAGACATGACTGAGCAACTGAGCACGCGCAAAGAACATTTATAGAGGCGTTATCAGGTGTTCATTTTTTCCTGACAGTTCTGTGTAAGAGGTATTATTATCACTACTTTATAGACAAGGAAACCAAGACACAGAGGGGTTAGTAACTCATGGCAGATCACACAGCTGGTAAGTAGCAGGGCTGGTTCCAAAACCCACACTCTCCCCCCCCACCCCGCCCCCGCACAGTGCTGAAGTCACGCATGTCATCTATGTGGTCCTTACCTTTTGTTCAGAGTTGACTTTGCTGCATGGACAAAGGCCTTAAATAAGGGCAGTGTGGACAGAGGGAGGTACTAGAGTATAGCAGTCGAAACATGATAAAATAATACCTCGTGTTTAACACAACTGTGGGCGCTTGGACAAATTATCTATGTCCTGGGACCTCAGTTTGCTCACACACAAAGTGGGGACAGTAAGGGCACATGACTCATAGGACTGTGATGGATAGATATGATGACTATGACAATACCTAACATTCACTGAATGCCTATTTTTGTGTCAACTATAAAATACAGTGGAACATGATTGGTTTCTCCTTTAACACAAGATAAGCATTTATATAAATTGTTACTGAGCTTCCCAGGTAGCTCAGTAGTAAAGAATCTGCCTGTAATGCAGGAGACCCAAGAGACGCACGTTTGATCGCTGGGTTGGGAAGATCCCCCTGGACGAAGGCATGGTAACCCACTCCATGGACAGAGGAGCGTGGCGGGCTACAGTCCATGGGGTCACAAAGAGTCAGACACAACTGAGCATGCACGCACAAGCTATTATTATTGTTATTATTATTATTTTCTTACTAAATAGCAAACCCATGTTGGCAAGCTTCAAAAGCTCATTAACTTCTTTTAATTTAATGAAATCCTGACTCACCGAATATGGCTCTTAATAAGTGGGTCAGGGAAAAGCTCAGAAATCTTTGTTATGTGGAATTTCACCTATAATTTATTTTCCACTTTAATCTAACGCATACTTGAACCCTCTCTTTACAATACCCCACTCTACATTGCTTCTATTATTCTGGGAAAGACTTTGTCTTTGTCATAGGATATTACTAAATCCAGTTAAATCTCCAACTTCCTGAGGACCTGATAAACAGGTTCTTTTTCCCTTCACAGATTAGTAAAGAGCTGGGAATTAAGTCTGATTCCTGATTCTTATCTACTGTTTAAGACCAAAAAAAAAAAATTTCCAGTTAAAGTAACTTGAGCTTTTGGTCACAGTTTCCTCTTGGGCAACATGCTGGGGTTACTATGGAGCCCTCAAAGCGACTTGAGCTGCAAAGGGTGACCATAAAACAGGTTTTTATTTTACAATCCATTTCACAATCCATTCTTGGCAAGAGGCACTTTCTGCCTTTTGAACTGTCAGACTCTTAGGCTAAGCAAAGCAGGTACAGCTTTTCCACTACACGTTCCATTCCTTCCCAGTTTACAAAGTGATTTCACATCACCAGCACGACTGATCAAAGGCAGGGCCATCCTCGGACACAAGCCTGAATTACAGAGGCAGCCCAAGGTACAAGCAAATGCACTGCGGAATCACAGACATAAGGAAACAGGGGAAGCTACTACCACCTGTGCCCTAGATTTTAAAGAAAGAGAGAAAGAGGGGCTCATCTGGTAGCCTGGGAAAGCTGATGCCAGCACCCCATTTAATGAGGGGGCTGCTGTTTCCACAGTTCCACATCAGGGACCCCTATGCCCTAGTAACTGTCACAGCAGCTAGGACTGGACTCCTTCAAAAAAGTAGCCAAGTTTGGTCATTACCAACAAGCAGTCAAGTGTCGTCTCTTGACTGGGGTCACCCTGACGCCGGCTAGGTGGATAAAGTTCGCTGTTTTCTTTCAAGTTACTGTTTCTAAACCCTGTCTACTCATCCCTCCTCTGCTGGCCTTCCCATTGCCTTGAAACCCTTTTTTCTAAAAAACATCCCGTTGGCAAGCTTCAAGTTTAACTTCTTTTAATTTAATGAAATCCTGACTCACCGAATATGGCTCTTAATAAGTGGGTCAGGGAAAAGCTCAGAAATCTTTGTTATGTGGAATTTCACCTATAATTTATTTTCCACTTTAATCTAACGCATACTTGAACCCTCTCTTTACAATACCCCACTCTACATTGCTTCTATTATTCTGGGAAAGACTTTGTCTTTGTCATAGGATATTACTAAATCCAGTTAAATCTCCAACTTCCTGAGGACCTGATAAACAGGTTCTTTTTCCCTTCACAGATTAGTAAAGAGCTGGGAATTAAGTCTGATTCCTGATTCTTATCTACTGTTTAAGACCAAAAAAAAAAAATTTCCAGTTAAAGTAACTTGAGCTTTTGGTCACAGTTTCCTCTTGGGCAACATGCTGGGGTTACTATGGAGCCCTCAAAGCGACTCGCGAGCTGCAAAGTGGTGACCATAAAACAGGTTTTTATTTTACAATCCATTTCACAATCCATTCTTGGCAAGAGGCACTTTCTGCCTTTTGAACTGTCAGACTCTTAGGCTAAGCAAAGCAGGTACAGCTTTTCCACTACACGTTCCATTCCTTCCCAGTTTACAAAGTGATTTCACATCACCAGCACGACTGATCAAAGGCAGGGCCATCCTCGGACACAAGCCTGAATTACAGAGGCAGCCCAAGGTACAAGCAAATGCACTGCGGAATCACAGACATAAGGAAACAGGGGAAGCTACTACCACCTGTGCCCTAGATTTTAAAGAAAGAGAGAAAGAGGGGCTCATCTGGTAGCCTGGGAAAGCTGATGCCAGCACCCCATTTAATGAGGGGGCTGCTGTTTCCACAGTTCCACATCAGGGACCCCTATGCCCTAGTAACTGTCACAGCAGCTAGGACTGGACTCCTTCAAAAAAGTAGCCAAGTTTGGTCATTACCAACAAGCAGTCAAGTGTCGTCTCTTGACTGGGGTCACCCTGACGCCGGCTAGGTGGATAAAGTTCGCTGTTTTCTTTCAAGTTACTGTTTCTAAACCCTGTCTACTCATCCCTCCTCTGCTGGCCTTCCCATTGCCTTCCAGTAGAACCAACTCTTGTGCCTTCAATCAAAAATCAGAAATGGGCTTCCCAGGTGGCACTCGTGGTAAACAATCTGCATCTGGGGCTTCCCTGGTGGTCCAGTGGGAAAAGAGTCTGCCTTGCAGTGCAAGGGGCACCGGTTCGATCCCTGGCCTGGGAAGATCTCCCATGCTGCGGAGCAGCTGGAGCAGTGTGTCCAGTTATGAGCCAGTGCTCTGGAGTGCATGCGCCCAGAGCTGGTGCTCTGCAACGAGAGAGGCCACTGCAATGGGAGGTCCACACAGGCCAAAGAATAAAGATCAATGAAAAATAAATAAATGAAAAAATCAATAAAAAGAAGCCAACATTAAAAAAAAAAAAAAAAGAATCTGTAGAAGATGCAGCCTCAATCTCTGGGTCGAGAAGATCCCCTGGAGGAGAAAATGGCAACCCACTCCAGTATTCTTGCCTGGAGAATTCCATGAACAGAGGAGCCTAGTGCGCTGCAGTTCATGGGGTCACCAAGAGTCAGACATGAATGAGCAACTAAGCATAATACGTTAATATTTTCTCAAGGCTCTTATTCTTGCTTTCCCAACTCTTTCCATTACCAGAGACCAAGTCTTTGAGGAAAGGGATTGGGAGAGAGTGTGATGGACAAGCCACTAGATTAGAAGATCAGAAGTTAGAGCACTGGATTCTAGTTCTGCTACGTAGCAGGTCTATCACCTACCCATACACTCTGGTCTCAGTTTCTTCATCTGTCAATGGCTACATTGGAGAATCTGGATATTTACAATTTACCGGATCATTCATCAGTAATACTACTCATTTTGCAGAAGAGGAGAGAAGAACATTGAAAAAAAAATTCCCAACTCATTGTTCTCCAGTTCTAACAGTGAGCATTAGACTCCAAAGTTACGGAGGAAAGCTGGGAAGATGTCATCACAGTAGTTGTGTCCAACTCTTTGGGATTCCATGGACTGTAAAGAGCCCATCAAGGCTTCTCTGTCCATGGAATTCTCCAGACAAGAAGACTGGAGTGGGGGCTTCCCCTGGTGGTCCAGTGGGGAAGGACACCGCCATGCAGTGCAAGGGGCACCGGTTCCATCCCTGGCCTGGGAATATTCCACGTGCCGCGGAGCGGCTGGACCCATGTGTCCAATTACCGAGCCGGAGCTCTGGAGCGCATGCGTCCAGAGTCAGCGCTCTGCGACGACAGACGCCACCGCGATGGGAGGCCCACAGGAGCCAAAGAGCAAAAAGATGGATGAAAATAGAAATGAAAGACCAATAGAAGTGGCCCGCCCACTCCGCTCCCTCCCCAACCCGACCCCCGCCCAAAATAAATAAATAAATAAATCTTAAAAAAAAAAAATACTGGAGTGGGTAGCCATGCCCTCCTCCAGGGAATCTTCCAGATTCCAAGGATCAAACGTGTGTCTCTTATGTCTGCTGCATTGGCAGGCAGGTTCTTTACCACTAGCGCCACCTGGGAAGCCCACCCCTAAATGTATGTCTCATGAAGGGCATGGAGGTGGGGAGAGAAACGGGTGTGAGTTCAGAGCCATCGTTAGTGCCTGCATGCCACCTGCAGGACTCTCACCACGGCTCTCCAAAGGACATGGTGTCACCAAGTGCAGGTGAGGAGACAGACGTTTAGAAGGGACTTGCCCAGGCCACGCTGTTGGTAGATGGCGGAGTCCATCGACTGTCTCACTCTCTGTCTGCCACAAGACTGGCCCCGACTGAAAGATACTTCTGAGCAAATTCCCAGGACTCCAGAAGTGGGAAGTCCCAGGTGCTTTGTTGGCTATTCCCTATCAATTTCTACAGTTCAAAGAGCCTGGATTTTGCTATAGTTTCCTGAGCTGTGACTTTCTGTATCTGGTATATATGGGAAGACAAGCTTTCCATTCCATAGACAATATAAACAGAATCACATCTCTGCATGTTGTGATGCTACCTCTTCAAATCTGGAGGTTGCGTTTGAGATAGTTAGCTGCAGAATAGAGATGTCTGTGGAGCCTCCAAAATTCCTTTTGGGGCTTTGGGGCAGGAGGACTCTCAAAGGAGCCCAAACCTGGATACACCAGAAACTTCATGATTATTGGTAAACAATAAAGCAATGACAGATAGAGTCTTAGGAACAAAAGCAGTGAACAACAGTCTCAGACAAGCTCCAGGCTGAGGCTCCAAACTGCCGTGATACACAGTCAAACCGCTTCCCACCTGACTGGAGTGGGGCTTCCCCTGGTGGTCCAGTGGGGAAGGACACCGCCATGCAGTGCAAGGGGCACCGGTTCGATCCCTGGCCTGGGAATATTCCACGTGCCGCGGAGCGGCTGGACCCATGTGTCCAATTACCGAGCCGGAGCTCTGGAGCGCATGTGTCCAAAGCCAGCGCTCTGCAACGACAGACGCCACCGCGATGGGAGGCCCACAGGAGCCAAAGAGCAAAAAGATGGATGAAAATAGAAATGAAAGACCAATAGAAGTGGCCCGCCCACTCCGCTCCCTCCCCAACCCGACCCCCGCCCAAAATAAATAAATAAATAAATCTTAAAAAAAAAAAAATACTGGAGTGGGTAGCCATGCCCTCCTCCAGGGAATCTTCCAGATTCCAAGGATCAAACGTGTGTCTCTTATGTTTGCTGCATTGGCAGGCAGGTTCTTTACCACTAGCGCCACCTGGGAAGCCCACCCCTAAATGTATGTCTCATGAAGGGCATGGAGGTGGGGAGAGAAACGGGTGTGAGTTCAGAGCCATCGTTAGTGCCTGCATGCCACCTGCAGGACTCTCACCACGGCTCTCCAAAGGACATGGTGTCACTAAGTGCAGGTGAGGAGACAGACGTTTAGAAGGGACTTGCCCAGGCCACGCTGTTGGTAGATGGCAGAGTCCATCGACTGTCTCACTCTCTGTCTGCCACAAGACTGGCCCCGACTGAAAGATACTTCTGAGCAAATTCCCAGGACTCCAGAAGTGGGAAGTCCCAGGTGCTTTGTTGGCTATTCCCTATCAATTTCTACAGTTCAAAGAGCCTGGATTTTGCTATAGTTTCCTGAGCTGTGACTTTCTGTATCTGGTATATCTGGGAAGACAAGCTTTCCATTCCATAGACAATATAAACAGAATCACATCTCTGCATGTTGTGATGCTACCTCTTCAAATCTGGAGGTTGCGTTTGAGATAGTTAGCTGCAGAATAGAGATGTCTGTGGAGCCTCCAAAATTCCTTTTGGGGCTTTGGGGCAGGAGGACTCTCAAAGGAGCCCAAACCTGGATACACCAGAAACTTCATGATTATTGGTAAACAATAAAGCAATGACGCAGATAGAGTCTTAGGAACAAAAGCAGTGAACAACAGTCTCAGACAAGCTCCAGGCTGAGGCTCCAAACTGCCGTAGATACACAGTCAAACCGCTTCCCACCTGAGGGACTCTGCTGGGTAAGAATCACGTGAATAGCTATAGAGAGCTGCTTATTTAACCAGAAATTAAATTTGAAAAAATTAAAAAATCTATATATTTTGGTCACGCTGCATGACATGTGGGATCTTAGTCCCCGCCCAGGGATCACACCCACTCCCCCCCACAACAGAAGTGTAGAGTCTTAACCACTGGATCGCCAGGGAAGTCCCAGATATTTAAATTCTAAAATACAAAAGTTAAAAGCTGGACTTTTAACTTAAGCACTTTAAAACTTGCAATAAGGGAAAAAATGTAAACGTATACCTCTGCAGAATGATTTGCCACACCCTTATTCTAACTGAAAGAAGGAGCGGGAGATTCTCAGAATCCACGGGACAGAGATAGAGGGAAAGAGGATTGCCACTGGTTGAAACCACATCAGGTATGTAACGGACACCATTAACTCCTTTGGTACCCCTCCCTTTACATGGCTGTTCCACTGCCCAGCCCCAACCTCATCCATTATACAGATGAAAAAACCAAGGCTCAAGCCCAGGGAGAAATCAAAGGCTTGGCCCAGGTCACATGGCTGACTCCATGCTTCAACCCCTATGCTAATCGGAGGCTAGCACGCATAGAGAATGGGCCCCCGGGCAAGGAAATGACTGCTAATCCTTGTGACTAGGGAAGCCCACAGAAGGGCAGTTCTTTAGTACGACTTCATCCTCCAGGAAACAACCTGGGCCCGGACGTGATTGCTGTCAGTTCAGTTGTTGGGTTTTGTCCAATTCTTTTGTGACCCCCATGGCCTCTAGCCTGTCCCTGAGATTTCCCAGGTAAAAATTCTAGAATGGGTTGCCATTTCCTTCTCCAGGGGATCTTCCCAACCCAGGGATCAAATCTGCGTCTCCTGCATGAGCAGGCTGATTCTTTATTGCTGAGCTACCAGGGAAGCCCAGTCAAAGATCAAGCAGGTCCAGACAGCAACTGGTACCAGGAAGCAGAGTGGCTAGCAATAGCCAAGCGAAGTTTCCCAGGAGACCCCTAGCCGGGGAACCAAACGCGGCTGAACGTCAGAGAAAGAGTAGGGATGCAGGCTTGGAAATGGGGATTGACCCCCCAATCCTTTCTACTGTTCCCTTAACTGATACTCTTGGAAAACAACTGGTGACTTAGAAAAGTTCTTTTGAGTTCTTGAGCTGAAAAGCCCAGTGGAAGTAATTTTGGAAATAGGATACCAAATGTCTCAAGATTCTTTTTTTCTGGGTCAAAAGCATCTCCTCTTCCCTGTTTCACAAATGAGAGTCATTTAGGTAAGCAGGATACTCTGCGGGAGAGAAAAAGACTACGTAAGTGAATGCGCACTCATTGGTGCTTTCAAGAGAATTACTGTCATCAAGAAAACAACTTCTAGCTGACACCCAGGAAACTGGAAGATTTGAAGTTCGATGGAAGGTTTTTTCCCCCTAATTTTATGTTTCTGAAAATCGATGTGAACAGAAGATTCGGGAATGTTTTTTTCTCCTCGAGATAAGCTGTTTTTAAATTGATGATGCAGTTTTGATTTGATGGCATTTTAGTACCCTGTCAAATTAGGACGAAGGGCTAGCAGGCCTGGGAGTGCTGTGTCAGGCCTGCAGAGGCTCGAGGCTCTCAGGAGGGCACTGATCTCCTAGGGCTAGCAGGCTTGGCCCAGGTCACATGGCTGACTCCATGCTTCAACCCCTATGCTAATCGGAGGCTAGCATGCATAGAGAATGGGCCCCGGCAAGGAAATGACTGCTAATCCTTGTGACTAGGGAAGCCCACAGAAGGAAGTTCTTTAGTACGACTTCATCCTCCAGGAAACAACCTGGGCCCGGACGTGATTGCTGTCAGTTCAGTTGTTGGGTTTTGTCCAATTCTTTTGTGCCCCCCATGGCCTCTAGCCTGTCCCTGAGATTTCCCAGGTAAAAATTCTAGAATGGGTTGCCATTTCCTTCTCCAGGGGATCTTCCCAACCCAGGGATCAAATCTGCGTCTCCTGCATGAGCAGGCTGATTCTTTATTGCTGAGCTACCAGGAAGCCCAGTCAAAGATCAAGCAGGTCCAGACAGCAACTGGTACCAGGAAGCAGAGTGGCTAGCAATAGCCAAGCGAAGTTTCCCAGGAGACCCTAGCCGGGGAACCAAACGCGGCTGAACGTCAGAGAAAGAGTAGGGATGCAGGCTTGGAAATGGGGATTGACCCCCCAATCCTTTCTACTGTTCCCTTAACTGATACTCTTGGAAAACAACTGGTGACTTAGAAAAGTTCTTTTGAGTTCTTGAGCTGAAAAGCCCAGTGGAAGTAATTTTGGAAATAGGATACCAAATGTCTCAAGATTCTTTTTTTCTGGGTCAAAAGCATCTCCTCTTCCCTGTTTCACAAATGAGAGTCATTTAGGTTAGCAGGATACTCTTCGGGAGAGAAAAATTCTACTTAAGTGAATGCGCACTCATTGGTGCTTTCAAGAGAATTACTGTCATCAAGAAAACAACTTCTAGCTGACACCCAGGAAACTGGAAGATTTGAAGTTCGATGGAAGGTTTTTTCCCCCTAATTTCATGTTTCTGAAAATCGATGTGAACAGAAGATTCGGGAATGTTTTTTTCTCCTCGAGATAAGCTGTTTTTAAATTGATGATGCAGTTTTGATTTGATGGCATTTTAGTACCCTGTCAAATTAGGATGAAGGGCTAGCAGGCCTGGGAGTGCTGTGTCAGGCCTGCAGAGGCTCGAGGCTCTCAGGAGGGCACTGATCTCCTAGGGCTGGGCCCCTGGGGCTGTGCAGGCTGAGGCCTTCTGTTATTATGCAAATACTTCACTCCAGGCTTCCCTGGTAGCTCACTGGTAAAGACTCCACCTGCCAGAGCTGGAGGGATATCAATCCCTGGTCTGGGAAGATCCCACACACCACAGAGCTACTTAACTGTGGTGCCCCAAGGAGGAAAGAACCACACAAGGAGGGTCTTGGAATGCAAGAAGAGATAAACCAGACCCTTATTGTCATTCTCTCCCCCAGGCTGTAGTACACCGCCCAATCCTCAAGACCCCTCTGCCACTCCTTGGACCCGACTGTCTTCCCCTCAGGCTGTAGTCATCACTCCACCCCACCCAGGACACTGTCCAATCAGCAATGCCCCTTAAGACCCCCATGCCACTCCTTAGACCCTGGCTATAAAAGGAATCAAACACCCCTGCTTAAGGCTGGTTCTTCTTTGAGCCAACCCGCTGTTCTGATAGCGTTGGTTCTCCTTGAGCTGGCCCACTTTTCTGGCAGCGACTCTCCCTTCCCTCACTCTAATAAACTTTATTTTCTTCTCACTCCACCTCGTGTCTGGAAATTTGTTTCCAACCCGCGCATGGACCTTGACATGAACCTGTGCACCACAGCTCCTGAAGCTGGTGCTCTAGAGCCCAGGAACTGCAACTGCTGAACCCACGTGCCACCACTACGGAAGCCCAAGCAACCTTGAGCCTGTGCTCCACAGTAAGAGACGTCATCGCAATGAGAAGCCCGTGCAGCGCAGCTAGAGAGCAGTCCCCGTTCCCTGAGCTAGAGAAAGCCCACACGCACCGCGGAAGACTCGAGCAACTAAAAATAAGAATAATGATAAAAATTCACACATTCCCCAGGTTTTGCAACAAACCATCTCCTCTGCCAGTATCTTTTCTAATCCTGACTTTACATTTATCCCTAGTCCTTCTCTGCCTTTCCTTTCTCCTTCTCCCAAAACTGTACATTTAAAATTTTCTGGCACTGAGTATGCCTAAAGGCTTATGAGTGATACAATAATTTCCCAATTATCTGCAAAAACCAAGTATCTGGGAATTTCCACAATTCACCTGCCAAACGCCACATCTCCCAAGCTTCCTCTCTCCCTTAGGACAAAAATACGTGGGCGGGCTTTACGGAAAATCTGGACACACGAGGGCAAGGTCTGCCATCAGAGGAAAGCGGGTGCTTCCCTGGTGGTGGGTTACATAGCGCGTAGCGCTCTACAGGCCTTCAAAGGTGATGGTCTTCAGACATTCGGGGAGAAGAAGCTGGTGAGTTCCTACCACCTGATAAACAGGAAACTAGGGGGTACAGGAGAAAGCAACTTCACTCAGAACGAGGAAATGGCCCTCTGACGTCAACCTGCTTATGAACCTTGGACTTCTTTCTGGACTTATGTTTCCTCACCTAGAAAAGAAAGTGGTCGTGCCTGGTGTCCTTGACATTTTCTGCCAGGCTGAGACTCTATGAGGTTGTTATCAGACCTCAGGAGGTGACATCCCCTGCTTAAGGCTGGTTCTTCTTTGAGCCAACCCGCTGTTCTGATAGCGTTGGTTCTCCTTGAGCTGGCCCACTTTTCTGGCAGCGACTCTCCCTTCCCTCACTCTAATAAACTTTATTTTCTTCTCACTCCACCTCGTGTCTGGAAATTTGTTTCCAACCCGCGCATGGACCTTGACATGAACCTGTGCACCACAGCTCCTGAAGCTGGTGCTCTAGAGCCCAGGAACTGCAACTGCTGAACCCACGTGCCACCACTACGGAAGCCCAAGCAACCTTGAGCCTGTGCTCCACAGTAAGAGACGTCATCGCAATGAGAAGCCCGTGCAGCGCAGCTAGAGAGCAGTCCCCGTTCCCTGAGCTAGAGAAAGCCCACACGCACCGCGGAAGACTCGAGCAACTAAAAATAAGAATAATGATAAAAATTCACACATTCCCCAGGTTTTGCAACAAACCATCTCCTCTGCCAGTATCTTTTCTAATCCTGACTTTACATTTATCCCTAGTCCTTCTCTGCCTTTCCTTTCTCCTTCTCCCAAAACTGTACATTTAAAATTTTCTGGCACTGAGTATGCCTAAAGGCTTATGAGTGATACAATAATTTCCCAATTATCTGCAAAAACCAAGTATCTGGGAATTTCCACAATTCACCTGCCAAACGCCACATCTCCCAAGCTTCCTCTCTCCCTTAGGACAAAAATACGTGGGCGGGCTTTACGGAAAATCTGGACACACGAGGGCAAGGTCTGCCATCAGAGGAAAGCGGGTGCTTCCCTGGTGGTGGGTTACATAGCGCGTAGCGCTCTACAGGCCTTCAAAGGTGATGGTCTTCAGACATTCGGGGAGAAGAAGCTGGTGAGTTCCTACCACCTGATAAACAGGAAACTAGGGGGTACAGGAGAAAGCAACTTCACTCAGAACGAGGAAATGGCCCTCTGACGTCAACCTGCTTATGAACCTTGGACTTCTTTCTGGACTTATGTTTCCTCACCTAGAAAAGAAAGTGGTCGTGCCTGGTGTCCTTGACATTTTCTGCCAGGCTGAGACTCTATGAGGTTGTTATCAGACCTCGAGGAAACAGCCTGTGAGACACACTGATTTCCTCTCCTCGCTTCTGCCTCGTCTGTAAGTGCTGAGAGGGGACAGCTGGGCATCTGCTCAGTGGCCGGTGGGTGACCCAGCGATGTGCAGGGGTTGCAGCGGTGACTAACAGCCTGGGCGTGGTGGACACCAGGCTGGAGTTTGAAGCCAGCTCTGTGCTTTATGTAGCTTTGCAGATTCAGGCAATGGTTTAACCTTTCTACACTTTAGGGTTTTTTTCGTTTTTAATTCTATTTATTTATTTATTTGGCTATTCTGGGTTTTCACTGCTGTCATAGGCTCTTCTCTAGTTGCAGGGAGTGGGGGCTCCTCTCTAGTAGAGGTGAGCAGGCTTCTTGTTGCGGTGACTTCTCTTATTGTGGAACTCGGGCTCTAGGGCACACGGGCTCTGTAGTCGTGGCCCCGAGGCTCTGGAGCACAGGCTCCATAGTTGTGGCTCACAGGCTCAGTTGCTCCACAGCATGTGGGATCTTCCCGGATCAGGGATCAAACCCATGTCTCCTGCATTGGCAGGTGATCTCTTTACCACTGAGCTACCAGGGAAGTCTCACTTTAATTTTCTTATTTGCAAAATGGAGATTACAGTAACATCTACCCCTGGTGTTGCTGACAAGTGAAGTCAGGGAATTTAATTTGCTTTTCAGTCTGCTACAAAAACAAACGTTCATTATATGGAAGTCTGAGCATCAGAGACCTATCTCCGCAAGACAGAGACACTGTGGAAACTATTTAACCGGGAGAAAGACTCTCGACCCTCGATGTGCTTTAGACTCACCGGAAGGCTTTGAAAACACACCCTTGCCTGGGCCCATGTCCAATCAGGCTGATTCAGAACCTCTAGGGGTGGGACTCTGGCCTTAGTGTTGTTTAAGAAGCTCTCCGGGTTATTCTAACTTACAGCCAATGCTGTGAACCATTTTTCTAATGAGTATTTAATTGACCCCAGGAGAGGAAAATCCACACATTGAATAACTAATTCTAAACTCATGCTTCAGAGAAGTTTAACTTCTGTGGACAAAGGCAGGTCTGCTTCCCCAGTTCAGCCAGTAACTAAATTCACGTCCATCTCCTCGGCTCTTCCTGGTAGGCCGGAAACAAAGCTGCCTGCCTGTGTGAGGAAGGGCTCTCATGAAGTGACAGGTGACCCATCCTCCCCAGCATGTGAAAGGATTCTGGAGGCGTTCGGATCCCTCAACACTCCAATGATATGGATTTAAAATGCAGACTCTCTAGTTAACGACTTTTTTTCAGTTTCTTGTTCCAAATTATAACTTAATAGGATGTCGCCATGGAAACAGGTATTTCTACTTAAGGACCAATTCTCCCTTTGGAAATTTGTCTCATCTATCTTTTGATTATGATCAATGAGTGGTGACAAACAACCAAGATTTGTATCCATGGAAAATGTGTTAAGAATCTGGATTTGGAGTCCTAGGGGGTGGTTCAGCCCTTTCTCTGCATCTGTTAAAGTTTCATTTGTGACAATAAGACACTGATCCTCTTCTAGGATGAAGAGAAAAAAAAAAAAAAAAAACGCACATTTCCAGAAGATTGTTCAGGGTTGGATGGACATGGTTCCAAACATGAGAAAGTGAAAGGATCCTTATCATCACCTCCTTCACTCACATTTTCGGGGCTCCAAAGGGCAGAACCAAAAACCAGTCTAAATCTATTTCAGTTGATGTGGAGGGTGTCAGAAACCTCGAGTCAGGGGTCTGCACCCCACTGAAGAGCCAAGTCCCCATGGCCTGATTAGCTGTTGGCTGGGCTCTTCCTGATCCTAACAGTTTTTGAAACATGCGGTCGTTGAGCACTTTCAGCTCTACAGGCTATGGAGAGAAGCAAGGAGGGACCAGGTGGGAAGGGGGCTGTGGAAGTAAAAGGAGGTGGGTGGGCGCAGGTCCTTCTGCCAAAGACCCTCGTAGCCCTGCAGGGAGGAGCTGCTCTCAGAGTGTGGACTTCGTCGTGCGTCATTGTGGCTCGTCTGGTCTGTGCATCCCACATTTCCCGTCCCTGCGTATTTCCAGTCAAGGTGACCCACAGAGACACGTTACACAACACTTCAGGCCTCCTCACTGCCTTTGTGCTTAGCAGCCCGGGCACATTATCACTCGTCTGCCTGCACGTGTTGGTGCAGGACCGACGCTGCCCTGCAGCTACCCCCACCTTCTCTGGGACCCACTTTCAGCTTTTCAAAAAAAAAAAAAAATCCCTGGGGCCGGGAGGCTGTGTAACTCCGTAACAAAGGGGTTCAGCCTCTGTCCTGAAGGATATCCCACCGCCAGGTTGCAGGCATTGAGGAGATGACAGTGTGGGTTCCATCCTTCCTGGGGGTCAGCCTTGTCCTCCATGTTCCCAGTGTTGTGAGGAACCATTTGAAAACTGCTTCTGTGTGGCTCACGGTGCAGTTTAGAGTAACCTATCATTTCTAGCACGCAGAGTGTTTTGCTTTTCCTGCAGCCTGGTCAGTCTTCTAGGTCACCGTCCTGTCTACTGAATGCCGTGGGCCTGCACACGGCTGAACTCTCTCCCCAGTCGAGAGACTGATGTCGGCATCAATCAGAATGCCTCTACTAACAACAGCAAGACATTTGACTTTTCTTATTATTTGAAATTATCTATGCTATTTCTTCTCTTCTTTGGTGCTGCAAATTAAAATTTCTTCCAGAACATTCTATTTGCTTGCTGTGGACTCCCTTTGCCTAACCTATATGCTGTTCGTTAGAAAATAAACTAGTACTACATGTTGATAATGTGTCAAATTCTCAGAAGCCCAATCACATTTTAGTAAGTGTGGTAGTGAACCTGTCCATGTTTATGGGGCTCCAATTATAAATGAGGCTGAGCGGTAAGAACTGCAAGAAAGTCAAAGGCGGCAAGGACAAACTCCAGATCTCAACACCTCACCATCTGGAAAAGCTCAAGGACCAGGGCAATGAACTAGGAATGAGCACCTTAGTAGTCAAGGTCAGGTGTAATTTCAGTTCTCATTCAGCCCCCCCGGCCAGAGGAACAGAAGTTCCACATTGCAGCCAGGCACCGGGATTGAAACAGCTTAGCTGGGTCGACAGGAGACCCTGGCCAGCTGGGCAAATCCATAGCTTTTCCTTTCCCAGTGTTTACATCTCCCAAGTGTTTCTGACAAATTCCAAAACAATTTGGAGATGTCCCAGAAATGGAAGTTACAAGTTTTTGTTTGCTGTTGCACTGTGTTTTAAACAAGCTGTGTTGGATTCTCCTTCTCTCTGGCCCCGGGTGGCCTCAGTGTTGCCCGCGCCTGTTAGTGATCTGCAGTTGTACACATATGTGGAAGAAACTGAAAAGAGGTACGGATGCAAGGCAACCCACTCAGTGTTCTTGCCTGGGAAGTCCTGTGGACAGAGGAGCCTGTCCATGGGGTCAGCCTTGTCCTCCATGTTCCCAGTGTTGTGAGGAACCATTTGAAAACTGCTTCTGTGTGGCTCACGGTGCAGTTTAGAGTAACCTATCATTTCTAGCACGCAGAGTGTTTTGCTTTTCCTGCAGCCTGGTCAGTCTTCTAGGTCACCGTCCTGTCTACTGAATGCCGTGGGCCTGCACACGGCTGAACTCTCTCCCCAGTCGAGAGACTGATGTCGGCATCAATCAGAATGCCTCTACTAACAACAGCAAGACATTTGACTTTTCTTATTATTTGAAATTATCTATGCTATTTCTTCTCTTCTTTGGTGCTGCAAATTAAAATTTCTTCCAGAACATTCTATTTGCTTGCTGTGGACTCCCTTTGCCTAACCTATATGCTGTTCGTTAGAAAATAAACTAGTACTACATGTTGATAATGTGTCAAATTCTCAGAAGCCCAATCACATTTTAGTAAGTGTGGTAGTGAACCTGTCCATGTTTATGGGGCTCCAATTATAAATGAGGCTGAGCGGTAAGAACTGCAAGAAAGTCAAAGACGGCAAGGACAAACTCCAGATCTCAACACCTCACCATCTGGAAAAGCTCAAGGACCAGGGCAATGAACTAGGAATGAGCACCTTAGTAGTCAAGGTCAGGTGTAATTTCAGTTCTCATTCAGCCCCCCCGGCCAGAGGAACAGAAGTTCCACATTGCAGCCAGGCACCGGGATTGAAACAGCTTAGCTGGGTCGACAGGAGACCCTGGCCAGCTGGGCAAATCCATAGCTTTTCCTTTCCCAGTGTTTACATCTCCCAAGTGTTTCTGACAAATTCCAAAACAATTTGGAGATGTCCCAGAAATGGAAGTTACAAGTTTTTGTTTGCTGTTGCACTGTGTTTTAAACAAGCTGTGTTGGATTCTCCTTCTCTCTGGCCCCGGGTGGCCTCAGTGTTGCCCGCGCCTGTTAGTGATCTGCAGTTGTACACATATGTGGAAGAAACTGAAAAGAGGTACGGATGCAAGGCAACCCACTCAGTGTTCTTGCCTGGGAAGTCCTGTGGACAGAGGAGCCTGTCCATGGGGTTTCAGAAGAGTCAGTGACTTATCCACTAAAACAACTATCACAACAAATGCACCGAAGGGACCTGCCCGGAGGCTGCCGACACAGTCTGGTTCAACTCTGATCATTTAGGGTAAAGATAGGGGGTTGACTTACCGAGCGCAGCCTGTTGCCTCTGAGGCATGCCTACGAGCCAGAGCAGTCAGGTGAAGGAGGGATCACCCCTCCCAGTCTTCTCAGATATTTTTCTTTGCAGAAAGAATTTCTCTTGACGGCAACTACTAGAGTACGAGCTGGGTGGGGCAGCATCAGGGATTCCTGGGAGGGCACAGTGGTGTAGGCCTCACGTAGCTGTGCCAGCCGAAATCAACATCTGTCAGGTCTGCACCGTCTTCAGGAGCCACGTCTGTGAAGGTCCTGGAGGTGACAGTGATCGCTAGGGTGACTAGGAACCTTGGAGACAAAGACGCTGGCATCTGTGGGAGTGTTCTCCCTTTTGGGTCTGTGGGAATGAGTCCTAGCCGAGGGCAATCCTTGCACCAGGTTGGCACCCGGAGCGGCAAGGGAGTCAGGCTGCTGAGACTGAGGCGCCCGGAGAACTGGCGTAGCACCTGGGGCCCGGTGCCAGGGCGCACCGTTCTGGCAGTGGTACCTGTGTCTGAGAGGCCGGCCCATGCGGATTTCCTGTGGAACAGGACTCTGGGGTTCTGGGGCTCACCAGCGACACAGGCCTCGGGAGACAGGTGCAGCTGTGGCTCAAGGTATTTTGTTAACAACAGGCCTGGGACTGCATGAAAGAAGGTACAGCTAAAAAGTCTGTGCACTCTAGACTTTGTTAACAAGCAGGCCTGGGACTGCATGAAAGAAGGTACAGCTGGAAGATGTCCCAGAAATGGAAGTTACAAGTTTTTGTTTGCTGTTGCACTGTGTTTTAAACAAGCTGTGTTGGATTCTCCTTCTCTCTGGCCCGGGTGGCCTCAGTGTTGCCCGCGCCTGTTAGTGATCTGCAGTTGTACACATATGTGGAAGAAACTGAAAAGAGGTACGGATGCAAGGCAACCCACTCAGTGTTCTTGCCTGGGAAGTCCTGTGGACAGAGGAGCCTGTCCATGGGGTTTCAGAAGAGTCAGTGACTTATCCACTAAAACAACTATCACAACAAATGCACCGAAGGGACCTGCCCGGAGGCTGCCGACACAGTCTGGTTCAACTCTGATCATTTAGGGTAAAGATAGGGGGTTGACTTACCGAGCGCAGCCTGTTGCCTCTGAGGCATGCCTACGAGCCAGAGCAGTCAGGTGAAGGAGGGATCACCCCTCCCAGTCTTCTCAGATATTTTTCTTTGCAGAAAGAATTTCTCTTGACGGCAACTACTAGAGTACGAGCTGGGTGGGGCAGCATCAGGGATTCCTGGGAGGGCACAGTGGTGTAGGCCTCACGTAGCTGTGCCAGCCGAAATCAACATCTGTCAGGTCTGCACCGTCTTCAGGAGCCACGTCTGTGAAGGTCCTGGAGGTGACAGTGATCGCTAGGGTGACTAGGAACCTTGGAGACAAAGACGCTGGCATCTGTGGGAGTGTTCTCCCTTTTGGGTCTGTGGGAATGAGTCCTAGCCGAGGGCAATCCTTGCACCAGGTTGGCACCCGGAGCGGCAAGGGAGTCAGGCTGCTGAGACTGAGGCGCCCGGAGAACTGGCGTAGCACCTGGGGCCCGGTGCCAGACGCACCGTTCTGGCAGTGGTACCTGTGTCTGAGAGGCCGCCGGCCCATGCGGATTTCCTGTGGAACAGGACTCTGGGGTTCTGGGGCTCACCAGCGACACAGGCCTCGGGAGACAGGTGCAGCTGTGGCTCAAGGTATTTTTGTTAACAACAGGCCTGGGACTGCATGAAAGAAGGTACAGCTGGGGAAGAGAGAGGTCTGTGCACTCTAGACTTAGAGGCCGAGAAGGGGAGTGGCCTTCAGGGAAGGAGAAGGCGTGGCCAGCCAAGTCGGAGGACAACCTACCCAGGACATGGGAGGAGCTCAGCGTGGCAATCAATGCTCAAGAAAGAAGTGATCCACCGTCCAACGCTGCCAAGAAGCACAGCCTTGCTCTTGCAACATGGAGGTCTCCATGTAATAAAGCATTTGGCTTGCCTTTGCCCTGGGTTCCTTAGGCAGCTGAGAGGAGGGTCTTTGTTATTCATGGTGGTTGTTGCTCAGTCGTGTCTGACCCCTTGAGACCCCATGGACTGCAGCACGCCAGGCTTCCCTGTCCTTTATCCTCTGCCAGAGCTTGCTCAAACGCATGTCCACTCAGTCGTGATGCCATCCAATTACTCACACGTGCCTTGATCATTCATGCTGAAGAAGTAACTCCTATATAGCTTATGCGAATGAGATGACTCAGAATGGGGCTGCCCATGCCAGAAACAGGAAGCCTGTGATGAGAGAGTTGAAACTTTGAGCCCTGTGATATCAGCCTAATTTTCCAACCTTGGGGCGTGATGAGGGGCTAGAGGTTGCATTTAGTTATGAGGCCAATGATTCCATCAGTTATGCTATTCCTGAAGCTGGCTGGAGCTTTCTGGCTGGTGGACACACAGGAGGTGACATGCTCTGATTCCATGGAGAGGGGGCCCACGAGCTCTGTGTTCAGGACTCTCCCAGACCTCACTCGATGTGTTCCTTCATTTGGCTTGTTCTGATGTGTATCTTTCACATAAAACTATCATCATGATCATAAGCATAGTCCTTTCCAGAGTTCTAGGAGTCCTTCTAGTGAATGATCACACCTGAGGGTTTGTGGGAACCCGCAGCTGTGTACCTGACTGGTCAGAAGTGCAGGTGGCCCGGGGACCCCTGAACGTGCAACAGTCTTTTGGAGGACTGAGCCCTTAACCTGTGGGGTCTGCACTAACTCCAGGTGGTTATAGAGTCAGAATAGCATGGCAGTATGACAGACCCCCACCCGGAGCACGGCTGAGTGGGAATTTGGGGTGTGCTGGGGTGGAAGCTTGAGAATAGAGGGTTTAGAAGAAAACATCAAGAAGTAAGTGAAGACACAAGTATAGAAAACTTTGGGGCATTTTTTAGGGAAGAGGAACAGAAAATGGAATGCTCAAATTGCTCCTGGGTGGCTCAATGGTAAAGAATCTGCCTGCAATGCAGGGGACATGGGTTCTATCCTGGGGCTGGGAAGATACCCTGGAGGGGAAAATGGCAACCCACTCCAGTATTCTTGCCTGGAGAATCCCACGGACAGAGAAGCCTGGCAGGCAACAGTGCATGGAGTCACAAATGAGTTGGACACAACTTAGTGACTAAACCACAAACTTCTCTAAAATATTGATTATTTGGCTTATAAGGATAAAACCCTAGACAAGAATCCATAAGAGTTGCTAGGAAAGAACAGGTGTGTACAGCATGGTCATCCCGATGGGAACCCTGGAGTAAAAGCTGATATCAGCCATGAGATGACTCAGAATGGGGCTGCCCATGCCAGAAACAGGAAGCCTGTGATGAGAGAGTTGAAACTTTGAGCCCTGTGATATCAGCCTAATTTTCCAACCTTGGGGCGTGATGAGGGGCTAGAGGTTGCATTTAGTTATGAGGCCAATGATTCCATCAGTTATGCTATTCCTGAAGCTGGCTGGAGCTTTCTGGCTGGTGGACACACAGGAGGTGACATGCTCTGATTCCATGGAGAGGGGGCCCACGAGCTCTGTGTTCAGGACTCTCCCAGACCTCACTCGATGTGTTCCTTCATTTGGCTTGTTCTGATGTGTATCTTTCACATAAAACTATCATCATGATCATAAGCATAGTCCTTTCCAGAGTTCTAGGAGTCCTTCTAGTGAATGATCACACCTGAGGGTTTGTGGGAACCCGCAGCTGTGTACCTGACTGGTCAGAAGTGCAGGTGGCCCGGGGACCCCTGAACGTGCAACAGTCTTTTGGAGGACTGAGCCCTTAACCTGTGGGGTCTGCACTAACTCCAGGTGGTTATAGAGTCAGAATAGCATGGCAGTATGACAGACCCCCACCCGGAGCACGGCTGAGTGGGAATTTGGGGTGTGCTGGGGTGGAAGCTTGAGAATAGAGGGTTTAGAAGAAAACATCAAGAAGTAAGTGAAGACACAAGTATAGAAAACTTTGGGGCATTTTTTAGGGAAGAGGAACAGAAAATGGAATGCTCAAATTGCTCCTGGGTGGCTCAATGGTAAAGAATCTGCCTGCAATGCAGGGGACATGGGTTCTATCCTGGGGCTGGGAAGATACCCTGGAGGGGAAAATGGCAACCCACTCCAGTATTCTTGCCTGGAGAATCCCACGGACAGAGAAGCCTGGCAGGCAACAGTGCATGGAGTCACAAATGAGTTGGACACAACTTAGTGACTAAACCACAAACTTCTCTAAAATATTGATTATTTGGCTTATAAGGGGATAAAACCCTAGACAAGAATCCATAAGAGTTGCTAGGAAAGAACAGGTGTGTACAGCATGGTCATGATGAACAAGTCCCACAGAAAGATGGTAACCCTGGAGTAAAGGCAGAGAAGTGATACAGGAATAGCTACAAGACTTGGGGTATTTGACTGGCACAGCTCCTCACCTGAGAACACAAAACAGAGGCAACAGGGTAGGAGGAGGAGTGGGAAGACACTGATCAAAGTAGGGGGCGAGAGGATGGGAGGAGGAGGTCAGGATGGCTGAAGAGCTGGGCCACCACTGTGGCTCTGGGGGATTCCGAGCAAACAGAAAAGCAGCAGCAAAATGATTAATTTCCCAATCGATCATCTGGGCTTCTCAGCTTTAGCTCGCTGTGGGACGACCAAAAGCAGGCAATTCATGCTAAGTGGACCATGAGTTTATGTCTTTCACTTAAAGGTCCCCTCATAGTTCTTGGGGTAGATGTAAATGTTGCTGAGTGAGTGAAGCTTTACGTGACGACCTATTTGTCCAATGTGAACTCCCAGTTTCCCGCCAACCATACCCTCAAATCGTCTATGGGAACTGAACTATCAGGACGAGTTCCATTGCGTGGAGAATGCTAGCAAGTCAAACTGGATAGTCACCTGGTGGGGACTTTTGAAGAGCAATTCCTGAGCACCGATGCCTCCTCAAGTCCTTGCCAACCTAAGAATCTCTGGTTCCATGATCGCCAGAGAGGCCCAGAGAATTAATAATGAGTCAACAATTAGGATGCCAATGACTAACACACCCTGTCTGCCTACTATGTGCCAGGTGCTAGGGTCAACCATCAGTAGGCATGCTTTCATTTAATAGTACCTGAAGGTAGGTGCCATGATTATTTTACAGATTAGGAAACTGAGGTTTAGAAAGCATATGTGACTTGCTGAGAGTTGTCCTACTATTGGTGGTAAAGCCCCAACAGGAAGTGGCCTTGAACAGGAGGCCAGTGGTTCCCAGGTTTGACTGCACATTGGGATCGCCTAGGGAGCTTTGAAAACACCCTGAATTCCCTGGTTACAACCAAGACTGCTGAAACTAGGGCCCGTGATGAGAGCCAGGGAGCAGTGTTGTTTAAAGATCCTCAGTTGTTTCTAGAGTGTGGCAAAATTTGAGAATGACTTAGTAGGCTAGACAAACATCCCTAAGAGGAGTAGGCTATACTGAGTCTCAGAAGTATTAATAGGTCAAAGTGGCCACGTGATGGGCCAGGGTGCACAGGGGAGAAAGCTCTCCCTCTCGTGCCCCTCGGACACAGAGCAGAGCATCCCAGGTGGGAGGCATCCAGAGCTGAGAGGAGGGCGTCCCTGAGACTGAGGTGGCAGGTTTCCCTTTTATCTCTCTCCCCACAGACTCAGAGGATGGCAAGCTGAAGTATTACAAAAGACAGGATGAAACAGGTATCAAATATGTGATTATTGTTAGTTTGGTCATTCCATAATTTAGATCAGCCGGAACAGTTGTGTTCATTTTAATAAGCTAATGAGTACTGCAGGAGAGCCTCCCGCCGCGATTCATGGCGATGGATTACATTAAATGTTAATTGCCAAGGCCAGAAAGTTAAAAAAAAAAAAATCTCCACTTTCCCTGTAATCTCCCCTTCAGGGAAATTCCTCAGCCTTGAGCTGGATATTTAGCCTGAAAATGCAGCCCTGTCGTTTGCAGAGAGTCTGTCAGGACAGACCATAAATGACTCTCCCCTCCCAGCAGCGCGCACGGGGAGGAGTTTGAAGGATGGAGCCTGTCTGGATGTTGTGGGGCAGCAAGGCCGGGCCGTCTATCACAGCTAACAAAAGGAAGCAGACGGCTGCAGGGGTGTGCAGCCATGAGGCAGCTGGCACCATCTGTGGTATTTCAGGGCGCTGAGTACAGGCCAGCTTCGGAGCGAGGGTAAGAGGTTATATGCTAGATGATTGAGGGCGTAAAAAGAAGGGATTGTTTGCAGAAAGCATATGATAGCCACTCTCAGGGGCGAGGCAGGGCCTGCAGGGTGAGCCTGTCTGTCACGGAGCAGCCTGGCTGGTCTCTCCCCAGCTTCACGTGCTGTTTGCCTTCTACCATAGTGGGAGAATTGTCATCTTCCATGTTTCTAGAACCTTCTTTGGCAGGGTTAAGAATGGCAATGGGGGTGAGGGGCAGGCACGGGGTATATGGCATATCTACGTGATAGGGCAGACCTACCTTTTAGGTAGGACTCGCAAAGAGCCGGACGTGACTAAACAACCACCGCCATCACCTTTTAGGGTAAAAGATGGGGGTGTTACCTGTTAGCATCTGTGCTTGTTTCCTGGTGCTGTGTAAGAAATGACCACACATTTAGCAGCTTAAAGCAATACCCATTCATTAACTCACAGTTCCACTGGTCAGAACTTTGGGCCAAGGGGGCTTCCCTGGTGGTCCAGTGGCTAGGACTCTGCTCCCAATGCAGGGGGCTTGGGTTTGATCCCTGGTCTGGCAACTGGATCCCACATACCACAACTAAGACCTGATGCATACAAATAAATAAATATTTTATATATATATACCAAAAAATTAAAAAGTAGTTTGGGTCTAGCAGACATGGGTTCTCTGTTCAGGTTTCACAAGACTAAAATCAAGGTGTTGGCTAGGCTATGATCTCATTAAAGTAAGTCTTAAAAGACATTCATGGCGATGGATTACATTAAATGTTAATTGCCAAGGCCAGAAATTTAAAAAAAAAAATCTCCACTTTCCTGTAATCTCCTTCAGGGAAATTCCTCAGCCTTGAGCTGGATATTTAGCCTGAAAATGCAGCCCTGTCGTTTGCAGAGAGTCTGTCAGGACAGACCATAAATGACTCTCCCTCCCAGCAGCGCGCGGGAGGAGTTTGAAGGATGGAGCCTGTCTGGATGTTGTGGGGCAGCAAGGCCGGGCCGTCTATCACAGCTAACAAAAGGAAGCAGACGGCTGCAGGGGTGTGCAGCCATGAGGCAGCTGGCACCATCTGTGGTATTTCAGGGCGCTGAGTACAGGCCAGCTTCGGAGCGAGGGTAAGAGGTTATATGCTAGATGATTGAGGGCGTAAAAAGAAGGGATTGTTTGCAGAAAGCATATGATAGCCACTCTCAGGGGCGAGGCAGGGCCTGCAGGGTGAGCCTGTCTGTCACGGAGCAGCCTGGCTGGTCTCTCCCCAGCTTCACGTGCTGTTTGCCTTCTACCATAGTGGGAGAATTGTCATCTTCCATGTTTCTAGAACCTTCTTTGGCAGGGTTAAGAATGGCAATGGGGGTGAGGGGCAGGCACGGGGTATATGGCATATCTACGTGATAGGGCAGACCTACCTTTTAGGGTAGGACTCGCAAAGAGCCGGACGTGACTAAACAACCACCGCCATCACCTTTTAGGGTAAAAGATGGGGGTGTTACCTGTTAGCATCTGTGCTTGTTTCCTGGTGCTGTGTAAGAAATGACCACACATTTAGCAGCTTAAAGCAATACCCATTCATTAACTCACAGTTCCACTGGTCAGAACTTTGGGCCAAGGGGGCTTCCCTGGTGGTCCAGTGGCTAGGACTCTGCTCCCAATGCAGGGGGCTTGGGTTTGATCCCTGGTCTGGCAACTGGATCCCACATACCACAACTAAGACCTGATGCATACAAATAAATAAATATTTTATATATATATACCAAAAAATTAAAAAGTAGTTTGGGTCTAGCAGACATGGGTTCTCTGTTCAGGTTTCACAAGACTAAAATCAAGGTGTTGGCTAGGCTATGATCTCATTAGGAGGCTTGACTAAGGAAGAATCTGCTTCCAAAGCTCATTCAGGTTGTCACAGAATTCAGTCCAGTTCCTTGTAGTTGCAGGACTGAAATTCTGTTTCCTTGCTAGCTCTCAGCCAGTGACCAAATGCATTCTTTGTCTTGGGCTTGTGCTTAGTCACTTAGTTGTGTCTGACTCTTTGTAACCCCATGGACTATAGACTGCCAGGCTCCTCTGCCTATGAGATTATCCCAGCAGGAATACTGGAGTGAATTTCCATTTCTGCCTTGGGGATCTTCCCGACTCAGGGATCAAACCCATGTCTTCCTCATTGGTGGGTGAATTCTTTACCAAGGAGCCACTTGACAAGCCCTTGTCTTGTATCTCCTTCGTTTCCAAAGCCAGACATGGAGAACATCCTTCAGGATGCATATCTCTTTTGCCAGGAATAGTTCCATTACAGAGAGGGCATCACCAGATTAGGTCAGGCCCACTGAAGATAATCTTCTTTTCCGAGGAGAGGATCGACTGACTTGGGATCTAATTACATCTTCAAAATCCCTTCACAGAAGACTTCCCTGGTGGTCCAGTGGCTGAGGCATCAAGCTCCCAAAGCAGGGGGGCCCAGGTTCGATCTCAGTTCAGGGAATTAGATCCCATATGCAGCAACTAAGAGTTCACATGCTGCAAGTAAAAGATCCTACATGCCTCAGTGAAGACCGAAGATCCTGCATTTGGCACAACCAAATTAATAAATAAATATATTTTTAAAAAACCCTTCACAGAAGCACTTAGATCAGTGGTTGATCAAATAACTGGGAGAAGGCGTGTGTGCTCTAGGCCACACTAAGCAGTCTTGGAACGCAGCTTACAGCAGGGTCATAGGCTAAGTTCTGAAAGCATGCTGGTGAGCATGAGCAGTGTATAGAGACGGCCAGGAGTTAGGCCGTTTCTGAGCACATCTGCACCCCTAAGACTTCCTTCTCTGTGACCCTTGGACACTACAATGCTTGGTCTCTGAGGGTGGTCTTGGAACTGGCAATGATCTTCGAATAGTGTATATTTGTTCTGTGCACGGCTATGGAAATGTTAACGTTGACTCTTTAAGGAAACCTAAGGCTTAACTCTCCAAGCAATTTTCTGTGGGACAGTGAGGGAGAAGAACTGTTGCTGTTGGAGGAAGAGAAATAGAGGAACATTTCTGTGAAAATGGTCTCTTTACATGTCCCACTTAGAAACTGTCACCAAGTCCTGTGTGACTCTTTGTCACCCCATGAAATGCAGCCTGCCAAGCTCCTCTGTCCATAGGGATTCTCCAGGAAAGAGAACTGGAGAGGGTTGCCATGTCCTCTTCCAGGGGCTCTTCCTGATCCGAGGGTCAAACCCGCATGTTCTGCACTGGCAGGTGGATTCTCTACCACTAGCGCCACCGCACGGAGGACCTGATAAAACACATTGCTGGGTCCCACCCCCATGTGTCCTGATTATTCAGTCAGCCTGGGTGGGGCCTGAGGATTTGCATTTCTAACAAGGTCTAGGGGCTGCGAATGCGACTAGAACCTCTGAAACCACTGCTCAGCAGCAAGCTCTCCTTCACCTCTGGAGGTGGTGCTTGCAAAGGGTTAATAGAACATCGCATGGCTGGTGATTTTACAATGGGCATTGATGGATGTGACCTTGGAGGCAACTCACTAGAGTGAAGAATGGCTGCCCAGAGGAAAAGGCTTGACGTTTTCTGACAACATGGGGAACAGTGAGGATTTTAGGAAGGTTGTGATCAAGAAGGAAGCCATTTGCCTGCCTGTGACCTCCCTATATCCCCCTGCTGGTGACAGAGCAGAAGATAAAGCCCCTCGCAAAAAAAAAAAGAAGCACTTAGATCAGTGGTTGATCAAATAACTGGGAGAAGGCGTGTGTGCTCTAGGCCACACTAAGCAGTCTTGGAACGCAGCTTACAGCAGGGTCATAGGCTAAGTTCTGAAAGCATGCTGGTGAGCATGAGCAGTGTATAGAGACGGCCAGGAGTTAGGCCGTTTCTGAGCACATCTGCACCCCTAAGACTTCCTTCTCTGTGACCCTTGGACACTACAATGCTTGGTCTCTGAGGGTGGTCTTGGAACTGGCAATGATCTTCGAATAGTGTATATTTGTTCTGTGCACGGCTATGGAAATGTTAACGTTGACTCTTTAAGGAAACCTAAGGCTTAACTCTCCAAGCAATTTTCTGTGGGACAGTGAGGGAGAAGAACTGTTGCTGTTGGAGGAAGAGAAATAGAGGAACATTTCTGTGAAAATGGTCTCTTTACATGTCCCACTTAGAAACTGTCACCAAGTCCTGTGTGACTCTTTGTCACCCCATGAAATGCAGCCTGCCAAGCTCCTCTGTCCATAGGGATTCTCCAGGAAAGAGAACTGGAGAGGGTTGCCATGTCCTCTTCCAGGGGCTCTTCCTGATCCGAGGGTCAAACCCGCATGTTCTGCACTGGCAGGTGGATTCTCTACCACTAGCGCCACCGCACGGAGGACCTGATAAAACACATTGCTGGGTCCCACCCCTATGTGTCCTGATTATTCAGTCAGCCTGGGTGGGGCCTGAGGATTTGCATTTCTAACAAGGTCTAGGGGCTGCGAATGCGACTAGAACCTCTGAAACCACTGCTCAGCAGCAAGCTCTCCTTCACCTCTGGAGGTGGTGCTTGCAAAGGGTTAATAGAACATCGCATGGCTGGTGATTTTACAATGGGCATTGATGGATGTGACCTTGGAGGCAACTCACTAGAGTGAAGAATGGCTGCCCAGAGGAAAAGGCTTGACGTTTTCTGACAACATGGGGAACAGTGAGGATTTTAGGAAGGTTGTGATCAAGAAGGAAGCCATTTGCCTGCCTGTGACCTCCCTATATCCCCCTGCTGGTGACAGAGCAGAAGATAAAGCACTCAGCATTCCGGGGGGTGACTGCGAAGTGATGAATACCCCCAGCGCCTTGTGCGGAAAGGTGGGCACGCAAGATGCAATTAAGATGATAAAGAGCCCCCAGAAGCCGTGCAGAGCAGCGAGCAGGGACGCTAAGGTGACGAGAAGGAGAGCTACTGCCTGTCTCGGCTCTGCGGAGCCTGCTGCCGAGAGACGGAGATGGGGTTCATGATTCTGCCAGGCTCATTGCGAGAGAGAAGAAAGGTAATTGGAACGGTTATTTTCAAGACACAGGGGTTTCTTTCTCTCCCTCCCTGGGAAGATGGAAGCTCCGGCAGCCACCGCTAAGAGTGTTGATGAGAATTGCAATGGGTATTGAGTGGAAAAAGAGATGGTGATTTGGTTTAAATGCAGACTGTGTCTGCCTTGGCAAGTAATTGATAGAGGGAAGTAAGTGACCCAAAAGAGGCACCCGGCGTGATTCATAATTCTTGTGTGAAATCCTAACGCAGCACAGGTTACATACACGGGGCCAGCCCTGCCATGCAGCAGAAAATCACTTCTGGCACTGCTCTGCCTCCCCCTTCTGCATGCCTGCGCTTCTGCACAGCCCCACCTCGCTTGAGGGCCAGGTAGAGGCTCCTAGGCCCCATAAACATTCTCCTTCCTTCAGCAAACAGCGGAACAATGAATTAACTAGATTCATACCAGACAACCAAATGGTGATTTAAAGCATCTATTTTAGGTCATGGGATCAGCTCTAATAGATAGCCCTGTAATGGTGGAAGGGAAGCAGCGATGGGCAGAAGGTGGGGCCAGGCATGTATATGCCCCCACAGTCCTTCTACGAGGATGTGTCGTAGGCGCCCTGCCTGCAGGGCTACATCTGAGCTAGTCTGGCCCAGTCCCTCACCCTGACCTGCTGTTCTCTTGGCTTCTCCATTGCAATCTACTGGTAGATCCCTTTAAGGATTTAAATACCCCCTTCGTTCAACCACTTCTCACCTCCACGCTGCACCCCTAGCTCAGGCCACCAGCACCCCTCGTTCCAAACACAGCGGCCTCCCCCAGACTCCCAGTGTCCACTCTCTCTCCCCACGTGCAGCTGTACACAAGGGCAGCTGGGGTGATTGTTAGTAAAAGAAAACACAGATCACGTTCCTTCTTCTGACCTCAACCTTCCAACGCTTGCCCCTAAAAACTGGCCTGAAATCCGGTATTCTTCTACCTCTGAGGCCCGGCCTGAGCTGGCCCGTGCCCGGTTCTTCTCTCTCATGCTCTCACCCTACGCTGGTGATGCTGTCTCTTTCAAACACCCCTATTTCCTCCCTGAGACTTTGTCCTTGCTTTTGCCCCTAAGCGGGATTCTTCTTCCCCAAATCTCTGTACAGCCCGACACCCCCATTTCCCTCCCGTCTATGCCAGATGTCACCCCTACAGAAAACCTCCCCACCACCCTACTCATCTTTCCCACTTGTGTTTTTCTTCATGGAATTATGTGCAGTGACTTGCTGGTGTACTTCTTATCGGTCTCCTTAGAAGGTAAGTTCTTTGAGGACAGGAACTTTGTTTTGTTTTTGGCTGTAGCCCACAGCGAGTGTAACGTCTATTAATAGTAGATGCCCCACGGTGTTTGTCAGAGGAGTGAATGTTGTTTATTAGGTACCTGGTAGCAGGACTTATGAAGAAGGAAAGGGAAACCCACTCCAGTATTCTTGCCCGAAAAATTTCATGGTTGGAGAAACCTGGTGAGCTACAGTCCATAGGGTCCTGTGTGTGTGGGTGTGTGTGTGTGTGTGTAAAAAATATATATATATAGGGCTTCTCTGATGGCTCAGTGGTGAGGAATCTGCCTGCAGTGCAGGAGACACTGGTTTGATCCCTTGGTCAGGAAGATCCCCTGGACGAAGGACATGGCAGCCCACTCCAGTGTTCTTGCCTGGAGAATCCATGACGGGCTGCGGTCCATGGGGTCACAAAGAATCAGACACGACTGAGGGTAAGCACAGCAGGCCAGTGGCTGTATTTCCACTGGCTCACCCCGGGGTGTGTGAGCTCCCTATAAGGATTTAAATACCCCCTTCGTTCAACCACTTCTCACCTCCACGCTGCACCCCTAGCTCAGGCCACCAGCACCCCTCGTTCCAAACACAGCGGCCTCCCCCAGACTCCCAGTGTCCACTCTCTCTCCCCACGTGCAGCTGTACACAAGGGCAGCTGGGGTGATTGTTAGTAAAAGAAAACACAGATCACGTTCCTTCTTCTGACCTCAACCTTCCAACGCTTGCCCCTAAAAACTGGCCTGAAATCCGGTATTCTTCTACCTCTGAGGCCCGGCCTGAGCTGGCCCGTGCCCGGTTCTTCTCTCTCATGCTCTCACCCTACGCTGGTGATGCTGTCTCTTTCAAACACCCCTATTTCCTCCCTGAGACTTTGTCCTTGCTTTTGCCCCTAAGCGGGATTCTTCTTCCCCAAATCTCTGTACAGCCCGACACCCCCATTTCCCTCCCGTCTATGCCAGATGTCACCCCTACAGAAAACCTCCCCACCACCCTACTCATCTTTCCCACTTGTGTTTTTCTTCATGGAATTATGTGCAGTGACTTGCTGGTGTACTTCTTATCGGTCTCCTTAGAAGGTAAGTTCTTTGAGGACAGGAACTTTGTTTTGTTTTTGGCTGTAGCCCACAGCGAGTATAACGTCTATTAATAGTAGATGCCCCACGGTGTTTGTCAGAGGAGTGAATGTTGTTTATTAGGTACCTGGTAGCAGGACTTATGAAGAAGGAAAGGGAAACCCACTCCAGTATTCTTGCCCGAAAAATTTCATGGTTGGAGAAACCTGGTGAGCTACAGTCCATAGGGTCCTGTGTGTGTGGGTGTGTGTGTGTGTGTGTAAAAAATATATATATATAGGGCTTCTCTGATGGCTCAGTGGTGAGGAATCTGCCTGCAGTGCAGGAGACACTGGTTTGATCCCTTGGTCAGGAAGATCCCCTGGACGAAGGACATGGCAGCCCACTCCAGTGTTCTTGCCTGGAGAATCCATGACGGGCTGCGGTCCATGGGGTCACAAAGAATCAGACACGACTGAGCGGCTAAGCACAGCAGGCCAGTGGCTGTATTTCCACTGGCTCACGGGTGTGAGCTCCGCTCCGCAAGGTAGGCAACACTGTCACTGTTTTCCACTCGGGGAATCAGAAGCTCAGGGAGGCTATGCAACTTTTCCAGGATGATGCCATCAGGAAATGGGCACCTGGGATCTGCCCTTCAGCCTCTCTGGGGTCGCCTGACAGATTAACAGTCAGATTTCCAGGGCAGAGGAGCCCTCCAAGCAAGTACCTACTGATGGTGGTGATAGGAAGAGCAACTGGCAAGTCCCACGTGCCTGCCTGTGTCAAGTGCTGTTGATGAATTTTTTTTTTTTTTTTTTTTTTTTTAAGTTTTATTTTTGTGTTTATTTTGGGGGGGGGGCGGGTTGGGGAGGGAGGGGAGCGGGCGGGCCACTTTTATTGGTCTTTCATTTCTCCATTTTCATCCGTCTTTGTTCTTTGGCTCCTGTGGGCCTCCCATCGTGGTGGCGTCTGTTGTTGCAGAGCACCGGCTCTGGGCGCATGCGCTCCAAAACTCCGGCTCGGTAATTGGACACGTGGGTCCAGCTGCTCCAGCTGTATGTGGGATCTTCCCAGGCCAGGGATCGAACCGGTGACCCTTGCACTGCAAGGTGGTGTCCTTACCCACTGGACCACCAGAGGACGCCCCGCTGTTGATGAATTTTTAAGCTTCATGTGGATTTTATTCCACACAAATGATAAGGCTTTCATTATATTAGCAATTATATTCCAGTCTTATGAAAATTATCACCAGAACATATGTTCTTAACAGTTGTTTCAAGTATTTTTTTCTTAAAAGATATCCAAAAAAGGAGAGAACATTAATAACATATTTAATATTAATAACATATTTAGGTTGAAGGATTCTTTTTTTTTTTAACTTTTCATTTTGTATTGGGTTACAGCCAATTAACAAACAACATTGTGATAGCTTCAGGTAAACAAGGGCTGTTTGTTTTCTTGTCTCATCTTCCTAGTAACTCTTTGAAGAAGTATTTATTATTATCCCTATTTTGTAAAAAGAGGAAAGGTCATTCAAGGTCATCCTGCCAGTAAGCGGTGGAGACAGGACTTGAAACCAGGCGGTTGGGCTCCAGAGCCTTCCCACGGAGCCTCTGCTCTATCTGCTGCCTCCCTGGTCTTCCCGGCCCCTGGTCTGGGCACACACAATATCCCCGTCCCGCACTCCTGGGTCCTTCTGGTGTGAGGGCTGTGACTTTGTCTCATCCTTTCCCGTATCTGAAGTATTTACGAGAATACCAGGCACTGATAGAGGCTGAATAAATGAAGGTAGCAGTGAACATTTCAAGAGGGAATTTTCCTATCGAGTTGCTTAAACTTTCCTGTTAAAGTCAGGAAGTCTTTAACGCATGTTGCTACCATAAATGCCTGATGCTAAAAAAAGTTGGCCTGTATGTTTCTGACTATAGACACATTGGACAGCTGCTTGTGTTTATAACAAGGAAAAGATGTTCCATCATCTAGAATGCTGTGTAGTTTTGTTCTTTCTAATACATTTTAGAATCTGGAAAGGACAGAGCATTATGAGGGCCCATGGAGCAGATCCAGGGCTAGGACAAACTGAGGGGAGTGCACGATTCGCATAGGTAAAACATGTGCAAAAAGCGTTGGGTCCTTACCCAGGCCAGGATCGAACCGGTGACCCTTGCACTGCAAGGTGGTGTCCTTACCCACTGGACCACCAGAGGACGCCCCGCTGTTGATGAATTTTTAAGCTTCATGTGGATTTTATTCCACACAAATGATAAGGCTTTCATTATATTAGCAATTATATTCCAGTCTTATGAAAATTATCACCAGAACATATGTTCTTAACAGTTGTTTCAAGTATTTTTTTCTTAAAAGATATCCAAAAAAGGAGAGAACATTAATAACATATTTAATATTAATAACATATTTAGGTTGAAGGATTCTTTTTTTTTTTAACTTTTCATTTTGTATTGGGTTACAGCCAATTAACAAACAACATTGTGATAGCTTCAGGTAAACAAGGGCTGTTTGTTTTCTTGTCTCATCTTCCTAGTAACTCTTTGAAGAAGTATTTATTATTCTCCCTATTTTGTAAAAAGAGGAAAGGTCATTCAAGGTCATCCTGCCAGTAAGCGGTGGAGACAGGACTTGAAACCAGGCGGTTGGGCTCCAGAGCCTTCCCACGGAGCCTCTGCTCTATCTGCTGCCTCCCTGGTCTTCCCGGCCCCTGGTCTGGGCACACACAATATCCCCGTCCCGCACTCCTGGGTCCTTCTGGTGTGAGGGCTGTGACTTTGTCTCATCCTTTCCCGTATCTGAAGTATTTACGAGAATACCAGGCACTGATAGAGGCTGAATAAATGAAGGTAGCAGTGAACATTTCAAGAGGGAATTTTCCTATCGAGTTGCTTAAACTTTCCTGTTAAAGTCAGGAAGTCTTTAACGCATGTTGCTACCATAAATGCCTGATGCTAAAAAAAGTTGGCCTGTATGTTTCTGACTATAGACACATTGGACAGCTGCTTGTGTTTATAACAAGGAAAAGATGTTCCATCATCTAGAATGCTGTGTAGTTTTGTTCTTTCTAATACATTTTAGAATCTGGAAAGGACAGAGCATTATGAGGGCCCATGGAGCAGATCCAGGGCTAGGACAAACTGAGGGGAGTGCACGCATTCGCATAGGTAAAACATGTGCAAATGTGCGTGTGTGTGTGTATATACATAAATCCCCATAAACAGTGTTGGTGCACAAGTGTGTGCACTGTGTGTATCTGACTATCACTCAGGGTCTAGTCAAGAAACAGAATCCACGTGAGTTACTCTAACAGAGAGCTTACTCCAGGGAATTGGTTAAACAGCTGTTGAAGGACAGGAAAACAGAAAGCGAACAGCAATGGGACAGAATCAGCAGAGAGACCGTCACTGCGGGAAGCAACCAGAACCTCCAGGGCCGGGAGATCGAAGGAGAGAGGCTGGGTCTCAAAAACTGAGACGCTTATGTGGGGTCCACAGGGGAGACAGAGCTCTGAGGAGGGCACTTCCTGATTGCTGCTGCTCGCCCAGGGGCTTGGTGGTGGACGGGGTGTGGGCTCTGCAGGCCAGGTTCTGAGGATCATTTCACAAGACATACAAATATCAAATCATTATGTTATATACCTGAAACTCACATATGTCAGTTGTATCTCACTAAAAATTTTTAATAAAAGGAAATAAGCTGTCCTATCATTCAGATTCCTACTGGAGGAATTTTTAACTAATAATGCTTTCCTTTGTTCTTAAAGACTTACTATTCTGGCTGTTATTGGTGGACCCCAATTCAACCATAAGACCTACCTCAAGAGAGGACACACAGCTCAGAGATGTTCCAAGAGTAATTCTCAACAATTATCTGGAAGTCTTGTGCAGATGGTAGAATCTAAGGCTCCACACCAGACACACTGAAAGAAAAAAGACACTCTCAAACAGGTAATATTTATCTCCAATTTATGGATGAGAAGCTGAGGCATCTAGAAATTAAGCAGCTGATGCTAAAAAGTTGGCCTGTATGTTTCTGACTATAGACACATTGGACAGCTGCTTGTGTTTATAACAAGGAAAAGATGTTCCATCATCTAGAATGCTGTGTAGTTTTGTTCTTTCTAATACATTTTAGAATCTGGAAAGGACAGAGCATTATGAGGGCCCATGGAGCAGATCCAGGGCTAGGACAAACTGAGGGGAGTGCACGCATTCGCATAGGTAAAACATGTGCAAATGTGCGTGTGTGTGTATATACATAAATCCCCATAAACAGTGTTGGTGCACAAGTGTGTGCACTGTGTGTATCTGACTATCACTCAGGGTCTAGTCAAGAAACAGAATCCACGTGAGTTACTCTAACAGAGAGCTTACTCCAGGGAATTGGTTAAACAGCTGTTGAAGGACAGGAAAACAGAAAGCGAACAGCAATGGGACAGAATCAGCAGAGAGACCGTCACTGCGGGAAGCAACCAGAACCTCCAGGGCCGGGAGATCGAAGGAGAGAGGCTGGGTCTCAAAAACTGAGACGCTTATGTGGGGTCCACAGGGGAGACAGAGCTCTGAGGAGGGCACTTCCTGATTGCTGCTGCTCGCCCAGGGGCTTGGTGGTGGACGGGGTGTGGGCTCTGCAGGCCAGGTTCTGAGGATCATTTCACAAGACATACAAATATCAAATCATTATGTTATATACCTGAAACTCACATATGTCAGTTGTATCTCACTAAAAATTTTTAATAAAAGGAAATAAGCTGTCCTATCATTCAGATTCCTACTGGAGGAATTTTTAACTAATAATGCTTTCCTTTGTTCTTAAAGACTTACTATTCTGGCTGTTATTGGTGGACCCCAATTCAACCATAAGACCTACCTCAAGAGAGGACACACAGCTCAGAGATGTTCCAAGAGTAATTCTCAACAATTATCTGGAAGTCTTGTGCAGATGGTAGAATCTAAGGCTCCACACCAGACACACTGAAAGAAAAAAGACACTCTCAAACAGGTAATATTTTTATCTCCAATTTATGGATGAGAAGCTGAGGCATCTAGAAATTAAGCAGCTGAGCTAAATTTATAAGTTTCTATGTATCTAAGTCCTAGGACCCCTGCTCGTATGTTTTCTACTCTATTGCATTTAATCCTTTAGTGAATAAATCTCTAGGTGGGGACTCAGCTGACTTTGGCATAGAGTGTGTGTGTGTGTGCGTGTGTGTGCATGCACGCACGCTCAGTTGTGGCCAACTCTTTGCAACACCATGGATTGTAGTCCGCCAGGCGCCTCTCTCCATGGGATTTCCCAGGCAAGCATACTGGAGTGGGTTGCCGTTTCCTTCTCCAGGGCATCTTTCCCACCCAGAGATCAAGCCTGCATCTCTTGCGTCTCCTCCATGGGCAGGTGGTCTCTTTACACCTTCCCACCCAGTAAGCCCTGGGCATAGAATAAAGTTCTTGTAAGAACAGGTGTTTTTAAATCAGAGGAAGCTAGATTTATGTCTGAATGACAAGATCTAACTGCATGGCAAGAGTGGCCATGAACAAATGGCCTAACCTCACAAAGCCTTTGTTTCTTCATCTGGAGCCTGGAAATAAAGTTAGTATTTTCTTTTTTTCTTTTTAAACCTTTATTTTGCTTTTAACTTTTACAGAGTTTTGCTGTTTACAGATATGTATGTTCCCAGATCAGTCACATGTATATCCCCCACTTCCCACCCCTCCCAACCATCACACAGCACCCCTGAAGGATCCCCTTTTCTCACAGAGCAATGACTAGAGCTATTTTCTTCACTTATGATAGATAGTACAGGCCTTCATGCTACTTCCTTTACACCTCTCACCTTCTGTTCCTTCCCCACAATGTCCATATCCACTGTCCATGTCTGTCTTTCTGTCGCTTCACTGCATGTGCCATCATCACCGGAAATTAGCTGTCCTATCATTCAGATTCCTACTGGAGGAATTTTTAACTAATAATGCTTTCCTTTGTTCTTAAAGACTTACTATTCTGGCTGTTATTGGTGGACCCCAATTCAACCATAAGACCTACCTCAAGAGAGGACACACAGCTCAGAGATGTTCCAAGAGTAATTCTCAACAATTATCTGGAAGTCTTGTGCAGATGGTAGAATCTAAGGCTCCACACCAGACACACTGAAAGAAAAAAGACACTCTCAAACAGGTAATATTTTTATCTCCAATTTATGGATGAGAAGCTGAGGCATCTAGAAATTAAGCAGCTGAGCTAAATTTATAAGTTTCTATGTATCTAAGTCCTAGGACCCCTGCTCGTATGTTTTCTACTCTATTGCATTTAATCCTTTAGTGAATAAATCTCTAGGTGGGGACTCAGCTGACTTTGGCATAGAGTGTGTGTGTGTGTGCGTGTGTGTGCATGCACGCACGCTCAGTTGTGGCCAACTCTTTGCAACACCATGGATTGTAGTCCGCCAGGCGCCTCTCTCCATGGGATTTCCCAGGCAAGCATACTGGAGTGGGTTGCCGTTTCCTTCTCCAGGGCATCTTTCCCACCCAGAGATCAAGCCTGCATCTCTTGCGTCTCCTCCATGGGCAGGTGGTCTCTTTACACCTTCCCACCCAGTAAGCCCTGGGCATAGAATAAAGTTCTTGTAAGAACAGGTGTTTTTAAATCAGAGGAAGCTAGATTTATGTCTGAATGACAAGATCTAACTGCATGGCAAGAGTGGCCATGAACAAATGGCCTAACCTCACAAAGCCTTTGTTTCTTCATCTGGAGCCTGGAAATAAAGTTAGTATTTTCTTTTTTTTTCTTTTTAAACCTTTATTTTGCTTTTAACTTTTACAGAGTTTTGCTGTTTACAGATATGTATGTTCCCAGATCAGTCACATGTATATCCCCCACTTCCCACCCCTCCCAACCATCACACAGCACCCCTGAAGGATCCCCTTTTCTCACAGAGCAATGACTAGAGCTATTTTCTTCACTTATGATAGATAGTACAGGCCTTCATGCTACTTCCTTTACACCTCTCACCTTCTGTTCCTTCCCCACAATGTCCATATATCCACTGTCCATGTCTGTCCTTCCGTCGCTTCACTGCATGTGCCATCATCACCATCCTCCTAGATTCTATATATATGTGTTAATATACTGTATTTGTCCTTCTCTTTCTGACTGACTTCACTTTTGATGATAGGTTCTAGATCCAGCCACCTCATTAGGGCTGATTCTTCTGCATTTCTCTTTACAGCTGTGTAGTATTCCATTAAGTTAGTATTTTCCATAGTGGTTATTTTTAACGATTAAAGGAGCTAATGCATGTCCATCACTTAGTATCATTTATTACACATAAACGATAATAACGGATGACTTTTTTTTTTTAAAGTTATCCTTATTATTTTCCAAAGTAAAATTGGGAAATCCTTTGTATGCTGGTTGTAGAACCTGATGGGGTGGGGGTCCACTGCTAAGGCAGATTTTTAGTCAAGTTTATGGAGCATTGGACTGGCTGCCCCACAGGCCCCTGTGACCCTGAAGGAGTGGGAGGCTGAAGCCACCTCCAGAGGTAAGGAGGGCAGTGGTGGACACAGCAGCAGCTGAGGGGCAGGGCAGATTTGGAGGATGAAGATGGGAGGGACCTAGTCAAGACACAGCAGATTGCTCCACCGTCTTTTGCTTAACATCTGGGAAGACGTTTTGCTGGACTCCACTTCCCTGACCCTGCCTGGGGTAGGCTGAATGTCGGTGCTGGAATTTCCGGAACTCATGAGTTCATTACCTTCCATGTAAAAGGGACTTGCAGGTGTGGTCCAGCTAAGGATCTTGAGATGAAGAGATGATCTTGAATTATCTGGGGTTGGGGGCAATATACTCACAAGCCTCCTTATAAAAGGAAGCAGAGGGTTTCCCTGGTGGTCCAGCGGGTAAGGACACCGCCTTGCAGTGCAAGGGGCGCCAGTTCGATCCCTGGCCTGGGAGGATCCCACGTGCCGCGGAGCGGCTGGACCGATGTGTCCAACTAAGGAGCTGGAGCTCTGGAGCACATGCGCCCAGAGCCGGTGCTCTGCGACAACAGAGGCCACCGCGATGGGAGGCCCACACGGGCCAAAGAACAAAGATGGACGAAAATAGATAAATGAAAGACCAACAGAAGTGGCCCACCCGCCCCCTTCCCTCCCCACCCCAACCCCCCAAAAAAGAAGCAGAGATCAGAGAAGGCAATGTGGTGATGGAACCAGAGACTGGATGTGAGAATGTGTACACCCTCTAGAAATCAGAAGAGGCAAGGGAAGGGCTTCTTTCCCCGATTCTCAGCAGGAAACAGCCCTACCCACACTTAGATTTTAGCTCTGTAGGACTCATTTCGGACTTGGGATCTCTGGAACGATGAGAGAGTAAATCTGTGCTTTTTTTAAGCCACTAAATAAATATGTGACAATTTGTCACAGCAACCACAGGAAACTAATATTCTTCCCAGCTGACTTAGTCATTGCTTCATTTTACTTCCTTGTTCATACCTGTATTACTGCTCGGAGAGTATCAGATCCTATTGTGTCTCTTTTTTTTTTTTTTTTCCTATTGAGTGTCCTTACTTAGGTATCTCTCCTACTCGATGAAGAGCCAAACTCCTTGAGGGGAGGAGCTTCAAGGGGACTGAGAACATAACAGGCTATGACGAGGTGGGTGACCTGATTGACAGGTGGACAGATAGGAGCGTATCTGCCACTCTTCAGAGCCATCTTAAGTCTGTGACTGTCTTATAGTGGTGGTGGTTTAATTGCCAAGTTGTGTTCAACTCTTGGGACACCATGACTGTAGCCCATCAGGCTCCTTTGTCCATAGGCTTTTCCAGGCAAGGATACTGGAGTGGCTTGCCACTTCCTTCTCTAGGGAATCTTCCCAACCCAGGGATCAAACCCAGGTCTCCTGCAATGCAGGCAGATTCCTTACCAACTGAGCTACCTAAACCACCCTCCTTGGCTTAAAGGCATTAAGGATGGTGTCACGAATAAATTAAGAAACTATACTCTGAATGTATATCCACGGAAATGACATATCTGTGATCCCTTTGGTATTTCCCCGGCTATGGTCAACTTAACGTTCAAAGTAATAATCTTCTACTGAAGGATCAAGACCAGAAAGAAGAGTAGGAGGAGAGAAAACGTGCAGAGCTATTTCAGAGGAGTGTTATACCAACTATAATTGAAGAAGTGATCAGAATATGCAGCACCTGTTATTTTAAGGAAAATAAATTCATGAGATTCAAATAATTCAAGAAGTGATCAGAGAATAGGAATGTTCACGCAACCGACGATGAGAGCAATGTGGTGATGGAACCAGAGACTGGTGTAACACCCTCTAGAAATCAGAAGAGGCAAGGGAAGGGCTTCTTTCCCCGATTCTCAGCAGGAAACAGCCCTACCCACACTTAGATTTTAGCTCTGTAGGACTCATTTCGGACTTGGGATCTCTGGAACGATGAGAGAGTAAATCTGTGCTTTTTTTAAGCCACTAAATAAATATGTGACAATTTGTCACAGCAACCACAGGAAACTAATATTCTTCCCAGCTGACTTAGTCATTGCTTCATTTTACTTCCTTGTTCATACCTGTATTACTGCTCGGAGAGTATCAGATCCTATTGTGTCTCTTTTTTTTTTTTTTCCTATTGAGTGTCCTTACTTAGGTATCTCTCCTACTCGATGAAGAGCCAAACTCCTTGAGGGGAGGAGCTTCAAGGGGACTGAGAACATAACAGGCTATGACGAGGTGGGTGACCTGATTGACAGGTGGACAGATAGGAGCGTATCTGCCACTCTTCAGAGCCATCTTAAGTCTGTGACTGTCTTATAGTGGTGGTGGTTTAATTGCCAAGTTGTGTTCAACTCTTGGGACACCATGACTGTAGCCCATCAGGCTCCTTTGTCCATAGGCTTTTCCAGGCAAGGATACTGGAGTGGCTTGCCACTTCCTTCTCTAGGGAATCTTCCCAACCCAGGGATCAAACCCAGGTCTCCTGCAATGCAGGCAGATTCCTTACCAACTGAGCTACCTAAACCACCCTCCTTGGCTTAAAGGCATTAAGGATGGTGTCACGAATAAATTAAGAAACTATACTCTGAATGTATATCCACGGAAATGACATATCTGTGATCCCTTTGGTATTTCCCTGGCTATGGTCAACTTAACGTTCAAAGTAATAATCTTCTACTGAAGGATCAAGACCAGAAAGAAGAGTAGGAGGAGAGAAAAAACGTGCAGAGCTATTTCGAAGAGGAGTGTTATACCAACTATAATTGAAGAAGTGATCAGAATATGCAGCACCTGTTATTTTAAGGAAAATAAATTCATGAGATTCAAATTTCAGCATGACAGAGAAAAAAGGAGATGTTTTTCACATTCTCCGCAAGATGCTCGCAGGATGAATCTGTCAAGAAACGGGGGAAAAGGTCACACGAGAGCCAGCGGGACGCCGTGGATGGAATTCATTCTGTCACATGGCATCAACTCAATTAACTACTATGGGGCGGGGGGACTGTCAATTAAACTCTTTCCAGAGTCTTTTTTTTTTTTTTAATAGAACATTGACAGGACTTGTTTATTCAACAGGAGAACCTCTGAAATCTCCCTACTAGGTTTGCATCTGAGATGATTAATGTATGAAATGGTCCATTGCCTCTGTTTTGACAGGAGCTGTCTCAGATACATGAGAACTTGACGGGTAAACAAAGCAGTGAGTCTCCAGGGATGCCTAGAGTTTGCATGCATTCTACTAGATGGCACCACATCTGGGGTTTGGTCCATGCCCCATCAGGGTCATAAGGATCTGGAGGCCAGACGCACTCCCTTGGGCGAGGTCTCAGTAACAGGAAATGGGCTGATGGGAGGGGCCTGGTGTAGGGAGGGAGTTGGCACAGACCAATTGTGCCCAGGGGGAGTGGTGGGTACAGGGTGGGCTCATAAACCAGCTTTGGGCAAGGAGGTGCCATGTGGATTCATCTGTAATCGTTGCCAGTGAACAGGGTATAAATATTCTTGCTATAGCTGGTTTCAATTAACTGGCGAAATTCTTGAAGAGTTAATGACTGTCTCCTGTTAGCCAGGATCAACCAGCTCCAGTATACCATGGGTTGGGTGGTTTACAAAGGCAGGTGTCAGAAGGAATCTTCCTGATCCAGGGATTGAACTAACGTCTCTTGCATCTCCGGCACTGGCAGGCAAATCCTTTATAATTGTGCCACCTGGGGAGCCCCAACTGACCCACAATTTACCATCTTGCAATGACCTGTAGGAAAGTGCAGTGGTTGCTGCCAGTTCTTTGCATCAGATGGGTGAGTGGAGATATGGCTGGAGTCTTAAGAATGGGGAAAAACCAGGAGAGGATGGATAACACAGCAGTGACATTATATATATATATATATGTTATATATATATATATATATTCTACTTTTACATGGTTTTGTTGTTTACTGCCACATACAATTTTTTTTTTAATTTTTTCGGCTGCATCTTGTATCTTGTGGGATCTCAGTTCCCTGACCAGGGATTAAACCCCAGCCATGGCAGGGAGAGCATGGAGTCTTAACCACTAGGCCACTAGGGAACTCTTTTTTTTTTTTATTAGCAACAGATGCTAGGGAACTCTTTTGTATTACATGGGCTTCCCTGCTGGCTTTGACAGTAAATGATTCTGTCTGCAATGTGGAAGGCCCAAGTTTGATCCCTGGGTCAGGAAGATCCCCTGGAGAAGGTAATGGCAACCCAGTCCAGTACTCTTGTCTGGAGAATTCCATGGACAGAGGATCCTGGCAGGCTACACTGGCAGGCTACAATCTTTGGGGTCACAAAGAGTTGGACACGACTGAGGAACTAACACTTTCACATATTTATATAATATTATTTTAATTTTTTGATGGTCTACTGTATACCGAATGCCATACTTGTGTCTGTTTCTTTAAATCCTGCTGGCAACCTTGCAAAACTGGTATGTTATTTTCCTTTCTTAGATGAGGCCGTTGAGGCAGTAGGGGTCAAGTATCTGTCTGACCTTGTACTGCCAGTAAGCAGCAAACGCTTGGATTGGAATCTGGGTGTTTCTGACTCCCGAGTCGCTTTTTATAATTGAGCTGGGAATAGGGAGCGATCTGGGGGTGGGGGAGTTGTGGGGGTTGGAAGAGTTTGGACAAACTAACCCGGTGCCAGACTTCCTTTCTTGAGAAGCAGTGTCTCCAGCTCCTGTCGAAGCTGGGCTAGATTCCTGCGGCTGGCCAGGGGGCTACATGCAAGACCAAGCAGTGGGAGAATGTCGGTGAGATGGCAGCCAGATGGAGACAGTGAATATGGGCTAAATATGAAACAGAGCAAGAAGTCAGTGCAAGGTCCGAGGAACTGTTGGTTTGCCCCCAAGGTTCTCATATTTCTCAACAGGTTTCTGATTCTGAAAGGGCCCAGCTCATTAGGGACCATCAGTAACCCACATCAGGTCTTGACATTCAGGAAAGAGAAGGGAGAGTAGGAGGCTTTGGGGCTGACCGTCTTACTCACAGACTGTCCAGCTAAAGGGAACCTGCCAAGCTCCTCAGCATCTGGTGGTCTAGGGGTTAGGTCCTCGCACATCCACCGCAGGGGCCATGGTTTTGATCTCTGGTTGGGGAACTATGATCCCACTTGCCAAGTGGCCAAAAGCTCCGAGAGATGTGTGTATGTCCCTAAGCCATCAATACTATATACCATCATTGAAAAAAGGATTTTACCAATTTAGAGGCAGTAAAATAGTATCTGGTTCTTTTTTTTTTTTTTTTTTACTATTTTTTTTTAAATTTTGGCCACTTTTTATTGGTTTTTTAATTTATTTATTTTCATCGATCTTTATTCTTTGGCCTGTGTGGGCCTCCCACCGCAGTGGCCTCTCCTGTTGCAGAGCACTGGCTCTGGGCACATGCACTCCAGGGCTCCGGCTTGGTGATTGGACACACCGGTCCAGCCGCTCCGCAGCACGTGGGATCTTCCCAGGCCAGGGCTTGAACCGGCGGCCCTTGCACTGCAAGGCAGTCTATTTACCCACTGGACCACCAGGAAAGCCATAAAATAGTGTCTGGTTCTTTTTTACTGCCAATTAATTATTAGTAAATCTGAATGCTTCTTCAAATGTTTACTCCCTATTTGTTTTTCTTCATTTGGCAATTATCTGTTCTTTTCTTTTGCTTAATTTTTAAATAATCTTGAAATCAAAATCTTTTTTCTCACTAACTTTATGTTTTAAGGATGTTAATTAACCATCTGTTCATCAGGTGGGATACTTTTAGTTGCAGCCAACAGAAAACCAAAGGGATTTATAGCAGCTCTGAAACTGGTTCATTTCAGTGCTCCCTGGCATCATCAGAGACCCAGGTTCTTTCTGTCCTTCCACTCTGCTCACTTTGACATGTGGCTTTGCTCTTAGCCTTCTCACCCAAGGGTGGCTTGTATATTAACCGTCAATCGACCAAGCAGTGGGAGAATGAGATGGCAGCCAGATGGAGACAGTGAATATGGGCTAAATATGAAACAGAGCAAGAAGTCAGTGCAAGGTCCGAGGAACTGTTGGTTTGCCCCCAAGGTTCTCATATTTCTCAACAGGTTTCTGATTCTGAAAGGGCCCAGCTCATTAGGGACCATCAGTAACCCACATCAGGTCTTGACATTCAGGAAAGAGAAGGGAGAGTAGGAGGCTTTGGGGCTGACCGTCTTACTCACAGACTGTCCAGCTAAAGGGAACCTGCCAAGCTCCTCAGCATCTGGTGGTCTAGGGGTTAGGTCCTCGCACATCCACCGCAGGGGCCATGGTTTTGATCTCTGGTTGGGGAACTATGATCCCACTTGCCAAGTGGCCAAAAGCTCCGAGAGATGTGTGTATGTCCCTAAGCCATCAATACTATATACCATCATTGAAAAAAGGATTTTACCAATTTAGAGGCAGTAAAATAGTATCTGGTTCTTTTTTTTTTTTTTTTTTTACTATTTTTTTTTAAATTTTGGCCACTTTTTATTGGTTTTTTAATTTATTTATTTTCATCGATCTTTATTCTTTGGCCTGTGTGGGCCTCCCACCGCAGTGGCCTCTCCTGTTGCAGAGCACTGGCTCTGGGCACATGCACTCCAGGGCTCCGGCTTGGTGATTGGACACACCGGTCCAGCCGCTCCGCAGCACGTGGGATCTTCCCAGGCCAGGGCTTGAACCGGCGGCCCTTGCACTGCAAGGCAGTCTATTTACCCACTGGACCACCAGGAAAGCCATAAAATAGTGTCTGGTTCTTTTTTACTGCCAATTAATTATTAGTAAATCTGAATGCTTCTTCAAATGTTTACTCCCTATTTGTTTTTCTTCATTTGGCAATTATCTGTTCTTTTCTTTTGCTTAATTTTTAAATAATCTTGAAATCAAAATCTTTTTTCTCACTAACTTTATGTTTTAAGGATGTTAATTAACCATCTGTTCATCAGGTGGGATACTTTTAGTTGCAGCCAACAGAAAACCAAAGGGATTTATAGCAGCTCTGAAACTGGTTCATTTCAGTGCTCCCTGGCATCATCAGAGACCCAGGTTCTTTCTGTCCTTCCACTCTGCTCACTTTGACATGTGGCTTTGCTCTTAGCCTCACATCTTCACGGCCTAGAGAGGGTGGCTTGTAATTTCAGAAATCACCTCCTCATCAGAACAACACCCAGAGAAAGAGGTTTTTCTCTTTCGTGAGTTTCTTATCAAGTTTGAAGAAAACCATTTGCAGAAGCCACCAAGCAGACCTGCTTCACAGCCAGTTGGCTGAGACTGTGTCACATCACTCTGACGGCACAGTCACTGGCAAAGGAGAGCACGATTGGCTGAGACCGGCCCCCGCTGGACCCTGAATCTCATGAGGAAGGAGTAGATGGATATCTAAGCAAGACAGAGCTCTCTCATCAAGGGAGAATAGGAGAAAGACCTTGGGTTTGCTTCACATAGCACCTGCCACACCATGACTTCCATGTGAAGATTCTAACTTGGCAACTAAACTAGGAGCACCTCTGAGATCTTTCTCACAGCAGAGGCCATGATGCCAGGAAAGTCTTTCAGATGCTAAATGCAGTCCTTAACAGAGGTGGCTGCATGCTCACTGAGCATCAGAAGACTGATTCCTTAGCTCCTTTACAGTGGTGCCTCTGTGTACCTCAGACTCCCCAGCTTAATAGGATGAAATGTTAAGACCAAGAAGTATGAAAATATTAATATTTCCTTTTTCCTAACAACTGTTTGGGGTTCCTAAGTACTTCATTCCCTTAAGGGAGCACGAGGTATATACTGAATGTCTAGACCTAATCAGACAAGTACAAACATCCATAGCATTGTGCATCCAATCTATGCACTTGGCTGGTACATAGGTTTCTGATGCCCATAAACTTATGGGCTTAAGGCAACACAGATTTATCATTTTATAGTTCTGGAGGCCAGAAGTCCACCTGAAATTGGTCTCACTGGATTAAGATCAAGGGGTCCACATGAGTGCATCCCTTTGGGAGGCTCCTCGCCTTTTCCATTTTCTAGAGGCTGCCTGCGTTCCTCAGCTCATGGCCCCTTCATCCTTCCACAAACCAGTACTTGGCGGGTCAAGTCCTTCTCACATGGTATCACTCTGACCTTCTCTGTCTTCTTTTTCCACTTTAAGAACTTTGCAATTATATTGGGCCCACCCAGAAAATCCAAAACAATCTTCCCATCTTGAGGTCACTCAATTAGCAGTCTTAACTCCGTTGGCAACCCTAGTTCCCCTTTGCCACGTAACCGAATGTATTCACTGGTTACAGGGAGTAGGATGTGGAAAACCTTGCAGGTGGAGGCAGGAATCCCCCATCTGCCTCCCTATCCTTCTCATTTCTAATGTTTATTGTTACCGTGGTTTTGTCACTCTCAGAGAATGGCCTCAAAATAGTCTCACTTTAGTTTCTAGACCGGCCCCGCTGGACCCTGAATCTCATGAGGAAGGAGTAGATGGATATCTAAGCAAGACAGAGCTCTCTCATCAAGGGAGAATAGGAGAAAGACCTTGGGTTTGCTTCACATAGCACCTGCCACACCATGACTTCCATGTGAAGATTCTAACTTGGCAACTAAACTAGGAGCACCTCTGAGATCTTTCTCACAGCAGAGGCCATGATGCCAGGAAAGTCTTTCAGATGCTAAATGCAGTCCTTAACAGAGGTGGCTGCATGCTCACTGAGCATCAGAAGACTGATTCCTTAGCTCCTTTACAGTGGTGCCTCTGTGTACCTCAGACTCCCCAGCTTAATAGGATGAAATGTTAAGACCAAGAAGTATGAAAATATTAATATTTCCTTTTTCCTAACAACTGTTTGGGGTTCCTAAGTACTTCATTCCCTTAAGGGAGCACGAGGTATATACTGAATGTCTAGACCTAATCAGACAAGTACAAACATCCATAGCATTGTGCATCCAATCTATGCACTTGGCTGGTACATAGGTTTCTGATGCCCATAAACTTATGGGCTTAAGGCAACACAGATTTATCATTTTATAGTTCTGGAGGCCAGAAGTCCACCTGAAATTGGTCTCACTGGATTAAGATCAAGGGGTCCACATGAGTGCATCCCTTTGGGAGGCTCCTCGCCTTTTCCATTTTCTAGAGGCTGCCTGCGTTCCTCAGCTCATGGCCCCTTCATCCTTCCACAAACCAGTACTTGGCGGGTCAAGTCCTTCTCACATGGTATCACTCTGACCTTCTCTGTCTTCTTTTTCCACTTTAAGAACTTTGCAATTATATTGGGCCCACCCAGAAAATCCAAAACAATCTTCCCATCTTGAGGTCACTCAATTAGCAGTCTTAACTCCGTTGGCAACCCTAGTTCCCCTTTGCCACGTAACCGAATGTATTCACTGGTTACAGGGAGTAGGATGTGGAAAACCTTGCAGGTGGAGGCAGGAATCCCCCTTCTGCCTCCCTATCCTTCTCATTTCTAATGTTTATTGTTACCGTGGTTTTTGTCACTCTCAGAGAATGGCCTCAAAATAGTCTCACTTTAGTTTCTAGAGGCCATTTCATTAATCTCCTTCTGGGCCCATAAGGACTATGCCTCTGGCATTTTTGCTGAAGACACAAAATTTGAAATCAGATCGAAGAGCAGAAATATCTCCTCTTCCAGGCTTTCTGAGCCTCTCTGCTCCTAGGAATCAATATTCCCATCCAGTTGCATTTATAGAATCTGCATCCCATTGCGCTCCTATTTAGGGCTGTACTGTGTATAGTCATTCCTCTTTCTCATATGGCCTCCTTGTCAGAATAAATCCGTCTTGGAGCCGAGAGTGTGCTTTCTCCCTTCTGGCTTCCTCCTACATGAATCTGTGGAAAACACATAGTAGAAAGGAGTAGCCAGCTCTAGGCTTGGATGGATCAAGCGAGCTGTCCTTTATTTGAGAAACTGCCTTAGGTTGTTTCAACAGGTAAGAAGTAGCACCCTGTGACTCTTTTTCCCCCTCTTCTTCCTAATCTCATTTGTCACACCTCATGCTTTCTCATCATTCCATAATCCAACTTAATCACTATGGGGAAAACAGAACACTTGGGTGGGTTTCTGGGGGCAGCAGAGAGCTCATGAAAGAAGGAAGACTAAGGACTCTGTGCATAGAATGCCTGGCCCTTAACACTTTGCACTTGGAGGCTGCCCTGGTAGCTCAGTGGTAAAGAGTTTGCCTGCCAATGCAGGAGATACAGGTTCGATCCCTGATCTGGGAAGATCCCACATTCTGCGAAGCAACAAAGCCCATGAGCCACAACTATTGTGCTCTAGAGCCTCGGAGCTGCAACTATGGAGCCCATGTGCTGCGCCAACTGAAGCCTGTGTGCCCTAGAGCCTGAGTTCCACAAGAGAAGTCACCGCAACAAGAAGCCTGCTCACCCCGACTAGAACTCAGGTTTAAAATTGTGCATTTTTAAGAGACATATGGGCTTCCTGGGTACTCAATGGTAAAGAATTCGCCTGCCAATGCAGGAGACTTGGGTTTGATCCCTGGGTCGGGAAGATGCCCTGGAGGAGGAAATGACAAGGCACTCCAGTATTTTTGCCTGGGAAATCCTATGGACAGAGGAACCTGAAGGGCTACGTTCATAGGGTCACATAGAGTAGGGCATGACTTAGAGACTAAACAGCAGCAGCAGCAAGAGGTCTGTGTTTCTCCAATTGTAGACCCCTTTGAGGCTGGAAGCCTTAGAGGAAACTACATAACCCTCAGGCCATGTCTGAAACATGACTTGGTATCAGACTGAAAAGAATAAGCATCTTTGAATCATGCTGATTTAATTTTCTTTAAAAACTGGGGTGGAATCCTTGCATCATTATCTATTTGGAGTTCTACTGCCCAGGAATGGGGGTGAGCATAGACCACCCCTGGATGCACTGGCTTCCAAAGATACTACGCTCAGCTGCTCAGGGCCTGTATATTTCTTGAAAAACTGAATTCAACGAAGGCTGTTTTTTTCCATCTCTGCATGTTAAACTAAACACCTAGTTTCCATGAAACCCCAGGCCTCAAAGGTTCATTTCCACCTAAACAGGTGGAAGGCATTGGAGGTTTTTCCCCACAACCGCCAAGCAGCAGGCACAAGGGGCTGAAAGGAGGCAGCCAGAGCAGGGCAGGCCTGGCGTCTTTCCTCCCGCTTTCTCCCCTTGTCACACTCATGTGTGACGGGACAGCTCTGCGCTGTCAGTCAAAGCTGCTTCCAGGCATTATTTTCTCATCATTTATTCTCTACTCTTCCCATCACGTCATTTCATAGAGTCCTGTAATTACCCAGCCGTGTGCATCTGGGCTGTCAACAGGCTCTGGTGCGTGACATGTAGCTAAGTCATTGTCTGTAACGAGGAAGGCCCTCATCCAAGGCAGGTCTGCACCCATCTCTTCTACCCGTTCTGGTCGGCCTCACTCTCCTGGGACTCCTGGCTTGTTCATCGCAATGCTAATCAGACGTGCTTCCAATGAGGGTGAGGCTCTCACCTCGCGGTTCAAACCAAGCCCACACTCCCAGGAAGCTCTGTGTTCCTGTAAGATATGGAAACCTGCATTGAGAAAATACAGGATGCCCTCCTCCATGGGGCTGGAATGGACAGGGGAGGGAAATGACAAGGCACTCCACTATTCTTGACTGGGAAATCCTATGGACAGAGGAACCTGAAGGGCTACGTTCATAGGGTCACATAGAGTAGGGCATGACTTAGAGACTAAACAGCAGCAGCAGCAAGAGGTCTGTGTTTCTCCAATTGTAGACCCCTTTGAGGCTGGAAGCCTTAGAGGAAACTACATAACCCTCAGGCCATGTCTGAAACATGACTTGGTATCAGACTGAAAAGAATAAGCATCTTTGAATCATGCTGATTTAATTTTCTTTAAAAACTGGGGTGGAATCCTTGCATCATTATCTATTTGGAGTTCTACTGCCCAGGAATGGGGGTGAGCATAGACCACCCCTGGATGCACTGGCTTCCAAAGATACTACGCTCAGCTGCTCAGGGCCTGTATATTTCTTGAAAAACTGAATTCAACGAAGGCTGTTTTTTTCCATCTCTGCATGTTAAACTAAACACCTAGTTTCCATGAAACCCCAGGCCTCAAAGGTTCATTTCCACCTAAACAGGTGGAAGGCATTGGAGGTTTTTCCCCACAACCGCCAAGCAGCAGGCACAAGGGGCTGAAAGGAGGCAGCCAGAGCAGGGCAGGCCTGGCGTCTTTCCTCCCGCTTTCTCCCCTTGTCACACTCATGTGTGACGGGACAGCTCTGCGCTGTCAGTCAAAGCTGCTTCCAGGCATTATTTTCTCATCATTTATTCTCTACTCTTCCCATCACGTCATTTCATAGAGTCCTGTAATTACCCAGCCGTGTGCATCTGGGCTGTCAACAGGCTCTGGTGCGTGACATGTAGCTAAGTCATTGTCTGTAACGAGGAAGGCCCTCATCCAAGGCAGGTCTGCACCCATCTCTTCTACCCCGTTCTGGTCGGCCTCACTCTCCTGGGACTCCTGGCTTGTTCATCGCAATGCTAATCAGACGTGCTTCCAATGAGGGTGAGGCTCTCACCTCGCGGTTCAAACCAAGCCCACACTCCCAGGAAGCTCTGTGTTCCTGTAAGATATGGAAACCTGCATTGAGAAAATACAGGATGCCCTCCTCCCGATCAGAAGCTTTTGAGAGGGAGCTTTGCCTGTTTGCCAGCTTGATTCCTTCCAGTTTTCAAGCACTTGGAATGGAAGCAGCCCTCTGGAGCCGACTTAGGACGTTGTGGCTATTTTGAGGGCGTGGTCTACTTTGCAGCTCTTGAGGAATTGCCTTGTGTTCCCTGCAATGGGCAGAATAACCCGACACCCCCCATAGGGGCTCATATCCTAATCCCCAGGACCTGTGGCTCTGTTACCTTACACAGCAAAGGGAATTTTGCAAATAGAATTCAGGTTGCGGACCTTGAGGTGGGGAGATTATCCTGGACCACCTGGGAAGGCCCAAGGAAATAGTAAGGGTTCTCGTAAGGGGAAGAGGGAGATAGGAGAGTCAGAGAAAGAAGTGAGGGTGGAAGGAGAGGCTGGGGAGACACAGTTGCTAGTTGGGATCACAAGCAGAGGATACAGATGGCCTCTAGACTGGAGGTCAGAAAGCAAATCCTCCCCTACAGGCCCTGAAGGACCACAGCCCTTCCAACATCCTTTCTTTTCTTTTCTTTTTTTTTTAAATTTTGGCCTCTTTCATTGGTTATTTATTTATTTTCATCCGTCTTTATTCTTTGGCTCGTGTGGGTCTCCCATTGCAGTGCCCTCTCCTGTTGCAGAGCACCAGCTCTGGACGCATGAGCTCCAGAGCACTGGCTCATCACTGGACACACCGCTCCAGTTGGTCCATGGAATGTGGGATCTTTCTGGGCCAGGGATTGAATTGGTGCCCCTTGCACTGCAAGGCGGACTGTATACCCACTGGACCATCAGGGAAGCCCCCAATATCTTTTTCTTTTTTTTTTTAAAGATTTATTTATTTATTTTGGGCGGGGGTTGGGTTGGGGAGAGAGGAGAGCAGGCGGGCCACTTCCGTTGCTCTTTCATTTGTCTATTTCCATCCGTCTTTGTTCTTTGGCTCCCGTGCGCCTCCCATCGCGGTGGCGTCTGTCGCTGCAGGGCTCCGGCTCTGGGCGCATGCACTCCAGAGCTCCGGCTCGGTGATTGGACACATTGGTCCAGCCGCTCCGCGGCACGTGGGATCTTCCCAGGCCAGGGATCGAACCGGCGCCCCTTGCACTGCAAGGTGGTGTCCTTACCCACTGGACCTCCGGGGGAAGGGAAGCCCCCCCCCCCCAATATCTTGATGTTAGTCCAGTGAAAGCCAGTTCAGTGTCATGAATTTGTGTTGCTTTAGGTCACTACATTTAGGGTAATTTATAACCACAGCAAGAGGAAGTAAATGCACTCTCCCAGCTCGAGCCCATTTTCATTAGGGTCTTTTAGTGACAAGGCTTTAGTGCATCTCAAACAAGAACATGCTTATCCCAGAAAGACCTGCACTCAAAAGCCCACCCACCGGGATACCCAGGACCCGGGAGTAGGTCCGAGAAGCAGAAGGACCCCCGGTGCTTCGGGGCCGCCTCAACCTCCTGGCAAGCTTATTTCTCCTCGCTCCCCTCCTACCCCCGACCCACCCTTCTGCCTTCTGCCACTTTCTGCTTTCTATGTGTTTTATTACTGATCCGTTCCCTTTCAGTTCTTGCTTCCTCAAAACTTTGCCCTGAGAACGGTACATCACAGCCACTACCCGACCCCAGAATATTCCCTCAGCCTCAGATTCTGTCATCTGCCTGGTTCTTTCACCTTATGTTCCTCAGGGACACTCTGACGGATCCAGCCTAGTTACCATAGTTGCTGTTTAGTTCCTCGACCAGTGAGGTGTGTTTTTATACTCTTAGCGTCGTGTAGGAGGAACCTAGCTGTGGTCTAGGAAGTGGATTTGCAACATGCCTTTTTGGAAGTCCAGCACTTTCTCATAACTTTTCCATCAACTTTTGCTTATTGCCCTCATTTTCCAGTTACAACATATTTTCATTCTGGCCGGTCATTCACTGCACATGTTGCTGTTGTTCAGTCGCTCAGTTGTGTTCGACTCTTTGCAACCCCATGGACTACAGCATGCCAGGCTCCCCTGGCCTTCACTATCTCCAGGAGTTTGCTCAAACTCATGTTCATTCATTACCATAATGGACCGTATCACGGGTAGCTGGTCAGCCTATAAATGCTGTCTCTGGATGACACGCCATCCCCAGACCCATCCACTGAGGCCAGCGTTCAGAGTGAGTGGTGAGAGACATGGCTGCCCGAGAGCTACATCCATCAGAGCATGGCTGCCTAGAAGCGGCAGCAGGCAGTGGGGGGCTGGCGGGAGGGCGGCGGAGGCGGCTAATGGTTATTGAAGCCAAGTGAGGGCACAAATAATGACCTGGGAAGTTGATTTTCTTTCTGAATCGAGAGTATAGTGACACCATCATATGAAATCTCTTCCTGATAAACTCTAAGGAACACTGGAAAGCCTCTGGGTCAGCCACCTCCCCCATTCTCTCCCTTGCTGACTTTCCGAGCAAGAATGAATATCAATTTTCTATCCCCAGGGAGTTGGGGTTTTCTAAGGCAGATACATAGTAAGATAAGGCTAGTTGTGGAGTTCGGTCAATGGAATAAAATGAGGAAGGATCAGGATCCAAGGAATAAAACAAAATCAACATCCAATATCTGTTAAGAACTCGTCGCCTGCCAGGCACTGTCTTAGGCACTTGAGCTCCACTTGTGAACAAGAGAGCTCTCTCGTGGAGCTGATGTTCTAAGGAAAAGAAGCCATAGGAGTCAGTCTCCTGGGAGAAGACGGCTGTGTGTTTGGCACCCTGTCCTGGGCACCAGGGGGAAATTCAGCTGAGAGCTTGGAGTGTCAGAGCTGCCAAGCAGGAGCTGGTGGGCAGGGCCCCAGGCTGGGCAAGGATGGCAGGGGCTGTTATGGAGACCTGGCACTAGGGGCTGTGGGTGGGGTGCCAGAAGGTTGGGGAGACCGTCCAGAGGGCCTCCCATCACAGGCGGGAAGGAGTGGACATGGCTGGCTGGAGGGTGATGGTGAAAGAGACCTGGGGTTGAGGATTAAGATCCAGAAACAAGGGACTTCCTTGGTGTTCCAGGGACCAGGACGTCACTCTTCCAGTGCAGGTGGCCCAGGTTCCATGCCTGGGCCAGAGAACTAGGTCCTACATGCTGCAACGAAGACTGAGGATCCCGAGAGCTGCAACTAAGACCCAGAGCAGCAAAATAAATAAAAAACAAAAAAAAACATCGACACAAAATCTCTGTTTTCCGAGAAGTGGTTGTAGCTCTGGAAAGTTTAGAAGCGTGGGGATATGGGAACAACGCAGCAACTAGCCTATGATGGGGGGCTCAGCTTGTGGAGAATCGGACCTAACAGGGAGAGCCCAGCTCAAGGTCAGAGTGGAATTGGCAGCGAGACTGAGCTCCGGGCTGCAGACTGCAGGCCCTCTCAGCCCTCCCCAGAGCTGGGAGACGTGCCCGCCCGGCCTGTAGGCTCGCCCGCGCCAATGACAGTATAGGGCCCCAATACAGGCAGGTGCTTACCCTCAGGCCTGACCCCTGGCTGTTGCTTCCACTGTGTGACCTGAGATCATTGTGCTCCTAGTTCCGAGTGCGAGGGATACAAAGAGCAAGCCTACATCTTCTTCCTTACATTTAAAACCCCCTGTCACCGTACCCTGGGCAGTGAGCCTTCCCACTGTCCCTCACTCCTCGCTGGGAGTCTTACACTCTGGCCCAGTATGTAAAGCAGACAAAAGCAAGACTCCTCCTCCTGAAGCCAGGCTCAAGCCTGTTCTACCCACTCCCTCTCGGTTTCCTATTTCTGGCAGCTCCTCGGGCAACTCTGCAAACATACCAATGCAGCTTGAAAACCACTCACTGAAACATCTCTCTTTCTCTTTTTTTTTTTTTTTTAAGAGTAAATACCTCTAATTCCCTCCATGACTTCTCAATGCATTTATAGGATTCCAGAACCTTCATTCACCCGGCTACTTTCCCCAGGTAAGCTTGGTTTGTCAGCACGGGCTCAGTGACTCTGAGTGGTCTCACCAGCACAGATATCCCCAGACGATCCCCGTCTCTACTCTGGAGTCCCGGCAGCACCCAAGGTATCACCTCTGATGTGGGTGTCTACCCTGGCACCTACGTTTCTGGTGCTCACTAGCTCATTCCATAAATACTTACTGAAACTTAACTATGAGGCTCAGTATTAAGTCTTTCATGTTAAGAGTAAAAAGAAGCACAGGCTTCATGCTGAAGGCCACTGGGGAGTGTGGCTGAGAGAGAAAGGAAGGCGTGGTGGTGGTTTGGTAAAGGCTGCCGTGGACGAGAAGGTGGAAGGGAGGAGCAGGTAACTGTCCCTGGGGTGGGGGCAGGTTGGAGAGGACTTCCTCTGATGAATCTGTTCAATGGATCTCTCATCTAGCCTTGCATTCTAGTCACTAGCTGTGTGCATGCATGTGCTCAGTTGTGTCTAATTCTGTGTGACCCCGTGAACTATAGCCAGTCCACCAGGTTCCTCTGTCCACAGGATTTCCCAGAGAAGAATACTGGAGCAGGCTGCCATTTCCTACCCCAGGGGATGTTCCCGATCCAGGGATCGAACCCGTATCTCTTGCATCTCCTGCACTGGCAGGTGGATTCTTTACCAACTGTGCCACCTGGACAGGCAATTCCATGTGGTGTGTGTGTGTGTTAGTCATTCAGTTTTGTCCGACTCTTTGTGACCTCATGGGCTGTAGCCCCCACGCTCCTCTGTCCATGGGATTTCCCAGGCAAGAATACTGGAGTGGGTACCCATTCCCTTCTCCTGTGGATCTTCCCAACCCAAGGATCCAACCCAGGTCTCCTGCATCACAGGCAGAAAAGCTACCAGGGTAACTGCATACCCTTACCAACATTCTCTCCTCTAACACACTGGAGTTGGACCTAATATTTCCAAGGCCCCTTTGTGTTTCATCACGGTTTTCTACAGCTCCCGATTTGGTTACCACTACCCGTCACCCAACTGGAGCTGAGAATGCATTTTTCTTGTAAAAACACATTTTTCAGTAATGATTAGGATGCACAGCAACTTACTGAAGTCTGACAATCACATTTTTAAGATAAATGTTTATGTTTATGGTCTGTGGGATCAAATTCTTCTTTTTCCACAATTCAGAAAACCTCCCACATCTCTGCTCATAGTTTTAGACCACCCTTGCCTGGCAGCTCCTTTTTGATGTGGGATGCCCAAAGCACTCAATAACCCTGGTGACAGCCCTGCTCTCGCGTTCTGGATTAGCACAGGCGTTCACTTCCATTCTGGCCTAAACCTCCACCCACCGTTCCTGTCATTTCATCTTTTCAAAACCTCAGCCAGTGAGATGTGCTTTTACTCTCTTGGCACTGTGTGGGAAGAAGAACCTAGCTGGGACACACCCTAGAGCTTGTGGTGTAGGAAGTGGATTTGAAACATGGCCTCTTTGGAAGTTCAGAACTTTCTCATATCTCTCCCATCAACTTTTGCTTACTGCCCTCATTTTCCAGTTACAACATATTTTCATTCTGACAAGTCATTCACTCCTCACTTCGTAGTTCAGCTGCTCAGTCGTGTCCTGCTCTTCGCAACCCTGTGGACTGCAGCACGCCAGGCTTCTCTGTTCTTCACTATCTCCCAGAGTTTTCTCAAACTCCTGTCCCTGGAGTCGATGATTCCATCCAGCCTATCGTCCTCTGTCACCCACTTCTCCTCCTGCCTTCAGTTTTTGTCAACATCAGAGTCTTAGGTCAAACTTAATTGTAAAAGATTTCTAAAATTGAAAATACGTGTTGACTTTTTTTTAAAAGAGAATTCATTATTTCCTTCTTCTGTTCGTCTAAACTATATTTCATTTCCTCCTCTTCTTGGTAAAAGTGATTTGTTTTTCCTTAATGGTATACATCTAAATTTCCCATTAGTTAAATGTTGCTTGTCTTTAAAATTTTGAACATACACTCTAAGAGGATGTAATAATGGAGCATTATTGTCATTAATATCTTATGACTCTGACTTCTTCTGCCCAACCTCTTTGACATGATTTGTGTCCCTCTGGGATGCTGGAATTTCTAGATGTTAGGGGATTTTTGAGACTCTAGTTGCTGAGTATCTCCCTCTGATCTCAAGCACGGGTGTCTAGGAATTTTTTTCTCTTACATTTATGAGATTTGAAACCAGAGATTGTTATTTCTGATTTCCCTTTCATTGTATTACTTTCTGATTTGGGAACTTTGTTTCTCTTAGCCCCAGTTTTCACCTTAAAACTTCTCCTTTGTGCATTTCCTTTTACACATGGAGAGTTTAAGGTTTCTGAGAAGAAGCAGAGGGAAGAATATACTCTCACTGTCCTCCTTTTGATTATGTCTTTGTCTCTTCAGCCTTTTATTCTTATCCATCTTAAAAGTTACTATGACCTTCTGATAACAGCTGTAAGTGGAATCAAAGATACTTTTCCCTACTGTTCTCACCATTTTCTTCATCTGACCGGTAGCCTGAATCTATTAATCTGCTATCATGACCACTGTTCTATAAAAACAAACAACAACAAAGGGAATGCGTATGCACTCCAATATTCCTGCCTGGAGAATTACATGCAAGAATGAAATGGGGTCATCAGGTCACAAAGAGTCGGACACGACTGAGAGATTTTCATACACATAAAGGATATTCAACCTTTTTGGAAGTTCATTTGGCATCTTCTGCTGATCCCCCCACCTCTTTGCTAGTTTTCTCTGCGCACAGTGGCCTCATGTTGGTAGTGGACTTTTCCCTCCCCGACACTCCTCTGTCAATATTTTCTGTGACCTTCTCATTGGTTCTTCATACTGGTTTTGTCTTTTAAATTGGCTTGCATTGATTGTACTTCTCACTACTTTCTTCATGTCTTTTTTCCTACAATTGCCCATCAATCTTCCCCATTGTGAAGGCCGAGAAAGACTTTCTGTTCATTAATTACGTGGCTTCCCTTCACCTGTTCTCCTCCTGTCTAAAAAATTACTCATCTCTACATACCCTTTGCAAGAGAATGGAGACATGCTCAGATCGATGGGAAAACTGAAGAACAAGGTCAGAAAGCAAAGAAGAAAGTCAGAATGCAGTGGGGAACCAACAGAAACTGTGCAGCTTTAAGTGCATAGGAACAGGCTAGTTATGGCACTGCCACGGGCGCAGCAGTAGAAGTCATCGCCAAACACTGTCCAGAGAGCAGAATGCTTGCTGCGGCTGTGCTTGAGGTGCCCAGGACCGGAGTCTGGGGCTGGAGCATGGGATGAGCCGCCCCGAGGTCAGGTGTCCACACCCTCACTGCCACAGCTGGGAAGGAGGGCAGAAATGTGGCTGCCAAGACTACATACAGAGGACGGTTCTCTCCATGTGAAGAAATGTCAGACCCTGCAGGGTCCTCTGCGCTGCTTAGAATCCTAAGGTCCCTACAACTTGGGCTCTGACCTGATACTGTTACTCTACAGTATAGACACCTTCTTTCACATGAATGCACTTTGGCGGCACTTTCTGCCTGTTCATGAGCTTTGCTCCAGCTCTGGAGTTGTATTCTCAGGCAAGATGGTATCTTTCACCGTCTTACATAGTGACCTTGCTCCATGGAGATGTCAACTACAAGGCATTTACCAATCACATTGCCTGGGGTTCATGAGCTTTGCTCCCCTGTGCATCAATTATTCCTTTGCCTGGAGAATTACATGCAAGAATGAAATGGGGTCATCAGGTCACAAAGAGTCGGACACGACTGAGAGATTTTCATACACATAAAGGATATTCAACCTTTTTGGAAGTTCATTTGGCATCTTCTGCTGATCCCCCCACCTCTTTGCTAGTTTTCTCTGCGCACAGTGGCCTCATGTTGGTAGTGGACTTTTCCCTCCCCGACACTCCTCTGTCAATATTTTCTGTGACCTTCTCATTGGTTCTTCATACTGGTTTTGTCTTTTAAATTGGCTTGCATTGATTGTACTTCTCACTACTTTCTTCATGTCTTTTTTCCTACAATTGCCCATCAATCTTCCCCATTGTGAAGGCCGAGAAAGACTTTCTGTTCATTAATTACGTGGCTTCCCTTCACCTGTTCTCCTCCTGTCTAAAAAATTACTCATCTCTACATACCCTTTGCAAGAGAATGGAGACATGCTCAGATCGATGGGAAAACTGAAGAACAAGGTCAGAAAGCAAAGAAGAAAGTCAGAATGCAGTGGGGAACCAACAGAAACTGTGCAGCTTTAAGTGCATAGGAACAGGCTAGTTATGGCACTGCCACGGGCGCAGCAGTGGAAGTCATCGCCAAACACTGTCCAGAGAGCAGAATGCTTGCTGCGGCTGTGCTTGAGGCGCCCAGGACCGGAGTCTGGGGCTGGAGCATGGGATGAGCCGCCCCGAGGTCAGGTGTCCACACCCTCACTGCCACAGCTGGGAAGGAGGGCAGAAATGTGGCTGCCAAGACTACATACAGAGGACGGTTCTCTCCATGTGAAGAAATGTCAGACCCTGCAGGGTCCTCTGCGCTGCTTAGAATCCTAAGGTCCCTACAACTTGGGCTCTGACCTGATACTGTTACTCTACAGTATAGACACCTTCTTTCACATGAATGCACTTTGGCGGCACTTTCTGCCTGTTCATGAGCTTTGCTCCAGCTCTGGAGTTGTATTCTCAGGCAAGATGGTATCTTTCACCGTCTTACATAGTGACCTTGCTCCATGGAGATGTCAACTACAGATTGGCATTTACCAATCACATTGCCAATGTCTGAACAAGGGCAGTTGCCACCTGCGACTGTGGAGATTGACTTCCGTGCTATGACAGCTGCTGACCTTCAACACCCACTGAGACTGTTTTGGGTGGGGTAGGCACTCTGTGCTCCAGGGAATCTGGTGCGGCAGGTCTTTAGAAAGCTGGATGCTTTTAGGAACAGATTTAGTATCTCAATCCTTGCATCTCCTCATATTTAGAAAAGCACTAAATCTCTTCATGGTGACATCAGATCCTCGTGACTAACCAAAAACCCTTTGTAAAATGACTCTTTAAAGATACTGAACTCCCCTTCACCAGTATCTTTCAATACTGATCTTGCTCCCACTGCCTCTTAGGAGCGGTCTCTCAGAGCTATCTGGGGTGCTGCCTCCCGGGCTGCAGTCCTAATTATGCCCCAAATAAAACTTAACCCACAACTCTCAAGTTGTTTATCTTTTTTAGTCAATAGAGTGTTTTGACTGTATATTTCTCCACAAGAGCAGCTTTTTCTGTAATGCTTGTCCCAGGCCTGGTTCTTTTTTTTTTTTTTTTTTGGCCACTTCGGTCTTTCATTTATTTATCTTTGTTCTTTGGCCTGTGTGGGCCTCCCATTGCAGTGGCCTCTCTCGCTGTGGAGCACCAGCTCTGGGCGCATACACTCCAGAGTTCCAGCTCAGTAGTTGCACACATTGGTCCAGCGCTCTGGGGCACGTGGGATCTTCCCAGGCCAGGGATCGAACCAGCGCCCCTTGCACTACAAGGTGGTGTCCTTACCCACTGGACCACCAGGGAAGCCCAGGCCTGGTTCTTAACAAGTTCGTCTGATCCATTACCTGCCCAACCCCAACATATGCACCACACAGCATGCATGTTAACTGTTTTAACTGTAAACTGTATGTTAATTGATTTCCCATTAAACTTTAACCTCCTTGAGGATGAATACTGATGGAATTGAGAGGTTGCGAAGAGCTGAGTCAATCCCATCATCCCATGGGCCACACTTCCTGGAGTCTCCGCCCCTACAAAGCTCTCCACCCAGGAGATCACCGGGCACCACCCTCTCCCCTCCTTTAGCTTCCACTCCTTACCCGCCCCCTTGTCCAGCTGCTTAAAACACCCTTCCCCTGGTGCCATGTTCCTTTTGGACTCTTGATCATCTCTCTTCGCGCAACTCGAATAAACCCTCATCCTGCCTGTCTGAGGTCAGTGTTCTTTCTTTTATCAACACTTTTCTTACAAATACTGCCTTTTGATATCTTCATCCTCACAGATTTAATGCATTTTAATAAATGCTAGCTGAATGAATGAATGAACGTTGCTTCCTATTGTATCTTTTGTTCAGCATTTTAAGGTAAACACATGTCCTGTAGTTTCTGGACCAATCAGTAGGGAAATTTTCTTCAGTAAAGACTCATTAACTGTCTAACCGGATATGGTTCATTTTGTACCATTGCAAAAGTTCAGAATACCTTCTGAAACCATAGATGTTCCTTTGTCAAACTACTTCTCAATTCTGGTTCAGAAAACGGTAATTCCTGTACTTATGGTCAGAGTTATTATTTCTTGAAATGCTATCAAAAAGAAGAAAGGCATTTCAGTGAAATGTCTTCTCACAACGATCAGAAAGAAACCCTCAAATGAAACGTTCTGGAGCCTTACATTTCTGTCTTTGTGCAACTTTTCTATTTCCAAGCACAAGTGTAAGGGAGTGAAGATTCTAGTTTATGCCAAGGCCAGGTTTGCTGTTGGGGTCTGGCTCCTTTGTTGATTGTCAGGCAGGTCCCTGGTGGGTGTGCCCTTTATGGGACTGCCACTCAATGTCTGTCAAAAGCTTAGCTGAGAAAAATCATGCCTGTGATTGCTCTGAAGGATGTGTACTATGGCCATCCTGCAGCCCAATATTTCCCTACCCGATCTGAATACCTTCCTAGAAAAAGCTTTATATTGACTTCTTTTCCTATTCTAAAATGAAATTCTTGAGAAACATGAGCTCTCTACACATACAAATTAAAAAGACTCCTAAATGCTATATTTACTAGAATATGTCTCCAGGAAAACAGAACCAATAGGACACACACACACACACACATGCAAACGTGTGTGCGCGCACACACATGCATACACATGTTTACTATAAGGAATTGGCTTATGTGATTATGGAGGCTGCTAAGCCCCAAGATCTTTAGCCAGCAAGTGGGAGACCCAGGAGAACTGCGAGTGTCAGTTACAGGCTAAGTGTGAAGGCTTGCAAACTAGGAGAATCTATGGTGTAGTTCTGGTCTGAAGGCTAGAAAGTTTAGGACTCAGGAAGACTTAATGTCTCGGGCTTCCCTGGTGGTCCAGTAGGTAAGGACACCACCTTGCAGTGCAAGGGGCGCTGGTTCGATCCCTGGCCTGGGAAGATCCCACGTGCTGCGGAGCGGCTGGACCGATGTGTCCAATTACCGAGCCGGAGCTTTGGAGCGCATGCGCCCAGAGCCTGTGCTCTGCGACAGCAGAAGCCACTGTTATGGGAGGCCCTCATGGGCCAAAGAACAAAGATGGATGAAAATAGATAAATGAAAGACCAATAGAAGTGGCCCGCCCACCCCCTTCCCTCTCCAACCTGCCCCGCCCCCTGCCCCTAAAAAGCAATTAAAAAAAAAAAAAAAAAAGAGTTAATGTTTCAATTCAGGTCTGAAGGCAGGAAAAAACTGAGGGCCCAGCTTAAGGCAGGAGGCCTTGCCTCCTACTCAGTCTTTTGGTTTGATGTAAGCCTTCAACTGATTACATGAGACCCACCCCTATCAGTGGGGCAATCAACTTGACCCCGTCTGTCCATTCAGATGCTCACCTCATCCAGAAATACCGTCACAGAAACACTCGATAACGTTTGACCAAATGTTTGAGCACCTGTGGCCCAGGCGAGTTGACACACAAAACTAATGGTCATAGTGCGGACCTCTTCTGTGGGTCCAGAGGATACAGCTGGGACCCTGGGTGAGAACACCTGGCCCGTGGCTTATTGGTGCTGCACCCTCTGTCCTTCTTCACCTAACATGTCTCATTCCCTTCTCCTGACTGGCTGGCATTTTTTTCTTTCTTTCTTTCTTTTTTTTTTTTGCCTAGATAGCTTAGAACTCTGGGGCCCTTAATTATCCACAACACACCTTGGTCAATTTTGTGGCAAACATGGTATTTTCTGGGAACACATGCCCTTTTGCTCTCCAGTCCGCTTGGTAATTTTATTGCAAAATCAAACGAGCAGTTGCCTCTTATTTTTCATCCTAGAGATTTCTGTCCAAACACATCATTTATTGCCTTGTTTCCAAGATATATTTCACACTCTTCAATCTCAGAAATCTGAAATCTTGGAACATTTCTTGCAGAGAGTCCCAGGAGTACCTGTGGATGTTGCCACTGGAACTCTGCCCCCCTCCCCCCCACCATCTAGAGCCCTTCAAAGAAAACAGTGCTTCTTGCCTTAAAGGGACAGAGGACCTAGCCGTGGAAGTTGAGGGGAGGCCAGGGTGCCCTCATTCAAAAGCAAAACAAGTGAGTAACTGCTTTCAGCATGTGAGTACAACAAGTACTGGCATTGTTACCATTTCAGGCGTTATAAAAATGTTTTCTTTTCATGATGGTGAAATGATGGTAGTGGTACATTATTAACTTCTGCATGCATGTGTGCGAAGTTCCTTCAGTCATGTCTGACACTGTGACCCCATGGCCTGTAGCCCTCCAGGCTCCTCTGTCCCTGGGGATTCTCTAGGCTAGAATACTGGAGTGGGCTGCCATGCCCTCCTCCAGGTGATCTTCCCAACCCAGGAATGGAACCTGCGTCTCTTATGTCTCCTACACTGGCAGGCAGGGTCTTCACCACTAGCGTCACCTGGGAAGCCCCTATTAACTTCTATGAGCCCTTAAAACATTATTTTATGGTCTTGCATTTGTTGAATTATAAAGTCCTTTTACCTAGCATCATATACCATTTGTTCAAGGACAGAAAGGACACTGAAGCTTTTCTGGTAACTTAGGCCACAGAATTATGTCCCATGGTTGGTTATGCATAAAACCAGGCATATCACTCATGCATTCCTGCTCCACCACATCACAGTCCACCAAAGATGCACTGACAGTACAACTCTTTTGAAAGAACCTGTCCTCCACCTGTCTGTCCCGGCAGACTTAATTTCTTTTGATGATTCCTAAAGGGGCAGGTTGGCATTGCTTTTTGCATTTGTTTAAGCCAAAAGTAGAGTCTGTGTATATTTAGAAGACCAAATCATGGCCTTCTAAAATGTAAGAGCTATATAAAGTGAAATAAATAACTAAATTATTATTATTTTTAGACACTTTCCTGACAGTCCAGTGCTTAAGCATCTAAGCTTCCACTACAGGGGGCTTAGGTTCAATCCCTGGTTGGGGACCTTCAATTCTGCACACCATGCAGTGTTAGCCCCCTCCCCTCCAAAAAGTAAAGGAGTGTTTGCAGATAAGGCAACAGGTTCTCTTGCAGCTAATGCAATTCCCTGAAATTGCCCTGAAACCTGAAGAAGGGATTGAATAAAACTAGACCTGCTGACTGGCTCCCAGCCTGGAGGCATTTTGGTATTGGTGGCATCCAGAGACTGTCCCCAGACTGACGGTGTCTGTCCTTGCTCTTCCTTGGGCGGGAAGCACCAAGAGGGGCGGGACGATGGCTTTTGTGGAGGGACAGCTGTGGAACACAGCAGAAGCTCGGAGGTGCCTCCCCTCCCGGTCTCCACACTTGAGGTCTCCTCCTCTCTTATCTGAGCATCTCAGGATGTTACTTCTGCCCAACCGCCACCTTCTCCCTCCGGTACCGGGGGCCCTCCGGGAGGAGCGCAGGCACACATGCCAAGGGGGCACTTCTGTGACCTCCATACCTGAGTACTGGCTACGAAAAGCAAACCACAACTCACACAGTCTAACAGAGGACAATGTCAGAAACGCATGTCGGCATAGAATTCAGCTGACTGTCACAAACCTCTGGTTTTCTTTTTGAACTTAGGTTTCCTAATTTTCTTGTAATTTTTTTCCCCAAGTGCTTCAAAGTATTTATTTTCAAAGCATGTTCAATTCATTTATTTTCCAAAATAATGGGAGGGACTTGCCATACGAGCAATAAAAAATGTTTTCTGAAAATGAGTAATTCTGTACAGTTTCTAGGACAACCAGAAGGATAAAATAAAATGATCAAAGAACAGCTGGGAAAATGGAATTTCTGTAATTCTAGGAAGAGCCAGTGATTTTAAAAATTGTAAGTTAGGAAACTGGTATTTGGCATTTGAGACCTCAGTAATTCAGGTCACATTCAAACAAGTGCCCCGGGCAATTTATCGTTTCCATTGCAACACTGAGAAGGGTCCTGCAAGCCTGCAATGGAATGCTCCTGAAACAGAACGTCACAGCCTCTTTTCTCGAGCTTAATTCACTGAGATAACAGGCTGTGTCAGAATTTATGTATAATCTACTCTCTCTCGGGAGGTATGTTAGAGAATTGCCATGGGAATCACACTTAAAATGTCCTTCCTGAGGTAGTATAAGAAAATAATTATTTGTGCTATTTTGCAAGCAGGATTCTTTAAAAAAAAAAAAAAAACATGAACACAATAATTAAACAGGATATGCAGAAGGTTATAGAGCTAATTTTTGAAAACTGCTGAGTTATCATCAGATTTTAGCAGGCAAACAAAAGGTATGAGTGTCTGGTCACCACATCGGAGACTTTAAACTCACACAATGAGACATGTAACTATATCTCAGCAAAGCCGGGAAAAGGCGCTTATTGAAATGAGAATCCCGTATCATATTTAGAGATATATTTCGTGGTCAAACCAAGTACCCACTGTACTGGAGAGGCTCAGCAGAGTACAGGCAGAAACTGGCCGTATGATTGTCTACCTCGGCCTCTTTCAGTGGTTTTCCTCAGCTGACTCTTCCCTCCTCCTGAATACAATCTTGGGCGAGTCCTAGAACTTCCCCAGCGCTTTTCATAGCCATGCAAAGTACACTGGTTCTGTTCTGGAAAGAAATCCGGTTCCTGCAAAGTGCCACAGAATGAAGCTCCTGTTCCACCAGGACCTGCTCCGGGTCCGAAGGCAACGGGCATGGGGCGGGGGGTGACCAGCTGCTCCCTGTCCATGCTCTCCTCCTCATGCCCCGTCACCAGGCCGTATCTGGCTTCTCCTGGTCTGCAGGTTGGAGGAGGAGGAGGAGGAGGAGTTAGCCGCAGAGGGGCTCATGTTTGCCTCATACGGTTGGAGTGTGATGCTGGGTCCCTGGGTGGCTCGGAATCCAAATGCTGATTTCCCTCCTGTGGGTAGCTGAGCTGTCTTTGAGGGGTCCTTCCATCTCCAGGAATCCCTCTCCTTTGCCTTCTCTGCTGGCAGCTGATGAATGGCCCTCAATCCCCACTTTCTGCAGGCACCCTCTCTCTGGTGGTCACCTGGCCCCTCCAGGCAGCCTCCTTGGATGGGGTCCTCTCCAGGCGATCCTCTCGGCTTCCTGCTGCAGGGGTCATCTCTGCCTCCTGGGGTCTCAGCCATCCTGGGCTTTCCCGTTTTTAAATGCTGGCCATTCAGACGTTAGCCACCTCCCCTCCCAGGCAGGCATCAAGTGCTTGATGTCCCATTTTTCTCCAATTCCAGGGACTGAAACAAGCTCTCAGAGTGCTTCACTCAAAGGTCTCTCATACCAGCAGTGCACTCTCAAATGGCTCAGGGAAAAAGGTTTTGTATTATGCCGGTAATTTTTCTGCACATTTGAAATTGTTCCAAAACTTAAGAAGAATCATGTATATATAATACATGCATAAATACATATTCTAAAACTATAATAAAACTATATACCATATATACAGCCTATAACCTGACTTTTCACTTAATAGTTTTCCATTAACTATACTAATATATGCAATATGTATAATCATTTTAAAGAATATACAGTTCATTGTACAGTAAATTAATACCATAATTTAACTAAGCTTCTCTTCTTGTATTTTTAGGTCATTTATATTCTGTTAATATAATAAACTGTGCTACAATAAAAAGTAGATTTGGACAAAGATACCGTTGTTGCACATAATGAAATTCAGGGTCTGGTTTCTCTGCAAATTTGCATAAAAACTGTAGATTGGAGTACGTTCCACCAGGACCTGCTCCGGGTCCAGGCAACGGGCATGGGGCGGGGTGACCAGCTGCTCCCTGTCCATGCTCTCCTCCTCATGCCCCGTCACCAGGCCGTATCTGGCTTCTCCTGGTCTGCAGGTTGGAGGAGGAGGAGGAGGAGGAGTTAGCCGCAGAGGGGCTCATGTTTGCCTCATACGGTTGGAGTGTGATGCTGGGTCCCTGGGTGGCTCGGAATCCAAATGCTGATTTCCCTCCTGTGGGTAGCTGAGCTGTCTTTGAGGGGTCCTTCCATCTCCAGGAATCCCTCTCCTTTGCCTTCTCTGCTGGCAGCTGATGAATGGCCCTCAATCCCCACTTTCTGCAGGCACCCTCTCTCTGGTGGTCACCTGGCCCCTCCAGGCAGCCTCCTTGGATGGGGTCCTCTCCAGGCGATCCTCTCGGCTTCCTGCTGCAGGGGTCATCTCTGCCTCCTGGGATCTCAGCCATCCTGGGCTTTCCCGTTTTTAAATGCTGGCCATTCAGACGTTAGCCACCTCCCCTCCCAGGCAGGCATCAAGTGCTTGATGTCCCATTTTTCTCCAATTCCAGGGACTGAAACAAGCTCTCAGAGTGCTTCACTCAAAGGTCTCTCATACCAGCAGTGCACTCTCAAATGGCTCAGGGAAAAAGGTTTTGTATTATGCCGGTAATTTTTCTGCACATTTGAAATTGTTCCAAAACTTAAGAAGAATCATGTATATATAATACATGCATAAATACATATTCTAAAACTATAATAAAACTATATACCATATATACAGCCTATAACCTGACTTTTCACTTAATAGTTTTCCATTAACTATACTAATATATGCAATATGTATAATCATTTTAAAGAATATACAGTTCATTGTACAGTAAATTAATACCATAATTTAACTAAGCTTCTCTTCTTGTATTTTTAGGTCATTTATATTCTGTTAATATAATAAACTGTGCTACAATAAAAAGTAGATTTGGACAAAGATACCGTTGTTGCACATAATGAAATTCAGGGGTCTGGTTTCTCTGCAAATTTGCTAAACTGTAAGGAGGCTCTTAGCTTACTGTCTGTTATGGACTATTACTCTATCCATGAACGCAAGAAAGGATTGATTGTTCCCTTTGATTGATTGCTCGAGAGTTCTTTCTGACGAGGCTCACTAACCTTGGAGGTGACATCTCGGTGTTGTGGATTTTCTCCCCCTTAAAAATCTAAAGCAAAATTCCTTTCAACAGTGTCAGAGTGTATTAGATCCAGAATACAATCGTTCGTTCACAATCAGTATGCTCTCAATGCCACTGCGTGAGAACAAGGAGGCACAAGTGATGAAGGAAGTGGGACATGACTGGATATTCAGCGTCTCTCTATGACTGTGTTAAAAGAAGCAAGTGGACTGGCCAGGCCTTTCAAAATATACTGTTTAATATTTCAGTAGAAGTCTGCCAGACGCTTGTATGCAGTGCCTGGACGCTGGGCCCCAAATGTGCTGATGGTGATGATAACAATACTCAAACATTTATATGGTGGCTTATGGATTTCATGGGCTTCCCTGGTAGCTCACGTGCTAAAGAATCGGCCTACGATGCAGGAGCCCCAGGTTTGATCCCTGGGTCAGGAAGATCCCTTGCAGAAGGGAAAGGCTACCCTCTCCGGTATTCTTGCCTGGAGAATCCTCTTCATGGACAGAGGAACCTGGTGGGCGATAGCCCCTGGGGTCGAAAAGAGTTGGACCCAACTGAGCCACAAACACGTTCACACGTATGGATTTCATGATCTCATCTCATCCAAGCTCCCTCAGAGGTGATAAGGCAAGATACTGACATCCTCATGCCATTGATCACGGGAGGGAGAGTGGGACTTGAACTTGTACTCCAAGTCGCAGTGAGAGAGAGCTGGGACAGGTTTCTCGCTCTCTGCCCCATGTTCCGGGGCATTCTGTGCTCCCGCTCACAAACCACCTCCCCTCAACTTTCCATCAGGTACTGCCATCTGCCCAACCGTTCAACAGACTGTTTCTTTTGTTTGTTCGTTTTTAAATCACCTCTCACATCCTATTTACTCTCAGGTCCTGGCCATCCTACTTCCAAACAACATCCCAAATCTGCTCTGTTCTCTCCACCTCCTCTGCAGGCATCCCTGTCCACATCAGCGGCGTCTCTCACCCGGAAGAGAGCGACAGCTGACCCCCTGGCCTCTGCTTCCTTGTCTACATTCCATGGTCTGTTCTCCACACAGCAGCCGGGGGCGGGGAGGGGGGAGGGGTTTCCTAAACACACACATCAGATTCTGCTCCTTCCCTGCTCAAAAAATTTTCATTTCTCTCTGAATAAACTTCTGGAGTAAGTCTTCACCTTGCCTGCTACGCGTAAAACCCCACATCCCCTGATTTCTGTCTGTCTCTGCCTTTGCCCACCCCCATCTCATCTCCTCTTCCAGCTCCCTCCATTTTCCCCACCTCCCCTGGGCTCCCCGTGACCTGGCCACGCTCAGCCGCTCTGCTACGGGGACACATGCAGCGCGCTCCTGTTTCACCGCCTGGAGCGCTCTGGCCCCAGACCCTGCCCCTCTGTCAGCTGCCCTTTGTGGTCACCACAGCACCGCCTTTGCTGGCTTATTGTCTACCCTGATTCACTAAATATGAACGGTCCTGCGTATGTAACAAGCATTATATTAATTACTACAAGCTTGCTTTTGTGCTAAGGGTTTTAGCAAGTACTTAACGTTCGCAGAAGGAAAGGCTACCCTCTCCGGTATTCTTGCCTGGAGAATCCTCTTCATGGACAGAGGAACCTGGTGGGCGATAGCCCTGGGGTCGAAAGAGTTGGACACAACTGAGCCACAAACACGTTCACACGTATGGATTTCATGATCTCATCTCATCCAAGCTCCCTCAGAGGTGATAAGGCAAGATACTGACATCCTCATGCCATTGATCACGGGAGGGAGAGTGGGACTTGAACTTGTACTCCAAGTCGCAGTGAGAGAGAGCTGGGACAGGTTTCTCGCTCTCTGCCCCATGTTCCGGGGCATTCTGTGCTCCCGCCCACAAACCACCTCCCCTCAACTTTCCATCAGGTACTGCCATCTGCCCAACCGTTCAACAGACTGTTTCTTTTGTTTGTTCGTTTTTAAATCACCTCTCACATCCTATTTACTCTCAGGTCCTGGCCATCCTACTTCCAAACAACATCCCAAATCTGCTCTGTTCTCTCCACCTCCTCTGCAGGCATCCCTGTCCACATCAGCGGCGTCTCTCACCCGGAAGAGAGCGACAGCTGACCCCCTGGCCTCTGCTTCCTTGTCTACATTCCATGGTCTGTTCTCCACACAGCAGCCGGGGGCGGGGAGGGGGGAGGGGTTTCCTAAACACACACATCAGATTCTGCTCCTTCCCTGCTCAAAAAATTTTCATTTCTCTCTGAATAAACTTCTGGAGTAAGTCTTCACCTTGCCTGCTACGCGTAAAACCCCACATCCCCTGATTTCTGTCTGTCTCTGCCTTTGCCCACCCCCATCTCATCTCCTCTTCCAGCTCCCTCCATTTTCCCCACCTCCCCTGGGCTCCCCGTGACCTGGCCACGCTCAGCCGCTCTGCTACGGGGACACATGCAGCGCGCTCCTGTTTCACCGCCTGGAGCGCTCTGGCCCCAGACCCTGCCCCTCTGTCAGCTGCCCTTTGTGGTCACCACAGCACCGCCTTTGCTGGCTTATTGTCTACCCTGATTCACTAAATATGAACGGTCCTGCGTATGTAACAAGCATTATATTAATTACTACAAGCTTGCTTTTGTGCTAAGGGTTTTAGCAGTATTAACTCATTTAATCCTCGTGATGACCTTTATTCACGTTTCTTAGATGAGAAAATGGATGCTCCTAAGCCCAAAACCAAGGCTTGAATCGAAGCAGTTTGACCTGAGAGTCCTTGCTCCTAGATGGGGGTCTTGTCCATCGTGTGTGACCCTGAAGGCCCACCACAGATTGGCCCCTGACTCAGGCAGGCACTCCATAAGATATTTGTCAAATGACAGTGATTTAATGGTTTTCAAGGAGGCCCTGACACTGCATGTCCACGAGCCTGTCCTGAGTAAACCCCCTTTATCTGTGGAACTGGATTAGTTCACACTTTCTGAGTTATTTCAACATCAGCTTCCGCCAGGGTAATGTTTGAAACTAAAGTTATCATCTACCTGAAATCTAACAATGATAACTAACATTTACTTGGGGATGTATAATTCCTATAGTGCTTTATACACACATCATCTCATTAACAGTGATCAAAAAAAAAAAAAAATCCCACCATTCCAAACCCCTTCCAGAGATTAGATGAGACTGAAGCAGTCTTTGGCATTAGCTCAGAGCAGTTAATCTAATAGCTTTTCACCTGCAGTTAAATTCAGACAAGAGCAACCATGTGCTATGAATTTGCCTGTGTCAGCAACGTCCCCAGGGAATAGTCATCAGCATTAGTACGATTAATTTTGGGTTGGCAGAGTTAGATCATACTGAGATTATCTAGTTATGAGTGGGAAAAAAAAGATAAGAGGAGTTAGATATGGCAGGACCAGATAGAGCCATCTTTATTTATTTTTTTCAGTTTTTATTGATTACCTTCATTTATTTTTTAATTGGAGGAAAACTGATTTACAATGTTGTGTAGGTTTCTGTCATACAACAATGCAAATCAGCCACAATTACACGTATATCCCCTCCCTCCTGAGTCTCCCTTCCTTTCCCCATCCCACCCCTCTAGGTCATCACAGAGCATGCCAAGCTGGAGAGCCGTAATTATCAACTATTGAGATTTTTAAAAATCACCTCTTGTCTTTGTACATTTCCCTTCTTGGTTTCCCACTTCCATTACTACATTACCACGCACCAGTCCTGATCATTCCCCTCTTTCTTTTATGTCCTCTCCTAGTTAGCATATCCTCTGGCTCAGAAAGTAAAGAATCTGCTTGCAATGCAGGAGACCCAGGTTCAATCCCTGGGTTGGGAAGATCCCCTGGAGAAGGAAATGGCAACCCACTCCAGTGTTCTTGCCTGGAGAATTTCATGGACAGAGGAGTCTGGCGGATTACAGTCCATGGGGTCACAAGAGTCAGACACGACTGAGCAACTAACCGTTTCTTTCTTCTTCTTCTTCTTTTTAATCATTTTCCTGACCATTTCGAGGTGCATCCTGCTTTTAAAATTTACCTTTCCTGTGTCTCATTACCTTGCGGCTCCACAAGTCCTGGTGATGGTCGTCTCTAGACTTTACAAGAAAGTCATTTTCTCCTTGGTCACTTCAGTCCGTGGTCCTTTCATTTTTGCATGATTGTCATCTCCTTCACTGGGTCACAGGCAACAGAAGGCTAGTCTGGGACAGTGTTAAGAGTATGGGCTTTGAGGCAAGCTGCCTTGGTTCATCCTTGCTCTGCCACCTACTACAAGTGCAAGCTTTTGCAAAGCACTTCATCTTCCTGCACAACCATTTCTTCTTCCATAAAATGGGAATAATATAGCACCTGTGTGAGAGGGTTGCCATGTAGGCTGTATTACTATTATGCTTACAAAGGACTCAGAACATTGCCCAATATAGCACCAGTGGCAGAGTTAGATCATACTGAGATTATCTAGTTATGAGTGGGAAAAAAAAGATAAGAGGAGTTAGATATGGCAGGACCAGATAGAGCCATCTTTATTTATTTTTTTCAGTTTTTATTGATTACCTTCATTTATTTTTTAATTGGAGGAAAATTGATTTACAATGTTGTGTAGGTTTCTGTCATACAACAATGCAAATCAGCCACAATTACACGTATATCCCCTCCCTCCTGAGTCTCCCTTCCTTTCCCCATCCCACCCCTCTAGGTCATCACAGAGCATGCCAAGCTGGAGAGCCGTAATTATCAACTATTGAGATTTTTAAAAATCACCTCTTGTCTTTGTACATTTCCCTTCTTGGTTTCCCACTTCCATTACTACATTACCACGCACCAGTCCTGATCATTCCCCTCTTTCTTTTATGTCCTCTCCTAGTTAGCATATCCTCTGGCTCAGAAAGTAAAGAATCTGCTTGCAATGCAGGAGACCCAGGTTCAATCCCTGGGTTGGGAAGATCCCCTGGAGAAGGAAATGGCAACCCACTCCAGTGTTCTTGCCTGGAGAATTTCATGGACAGAGGAGTCTGGCGGATTACAGTCCATGGGGTCACAAGAGTCAGACACGACTGAGCAACTAACCGTTTCTTTCTTCTTCTTCTTCTTTTTAATCATTTTCCTGACCATTTCGAGGTGCATCCTGCTTTTAAAATTTACCTTTCCTGTGTCTCATTACCTTGCGGCTCCACTACATGAGTAACTAGTCCTGGTGATGGTCGTCTCTAGACTTTACAAGAAAGTCATTTTCTCCTTGGTCACTTCAGTCCGTGGTCCTTTCATTTTTGCATGATTGTCATCTCCTTCACTGGGTCACAGGCAACAGAAGGCTAGTCTGGGACAGTGTTAAGAGTATGGGCTTTGAGGCAAGCTGCCTTGGTTCAGATCCTTGCTCTGCCACCTACTACAAGTGCAAGCTTTTGCAAAGCACTTCATCTTCCTGCACAACCATTTCTTCTTCCATAAAATGGGAATAATATAGCACCTGTGTGAGAGGGTTGCCATGTAGGCTGTATTACTATTATGCTTACAAAGGACTCAGAACATTGCCCAGCCCAGTGGAAATAGTGCCAAGTTTTCTACTCACCACGGTTCACACATACATAAGAAGCACTCAATAAATGTGTGCTGGGTCCAATCTCATTGGTTTTCCTAATTACAAGTCTCATTACAAGATTACATTACAATGATGATTACAATCTTCATTACAAGATTAGTGTTTGTCCTAAATAGTACTACACCACCAACTCCTTACAAACATTTTTAAAAATGTATAAACGAATAATAATTTTGCCATAATAAAAATAAAGCATGGGGGCTCCCCTGGTGGCCCAGTGGGTAAGGACACCGCCTTGCAGTGCAAGGGGTGCTGGTTTGATCCCTGGCCTGGGAAGATCCCATGTGCCGCAGAGCAGCTGGACCGATGTATCCAACTACCGAGCCGGAGCTCTGAAGCGACAGAGGCCACTGCACTGGGAGGCCCACACAGACCAAAAGAACAAAGATAAATAAATGAAAGAGCAATAGAAGTGACCAAAATAAATATAAATAAATAAATAAAACATGATCTGAAATTGATAACTGAGCTTGTTTTCAGAGAGAGAGAGAAAAAAAAAAATTGAAGGCTCTTCAAGCTGGGGAGGGTTGTAAGTCAATGTCCACATCCAAACATGATCCATTGCCTTGAAGGTTGTCAGGTATGGTGGCAAGATTTGATGTTCAGATCAAAAATAGACCCAGAGGGCTTCCCTGGTGGTCCAGTGGGTAAGGACATCGCCTTGCAGTGCAAGGGGTGCTGGTTCGATCCCTCCCTGGCCTGGGAAGATCCCACATGCCACGGAGCGGCTGGACCGGTGTGTCCAATTACCGAGCCGGAGCTCTGGAGCGCGTGCGCCCAGAGCTGGTGCTCTGAGGCGTCAGAGGCCACCGCGATGGGAGGCCTACATGAGCCAAAGAACAAAGATGGATGAAAATAGCCAAAGAAGGACCAATAGCAGTGGCCGAGGGAAGAAAAAAAAAAAAAAGGCCCAGAAATGACGGAGGACTGAGTCTATACGTACAGTCCAGCCTAGCTCAGTTAAGTCCAGCCTGACTTACCTGTTCAACTGCAGGCTACCTACCGACATGTGAGTGGGATTCAATGTTTATTACATTAGCTACTGAGGTCTTGGAGCCATCTGTTATGTAGAAATATCACAGTAAAACCTCTCTAGGATGGAAATCAACACTGGACGTAAAGTACTGCCTGTAATGTATGCAAAGTGGCTTTGAGTTCCATTAGCACACAATAAGGAAACAAGTAGGCAATCGCAATAGCAACCCACTCCAGTATTCTTGCCTGGAAAATTCCACTGACAGAGAGGCCTGCTGGGCTACAGTCCAAGAGGGGGTCACAAAGAGTCAGACATGACTGAGTGACTAAGCACACACAAAGAAACAATAACAGAAGCTGGAAAAATGATGACCCATGTTATGTAATGGCAAAATATTTGGCAAAATTGTCATCCATCAAAATCTGAAAGGCAAAAAAAGGTACTGAAAGAGCTTGCAAAGAGTGGTCATGAGGTTGTGAGGCAGACTATTGATGGTGTAAGCAGAATGTAACTATACAAGTTGTGTGTCATAAAATAATACAAGAAAGGGATGAGGTCTGAAATGAACCTGGTTGATTGGCAAGCAGAATAGAAAGGAAATTGGTAGAGCTCAAGAACTGTGGAACTTTTAGGGCTGAAGAACAAAACTGTTTCTCATCTCCAACCAGTAAAAGAGAACAGTGATAAGTTGAGTTTCAAAAACCTACTAAGATTTAGCGTCTAGGGAAAGACCAAATCAAGCTTTTAAAAGTCATTGAATAGATTTAAAGAAGTGCCAAGTCGATTTTTTCTGCTGCAGTGGAACACAACGGACCCACAGAAGCCTGATGTATCAAAGTACCTATTAATAAGTAAATTGGGTATCTCCAAAAAGCCCTGTCAGAGCCGCTCATGCCGAGGATCAGCTCTGAGGCGTCGCCCAGAGCTGGTTCTCTGTAACGAGAGAGGCCACCGCGATGGGAGGCCTACATGAGCCAAAGAACAAAGATGGATGAAAATAGCCAAAGAAGGACCAATAGCAGTGGCCGAGGGAAGAAAAAAAAAAAAAAGGCCCAGAAATGACGGAGGACTGAGTCTATACGTACAGTCCAGCCTAGCTCAGTTAAGTCCAGCCTGACTTACCTGTTCAACTGCAGGCTACCTACCGACATGTGAGTGGGATTCAATGTTTATTACATTAGCTACTGAGGTCTTGGAGCCATCTGTTATGTAGAAATATCACAGTAAAACCTCTCTAGGATGGAAATCAACACTGGACGTAAAGTACTGCCTGTAATGTATGCAAAGTGGCTTTGAGTTCCATTAGCACACAATAAGGAAACAAGTAGGCAATCGCAATAGCAACCCACTCCAGTATTCTTGCCTGGAAAATTCCACTGACAGAGAGGCCTGCTGGGCTACAGTCCAAGAGGGGGTCACAAAGAGTCAGACATGACTGAGTGACTAAGCACACACAAAGAAACAATAACAGAAGCTGGAAAAATGATGACCCATGTTATGTAATGGCAAAATATTTGGCAAAATTGTCATCCATCAAAATCTGAAAGGCAAAAAAAGGTACTGAAAGAGCTTGCAAAGAGTGGTCATGAGGTTGTGAGGCAGACTATTGATGGTGTAAGCAGAATGTAACTATACAAGTTGTGTGTCATAAAATAATACAAGAAAGGGATGAGGTCTGAAATGAACCTGGTTGATTGGCAAGCAGAATAGAAAGGAAATTGGTAGAGCTCAAGAACTGTGGAACTTTTAGGGCTGAAGAACAAAACTGTTTCTCATCTCCAACCAGTAAAAGAGAACAGTGATAAGTTGAGTTTCAAAAACCTACTAAGATTTAGCGTCTAGGGAAAGACCAAATCAAGCTTTTAAAAGTCATTGAATAGATTTAAAGAAGTGCCAAGTCGATTTTTTCTGCTGCAGTGGAACACAACGGACCCACAGAAGCCTGATGTATCAAAGTACCTATTAATAAGTAAATTGGGTATCTCCAAAAAAAGCTGTGACTATGGTTTGCACCAGCCAACTCTCAGGTGTCAGAGCCGCTCATGCCGAGGATCAGCTACATATAGCCCACTGGTCTGACCTGTGCGGGTAAGGTGGGAAGTAGCTGACAGTGATTTGTGGAAGCTGAGACTAGTTTCGTGGAAGGCAATTTTTCCTTGGACCTGGGGCAGCGGGTGGGGGCAAGGCAGGGGTGGGAGGATGGTCTGGGGGTGATTCAAGCGCATTATATGTACTGCACACTTCGTAGTATTATTACATCAGCTCCACCTCAGATCACCAGACACTAGATCTGGAGGCTGGGGAGCCTTGCTACAAAAGGTTTACTCTTAGGCCTCCCTGGGGGCTCAGTGGTAAAGAATCTGCCTGCCAATGCAGGAGACAAGGGTTTGATCCCTGGTCTGGAAAGATTCCACGTGCCACGGAGCAACGAAGCCCACGCACCACAGCTATGAAACCTGTGCTCTGGAGACTGGGAACCGTGCACTGAGCCCATACGCCACGACGACTGAAGCCAGCACGCCCTAGCGCCCGCGCTCCACAACAAGAGAAGCCACTGCAGTGAGAAGGCCGTGCATGGCAACAAAGAGAGGCCCTGCTCGCCACAACCAGGGGAAAGCCTGCGCAGCAACCAAGACCCAGCGTGGCCAGAAATAGATAGAAGATAACTTCGTCTGTGGTACATACTGAGACTCCTTCCATCTACTCTTTAAAGCCTTAAAGAAAGATATATTGTGAGACTTCATATACCCAATAGGAGAGAAGGTGTGGACTGTTTGAGGCTAGAGGGTGTTTTAGCTGCTTAAGCGATGAAAGGAATTGGTAGAGCTCAAGATGGAACTTTTAGGGCTGAAGAACAAAACTGTTTCTCATCTCCAACCAGTAAAAGAGAACAGTGATAAGTTGAGTTTCAAAAACCTACTAAGATTTAGCGTCTAGGGAAAGACCAAATCAAGCTTTTAAAAGTCATTGAATAGATTTAAAGAAGTGCCAAGTCGATTTTTTCTGCTGCAGTGGAACACAACGGACCCACAGAAGCCTGATGTATCAAAGTACCTATTAATAAGTAAATTGGGTATCTCCAAAAAAAGCTGTGACTATGGTTTGCACCAGCCAACTCTCAGGTGTCAGAGCCGCTCATGCCGAGGATCAGCTACATATAGCCCACTGGTCTGACCTGTGCGGGTAAGGTGGGAAGTAGCTGACAGTGATTTGTGGAAGCTGAGACTAGTTTCGTGGAAGGCAATTTTTCCTTGGACCTGGGGCAGCGGGTGGGGGCAAGGCAGGGGTGGGAGGATGGTCTGGGGGTGATTCAAGCGCATTATATGTACTGCACACTTCGTAGTATTATTACATCAGCTCCACCTCAGATCACCAGACACTAGATCTGGAGGCTGGGGAGCCTTGCTACAAAAGGTTTACTCTTAGGCCTCCCTGGGGGCTCAGTGGTAAAGAATCTGCCTGCCAATGCAGGAGACAAGGGTTTGATCCCTGGTCTGGAAAGATTCCACGTGCCACGGAGCAACGAAGCCCACGCACCACAGCTATGAAACCTGTGCTCTGGAGACTGGGAACCGTGCACTGAGCCCATACGCCACGACGACTGAAGCCAGCACGCCCTAGCGCCCGCGCTCCACAACAAGAGAAGCCACTGCAGTGAGAAGGCCGTGCATGGCAACAAAGAGAGGCCCTGCTCGCCACAACCAGGGGAAAGCCTGCGCAGCAACCAAGACCCAGCGTGGCCAGAAATAGATAGAAGATAACTCCGTCCGTGGTACATACTGAGACTCCTTCCATCTACTCTTTAAAGCCTTAAAGAAAGATATATTGACGCGGAGACTTCATATACCCAATAGGAGAGAAGGTGTGGACTGTTTGAGGCTAGAGGGGTGTTTTAGCTGCTTGTATCACTCAAATGGGCAAAACCAACAGATCTGTGGTAGAGACAAAGCTACTGTTACCATATCACGTTTCACTTTCTTCTCTCTGAGCACCTTCCCAGTGCCTCTATAGTTTGGTCAAGGCCATGTGACTGGGTTTTGGACCAAAGCCATAAGACCCCTGTGCCACCTTCCACCTCTTCCATATTCTCCTCCCTCCAGAATTGCCTTACATGACTGGTACCCACTGTGTGTAAGTGGTAGCATCACGGGGTGGCAGGGGCTTGGGTAGCTTATGCTACTGTGCAGGACAGCCTCTCAGGAGCGCTGCCGGGCCTGCTCGGGACTGTGATACCGGAGAGACCTGGGGGTTCTTTGTTACATCTACCAGCATGGATTGCCCTGACTACTATATAAAAGGCCAAAGGAATGAAAACAGAGACTTCGCCAAAGCATTGTTCTCTTACCTTGATTCCACGACAAGTTTAATATGGCATCACTTCACTGGCATCAGGAATTGTCAGACGTGTCATTGATTGGCCTTGGAGTTTTAGGTTGAAGCTGGGAGATGCAGGGAGGGAGGAGATCGTAGGGTGCACTGTGCATCACTGAATGTCCTCGTTCGAAGGCTGTATCACACCTGAGCAGCAGAGATCAGAAGAGGAAAATACACCTACGAATCTAAAAGCAATGACAGCAACAACATAATTTCTTTCGTTGTTCCAGGCTTCAGGACAGCTATTCACTTTCAGGCCCCGAGGGATCTCCCTCCCCATTCCTATTACTGTTGTTCTTTGTTGATTCTCAGAAACCCATTCACGAAGTCTGATGCATTTATTTCTCCCTTGTCAGAAATACATCCTAAACATGGAAAAGTTCATACCAGCCCTGATGGCATGCTGGGAGTTTAAACGAGCTTGGAAGTCTCACGGAGAAATACATCCTTAACATCCAAGACCCAGCGTGGCCAGAAATAGATAGAAGATAACTTCGTCTGTGGTACATACTGAGTCTCCTTCCATCTACTCTTTAAAGCCTTAAAGAAAGATATATTGACGCGGAGACTTCATATACCCAATAGGAGAGAAGGTGTGGACTGTTTGAGGCTAGAGGGGTGTTTTAGCTGCTTGTATCACTCAAATGGGCAAAACCAACAGATCTGTGGTAGAGACAAAGCTACTGTTACCATATCACGTTTCACTTTCTTCTCTCTGAGCACCTTCCCAGTGCCTCTATAGTTTGGTCAAGGCCATGTGACTGGGTTTTGGACCAAAGCCATAAGACCCCTGTGCCACCTTCCACCTCTTCCATATTCTCCTCCCTCCAGAATTGCCTTACATGACTGGTACCCACTGTGTGTAAGTGGTAGCATCATGGGGTGGCAGGGGCTTGGGTAGCTTATGCTACTGTGCAGGACAGCCTCTCAGGAGCGCTGCCGGGCCTGCTCGGGACTGTGATACCGGAGAGACCTGGGGGTTCTTTGTTACATCTACCAGCATGGATTGCCCTGACTACTATATAAAAGGCCAAAGGAATGAAAACAGAGACTTCGCCAAAGCATTGTTCTCTTACCTTGATTCCACGACAAGTTTAATATGGCATCACTTCACTGGCATCAGGAATTGTCAGACGTGTCATTGATTGGCCTTGGAGTTTTAGGTTGAAGCTGGGAGATGCAGGGAGGGAGGAGATCGTAGGGTGCACTGTGCATCACTGAATGTCCTCGTTCGAAGGCTGTATCACACCTGAGCAGCAGAGATCAGAAGAGGAAAATACACCTACGAATCTAAAAGCAATGACAGCAACAACATAATTTCTTTCGTTGTTCCAGGCTTCAGGACAGCTATTCACTTTCAGGCCCCGAGGGATCTCCCTCCCCATTCCTATTACTGTTGTTCTTTGTTGATTCTCAGAAACCCATTCACGAAGTCTGATGCATTTATTTCTCCCTTGTCAGAAATACATCCTAAACATGGAAAAGTTCATACCAGCCCTGATGGCATGCTGGGAGTTTAAACGAGCTTGGAAGTCTCACGGAGGCGACGATTTTAAATGTGTCTTAAAGCTCTAATAAGGTCCTTAACAAGCAACAAAAATGAACCCGTTCCCCCAGGCATTGACCTGGAAGTCTGTCTTTGTGGCTTAAGTGATGATTACAGCTTTCAGAGCTTAGGTTTGTTAATGAGCTCTAAATGGGAGTGTTTATCTCAGGAGGAAGAACTGTTTCTTCGTCTTGTCCCTGGTGACACGCTAAACATACTAATTGATATGAAGCTGATTTTGAGGAGACAAGAAAGCCCCAAGGCCTTTGTCACACTGACAGCTGAGGCCAGAACCACTGAAGGACCTGTCACAGCGGGCTGAAAGAAGGCTCCCCTCATTTCCCAGCATCCCTGGAGTGCGCGGCGCCGCCAGGCTGCGGTCATTGACATGCACAAGCAAAGCGCCGTCTTCCTTAACCTGCCCTGATTACCTGCAGAGGGACCTTCAGGAGTTCTGGGAAACACCCCTCTACTCTATATTTTATGAAAAATTTCATATCACTGTTTTACACTGCTCTCCAATTTTATCCATCAGAGAGACATTTAGATGAAGAAGACAGGTAACCTCTTCCTAAAAAACGGAAGAAACTGCAACATAGGTGGAAGACAATAATGCATACAGAATATATACAGATCAAGCAGAAAAAAAAAAAAATAGACTGGTTGAAAAAAGGACGAACATGAAAATATGAAATACCAGTGGCCATTGACTATCCTTCATTAAACAGATTAACGTTACCAGTAAGTAAAAAAAAAAAGAAATGAGATATAAACGCCATGAAGAGAAACAGCCCCTTGCCTCCAACCAAATGGGAGAGTATTTTATTTTTTACTCTCAGTAACACCCAGTGATTCTGAGGCTGTGGCGAAGCAGGCCGTCTTAAAATACTGCTGGCCATGGAGCAGAGTAAAATTGGAGGCCTATTTGGAAATGTTTATCCTAGGTCTTAAATTTCACTTCTAAGATTTGCTTCTAAGGAAATAAATATGAATGTAGGTCAAGATTCATTTAAAGGACACTTTTTTGGAAAAAGGTTCATACCAGCCCTGATGGCATGCTGGGAGTTTAAACGAGCTTGGAAGTCTCACGGAGGCGCGATTTTAAATGTGTCTTAAAGCTCTAATAAGGTCCTTAACAAGCAACAAAAATGAACCCGTTCCCCCAGGCATTGACCTGGAAGTCTGTCTTTGTGGCTTAAGTGATGATTACAGCTTTCAGAGCTTAGGTTTGTTAATGAGCTCTAAATGGGAGTGTTTATCTCAGGAGGAAGAACTGTTTCTTCCTCTTGTCCCTGGTGACACGCTAAACATACTAATTGATATGAAGCTGATTTTGAGGAGACAAGAAAGCCCCAAGGCCTTTGTCACACTGACAGCTGAGGCCAGAACCACTGAAGGACCTGTCACAGCGGGCTGAAAGAAGGCTCCCCTCATTTCCCAGCATCCCTGGAGTGCGCGGCGCCGCCAGGCTGCGGTCATTGACATGCACAAGCAAAGCGCCGTCTTCCTTAACCTGCCCTGATTACCTGCAGAGGGACCTTCAGGAGTTCTGGGAAACACCCCTCTACTCTATATTTTATGAAAAATTTCATATCACTGTTTTACACTGCTCTCCAATTTTATCCATCAGAGAGACATTTAGATGAAGAAGACAGGTAACCTCTTCCTAAAAAACGGAAGAAACTGCAACACAGGTGGAAGACAATAATGCATACATATGAATATATACAGATCAAGCAGAAAAAAAAAAAAATAGACTGGTTGAAAAAAGGACGAACATGAAAATATGAAATACCAGTGGCCATTGACTATCCTTCATTAAACAGATTAACGTTACCAGTAAGTAAAAAAAAAAAGAAATGAGATATAAACGCCATGAAGAGAAACAGCCCCTTGCCTCCAACCAAATGGGAGAGTATTTTATTTTTTACTCTCAGTAACACCCAGTGATTCTGAGGCTGTGGCGAAGCAGGCCGTCTTAAAATACTGCTGGCCATGGAGCAGAGTAAAATTGGAGGCCTATTTGGAAATGTTTATCCTAGGTCTTAAATTTCACTTCTAAGATTTGCTTCTAAGGAAATAAATATGAATGTAGGTCAAGATTCATTTAAAGGACACTTACTGAAGAATTCCTTAAAATAATAGAATTGGAAAATAACCCAAAATCTAACAGTGGGGACTTGGTAAAATAAACTATGTAGCATCCATATGATAGAATGCAACACAGCTATTACAAATGATGGTCGGTTCTCTTTGAGCCGACCCGCTGTTCCAGCAGCATCTTCCATGCTGATTCTCCCTTAAACCGGCCCGCTGTACTGGCAGCAACTCTCCCTTCTCCCACTCTGATAAACTTTACTTTCCCTTCAAAAAAAAAAAAAAAAATAGTCTAGAGCACTTAATGATATGAAAAAATATTTCTGACATATTAAGTGAAAATAGTGAATTGCTAAACAGTATTAATTCAATTTAGAAAATTTAAAAGAAAAAATAATATATTTTACATAGAAAATAGAATGAAAGGATACACACCAAAATGTTAGTAGCTGTTATTGTAGTGTGATGGGATTTTCTTTTTCTGTGTGTGTTATGATTTTTTTGTTAATTTTTCAATATTTCCAATATGAAAAATGTATTTCTTTTTAAAATTTTTAAATGAATTTTTTTGGCTGCACCGCATGACTTGAGGGATCTTAGTTCCCTGATTAGGGGTGTAACCCGTGCCCCCTGCAGTGGAAACACAGTTCTAAACACTGGACCTCCAGGGAATTCCCCATGGACATGCATTTCTTTCATAATCAGAGCAAAAGCCCCTCTTTCTCTCTCTCCTTTTAAACACAAGAACTTCCATGAAAGTGTTCTGGTGGAAAGTTTCTCTCATGGCCACTTGTACAAGCTTGGCTCGCTAGCTTTTTGCTGAACCTTAAGTGAGAATTGCTTGAAATTTTTTAGAAAAAGAGGGAAGGAAATAAGTCATCTTGCAGCTTGGAGCATTTGGGAAGAAGCAGACCAGAAGCTCCGGGAGATCTGGGGTATAAGTTGAGAAGAGGCAGAAAGACTTGCAGGTGGGAGAGAGGCAGACAAGATTCTGGAAAAAGCCAAAGGCAACACCATCTGTAGTAGGTGCCAATGCTTCATCCTCCAAGGCCACCTTTTAAAGTTTCAATTGTCTTCCCAATGCCCATGTGGGAGATAGGTCATGTTTTAGCTTGTTTTAAAAAGCTATCCGTAAAGAACAGGTATTACCTCGGCTACTACAGAACGAGATGTGCCTTTTTCTTTCTCTTAATTTTGGGAAAAGACTTATTAGGAATTGGGGATAATGAGGAGGAGGGACAGTAAACCATTTCACTAGGAGACAAAATGGAGCCAATAGGATAGCTGATTCTTTGCCGATTGAGGTGCCAGCAAGCAGAGTAGAGAAGTTGACTTGACAGGATCCTTTTTAGCCCTGGGGTGATCTTCGTTCCTGGGTCTCAGCTTCTCAGTTCTCCAAATTGATTCTAGACGGAGGTCATGTGCAAAGTCAGTACTGGGGCTTGACTGGACCTCGGTTTCTGATGCTGCATGTGGGATACATTAAAGATCTCTTTCAATATATCAAGTAGTGAGCAAAGACATCTGAGTGAACTGGAGGGGTCAACAGGGGTAGAGGCAAGGCTGGGTGAAGACCTTTTCTCAGGAGGGACAATGGAAGGAAACAGGGCTTTTTTGCCTGGTAAGTAGGCATTCTAGCTGGCACAGGATAGTCGTCTTCTAATTTAAGATGTTGCAAGGAAGAGGGGGGACACATTCATCTGTTTGGTTTCAAAAAGTAGAAATGAGGACCAGAGTCTACCAGGTTGGTTGTGTTTTCGAATAAGAGAATTCTAACAGGTACCATCACTAACTTGAGGGTTTGCAAGGAAGGAGTAAACACTAGGTGTTTATCTTTTGTTGCAAGTGGGCTTCCCGGGAGGCAGACTCAGAAACTAGCTTCTGGAGGTTACTAGGGAACGTTCTCGGGGCCAATAATTATGGAAGGGAAGGAAGCAGGAGGAGAGCGGGGATGTGGTCTCACTGGAAGCTCATCTGGTCCTATAGAGACTGGGACACAGGGTGGCCTTTGAAAGCCACCCTGAGTTTGAGTGAAAGGGCTCAGCCTGTGTAAGGCCTCGCTTCAGTCAGGGGACCCAAGCTGCCCCAGGAAGGCAGCATGACCTTGGGAGAGAGGTCTCTTTAGCTAAAGAGTCTTTCATGTTTGAGTGGGGATCTGGCATTTTTCTTTCTCTCAAGGCCACCTTTTAAAGTTTTGTCTTCCCAATGCCCATGTGGGAGATAGGTAATGTTTTAGCTTGTTTTAAAAGCTATCCGTAAAGAACAGGTATTACCTCGGCTACTACAGAACGAGATGTGCCTTTTTCTTTCTCTTAATTTTGGGAAAAGACTTATTAGGAATTGGGGATAATGAGGAGGAGGGACAGTAAACCATTTCACTAGGAGACAAAATGGAGCCAATAGGATAGCTGATTCTTTGCCGATTGAGGTGCCAGCAAGCAGAGTAGAAGTTGACTTGACAGGATCCTTTTTAGCCCTGGGGTGATCTTCGTTCCTGGGTCTCAGCTTCTCAGTTCTCCAAATTGATTCTAGACGGAGGTCATGTGCAAAGTCAGTACTGGGGCTTGACTGGACCTCGGTTTCTGATACTGCATGTGGGATACATTAAAGATCTCTTTCAATATATCAAGTAGTGAGCAAAGACATCTGAGTGAACTGGAGGGGTCAACAGGGGTAGAGGCAAGGCTGGGTGAAGACCTTTTCTCAGGAGGGACAATGGAAGGAAACAGGGCTTTTTTGCCTGGTAAGTAGGCATTCTAGCTGGCACAGGATAGTCGTCTTCTAATTTAAGATGTTGCAAGGAAGAGGGGGGACACATTCATCTGTTTGGTTTCAAAAAGTAGAAATGAGGACCAGAGTCTACCAGGTTGGTTGTGTTTTCGAATAAGAGAATTCTAACAGGTACCATCACTAACTTGAGGGTTTGCAAGGAAGGAGTAAACACTAGGTGTTTATCTTTTGTTGCAAGTGGGCTTCCCGGGAGGCAGACTCAGAAACTAGCTTCTGGAGGTTACTAGGGAACGTTCTCGGGGCCAATAATTATGGAAGGGAAGGAAGCAGGAGGAGAGCGGGGATGTGGTCTCACTGGAAGCTCATCTGGTCCTATAGAGAGACTGGGACACAGGGTGGCCTTTGAAAGCCACCCTGAGTTTGAGTGAAAGGGCTCAGCCTGTGTAAGGCCTCGCTTCAGTCAGGGGACCCAAGCTGCCCCAGGAAGGCAGCATGACCTTGGGAGAGAGGTCTCTTTAGCTAAAGAGTCTTTCATGTTTGAGTGGGGATCTGGGTGGCTCATTATAGCATTCATCATGACTAGGAAGAGGGTAGGAGTTTTAAACATGACCAAAAAAAAGCTATACATAGAAAAGATTGATTTGACTGTGTTAAAAATAAGAACATCTATTTGTCAAAATATTTCCTAAAGAAAATACTTAAAAATTGGGAGAAAATTTTAGCACATGCAATTAAGAAAGTATTAATATCAAGACTATATAAAGAAAGTCTACCATCATTAAACAAACAATGCTGTAAGAAAGTAGACGAAAATCATAAACAGGCACTTTATGTAAAAAATATGTGCTGTCAGGGGCTTCCCTGGTGGTCCAGTGGGTAAAGAGTCCACCTTGCAGTGCAAGGGGCACCGGTTCGATCCGTGGCCTGGGAAGATCCCACGTGCCGCGGAGCAGCTGGATGGGTGTGTCCAATTAGGAGCCAGCGCTCTGGCGCACATGCACCCAGAGCTGGTGCTTTGCAACGAGAGAGGCCACTGAGGTGGGAGGTCCACACAGGTCAAAGAATACAGATGGATGAAAATAAATTGAAAACCAATAAAAGAGGCCAAACTTAAGAAAAACTCAAAAAAAAAAAATGTGTTGCCAATAAGTACGTGTAGATTCTTAATTTTACTACTGATTAGAAACACAAGTCAAATCCACAATGAGATATGATTTTATGTGCATTTGATTGGTAAAATTCAGAAACTCAATGATACCAATAAAGTTTACGGTGTCACTTTGGAAAACACTAGGTGTTTATCTTTTGTTGCAAGTGGGCTTCCGGGAGGAACTAGCTAGTCTGGAGGTTACTAGAACGTTCTGGGGCCAATAATTATGGAAGGGAAGGAAGCAGGAGGAGAGCGGGGATGTGGTCTCACTGGAAGCTCATCTGGTCCTATAGAGAGACTGGGACATAGGGTGGCCTTTGAAAGCCACCCTGAGTTTGAGTGAAAGGGCTCAGCCTGTGTAAGGCCTCGCTTCAGTCAGGGGACCCAAGCTGCCCCAGGAAGGCAGCATGACCTTGGGAGAGAGGTCTCTTTAGCTAAAGAGTCTTTCATGTTTGAGTGGGGATCTGGGTGGCTCATTATAGCATTCATCATGACTAGGAAGAGGGTAGGAGTTTTAAACATGACCAAAAAAAAGCTATACATAGAAAAGATTGATTTGACTGTGTTAAAAATAAGAACATCTCTTTGTCAAAATATTTCCTAAAGAAAATACTTAAAAATTGGGAGAAAATTTTAGCACATGCAATTAAGAAAGTATTAATATCAAGACTATATAAAGAAAGTCTACCATCATTAAACAAACAATGCTGTAAGAAAGTAGACGAAAATCATAAACAGGCACTTTATGTAAAAAATATGTGCTGTCAGGGGCTTCCCTGGTGGTCCAGTGGGTAAAGAGTCCACCTTGCAGTGCAAGGGGCACCGGTTCGATCCGTGGCCTGGGAAGATCCCACGAGCCGCGGAGCAGCTGGATGGGTGTGTCCAATTAGGAGCCAGCGCTCTGGCGCACATGCACCCAGAGCTGGTGCTTTGCAACGAGAGAGGCCACTGAGGTGGGAGGTCCACACAGGTCAAAGAATACAGATGGATGAAAATAAATTGAAAACCAATAAAAGAGGCCAAACTTAAGAAAAACTCAAAAAAAAAAAATGTGTTGCCAATAAGTACGTGTAGATTCTTAATTTTACTACTGATTAGAGAAACACAAGTCAAATCCACAATGAGATATGATTTTATGTGCATTTGATTGGTAAAAATTCAGAAACTCAATGATACAAGTACTGGAGGGCATGTGGACCAACAGAACTTCTTATACATTGTTGGCAGGAGTGTAAGTTGTTACAATCACTTTGGAAAACAGTTTGGTAGTGCCTTGGAAAATTGAAGATTCATATACCATATAATTCAGTCATTCTGCTGGATTCTGCACATGTACGAGAATAGATGGAGAAGCACTATTTGTGAGAGCAAAATCCCAGGAACAACCCCATTGTCCACTGACAGGAGAACAAAGCAAGATGTATATACAAAATGAACTAGCAGTGAAAACAAATCAACTATAAGAAGCTGTATGGATGAGCCTGAGAAATTTAATGTTCACAATGAAAAAAAGCCTACAATATTAACTAGAGTTTGGTATCTTTTTTTTAATTAAAAATAAATCTAAGCAATATATATAGGGAACATATATATGTATGATAAACTAGAGATATATAAAAACAAGAGAATGATCAACAATGTACTGGTTAGTCCTAGGTGAGCAAAGGTTGGGGGATGGGAAGAAAAAGGAACATATAGGTAACATATATTATGTTACCAATTAATGTTAATACTGTAGTTTATTTATTGAGGCTTATGTGTATTTATTATATTATTAATAAGTTGAATAAATAATTGAATAAACAAGCTTTTAAGAGAAAGTCATGTTTGAACCAGCAATGAGAGTGTGTCAAGAACCAGGGTTTATGATTAATTTAAATTGTGCATTTGAAGTCCCAAAAAAGAAAAGTGGAACAGGAGAAACCGGAGCGGAATGAAAACTCCTTCAAACTCCTTCAACTGCCACAAGAGTTGCTCAGGAGAGGACACTGTTACTATTTGTTGGGGGTGCAGTGCTCATAATTTCCTATAAAAAACATACAGGAACATGAGGGACTACTTGCTGAGCTTGATAATCATTCCCTTCCCCCATGTGGAGATGCCAGGATGCCAAAGACAACTCACATTCATCTCCATCCGATCTTCATATTAGTCTGCTCTCCTACCGTAAATGACCTGCTTGAGGGACAGGTTAGCTGACTTTCAGATGGAGATGTTTGACTGGCTTGATTATTCCCAGTTAATTCACAACAGTGATGGAAAGCTTCTTTAGGGATTTTTATGGGAAAGTACTCTGCTGCCAAGTGTGTAATTCTAGGTAATAGACCCGCCTGTGTTGGACCAACAGAATTTCTTGTACATTGTTGGCAGGAGTGTAAGTTGTTACAATCACTTTGGAAAACAGTTTGGTAGTGTCCTGGAAAATTGAAGATTCATATACCATACAATTCAGTCATTCTGCTGGATTCTGCACATGTACGAGAATAGATGGAGAAGCACTATTTGTGAGAGCAAAATCCCAGGAACAACCCCATTGTCCCCTGACAGGAGAACAAAGCAAGGTAAGTGTGTAATCAGAAGTCTTGGGCAGCAGGAATGTCCTAAAAGTGGAAGAGGTGCTTTGGAAGATGGGGAGCTTTCCAATACTGAACAGAATTAAGAGGGCATTCGGGGATTGTTACTGAGAAGATCTGAGCTAGATGACCTTTAAGATACCTTCTATCTCTGGCTATCCAAGTTCAACCCTCTTCTAGAGGGCAATCAGGGCAAAGCATCCTTTATTTGATTAAATTGCATTTCAAACTCTACCCATTCCCCTATCCTGTAGGAGCAATTTTGTCATAAGTTAATAGCGTATCCTGTTAACTTAGAAATGCATAAGACTAATTAGATATTTAGCATATGGGAATTTGAACCTTGAAAACAAGAGCCAAATAATCACAAGGCTAGAAACATTTTCAACAAGCTTCTCCCCTTCCCTGTAACTAAATCCCATATCCACAGAGATAAAGATGAAATAAGAAATGTGCTTGGGGGCTTCCCTGGTGGTCCAGTGGGTAAGGACACTGCCTTGCAGTGCAAGGGGCACCAGTTAGATCCCTGGCCTGGGAAGATCCGACGTGCCACAGAGCGGCTGGACCCATGTGTCCAATTACCGAGCTGGACATGCGCCCAGAGCCAGTGCTCTGCGACAACAGAGGCCACCGCGATGGGAGGCCCACACGGGCCAAAGAACAAAGATGGATGAAAATGGACAAATGAAAGACCAGTAGAAGTGGCCCGCCTGCTCCCCTCCCTCCCCATCCCCCCATAAATAAATAAAAATAAATCTTAAAAAAAAAAAAGAAATGTGCTTGGTATCCGTCATACTTCCATATATTTCTTAAGATAACAGGTACCTTTAATCGATCTTGACAGCTAGAGAACTATTCACTCAGGTTATTTTTACTCAGACTTGATCTGGCATCTTGTTTAGATTCCAGGCTTCCCTGGATGAACCTGTGATTTGATTGTCTGATCAGGGAACATTGCTCATTAAAAATAAATGTGTAAAGAGCTTTGGAGATTGAAGTTTCATGTTTTATTTGTTGAAAAGAAAGAGGTCATGTCAACTAATCAACTCCAATATACATAAATGCAATTCCAAAGCCTCTGAGTGCAAGGTTTAGAGGAGAGATTACAAAACCAACTCATTAACAAGTACTAAGGGAGGTTTCCTGAATGTCTTGGGTAGAGCTGGGTTCTCTTGAATACATGCTGACCACCCAAGTATCCCCACTACGGGGCTCACTGGCCCACTTGGGAAACGTCCAACAGAATGACTGATTTTGGAATATTCTACTCTAAGACTCAGAATAGTTTAATTGCATTTATTTATGCATTCCATTTGTACAGTGGATATATGGGAAGTGCCTTTCTAGGGAGAATTTTCAATTTTTACTATCTTTTTAGTATTTTTTTCTCCTTCAACATACTAAATATGGAAGGGAAGTATGGGGTTTTGAATTAAAAGCAGCAAAAAAATGTGTTTCAGACTAGCTCATGTCAATATCATGACATTGATAAGGTATTTTACAACTTTGAGGTTTATCCATTTTCCAAATCAGAAGCATAATTCATCTTAGAGTGTTGTGTGAGAATGAAATGAAACCAATTACGTATGCATTCTGAATATACTTTACCCTGGAAATTATTTAAGGTTGTTCATAATTAATTTAATACACACATGCATACAACCATACATGTCACATACCGCCACACATACTTTTACATATATCCTATTGACAACTGTAGCATAAATTAAAAACACAGGCAAAAGATGAAAGGAAAATAAAGGTGGAAGCACATAGAAGACAAATGAGATTTAAAATATGAGTGGTAGATTAGGCTGATCAGGATCATAGGTCCCCGACAGAGTTAAAAATTCTGATGGCTGTCACACGGGCAATACATTAGTCCCCCTAGGCTATTTATGCTGTTGTATACAACTGAAAATATTAAAAGGAAGAAATCTGATATTTTTCTTAACTTTTTGGGAAAAATTGAGACATTCCACTGAATATATCTCATTATCAGCTAACAGAGGGTTTAATTCCATTTATTCATTTCCTTAATAAAATATTTTGTTGCATGCCGAAAAAAAAATAAAATAAAATAAAAAATGAGTGGAATGTTTTTAAAAAGGAAATCTTGTCTATAAAACATTTCACCTTGTCCATAATATAAAAAAGGAGCCAGTTGCCCAAGAGAACTGCCAAATATCATTTGTTCCAAGACCAGGCAGGAAATTTTTCCATGTGAAAAAGACAGGGTAGGAGGTAATGCCAAAATCCTTGTCAATGATCTTACAATAAATGCAGTGATGAGCTTCACAAGACAATTTTAAATTTATAGAAAAGGTTGAGCTCAGTTAAAGACCCCGGGCTCACTGGCCCACTTGGGAAACGTCCAACAGAATGACTGATTTTGGAATATTCTACTCTAAGACTCAGAATAGTTTAATTGCATTTATTTATGCATTCCATTTGTACAGTGGATATATGGGAAGTGCCTTTCTAGGAGAATTTTCAATTTTTACTATCTTTTTAGTATTTTTTTCTCCTTCAACATACTAAATATGGAAGGGAAGTATGGGGTTTTGAATTAAAAGCAGCAAAAAAATGTGTTTCAGACTAGCTCATGTCAATATCATGACATTGATAAGGTATTTTACAACTTTGAGGTTTATCCATTTTCCAAATCAGAAGCATAATTCATCTTAGAGTGTTGTGTGAGAATGAAATGAAACCAATTACGTATGCATTCTGAATATACTTTACCCTGGAAATTATTTAAGGTTGTTCATAATTAATTTAATACACACATGCATACAACCATACATGTCACATACCGCCACACATACTTTTACATATATCCTATTGACAACTGTAGCATAAATTAAAAACACAGGCAAAAGATGAAAGGAAAATAAAGGTGGAAGCACATAGAAGACAAATGAGATTTAAAATATGAGTGGTAGATTAGGCTGATCAGGATCATAGGTCCCCGACAGAGTTAAAAATTCTGATGGCTGTCACACGGGCAATACATTAGTCCCCCTAGGCTATTTATGCTGTTGTATACAACTGAAAATATTAAAAGGAAGAAATCTGATATTTTTCTTAACTTTTTGGGAAAAATTGAGACATTCCACTGAATATATCTCATTATCAGCTAACAGAGGGTTTAATTCCATTTATTCATTTCCTTAATAAAATATTTTGTTGCATGCCGAAAAAAAAATAAAATAAAATAAAAAATGAGTGGAATGTTTTTAAAAAGGAAATCTTGTCTATAAAACATTTCACCTTGTCCATAATATAAAAAAGGAGCCAGTTGCCCAAGAGAACTGCCAAATATCATTTGTTCCAAGACCAGGCAGGAAATTTTTCCATGTGAAAAAGACAGGGTAGGAGGTAATGCCAAAATCCTTGTCAATGATCTTACAATAAATGCAGTGATGAGCTTCACAAGACTATTTGTTGTATTGATGTTTGATGGCATTGCACTCAAGACTACCAGAGGGCTTCCCTGATGGCTCAGTGGATAAAGAATCCACCTGAAATGCAAAAGACATGGTACTTTTGGGTTTCATCCCTGGGTTGGGAAGATCCCCTGGAGAAGGAAAATGGCAGCCCACTCCAGTATTCTTGCCTGGAAAATCCCATAGACAGAGCAGTCTGGTGGGTTACAGTCCAAAGGGTTTCAAAGAGTCAGACATGACTGACTAAACACATAACACAAATACAACCAGAAAAACAAAATATGTAGAAATTGCATATAGTGTATCTTTAAGTATCTTCCACTCTGAAGATCTGGCTTGCCTGCCTGGGAGAATGGATGAACTGTGTATGTTTCGAGCAATTCTTCCTAAACAAGACAATGTATGACAGTGAGCCTACAAACAACAAAGTGCTGTAGAAATACGCACAGTTATTCTTTTGGTATCTCTGTCAGTCTCCAGGAACCTAGCTTGTGTCCATACTTGTGGACCCGTCATGATTACAAAGCAATCCCATAGACTTCTCTCGGATAAAGTTGGCTCACAGAGACTTGAAAGATCATTCCTGTTATAAATATCTGCATTGTAATAAGCAACTCTTAAATATCCTAAACTCATAAAGGTCCAAAGGAATGGGTCTTTAGTGGCAGTGGTTTGTTCACAATGAAATGAGGGGTATGAAGAGGTACTGTTTTTCCTGGCATTTTGTTATCCATATAAGTGATCATGATTTCACCATATAAACTACTTTCCAAAGGAGAGATTCAAAGCCCAAATCCAATGTACGTTTTTCTCTGTGTTTTTTTTTTTTCAAAAACAATTTTTTTTTTTAAAGCTATCCATTTTACAAGGCAAAAACTTTCATTGACTAGGCGTCTTTCAAGGTAACTGTTTTTTCCATTAGGAAACTTGTTCCTAACATGTCCTTAATGATTCCAGGGTGACTTTGCCCTGCATCATCTAACTCTGTTCCCATTAGCAACACACCATTCACAACAAGATCTGATGAGCACAATTTATTTTCAAATTGATTTTCCTTTCTGTAAAAAGCTCTTAACCATCCATTTTATTTAAAAGTTTCTTCTAATTAAAGTTTCCTCTCATTACTAAAAAATTCAGTTTCAATCTTTATGCCATTAGGTAGGAAAATATTCCCTAAATCAAACAACTTCCAGGATCACAAAAGACAATGAATTAATCAAATTGGGAGTTGCTTTGGAAAGAGCTTGCTACCTGAAAAGTTGATCAATACTTTCTGTGTATCATTCATGACTGTGTACTAATCAGTCAGAAGTGGAGGCTGTGATACTAACCAATTTTATGGGAAGGATCACAATAAGCCACATGACTTCTTTTAGCCTCTACCCTCCCAATGTCTTCAGCTGGTAGAGGCTACAACTACTCACAGGGCACTCTACACACCCTTTTCATTCAAAAAAAAAAAGGCAGAATTACTTAGTTCGTTTAAAGTAATAGAGTTTATATATTTAGCTGGAGTTCCTCAACATTAACAATGGCAAGAAACGACCATAAATTGGTTCTATACACCCTTATGGGCTTCCCAGGTGGCGCAGTGGTAAAGAATCCACCTGCCAATGCAGGAGGCTCAAGAGACTCAGGTTTGATTCCTGGGTCAGAAAGCTCCCCCAGAGGAGGAACTGGCAACCCACTCCAGGATTCTTGCCTGGAACATTCCATGGATAGAGGAATCTGGCGGGCTACAGTCCACGGGATGGCAAAGAGTCAGACCTAGCTGAGCATGTGCACACACAGACACACACACAGACACAAAATCTAGGAAAAGAAGCATTCCTTCCTTTCTTTCTTTTTAGTTGAAGTATAGTTGATTCAAGAAGAGTTTCTTAGGGGCTGAAACAGTATCTCTTCCAAGAAGGAGTTTTGTTTTTAACTAATTTGTTTTTATCCATTTTATCAGAAGATCTAAACAGACATTTCTCCAAAGAAGACATAGGGATGGGCTAATAAACACATGAAAAGATGCTCAGCATAGTTCATTATTAGAGAAATGCAAATCAAAACTACAAGGACTTTGCCCTGTATTAACTCTGTTCCCATTAGCAACACACCATTCACAACAAGATCTGATGAGCACAATTTATTTTCAAATTGATTTTCCTTTCTGTAAAAAGCTCTTAACCATCCATTTTATTTAAAAGTTTCTTCTAATTAAAGTTTCCTCTCATTACTAAAAAATTCAGTTTCAATCTTTATGCCATTAGGTAGGAAAATATTCCCTAAATCAAACAACTTCCAGGATCACAAAAGACAATGAATTAATCAAATTGGGAGTTGCTTTGGAAAGAGCTTGCTACCTGAAAAGTTGATCAATACTTTCTGTGTATCATTCATGACTGTGTACTAATCAGTCAGAAGTGGAGGCTGTGATACTAACCAATTTTATGGGAAGGATCACAATAAGCCACATGACTTCTTTTAGCCTCTACCCTCCCAATGTCTTCAGCTGGTAGAGGCTACAACTACTCACAGGGCACTCTACACACCCTTTTCATTCAAAAAAAAAAAGGCAGAATTACTTAGTTCGTTTAAAGTAATAGAGTTTATATATTTAGCTGGAGTTCCTCAACATTAACAATGGCAAGAAACGACCATAAATTGGTTCTATACACCCTTATGGGCTTCCCAGGTGGCGCAGTGGTAAAGAATCCACCTGCCAATGCAGGAGGCTCAAGAGACTCAGGTTCGATTCCTGGGTCAGAAAGCTCCCCCAGAGGAGGAACTGGCAACCCACTCCAGGATTCTTGCCTGGAACATTCCATGGATAGAGGAATCTGGCGGGCTACAGTCCACGGGATGGCAAAGAGTCAGACCTAGCTGAGCATGTGCACACACAGACACACACACAGACACAAAATCTAGGAAAAGAAGCATTCCTTCCTTTCTTTCTTTTTAGTTGAAGTATAGTTGATTCAAGAAGAGTTTCTTAGGGGCTGAAACAGTATCTCTTCCAAGAAGGAGTTTTGTTTTTAACTAATTTGTTTTTATCCATTTTATCAGAAGATCTAAACAGACATTTCTCCAAAGAAGACATAGGGATGGGCTAATAAACACATGAAAAGATGCTCAGCATAGTTCACTATTAGAGAAATGCAAATCAAAACTACAAGGAGGGGCTTCCCTGGTGGTCCAGTGGGTAAGGACACCGCCTTGCAGTGCAAGGGGCGCCGGTTCGATCCCTGGCCTGGGAAGGTCCCACGTGCCATGGAGCGGCTGGACTGATGTGTCCAATTACCGAGCCGGAGCTCTGGGGCGCATGCGCCCAGAGCCGGTGCTCTGCGACGACAGACGCCACCGCGATGGGAGGCCCACAGGAGCCAAAGAACAAAGACAGATGAAAATAAATGAAAGACCAATAGAAGTGGCTCGCCTGGTCCCTCCCTCCCCATCCCTCCCCCACCAAAATAAATAAATAAATCTTAAAAAAAAAAAAAATTACAAGGAGGTATTGCCTCACACTGGTCAGAATAGCCATCATCAGAAAGTCTACAAACAGCAAATGCTGGAGAGGGGGTGGAGAAAAGGGATCTCTCTTGCTCTGTAGGTGGGAATGTAAATTGATACAGCCACTGTGGAAGACAGTGTGTAGATTCCTTAAAAACACTAGGCATAAAACTACCATATGACCCAACAATCCCACTACTGGGCATATACCCTGAAAAAACCATAACTGAAAAAGACACATGTACCCCAATGTTCACTGCAGCACTACTTACAATAGCTAGGACATGGAAGCAACCTGGATGTCCACCAACAGATGAATGAAAAAAGCAGCTATGGTACATATATACCATGGAATATTACTTGGCTATAAAAAGAAACACATTTGAGTGAGCTCTAATGAGGTGGATGAACCCAGAGCCTATTATACAGCGTGAAGTAAATAAGAAAAACAAATACCATATATCAATGCATATATACAGAATCTCAAAAGACGATACAGATGAACCATCGCAGGGCAGCAATAGAGACAGAGACAGAGAACAGACATGTGGACACAGGCGGGGGGAGGAGAGGCTGGGGTGAACGGGAGGAAGAGCCTGGAAACGTATACTACCTTATGTAAAACTGCCTGCCAGTGGGAATTTGCTATAAGACTCGGGGAGGGCTTCCCCTGGTGGTCCAGTGGGTAAGGACACCGCCTTGCAGTGCAAGGGGCGCCGGTTCCATCCCTAGCCTGGGAAGATCCCACATGCCGCGGAGCGGCTGGACTGATGTGTCCAAGTGCTCTGGAGTGCATGCGCCCAGAGCTAGCGCTCTGCAACAACAGAGGCCACCGCGATGGGAGGCCCACAGGAGCCAAAGAACAAAGATGGATGAAAATAGAGAAATGAAAGACCAATAGAAGTGGCCCGCCTGCTCCCTCCCTCCCCAACCTGACCCCCGCCCAAAAATAAATAAATAAATAAATCTTTAAAAAAAAAAAAAAAAAAGACTCAGGGAGCGCAAACAGATGCTCTGTGACGGCCTAGTGGGGAGACGGGAATTGGATGAAGGCAGCGAAAAGATTTCAGTTATAAGTGTGTGTGTGTGCACGCGCTTAGTTGCTCGTGTCCGACTCTTTCTGAACCCATGGACCACAGCCTCTGTGCTAATGCTGGAGATGGTTGCACTTGCCTACTCCAAGGGATATGATATACAATACGATAAATATAGTTAACATTGATGTATGGTATATATGAAAGTCGTTAAGAAAGTAAATGTGAGTTCTCATAAGAAAATTTTATTTTCTTTCATTTTGTTTCTCTATAAGATGGATGTTCACTAAACTTACTGTGATAATCATTTCATGATGTCCATAAGTCAAGGCATTATGCTGTACACCTTTTAAAGTGCTATACAACAATTATATCTCAATAAAACTGGATAAGAACAAAAACAAGGTGAAATAAAGAAAGCAGAACCCGAAGCGAAACCACCTTCCTCCTGCAATATCCTTGCAGCACCCTCTACTGACAAAACTTATATCACATTCAATGGAAAGGAGCAAAGCTTAGATAAAAAACATTTTTGAAAGTTGGGGCTCTAATGAGGTGGATGAACCCAGAGCCTATTATACAGCGTGAAGTAAATAAGAAAAACAAATACCATATATCAATGCATATATACAGAATCTCAAAAGACGATACAGATGAACCATCGCAGGGCAGCAATAGAGACAGAGACAGAGAACAGACATGTGGACACAGGCGGGGGGAGGAGAGGCTGGGGTGAACGGGAGGAAGAGCCTGGAAACGTATACTACCTTATGTAAAACTGCCTGCCAGTGGGAATTTGCTATAAGACTCGGGGAGGGCTTCCCCTGGTGGTCCAGTGGGTAAGGACACCACCTTGCAGTGCAAGGGGCACCGGTTCCATCCCTAGCCTGGGAAGATCCCACATGCCGCGGAGCGGCTGGACTGATGTGTCCAAGTGCTCTGGAGTGCATGCACCCAGAGCTAGCGCTCTGCAACAACAGAGGCCACCGCGATGGGAGGCCCACAGGAGCCAAAGAACAAAGATGGATGAAAATAGAGAAATGAAAGACCAATAGAAGTGGCCCGCCTGCTCCCTCCCTCCCCAACCTGACCCCCGCCCAAAAATAAATAAATAAATAAATCTTTAAAAAAAAAAAAAAAAAAGACTCGGGGAGCGCAAACAGATGCTCTGTGACGGCCTAGTGGGGAGACGGGAATTGGATGAAGGCAGCGAAAAGTGCAAGATTTCAGTTATAAGTGTGTGTGTGTGCACGCGCTTAGTTGCTCGTGTCCGACTCTTTCTGAACCCATGGACCACAGCCTCTGTGCTAATGCTGGAGATGGTTGCACTTGCCTACTCCAAGGGATATGATATACAATACGATAAATATAGTTAACATTGATGTATGGTATATATGAAAGTCGTTAAGAGAGTAAATGTGAGTTCTCATAAGAAAATTTTATTTTCTTTCATTTTGTTTCTCTATAAGATGGATGTTCACTAAACTTACTGTGATAATCATTTCATGATGTCCATAAGTCAAGGCATTATGCTGTACACCTTTTAAAGTGCTATACAACAATTATATCTCAATAAAACTGGATAAGAACAAAAACAAGGTGAAATAAAGAAAGCAGAACCCGGAAGCGAAACCACCTTCCTCCTGCAATATCCTTGCAGCACCCTCTACTGACAAAACTTATATCACATTCAATGGAAAGGAGCAAAGCTTAGGGTCCATTATGGCAGAGCAGGTACTGAAGGGTTCATTTGGATTGAAGGGACAATGCCTGGATAACTGACTCATTTATGGTGATACAGAGCTACTTACAAAAGTAGTGAGAAGGTAGGAAAGGTGAGAAAACCAGCTGACCCACCCATCAAATGCCGAGATGTGTAGAAGCTGGTCTGTAAGGATGATAGGATAGACAACAATGATGCTCTACTTGGGCCACCAATTCATACGTTTAACTGTTTGGTTACCAAACAATTGATTTATTTCCTGATAGCATAAGTGAGTATGTTCCACTCTGTGTATTGTCAATGAAAAAGAAAAATCAATCACATCGGCTAAGTCAGGGAAGAAATCAGATTGGTAGCTAGGGGTCAGGTAATGGGTTGACCTTTCATTTTGGATCGGCTCACCTTTGGCAGCTGGTAAATAGGCCCCTGCACTTTGGGAGGCTGTAACAGAGGTGGAGGGGGACACAGAGATGATTCCAACAATTGGTACTAAAACAGACTAAGAATCAAAACATAGTAGCTTTAAACACCCCCTCCCTGCCTTCCCATTACCATGGCAACATGGGACCGCTTCACATGTAGCCCGTTTGTAGACTTGGCTCGACATTCACCTTAACGCATTTTCAACCTGGATGGCAATGCTCCAGAGGGAGGGAGTGGACAAGGCAGAGGCTCATATCTGGTCCTCATATTTCCTAAGAATTGCAGTACCCTTGTGCCCCCACTTTGGTGTGTGAATTCAGACTCAAGTCTCTAGAAGCTCTTTCTGATCCTAGAAGTGCTCAGAGCTGCATGCTCTGAGCTGTCAAGACACGTTCTAGGGACTTCCTTGGTGGTGCAGCGGATGAGAAACTGCTTGCCAGTGCAGGGATGTGGTCCCATCCCGGTCCAGGAAGATCCACATGCCGCAGCGCAACTAAGCCGGTGTGCTGCAACTACTGAAACCTGTGCTAGAGCTCGTGGTCCAAAAAGCAAGAGAAGCCCACGGCAATGGAAGCCAGCACTGCTGCTGTATAACAATTATATCTCAATAAAACTGGATAAGAACAAAAACAAGGTGAAATAAAGAAAGCAGAACCCGATTTTTTGGCATGACAAAACTTATATCACATTCAATGGAAAGGAGCAAAGCTTAGGGTCCATTATGGCAGAGCAGGTACTGAAGGGTTCATTTGGATTGAAGGGACAATGCCTGGATAACTGACTCATTTATGGTGATACAGAGCTACTTACAAAAGTAGTGAGAAGGTAGGAAAGGTGAGAAAACCAGCTGACCCACCCATCAAATGCCGAGATGTGTAGAAGCTGGTCTGTAAGGATGATAGGATAGACAACAATGATGCTCTACTTGGGCCACCAATTCATACGTTTAACTGTTTGGTTACCAAACAATTGATTTATTTCCTGATAGCATAAGTGAGTATGTTCCACTCTGTGTATTGTCAATGAAAAAGAAAAATCAATCACATCGGCTAAGTCAGGGAAGAAATCAGATTGGTAGCTAGGGGTCAGGTAATGGGTTGACCTTTCATTTTGGATCGGCTCACCTTTGGCAGCTGGTAAATAGGCCCCTGCACTTTGGGAGGCTGTAACAGAGGTGGAGGGGGACACAGAGATGATTCCAACAATTGGTACTAAAACAGACTAAGAATCAAAACATAGTAGCTTTAAACACCCCCTCCCTGCCTTCCCATTACCATGGCAACATGGGACCGCTTCACATGTAGCCCGTTTGTAGACTTGGCTCGACATTCACCTTAACGCATTTTCAACCTGGATGGCAATGCTCCAGAGGGAGGGAGTGGACAAGGCAAAGGCTCATATCTGGTCCTCATATTTCCTAAGAATTGCAGTACCCTTGTGCCCCCACTTTGGTGTGTGAATTCAGACTCAAGTCTCTAGAAGCTCTTTCTGATCCTAGAAGTGCTCAGAGCTGCATGCTCTGAGCTGTCAAGACACGTTCTAGGGGACTTCCTTGGTGGTGCAGCGGATGAGAAACTGCTTGCCAGTGCAGGGGATGTGGTCCCATCCCCGGTCCAGGAAGATCCACATGCCGCAGCGCAACTAAGCCGGTGTGCTGCAACTACTGAAACCTGTGCTAGAGCTCGTGGTCCACAGCAAGAGAAGCGACGGCAATGAGAAGCCCACGCACTGCGACTGGAGAGTGGCCCCACTCTCAGCAACCAGAGAAAGCCCAAGCACAGCAACAAAGATCCAGAGCAGTAAAAAAAGAACAGGTGGGAAAACCCAGTTGCTTAGGCAGCTGTGTGACTGCCTTTGGTTAGGAGCAGAGAAATAGCCAAATGCATCTTTCATTGATTACAACAGGCTGCAATTACTTTGTTGAAAAATAGCACGTCTCACGGGCCTTCTCAGTTTTACAGATAGAAAAAATTCAACCAAAAATGTTAAAAATGTGTTTAGTCTCAATGACTTACTTTAGATCTATAAGGTGATAGTACAGAGATGTGATAATTTTTAAATATAATCAGCTTTAGGTAAATCATTTCAAATTACTAAATTCTATGTGTGCATGTACCTCTATGTATCTTTCATTTCTCAGACAACCCAAAGAATTTCTGACTCTTCATAAAGTCTTACAATGTGACATAGGTATGAGCTGAATGAATAAAAATGTTACTAAAATTTGGTTTTACCAGAGCTTATTTACAAGGAATGGCTGAAAATTTTAAAGGAATTTCATTATCCAACCATTAATAATTACCAACAGGATGTAGAAAGTGTGCATGTATGTGTGTGTGTGTGTGAGAGAGAGATTTTTTTAAATGACTTCTGTAGTGACATTCTGTTGAATGACAGAGTGACCTGACAGATAACAGAACTCAGTGGGGACATGGGAGTTTTTCATAAGTGAATTATGGTTGGAAGATAATTATGTTTGGAAGACTTTTCTGTTTTCATATCTGGTCCTCATATTTCCTAAGAATTGCAGTACCCTTGTGCCCCCACTTTGGTGTGTGAATTCAGACTCAAGTCTCTAGAAGCTCTTTCTGATCCTAGAAGTGCTCAGAGCTGCATGCTCTGAGCTGTCAAGACACGTTCTAGGGGACTTCCTTGGTGGTGCAGCGGATGAGAAACTGCTTGCCAGTGCAGGGGATGTGGTCCCATCCCCGGTCCAGGAAGATCCACATGCCGCAGCGCAACTAAGCCGGTGTGCTGCAACTACTGAAACCTGTGCTAGAGCTCGTGGTCCACAGCAAGAGAAGCGACGGCAATGAGAAGCCCACGCACTGCGACTGGAGAGTGGCCCCACTCTCAGCAACCAGAGAAAGCCCAAGCACAGCAACAAAGATCCAGAGCAGTAAAAAAAGAACAGGTGGGAAAACCCAGTTGCTTAGGCAGCTGTGTGACTGCCTTTGGTTAGGAGCAGAGAAATAGCCAAATGCATCTTTCATTGATTACAACAGGCTGCAATTACTTTGTTGAAAAATAGCACGTCTCATGGGCCTTCTCAGTTTTACAGATAGAAAAAATTCAACCAAAAATTTTAAAAATGTGTTTAGTCTCAATGACTTACTTTATATCCACAAGGTGATAGTACAGAGATGTGATAATTTTTAAATATAATCAGCTTTAGGTAAATCGTTTCAAATTACTAAATTCTATGTGTGCATGTACCTCTCTCTATGTATCTTTCATTTCTCAGACAACCCAAAGAATTTCTGACTCTTCATAAAGTCTTACAACGTGACATAGGTATGAGCTGAATGAATAAAAATGTTACTAAAATTTGGTTTTACCAGAGCTTATTTATAAGGAATGGCTGAAAATTTTAAAGGAACTTCATTATCCAACCATTAATAATTACCAACAGGATGTAGAAAGTGTGCATGTATGTGTGTGTGTGTGTAAGAGAGACAGATTTTTTTAAATGACTTCTGCAGTGACATTCTGTTGAATGACAGAGTGACCTGACAGATAACAGAACTCAGTGGGGACATGGGAGTTTTTCATAAGTGAATTATGGTTCGAAGATAATTATGTTTGGAAGACTTTTCTGTTTTCAAATTTTATTAAGCCCTGTGGGGTTGCTCAGAATTACCTGTCTGGAATCATCAGTGAATAAGAATAAATGGTAATTTATTCTGCTTATTTCTCCTCTGAATCAAGACGGTGACATGCGGGTAAGGGTGCTGTCGAACTTCTGAGCGTGCGGGGGGGCCAGGTGAAGAAGTCAGGAGAGCTGAGAGCAAGGTTGGGTGGCAAGTTTGAATTGTCACGGTCCTGCACAAGAAAACCACATTTGTGCCTCAAATGTCTGTGGGAGGAAGTGAAGAGCAGGAATTGTCATTTCCATTTAAAGGATAAGGATAAACTCAGAAAGGTCAAAGGATTTATATGCCCAGAGAGAGCCACACAGCTGATGTGAAACTGAGCTGGATTGAACACTCAATCTTCTAACTACAAACATTGTGTTCTTTCTCCTTCATTACACTGACTCACGTCTACCAAGATCCTTTTTGAGTTCTAATTAAAAAAAAAATACATGAGATAAATGCATGGGAATTAATACTCGATGGGTGGTGTACTTCATGTCATAAGGATAAATGTCTTCCTTTGTTGCTAGTTAATAGTAATAGACTCTAAATATTGTCATAAAAAGTGTTTAATAAAAATGCCCGAAGATTTCTTTATAAATTGGACTTAAATGACATAGATTAAATCTTTAATAAGGAGGGCATTTGATCAGGCCGCATAGCCAGATAAGGTTTGGTAATATTCTGAAGGACTTGCTAAGTAAATAAGAGAGAGATTCTGGCTTACTCTAGTAAGTCTATGTGCAATGCCAAAATATAACCAAAATCATGCCTGGAAAATAAAGTTTCCATGTCACGGAGACGTGATAGACTTGGTTTGGGCTCTCATGGGATGGAGTAATGGTGAAATAGTTAACTGATGGTGACATTGTTAATCCTTTTTAGTTTGTATCTTGCAAAGAAACAAGAGCTGAAGTGTCAGGAGTGGTGATAGGAAATGATGTCCTGGGTACAAAGGAAGTTGCTGGTTTGGATTGTAATTGGAAATGATTCATCACTTGACTAGCTATTGCTTTTTCAGCAACCTGAATGAAAGTGATTTGAAATGTACTGTTGTACTGGGTGAGCAGAAAACTCAAAGCCCTGGTCCTAAAAGCACCTTCAGCCAGTAACCACACAGAACAAAGTGCTTTATTTAGTGTTTCCTTTATGCCATACTGTGCCAATCGCTTTACACAGGGGAACCCATTTAAGACTCCAGATCAACCCCAGAGGGAAGTTAATAGCATTTTTCCCATTCTATCCAGGCTGAGTCTTAGAACTGGCCTATGATTTCATTTTCTAATGCAACTGGCTTGTGACTTTATTTTCACAGTTGATTCCATTTTTTTTTTTTAATTGCATAGTCTTAACAACTCGTCTCCAAGGAAGTGGCAAAAAGATGTGTTCTCTACTTTAAATTTAATCTTAAAATATAAACTAATTTGATGAATTTCCTACCAGGGTATAGAAGAAGGAGGATGGAATCTCAGGAAAGTGCTGAATTCTTCTCTAGAAGTCACTGCTGAAGAAAAAGCCAAGATTTGGGGAGAGGACAGGAAAAGCTATGGGATTGGATCACCAGCGCTTCTGTGTCCCTTTTAAGACCTGTTGTTCTTTGATTCACAATGTTATGCTCAGGATTAAAATCCAGAGTGAATGGTGCTTCCATCTGTGTCGTAAGTCAGCTCTGGGCTCCTTTCTTGATGACCTCGTGTAGGGGAAGGCTTTGAGAACTGAGGCTGCTTTTTGGTGAGAAGGGGTTTGTCATAAAAAGTGTTTAATAAAAATGCCCGAAGATTTCTTTATAAATTGGACTTAAATGACATAGATTAAATCTTTAATAAGGAGGGCATTTGATCAGGCCGCATAGCCAGATAAGGTTTGGTAATATTCTGAAGGACTTGCTAAGTAAATAAGAGAGAGATTCTGGCTTACTCTAGTAAGTCTATGTGCAATGCCAAAATATAACCAAAATCATGCCTGGAAAATAAAGTTTCCATGTCACGGAGATGTGATAGACTTGGTTTGGGCTCTCATGGGATGGAGTAATGGTGAAATAGTTAATTGATGGTGACATTGTTAATCCTTTTTAGTTTGTATCTTGCAAAGAAACAAGAGCTGGAAGTGTCAGGAGTGGTGATAGGAAACGATGTCCTGGGTACAAAGGAAGTTGCTGGTTTGGATTGTAATTGGAAATGATTCATCACTTGACTAGCTATTGCTTTTTAGCAACCTGAATGAAAGTGATTTGAAATGTACTGTTGTACTGGGTGAGCAGAAAACTCAAAGCCCTGGTCCTAAAAGCACCTTCAACCGGTAACCACACAGAACAAAGTGCTTTATTTAGTGTTTCCTTTATGCCATACTGTGCCAATCGCTTTACACAGGGGAACCCATTTAAGACTCCAGATCAACCCCAGAGGGAAGTTAATAGCATTTTTCCCATTCTATCCAGGCTGAGTCTTAGAACTGGCCTATGATTTCATTTTCTAATGCAACTGGCTTGTGACTTTATTTTCACAGTTGATTCCGTTTTTTGTTTTTAATTGCATAGTCTTAACAACTCGTCTCCAAGGAAGTGGCAAAAAGATGTGTTCTCTACTTTAAATTGAATCTTAAAATATAAACTAATTTGATGAATTTCCTACCAGGGTATAGAAGAAGGAGGATGGAATCTCAGGAAAGTGCTGAATTCTTCTCTAGAAGTCATTGCTGAAGAAAAAGCCAAGATTTTGGGAGAGGACAGGAAAAGCTATAGGATTGGATCACCAGCGCCTCTGTGTCCCTTTTAAGACCTGTTGTTCTTTGATTCACAATGTTATGCTCAGGATTAAAATCCAGAGTGAACGGTGCTTCCGTCTGTGTCGTAAGTCAGCTCTGGGCTCCTTTCTTGATGACCTCGTGTAGGGGAAGGCTTTGAGAACTGAGGCTGCTTGTGAGAAGAGTTTGGTAAGAGAGACCTGGACGCAGAGGCTTGAGTGAGGGCAACCTGGAAATCGAACAACAGTCACAAACAGCAAGTCCAGGAAAGACAGGCAGAGAGGCAGGGATGCTCCCAGAAGCTCGTGAACAGCCAAAGACACCAGGCAAACCGAGTCAACGGGTTCAAAATGTCAAAGGAGCAGCAGAGTGGAGAAATTCTTTGAAGTAAAGTAAGGCGAGGAATGAAACATTCTCAGCATTCCTGTAACTTCACTGGGGGACAAAGAAGCATTAGTTATGGGGACTCGGGCAGCCAAACACAGAGAGAAACACAGGTGTCTAAAGTGAGTTCCTCATAATAACCATGCCCAACTAACATGAACTCTTTTTTTTTTTTGAATTTTTGGAATCACCATATTCCTCCTAAAATAGTAGAATTGCATTTTTCTGTGTGTTGAAGTTGATAGGGACAGAGTAGAATAGTTGGGTGGTTGGAGAGTCCTAGTAGGGATGGTAGGTAGAAGGGTGAAACCTGAGAAAGGTTGGGAGGCCAGTGAGTTGACAATAACTCAGGAGACCTGCTCCTTGTTCAGTAAAGCAGGCTTGACTGGGTATAAACAGCTGATGGAGGAGAAGGGGGCGAAGACGGAACTAATGATGTATGTCTTGCATCTGTGTCTACTTGAGGGGGGAGGTCTTCTACGATCTTATATATATTGTTGCCCACTCAATCGAAGAGCGAGCAGAGCAGAGCTTTCCTGCCTGCCCCTTTGTACCTCTTACAAGTATCCTATCCTAGCAAATCCTCTTGTCTATCACTCTGCTTCTCGCTGAATTCCTTCTGCGTGGAGGCACAAAGAACCTGAGCCTCAGTGGGTCCAGACGTTGCGTGAGTGCTGGATTAAGTCCCGGTCATGTGGGCTCGAGTCCCAGAAAGGGTTTTGGCCTGAATTGAGCCCTGACTATGTGGGTTCAAGTCCCAGACAGGGTTTTGGCTGGTATTCAAGCTCCAGCCACATGGGTTCAAGTCCCAAGCAGGATTCGATCAGGTATGGGCCCTGGGTTGAAGTCTCAAATTGAGGTAAAACCCTTTCAAAGTTACTCAAACTTATTTTGACATGGCTTCTGAGAATTTCAGCATGCCTTCCTATGTATCTAGACAAAGATACCCTATGGGTAGCCTTAAAGCAACAGTTGTCTGTCAGTGCTTTGCTCATGGTAAACCCCATGAAGTAGTGAAAAATATCACTACTCTGTGTGAGCTGAGTTGAAGGATTAAACATAATACCTGCTTTCCCCATCCCTAACCTCTCTGAGTCCCCTGGGATACCTCCAAGGGAAGTAAGTTTGAAAATTATTTCCTTGAAGAAAAAAAAAATTATTTGTTGGCAGCCTCTGGAAAAAAGTCTGGAAAATTATCTGTTACCTTGCCCTTAGAAATTACAGAAAATCATCTCACATTTCATATGCCCAAAGGTATAATATGGGCTTAATTATGGATGAACTGTCTTTGCATAAATTTTAAACTATTAAAGCAATTAATGATTAATGGCTAGATTAGGGAAGATTAGTCTCTTCTGGAATCTCAAACCCTTCAGTCCCTCCTGAGAACATCTGATCAAAAGGGCATTCCAGAGTCTCTGGTTGAAAACAGAGGAACAGGTACAAGGAAGGATTTTTGGTGCTGTGTTGTTATTGTTGTTTTTTCTTTGTCCATCTTTATTCTTTGGCCTGTGTGGGCCTCCCATTGCAGTGGCCTCTCACATGGCAGAGCACCGACTCTGGGCACACGCGCTCCAGAGCACTGGCTCATAATTGGTCACACCAGTCCAGCCGCTCCACAGCATGAGGGATCTTCTCAGGCAAGGGATCTAACTGGTGCCTCCTGCACTGCAAGGTGGACTGTTTACCCACTGGACCACCAGGGAAGCCCTGGTGCCGTTTTATTTTAAGTTCAGATGTGTAATATTAGCTGAGTCTGATTAAAAAGAAAAAAATGAGGGATTCAAAAACATGGACATGGTAATATAATACATAATATCAAGATGAGGAGTATCTTAGGAATGGCTATCCTCGAACTTAGCTTTGAATATCAGAGGAATCCTTGAGTTAGATGTGAACTTGGTATACTATCTCAGAATGTGTAATTAGTGACTTTTGCATTATCTGTATGCTTATAGAGAGGATGTGTCATTTTCCGAGGCATTTAACTTAGCAACCCATCCATTAAACAATTACTCAAAATGTTCCAAAATGCATTTTTGAAATATTTAATCCACAGATGGATTATAAATACAAATGTTAATGTACTTTGTATCATAGCCAAATTGTAGGTGTTTAGAAAATATCTAGGAAAACTCTCTTTCACTCAGTTGTTTAATCTGAAAATTGTGGTTTGCTTTTCAATTTAAACTCTCTAACATTCTGCCGTCTCAGCCATATCTCCAGTACTGGCTGTCGTTTCAAGTTCCTTCATGTGGCTATTTCAGAAGTGGTGTCTGTCTCATTTTGAATTTTTGTCTTCTTTCCCAGATTGTAAACAATACAATGACATGATTATAAAGCAGTATTAATGTTAGCTAGTGAGTTCTATTGTTTCATTCATTGCCAAGTATAATATGGGCTTAATTATGGATGAACTGTCTTTGCATAAATTTTAAACTATTAAAGCAATTAATGATTAATGGCTAGATTAGGGAAGATTAGTCTCTTCTGGAATCTCAAACCCTTCAGTCCCTCCTGAGAACATCTGATCAAAAGGGCATTCCAGAGTCTCTGGTTGAAAACAGAGGAACAGGTACAAGGAAGGATTTTTGGTGCTGTGTTGTTATTGTTGTTTTTTCTTTGTCCATCTTTATTCTTTGGCCTGTGTGGGCCTCCCATTGCAGTGGCCTCTCACATGGCAGAGCACCGACTCTGGGCACACGCGCTCCAGAGCACTGGCTCATAATTGGTCACACCAGTCCAGCCGCTCCACAGCATGAGGGATCTTCTCAGGCAAGGGATCTAACTGGTGCCCCCTGCACTGCAAGGTGGACTGTTTACCCACTGGACCACCAGGGAAGCCCTGGTGCCGTTTTATTTTAAGTTCAGATGTGTAATATTAGCTGAGTCTGATTAAAAAGAAAAAAATGAGGGATTCAAAAACATGGACATGGTAATATAATACATAATATCAAGATGAGGAGTATCTTAGGAATGGCTATCCTCGAACTTAGCTTTGAATATCAGAGGAATCCTTGAGTTAGATGTGAACTTGGTATACTATCTCAGAATGTGTAATTAGTGACTTTTGCATTATCTGTATGCTTATAGAGAGGATGTGTCATTTTCCGAGGCATTTAACTTAGCAACCCATCCATTAAACAATTACTCAAAATGTTCCAAAATGCATTTTTGAAATATTTAATCCACAGATGGATTATAAATACAAATGTTAATGTACTTTGTATCATAGCCAAATTGTAGGTGTTTAGAAAATATCTAGGAAAACTCTCTTTCACTCAGTTGTTTAACCTGAAAATTGTGGTTTGCTTTTCAATTTAAACTCTCTAACATTCTGCCGTCTCAGCCATATCTCCAGTACTGGCTGTCGTTTCAAGTTCCTTCATGTGGCTATTTCAGAAGTGGTGTCTGTCTCATTTTGAATTTTTGTCTTCTTTCCCAGATTGTAAACAATACAATGACATGATTATAAAGCAGTATTAATGTTAGCTAGTGATCTTGTCACATACTATTGTTACACATATCACATTTAAAAATCTCTAATCATATCATTACTATGATCAAAAAAAATTATTTTTTACTATATTTAGAAACACTGGTCAGAGATTGGTTTTTCTTTCTGCATAACTTATAAACTCTCTGAGCTTCAGCATGTTGATAGCTATAAAGTGAGGGTTAATAACACCTATCTTCTATAGTTATGATGGTGATTAGGTGAAATAAGTTATATAAAACACTATAAGCCTGAAGAACTACAAAAATGAATTGTGGAAATACAAAAGCAGGAGATATGCTGGATTACAGGCTCACAAAACACTCCCTTCAGCCTTTGCTTTCAGCCACCCTTTCATGGCTCAGGTTTAGATGCCCAATGAGAGCTTGCTATGCTTTCTATTTTTTGAAAGCAGCTCTTAGGTCACCTGCAAGCTCAGGTGAGCAGTGTGGGGAAATACCAGAAACACCTAAAAGCTAAACACAATTATAGACAAAGCATCTGAAGCATCAAAAGCTTTGTACACTAACTGTGTTCAGCTCCAATACAGCTAGAACAAGTCCTTCTAACTCTTCCCTGAGGAAACACAGTAAGTCAACTCATGAGATTTTTTTTAAGTTGTCTGTCAGCTTTATTGTCTCTTCCCTCCTTTCATCTGGCAAATACAATGGGTTAGTTCATAAAGCAAAACTTATTGTTGAATTAATGCCAGGAGTTGTCTTTGGTCTATGCTATTATTGCTCACTGGCTTATTTAGGGGAAATATTTAATCCACAGATGGATTATAAATACAAATGTTAATGTACTTTGTATCATAGCCAAATTGTAGGTGTTTAGAAAATATCTAGGAAAACTCTCTTTCACTCAGTTGTTTAACCTGAAAATTGTGGTTTGCTTTTCAATTTAAACTCTCTAACATTCTGCCGTCTCAGCCATATCTCCAGTACTGGCTGTCGTTTCAAGTTCCTTCATGTGGCTATTTCAGAAGTGGTGTCTGTCTCATTTTGAATTTTTGTCTTCTTTCCCAGATTGTAAACAATACAATGACATGATTATAAAGCAGTATTAATGTTAGCTAGTGATCTTGTCACATACTATTGTTACACATATCACATTTAAAAATCTCTAATCATATCATTACTATGATCAAAAAAAATTATTTTTTACTATATTTAGAAACACTGGTCAGAGATTGGTTTTTCTTTCTGCATAACTTATAAACTCTCTGAGCTTCAGCATGTTGATAGCTATAAAGTGAGGGTTAATAACACCTATCTTCTATAGTTATGATGGTGATTAGGTGAAATAAGTTATATAAAACACTATAAGCCTGAAGAACTACAAAATGAATTGTGGAAATACAAAAGCAGGAGATATGCTGGATTACAGGCTCACAAAACACTCCCTTCAGCCTTTGCTTTCAGCCACCCTTTCATGGCTCAGGTTTAGATGCCCAATGAGAGCTTGCTATGCTTTCTATTTTTTGAAAGCAGCTCTTAGGTCACCTGCAAGCTCAGGTGAGCAGTGTGGGGAAATACCAGAAACACCTAAAAGCTAAACACAATTATAGACAAAGCATCTGAAGCATCAAAAGCTTTGTACACTAACTGTGTTCAGCTCCAATACAGCTAGAACAAGTCCTTCTAACTCTTCCCTGAGGAAACACAGTAAGTCAACTTATGAGATTTTTTTTTTAAGTTGTCTGTCAGCTTTATTGTCTCTTCCCCTCCTTTCATCTGGCAAATACAATGGGTTAGTTCATAAAGCAAAAACTTATTGTTGAATTAATGCCAGGAGTTCTGGCTTCTAATGTTTCAGGTATCTTGAAGTGACCATGATAGAATATTCCAGGCTCTTCACTGGCACATATGAAAATGAAGTGAAGTAGCATTACAGATGAATTGAGTATCAAGGATTTTAAAAATCCGTATCATCATTGAGGGTGAGCATAGTGACTTTCAGGGCTTCTCTAGTAGCTCAGCTGGTAAAGGATCCACCTGCAATGCAGGAGGCCCTGGTTCGATTCCTGGGCTGGGAAGATCCCCTGGAGAAGGCATAGACTACCCACTCCAGTATTCTTGGGCTTCCCCAGAATGGCTCAGACAGTAAAGAATCTGCCTGCAATGTGGGAGACCTGGGTTCGATCCCTGAGTTGGGAAGATCACCAAGAGACGGGCATGGCACCCTACTCCAGTATTCTTGCCTAGAGAATACCTGCGGACAGAGGAGCTTGGTGGGTACAGTTCATGGGGTCACAAAGAGTTGGGCATGACTGAGCACAGCTCAGCACATAGTGATTTTCAAGGAGAGTAAGTGACTAGTTGACCTGTCACCTTCCACCTGCTGCTGACATCTGAGCTTGTGTTTCTACCAGGAGAGCTTCCTCCTGCCTCTCCATCTGGCTGAAACCCACTCTTCCTTCAGGGCCCAACTCTAGTTTCACCTGCTAGGCCCACATGAACCTAGCATAACCCCTTGCTCCTTAGAATGCCATTCATACTTACATAAATCATCCAGGTGACTTTTTAAGAGCAGTTTTTGCCTTCATTTTTATTTAAATTTTTTGACATTTATAGGGCTTCCCAGGTGACGATCATGTAAAGCCTAGGTCGAGCTAGGGGTGGGGAAATACCAGAAACACCTAAAAGCTAAACACAATTATAGACAAAGCATCTGAAGCATCAAAAGCTTTGTACACTAACTGTGTTCAGCTCCAATACAGCTAGAACAAGTCCTTCTAACTCTTCCCTGAGGAAACACAGTAAGTCAACTTATGAGATTTTTTTTAAGTTGTCTGTCAGCTTTATTGTCTCTTCCCCTCCTTTCATCTGGCAAATACAATGGGTTAGTTCATAAAGCAAAAACTTATTGTTGAATTAATGCCAGGAGTTCTGGCTTCTAATGTTTCAGGTATCTTGAAGTGACCATGATAGAATATTCCAGGCTCTTCACTGGCACATATGAAAATGAAGTGAAGTAGCATTACAGATGAATTGAGTATCAAGGATTTTAAAAATCCGTATCATCATTGAGGGTGAGCATAGTGACTTTCAGGGCTTCTCTAGTAGCTCAGCTGGTAAAGGATCCACCTGCAATGCAGGAGGCCCTGGTTCGATTCCTGGGCTGGGAAGATCCCCTGGAGAAGGCATAGACTACCCACTCCAGTATTCTTGGGCTTCCCCAGAATGGCTCAGACAGTAAAGAATCTGCCTGCAATGTGGGAGACCTGGGTTCGATCCCTGAGTTGGGAAGATCACCAAGAGACGGGCATGGCACCCTACTCCAGTATTCTTGCCTAGAGAATACCTGCGGACAGAGGAGCTTGGTGGGTACAGTTCATGGGGTCACAAAGAGTTGGGCATGACTGAGCACAGCTCAGCACATAGTGATTTTCAAGGAGAGTAAGTGACTAGTTGACCTGTCACCTTCCACCTGCTGCTGACATCTGAGCTTGTGTTTCTACCAGGAGAGCTTCCTCCTGCCTCTCCATCTGGCTGAAACCCACTCTTCCTTCAGGGCCCAACTCTAGTTTCACCTGCTAGGCCCACATGAACCTAGCATAACCCCTTGCTCCTTAGAATGCCATTCATACTTACATAAATCATCCAGGTGACTTTTTAAGAGCAGTTTTTGCCTTCATTTTTATTTAAATTTTTTGACATTTATAGGGCTTCCCAGGTGACGATCATGTAAAGAACCTGCCTGCCAGTGCAGGAGACATAAGAGACTTGGGTTGGATCCCTGGATCAGGAAGATCCCCAGGTGGAGGAAATGGCAACCCACTCCAGTGTTCTTGCTTGAAGAATCCCATGGTGGTGGGCTACAGTCCACAAGGTCACCAAGAGTTGGACACGACTGAAGCATCTTAGCACACACGCAGTGTATGGTACAACAGAATTTTGTATTTTACATTCTGAAACTGGCCTTGTTTCAAGGCTTGACAGCCGTTGAAGTCAGAGAGTTGTGTGGAACCAAGAATTCTTGCTGTAGTCTCTGCCTGACCTGACCCCTCTTGTCCTAGCGGGAACCCGGGATGCCAGTTAGTGCCCGTGCACTGGATAGAACCTGTTTTGCAAGGAGCTCTAGGGGCTTAAGATTCTGGCTCAGGCCATCTCATTTGACCTCTTCTCTGGGAACCCAGATGACTTTCTCGTCGTCTGACCTGAGCTGCACTCAACAGGCCACCTGCTCTGGTCTTCTTTGCCTCCTCCTGTTCCCTGACACTCGCACCTTACTTGTTCCTCTGGGTGTGCTTTGTGCATGCTGTGTCCCTTCCTGGCATACCCTGCTTCTTTATCTCACCACCAGGAGGTAAGCCACAGGAAGGTATGAGCGGGGAGCTCTCCACTCACAGCTGTGTCTGTAGGTGTGTCTCAGCCATGTTGCTCAGCTTGTGTGCCTAGAACTCCACACGTACTGGTTAACTGGTATTTAACAGAATTTAACATTCAAATTCTACCCAAACATCAAAGCCCTCCTACAGAGAAAAAAACATCATAACATTTCATTTAACATAGTTATGAAATAATTACAAATTATTTCATTTGACACATACAACATAGCCAATACTGTGCTTCTGTGTTCTACAGATACATTCCATTGTTCTCTCTTCCAAATTATAGGTGTGCGTCACATGAAGAATGAGTTTCCTACAATTGTGGATGAGTAAAAAATATTGGGTCTCAATAACACATCAAGGTAATAGTCTCCAATTCTGAACCGAGACCACAATAAGAGCATAGATACCATTTATCGGGTGCTTAGGTGGTGCTAGTGGTAAGGACCCCTCCTGCCAACACAAGAGGCATGAGATGCGGGTTCGATCCCTGGGCTGGGAAGATTCTCTGGAGCAGGCAATGACAACCCACCCCAGTACTCTGGCCGGGGGAAATCCCATGGACAGAGGAGCCTGCCGGGCTATAGTCCATGGGGTCACAGAGTCAGACATGACCGAGTGACTGACACTACAGGGCCTCTCCATAATACAACAGGCAGAACAAGAATATCTTCTCACCTCTGACCCTTGAAGCCCATGACGAAGAGCTGATTCACTGGTTTTTATAGAATCCTTTTTAAAATGCAAAACATAGTTGTGGGGGGAGGGGTTAATATATTAACAGTTAATACAGCTCTCAGTCATTCACAAGTTAAACCAAGTAGCACAATTCCAGTTCACTGTGTAGGCACAGGGAGAAATGGGGTGACTCCGCCCCTCCTCTCCCCCCTGCTGAATCAGTAGACAGCAGGACATCCGGCATCTGGGAGGCAGAGGAGAAAGTCTGGGAGACAGAAAGGTGTAAAAAAGGAAGATGGGGGAGTGTGGGAACTTCTCCTCCTTTACTGGAGGTTTTTAGGCAGACCAAGCTTCTGGGTATTTGGAGAAACTTTGACACATACAGGCTTAGAAAGGCTGAAGAGCCATGAGCGCTCAGGTACGCTCTCCAGCTACCGCCCCATCGCATTCTGTTTCCTCCCATGGTCACCTCTTTTCTGGCTGCTTCAAGTGCCCTTCAGAACTGGACTTGCTTGACCTCATGGGGACTGTCATTCTCAGCTGAACAGGGTATGCCTGTCTCTGCTCTCCCCAGGTGGCCTCAAATGCGCCTGGCCTTATAGCTTGTCAGCTCAAGATCAGAATACACGCAGAATAGTCAGAAACCCTAAAAGAGATAGTTAAACAGGTTTTTTCCCTCAGGGCCTGCACGAGCTGTCTTCATCCTGTCTAGAGAAGCCCACATAGCCAACCACATCTCTGAGGACATGAAAGAAGAAGTGCCTGGATACATCGCAGTTCAGATGAGATATGCATTAGAGAACACAAAAGGTAATAGTCTCCAATTCTGAACCGAGACCACAATAAGAGCATAGATACCATTTATCGGGTGCTTAGGTGGTGCTAGTGGTAAGGACCCCTCCTGCCAACACAAGAGGCATGAGATGCGGGTTCGATCCCTGGGCTGGGAAGATTCTCTGGAGCAGGCAATGACAACCCACCCCAGTACTCTGGCCGGGGGAAATCCCATGGACAGAGGAGCCTCCCGGGGCTATAGTCCATGGGGTCACAGAGTCAGACATGACCGAGTGACTGACACTACAGGGCCTCTCCATAATACAACAGGCAGAACAAGAATATCTTCTCACCTCTGACCCTTGAAGCCCATGACGAAGAGCTGATTCACTGGTTTTTATAGAATCCTTTTTAAAATGCAAAACATAGTTGTGGGGGGAGGGGTTAATATATTAACAGTTAATACAGCTCTCAGTCATTCACAAGTTAAACCAAGTAGCACAATTCCAGTTCACTGTGTAGGCACAGGGAGAAATGGGGTGACTCCGCCCCTCCTCTCCCCCCTGCTGAATCAGTAGACAGCAGGACATCCGGCATCTGGGAGGCAGAGGAGAAAGTCTGGGAGACAGAAAGGTGTAAAAAAGGAAGATGGGGGAGTGTGGGAACTTCTCCTCCTTTACTGGAGGTTTTTAGGCAGACCAAGCTTCTGGGTATTTGGAGAAACTTTGACACATACAGGCTTAGAAAGGCTGAAGAGCCATGAGCGCTCAGGTACGCTCTCCAGCTACCGCCCCATCGCATTCTGTTTCCTCCCATGGTCACCTCTTTTCTGGCTGCTTCAAGTGCCCTTCAGAACTGGACTTGCTTGACCTCATGGGGACTGTCATTCTCAGCTGAACAGGGTATGCCTGTCTCTGCTCTCCCCAGGTGGCCTCAAATGCGCCTGGCCTTATAGCTTGTCAGCTCAAGATCAGAATACACGCAGAATAGTCAGAAACCCTAAAAGAGATAGTTAAACAGGTTTTTTCCCTCAGGGCCTGCACGAGCTGTCTTCATCCTGTCTAGAGAAGCCCACATAGCCAACCACATCTCTGAGGACATGAAAGAAGAAGTGCCTGGTTATTTTTACATCGCAGTTCAGATGAGATATGCATTAGAGATGTTTACATGGTTCAAATAACTTTCTTCACTAATTGCTTCATTTCCCCTTATGTCTAATAAGTCAGAGGGCAAAGACTATTCTGAAGGAAAAAGGGATATTTCCCCTCTTCCTTGTGTTTACCCCGTACCCTTCACAGGAGGTGGGGATCTCTCTGCAAATAAGGACCTACGATATTGACATCCATCTCTTTGAAGGAAAGGAGAGATGAAACCTGGAGTTTGAGGCTGGATGTCTATCAAAGTTCTTTTCCTTTATTTTTATTTTTTGTCCAACCTTGCCTACCATGGCAGAATACTGATATCTAAGTTCTCCTCTTTGGGGCGCACAATTAGCACCTATGTGAGGCCATGTGACTGATTCCAGCCAATGGGATCCCTCCCACAGAGGAGAAGTGTGTCCCTAAGAGTAACTGGACATTAGAATTAGGTTTTCCCCCCAAATATCCTACAGATTGTGGGATAGTCTTCTGAGCTCTGACGAATCAGCTGGTTTTACTGCTTTTTCTATGAGCAAACTGGAAACCATCAGCCCTTTTGCAATGGAATCATGGGTGTGGTGTCTATGTGCTTTAACCCAACCACATTCCATATCTCTAGTGGGAGTACCCACTTATAAAGGAAGGGACACATGGTCAGATGATGGTTTTGAAGATCCTTTCACAACTACATATTTAGCTGGACTGTCAATTAAAATGGCAACACTTGCTAGTTTTAGACCCATTTAACTTCCTTTAAAACATCACATGCCCCAAGAAATTTAGACTCTTCAATGCTAGAAGGCTGAAGAGCCATGAGCTCAGGTACGCCTCCAGCTACCGCCCATCGCATTCTGTTTCCTCCCATGGTCACCTCTTTTCTGGCTGCTTCAAGTGCCCTTCAGAACTGGACTTGCTTGACCTCATGGGGACTGTCATTCTCAGCTGAACAGGGTATGCCTGTCTCTGCTCTCCCCAGGTGGCCTCAAATGCGCCTGGCCTTATAGCTTGTCAGCTCAAGATCAGAATACACGCAGAATAGTCAGAAACCCTAAAAGAGATAGTTAAACAGGTTTTTTCCCTCAGGGCCTGCACGAGCTGTCTTCATCCTGTCTAGAGAAGCCCACATAGCCAACCACATCTCTGAGGACATGAAAGAAGAAGTGCCTGGTTATTTTTACATCGCAGTTCAGATGAGATATGCATTAGAGATGTTTACATGGTTCAAATAACTTTCTTCACTAATTGCTTCATTTCCCCTTATGTCTAATAAGTCAGAGGGCAAAGACTATTCTGAAGGAAAAAGGGATATTTCCCCTCTTCCTTGTGTTTACCCCGTACCCTTCACAGGAGGTGGGGATCTCTCTGCAAATAAGGACCTACGATATTGACATCCATCTCTTTGAAGGAAAGGAGAGATGAAACCTGGAGTTTGAGGCTGGATGTCTATCAAAGTTCTTTTCCTTTATTTTTATTTTTTGTCCAACCTTGCCTACCATGGCAGAATACTGATATCTAAGTTCTCCTCTTTGGGGCGCACAATTAGCACCTATGTGAGGCCATGTGACTGATTCCAGCCAATGGGATCCCTCCCACAGAGGAGAAGTGTGTCCCTAAGAGTAACTGGACATTAGAATTAGGTTTTCCCCCCAAATATCCTACAGATTGTGGGATAGTCTTCTGAGCTCTGACGAATCAGCTGGTTTTACTGCTTTTTCTATGAGCAAACTGGAAACCATCAGCCCTTTTGCAATGGAATCATGGGTGTGGTGTCTATGTGCTTTAACCCAACCACATTCCATATCTCTAGTGGGAGTACCCACTTATAAAGGAAGGGACACATGGTCAGATGATGGTTTTGAAGATCCTTTCACAACTACATATTTAGCTGGACTGTCAATTAAAAATGAATGTGTCCTGAAAGTCACTTGCTAGTTTTAGACCCATTTAACTTCCTTTAAAACATCACATGCCCCTTGAAAGAAAAGGCTATGCTTCTAAGCTATCTGAGCAGTGTCTGTGACCACTTTCATAGTTATGGGATTATAAGGCCAAGTCTTCCCATGCCCTACAAATTGCAGTCCAATTTAAATTAAAATGATTCTCTGACTTAAATCACAACTGCTCTGACTAGCAAGCTAACAACTTCCTCTTTTTACAATGACTAAAATGTTTTTTTTCTTTTCTATTTCCCTTTTCTCCCATCCTGTCTTTCTTCTCACTCAACAAAATCATCAATTTATAAAATCAATAACCAATTTATCAAGTAACCACTGTGGAAACTTCATTAGAGCTGTTCTATTTTACTTTAAACGTCACCCACCCAGGGTGCCCTGCTGAGTGTGAGCAGGTGTGCTTTTCCTGGCCGACAGCCCGCCCAGTTGCTGAGCTGCACTGCTCCTGATGGTGCGCGTTCACCTCTGTGAGTTTACCACAAGGGTACCTCTTTGCAGAGAGCTCTCTCTCTCTTTTTTTTTATTCTTTATTTTAAAGATTTTACAGAGTTTTGTTGTTCACCAACATGTATGTTCCCAAATGAGAGCTCTCTTAATGATAGAAAAAAAAGTCTGTCTTGCTTTGTGCTTTAAACTGTCTGCCCCATGTGCTGAAGCCACCTCTGTGCAACAGTCTAGAGGCAGAAAATGGGGTCTGCAGTGGTCTGTGCAGCTCAGAAAAGTCGTGTTTTTTTTTTTTCCCCTCCTGATAGAAAAGATCCAGGCAACTCTGCATTACTGCCAAGTGGATTCAAGTTAAGCGGACAGCCTCCCAGCCACACTTCTGTATTGTAGGACCCTTCTCCCCACCCACCCAGAGCTCTTTCAAGCCCTTCTTGCTATAAATCAAACTGTAGCCCCAGAAGAAGATGTTCTGAGGGCTTAACCACCAGTATCTCTGAATCTGACCTTATTTGTGGACAGAGTGTTTATGGAAGTAATCAAGTTAAAGTGGGTCACTGGCGGGGAGGTGGTCACCCAAGATGACCGGTGTCCTTATAAAAAGGGGAGATTTGGGCACAGAGGCGTGCAGGGGGGAAGACGGTCAGGTGACTGGGGTGATGCAGCTACAAGTGAAGGAATGCCAAAGGTCACCCCAAACACTAGGAGCCAGAGGAGGCTGGGACGGAATCTCCCCACAGAGACGTCAGGGAAGGCACATCCTTGCTTTTGGACGTTGAGCCTCCAGAACTGAGACGACACAGGTCTGTTCACTTAAGTCGCCCAGCTTTCGGTCCCCCATGAGAGCAGTCTCAGGAAGCCAGTGCTCTTCCCTTCCCGGCACCCAGAGCACCTGGCCAAGAGGCCCCAGTCCACCACCATCACTCACCACTCTGGCAGCACCCCCACTGCAAAGTCTTCCTGCCCCTGCCCTCCAGCTGCCCACACTTGTCCATCTTATGCCCCATTGCCAGTGGCCTTGGCTGCTGCAAGAATGAAGTACTGATGAAGTGATTACCCAGGAACAAATGGTGCCATAAAGCAGGAACATGGGCTGGCATTAATGGTACAGTTATTAAGTTGTATATAACATTCCCAGAGGTTTTCTTAGGAAGACTAGCTTACACCAACGTATCTCAAACTGAACCATGAGTTCTCTCTGAGGACTTTTTTATCCTGTGCTTCCATGTACAAGGCAAGGCAATCCAGAAAAAGTAACGATTTTCTATCGATAAGATCAAAACTTTTGTTTTGGTATGGCTGTCACAATTGAATGCAATTATGATGGAAGACATTATTTTCTTTATTTTTCCAGATTTACTGAGGTCTAATTGATGAATAATCATTGCACAAATTTAAGAACACATGATATGATGTTTCGAGGTCTGATGCATTGGGAAATGATTACCACGATCAAGCTAATATATGTTATAAGCTTTTTCTTTGGTGAGAGAACATTATGCTTAAATCAGTATTTCTCAAACTATAGTCTGTAAGACACTTTTTGTTTTGCTTTAAGAAGAGCCTATTTCTCAACATGAACCAATGAAAGGAGAGGTCACAGAGGAGGGCTGAGGCACCCACACTCCTCTTTGACCTTCCCACTTGCCTGTTCGGATACTGAGCTGGATCTCACTCAATTACATGTACATTACACATTTGCCTGAGGGTTATAGAACACAGAAACAATGGTTCACCTGTCTTTCTCTGCCCACTTAAGACTGCCTTCCTACATCGCACTCTGTTCCCCTCATGGAACAAATATGCTGAGAGCTACTTTTAAAATCAATTATTCAGGGTCTTGGAAGCTGGGAGATGGAACAGAAGTTCCCTGGAGTATTTTGAAGTAAACATCAAATTATAAATGAAGAGCTCTTTATAAATAGGCCGAAGGAATGGGGAATAGAAACAGCAGTGGACGGGCTAGACTCCAATGCCTGTCTAGCCTCCAGGAAAGCCTTTCACCAGCAGAGCCTGAGTTCACCCGCTGGGAAAGTGCTTGGGCACCGTTGGGGCGGGGGTGACGCCCCTGCCTCTGAGTCAAGTGGAAAGTGTCTCTGATGAATGCTCTGTGTGTGGATGTGTGTGTGTAAAGAACCCTCTTCTCTGGGCCTGATTCCTCCCTCTGAGCATCATCAGCCAATAAAGAAGACATGCTACTTCCGCTAAGGCTGCAGAAGGGGAGGGTGGGCCCAGAGGAGGAGGGAAGGGTAGGCGGGGTGGCCTCTGACTCACAGGAAGCCCCCTCCAGGCTGCCTTCCCAAGGCCTGGCCTCCCACCACCCATCCAGGGCAGAGGGCGTCAGCAGCTGCCTGGAACAGGGTTTAGACAAGCAGGAGAGCAGCAGACAGTCTGACGGGGGTGAAAGCCTGACCCAAGGTATTTTGAGAACAGAATGAAATGCAAGGTTATAGTTAGAGTCCTCATTACTCTGTTTACAAGCCAGGCAACTCCTAGGGATCAGGCCTCCAAAAGGGTCTTTGAGGGGCCATGGGCCAGTTTTGCTCTCTCCTTTTCTCTCTGTAGAAAACAGTTAAGAATACAAGTCACCTTGAAAACATCCTCTTATGGAACCTCTGGGAGCAGCAAGGACTATGTATTTGCTGAGGAATGACAGGTAATGAAATCCTCACTAGGTACTAGAAAAGTTCATCTTAAACACACCTGCACAAAGCCCCCATAATGTTCAATTAGAATATGTGCACGTATGCCTATATACTTCTACACAGTGTGATCTCTTCATGAGGTGTGCAATGTTTTACTTAAACATTGATCCGTGGGCACAAAGTTTCAGTTAAGGAATATAAGTTCTAAAGATCAGCTGTACTGAATGGCTAGCATCAAAAAGGACAGAAGAAATGTTGGTGAGGATGCAGAGAAACAGGGAACCCTTGGACACTGTGGAAGAGGGGATATAAATTGGTGCAACCATGAGGGAAACCAGTGTGAAAAGCTAAAACCAGAATAACACAATGACCAAGCAATTTCACTCTTGGGTATATATTCAAACAAGTCATAACACTACATAATTAGAAAAGATACATGCACCCCAGTACTCACAGCAACATCATTTATAATTGCCAAGATATGGAAGCAACCTAAATGTTCATTAACAGATGAACAGATTAAGAAGATATTTATATATATATATATGTATATATATATATATATATGTATGTATACATATGTTCAGCAATTAAAAAGAAGGAAAGTACCTGCAGTCAATAACACTGTATTGTACACTTAAATATTTGTTGAGGGGGTAGATATCATGTTAAGTGTCCTTACTGCTTAAGTGTCCTTACAATAAAATTAAAAATATATTTAATAAAAGGTAAACTTTCACCTCTACCACATCTTCAGGATTTCTCTTCTGAAGCAACCAATTTATCCTGCCAGCTATTTTCTTATGCATGACAAAATCATAGATGCATCCATTTATAAATAAGTGTGGTTTTATGTGCATGGAAGAATATCGTACCCAATACTTGAGATCTTGCTTTAGTCCCTTGTGCATCTAAGAGTTCTTTTCATGCCTACGCAGAACCATCTAACTCCTTTTTAAATCTTTATACTACAGGCACTTCGGGGAACGTCTCAAACATGCAGCTCTTCTCAGGTGTGGGAGTTTATCTGCCAGATTGATTTGTAGCAATAGAACTGCTGGATCAAAGGTACATGAATTTTTTTTTTATGATAGATATTGACAAATTGCCCTCTAAGGAGGACATGTTGGTTTACATTCTCTGCCTGCCTGACTCTTACCAGTGTTGTACATTTTCAAACTTTCTGATCTTTGTAAAGGTAGAGCGAAACCAATGTGTCGCAAGTGATTTTCTTGCTTCCGGTCCTCAATCCAGGAAGTACCCTTCAGTTTGTGTCCTGTTTCTCAGTTGTGAATCTGATCCTGTGACTCGGCTCGTACACCCCTCTGTAACTCCTCACTGTCTGTGGGATCAAGCTCCGTTCCCGGACTGCTCATAATGGTGCAACAAAAGGGGAGGGAAACCAGGGGGTTTGGAAAGGGCTAAAAGCTAAAACCAGAATAACACAATGACCAAGCAATTTCACTCTTGGGTATATATTCAAACAAGTCATAACACTACATAATTAGAAAAGATACATGCACCCCAGTACTCACAGCAACATCATTTATAATTGCCAAGATATGGAAGCAACCTAAATGTTCATTAACAGATGAACAGATTAAGAAGATATTTATATATATATATATGTATATATATATATATATGTATGTATACATATGTTCAGCAATTAAAAAGAAGGAAAGTACCTGCAGTCAATAACACTGTATTGTACACTTAAATATTTGTTGAGGGGGTAGATATCATGTTAAGTGTCCTTACTGCTTAAGTGTCCTTACAATAAAATTAAAAATATATTTAATAAAAGGTAAACTTTCACCTCTACCACATCTTCAGGATTTCTCTTCTGAAGCAACCAATTTATCCTGCCAGCTATTTTCTTATGCATGACAAAATCATAGATGCATCCATTTATAAATAAGTGTGGTTTTATGTGCATGGAAGAATATCGTACCCAATACTTGAGATCTTGCTTTAGTCCCTTGTGCATCTAAGAGTTCTTTTCATGCCTACGCAGAACCATCTAACTCCTTTTTAAATCTTTATACTACAGGCACTTCGGGGAACGTCTCAAACATGCAGCTCTTCTCAGGTGTGGGAGTTTATCTGCCAGATTGATTTGTAGCAATAGAACTGCTGGATCAAAGGTACATGAATTTTTTTTATTATGATAGATATTGACAAATTGCCCTCTAAGGAGGACATGTTGGTTTACATTCTCTGCCTGCCTGACTCTTACCAGTGTTGTACATTTTCAAACTTTCTGATCTTTGTAAAAGGTAGAGCGAAACCAATGTGTCGCAAGTGATTTTCTTGCTTCCGGTCCTCAATCCAGGAAGTACCCTTCAGTTTGTGTCCTGTTTCTCAGTTGTGAATCTGATCCTGTGACTCGGCTCGGTACACCCCCTCTGTAACTCCTCACTGTCTGTGGGATCAAGCTCCGTTTCCCGGACTGGCTCACAAGGTCCTGAGCGTTTGGGCCCCTGCTCAGGGCACCACCCTTCTCTGTGTCCCAGCCACACTAGACCCCTCTGCCTGCCTCACGCGGGCCCTGCTCTCCTGCACCTCCACCCGGGGCTCTCCTCTGTGCTCCTTCTGTCCGAGGACTCTCTTCCTTGCCTGTCCTGCTCTGGCTCGTTCCTGCTCATGTTTCTGGTTACAACCTTCCATGTGGCACCCACTAGGTTATGATGGGGAGCACCCTGGCTGCCCCTACATCCTCTAAACATCACATTTTAAATTGTGTAAAATTTGGTACACACAAAATAACAAATACATATGGGTACATATATTTCAGTAATGAAACCATCATAAAAGTGAACTCCCACCAACCCACCTTAAGAACCTGAGAGCTGCCAACACTGTAAGGGGTGCTGCTTTCCTTACCACCCTGGGTGGCTGCGGTCTCTGTCCCTGTCTCTATTTGGCACCATAGTCTCAGGTCTCGGGCCCCCAGGTCTGGGTCTGACTTGTGCATAGTGATATCCCAGGGCCAAGCAGATGGCCTGACAAGGTTTGTTGGAGCCCTTAATATTTGAAAATCGAATTTGATAATATCCAGAGGTGGTTGGATGGCATCACCACCTCAATGGCATGAGTTTGAGCAAGCTCCAGGAGATGGTGAAGGACGGGGAAGCCTGGCATGCTGCAGTCCATGGGGTCACAAAGAGTCAGACACGACTGAGCAAATGAACAACAACAATATCCACAAAGAGGAGGACTTTTAATAAAAAAAATAATAAGCTTGTTCCCAGACAGCAGGTTAGTTAAATCCCTTATGTACAGTTCATTCTCTGCCTGCCTGACTCTTACCAGTGTTGTACATTTTCAAACTTTCTGATCTTTGTAAAGGTAGAGCGAAACCAATGTGTCGCAAGTGATTTTCTTGCTTCCGGTCCTCAATCCAGGAAGTACCCTTCAGTTTGTGTCCTGTTTCTCAGTTGTGAATCTGATCCTGTGACTCGGCTCGGTACACCCCCTCTGTAACTCCTCACTGTCTGTGGGATCAAGCTCCGTTTCCCGGACTGGCTCACAAGGTCCTGAGCGTTTGGGCCCCTGCTCAGGGCACCACCCTTCTCTGTGTCCCAGCCACACTAGACCCCTCTGCCTGCCTCACGCGGGCCCTGCTCTCCTGCACCTCCACCCGGGGCTCTCCTCTGTGCTCCTTCTGTCCGAGGACTCTCTTCCTTGCCTGTCCTGCTCTGGCTCGTTCCTGCTCATGTTTCTGGTTACAACCTTCCATGTGGCACCCACTAGGTTATGATGGGGAGCACCCTGGCTGCCCCTACATCCTCTAAACATCACATTTTAAATTGTGTAAAATTTGGTACACACAAAATAACAAATACATATGGGTACATATATTTCAGTAATGAAACCATCATAAAAGTGAACTCCCACCAACCCACCTTAAGAACCTGAGAGCTGCCAACACTGTAAGGGTGCTGCTTTCCTTACCACCCTGGGTGGCTGCGGTCTCTGTCCCTGTCTCTATTTGGCACCATAGTCTCAGGTCTCGGGCCCCCAGGTCTGGGTCTGACTTGTGCATAGTGATATCCCAGGGCCAAGCAGATGGCCTGACAAGGTTTGTTGGAGCCCTTAATATTTGAAAATCGAATTTGATAATATCCAGAGGTGGTTGGATGGCATCACCACCTCAATGGCATGAGTTTGAGCAAGCTCCAGGAGATGGTGAAGGACGGGGAAGCCTGGCATGCTGCAGTCCATGGGGTCACAAAGAGTCAGACACGACTGAGCAAATGAACAACAACAATATCCACAAAGAGGAGGACTTTTAATAAAAAAAATAATAAGCTTGTTCCCAGACAGCAGGTTAGTTATTAAGAACCTGCCCTGTGAACTGTACTCAGTTCATTCTATACTCTCTGGGTCAATGCTGTCATTGCACAGTAAGTCTTTTTTCTTTATTCTTTAAACTTACCCTGATCTTTGATTTTTAAAAATTGTTAATGTTTTTGAATGATGATCTTTATGACACTTTACAGGGTATTGAACATTTACTAAAAGAAGCAGAAGAGAAAAATCACTGCTCTTAGTAATGCTTGGTTCTACATGGCCATTCATCAATCTGTTCATTTGACAAATATCTGAGTGCTTGTGTATGCCATGCACAAACGTATGATGTGAATAAAGCAGAAAAAAAAATCACTGCTCTTGGGAAAGTTACATTTCAATGAGAGGACACTGGCCAAGAGAGGTAATAATAAAAGGGAAAGCAAAGCAAGAAAGGGAGATGAGAAAGAACAAGTCTGGATGCTTCTTTCATAGAGGAGCTCTGCTGAAGTCTCCCTGATAAGCTGTCTGAGCAGAAACACCTGTGAAGGGAGGCGAGCACCTGGGGTGATACTGGGAGTGGAGGGTAAGGAGAGAGGATCTCCCTAGCACGGCAAACTTGGCTGTGTGTGCACATTCATGCCTACTTTCTAGAATACCCCAAGCTATAATGTTGATGTTTATATTTTATAATAGATTTTCTTACATTGGATAGAGCTTATGGGTTGAAAACATTACCTTAAACCTTCAATCCAACAATTCTCTCGTCACTTGAAGAGACAGTATTGTCATGGAGAGGCGGCTACGGTCCCATGGAGTGGGACCAGGTGGCCAGCAGTGGTTCTTTTCTGGCAGACCTCTCTCTTACCAGAGGAAACTGAAAGAACTGAAGACCCCAGAGGACGGTGTTTACAGGTTGTAATGAGTCAACCTTGGCCAAACCCAACACCAGTTGAGAACTGAACTGATCCTGCTGGCTCTCCCCAGGTCCTTTCTGCTCCTTTTGATGGTTGTTATTGTCATTTCCTAACTCTATGGCTTGAAATTTATTTTCACTTCTATGAATCCCAAATGAATGGATTCAGTTCTGAGGAATTAGCAGTGAAAAATTCCATCTGCAATGAAGACCAACACAAATAATTAATAAAACACAAAGGACCAAAAAAAAAAGGGGCTCCTAGCCCCTTAACTAAACATGTAACGATGCCCTGGCCTGCTTTCTGTTGACAGAAGAAGATTGCTCAGTCACTTACTTCCCATTTAGCAAGGCCTTGATAAACTAAGTTAATGTTTTTGAATGATGATCTTTATGACACTTTACAGGGTATTGAACATTTACTAAAAGAAGCAGAAGAGAAAAATCACTGCTCTTAGTAATGCTTGGTTCTACATGGCCATTCATCAATCTGTTCATTTGACAAATATCTGAGTGCTTGTGTATGCCATGCACAAACGTATGATGTGAATAAAGCAGAAAAAAAAATCACTGCTCTTGGGAAAGTTACATTTCAATGAGAGGACACTGGCCAAGAGAGGTAATAATAAAAGGGAAAGCAAAGCAAGAAAGGGAGATGAGAAAGAACAAGTCTGGATGCTTCTTTCATAGAGGAGCTCTGCTGAAGTCTCCCTGATAAGCTGTCTGAGCAGAAACACCTGTGAAGGGAGGCGAGCACCTGGGGTGATACTGGGAGTGGAGGGTAAGGAGAGAGGATCTCCCTAGCACGGCAAACTTGGCTGTGTGTGCACATTCATGCCTACTTTCTAGAATACCCCAAGCTATAATGTTGATGTTTATATTTTATAATAGATTTTCTTACATTGGATAGAGCTTATGGGTTGAAAACATTACCTTAAACCTTCAATCCAACAATTCTCTCGTCACTTGAAGAGACAGTATTGTCATGGAGAGGCGGCTACGGTCCCATGGAGTGGGACCAGGTGGCCAGCAATGGTTCTTTTCTGGCAGACCTCTCTCTTACCAGAGGAAACTGAAAGAACTGAAGACCCCAGAGGACGGTGTTTACAGGTTGTAATGAGTCAACCTTGGCCAAACCCAACACCAGTTGAGAACTGAACTGATCCTGCTGGCTCTCCCCAGGTCCTTTCTGCTCCTTTTGATGGTTGTTATTGTCATTTCCTAACTCTATGGCTTGAAATTTATTTTCACTTCTATGAATCCCAAATGAATGGATTCAGTTCTGAGGAATTAGCAGTGAAAAATTCCATCTGCAATGAAGACCAACACAAATAATTAATAAAACACAAAGGACCAAAAAAAAAAGGGGCTCCTAGCCCCTTAACTAAACATGTAACGATGCCCTGGCCTGCTTTCTGTTGACGAAGAAGAAGATTGCTCAGTCACTTACTTCCCATTTAGCAAGGCTCCATGGAGATGAGGTAGAGGGAGAGCTAATGAGATGACACCTATGAAACCCCAAGACACAGACATGCATAGAATGTATTGCTATTTTGTGATTATTATGAGCTTGGAAGTCAGGGGTACTCAGCACGGTTGTACTTATCAAGCAGAAAGATGTAATCCTCTTGTGTATTACAGGAGTCAAGCCATTCAAAGCATATGTACATTTCTATCCCTCCAAGCGAGCTGGGACACGTCAGACCAAACACCATGTGGGGTGGTCTCAGCAGAAAGAAAAACTCAAAGGCATTGTCTCCATGGTAGGGGGGCACAGCTCTTCAAAAACAAACACTGTCCGGGGCCTGGCATCAAGTGGCCTGAGAGAGGCACCAGGGAAAGAAAGGGAGGACTTCCACACAGGAAGGGTGGAGGGGAAGGCAGGGGCGCTGCTTGGTGGGAAACAAAACAAACAGATCCAGTACAAATTTGCACAATAAAAGGAAGAACAGAGGGTTTATGCGCCAGTTAGAGAACAAATACAGTGTGCATCCTGGCAAATCGGCACATGGAATGAACTGGATGAGAAAGAGTGCGTCAGGAAGGATGATCAGTGAAAAGAACTATGACGACAAGTGTAGCGTGACCCCAGCTTCAGGGTCTCTTAGGGTGCTCGAGGTTTCCTGAAGGTGGATAGAAACCAGGTCCCAGCTATGCTCACAGTCATGTCTGCAGAAAGAGAATCAGAGCAATGGGAAAACCCTGAGGGGAGACACACCCCATTCTCTGTCCACCCGTTCTGTGCTGCTTTAATTGAGCTCGACCAAACAGGCACCTGCCAGTAGGAAGATGGAGGAGTTTATCACCCAGTCAATCGTTCAAGCACTTTCCCAAAGGAGCCAGCTTCTAACAAGACCCATTTGAAGTGCTGGTAGGAGACAACCGACTATTAAATAGTAGAATCATGTGAACTTTAAGCTCACTTTCAAGGTTTTAGGAGAATAAGTAAAACAGAATTCCTCTAAAGACTTTACGAGTACCTCTTTCTCCTCTGCCCCTTCTCCTGCATTGCAATATTTATTAAAAACTAGTGAAAGATGCTATAGCAAAATGGATAACCAACAAGGACTTACTAGATAGCACAGGAAACTCTGCTCAATATGATGTGGCAGTCTAGATGGGAGGGGAGTTTGGGGGAGAGTGGAGAGACATGTATATCGAAACTATCACACAATATTGCTAATTGGCTCTACTCCAGTAGAAAATAAAGAGTTTAAAAAAACACTGGTGGAACAATTTTCTATGGCTATAGATTGTCCAATCAAGTTTCCCTGGGTTATTGTTCAGAGAGGCTCAGAGAGAGAATCGTACTGTTAACAATGACCATGACAATAAAAGTAATTTCCATCATCTGCATAGGCCATTATGGCGCTTACAGCCCTTTCACTGACATGGCCACATTGAATTTCCACAAAAACACTTAGGTACTATGTATCCCTGTTTTACAGATGAGAAGGTTGGCCCAGGCTCACGCTGCCAGAAATGGTAGATGGTAGAGGTCAGAAGAACAGAGCTGCCAGGCACGTGGAGGACTGTATCTCTCATCTTCCCTGCTTTCCTCTCTGTCCTGTGGGAAAGGGTACCACCCTGGCACGGATCCTCACTCTCTCTCCATATGGAGTCCTACTGGCTTAACAGTTCCCACTGCTGAGCCTCCTTATGACCCACGGGGGCTGGGAGACAAACACAAGGCTGAGCCAGGTATAGGCAGTGCTGCGCAGCCTGGAGCCTTGCCACCAGCCTCAGAAAGCAAGAGTGAAAAGGAAGCCGTGGACTGCAGAGGTCAGCTTCCCAGACTCTGGGGCCTCATTCTCAGTGCAGTGAGGTCCTCGTGGGTGCCAGCTCTGCGTCCTGGGCTTTCTTCAGCAACCCCCTCCTTGCCTCTTGTCAGAACATAAGCCCTATGAACCTAAGCGTGTCAAAGGTTCACCAGAATGTTCTGTAAAGATGTTGGAGGCACTGAGCTGTTGGAGGGCATGATGAAAGGATTGTGTAATCCAATGAGCTTGGGAAATGTTCTTGAAGATTTATAGGCACATTAGTTATATAAAACTTTCTGGAAAATTCCACAGTAAAGAACTATTTAATTTTATTTATTTCTGTGGTCCTGAGCCTCTTTCTTTCTTCTAACCCCTATTAATGTCCAGAGGAGTGTTTCTTTACCCATTACTGAACTGTGCACTTATGCAACACTCTGATACATATCAGAACACAGAACATTCTGGAAATGCAGAACTTTCTGTACATGACTTATTATGCAGCTTACAATTGTTGAAAAATGTGAGGTATTTTGTGCATCAGTAGGCATCAAGGTGCACTATGTACAAAACTACTACCATGATCAATTAAACAATCTGTTCATTTGATAATGGTATAGATAAATGGTTTCCAAATTTTGTTACAATTAGAACCACCAAAGAAACTTTAAAAGTTTTGATGACCAGGCTGTTGTTTAGTTGCTCAGTTGTGTCCGACTCTTTGAGACCCCATGGACTGCAGCCTGCCAGACCCCTCTGTCCATGGAATCCTCTAGGCAAGAATACTAGAGTGGATTGCCATTTCCTTCTCCAGGGGATCCTCTTGACCCAGGGATTGAACCTGTGACTCCTGCCTTGGCAGGTAGATTCTTTACCACTAATCCACCAGGGAATCTAATGAGGCTCTACGTGGCTCATTAAATCAGAACCTGTGGGGATGCAACTAAGGCAATGGTATTTGAAAAGTTTTCCAGGTGATTTCAGTGAACAAAGTAGGGAACATAAGGCATAAATGGTCATCCTAAAGCAAAGAGCAGATACAGAGCTGAGAAGAGCTCCTGGGAACTTGTACGAGCCACTGAAAAACGGTCCATGAGTTTATGAAATCTCTTCTCCTCCTGGAAAGGATAAGGCATGTGCTACAGTCTTGGCTTATCATGTTACAGTTTGAATCGGTAAACATGTGTTTCTAATACGCCTGAATGGTTAATTATACACAAATAAGTTTCGTTTGTTGTATATTGCAGAAAGCTGCAGATGTGAAGTTTCAATTATCACTTTGTGTGGCAATTTAGTTCAAGATGGACAGATATTCTGTAAAGATGTTGGAGGCACTGAGCTGTTGGAGGGCATGATGAAAGGATTGTGTAATCCAATGAGCTTGGGAAATGTTCTTGAAGATTTATAGGCACATTAGTTATATAAAACTTTCTGGAAAATTCCACAGTAAAGAACTATTTAATTTTATTTATTTCTGTGGTCCTGAGCCTCTTTCTTTCTTCTAACCCCTATTAATGTCCAGAGGAGTGTTTCTTTACCCATTACTGAACTGTGCACTTATGCAACACTCTGATACATATCAGAACACAGAACATTCTGGAAATGCAGAACTTTCTGTACATGACTTATTATGCAGCTTACAATTGTTGAAAAATGTGAGGTATTTTGTGCATCAGTAGGCATCAAGGTGCACTATGTACAAAACTACTACCATGATCAATTAAACAATCTGTTCATTTGATAATGGTATAGATAAATGGTTTCCAAATTTTGTTACAATTAGAACCACCAAAGAAACTTTAAAAGTTTTGATGACCAGGCTGTTGTTTAGTTGCTCAGTTGTGTCCGACTCTTTGAGACCCCATGGACTGCAGCCTGCCAGACCCCTCTGTCCATGGAATCCTCTAGGCAAGAATACTAGAGTGGATTGCCATTTCCTTCTCCAGGGGATCCTCTTGACCCAGGGATTGAACCTGTGACTCCTGCCTTGGCAGGTAGATTCTTTACCACTAATCCACCAGGGAATCTAATGAGGCTCTACGTGGCTCATTAAATCAGAACCTGTGGGGATGCAACTAAGGCAATGGTATTTGAAAAGTTTTCCAGGTGATTTCAGTGAACAAAGTAGGGAACATAAGGCATAAATGGTCATCCTAAAGCAAAGAGCAGATACAGAGCTGAGAAGAGCTCCTGGGAACTTGTACGAGCCACTGAAAAACGGTCCATGAGTTTATGAAATCTCTTCTCCTCCTGGAAAGGATAAGGCATGTGCTACAGTCTTGGCTTATCATGTTACAGTTTGAATCGGTAAACATGTGTTTCTAATACGCCTGAATGGTTAATTATACACAAATAAGTTTCGTTTGTTGTATATTGCAGAAAGCTGCAGATGTGAAGTTTCAATTATCACTTTGTGTGGCAATTTAGTTCAAGATGGACAGATACAGGTTACAATGAAAGACACTGAAGAGTTGGCTTGGAAATTGAGATTTGGGGGTTACCCCACACAATTGGCTCTACCTCCCACTGAATTCAGAATGCTCTGTGGAAAATACTTCCCTTCAAAACCTACTTGCGTTAACACGCAAATCACCAATGCAGACTAAGGGTGATTGACAGCGAAAACGAAGGTTATTTTCATCATTCCAGAGAGCCATGAGGAAAGAAGAGACCCTTAGGATGGGATAGGGCCAAGAAATGTTCAGAGTCTGTACCTCTCAAGAAAGAGTAGACCTTAGTGAGTTCATATAGTGAGTCTAGAGTGGTCAAGAATAAAATAAAAATAATGATAGACAGACTTTACTAAGCACATCCTACAGCTCGGGTTGTGCTGTATGTGCTTTACCATATGTGCCGTACAGTGTGTTACTCCATTTACTCCTCATTTACAAGGGAGGTGCTGTGATTATCCCCACTTTCCTGATGAGGAATCTGTGTGGCCTGTATTGCATATGGATGCCAGGTGCCGGTACCTGAGCTGGCACGTGGCAAGCACCGAATAGTGATGGCTCCTAATTTTGGATGTTAGAATCAAAGAACATTAGAGTTGGAAGAGGTTTTAGAGACCATTAGTGAGGCTTATTTTGTTTCTTAAAAAGAAACTAAACAAATAGAACTGTACCAAGACGGGAGTTCAGCCTTCGGGGTCTGCCTTTGCTTTGAGAGATATAGGTAAAGCCAGAGGAAATGGACATTTCATTGGATGCTCCAGGGTATGGTGTCATAAGGGCTATACTGCCTTTATCGTCCGTCGTTTTATGTAATTTAAGAATTGGTCCTGTAATTTAGACATGCCATGAGCGGAAGAGAGGAACACTCATTTAAATCAAGACTCCTTGGAAAGGATAAGGAAAACGGTCCATGAGTTTATGAAATCTCTTCTCCTCCTGGAAAGGATAAGGCATGTGCTACAGTCTTGGCTTATCATGTTACAGTTTGAATCGGTAAACATGTGTTTCTAATACGCCTGAATGGTTAATTATACACAAATAAGTTTCGTTTGTTGTATATTGCAGAAAGCTGCAGATGTGAAGTTTCAATTATCACTTTGTGTGGCAATTTAGTTCAAGATGGACAGATACAGGTTACAATGAAAGACACTGAAGAGTTGGCTTGGAAATTGAGATTTGGGGGTTACCCCACACAATTGGCTCTACCTCCCACTGAATTCAGAATGCTCTGTGGAAAATACTTCCCTTCAAAACCTACTTGCGTTAACACGCAAATCACCAATGCAGACTAAGGGTGATTGACAGCGAAAACGAAGGTTATTTTCATCATTCCAGAGAGCCATGAGGAAAGAAGAGACCCTTAGGATGGGATAGGGCCAAGAAATGTTCAGAGTCTGTACCTCTCAAGAAAGAGTAGACCTTAGTGAGTTCATATAGTGAGTCTAGAGTGGTCAAGAATAAAATAAAAATAATGATAGACAGACTTTACTAAGCACATCCTACAGCTCGGGTTGTGCTGTATGTGCTTTACCATATGTGCCGTACAGTGTGTTACTCCATTTACTCCTCATTTACAAGGGAGGTGCTGTGATTATCCCCACTTTCCTGATGAGGAATCTGTGTGGCCTGTATTGCATATGGATGCCAGGTGCCGGTACCTGAGCTGGCACGTGGCAAGCACCGAATAGTGATGGCTCCTAATTTTGGATGTTAGAATCAAAGAACATTAGAGTTGGAAGAGGTTTTAGAGACCATTAGTGAGGCTTATTTTGTTTCTTAAAAAGAAACTAAACAAATAGAACTGTACCAAGACGGGAGTTCAGCCTTCGGGGTCTGCCTTTGCTTTGAGAGATATAGGTAAAGCCAGAGGAAATGGACATTTCATTGGATGCTCCAGGGTATGGTGTCATAAGGGCTATACTGCCTTTATCGTCCGTCGTTATCATGTAATTTAAGAATTGGTCCTGTAATTTAGACACAATGCCATGAGCGGAAGAGAGGGAACACTCATTTAAATCAAGTTTCCAGGAGTTTCAGCTTTGGGGTGATTCAAGATAATGGCTTTCTGATTAATTCACTGTCCCTCTAAAACAATAATAATACATTAAAAAATTTTTAAATATGCTATATATTTTCTAAAATATAAAACTATCTTTAAACTCTCTAGAGAAAGATGATACGTGAGGAATGGGATTTAGCCAACTTTTTCCGTAAAGGATTAGAGCGTACTATTTTTAGACTTCCTAAGCCATGTAGTTTTTGTTCCAGCGACTCAACCCTCCCATTATAACAGAAAAACCGCAACAAGCAATATGTAAATGAATGGTTCTAGCTATATTCCAACAAAACTTTATTTTTAAATGTTGACTTGTCTATTTATTTGGCCCTGTGGGACCTCAGCTGCGGCACCTTCAACATTTATCGCGGCGCGCAAGATCTTCAGTTGCGGCTCTAGTTCCCCGACGAGGGGTTGATCCTGGGACCCTACCTTGGAGTCGTAGACACTGGACCACCAGGGAAGTCCCCCAATAAGACCTTATAAAGCCAGCTGGTGGGCTGTTTGGCCCCTGGTTCGCTGATCCCTGCCTTAGAATGGAAGTACAGCAAATTCGACTGCCAACAGCAAAGCGGGTTGTGGAGGGTCCTGGCCAAATTAGGAAGCTCAACTTCCGCTTAGCCCTGGCTGAGAGTGGTCACACACACGTATAGTTCTCGTTCTAAGTGCTTTACGTGTCTGATGTTATGAATTCTCCTCACAACCACCTAGTCACCTCAGGCTAAGAGAGGTTGAGTAACTTGCCCAAGGTCACACAGCTGGTATGGGGCACAGCTGGAATTTGAATGTAGGCAGCCTGAAGGTGACGTCTGTGTGCGGAAACTACTATGCCTTTCCTGCCTCCCTTCCTGGGCTACCACCCTCTTTTCACCCTGAACTAAGCATTAGCAAGACTGGGAGAGAGACAGACTCTTACCCTTTCTCTTCGAACTGGACTCAGGGTTCAAGGGCTCTTCCCAGTCAACTAATCTTTCCGTCCTGGGGACCTGGTGGCTCTGGGGAAATACCACGTCAGAGACGCTGTCCTCAGCGACCTCAGAGGGTGACACACGGACCCAGCAAGTGTCAGCTCAGGGGCTTGGGTCCACCGACTATTCCCGTTTGTATTTTATTAATATTACAATTATTTTCCTGTAAAGCCCCACTCTGTTCTGGCACCTTGATTAACTGTCCATACAATATTTGGTTTTGTTATCCATCTTGCTTTTCTAATTTCTCCTAGCAAGCTCCAAGCAATGCGGCTATAAGTTTTACTGTTGATTTTTCAAAGATGCTCGGTAAAGTAATTTCAACTGCATTGGAAATGCAGGAGGCAAAATAAACGCTCGTCCCCCTTTTTAAAAAATGCAAATCCCTCCGGGAGGCCAGAAGAGCTCTTAATTCAGTGTGCGATGCTTCATACAGCCGGGCTTTCCTTCTAAAGCCCAGGGACACGGACTCTACTAGGAAAGGAGAGTAGACAGTTTTAGAATTCTGGGGTCATGGGAGGTTTAGGGCAAGGAGGGATGTGACTTTATGATCAAGACAAGGCTTCCCTGGAACAGTCCCAGTTTGAAAACTGAAAGTCCCACGTCCCATGCATCCTCAATTCCAGGCAAACTGGGACACCTGGTGACCCTAAAACACAATTTTCTGTCTAGCTTCTTGATCCTACCCATTCTTCTGCCCACAGCTAGGCTTTCCTCACCTCTACTTGCAGGTGTGGCCCCAGGCTCTACATACACTTCCTTCAATGTTCTCCAGTCTTTTTTAGTCACGAGGACCACCTGGATGCCTGTGAAAACAGATTTCCAGGCTGTCCTTGTTTGAGGTAGGTCTTGGAAGCCGTTTTCCCTGGTGGCTCAAATGGTGAAGAGTTTGCCTGCAGTTCAGGAGACCTGGCTTTGATCCCTGGGTCGGGAAGATCTGATCCCTGAAGGAGGACATGGCAATCCATTCCAGTATTCTTGCCTAGAGAATTCCATGGATGGACAAGGATGGTTGGCTACCGTCCTTGGGGTCACAAAGAGTCAGATACGAGCGACAAACACTTTCGCTTGTTGGTGGTGGGGATCCATAAGTCCACCCAGAACGCAGGGGAGAAGTTTGGCAGACAAACCCTAGCCCAAATTCAGGGGCAATTCGAGGACGTCTGGTCCAATAACCAAGAGATTCAGCAGTGATGCCTGAGTTCTGTGGTCTGCCTTTGACCTTGGCCCGCTGTGAGCACCTGGGTTTCCAGGAGACGCTGTATGCACAGAGATCAGGGGCTGTCTCTGAATCCTCTGTCCAGAGGGTGCTCTTTCCTGTCCATGGACAGAGGTCTCTGGTGCTTCCCGCCATTCTGAATCTCTTAAAGAATATGTTTGGGGGACTTCCCTGGTGGTCCAGTGGGTAAGGACACCGCCTTGCAGTACCAGGGGCGCCGGTTCCATCCCTGGCCTGGGAAGATCCCACGTGCCGCGGAGCGGCTGGACCTCTGTGTCCAACTACCGAGCCGGAGCTCTGGAGCGCATGCGCCCAGAACCAGTGCTCTGCAGCGAGAGAGGCCACTGCGGTGAGAGGCCAATGCAGGCCAAAGAACAAAGATGGATGGAAATAGACAAATGAAAGACCAATAGAAGTGGCCTATATATATATATATATATTTTTTTTTTTTCAAAAACGACCATGTTCACGTTGTCGCCCTCTTCCATCTCTGTACTCTAACATAGCTGCCCGCCCAGAAGGAGACTTCCTGCCGGTCGTCAACTTCGGTAGCATAACGCCCACCTCCACCTGCAGGGACAGGCCCTCTCCTGAGTCTCCGCTGTCCCAGCCTCTTCCAGTTTCTCCCACAGTCTGTATTTAACCCTCTTCTGTCCAGAGATTCAACAGCATGAGAAGAATGCAAAAAAGCAGGGGACCCTTCTGAAGGGATGTCAGCCCCTGAACTGACTGCTGAGGTCAAATTCCAGCTGTGTGACCTTGGCCCTCAGTTCTCCATCTGTAAAATGGGGCCAGTAACAGTGCTGTATCAGTTCATGACATCGTGGGCAGGGTTAAATGACAAGGTATCCGTAAAGCAGTGAGCACCATTTCTGACATATCAAACTCCCTGTGATGGTCAGCTGCCACCCTCAGTGTTATTATCACTGGTGGTGTCTCCATAGTGCTTGTTGCAGTGATTATATTTTTTACCAAAAAGGAGGAGAAAGGTACAGAAATAAGGTAAGGTAGGATGAGGTCCCTTATCATTCTAAAGAATTGTCAAGGGCTTCCTCTGCTCCTCGGAATTTTAAAGACATGCTCTCACTCCTCGGCATGTCATAATCCTCTCATCAACCCAAAAGGTTACAGAATCAACAAGAACATCCATCTCTGATCCTCCATTCACTGGCAAGGAGTTAATATTCAAACCTCTCGGGCTATATTATCATTATACATTTGACCTCTTCTTAGAAGACCAAGGATTGGGGGTAAGATTATTAAGTTCAGTAAAGACATATTCTCCCCTGGAGAAGGAAATGGCAACCTACTCCAGTATTCTTGCCTGGAGAATCCCATGGACAGAGGAGCCCATGGAGGTTTCAAGAGTCAGACACAATTGAGCGACTAAACAACAACAAAGACATATTGCATGTACGAAAGCTTTGGTGGGCTGCTCTAGGAACTCGGCCACCTTTTGTACTGTAAAGTCCCAATGGCCAACACACATTTGAGATGAAAGGATATAATAGCTGCTATACCACCGCCAAATATATCATGTTTTGCCCCAATTCAGTGCGTTGGAAGACTCTTCAAAGGGAAATACATTTACATGGATCAATTTATCCTTCATTTCATATCAAAGAAAGCCGATCAGAGTATTTCAGCCCAGAGCATCTATTATTAGAGGGATCATTTTGCCTTCTAGCCCTTGCTCATGGACAAACAAGATTCATCTTATTTAAAATACACACATGAAAGGCAGAACCCCTGGCGGATGAGAAAAAGTCCATGGGCTCCGCAAAACACTTCAGAAGCGCACTCTCATGAGCTGACCATGGGACTGGTTTTCCACGGCCTCTCCGGATGGAAGGGCTAGAGAAGAGAAGGGCCAATTGCGCTGTGAGTTCAAGAGCCGCTGAGTGCTCCAAAGGCTGGTTTCAGCAACATGCGTGCTTGCCCGTTGGCCTTTTGCATCTCTGAGATCTGCCTTAGCAGCGCCGGCTTTCCAGGGGGTGGCAGGGGCACTCTGATAACAAGCTTTACAGGCTTCCCTTCACAGCTAGCACAGCACAGCCCGTGCGAATTCGCACCAAAGTCTCGATGAAGAACATCTGCTGCCACGTCAGTGAACAAAGGAGACGGCAGCCATCAAGCCACCAGCCGCTGCAGCACCTCCCCCCCCCCCCTCCGTGCACCCTGAGGGGACTCAGGATGGAAGGAAATTGGGATACTGGCCCTCAACAGTGAAGATGCATATCAAAGGAATCTCTTTAACCTGCCCAGGCTCTTGCATCTTCCTGACAAGTCTGATTTCTTTAACAGTCATCTCTGACGACCTAAATTTTGCTGTAGAAACTCCTACGTATCCTGGTTTGTCCCCTACCTCTTTGGAGCAGTCCATTCAGAGTTATCTGAGGGGTTACCCCTGGGCTTGAGTCCACAGAAAGGCCCTTGAACAGGACATTCATTCTCAATTTTTAAGTGATGCGTATTTTTCAGTCAACAGACGAGTCCCTCTCGTTGTGGGACTGATGTTCTTTGAACCTTTAAGGTAAATAAAGGAGGGGCTCTGAGAGCCCCCCTGAACCCCAGATCCCGAAGACTTCTCTCCACAATGGCAGGTGCTGTCATTTCAGTCAGAGAAGTATTTCTCCAAGGGAGAAGTGACGGTCTCTCAGCGTCGGGCCACGCTCCGTCGGTAACAAGGCAGGTGGGTGTCACCAGCCGTGGGGCTGTGTGCCCTCGACCTGGTTCCACAGCGCAGGGATGAAGAGGGCAGGGGGGTCGAGGCTCTGTGGGGACCCAGGTTGCCCCGAGACCCCTTTCTAAAGCTCAGTCTCCTGGGGGATCTTCTTCTGTGCTATCCAGGCCACTTCCACTCGGGTCTCCCGTTCCTCAGCCATTTTACTGGGCACCATTGCGTTAGCACTTTCGTATTTAAGGCATGTGGGGGCAACACCCACAGCCAGAACTGTAGGCCCCTGGAGAGCAGGGGCTGTGTGCTGTTTCTCTGTCTCTCAGTTCCTGGAACCTCCGTGGCTGATGAAGGGGATGATGGGGAAACCCTATAATCATCAGCTATATCCATTTCACGCATAACCCACCTTCACGAATCAAGATTATTTTAACTGGGAAACAAGCTTCTGGCAGGGGCACTCTGATAACAAGCTTTACAGGCTTCCCTTCACAGCTAGCACAGCACAGCCCGTGCGAATTCGCACCAAAGTCTCGATGAAGAACATCTGCTGCCACGTCAGTGAACAAAGGAGACGGCAGCCATCAAGCCACCAGCCGCTGCAGCACCTCCCCTCCGTGCACCCTGAGGGACTCAGGATGGAAGGAAATTGGGATACTGGCCCTCAACAGTGAAGATGCATATCAAAGGAATCTCTTTAACCTGCCCAGGCTCTTGCATCTTCCTGACAAGTCTGATTTCTTTAACAGTCATCTCTGACGACCTAAATTTTGCTGTAGAAACTCCTACGTATCCTGGTTTGTCCCCTACCTCTTTGGAGCAGTCCATTCAGAGTTATCTGAGGGGTTACCCCTGGGCTTGAGTCCACAGAAAGGCCCTTGAACAGGACATTCATTCTCAATTTTTAAGTGATGCGTATTTTTCAGTCAACAGACGAGTCCCTCTCGTTGTGGGACTGATGTTCTTTGAACCTTTAAGGTAAATAAAGGAGGGGCTCTGAGAGCCCCCCTGAACCCCAGATCCCGAAGACTTCTCTCCACAATGGCAGGTGCTGTCATTTCAGTCAGAGAAGTATTTCTCCAAGGGAGAAGTGACGGTCTCTCAGCGTCGGGCCACGCTCCGTCGGTAACAAGGCAGGTGGGTGTCACCAGCCGTGGGGCTGTGTGCCCTCGACCTGGTTCCACAGCGCAGGGATGAAGAGGGCAGGGGGGTCGAGGCTCTGTGGGGACCCAGGTTGCCCCGAGACCCCTTTCTAAAGCTCAGTCTCCTGGGGGATCTTCTTCTGTGCTATCCAGGCCACTTCCACTCGGGTCTCCCGTTCCTCAGCCATTTTACTGGGCACCATTGCGTTTAGCACTTTCGTATTTAAGGCATGTGGGGGCAACACCCACAGCCAGAACTGTAGGCCCCTGGAGAGCAGGGGCTGTGTGCTGTTTCTCTGTCTCTCAGTTCCTGGAACCTCCGTGGCTGATGAAGGGGATGATGGGGAAACCCTATAATCATCAGCTATATCCATTTCACGCATAACCCACCTTCACGAATCAAGATTATTTTAACTGCTGCCGCAGAAGGCTTGCACGCCCTCCGAGCAGCACACAGCTTTAACAATAAGGTGTTCGTCTGAGGAGTTTTCCAGAAGAGTCAGCTGTGCCCAGTCTGAGCCAAGCTGGTTGAGATGGGGAAGGACCACGCCTCTTCAACTGGGCACGTGCTCAAGTGTCTACTCAGAGATCTTTCGAGCCCAGGGAGGCCTGTAGCTTATCACGGCTGTGCAAAATGATAATTACCGCACCTTTTCCCAACCCCCAATCCCACACTCCCCCCGTCTCCGTGCCTCCATTGGACCTCCATGCTTCTTTGTTTTTTATCCCATAAAGGCTCCTGGTCCCTTGCCTTTGAGAGGTGGAACAGAGGTTTGTTCTCTCCTCTCTTTGCTGCACTGCCTTGCAAATGAACTTTCTTTCTGAGGCAGGCCTCAGTGTCTCAGGGTTTTGTCTTGCTGCACGTCAGGACAGAAGCGGTCCTGGCTCAGTAACAGCAGTATTGATGAGGATGTGTTAGCAACAGGCGTAACCAACACCCACTGCCTGCCAGGACAAAATGCTTTTAATGCGTCTTCTCAATTCACCCTCCCAGGAACCCTTGGAGGTACTGATGAAGAAACTGAGGCTGGAAAAGGATAAATGGGCTTAAGGTTACTGTAGCGGGTTGCCTAGTTTCCTCCAAAATTCCTGTCCATCTGGAGTCTGTGAAAATGACCTTATTTGGAAACAAAGTCTCTGTAGAATCCATTCATTCAATTAAGATGAGGTTGTAGGGGAGGAAAATGGTTTTCCCTTGACCCTCCTAAGTTCTCAACTGAGGCTCCTGTACCTAGAGACAGAGTCGCAGGAGAATCAACCAAAGAAGCTTATGGTCATGCATACCTTCTGGACACATGGGAGGCAGAAAAGTGATTAACTCCCAGAGGTGGCTTAGAATTTTAGGCTTAAATATGGGTTGGGAGGATCCCCCGGAGGAGGGAGGGCATGGTGATCCATGCAGGTATTCTTGCCTGGAGAATCCCTGGACAGGGGAGCCTGGCAGCCTAGGGTCCATAGCAGTGCACAGAGTTGGGCACAACTGAAGCCAATGAGCACACACACACAGCACCGCCTTTGGCCAAAGAGGAAAGCAAGAAGGGTGTGGAGGAGGCTGGTTATGGGAAGGTGGCCAAGAAAAGCTGTAAGGGAGCCCTACACGCAGTGGCTGGTCCCTCACAAAGGGAGGGGAATCTGGAGACACCCGGGGATACACCCAGGGAAGACATGCCACGTGAAGACTGAAACAGACAGGAACTCTGCTGCCAAAGCTGAGGGATGCCAGGGACTACTTTCCCTGGCAGCCACAGGAAGTGCCGACTGGAAACATTACACAACTTTAAAGCTGAGAATTTTGTTTTCTTTGGCGGACACAACTGAGGACCTGAGCTCCAAACACAGCCTTTCAGACAGCTCTGAGAGACTGTTCCAGAGAGGTGAGGGAGGGGCCAGCATATGTAAGAGTTTTTGCAACAAAGATCAGATGGTGAAATTTCTAAGGATGATTGTTAATGAAAGAAAACCAGATATCTCACGTTAATGAATTTAACACTTTTAATATGTATGGGATTACGCAGGAGTTCGGGCTCTTCAAAAGCATTCCTTAGAGGTGCACCTTGGTTATTTAGGGCCCGTACCTTGCTTTTCTTCATCCTGAGTCCCCCCGGGCTCACCCTCGGGGTGGCTGTGGAGTGGTTCCCACAGCTTTTGTTTACTGATGGGCAGCCACGCTTTCCATTTCACAGAAACCGGAAGAGAGATGTTCGCTCAGAGCCTTGGCAGGAATCGACGCGGCCGACACCTTGCTTTCAGGCCTGTGACCTCTGGAGCTCCAAGAGCATCGGTCGCTGCTGGTTCAAGCCGCCCAGACTGTGGCAGCCTGTGACAGCAGCCGTTGCAGATGACCACAGTCGGGTAGGAGTCCGACACATACACGGTTAACTAACTGACCTGACCAGTGACCTGAACCAGCCTACAGCTCAGCTCCCTCATCAAAAAGATCTGGATGATGTCGGCTGACACGGGAAGCCAATAGCGTAACAGTGTTACCACAGCACCATCCGTGGCGCTCAGGGTATCCTGTGGTTTGTGCTGAAAACTTTTCACAGAGCACAGGTAGCTGAATGTCTGATGAGAACAGAGCACCTCTGGAAGCATTAAACAGGGAGCCCTGAGCCCCCAGGCACCTTGCCCTCATGGCTTTGTAACCCTAGATGGAATGCGAGTGGCTCCCAGAAATGATCCCACCCACCCCCAACCTTTCTCAGGCCAGTCCTTCAGGTTCTGTCCACTAGCGGGCAATGTCACTGAATCTGAGATGATGGGCTGTGCCCATGATGGCCTGAAATGCGGAAAGCAGCACGTTCGGGAGCAGGGAGCAGGGAGCAGTCGCGAGATCTATTTCCGGCAAGTTAAAGTGGAACTGCACTCACGGGGGCCACCCTTTCCCACCTAGCCTCTCCCACCTAGTCTCTCAGCCAGAAAGTCATGAGACTTCTCCATTTCTGTAATGCACGCTAACGGGCAGCATTTGCGGCGGATGACATTGCCACGCGGGGATTCTGGGCGCTGCCCGTCGCGAGTGCTGTCAGGACCTCCTACACAGCCCGGCTCCTGCCAGCATCCTAATGAACCTGGACCGCTCACCTTCTCTGAACTCAGAATTGCATGTTGTTCTGCTTTCGCCTTTTCCCTTAGCTAGGACTTCCCCCCTAATATACCCATTTTGCCTCAAAAGGAAATTTTAATAGGGAAGATATCCAATCTTTACCTCACTAGGAGGCAGACAGGCGTTCGAGAGGTTGGAAAGTGTTTCCAATTAAAGGACAGGAGAGAGAGAAAAAACTATGACAGGAGGGCCACAGGGAAATGTTTTTCATTTATTCAGAAAGTCACCTAATAAAAAGACCCAATCTGTCAGAAACACGAAGCAGGCATTGGCGTGGATTCAGAACAAAGACCACAGTTATACACAGGAACATGCATGTTTGGGGGGATCTGAGCTAGATTGCAGGCCTGTTTATTAATGCACCTGGGAGCAGAGATGCCCAGCCTGGTCAGACCGGATTCAGAGCCTCTTTTTTCAAATCCATTACGCCTGGGAACACCTGTCTGCTTGAGATAAGAGCAGGGGCCCAAGGAGGGGGCAGTATTGGCACCTTGCCTGGTCAGACGCGATAGGGGGCTGGCTTTTTTAACGGGGCTCTGTGGCTTTCCATCCCCAGTGTATGGATTGATGGATAATGTCATTTGTTTAGAACTAATATATGTCGTACTAGCTATGTCTAAAACCTCCCTGCATTTCCCGGTTAGCGGGATCGAGCTGCTGTTGACATCGCCACGTCACAGGCTAGCAAACTGTTCTGAGGTTCAGCATCAGCTTACAGTGATTAGCATTTGGACTCAGACGGTGTGGAGTTTATAGGCAATGCTGGCTTACTAATCCAGCGGGCTCTTATCACAGGAAGAACAAATTTTCATTCCATAAGTGCTTGCTGAGATTTGGAGGGCGGTGCTGGTGCGGGGGCGGGGAGGAGGGCAGAACTGGGAACACACACAGGCTCGGGCCCCACAGCCCCTCTGGAGAAGACGACCCCGACCATGAGGAGGCGGCGGGCCTGGCCTGGGACCCCCAAACAGTCTCCCCGTCCAGCCTCGTGCTGCTGGGACAGGACGGGCTTCCAAGGGAGGCGGATCGCAGAGGTCGGAGGGGGAGTGTGGTGTGAGGTGTGTGGGTGTGCGAGGTGGATGTGTATAGGTGTCCCCGGTATCAGTAACCCTAGGACACCCCCACCATGGACACCCAAATCTGAGGATATTCAACTCCCTTATATAACACACAGTATTTGCATACAACCTATATACATCCTCTCAAACACTTTAAATCATCTCCAGATTACTTATAATACTTAACGCAATGTAAATGCTATTTAAATAGCTGTAAATACTATGGAACTAGTTGCCCGTGTGCAACACATTTAAGTGTTGCTTTTTAGAACTTTCTGGAATTCTTCTGATTGTCTAAATATTCATGCATGGTTGAATCTGTGTATGCGGAACCCACGGATATGGAAAACTGCTTGTACGTGTGTGCAACAGGTGAGGTGTCCATGTGTCTTTATGTGCATGTCTTGGACACGTACATGATAGGATTGCAGGCCTGTTTATTAATGCACCTGGGAGCAGAGATGCCCAGCCTGGTCAGACCGGATTCAGAGCCTCTTTTTTCAAATCCATTACGCCTGGGAACACCTGTCTGCTTGAGATAAGAGCAGGGGCCCAAGGAGGGGGCAGTATTGGCCCCTTGCCTGGTCAGACGCGATAGGGGCTGGCTTTTAACGGGCTCTGTGGCTTTCCATCCCCAGTGTATGGATTGATGGATAATGTCATTTGTTTAGAACTAATATATGTCGTACTAGCTATGTCTAAAACCTCCCTGCATTTCCCGGTTAGCGGGATCGAGCTGCTGTTGACATCGCCACGTCACAGGCTAGCAAACTGTTCTGAGGTTCAGCATCAGCTTACAGTGATTAGCATTTGGACTCAGACGGTGTGGAGTTTATAGGCAATGCTGGCTTACTAATCCAGCGGGCTCTTATCACAGGAAGAACAAATTTTCATTCCATAAGTGCTTGCTGAGATTTGGAGGGCGGTGCTGGTGCGGGGGCGGGGAGGAGGGCAGAACTGGGAACACACACAGGCTCGGGCCCCCACAGCCCCCCTCTGGAGAAGACGACCCCGACCATGAGGAGGCGGCGGGCCTGGCCTGGGACCCCCAAACAGTCTCCCCGTCCAGCCTCGTGCTGCTGGGACAGGACGGGCTTCCAAGGGAGGCGGATCGCAGAGGTCGGAGGGGGAGTGTGGTGTGAGGTGTGTGGGTGTGCGAGGTGGATGTGTATAGGTGTCCCCGGTATCAGTAACCCTAGGACACCCCCACCATGGACACCCAAATCTGAGGATATTCAACTCCCTTATATAACACACAGTATTTGCATACAACCTATATACATCCTCTCAAACACTTTAAATCATCTCCAGATTACTTATAATACTTAACGCAATGTAAATGCTATTTAAATAGCTGTAAATACTATGGAACTAGTTGCCCGTGTGCAACACATTTAAGTGTTGCTTTTTAGAACTTTCTGGAATTCTTCTGATTGTCTAAATATTCATGCATGGTTGAATCTGTGTATGCGGAACCCACGGATATGGAAAACTGCTTGTACGTGTGTGCAACAGGTGAGGTGTCCATGTGTCTTTATGTGCATGTCTTGGACACGTACATATAAAGGGGAGCAGCATGTATCACCCCAAAGTATGCCGTTGTGGCACAGGGATTATTTTGAGCTAAAGGCAATGGGAAGCAGGAGCCAAGGAGCAGAGCACAGAGCTTCCTTTGTGAAGGTGACTCCCGACCCCTCCCACCGCAGAAAGGCGAGAGTGACTCGAACCAGGAAGCAGAACTGAGATGAGTCTCATAAACAGAACCTCGCTGCCTGACCCCATCTTCCACTGATCTTCCCTGTTTATTTATCTTCCCACAACTTACTGCCCCTGTAGTCTAAGCCCCTTTTCCTTTGTCTTGTCACTTCAACACAAACTTATTGCTCCCTTAAAGTGACATACAAAGCCCTTGGATCTCCCTGCTTTTCTATGAAGGCCTCCGTATACCTGTGGAATAAATCATTTCTCGTGCTAACTTGTCTCTTGTCAGTTTCATTCATAGAGGCCAGCCTTGGAAACTACACACACAGAGAAAAAAACAAGTTTCCTCTTCTACATTTATGCAGGGTGAGCATGTGAGGGGTGTGTGTGTGAGGTTAAGTGAGGCATCTATGGAGATGCCTGTATGTGTGTTTTGAGGTCTGTACGGGGGGTGTGTGTATGAAGTACTTTGATGTGTGTTTGTGGTTTGTGTGCGGTTATGAAGTCAGTGTGGTGTGAGATGTCCGTGTGTGTGAGGAGGGATGTCTGTGTAATGTGTGTGCCTCTGAGGCGTAAAGGTGTAAATGAGTTGCATGTTTCTGTGTGGTGTGAGCTGTTGTGCAACCCCACCATGGACACCCAAATTGATATAACAACACAGTATTTGCATACAACCTATATACATCCTCTCAAACATTTAAATCATCTCCAGATTACTTATAATACTTAACGCAATGTAAATGCTATTTAAATAGCTGTAAATACTATGGAACTAGTTGCCCGTGTGCAACACATTTAAGTGTTGCTTTTTAGAACTTTCTGGAATTCTTCTGATTGTCTAAATATTCATGCATGGTTGAATCTGTGTATGGGAACCCACGGATATGGAAAACTGCTTGTACGTGTGTGCAACAGGTGAGGTGTCCATGTGTCTTTATGTGCATGTCTTGGACACGTACATATAAAGGGGAGCAGCATGTATCACCCCAAAGTATGCCGTTGTGGCACAGGGATTATTTTGAGCTAAAGGCAATGGGAAGCAGGAGCCAAGGAGCAGAGCACAGAGCTTCCTTTGTGAAGGTGACTCCCGACCCCTCCCACCGCAGAAAGGCGAGAGTGACTCGAACCAGGAAGCAGAACTGAGATGAGTCTCATAAACAGAACCTCGCTGCCTGACCCCATCTTCCACTGATCTTCCCTGTTTATTTATCTTCCCACAACCTACTGCCCCTGTAGTCTAAGCCCTTTTCCTTTGTCTTGTCACTTCAACACAAACTTATTGCTCCCTTAAAGTGACATACAAAGCCCTTGGATCTCCCTGCTTTTCTATGAAGGCCTCCGTATACCTGTGGAATAAATCATTTCTCGTGCTAACTTGTCTCTTGTCAGTTTCATTCATAGAGGCCAGCCTTGGAAACTACACACACAGAGAAAAAAACAAGTTTCCTCTTCTACATTTATGCAGGGTGAGCATGTGAGGGGTGTGTGTGTGAGGTTAAGTGAGGCATCTATGGAGATGCCTGTATGTGTGTTTTGAGGTCTGTACGGGGGGTGTGTGTATGAAGTACTTTGATGTGTGTTTGTGGTTTGTGTGCGGTTATGAAGTCAGTGTGGTGTGAGATGTCCGTGTGTGTGAGGAGGGATGTCTGTGTAATGTGTGTGCCTCTGAGGCGTAAAGGTGTAAATGAGTTGCATGTTTCTGTGTGGTGTGAGCTGTATGTGTGTGGGGGGTATGCATGTGTAGAATGTGAGAAGTGTGTGTTCACAGGTGAATGTGGGGGGTGTGTGTTGACCAGCAGACTCGCCTGTGGAGTCAGGGAGTGAGCAGGGTGAGGGTGGGGCTGCCAGCAGGGCTGACCGCAGGCTGGGCTGGGCTACCTGCTTTCATGTGAGACACACATTTGTCAACCTACGGAGGATTACTTTTCATCTCTGACGGCAAGAGCCCTGCGCACCTGCAGGGAGGAGCCAAGTGAGAGGGAGTAAGACAGGGAGACGTGTCTAGCCTTTGGGAGAGCAGACAGGGTCCCTCAGACAGACAGAAGCTCAGAGCCCCCAGGAGAGGGCAGCAGGCAGGTCATCAAAGTATTGAGTTCAAATCCTGCTCTCTCCATCCACTGACTGTGGGATTTGGGGCGAGTAGTTTATCATTTCTGAGCAGTACTTTCCTCCCCTGTGAAGGTAAATGCAGGCCTCACAGGGTGGTAGGGAAGATGATATGAATAACAAAGCACGTGCCTGGTGCCTTACGGGTACTCAGTCAGCTTTCTCTAAGCAGGTTAATCAGAGCCATGTGGGGTTAACCTCTCTGAGAGAATCAACTAGAGGTAGAACGAGACAGAGGAAAGCTGGTCCAGAAACGAAGACAGGAGGTGAATTCATCATTACTTAAAAGAAGGCCTACATACCTTGGTTTGAACGCTTTCTGTTTACCTGTAGATCATTTCCAAGAGAGAACTAGGCGAACCATAGTGGTCTCCAGGGAGCGGTGGTGGAGGGGTCATGTTCGCTTGGGAGCATCGTGATTACACTCCTTCTGAAGTTTGGCTCAGCCACGTAGTACCTGGGGGACCTTAGACAAGTCCCTAAAACTCATGTCTCCTTTTCCTCGTTTATAAAAGACAAATACTGGCATGCATCTCCAGTTAATGCAGGCGAGGCACCTGGAACAGTGCCTGGCACGCTGTAAGTACCGTGGCAGGGGAGCGCTTCCTATCAGTTTCCATTCTGATGTCTTTCATTTCAGTTCTTCCTCAACTCCCTGGTTGTTCAGGCCATGCTTCCTTCTTCTCCCTTGCAGAAGAACCTTACTCTACTTTCTAATGCTTCATTTATGCTGACTGATAACAGCATTTAAGTATTTAACCTTTGGGGTAAGTATTCATATTAATTGGGAATCATGTCTTGAGCTTAAGGGTGTTGCTGCCAATTGTGTATATGGCGAGGACTTTGGAAAAATGGTTGGGCTTTTCCTGGCTTCCGGGAAGTTCCTCTTTGAAAGCAGACATGTTGATTCATACCCTACGGTGAATATGGGGCTTCTGCAATGGCTCAGGGGAATCTGAGGACCCGCCTTCAGTGCAAGCACTTCAGGAGACTTGGGTTCGATCCCTGGGTTGGGAAGATGCCTTGGAGGAGGGCATGATAACCCACTCCAGTATTCTTTTTTTTTTTTTTGCATTGGGTCTTAGTTACGGCATGTGGGATTTAGTTCCCTGACCAGGGATCGAACCTGGACCCCTACATTGGGAACTCAAAGTCTTAGCCACTGGACCACCAGGGAAGTCCCCACTCCAGTGTTCTTGCCTGGAGAATCCCATAGACAGAGGAGCCTGGCGGGCTACAGGGTCACAAAGATTGGAAAAGGAGTGAAGTGATTTAGCACGCATGTGCACACTGTGAATATAGTCATAGGAATTGATAATTTAATACTTAAAAGATATTTCAGACTTACCTTAGAAGGACTAACCCTGGAGTTTCTTATGCCAGTGTATCTTAAACCAGGATTGTAGGTATGTGTGTAGCTGGTGTATTTTTAACTGGAAGTGTATATATGTTAATTTTTTCTTCTTTAGAAGGAATGTATGTACATCAAAATTGATTTGTGCATGAAGGACATAATCAAAAGATGGGAGACATGAAAATCGTATTTCTGACAAGGGGCTAATATTCAGAGCACGTAAAGAACTCCTACAGTTCAACAGCAACAAAACACCTGACTTAACAAATGGCAAAGGACTTGACTGACATTTCTCTAAAGAAGATATACAAATGGCTAACAATTTCCTGAGAAGACGCTCAATATCATTGATCATAAAGGAAATTCAAATCAAAGCCAAAGTGAGACACCACCTCATATCCATTAGGATGGCCACAATGTTAAAAAATTACAGCAAGAAGCACCAAGTGTTGGTGAGAGTGTGGAGAAACTGGAACTCCGTGCACTGTTGGCGGGGCTATAAAGAGATGCAGCTATTGTGGAAAACAGTAGGCATGTCCTCAGAATTCCCAGAACAGAAGTACTATATGATCCAGCAGCTCTATTTCTCAGTATATACCCCCCAAACTGAAAGCAGGCTGTCCATACGATGGTTCTGCACCTACACTTATAGCAGCATTATTCACAACAGCCGAAAGGCAGAAGCAACCCATGTGTCTATTGACAGAAAAATGAATAGACGAAATATGGCCTACACATACAACGTGTATTATTATTATTCGGTCTTAAAAAAGGAAGGAAATTTTGACACACAATACAATATGAATGAAACCTGAAGACATTATGCTAAGTGGAAAAAGCCAGTCACAAAAAGACAAGCACTTTATGATTTCACTTATATAGGGTGCTCAGAGTAGTTGAAGGGCTGTGAGGAGGGGCAGATGAGGGGTCACTTTATGGGTGAAGAGTTTCCGTTTTTCCAGAGGAAAAAGAGTTCTAGAGACTGATGGTCCAACAATACGACTGTACTTAATGCTACTGATCTATTCATTTAAAAACAGTTAAGAGAGTAAATTTTATGTGCATTTTACCAGAGTAAAAATAAAAACATTTTTAAAGGGAATATAAAACTCAAGATAGACAGATTATCATGAGTTGAAATTAATATCAGTTTTCAAATATATATTTATATGGAATATATCTAGAAACAAAAATCTAATTTTATAGAAAAGGCTATTTTATTGATTGCTAGTGACTACCAAAGTGGAATTTTACAAATAATTGTCATTGAGAGGAAAGTGAGTTTATTTTGAATTTGAATGATAAAATACACTATTTAGGGCAAAGGTAGGGAATCATTTTCTTGAGACCTACAGGCCCATAGGAGAAAATTAAACCAGATAAAGACCATGTGGAAATAAAATCAACCTAATTCTCTTAGGTAGAGGTGGGGATTTTTTGTTTGTTTGTTTGTAAGGAAAGCTATTAAATGTTGTATCTTATTTTTTCTTTTTATTTTTTTTATTTTTTTGGGTGGGGGTCGGGTTGGGGAGGGCGGGGAGCGGGTGGGCCACTTCTATTGGTCTTTCATTTCTCTATTTTCATCCATCTTTGTTCTTTGGCTCCTGTGGGCCTCCCATCGCGGTGGCATCTGTCGTCGCAGAGCACCGGCTCTGGGCGCATGAGCCCCAGAGCTCCGGCTCGGTAATTGGACACATGGGTCCAGCCGCTCCGCGGCACGTGGGATCTTCCCAGGCCAGGGCTCGAACCGGCGCCCCTTGCACTGCAAGGCGATGTCCTTACCCACTGGACCACCAGGGGAAGCCCTGTATCTTATTTTTAAGTGAAGTTAAGGAACAAGACTTCACACACATGTGCTAACACATGAATATATATTTTTCCAGTTCCCCATGGTGACTAAAGGCAGATAAAGTGAGAGAAATTAGGAAGGAAACTCTGTTGGAGGCAAGCACTGCATGGAAGCAGCAGGTTAAGAGGGGCCAGCGGAGCTGCTTCATGTCTCTCATCAGCATTTAGAGTTTAACGAAGATCCTAGCCAGTACCCTAGCCTCAGACGACAAAGGCCACTAAGACTCTCAAGTTCAAGTTCCCTCTGGGATGCCTTCTCTTTCTTGACCTCCTTTCAGGTCTTTGTGCACACAGAGCAATTACCTTATAACACCTTGACACAGAACATTCCTCTCCCCCACCCCACCTTCCTATTTAGGAGCTACCAGCCAGGGCAGCTGTCTCCAGTCTTTGGGGCACCTGGGACTGGTTTCATGGAACACAATTCTTCCACGGACTGAGGGGGGCGATGGTTGCGGGATGATTCAAGCACATTGCACGTACTGTGCACTTTATTTCTGTTATTGTTACATCAGATCCACCTGAGATCATCAGGCGTTAGATCCTGGAGGGGAGGGATCCCTGGGCCAAGGAACCGGTTAGGATGCTGGTGACGTGAAGGGCTAGCGCCTATTGCTTCCTGGCTTCAGAATGAGAACCAACAACTTCATCAGCGAAAAGGGACCTGGTTTCACTGCACGGACAGTAATTATGTTCACAGGCCCCACCCACGTGCAACTGGGTGACTTCCCAGATGGGTGTTTCTGGGAAGGATGGTGCCTGTTAACTCCGTGGCTACCCTAGAGCACGGTCCCAGGGCAGGCTGGGTTGTTGCTCCCATAGTATTGTAACTGTCTTGCTCATGCCTTCAGAACCAACATACTCCCTCTCCCACTGAAAAGAGTCAAATGTCACATCTGTGGGGCCTTTCAGTTCAGACAGGTGGCCCACCCCAGTCCCTCCCTAAACAGTCTTTCCTGTCACACACAGGACTCAACAACCTTGGGAATTACAAAGGGGAGTAGGTGAGTGTTCAGCCCCTCAGTCATGTCCGACTCTATAGCCCAGCAGTCTCCTCCATGGAATTCTCCAGGCAAGAGTACTGCGGTGGGTTGCCACTTCCTCCTCCAGAGGATCTCCCTGACCCAGGGATTAAACCTAAGTCTCCTGCATCGCAGGCAGACTCTTGAAGGCTGAGCCACAGGGGAAACCTCACAAAGGGGCAATAATAACATAAGACCTTCTGTTCGTGTGATGTCTGCACACTCTGTGTAACAGTCATACCGTCTATCCCATCATCTGATAATTTGATTTGAAAACAACAGCAACACAAGTTTGACAAGATCAGTATCTTTCCCATTGCATAGGGAAAAAAAAAAAAAAAAAAACGCAACTGCAAAAGGAGGCCCAAAGAAAGCCACAGAACGCCGGTCACATCCCCAGGCCCCCCAAGGAGTGAGTGAGAGTGTAGGGGCTAAATTCCTGTTCTACGGATTTTTTCCAAAGCTAATCAGAAGCACAAACCCAAGAGAATTTTGCAGCATTTCGTTTCCCAATGTTAAAAGAGTTAAAACAGGCATTAGAAAACAGCCCCGTACCATGAAAGGAGCATGGGTCCGCTAAGCTTTAATTACAACCAAGTTCTTCACTCCCATTCTGCATGAAACTGGATAAAGGGTCTTTAGTTGCTACATGAAACCTTAGTGGTTCTATGTTGTGTTGAGGAACAAACACCCAACATCCAAGTTGGGGCTCTGATGCCCCAGCAGACCCACAGGTTCCTGAATGACATCACTCCCTCCCTGCTCCCCCTTTTTTCCTTCTAACAGATACTCCTTAGTTTTTTCTGGTAACTAGGAACAATTTGAATGGTGATGGAGCATTTGATGGTCAACCATGTCTCCTAAATAGCAATGTTATATTTAGCAAATAAAAATACTGAACGCTCAGTTAAATTTGAATTTCAGATAAACTATAATTAATTTTTTGGTAAGAGCATGTCCTACATTATTGTATTTTACTGGCAACCCTACTTGGAAGTGAGTAAGAAGAATACATATTTTAGGTTATTTGACTGCATTTAAGACCTATATGGTGGCCATCTAATATTCTCTAGATTCTATTTTCAGGAAATACCTCTTATTTTTAAAATATATATATTTTTGTCATCTGAACTCTAATAAGGCAGTTTTAAGTTTCAGATAATTGAATTGAAATAGAAACTCTGATCTCTTTGTGAATTTGGATTTTGGTTTGTTAAAGACGATCCCTTCTACATTCAAATTAATTGAATATTGAATTAGGACGAATCTAGTTAATTCATCAAGAGAAATTTAATTTCATTGTTGACTTAAAACACCTGAGTCCTTAAGGATGGTGCTCTAAATTCACCTAAGCTAAGATGAAAACTTACAGCAGAAAAAGAAAAAATGAAGCTGCCTATTTGTGAGATTAAGATGGACAGAACTATCTACTGTTTACATAATTAAATGAGGTATATGTGATCATCTCCATGGTAACAGGTCATAAGGAGACATTCAGAATAGGGGAGAGCAAAGGTTTGGTTTAATAGAAGGTTTGCATGTGGAGATACTAAAAAAAGGAGCAAAATTGTGATGTCTATAACACATAGGATGAAAGCTAATACATATCCAGAGTAGAACAGCATGGCTCTAATAGGGCTTAGTATTTGAAACGTGCATTTTTCTTGAAATGCAAGGTTGAGAAAAGTGCAGAAGGATCCTTAGGTTACAGGAAGTGCCAAAAAGATTGAAGAACTGCTTTAAAACCTGGTGTTTTATGTCAATACAGTTGTCAACTTTGGCTCAATTGTATCCAGGCTAACTGTACTATGATGAATACAGACAGCCATATTTTATTGCTTTGAACTTGGCTATAACCTTATGCAGCTCCCTCCCTGCTCCCCTTTTTCCTTCTAAACCCATTTGAATGGTGATGGAGCATTTGATGGTCAACCATGTCTCCTAAATAGCAATGTTATATTTAGCAAATAAAAATACTGAACGCTCAGTTAAATTTGAATTTCAGATAAACTATAATTAATTTTTTGGTAAGAGCATGTCCTACATTATTGTATTTTACTGGCAACCCTACTTGGAAGTGAGTAAGAAGAATACATATTTTAGGTTATTTGACTGCATTTAAGACCTATATGGTGGCCATCTAATATTCTCTAGATTCTATTTTCAGGAAATACCTCTTATTTTTAAAATATATATATTTTTGTCATCTGAACTCTAATAAGGCAGTTTTAAGTTTCAGATAATTGAATTGAAATAGAAACTCTGATCTCTTTGTGAATTTGGATTTTGGTTTGTTAAAGGATCCCTTCTACATTCAAATTAATTGAATATTGAATTAGGACGAATCTAGTTAATTCATCAAGAGAAATTTAATTTCATTGTTGACTTAAAACACCTGAGTCCTTAAGGATGGTGCTCTAAATTCACCTAAGCTAAGATGAAAACTTACAGCAGAAAAAGAAAAAATGAAGCTGCCTATTTGTGAGATTAAGATGGACAGAACTATCTACTGTTTACATAATTAAATGAGGTATATGTGATCATCTCCATGGTAACAGGTCATAAGGAGACATTCAGAATAGGGGAGAGCAAAGGTTTGGTTTAATAGAAGGTTTGCATGTGGAGATACTAAAAAAAGGAGCAAAATTGTGATGTCTATAACACATAGGATGAAAGCTAATACATATCCAGAGTAGAACAGCATGGCTCTAATAGGGCTTAGTATTTGAAACGTGCATTTTTCTTGAAATGCAAGGTTGAGAAAAGTGCAGAAGGATCCTTAGGTTACAGGAAGTGCCAAAAAGATTGAAGAACTGCTTTAAAACCTGGTGTTTTATGTCAATACAGTTGTCAACTTTGGCTCAATTGTATCCAGGCTAACTGTACTATGATGAATACAGACAGCCATATTTTATTGCTTTGAACTTGGCTATAACCTTATGCAGCCTTCGAGTGTCAAATTCAAGTTCAGCTTGCTCCAAGTTAAGAAAGCACAATGGATATTTATTGAGCACAATGGAACTCCACTTCTGGGAAGTAAATCAATGAAGCCGTGCAGCCAGTAGAGACAGAAAGCTATGACTGGCCATCTCCACGGTCACAGCAATTCCCTCATTCAAGCCCATAAATACTCAGTGAGGATCCTCTAGCGGGGCAGGCACTATTCTAGGCCCTGGGATTTGTCAATTAAAACAAAACTGATTTCAAGATTCCCATGCTAACAAGAAGACTATATATAGTAAAGAGAGACTGGGCTTCACAGGTGGCACACCGATGAGAGAACTTTCCAGCAATGCAGGAGATGAGGGTTCGATCCCTGGGTTGGGAAGATCCCCTGGAGGAGGACACGGCAAACCACTCCAGTATTCTTGCCTGGAGAATCCCATGGGCAGAGGAGCCCAGTGGGTTACAGTCCATGGGGTCGAAAAGAGTTGGACACCACTGAGTGACTAAGCAACAACAACAATAGGAAGAATAACAGTCAAGGAGATTAACAATCAGCAAACAAGCAAATATTCACTAAGTCTTGTCTGCCAGGCACTGTTGTAGACACCGGGGCCAAGTGATAAACAAAACAGACAATGATGCTTGTTTCCTGGAACTTGCATTATAGTGGGAGGAGCCAGATGACAGATCAGTAGATTATGTTGTTAGGAGATGCTACACACTAGGGGGAAAAATAGAGCAGGATAAGGGGAAATAGGGAATTGGTGGGCAGGTGAGAGGGGTACAGTGTTAGATGGAGTAGCCAAGGCTGGCCTCACTCACAAGGAGCTCTTGAACAGAGGCCTCAGGGAGGCAGGAGGGACCCACGGGGCTACGTGGCCCTCCCTCAAGCCTCCTTCTGTTGGGGCAAGCACGTGATTCCAGGCAGGCTGGCCACTGTGTCTCTCTGGGGTTCTTCACAGAGCTGACCAAGCCCTACCATTTTTGGTCTGCTTTAAAGCTGTAGCGAGGGAAGCCTGGAACTGCCATAAGCCCCCGAGGTCATGAGGAAATACTGATGGAATACAGATAAAGTAAGGTAAGAAATGGAGAGGATAACCCCAGAGGGCTGTACACCTTGGTTCATATGAGCCCTGGGTCCAACCCTCGCCTACCCCTCTAGCAGCTGGAATTTGTGAGCCAGTGTTTCCGTTCTTTGACTTAGGCTGACTCCAGTTTGGTTTCTGTGGCTATGAGCAGACCCTGTGCCCACAGGGAAGGGAGCCAAGGGGCCATCCTGGAACAGGGGGCCAGGGGCACCATCAGCCTTTGCCGGAGGCAACTCACCTGACAGCCCCAAATCTCCACGGCAGGTGCCGTGTGCAGGAAAGCTGCGCTATCACAGCCCTTCTTGAGTCATGTGTCCCAGCTGCTTACTATTTAGGGCTTGTACATTTTCAGGAAAATTTTCAAAAAAGTAAGTTGGGCTGCTAACGTTTCCTTTGGTCAAATGAGGGCATGAGATAATAAATACATAAGCCAGCTACCAAGCACCTTTACCATCAGTTCATCCAGGATGGGGACCTCTTCGAACCCCAAAGAGGGAGCACAGAGTCCAGAATAAAGGATGTGTTGCGAATGTTATTAAAGACCCACTTTATTGTTCTGATTTCACAGGGCGCTGGAGAGCGCACCTCAGACACCAGCCCAGTGTGTAGAAACTCCTGCCCTAGAGCACTTGGGAGAGTTAAAATTTCAAGGAGGAAACCAAGACAAAGGGTCAGGTTCCTCTTTCCATTGAAGTGATTTATTTTATTAGACACTAAATCCCGTGGGTGAAAAGGTTCTGTTGCCGACCTTGCCTTGGGGAAAGGTAGACTACTGACCTTCTGTCATTGGAGCAACAGAGAGAACATAGGGTTTTGCTATCTGGGGATCCCTGTTCACCAAGGCTGGCCTTTTTAGGAGTTTGTTCAGCCTGCTTCAGGAGGTAGTCCAACCCTGGTGAACTTCACATAACCTTTCACACTGGCCCCCAGGCTTTGGATAATTTCTAATAGCTATGCTATGTTAGGAACTTTCCTGGTGGCTCAGGTGGCAAAGAATCTGCCTGCAATGCAGGAGCCCCAGTTCAATCCCTGGGTTGGGAAGACCCCCTGGAGAAGGGAACAACTGCCCACTCCAGTACTCTGGCCTGAAGAATCCCATGGCGCATTCATTGGGTCGCAGAGTCGGACACAACGGAGCAACCTGACTTTCACTTTCATGCTCTGGTACTTCCTCAGAATTTCCCTTTTCACTAAGACAACTGTTTTTCCGTTTACCACCTTGTGCTAGCCCAGGTGTTTGCAAACATTTTCTGCGAAGCACCACAGAGTAAACGTTTTAGGCTTTGTGGGTCAGAGTCTTCAATGCAGCTATTCAACTCTGTTGATGCTGTGCAAAAGCAGCCACAGAAGACATGTAAACAAATGGGCAGGCTAGATTTCAATAAAACTTTATTTTCAAAAACAGGTGGAGGGCCAGATATGACCTTGAACCCAGCACTGCTTATTAGTTGTATGGAGTTGAACAAGTTGCTTAACCGCCTTGTGCCTCAATTTACTCATCTATAAAATGGGAATGCAATAATATCTTCCTTAGAGGTTGCTACAAAAATTAAATGAGACACTCTACATAGAGCTTCTACTGGCTGGGTACTCGTAATGTGGTTATTACTGGTATTATTATCATCTCTCTGTTAGAAGTTGCCTAATAAATCAGGCCATGTGTACTCTAAAGCTCATGGAGAAAACTGTCTCTTGTAATAATTTTAACAATTTGAATTTGCTGCTAAAGCTTACTATTATTTTGAACTGTGTTGGGTTCTATGATTAGAGAGAACTTTGAGACCGTAATCTCTGTCCCCAGACATCATAATCTATTTGGACTGAAAACAGATGATACTTTATTTGATGAAAGGCTGGATTCAGAGTCAGGAAACCTGTTGTGAGCTCAGCTCTGCCACTAACAAATTATGCAATATTGAGCAAGTTGCTGTTGGATGTGCTTCAGCTTTCTCAGCTGTCATGGAGGTAGTTGGACTCGATACTCTCTAGAGAATTTTCAGGAGCAACAATTATTCATAGATCCATACAGCAGGTTCATCTGGGTGCTGGAGATGAAAACGTGAACACAAAAGACAAAACCCTGACCTCATGCAGGTTACATGCAGGTAAATATAATGTGTAAGAAAACATCTAGTCTGTCAAACGGTGGCAAAGAGCGAGGAGAAAACAAGCTGGCGTGGGGAGAGTCTAGTACAGAGTGGGGAGGTGACTACTATTCTGAACAGTGAAGACCTCACAGAATAGGGGACCCTCATCACGTCCTTAAGAGGCTGAAAGGAACTTGGCCACGCGGCGCTTGTGGGACATGCCTTCCAGGTAAAGGGAACAGGAAGACATGGGAGGAACACATCTGGCGTGGGTAAGAGGATAGAGAGAAAGTTAGCATGATGGGAGCAAAGGGGAGGAAGGAGCGAGGAGAAGTCCGAGAAGCAGTCGATGGTGGGGAGCCCGGACCACAGGGTCTTGAGGTCATTGCCCAGCTTCTGGACGTGGCTCTCAGTGACCTGGCAGCCACTGATAGGAAGAGCAGAGGAGGACTGTGGTCTGGTTGATGTTCTCAAGTCATGCAATTTACTCATCTATAAAATGGGAATGCAATAATATCTTCCTTAGAGGTTGCTACAAAAATTAAATGAGACACTCTACATAGAGCTTCTACTGGCTGGGTACTCGTAATGTGGTTATTACTGGTATTATTATCATCTCTCTGTTAGAAGTTGCCTAATAAATCAGGCCATGTGTACTCTAAAGCTCATGGAGAAAACTGTCTCTTGTAATAATTTTAACAATTTGAATTTGCTGCTAAAGCTTACTATTATTTTGAACTGTGTTGGGTTCTATGATTAGAGAGAACTTTGAGACCGTAATCTCTGTCCCCAGACATCATAATCTATTTGGACTGAAAACAGATGATACTTTATTTGATGAAAGGCTGGATTCAGAGTCAGGAAACCTGTTGTGAGCTCAGCTCTGCCACTAACAAATTATGCAATATTGAGCAAGTTGCTGTTGGATGTGCTTCAGCTTTCTCAGCTGTCATGGAGGTAGTTGGACTCGATACTCTCTAGAGAATTTTCAGGAGCAACAATTATTCATAGATCCATACAGCAGGTTCATCTGGGTGCTGGAGATGAAAACGTGAACACAAAAGACAAAACCCTGACCTCATGCAGGTTACATGCAGGTAAATATAATGTGTAAGAAAACATCTAGTCTGTCAAACGGTGGCAAAGAGCGAGGAGAAAACAAGCTGGCGTGGGGAGAGTCTAGTACAGAGTGGGGAGGTGACTACTATTCTGAACAGTGAAGACCTCACAGAATAGGGGACCCTCATCACGTCCTTAAGAGGCTGAAAGGAACTTGGCCACGCGGCGCTTGTGGGACATGCCTTCCAGGTAAAGGGAACAGGAAGACATGGGAGGAACACATCTGGCGTGGGTAAGAGGATAGAGAGAAAGTTAGCATGATGGGAGCAAAGGGGAGGAAGGAGCGAGGAGAAGTCCGAGAAGCAGTCGATGGTGGGGAGCCCGGACCACAGGGTCTTGAGGTCATTGCCCAGCTTCTGGACGTGGCTCTCAGTGACCTGGCAGCCACTGATAGGAAGAGCAGAGGAGGACTGTGGTCTGGTTGATGTTCTCAAAGACTCTCTCTGGCCACTGTGTGGAGAGTAGTCTATCGGGAGCAGAGACAGAGCAAAAGTCAAGATGAGACGTCATGGTGGTCTGGGCCGGGGAAGGCCCGTGGTGAAAAAGGAGTAAGTCCCAGGATTATATTTTGAAGATGGAGTTGATAGGACTGGCGGTTGGATTGGGAGCTGAGTGTGAAACAAAGAAATGAGTCAAGACGGATCAAGGACTTCCCTGGTGGTCCAGTAGATAGGAAACTGCCTGCCAAAGCTAGGAGACATGGGTTTAATCCCTAGTTCAGGAAGATTCCATGTGCCTCGGAGTCACTAAGCCCATGCGCTCAGAAGCCTGCCCACCCTAGAGCCCAGAAGCCACACCTCCTGAGTCCCTGTGCAGTGAAGACTGAAGCCCAAACTCTAGATGCTGTGCGTGGCCACAAGGGATGCCACAGCGGGGAGAGGCCCACACACCGCAGCAAAGCACAACCCTCCCCACCTCGCCTAGAGGAGGGCTGTGTGCAGCCAAAACCACTCATAGCAGCCCCCAATCAATCAATAAAATAATAATAAATAAAAGAATGTATCAAGAGCTCTTGACCTTGGCCTGAGTCACAGGAAAGACGTAGTTCTGTTGAGCGAGGGGGGGAATACTGTGGACAAAGCGAGTGTGAGGGAGAGAATCAGCAGTAGTCTGATTTGGGGAAACTGATACCCTTCAGATGCCAGTTGGGCGTCCCAGGAAGCAGCCTGACACATGAATCTGGAGTCCAGGGGAGAGAGCGTGCTAAATCTTGAAGCTGTCAGTTTGTATCTGGTATTTACGACCATGAGACTGAGTGTAAGCACCAAGGGAATGATTGTGAATAGAGAAGAAAAGACGCTGAAGTGTGGGCCCTAGGGTATCTGACAGTAAAGGGTCCGGAAGATGGGGAACCAGCAAAGGCCCGGGGCAGTGGTGACCCGTGTGGTCCAAGGAAATTCAGGAGGGCATGGGGTCCTCTTAGAAGCCAGGTGCACAAAGCATTCTAAGGAATCTATAATTCTAGGACATAAAAACCTTCCGAAGAAATGAGTAAATGGCCATCGGAGGTTTCTGCACAGACGATTAGAATCCACTGTTCCCTGAAGTTCCTGAGAGCCCAGGGCAGAGCGGGTGATTGGCTGCAGTGTGAGGGCCAGGAGGACCTGGCTAGAAGCTGTTGATGGGTTTATCCCTCAGCTGTTTCTAAACAGGTTCTATGAATACCAGAGACTGACAGAGTGTGGTCTTATGATGAGGTATGAGTCAGGCAGCAGAACAGAATTTAATGAAAGGAAAAAAAATTTCATTTTGGATCAAAATTCATCTCTGCTACAAGGTACTAATTTTGATTTCTGGGCTTTTTCTATCCACGCTGTTAATTCTTTCTTGGCTGAAAACATGCTTCTGGATCGTGCCTAGGAGGGTCAGCTGTTCCCCCAAATTCTTCTGAAATGCTAAGTTTTGAGCTCTGAGAGTTGCGTGCCCTGGAAGGACGTCTGAAGATGAAAGTCAGCCTCTCCCCCTCAGCGGCGAATTACGTGGGCCTCTCTTATTATCCCCTCATTTTTGAGAAATGGAAACGCTTTCACAATGTTTAATGGGCTCTTCACATGTTATTTCACGCACCATTAACATAACTGGATAATAAAATTGATGTTTAAAATAACCCTACGTATTCCATGTAAGGTCAGAATATGCAGTGGCTGTGATTAACCCCGGGCAGAAGACGAGGGCAGGAGTAAAGCCACCGGGTGGGAAACAGGACAGTTCTGAAGCTCAGGATGTGGGCACCTGCCTGCCCACTTGGGAGGAAATAGTGGGGACAACAGCTACCCTTTATGGTCCAGGCCATCCCCTCATTCAGTCTCTGTAGGAATCAGGTGAGGCAATATTGTCCCTTGAAGAGGAGCCTCAGATTAAATAGATCACTTGAAATCCCTGTGGGGAGGGGACTGCCCTGGTGGCTCAGACGATAAGGAAACCACTGGCAGTGCAGGAGACCCAGGTTCGATTCCTGGGTTGGGAAGATTCTCTGGAGTAGGAAACGGAAACCCACTCCAGTGTTCTTACCTGAAGAATCCCATGATCAGAGGAGCCTGGAGCTACACATGCTTGAGCGTAGCACAACACCTGTTGGAAAAGGAGTGTTATGCACGGAACTAACCACCCAAATTCACACGTTGAAACCTTCACTCCCACTGCCTTCAAGTGCACCTGGATTTGGAGGTGCAGTTTGCAGAGCACGTTGGCCATCCACGTGAGAGCAGAAAAGACCTGCAGGAAGAGAGGTGCCTGGTCTCACCAGGGCAATGAAAGATAAACTGCCCTTCAAGGTCTGTTTTCTGGAGACCCTGCTCTGCTGCCTGCCCTTGAACTCGGGGAGGGGGGGTCTCTGTATCCTTCCCACATGCCCCCTTCATTCTGGCTGGACTGAGTGGATTTTCCTTCCTTGCAAACAGACGATTGCTCACCAAGTCTGTCTCCAAGGCCATGCTCTCTCCTGTAGGTGTAGCGTGCCGGAGGCCCAGTGACATTCCTGAATGGACAGGATCACTCTTGTTCACTGCAGCTTTATTCGTCTTATAAATGTGTATTAGATGTGGCACTGGGCTAAACCAAATTACGTGGGCCTCTATTATCCTCATTTGAGAAATGGAAACGCTTTCACAATGTTTAATGGGCTCTTCACATGTTATTTCACGCACCATTAACATAACTGGATAATAAAATTGATGTTTAAAATAACCCTACGTATTCCATGTAAGGTCAGAATATGCAGTGGCTGTGATTAACCCCGGGCAGAAGACGAGGGCAGGAGTAAAGCCACCGGGTGGGAAACAGGACAGTTCTGAAGCTCAGGATGTGGGCACCTGCCTGCCCACTTGGGAGGAAATAGTGGGGACAACAGCTACCCTTTATGGTCCAGGCCATCCCCTCATTCAGTCTCTGTAGGAATCAGGTGAGGCAATATTGTCCCTTGAAGAGGAGCCTCAGATTAAATAGATCACTTGAAATCCCTGTGGGGAGGGGACTGCCCTGGTGGCTCAGACGATAAGGAAACCACTGGCAGTGCAGGAGACCCAGGTTCGATTCCTGGGTTGGGAAGATTCTCTGGAGTAGGAAACGGAAACCCACTCCAGTGTTCTTACCTGAAGAATCCCATGATCAGAGGAGCCTGGAGCTACACATGCTTGAGCGTAGCACAACACCTGTTGGAAAAGGAGTGTTATGCACGGAACTAACCACCCAAATTCACACGTTGAAACCTTCACTCCCACTGCCTTCAAGTGCACCTGGATTTGGAGGTGCAGTTTGCAGAGCACGTTGGCCATCCACGTGAGAGCAGAAAAGACCTGCAGGAAGAGAGGTGCCTGGTCTCACCAGGGCAATGAAAGATAAACTGCCCTTCAAGGTCTGTTTTCTGGAGACCCTGCTCTGCTGCCTGCCCTTGAACTTGGGGAGGGGGGGTCTCTGTATCCTTCCCACATGCCCCCTTCATTCTGGCTGGACTGAGTGGATTTTCCTTCCTTGCAAACAGACGATTGCTCACCAAGTCTGTCTCCAAGGCCATGCTCTCTCCTGTAGGTGTAGCGTGCCGGAGGCCCAGTGACATTCCTGAATGGACAGGATCACTCTTGTTCACTGCAGCTTTATTCGTCTTATAAATGTGTATTAGATGTGGCACTGGTCAGGGTCTCCGGAGAAACAGAACTGGAAGGAGATCCGGGGTGGGGCTGGAGGGAGCCAGGGGTCCCGGCTGGTTGGCCGCTGGTGGTCTGGGGTTTGGTGTAACGCTGCTGGAGCCGTGAGGATGGTGGTGGGCCTGGGCAGCGGGAGACGTGGACTGAGAACACACCTAAGATGGGATGCACTCCACTAGTGGCCGGGGGCAGAGCTGGTGCAACTGGGGCGGGGAGCAGCATCTGAGGCCAGACTGAGTGAATAACGGGGCTGGTCACAGACCTGCATGATGGAGAAGAGAAATTCCTGGCCTGAGAGGGACACAATGCATTCTGACCCGTGTCCACCTGCCACGTCACCCTGAGCCTCTCCACGAATATCATCACCACCAACCATCACACGCCGTCCTTCCCTAACACCCCGGGGCCGACCTAGCACCTGTGCAGACGGAAGCTTCTGCTGAACTCGAGAGACCCTCTGAGAACAAGAACCTGTAAGCAGTTCCTTGCAGGAAACGACTCTCAGCAGGAATCCCTGTTTCCTGTCACTTCAGCAAAGCGATGCTGCCACTGACTTTTTTTTTTTTTTTAAAGATTTATTTTATTTATTTTTTGGGGCGGGGGTCGGGTTGGGGAGGGAGGGGGGCGGGCGGGCCACTTCTATTGGCCTTTCATTTCTCCATTTTCATCTGTCTTTGTTCCTTGGCTCCTGTGGGCCTCCCATCGCGGTGGCCTCTGTTGTCGCAGAGCACCGGCTCTGGGCGTATGCGCTCCAGAGCTCCGGCTCAGTAATTGGACACACGGGTCCAGCCGCTCCGCGGCACGTGGGATCTTCCCAGGCCAGGGCTCGAACCGGCGCCCCTTGCACTGCAAGGCGGTGTCCTTACCCACTGGACCACCAGGGGAAGCCCTGCCGCTGACTTTTAAACCTGCACCCCCACACTCTATTCATCTCTGCCCAAGCACACCTTTCAAATCTTTTAGTCACACAATACCTCGCCTAACTTCTTGGTTCCTCCCACAGATCAAATAAATGAAGAATAAGTAATTAACAGATAACCAGATCTCGTCCCTCGCTTCCCCTTCAGTAATCTCCTGAACAAACTGTGTGAGCAAACGGTGTGAACAGGATAGCATCTAGAGGAAGATCACGAGGCATCCACGAGCCTGCTCCCACCAGGGGACAAGGAGGACTCTCACCCCCATCTCAGCGATGAACCGAGATGACTTTCCTGCTTCCCTTTAAAGCTTCCAGGGCCGAGCAGAATCTTCGGAGGTGGTTTTGGTAGGACGCTGAGTCCTCCGTCTCCCCAGATTGCCGGCATTTCCCTTTGCTACCAACATCTGTGTGTACTGATGTTCTAAGCAGTGAACAGTGGGACCCCTGATTTGATAATGAACCCAGATTAGGAACAGGGTCTTGGAAGAGGGCTATGTAAGCAAGAAGCCCTGAAGCCTGAGTTTCTTATCTATATTGTTCAGTAGGAGCCTTCTGGAGAGGGAAATGGCAACCCACTCCAGTATTCTTGCCTGGAAAATTCCATGGATGGCGAAGCCTGGCAAGCTACAGTCCATGGGGTCACACAGAATCAGGTATGACTGAAGTGACTATGTCGCAGCAGCTGTCTGCCTTTAAAGACCATGTCAACTGCTAAACATGTTCCCTCACCTAGGCTCACAATTATTGGGGAGCTCTCTGTGTTTCGGCGATGGCTGTCTCCCCGTGCTGTGTGACAGGTTCACGGTTCGTATTTTGTTCTCATCCACTACACACTTCTGCGCCTGAAACCAGACCTACGTTCAGACTTTCAGAACTTAAAAAGTAGTCGAGCCTTACAAGGGGGCTATTAAGTAACAGCAGGACCCCGGGGGGCATCCTGGGGGCAAATGGAGGGATCAGAGTGGGGCTGAGAACTGGAGACGGGAATAGCAGTGGTGACGGCGGCAGTGGATGCCAGCGAGGAGCGCTTATGAGGGAGATAGAGGAGGAGGGAAAATCCTACAGTGGCCAAGAAACCCAGAAGCCATTGGGTTTACCTGAATTTGGTCAAGATAGTATTTTCTAGAATCAGGCAGAAGCCAAAGACTGAAACTATGATTAAATTCAGGTGGTGCTAGTGATAAAGCACCTGCTTGCTAATGCAGGAGCTATAAGAGATGCAGGTTTAATTCCTGGGAAGATCTCCTGGAGGAGGAAAAGGCAACCCACTCCAGGATTCTTGCCCGGAGAAGCCATGGAGAGAGGAGCCTCGTGGGCTGCAGTCCATAGGGTCGCGAAGAGTCCAGTGCTACTGAAGTGCCTTAGCACGCGTGCACGCATGTGATTAAAGTCAGTTATGGGAAGGAACAACAGGCTGCATTTCTTGCTCATCCAAGTGTAAGCCTTGAGAACTGTACCTACTCTGTGTGTTGAGACAATGCCCACTTCTCGCAGGCTCTGCAGCAGGTGGTGATGAGGATGACGCCCTGAACTGGCCCTTTTGCCTGAGGCTCTGGTCTTCTTACTGGAGGCTGCGCTGAGCTGTCTCAAATGATGTGTTCACCAATTCCCAAAATGCTCTCGAGCGCCTGCTCTGCTAAGCAACAGGTGTAGAGTGGACAGACACACATCTGTTAAGATCCATTCTTTCAGAAGGTCATAATCTGGGAAGTTAAAACTAACCGTCACGAAATGGGAAACAATACAAGATTGAAACGCTAGAGAACAGAAAGTAAGTTCCACTGGAATTTGAAAGATGGTGATGAACTGGGGGCTGGAATAATCCATACTCTTTCTGGTGTCCATGAACCAACAGCATCACTGTGACCGAACACTGTTAGAAATGCAGAGTCACAGGCACTACTGCGATCTGGTGGGTCAACCCTAGAGTACACTTTAACAACATCTTCAGCCCTCTGCTTAACAGGATCTCAGTCCACTGTAAAGGCTGAGGAGCACAGCGCGGGAAGAGTTGATTCATGAGCTGAGCTTTAAAGAATGGAGAAGACTTGCAGAAGTTTAATAAATGTATCAGTGTTCGATTTCTTTAGGGCTTTGTGTAAGCATTCCTCTCTGTAGCCATGATATCGAAAGCCCTTTGGATGAGTAAAAGGAAGCTGGAATAAAGGCAGGAAGGGGGTTTTCATGCATAAAGAAGATAGAATTCCAAAGAAGTAAGGTTGTTGGAACAAGTAATTAGCGAGATAAGAGGACTGAAAATACAAAAATGAAACCCTGCTTGCTCTTCTGAATGGAGACCTTTGTGGAATCATTTATGTTTGTACCATCCTTCTCTGCATTTGGTAACTCCAAAAGTATTCTTGCTATGATGTGTAAATTCAGCCCTCTTGGAAACATCCAGACTTCTCACATTTTATTTCTTATGGGATGTTACCGTTCACCTCAGAGACCTGCAGGAGAAGCACCTCTCCAGGGAATGAACTGCCACCGCTAGCTCCTGAAGCTCTGCAGAGCATGGGAGAAAAGCTGATAGGTGGAAGAACTGAAAACGTTTATCTGTCTTCTCTGCCTTTGGCCAAAGGGAGATAAAAGCACTGGTGATTCTAAACTTGAAAGTTTAGAGAGTTTTCTTTTCTGTCAGATTGTATCCTGGCATCTCCCCTTATGTGTCTTAGCTGGACCCGACCTCTTCCCTCTCCTCCACCCCCTCCTCCCCCTCCCCCTGTTCTACAGTCTCCCTCCTTCCACCTGATTCCCTCTGAGGCTTCTAAAAGCACCTATACTTCAGGCATGTTAAGATCCATTCTTTCAGAAGGTCATAATCTGGGAAGTTAAAACTAACCGTCACGAAATGGGAAACAATACAAGATTGAAACGCTAGAGAACAGAAAGTAAGTTCCACTGGAATTTGAAAGATGGTGATGAACTGGGGGCTGGAATAATCCATACTCTTTCTGGTGTCCATGAACCAACAGCATCACTGTGACCGAACACTGTTAGAAATGCAGAGTCACAGGCACTACTGCGATCTGGTGGGTCAACCCTAGAGTACACTTTAACAACATCTTCAGCCCTCTGCTTAACAGGATCTCAGTCCACTGTAAAGGCTGAGGAGCACAGCGCGGGAAGAGTTGATTCATGAGCTGAGCTTTAAAGAATGGAGAAGACTTGCAGAAGTTTAATAAATGTATCAGTGTTCGATTTCTTTAGGGCTTTGTGTAAGCATTCCTCTCTGTAGCCATGATATCGAAAGCCCTTTGGATGAGTAAAAGGAAGCTGGAATAAAGGCAGGAAGGGGGTTTTCATGCATAAAGAAGATAGAATTCCAAAGAAGTAAGGTTGTTGGAACAAGTAATTAGCGAGATAAGAGGACTGAAAATACAAAAATGAAACCCTGCTTGCTCTTCTGAATGGAGACCTTTGTGGAATCATCTATGTTTGTACCATCCTTCTCTGCATTTGGTAACTCCAAAAGTATTCTTGCTATGATGTGTAAATTCAGCCCTCTTGGAAACATCCAGACTTCTCACATTTTATTTCTTATGGGATGTTACCGTTCACCTCAGAGACCTGCAGGAGAAGCACCTCTCCAGGGAATGAACTGCCACCGCTAGCTCCTGAAGCTCTGCAGAGCATGGGAGAAAAGCTGATAGGTGGAAGAACTGAAAACGTTTATCTGTCTTCTCTGCCTTTGGCCAAAGGGAGATAAAAGCACTGGTGATTCTAAACTTGAAAGTTTAGAGAGTTTTCTTTTCTGTCAGATTGTATCCTGGCATCTCCCCTTATGTGTCTTAGCTGGACCCGACCTCTTCCCTCTCCTCCACCCCCTCCTCCCCCTCCCCCTGTTCTACAGTCTCCCTCCTTCCACCTGATTCCCTCTGAGGCTTCTAAAAGCACCTATACTTCAGGCATGTAGCCACACAAACACACACACACACGCTAATAATCCCCTGGGCTGCAGTTGATTTCCTACCCAGGTTGCCATTCCCTTTGCTTCTCTGAAGTTCCACATTCCCAGCTGCTAGGAATTAACCCACATCTGGACTCTGTAGCATTTCTTTGTACCTCACAGGACTTTCAAATGGACTACTGTGATATGTGTCTCTGTCTTAAATGTCTCCTTAGATTGTAAGCTCCTTGAAAGCAAGGATTTTGCCTTGTTTTGTCACAGTGTTGGACAAGAACAAGGTATTTAGCAAAGAGCAGATGTTTAACAGACTATTGTTGAATAAATGAATAGTGATCGCTAGAAAGATATCAAAAGAGATTCTTAACGGTAAATAATGATCATAGATATGAATGCCGAGTGGAGCGAGGGGGATGATGATGTACATTTAAAATAGGATTACCCTGCCAAGGGCCAGACAGGAAGTATTTCAGGCTTTGTGGGCCATACAGTGTCTCAGCTATTCACCTCTGCCACTGGGTTGATATTACGAAAGTGGTCACAGTCAATGGGTCAATGAACGGGTGTGGTTTCTTCCAATTAACTTTATTTACAGACGCTGAATGTTGAACTTCATACAATTTTCAAGTGTCATAAAACACTATCCTTTCACATTTTTCCCCAGCATTTAAGACTTTCCAGGCTATCATTAGCCTGCAGGCAGTACTACAGTGGGCTGAGTGGGACTGGCTCTCAAGCCACGGTTCGCTGACCTGGATTTAGAACAATAATTAACATATTGCAATTAAAGAAGATGCACATCAAGGTTTTTGTGTTGGTCAAAAGGACAATGATTGAGTAAATTATAGTACAGTCACTTATGAAATTCTTTGCAGCCAATTAAAAGAATAAAGACTATGTAGCAACGTGGAAAAACGCTATGATAAATTGCAAGCTGAAATAAAGCAGACTTGAAAATTATGTCTGATTATAACTGTGTTGAATGAATCTTGAATACACTATCTGAAAATTATGTATGCTGAAGGACTGAAAGGGAACGTGAAGGCTGTTTGATTTGTATGAAGCTGGGACAATGGGTAATTTGTTTTTCTCTTAATGTGATATCATGCTTCCTTCCAATTCTCAGGTTCTATGATACCATCACCATGGACATTTAACTCAAATTAGTTCCTCAAGAAGCTCTCTCTGCAGACAAAGAAGGAAGAGGACATAGTTTAGAGTGGTCCGAGGTCAGAAGAGGTTCTGACAGCCGTTCCACTTGATCACCACTTCACTACAAACAGCCCCACACTTAGTGGCCGAAAACAACAACTGTTTATTATGCTCACGGACCCTGTGGGTCAGAAGCTCAATCGGGACACAGTAGGAATGGCCCGTCACTACCTTCTATGTCTGTGGCCTCAGCTGGGAAGACCAGAATGACTGCAGGCGACTTGAATGTCTGGGGGCTGGAGGACCCCGCCTCTGATGTGGCCTCCTTACTTACCCCCCCGGACCACAGGGAGGAAGGACTCCAGGGATGCTGTATTCATTTTCTGAGGCTGCTGTTTAAAAGTTCTACAAATAGAGTGGCTTCAACAATACACATGCACTGTCTCCCATTCCTGGAAGGGAGACAGGAAGGCTGGAAGTCCACGGTCAGGGTGATGGCAGGGCTGGTTCCTTCTGAGGTTGGGGGGCTGAATCTGTTTCACGTTCTGGTGGTTCCCTGGCCATCTTTGGCATTCCTTGGTGCATCCCAGTGATCTCTGCTTTCCTATTCATATGGCGTTCTCCCCCACACCTGTCTGGGTCGAAATTCCTTTCACATTTTTCCCCAGCATTTAAGACTTTCCAGGCTATCATTAGCCTGCAGGCAGTACAGTGGGCTGAGTGGGACTGGCTCTCAAGCCACGGTTCGCTGACCTGGATTTAGAACAATAATTAACATATTGCAATTAAAGAAGATGCACATCAAGGTTTTTGTGTTGGTCAAAAGGACAATGATTGAGTAAATTATAGTACAGTCACTTATGAAATTCTTTGCAGCCAATTAAAAGAATAAAGACTATGTAGCAACGTGGAAAAACGCTATGATAAATTGCAAGCTGAAATAAAGCAGACTTGAAAATTATGTCTGATTATAACTGTGTTGAATGAATCTTGAATACACTATCTGAAAATTATGTATGCTGAAGGACTGAAAGGGAACGTGAAGGCTGTTTGATTTGTATGAAGCTGGGACAATGGGTAATTTGTTTTTCTCTTAATGTGATATCATGCTTCCTTCCAATTCTCAGGTTCTATGATACCATCACCATGGACATTTAACTCAAATTAGTTCCTCAAGAAGCTCTCTCTGCAGACAAAGAAGGAAGAGGACATAGTTTAGAGTGGTCCGAGGTCAGAAGAGGTTCTGACAGCCGTTCCACTTGATCACCACTTCACTACAAACAGCCCCACACTTAGTGGCCGAAAACAACAACTGTTTATTATGCTCACGGACCCTGTGGGTCAGAAGCTCAATCGGGACACAGTAGGAATGGCCCGTCACTACCTTCTATGTCTGTGGCCTCAGCTGGGAAGACCAGAATGACTGCAGGCGACTTGAATGTCTGGGGGCTGGAGGACCCCGCCTCTGATGTGGCCTCCTTACTTACCCCCCCGGACCACAGGGAGGAAGGACTCCAGGGATGCTGTATTCATTTTCTGAGGCTGCTGTTTAAAAGTTCTACAAATAGAGTGGCTTCAACAATACACATGCACTGTCTCCCATTCCTGGAAGGGAGACAGGAAGGCTGGAAGTCCACGGTCAGGGTGATGGCAGGGCTGGTTCCTTCTGAGGTTGGGGGGCTGAATCTGTTTCACGTTCTGGTGGTTCCCTGGCCATCTTTGGCATTCCTTGGTGCATCCCAGTGATCTCTGCTTTCCTATTCATATGGCGTTCTCCCCCACACCTGTCTGGGTCGAAATTCCCATATTTATATGAACACGGGGTGTATCACATTAGATGCCACCCTACTGACCTCATCTTAACTGAATCACCACAAAGACTCTGCTTCCAAGTAAGGTCACACTCCCCAGGACTAGGGGTTAGGACGTCAACATCCTTTGCAGCACGCAATTCAACCCAATAAGCTGAGCTCAGCTGGGACTGTTTATACCACCTACACATGGCCTGACCACACGGCCTGGAGCTGAGGAGCATCCCCTAACTGAGCCCCTAGGTGAACCAGGTAGAAGCTGCATGGCCTGTTATGAACTGACTCTGGAAGCCATCCTGTACTGGAAGACGCAGTCAAAGCTTTCCTAGATTCAAGAGGAGGGCCAGATGACGCCTCTGGATGACAGCAGTAGCAAGGAGTTTGCAGCCTTTTCTAAAACTCACGACAAGGAGTGGTTTTTAACCCAGAGGGCTCGTGGACCCAGTGGGAATCCACACATGACTTCCAAAGGGTCTAGGAAACCACAGAAACTATGCAACATATGCAGGAGCTCAGGTTTTGTGTTTTTTTTCTTCCCGAGGCATGGGTCCACAGTGCTCACTCTGCGCTCAAGAGGGCGTATGACCTGTAAAATGATCAGGAAGTACCGAATATTGGGTCCATCTGCTGCTTCTAAACACAACAGGACACTCCTCCCTTTCTCTAACTCAGAGAAAACGTTTTCTGTCTCTGGCTTGGCAGCAGAGCCAGCCTTTCTCCTTCCCCCAGGCAGCTTCTGCCATCTGCCAAATGGCATTGTTCTGCAACCCTGGTGCCCTTGAAGCGGCTCAGCGGCCTTAGAGGGAGGGCCCCAGTGATCCTGGAATTCTGAGGCTCCCGGTCCACAGGGATGGACTGAAGAGCTGCTCGCAGGCACACCCCACTCCCCATCTGGGAGGCTCTGCAACACCTCCATTCCAGCACAAAAGCTCCCGGGCAGGGATGGGCCCCAGCTGCAGCACTGGCCCTTCCTGTTGTCCTTCTGACCGTGTTCATGCCTCTGGGCTATTTGCATACCGGCCTGTCTCTTCCACTAGCTAACAAACTCCTTTGGGAATGCGTCCTTCTCGTTTCTCTTTCTGTTAGAAAGTATTTAATTTAATACCATGTTTTGCATATGATCATGCTCAAAACGGTTGGTAGTTTAAAACCATCAAAGCTGAGCTGCAGATAGTTAGACCAGGCCCCCAAGGACTCTGGAATGCAGGGCCTTGTAGGCTCTCCACGCTCAGCAACGTCTCAATTGGAGGGTGCCAGCTGCACACGGGAGGCACAGAGACTGGAGAGGCGGCTGTGTGGAGGGAAAGGCAGAGCTGGGCCGGGTCCCAGTCCTGGTTCTGGGGCTGACAACCCATGGGGCCCTGGAGAGACATGTCTACGGGGCGTAGTGGAGCTGCAGAGTGACCCTTGCTCTCCTGTGTACCGGCTGTGAGCGAGGCAGCTGGCGTACCGGGCAAATGCCCAGCTCCTGAAGCCAGACGACCCGAGTCTGTGTCCTGGCTCCTCTTCTGTTGCCTTTGACCCCGGGCATTCATGAGCTTGGCGAAGCCTCTGTTACCTTTAAAACAACAGCTTCCCGAGCTCACCAGCCTCTGTCAAGGGCCCTCCATGAGACAAGCACGGTGCCGTGTCACGTGTATTTACTCTTTTCCTCCTAGAACAGCCCTACCGACCAGCTGCTGTCTTACCTATTTATCAATGGTGTAACTGAAGCACAGCGAACAGGTAACCCCCCCGCTGTCACACCCTGCCAAGGGGCACAGCCAGCATGGGAACCGGGCAGCCAGGCTCCATGGGCCTGTTCCCACAGCGACTTCGATACCTCACAGCTTCCTGTCCTGAGGAGCCGAAGTCGCTTAGCATGTAAGTGCTCAAGAAACGTTAGTTGTTAGTGCTGATCATTCACAGTTTCAGTCTCATCTTTTAAGCTGAGTGACTGAGTGAAGGTTGCTCAGTCATGTCCGTCTCCTTGTGAGTCCACGGACTGTAGCCCACCAGGCTCCTCTGTCCATTCTCCCAGGCAAGAATACTGGAGTGGTTGCCTTGCCTACCTCCAGGGGATCTTCCCAACCCAGGGATGGAACCCAGGTCTCCCGCACTGCAGAAGGATTCTTTACCATCTGAGCCACCAGAGAAGCCCAAGAATACTGGAGTGGGTAGCCTATCCCTTCTCCAGAGGATCTTCCCAACCCGGGAATCAAACCGGGGTCTCTTGCATTGAAGGCAGATTCTTTACCAGCTGAGCTACCAGGGAAGCCCAAGTTGAGGGTAATGTCACCCAATTCATGGGGAGGAGATGACAGAGATAAAGCAGTAAGCTGTGCACCCAAGGCCAGGGTGCCTGGCTTGTCGTCTCTGTCTCTGGTGTCCGCGGCATGGCAAGTGGAGGGTCCCTGGCCCCAAGGACACAGACTCAGGGACCTTCCAGCTTGCATAATACTTTGCTCAAAAAATATGGTTTACTCAAGTCTCCAATAACGAGAGAATTCCCAACTGTCTAATAGAGGTACAGGCTGTTTTCTGTTGTTGTTGTTGTTGTTGTTTTAAAGGTGTGAAAGAAAGGATGCGAAATGTTGGGGGCAGAAATAACAGTCAATTCCACCCCCGGTTTCAGCCTCAACTCCAGAAAAAACCTTGCCCCCTCTCCCCCCACTATACGGCAGCTTCCCGAGCTCACCAGCCTCTGTCAAGGGCCCTCCATGAGACAAGCACGGTGCCGTGTCACGTGTATTTACTCTTTTCCTCCTAGAACAGCCCTACCGACCAGCTGCTGTCTTACCTATTTATCAATGGTGTAACTGAAGCACAGCGAACAGGTAACCCCCCCGCTGTCACACCCTGCCAAGGGGCACAGCCAGCATGGGAACCGGGCAGCCAGGCTCCATGGGCCTGTTCCCACAGCGACTTCGATACCTCACAGCTTCCTGTCCTGAGGAGCCGAAGTCGCTTAGCATGTAAGTGCTCAAGAAACGTTAGTTGTTAGTGCTGATCATTCACAGTTTCAGTCTCATCTTTTAAGCTGAGTGACTGAGTGAAGGTTGCTCAGTCATGTCCGTCTCCTTGTGAGTCCACGGACTGTAGCCCACCAGGCTCCTCTGTCCATTCTCCCAGGCAAGAATACTGGAGTGGTTGCCTTGCCTACCTCCAGGGGATCTTCCCAACCCAGGGATGGAACCCAGGTCTCCCGCACTGCAGAAGGATTCTTTACCATCTGAGCCACCAGAGAAGCCCAAGAATACTGGAGTGGGTAGCCTATCCCTTCTCCAGAGGATCTTCCCAACCCGGGAATCAAACCGGGGTCTCTTGCATTGAAGGCAGATTCTTTACCAGCTGAGCTACCAGGGAAGCCCAAGTTGAGGGTAATGTCACCCAATTCATGGGGAGGAGATGACAGAGATAAAGCAGTAAGCTGTGCACCCAAGGCCAGGGCGCCTGGCTTGTCGTCTCTGTCTCTGGTGTCCGCGGCATGGCAAGTGGAGGGTCCCTGGCCCCAAGGACACAGACTCAGGGACCTTCCAGCTTGCATAATACTTTGCTCAAAAAATATGGTTTACTCAAGTCTCCAATAACGAGAGAATTCCCAACTGTCTAATAGAGGTACAGGCTGTTTTCTGTTGTTGTTGTTGTTGTTGTTTTAAAGGTGTGAAAGAAAGGATGCGAAATGTTGGGGGCAGAAATAACAGTCAATTCCACCCCCGGTTTCAGCCTCAACTCCAGAAAAAACCTTGCTCCTCTCACACTATACGAGCTTCCCAGGCCCCTGCTTCATGCTGGTTTACTGAATCTGTGCACGGATGTCACTGCCTTTGGTCATGCCTGACAGCTGCTGCCCGGCTCTCACGTTGCTCTGCAGGTCAATACGGTCGGTCCTCGGCTTCCAGCTATCACAGACGGCAGACCTTGTCTATTTACTCACTATCAGTGTTGCAAGGCTGAGTAGCAGGCTCAAAATGGCTCTTGACTGGTTCAGCAGCCACGGATCCTGCTGGAGTTAGAGACTAGTCCTGGTTATTTACCATCTTGATTTCTTCGCTCTCTGCCCCTTTCTGGGGTGAGGTAGCAATTCTGGCTTAACATGTCTGCTCCGTAGACCAGCCTTTTTTGCCATGTGGGCTGTCCCAGGGTCTAGTGTTCAGAGGTCCATCAGTCACTGAGCACAGCCACAACCTCTGCCTGGAACTTCAGCAGGAGAAAGCTCACATTTTGATCTCCAATCTATCTGATGCTCTGTACCTCTCAAGTGGTTCTGAATTGGGGTACCAAAGAGAGGGGTGTTATTGACAAATTCACTTTGCCCCAGTGGAATGCATGGGAAATGGATCTGTGGTCTGGTTGGAGAGAGAAAGTCTCCTTATAGACAGGAGCTAGTCTCCCAGGGCTGCTGCCAGGAAAAGGGAGGAGTGAAATGATAAGGCGGGGAAGCAGGGGGGTCGGAGGTGGGGTGAGAGGAAGAGGGTGTAGAAGGTGGGGAGAGGGGGACTCTGGCGGAAGACCATCCCCATTTGGATCTGATCTCTGACCCTTCCTAGCTGTGCGCCTGAGAGCAGATCCGTTTTTCTCCCGACTCAGTCCTCCCATCTGTAAAACAGGACAGACCAGAGCCCCTTTCCTCACAGGCGCGAGGCTTGAACAAATTAACTCAGATAAAGCACTCTGGGCAGCTTAGACACTGAGACTCCTAGGAAGCCCCCAGGAGATGTGAGCTATTATTCGCTAGAAAAACAGTCCCCAGACAGATGTGAATACATTCTCTTCCTCTAGATGAGCGTGGCTAAAGTCATACCCCTTTCAGCCTCAACTCCAGAAAAACCTTGCTCCTCTCACACTATACGAGCTTCCCAGGCCCCTGCTTCATGCTGGTTTACTGAATCTGTGCACGGATGTCACTGCCTTTGGTCATGCCTGACAGCTGCTGCCCGGCTCTCACGTTGCTCTGCAGGTCAATACGGTCGGTCCTCGGCTTCCAGCTATCACAGACGGCAGACCTTGTCTATTTACTCACTATCAGTGTTGCAAGGCTGAGTAGCAGGCTCAAAATGGCTCTTGACTGGTTCAGCAGCCACGGATCCTGCTGGAGTTAGAGACTAGTCCTGGTTATTTACCATCTTGATTTCTTCGCTCTCTGCCCCTTTCTGGGGTGAGGTAGCAATTCTGGCTTAACATGTCTGCTCCGTAGACCAGCCTTTTTTGCCATGTGGGCTGTCCCAGGGTCTAGTGTTCAGAGGTCCATCAGTCACTGAGCACAGCCACAACCTCTGCCTGGAACTTCAGCAGGAGAAAGCTCACATTTTGATCTCCAATCTATCTGATGCTCTGTACCTCTCAAGTGGTTCTGAATTGGGGTACCAAAGAGAGGGGTGTTATTGACAAATTCACTTTGCCCCAGTGGAATGCATGGGAAATGGATCTGTGGTCTGGTTGGAGAGAGAAAGTCTCCTTATAGACAGGAGCTAGTCTCCCAGGGCTGCTGCCAGGAAAAGGGAGGAGTGAAATGATAAGGCGGGGAAGCAGGGGGGTCGGAGGTGGGGTGAGAGGAAGAGGGTGTAGAAGGTGGGGAGAGGGGGACTCTGGCGGAAGACCATCCCCATTTGGATCTGATCTCTGACCCTTCCTAGCTGTGCGCCTGAGAGCAGATCCGTTTTTCTCCCGACTCAGTCCTCCCATCTGTAAAACAGGACAGACCAGAGCCCCTTTCCTCACAGGCGCGAGGCTTGAACAAATTAACTCAGATAAAGCACTCTGGGCAGCTTAGACACTGAGACTCCTAGGAAGCCCCCAGGAGATGTGAGCTATTATTCGCTAGAAAAACAGTCCAGAGAAATGGAGAAAAAGAGGTTGCGATCAGATGCAGATGTGAATACATTCTCTTCCTCTAGATGAGCGTGGCTAAAACTCAGCAGCATTTAAAGGTCTGCCCTGACACCCCATGACTCAAGGCCTGAGCAGGGTGAGGACAAAGGGAAGCCCACGGATCGGCAGGAGGGAGCCTGAAAGACAAGACTCATCCCACCGTTGAGGGAAATGCCCGCACAGGTGAGGTGTGTGACATTCCTCAGTTTCTGGCCTGCTCACGCCTCTCCCTGGTGGGTGCTCACATCCGACCCAAAGACTAGGGAAAAGTACTAAGAAGTGACAGGCAGTGATCCCACTTGGGAGACTGGTTAACATGATTTCCAGAGTGGACGGCACCATGACAGCGTCTCAGGACTGTTCCCCGGCCCCAGCCACCCTGTGGGGTCTGCCCTTCTGTGTACTTCCTGACCTGGCTGCCCTGGTACTGTTTTGATGGCTAAAAAGGTTAAGACCACCTTGGAGAAACTAGCTGTTTTCTTCAGAAGTCTGTTTGCTGCCTGTTTATTCTGCAGGGACATTCTGATTCCAAGAATAACTGTGGAAAGTTAGTAAAAGACTTTCCAGAAAGCACTTGCAGAGAAGACTTGCCATGATAGCACACCACCGTATGGAACTGGGAGAATCCTGGCTGTAAGTGAAACCTCATGTTGTAAGACAAAGGCTGCAGAGGAAAAACGGCTCTGGGGGGAGAGCGTTCTACAGAGGAAGCACTAAATAAATCAAGTTTGGACCGGAAGTCTGTGTTTATAGGAAGGGCCTGTAGGTTTACTTTAGCCTTCAAGAGAGCAGATATTAAACGAGAAGAGGGGTGGGAGAGGGAAAAGAGACCATGTGGAAGGAAAACAAACAAAAAGAGTAAGACAAGAAGGATAAAAGAGAGTTGAGGGCTTCCCTGGTGGTCCAACGGGTAAGGACACCGCCTTCCAGTGCAAGGGGCACCGGTTCGATCCCTGGCCTGGGAAGATCCCACGTGCCGTGGAGCGGCTGGACCGATGTGTCCAATTACCAAGCCGGCGCCCAGAGAGGGTGCTCTGCGACGACAGAGGCCACCGCGATGGGAGGCCCACTGGGGCCAAAGAACAAAGACAGATGAAAATAGACAAATGAAAGACCAATAGAAGTAGCCTGCCTGCTCCCCTCCCTCCCCGCCCCACCCCTGCAAAATAAATAAATACATTTAAAAAATTTAAAAAAAAAAGACAGTTGAGTGCTAGAGCAAAAACAAAAAAAGAAAAAATGGAATCAGTGGCAAGAAGGAATCTTTGATTCTCTGCTTTCCTCAATTTTTTTCTTTTTAAATCACAGCATTTGCATATTTAAGATGCAACTTTATCTTGAGAGACTGAGTTCAAACAGCAAGGATGCTCATATTACTAACGTGGCTAATTGACGGATGCTAATTATATCATTCAACACTGTGCTTCTCTCCTTGAGTTACTGCTTATGCCCAGGCAGAAAGAAACCGTGCTCATTACCACCTGAGGGTGGGACTGTGGGCCTGGAGGAAGGGCAACATCTTCTGCCCTAGAGGAGATAATATGGGCCCAGGGCAAGGCTCTGAGGATGCCTATGGCCATGAGTGAGGGCCAGCCCTTCCCTTCAGGGGGATTATCAGCCGGAGCAGATGAGACATGCAGAATGAGCCACTGAGATTTTTAAGGAGCAAACTATCATGTTTACATGTATATTTTACCAAGATTTCTCCAGCTGTTTTTTGGAGAATGAGTTCAAAAAGGGGCTGGGTGCAGAGAGACTGGTTAGCGGGGTAGGAGGCTGTCACAGGAGGTCAGGTGACAGGTGACGGATGCCTGGGAGAGAGAGCCGTAGGCAGAGCTAAAAGAAGTTTAGGGTGGAACGGCATGCCTTGGGCATGGACCCGAGGAGAGCAGGGCAGGGGTATGACTGCCAGTTTCGGACCGGACCTACCGGGCAGAGGGAGTAAACTTACAGAAACACAGGACTTTAGGAGAGAGCCGTCTGTCGGGAAACGATGCACTCTTTGTTGTGAGGGACACGGTAGACGGAACCCCCTGACCTCTCTTCTACACTCCTTGGAGTGGTCCATCCTGTGCTCCAGTCCACAGTCAAATGCTCCATAGTTCAGGTCCATCAGCCGGCTACACCCACTCCTGAGTCTTGAATTCACAGCAGAGGACATGCAGCCCAAAGCATCCATCTGGCGGGTGCAAATCTAGCAGCTGTAAGAGCCTCTGAATTGAGTGATTTGGACCACAGCTGCCTGACAGATGCATCAGAAGTAAGCTTGTATTGGGGACAGAAGGCTTCTAATTCCTCGGTTTCTTGCTGTGAAAAAATAGCACTTTAACCCCCTAGAGGGTTAAATCTGCAGCACTATTCTGGTGTCACTCCTGGCCACCTTGCCTGGAGCCTTCTCTAGTCTTTCCAACAGTTTTAAAGCATGCAATTTCCTGTAGAAACCCTTTTCTGCTCAAAATGTCTACAATGCTCCTGCTAGCAGCTACTAGAACTCGACAGATACGAAAGCAGTGAGTTTGTCGAACCTGCAAGTTGAGGTGTAAATACATTGGATAACATTCAGATAAATGGGGGCTTCCCTGACGGCTCAGACAGTAAAGAACCTGCCTGCAATGCAGGAGACTGGGGATCCATCCCTGGGTTGGGAAGATCCCCTGGAGTAGGGAATGGCCACCAACTCCGGTATTCTTGCCTGGAGAATTCCGGACCGAGGAGCCTGGCGGGCCACGGTCCATGGGGTCACAGGGTCAGACACAGCTGAAGTGACCTAGTATGCGTGGATGTACATGGGTCTGGAGTTTAGGAGAGAGAACCGGCCTGGTAACTGTGAGTTACTGACATACAGATAGTGAGGCATGAGATCGCCTGGGGGGATATTGCTAAGAAAGGATTTGAAAAGTGAGAAGAAAGGAGAGCCTAGGAGAGAACTTTTGGAAATACCAGCTTTTAGGATAGTTAGAAATGTAAGTTGGCCATCAGAGGGAGATGTCCGAAAGGTAGGAAGAAGACCAGGAGGCGTTGCTATCATAGAAGCCAGAGCGGGGCAGTGGGTCTACAGAAGGCGTCCACACGACAGATGTGGGAGGAGGTCAGGCGAGGTGAGGGCTGGGCATGTCTACTGAGTCTGGTCTTTGGTAACCTTGGCAAGACTTTGATTACAGTGCTAGGAACAAGGTTCAAATTAAAAGGACTTAGAGATGTGGAAGAGAGAAGGAAATTGACACTGTAGGAAGAGGCTGTCTTTTCAAAGTCTACCCCTAGAGGTGATGTCGGATCAAAGGAGGGAGTTTGTTTTTTTTTAAATCCTTAGTCAGACTAAGTCACTCTCACTCTTGATGAAGTATCAGTGAGACATGTGAAACTGTGATACGTATGTCATCTAAATAATGGATCTTTCGTGTTAGAGAAAGAAGCACATGTTTGATGGTGGTGAGATGAAGTTAGGAGATAGTAGTGAGGGATAAAGGAAAGAAGGGTCTTCCCAGGTGGCGCCAGTGGTAAAGAACCTGACTGCCAATGCAGGGGACATAAGAGATGTGTGTTCAATCCCTGGGTCAGGAAGATCCCCTAGAGAAGAGCATGGCAACCCATTTCAATAATTTTTGCCTGGAGACTCCCATGAACAGAGGAGCCTGGTGGGCTACAGCCCAAAGGGTTGCAGAGCCAGACATGACTGAAGCGACTCAGAACACATGCATGCCATCCTGAGGCTGATGGTTAAAAAGCAGAGGAAGTGGTGAAGATGGGGAGAGGGCTCCAGACAGGAAGGCAGGGACAGAGGGAGCAGGTGCATCAGAAGTTAGCTGCTGTGAGCAGGAAGCCCAGGACTTGCAGTCTGATGGTATTTACTCTTCTTGTACAATAGTAGACAATGTTCTCTTTGGGAGATTTGTGGGAGCTGAGGACTCAGATTTCTGGAGACTGAAAAAGGCTAAATGGTCATCCTGTAGAACGAAAGAGCAAGCTCACGAGCTTTCTATCACCGTCAGGAGCCTACTTGGGTTTAGCAACAAGGAACTGACAGAGGGATCAGTCTATTCAAGTGAGACCAGTTTTAAATACAGCCCTTCTGTCCATGATACAGACAGAATAAGGGGGAAGCAAGGGGACGGTCAGCCAGCAGGCATGGTCAGACACTCTGCTAAACGGGTAGGGGCATAGGGAAGCAGGAAACTGGGTGGATCACAGGAAAGCGGGTGGATCATGGCTGGAGCAGGATGGATTTCACCAGAGAGAAATCTTCCCCTGGAGTCATGCCTTGTCGGCCAGGAGGAGGAAGCCGCTCACTTTTCCTGGTGAACAAAGGCTGAGCTCACGTGAACGTCTCTGGAGAGAAATGTGTTTGTACATTAGGCTGGTAATTAAAGGCTTCTCATAAACTCAGTCTCATTACTCAGCTAGGAGCTGCCTAGCGAGCGTCTGGCAGGGTGTCAAGCATCTGCTGGGCACAGAGCTGGAGGTGGCCCACCCCTGGGAGGAGGGCACGGGCTGGGGGAGCTGGAGGTGGCCCACCCCTGGGAGGCGGGCACGGGCTGGGGCTCAGGAAGACCGTCTGCAGGGCTGCCCCTGGCCCAGGCTGCATCCACGGGGAACAAGCAGGTCCCCACCCTGCGCTGGCTTCCTCATTCGCGTTTCCAATAGTTAAACAGGCTGTAAAGAACAGGGCCACGCCAGCTGCCCAATCCAGTGGACATTACAATGGGTCATTGTTGAGATCTCAGTCGTCGTCAGGAACCCGCGCAGGTTCAACCCTCTCAGCTGTGCGGAAGGCCGCTGCCAGCCCTTCCGCCCCGGCTGGCAGGAGAGTCTGTTAGCATCAAAGTTCAGATAAGGTCACGCCATCAGTTTCTTCCCCACAGAACAGAGCTTCACAAATATGTGTGTAATTAAACACTGTCACTGGGGCGTGGGGACCAAAATACCTCGGTTTTGTAAAAGGCTTTCTCGTTGGCAGAGCACCTTCACGCCCATCCTCTAACCCCCCTCTCTGCTGCCGAATGTTCCTTCTTATCTAGAGTAGGGACAGGACTAGTATTCAAAGCAACCAACACCACCCGCCGCCACAACAGCTGCGAACTTTTCTCAACAACTTTCTAAGTCCCAGGCTCTGTTTCATGTGCCTTACAAGTAGCATGATGAGCAGCAATAGAGAAGCCAACCAGGAAAAGATTATGGGTCTGAGGTGCACAGATGACATTTTGTATGTTAGCCAAGAGTGGGGTATGCATTTTTGACAGTTCCTTGCTAGGAAAAACCTTGCTTTCTACAACCGATATCACCATTCCTCATCATTCTTTCCTTAATATAGAGGTAGGTCCTTCTCCATATTATTCTGAATGAGCCAACTCACCCTAATGAATAAGAAGAGCTAACACAGAACACATCTCTGTGCTGGGCCCTGATGTGAGCAGTCTCTGGGCATCGTTTCATTTAATCTTCACCACAACACCACGCGGCCGGAAGAATGACTAGCCCCACTTTCAGATCAGACAACTGAGGCCTCAGGAGGTTCATGACGTGGCCTAGGTCACTCCCGGGAGGTAGGCTGGGAAACTGAAGCAGGTGCTCTGGCTCGAGCACCCCCACTCTTGGTCCCCACACTGGTGACAGGGCTGATGGACCAATGCGTTCCTTTCAGTCAAGCTTGGCCCCAGCTTGAGAAACACGGGTTGGTTGGCCAAGATGAAACTTATTTGCTCCAAACAGAGGTCAAGTGACCACCCAAGGAAGCTACGTTTCAGTCATCAATGTCCAAGTTCATTACTTTTTTCACTGCATCATGTTGTTACTCCAAATCTTAGAACAACCAGTACTAAAATGTTTGTCCAAGAGGCAGAGGGGGCAAGAGCTTTTTTTTTTTTTTCAATTAGACTTTTTAAAGTTGGATAGCCACCAATGAAAACTCATTTTTTCACTTTCCTCCAGACAAATGCTTATTTCTTTTATCCAGAAGGGAAGAAACCAACAGAAGTCATAATCTATTTGGTCCTCCTGCCCTACCACTGGCCAGCTGTTCTTTGGACACGATTGTCCTGGTTCCTGGGGGAAGAGCCTTCTTTTCCACGCTCTGCCCCACATCCCCACCTGCTGGAGCTTCCCCAGGGAGCTGGTTTGGGGTATGGGTGGACCCAGAAGAGATGTCAGGCACCTGCTCCTAGTCCTTCACCTGGGGCCCTCCTTGCCACCATCCAGGTGGAAGGGCAGGAAGAGGGAATGAAATGCACCATCGCACAGGCGTACAGACGAGCAGGCGATTGTTTTCCCTTTGCCAGCAGAGCTCTGCGGAAGGCCCAGTTAGCCAAGAGTGGGGTATGCATTTTTGACAGTTCCTTGCTAGGAAAAACCTTGCTTTCTACAACCGATATCACCATTCCTCATCATTCTTTCCTTAATATAGAGGTAGGTCCTTCTCCATATTATTCTGAATGAGCCAACTCACCCTAATGAATAAGAAGAGCTAACACAGAACACATCTCTGTGCTGGGCCCTGATGTGAGCAGTCTCTGGGCATCGTTTCATTTAATCTTCACCACAACACCACGCGGCCGGAAGAATGACTAGCCCCACTTTCAGATCAGACAACTGAGCCCTCAGGAGGTTCATGACGTGGCCTAGGTCACTCCCGGGAGGTAGGCTGGGAAACTGAAGCAGGTGCTCTGGCTCGAGCACCCCCACTCTTGGTCCCCACACTGGTGACAGGGCTGATGGACCAATGCGTTCCTTTCAGTCAAGCTTGGCCCCAGCTTGAGAAACACGGGTTGGTTGGCCAAGATGAAACTTATTTGCTCCAAACAGAGGTCAAGTGACCACCCAAGGAAGCTACGTTTCAGTCATCAATGTCCAAGTTCATTACTTTTTTCACTGCATCATGTTGTTACTCCAAATCTTAGAACAACCAGTACTAAAATGTTTGTCCAAGAGGCAGAGGGTGCAAGAGCTTTTTTTTTTCAATTAGACTTTTTAAAGTTGGATAGCCACCAATGAAAACTCATTTTTTCACTTTCCTCCAGACAAACGCTTATTTCTTTTATCCAGAAGGGAAGAAACCAACAGAAGTCATAATCTATTTGGTCCTCCTGCCCTACCACTGGCCAGCTGTTCTTTGGACATGATTGTCCTGGTTCCTGGGGGAAGAGCCTTCTTTTCCACGCTCTGCCCCACATCCCCACCTGCTGGAGCTTCCCCAGGGAGCTGGTTTGGGGTATGGGTGGACCCAGAAGAGATGTCAGGCACCTGCTCCTAGTCCTTCACCTGGGGCCCTCCTTGCCACCATCCAGGTGGAAGGGCAGGAATGAGGGAATGAAATGCACCATCGCACAGGCTGTGCGGACGAGCAGGCGATTGTTTTCCCTTTGCCAGCAGAGCACGAGGTGGTTCTCACACTGCGGAAGCACCGTTCAGCCTGGGAGCTCCTGGCTTGCTCCCGTGGAAATGGAATCTGTGGCTTGTAAAAGCAGAGCACTCCTGAAATCACCCCCGAGAGGGTATCACTCCGTATTTTATGGGATACATAGTTCATCTTGTCTGCTTGACTGTCTCGCTGGCTTTATTTGTTCTTAGTTTTTTTTGTTGTAGTTTTTAAGTCACTGCTTCTCACCAGTTTTAAAACATGCCTAGAAGTGGAAAAGGACTTTTCCTTATAAGAAACTGTCAGTGTGGCCAAGGGTGACCTTCACTGTCCCTGAAAACAGGACTGAAACAGCTGGCCACACTCCTTGGCACTTTTCAAGCGCTTAGTGACAGAGGCCATAAGAACGCCCTGGTGCCATACTCCACAAACGCTGAGCATTTTCGGATGATCGTACAGGACATGGTGGCTGAAGACACAGCTTCTCTGAGACTTGAAATGCCACAACTGTTAAACATTCATGAGAAAATGACCCTGAAATCACAGGTATTGAGAGGAAGTCCATTTTTTCTCCACTTTGAAAACCTCCCAGTACACACACACAGACACATGCACACACACACACACGTGCATGCTAAGTCGCTTCAGTCACATCCGATTCTTTGCAACCCCATGGACTGATGGTAGCCCACCAGGCTCCTCTGTCTACGGGATTCTCCAGGCAAGAATACTGGAGTGGGTTGCCATGACCTCCTTCAGAGGACCTTGCTGATCCAGGGATCGAATTCGCGTCCCTTACGTCTGCTGCATTGGCAGGCAGGTTCTTTACCACTAGTGCCAGCTGGAAAGCCCCCCGCCCCAACACACACATACACAACTAACATATCCTGAGACTATCAGGCTCTAGGAAGCACCCAACACTACACTGCGCACAACTTCATTTACTCTAAAACCCATGAGCTCCCAGCCCTGGCTGCACATTACAACCCCTGGGGGATTTTGAAATCCTGATGCTCAGGGCCCACTCTCAGAGATTCCAGGGTGGGGCAGAATGGCCAGCTGTCCCTGTTTGCCTGGAACTACAGGGTTCCCAGGATGCAGGAATATGCTAAAACAAAGAGCATCCTGAGACTCTTGGAACTAGTTAGTCACTGTGAGTGGAGATAGGTTCTCTGTGTTTCTAGTGATTCTAATGTGCAGTCAGTGTTGAGAACAACTAGTCTAAACTCTTACACTTTAACCTACATGCTGAGGACAGGTAACTTAAGATTTGAGAAAATACTATGCTTTTGTAGAGGATTCTTTTAAAAATAACAACAACAATAAAAAGAGATCCTTGGGGCTTCCCTGGTGGTCCAGTGGGTAGACACTGCCTTGCAGTGTAAGGGGTGCCGGTTTGATCCGTGGCCTGGGAAGATCCCACATGCCGCAGAGTGGCTGGACTGGTGTGTCCAACTACCGAGCCAGTGCTCTGGAGCGCATGTGCCCGGAGCCAGTGCTCTGCAATGAGAGAGGCAACTGCGATGGGAGGCCCACATGGGCCAAAGAATGAAGATGGATGAAAATAAATGAATGAAAGACCAATAGAAGCAGCCCAATAAATAAATAAATAAAAGAGGTTCTTTGTAAATTAGATGTTTTGGCCAAATGGCACCTGCCTGCCCCGTGATGGGAGCAGCTTGCTTACTTTCTGTTCTCATTGCCCTGAAAGGCAAACACTGAGCCCTGCTGTTGAAATGGGGAGGGACCGCAGAGTCCCAGTGAGCTGATGCCGACTTCAGGCCTGACCAGCAGAAACACCCAGCAGCTCAGATGCTCACTTTCCAGTTGGCTTTCAGATGACTTGCTTACACCCAACAAGGCTTGAATCAGTCGCTTGTTTCTATCCATCCATCCTTCTCCTGAGTTGCTGAGCTGGGAGACAAGAGCATGCCTGTCTGGGAAGCTTCTAGACATGTAGTGGTTTTATAATTAGTTACTTGTTGTTGTTTAGTTGCTCAGTTGTGTTGGACTCTGTGACCCCATGGACTGTAGCGCGCCAGGCTTTCCTGTCCTTCACCATCTCCCCGAGTTTGCTCAAATTCATGTCCATTGAGTCAGTGATGCCATCCACCATCTCATCCTCTGTCGCCCCCTTACTCAGATGCCCAAATGCATTCCCAGGCCAACTAAGTCAGCATCTCGAAGGCTTAGGAAGTAGGCAGTACTTCCTGAAAGTCCCCTCAAGTGACTGTCATGTGAAACCAAGGGTAAGAGTCGCTGCTTTGACCCCGAACCAGCTGCCTCAGGGTCACCAGGGAGCTTAACTAGAAATGCAGGTTCTCAGGCCCCACTGTGAACCTACTGAATCAGAACCTCTGGCAATGGGCCCCAGCGATCAGTCTGACTAAGCCTTCTAGGTGATTCTCTGCACAATAAATTTTGAGAACCAGTTTAGATGACAAGGTCGTATTTTTGCAAAATCCACTGAGATACTTAAACTATTAACTGTTGCTTCTAACTTCCCAATCTGCAGCAAACCCAACTCCCTCTTTCTGAAGATTCTCACTAATAATCTTGGCTCATCTGGGTTAAGAAAAAAAAAAAACACACACACACACAAGAAACACCTGAGGCCCTACTGTTACTTCTGAATTGAGAATCAACAAAGCAAAATAATCTTACACATGGAGACAAATTATTTGGTCCTCTATAATTAAGGCGTCTCTTTTAGAATTGTTTTATCAGGTGCAGGTTTCGTCTTTACTTATTCTTTATCTATCAAGCTTGGAGCAGTCAGAAAAAAAAATTTGCCCCAAACAAGTTTAATTAGAGAAAAATACAGTTGGCGTTCCCTAGGGAAATCTATGATATGATAGGAAGCCGTGTGTGGTGCAGAGTTGAGGGCAGAGAGCTTAGCCTGGCTCTCCGGGAGCCCATAACCAAGAAGTGGAGAGTCATCTTTCCCCGAGTTGCTCAGATGGGAGACTTGCTTACACCCAACAAGGCTTGAATCAGTCGCTTGTTTCTATCCATCCATCCTTCTCCTGAGTTGCTGAGCTGGGAGACAAGAGCATGCCTGTCTGGGAAGCTTCTAGACATGTAGTGGTTTTATAATTAGTTACTTGTTGTTGTTTAGTTGCTCAGTTGTGTTGGACTCTGTGACCCCATGGACTGTAGCGCGCCAGGCTTTCCTGTCCTTCACCATCTCCCCGAGTTTGCTCAAATTCATGTCCATTGAGTCAGTGATGCCATCCACCATCTCATCCTCTGTCGCCCCCTTACTCAGATGCCCAAATGCATTCCCAGGCCAACTAAGTCAGCATCTCGAAGGCTTAGGAAGTAGGCAGTACTTCCTGAAAGTCCCCTCAAGTGACTGTCATGTGAAACCAAGGGTAAGAGTCGCTGCTTTGACCCCGAACCAGCTGCCTCAGGGTCACCAGGGAGCTTAACTAGAAATGCAGGTTCTCAGGCCCCACTGTGAACCTACTGAATCAGAACCTCTGGCAATGGGCCCCAGCGATCAGTCTGACTAAGCCTTCTAGGTGATTCTCTGCACAATAAATTTTGAGAACCAGTTTAGATGACAAGGTCGTATTTTTGCAAAATCCACTGAGATACTTAAACTATTAACTGTTGCTTCTAACTTCCCAATCTGCAGCAAACCCAACTCCCTCTTTCTGAAGATTCTCACTAATAATCTTGGCTCATCTGGGTTAAGAAAAAAAAAAAAACACACACAAGAAACACCTGAGGCCCTACTGTTACTTCTGAATTGAGAATCAACAAAGCAAAATAATCTTACACATGGAGACAAATTATTTGGTCCTCTATAATTAAGGCGTCTCTTTTAGAATTGTTTTATCAGGTGCAGGTTTCGTCTTTACTTATTCTTTATCTATCAAGCTTGGAGCAGTCAGAAAAAAAAATTTGCCCCAAACAAGTTTAATTAGAGAAAAATACAGTTGGCGTTCCCTAGGGAAATCTATGATATGATAGGAAGCCGTGTGTGGTGCAGAGTTGAGGGCAGAGAGCTTAGCCTGGCTCTCCGGGAGCCCAGTCGAGGCCGGCACCAGAGGAAGAAGTGAGAAAGAGGAGAGGCGGGGGCCGCTGCCACTCAGTCACTTCTGCCTTGTCCGACTCTGTGTGACTCCAAGGACTGCAGCCCGCCAGGCTCCTCTGTCCATGGAATTTTTCCAGGCAAGAACACTGGAGTGGGTGGCCATTTCCGTCTCGAGAGAAGGGGGCAAACAGTAATACTTTGAGTCAAGAGATATGAAGGCAAAGATGACTTGTTCTCTGATCTGGAGAACTACTGAAATTTCAGGATCTGAGATCTTCTGCCCCAAGAGTTACTGGGGAGCAAGAATAAGTGATTTTGAATTGGAGAAGTTCAAAGACCTGCTCCTACTCCTTGCTCACCCCCTCCCATTTATAGAACTAAATCATAGAAACAGCATTTATACCTTCCTACAATTTGGGTATCCAGACAGTTGTTTTCTTTTCAGTAAAAATCAAAGAATACTAGGTGGTGAATGGACACTCATCCAATTATATCTATTATGAATTTTAAGCTTCATGACAGCACTCAAGTGAGTATCATTGGCCCATTTTTCCAAATTAGAAAACTGAGTTCGAAACACTAAGCAAGTAACCTAGCTGTTAAACGATAGAGCTAAGATTCTAATACAGGTCTGTCCAACGCTAAGACCTTTGTCTGCTTCCTTGGTCTTGTTGTTCAGTCGCTCAGTCGTGTCCAACTCTTTGCGACCCCACGGACTGCAGCATGCCAGGCTTCCCTGTCCTTCACCATATCTTTGGTCTAGAAAGATACTAACTGGAGCCTGGAGCTGTGTAGCCAGCTGACAGGTCTGCATTTAACTACAAACAAAAAGATGAGCCCAGAACTTCATTCCTTCAGGTGGGCATTAGTGAGGGCAACCCTCTATGGTGTTTCTATACATGTTGTGACATCTCTTCAGCCTGGTTCTATTTCTCACACACACCCTGACTTTAAAAGCCTCACCCACCCTGAGGGGCAGAGTTCAGTCACTGGAGCGTGCAGGGCTGTGGCTGCACGAGCCCCACCCTCCTCTCAGCTCCACCCTCTTCAGATCTTGTTGGGCCCCGAGGGAGCCCCTGAGCACCCTTGCTCAACTAGCGGGCCTGGACTGGAAGGTTAAGTAAGATTTCTCCTGTGAGCTCATTGCCGCTGGCTCAAGTGAATCATGATTGTTTTTCTTAGGAGAAATTCTTGGAGGCAAAGGCAAAGGTTAGGCGGGTGCAGCAAGCTAAACGGAGAACAGGTTTGAGTTGGTGGGGATATGGTTACTCTGGACTTTTTCATCTTGATTCCTCCAACTCAACAGCCAGGAACTCCATTCCCCATCATCCACTGAGTGAGAAATTCTGGGCCCTTCTCTGAGATCTAGGAATGGGGAACGTGGGGAGGTATGACTAGCTGCAAACTAATCTGCTAAAGTTTCTAAGGGTTGGAAGAGTTGTTAGAACTGAGGAACGTCTGTTACAGCACTTTGCATGCATTAACGCACACGTTTGCTAATCACCAGGGATCTTGTTAAATGCCGACTCTGGTTCAGTGGGTCTAGCTGGGTTGAGACCCAACATTTTGCATTTCCAACAAGCTTCCAGGGGACACAGCCACTGCTGGTCCATGAACCACACTATGAGTAGCAAGGACAGATCATAAGCTATAATTGCTAGAGTCACTCTTAGGGCCATGGCCCCTATCATGGACCAAACAGTTGTGTCCCCCGCCAAGTTCACACGCTGATGTTCTAACCACAGGTGGGGCTGTATGTAGAGATGTGGCCTCTAGGGGAGTAACTAAGCTGAAATGAGTCACTGAATCATTCTGTAGTATACCTGAAACTAACACAACACTGTAGACTAACTCTACTCCAATATAAAATGAAAAGTAAAAAAAAGATGAAACGAGTCATAAGGGGCTCTGATCCAATAGGATGGGTATCCTTTGGGGAAGAGATCGGCGTTTTCCCTCTCTCTTTTTCTCCCTCTTTTCCTCTCTGTCTCTGCCACCCCATCTTTCCTCACTCTAACTCAATCCCCGAGGAAAGGTCGTGTGAGAACATGATGGGAAGGCAGCCATCAACAGACGAGGAAGAGAGCTAGATCCGGAAACTGACCATGCCAGCACCTTGACCTTGAACACCCTGCCTCTAGAGCTGTGAGGAAACACATTCGTGCTGTCTCAGTCCCTCAGTGTGTCGTATGCTGTTATGGAGACCCCAGCAGACACGCAGCCACCGTGGAGCCTGCTCCAGATCGTCTGACCCTATGACATTCAGGAGCCCAGGAGAGCCAGAGACGCCTGTGCTCTAGGACTTGACAAGGGACAATCTCTAAACCCAGACAAGCTGGCTGCTCTCTGTCCTATACTTTTCCACACTCTGATGCTTCAATTCACAATTTCATTAGTCAGTGTGTGTCAACCATAGCTGCACATGGGCATAATCTGAGAGCTTTCAAAAACTACCCCTGCCTGAGCCCCACCCACCCAGGATGCTGAGCTCATTGGTCTGGTGTGTGGCCTGGGCGTCAGGACTTTAAAGCTCCTCAACTAGGCTCCTCATTCTAAGGCTGAGAGCCACGGCTTCAAGTAAACCCTTTGGGCCAAGGAAGGGGTTAACAACAGACTCAGCTCTGCTGGGGGACAGGATAGCTCTCTTTATGGGGTGTGGGGGTGAAGGATAAAAAGGTTGCAGCTGAGGGCCCAACATTTTGCATTTCACACCGGGACACAGCCACTGCTGGTCCATGAACCACACTATGAGTAGCAAGGACAGATCATAAGCTATAATTGCTAGAGTCACTCTTAGGGCCATGGCCCCTATCATGGACCAAACAGTTGTGTCCCCCGCCAAGTTCACACGCTGATGTTCTAACCACAGGTGGGGCTGTATGTAGAGATGTGGCCTCTAGGGGAGTAACTAAGCTGAAATGAGTCACTGAATCATTCTGTAGTATACCTGAAACTAACACAACACTGTAGACTAACTCTACTCCAATATAAAATGAAAAGTAAAAAAAAGATGAAACGAGTCATAAGGGGCTCTGATCCAATAGGATGGGTATCCTTTGGGGAAGAGATCGGCGTTTTCCCTCTCTCTTTTTCTCCCTCTTTTCCTCTCTGTCTCTGCCACCCCATCTTTCCTCACTCTAACTCAATCCCCGAGGAAAGGTCGTGTGAGAACATGATGGGAAGGCAGCCATCAACAGACGAGGAAGAGAGCTAGATCCGGAAACTGACCATGCCAGCACCTTGACCTTGAACACCCTGCCTCTAGAGCTGTGAGGAAACACATTCGTGCTGTCTCAGTCCCTCAGTGTGTCGTATGCTGTTATGGAGACCCCAGCAGACACGTACAGCCACCGTGGAGCCTGCTCCAGATCGTCTGACCCTATGACATTCAGGAGCCCAGGAGAGCCAGAGACGCCTGTGCTCTAGGACTTGACAAGGGACAATCTCTAAACCCAGACAAGCTGGCTGCTCTCTGTCCTATACTTTTCCACACTCTGATGCTTCAATTCACAATTTCATTAGTCAGTGTGTGTCAACCATAGCTGCACATGGGCATAATCTGAGAGCTTTCAAAAACTACCCCTGCCTGAGCCCCACCCACCCAGGATGCTGAGCTCATTGGTCTGGTGTGTGGCCTGGGCGTCAGGACTTTTTAAAGCTCCTCAACTAGGCTCCTCATTCTAAGGCTGAGAGCCACGGCTTCAAGTAAACCCTTTTGGGCCAAGGAAGGGGTTAACAACAGACTCAGCTCTGCTGGGGGGACAGGATAGCTCTCTTTATGGGGGTGTGGGGGTGTGAAGGGATAGGCCACAGCAGGAAAGGGCACGGGAACAAAAACTTTCACTCCAGAGTTTCAAAAGGAACCAGAAACAGTCAAATTAATTTCCTGCAAAAGTTCTGACCTGCTGCAGAGGTCCTGCCCGCTCTATGATGAAAGAATCTTCAGAACCAGGCTGTAGAATGTGTCCTTTCAGTTCCATGAGAAGTGAGGTCCTGCCAGGTAATTCTAAACCCTGTTCCTTCAGTCAGGCTCTCCAAGGGTTGCTGCCACCCTCTTGATCAATACAAATCTCTGCTGCTGCTTCTCTCTGGCATAAGCTCCCATGTCCCCTAAAAGCACACAGTTGCACTTCCTATTCTAGCAGGCAGGGCCTCGCGAGAGGTCAGGCTTCTTTCCCACTTCTCCTCGGAGCTCTCTGAGTTCCCTCTTCTATGCTGGGTCACCAGACGGCCCTCAAAGAGCAGTTCTGAGCTCAGACACTGAAGGGAACACACGAGCAAATGATATGGTCTCTTCTTCCTCCCTTTGTTTGTCTGTCTAGGTGTGTTCACATTTGACTGATGCTGAACCCTATGGCTCCTCCCATGTCACCCTGCATGCCATGGATTTCTGGAATGAAGCTAACTGCTCTGTGGCGGGGCTGCATTTTCATCCACCACCCGAGGAACAAGATGAGCCAACCCCCACTGGTGACTCAGTCCCATCCACTTGTGGATTTGACTGATCCTACTGGACAGTCTCAGATGCACAACGCCCGGGTTTACAGTGCCGGAGGAGGCAGTACATCTAGGTCCACATGTGCCTAAGAATTGGATTTAAGACTTAACAGAGGTAAACGTCCCTAATTGACAGGTGTTTTATCTTGTATGTGATGGGAATGCAACACTGAGTATTCCATGCCTGATACAGAGAAAACATTGAACATATTATACGCCTTTTCATTCTGACAGCAATCCTATAAGAAGAGATATTATTATCATTTCCTTTTATTACCTTTTTTTGAGGGGGGGCACTGCTATTGGTCTTTCATTTATTTCCATCTTTGTTCTTTTGGCCTGTGTGGGCCTCCCATCACACTGGCCTCTGTCGCTGCAGAGCACTGGCTCTGGGCGCATGCGCTCCAGAGCTCTGGCTCGGTAGTTGGACACAATGGTCCAGCCGCTCCACACATGGTATATGGGATCTTCCCAGGCCAGCGATCAAACCGGCGCCCCCTGCACTGCAAGGCGGTGTCCTTATCCACTGGACCACCAGGGAAGCCCTATCATTTCCTTTTACTGATAAGGGAATTGAGGTTCTAAGACATGAAATAGTTTCTTTGCCTAAGGTCTGGGCAGTATTAGAACTGAGATTTATGGTCTGGGCATTCCATTCCATTACTCCTAGGAAAAGTCTGATCATCTCCATTTTATGGGGGAAGGAATTAGGTTCTGAGTCTAGTTAAGCTGCAGGAGGTTTCCAAACAGGAAGTTTATAGCCTGCCCAGCTGCCATGCTCTTTCCATTGTCTTTTTCTTTTCCTTCACAACAGTCATGAGCCTCATCATGGTTGGAAAGTATCTCACCACTGATGGGATCTGATAGGGCTGATGGGTTGGAATTTCTAGTCTCAAGACTTCTCTGTTTTTTTTTTTTTTAATTGTTTTTGGGGGGGCCACTTCTGTTGGTCTTTCATTTATCTATTTTCATCCATCTTTGTCCTTTGGCCTGTGTGGGCCTCCCATTACGGTGGCCTATCCTGGTTGCAGAGCACCAGCTCTGGGCGCATGCGCCCCAGAGCTCCAGCTCGGTAATTGGACACATCGGTCCAGTCATTCTGCAGCACGTGGGATCTTCCCAGGCCAGGGATTGAACCGGCGCCCCTTGCACTGCAAGGCGGTGTCCTTACCCACTGGACCACCAGGGAAACCCACGACTTCTACTCTTTTATTCCTTCAAATATCTTTATAGGAATCAGTTAAGTAGGCCCCAAATTAGATGACTAATTTGAAAACCAGATGACTTAATTGTTTTTAAAGCTGTATTTCTCTCCTCCTCCTCTCTTTCTCTTATTTTATAAAAGTAACTCATTTCCCTGACCAGGGGTCAAGTCCATGCCCCCTAGAGTAGAAGTGCAGAGTCCTAACCACTGGACCACCAGGGAATTCCCCCACCTCTCTCTTTTAGAGGCAGAGTATAAATGCCAGTCTTTTTCCCTTTCATACAATTTACCCCACCTCTTAAGGAAGAGTATGTGAAGTTTGTCCTTACTAGTTAATAGACCTCACTCAGTTCCTATGGACAGAGGAGCCTGTGCATGAGATTTCCCAGGCAAGAACACTGGAGTGGGTTGCTACTTCCTTCTCTGGGGGATCTTCCCGACCCAGGGATCAAAGTCGCTATTGCTTGGATTTTCTACCGCTGAGCCCCCAGGGGAGCCCAATCTAACAGGACTGGTCTCCTTACAAGACAAGGAGGGAGACACAGACCCACAGGAAGCACACCATGCGAGGACAGAAGCAGAGGCTGCAGGGATGGGTCTAGAACCAAGGCATGCCAAGGGCTGACGGCAACACCAGAAACTAAGAAAAGGCATGGATCTGATTCTCCTCTAGAGCCTTCAGAGTGTGACTGGCCCTGCCAAAGCTTGACTTTCGGACTTCTGGCCTCCAGACCTGTGAACGAATCCATTTCAGTTGTGTGAATCCATCAGGGTAGTCATTTAAGTTAATGACTTAAATGTTAAGGAAACAAGTACAGATAGGAAGGAGAGGCCTGCCTTGACGTAGGGAGTGAGGTTCTGTGGAATCAGAAGGCAGAGCACCCTCTCCCTTGAGACCTCAGATCAGAGAAGGAGGCAACCACAGCTCCATGGGGGTCAGTTTTCAGGCCTGGGTTTCACTCCTCCAGGGAGACACTGCTGCAAGCCAACCAGGGCTCTGCTAAGCCTCTGGGACACGCCTTCAGGAGGAGCCTGACTCCTGAGCAGAGTCGCACGGCTTACCGAGGACTGGGCGCTTGGACAGGAGCCTGAAGAAGAGGAAATGGCACAACTTTGTCTATTGCACAATTGAGCCCAGGACCACTTCCCTAACAGGAGACAGAGCTGGCGGCTGGCTCCACGTTCTGCAAAATGTCAGAGTGAATCATCCCAGTGCCTGATCCTTGTCTATTTTACCTTAGGGAGAACTGACGTTCTCCACTCTGATTTTCCATCTCCAGCGTTGCCTATCTTTGTGTTTATGACCTTCCAGAAACATGACGAGGAAGTCAAGTTAGGTAATGTTTGTCCACTAATTCTACTAGGTGCCCAATATGTGTTGGTTAAGAGATTTCTCTTTTTCATCCAGAAACAGGCGTCCTTTGAAGTGAGTGCTGCTGGGCCTTCTCCAGAATCGCCATCAGGACACGGGCAGTTACTCTTCTAGCTGCTGAGAGAAGCCCCCTCCAGAGACTGCCTTGGCCTGAAGCAGGCTGCCCTGTGCACGTTACTGACGGACTGGCCTGTGCAGGAGTAGAAAGGCTCAAGACCCCACCTCACAACAGGACATCTCTGAAGGGTCACCTCAGCTCCAGAGCGCTCCACAGCGCTGGCGGAGGCCATTCCTGCAGCTGCACCTCTGTCTGACTTCTCCTTCTGTCCAAGTCGGCTTCCCTCCTCTCATTCAGGCCTTGTTTCTGAGGGCGCTCTCCCCTAAACACCCCTGGCACACAAAGCTCAGAGTCTTTTCCAGGGAACCTGATCTAAGAGATTTCAACTTGAGGGCAAGAGAGCGAGAGAGAGAAAAGAAACATATTGACCATGCTTACAGGTATCAACAGGGATCTGGAATGTGTACAGCCATCGGCAGGAAATCAGAATGCTACCGCTGTCTGCAACACTGATTAAACTGCCTTGACGTAGGGAGTGAGGTTCTGTGGAATCAGAAGGCAGAGCACCCTCTCCCTTGAGACCTCAGATCAGAGAAGGAGGCAACCACAGCTCCATGGGGGTCAGTTTTCAGGCCTGGGTTTCACTCCTCCAGGGAGACACTGCTGCAAGCCAACCAGGGCTCTGCTAAGCCTCTGGGACACGCCTTCAGGAGGAGCCTGACTCCTGAGCAGAGTCGCACGGCTTACCGAGGACTGGGCGCTTGGACAGGAGCCTGAAGAAGAGGAAATGGCACAACTTTGTCTATTGCACAATTGAGCCCAGGACCACTTCCCTAACAGGAGACAGAGCTGGCGGCTGGCTCCACGTTCTGCAAAATGTCAGAGTGAATCATCCCAGTGCCTGATCCTTGTCTATTTTACCTTAGGGAGAACTGACGTTCTCCACTCTGATTTTCCATCTCCAGCGTTGCCTATCTTTGTGTTTATGACCTTCCAGAAACATGACGCAGGAAGTCAAGTTAGGTAATGTTTGTCCACTAATTCTACTAGGTGCCCAATATGTGTTGGTTAAGAGATTTCTCTTTTTCATCCAGAAACAGGCGTCCTTTGAAGTGAGTGCTGCTGGGCCTTCTCCAGAATCGCCATCAGGACACGGGCAGTTACTCTTCTAGCTGCTGAGAGAAGCCCCCTCCAGAGACTGCCTTGGCCTGAAGCAGGCTGCCCTGTGCACGTTACTGACGGACTGGCCTGTGCAGGAGTAGAAAGGCTCAAGACCCCCACCTCACAACAGGACATCTCTGAAGGGTCACCTCAGCTCCAGAGCGCTCCACAGCGCTGGCGGAGGCCATTCCTGCAGCTGCACCTCTGTCTGACTTCTCCTTCTGTCCAAGTCGGCTTCCCTCCTCTCATTCAGGCCTTGTTTCTGAGGGCGCTCTCCCCTAAACACCCCTGGCACACAAAGCTCAGAGTCTTTTCCAGGGAACCTGATCTAAGAGATTTCAACTTGAGGGCAAGAGAGCGAGAGAGAGAAAAGAAACATATTGACCATGCTTACAGGTATCAACAGGGGATCTGGAATGTGTACAGCCATCGGCAGGAAATCAGAATGCTACCGCTGTCTGCACTGTCTCTGTCCTCAGCCTAAGGGCTGGATCTTTAAAGCTCTACTGTTGCCCAAGGGCTTATGCGTTCTGGGCACAGTGCAGTGGCTCAGTAAAGATCCACGGACTAGGACAATGGATGAGAGGTCGTGGAATACAGCTTGATCCTGGGTTGAGCTAAATGGGTCTTTCAAATAGTTTTTGTCCTGTTCTGGGGCCTGTTGTAACAGGAACACAGACTGAGTGGCTTGAACAGAGGAAATGTATTGTCTTACGTTCTTCTGGTCAGAATTCTGAAAGCAGGCTGTCAGCAGAGCCCTGACTCTGGAGGACTTGGGAGAGGATGCTTTCTACGCCTCGCCTCTAGGTTCTGGTGGTTTTGCTGGCAATCACTGGCGTTCCTTGACTTACAGACACATCCTTCTAATCTCTGCCTGTAGTGTTCCCCCATATGTGTGTCTACACATCCAAATTTCCCATTTGCAAGGACACCAGATATTGAATTAAGGGCCTGTCTTACCCCATTACAACGTCACCCTAGCTAATTACATCATCAGTGACCCAATTTCCAAATAAGGTCAAATTCTGAGGTCCTGGGTATTAGGACTTCAGCAAATGAATGTAGGGAGGGAGACAATTCAACCATTTTCTTGGGGGTTCTATTTTGATTCTGGGGTCCCAGAATTTCCACATGCCCTGTGTTAGAAATGCTGGGGCTACTGAAGGGCCACAGGAAAGAACATGTGACCCGCAGCCATGGAGTCTGAGCCAGGGGAGTTGGGTTCTAGTGAGCAGAAGAGTGGCATATTGGCAAGCCCCAGAGGCTTGAGGTCTGGCCGGATAGGGAACAGATTTCACGCATTAGGTGTGTGGATGCAAGCATCTAAAAGATGCATCATCCAACCCAGAGAGTGTCACACTGTGTGAAGTCAGTCAGACAGGTAAGGAGAAATACCATATGACACTCCTTATGTGTAGAATCTAAAAAGAAATGATACAAATGAACCTACTTACAAAACAGAAACAGACTTCACAGAGTTAGAGAACAAACTTATCGTTGCCTGTACACACAGCTACATTTAAACTGGATAACCAGCGAGGACCTACTGGATAGCACAGGGAGCCCTGCTCAATGGTACGTGGCAACCTGGATGGGAGGACAGGTGGGGAAGATGCATACATGTATACGTATTCATATAATGTACTCATGGGACAAATTCATGAATTCAAGTATTCACGCAAATGGATGGCTGAGTCCCTTCACTGTTTACCCGAGACTATCACAACATTTTAATTGGCTAGACCCCAATACGAAATAAAAAGTTTAAATGTTACAAAAAAATAAAAGATGCACCATCCTTTAACTGATGCAGGTACCTCACCCTCAAGGAAAGGAATGTAATTCCTCACTTCCTAAGTGTGAGCTGCACATACACATATCCTTCTACCATATACTGTGTGGAAAAGAGGAAAAAAGAGTCACTTTTTAGTAGAGAAACCTGAGAAACACCCTCTCAGCTGAGTGGTCCAGGTCAACATCCACGGAGATATGTGATGCTGCTTACAAATACCAGGACACGATATGATGAAGACAGAACTTAACCTCTGTCCTATTTCTCCCCCAGACACATAGCCTCAGTCTAATAATGAGAAAGGCAACAGATGCACCCCAACCAAGGGGCAAGCTACAGAATACATGGCCAGTACTCCTCAAAACACAAGATAATATAAAATACAAAAAACCTGAGAAACTCACAGTGAAGAGAAGCTGAAGGTGCTTAGACGATTAACTGTAATGTGGTATCCTGGATGGGATCCTGAAACAGAGAAAAAAAGGCATTAGTTAAAAGCTAAGGAAATATGAATAAATTATGGACTTCAGTTACTATTAATGTATCACTACGGATTCATTAAGGACAAGTGTACCATACTAATGTAAGGGGGTTTACACAAAACTGGGCAAGGGGTATATGCAAACTCTATTTTCACAATTTTTCTGTAAAATGTATGAATCTTCTAAAATAAAAACTCCTTAAAAACTGACCTTGAAAAGTTCCATCCTAAGCTTTCAGTTAGAAGGTAAATAAGTATTGAGAACATAGTTATAACACACTGACTATGGTTACTACTGCTCTCCACTCCATATGAAGGTTGCTAGAGTAAATCCTGAGTTTTCATCACAGGAAAAAGTACTTTTGGATAACCAGCGAGGACCTACTGGATAGCACAGGGAGCCCTGCTCAATGGTACGTGGCAACCTGGATGGGAGGACAGGTGGGGAAGATGCATACATGTATACGTATTCATATAATGTACTCATGGGACAAATTCATGAATTCAAGTATTCACGCAAATGGATGGCTGAGTCCCTTCACTGTTTACCCGAGACTATCACAACATTTTAATTGGCTAGACCCCAATACGAAATAAAAAGTTTAAATGTTACAAAAAAATAAAAGATGCACCATCCTTTAACTGATGCAGGTACCTCACCCTCAAGGAAAGGAATGTAATTCCTCACTTCCTAAGTGTGAGCTGCACATACACATATCCTTCTACCATATACTGTGTGGAAAAGAGGAAAAAAGAGTCACTTTTTAGTAGAGAAACCTGAGAAACACCCTCTCAGCTGAGTGGTCCAGGTCAACATCCACGGAGATATGTGATGCTGCTTACAAATACCAGGACACGATATGATGAAGACAGAACTTCACCTCTGTCCTATTTCTCCCCCAGACACATAGCCTCAGTCTAATAATGAGAAAGGCAACAGATGCACCCCAACCAAGGGGCAAGCTACAGAATACATGGCCAGTACTCCTCAAAACACAAGATAATATAAAATACAAAAAACCTGAGAAACTCACAGTGAAGAGAAGCTGAAGGTGCTTAGACGATTAACTGTAATGTGGTATCCTGGATGGGATCCTGAAACAGAGAAAAAAAGGCATTAGTTAAAAGCTAAGGAAATATGAATAAATTATGGACTTCAGTTACTATTAATGTATCACTACGGATTCATTAAGGACAAGTGTACCATACTAATGTAAGGGGTTCACACAAAACTGGGCAAGGGGTATATGCAAACTCTATTTTCACAATTTTTCTGTAAAATGTATGAATCTTCTAAAATAAAAACTCCTTAAAAACTGACCTTGAAAAGTTCCATCCTAAGCTTTCAGTTAGAAGGTAAATAAGTATTGAGAACATAGTTATAACACACTGACTATGGTTACTACTGCTCTCCACTCCATATGAAGGTTGCTAGAGTAAATCCTGAGTTTTCATCACAGGAAAAAAAGTACTTTTATCTTTTTTTTTTTTCCTTTGTATTGTATCTATATGAGACGATGGAAGGCATCCCCAGTGACTCAGTGGTAAAGAATCTGCCTACCAATGCAGGAGACACAGGTTAGAGCCCTGCATCAGGAATGTCTCCTGAGGAAGGAAATGGCACCCCACTCCAGTACTCTTGCTTGGGAAATCCCATGGACAGAGAAGCCTGGCCGGTCCCAGTCCATAGGGTCACAGAAGAGTCAGACATGAGTTATCAACTACACACCTACTTTAAAAACTAGGTAATTTGCATTTCAAAAACTTTAACAGAGTTTTTCTTCTTTTTTCTTAGCAAATAGTTTTGTCTCTCACTTACTGGAGAACAGAAGGCAGGTAAAAGGTTGTTTACTTCTCAGGAGAAATATTTAAAGGCAAGCAGGGGCCAGTGACCCATCAGACCTTTGGTGGAGGTGAATAATGAATCAGGCCTCAATGGTCAAATATTGGCTTTGTTTATTCCACCCTCACCTCTGCTTAACCAGAGAATTCAAAGGAGTGGCTACAGAGGGAAAAGAAATGTGATTCTTCCGTGCTCCTGGCTTGCTTAGACAATGAGAGGACTGAGGCCCTCAGGAGACAAATCTAAGGTTCTAGTAGCTGATTGGGAAGCGACAGGTGGAGCAACAGACGTGACCCCAGCAGGTATAACCCCAGAACTTTGAGAAGAAAGTGAGATAGAAGTTACTCTACCTTGAATTAATTTGCTCTAATTTTATCTGATTAGATCATGACCTGTGCCCCTCTGATGCTTTCAGGAAGTTATTGCTGGGGGAAACATGTCCAGGGTTCCCCATTATTCTGTAACAGAATCAAGGCTTAGTCCACAGACGGTTTAATCTGTTCCCATCTCCAGCACGACAAGGGACCCTGGGAGCCAAAGGACAAACCTGCCCAGGTTTATCTTCCTCCATGACTGGTCTATTTATGTCTTTGACACCTAATAAAACTCCTTAAAAACTGACCTTGAAAAGTTCCATCCTAAGCTTTCAGTTAGAAGGTAAATAAGTATTGAGAACATAGTTATAACACACTGACTATGGTTACTACTGCTCTCCACTCCATATGAAGGTTGCTAGAGTAAATCCTGAGTTTTCATCACAGGAAAAAGTACTTTTATCTTTTTTTTCCTTTGTATTGTATCTATATGAGACGATGGAAGGCATCCCCAGTGACTCAGTGGTAAAGAATCTGCCTACCAATGCAGGAGACACAGGTTAGAGCCCTGCATCAGGAATGTCTCCTGAGGAAAGAAATGGCACCCCACTCCAGTACTCTTGCTTGGGAAATCCCATGGACAGAGAAGCCTGGCCGGTCCCAGTCCATAGGGTCACAGAAGAGTCAGACATGAGTTATCAACTACACACCTACTTTAAAAACTAGGTAATTTGCATTTCAAAAACTTTAACAGATGTTTTCTTCTTTTTTCTTAGCAAATAGTTTTGTCTCTCACTTACTGGAGAACAGAAGGCAGGTAAAAGGTTGTTTACTTCTCAGGAGAAATATTTAAAGGCAAGCAGGGGCCAGTGACCCATCAGACCTTTGGTGGAGGTGAATAATGAATCAGGCCTCAATGGTCAAATATTGGCTTTGTTTATTCCACCCTCACCTCTGCTTAACCAGAGAATTCAAAGGAGTGGCTACAGAGGGAAAAGAAATGTGATTCTTCCGTGCTCCTGGCTTGCTTAGACAATGAGAGGACTGAGGCCCTCAGGAGACAAATCTAAGGTTCTAGTAGCTGATTGGGAACGACAGGTGGAGCAACAGACGTGACCCCAGCAGGTATAACCCCAGAACTTTGAGAAGAAAGTGAGATAGAAGTTACTCTACCTTGAATTAATTTGCTCTAATTTTATCTGATTAGATCATGACCTGTGCCCCTCTGATGCTTTCAGGAAGTTATTGCTGGGGGAAACATGTCCAGGGTTCCCCATTATTCTGTAACAGAATCAAGGCTTAGTCCACAGACGGTTTAATCTGTTCCCATCTCCAGCACGACAAGGGACCCTGGGAGCCAAAGGACAAACCTGCCCAGGTTTATCTTCCTCCATGACTGGTCTATTGTTTTGACCTTTGACCTTGCATCTGGCCAAGAATCCACAGAGCAGCTCTAGGTTTGCCTGAGAGAAGAAATGTTGACTTAACCTTTTGAGCCTCTTGAAACCATTACGAAATCTATTCCATCAGAAACTAAGTTGTTAAAAGAGAGAACTTTGTTTTTTGTTTACTGTCTGTTATTCAAAGAGGATTTCTAGGGAACTGCAACATTACCCTTCCACAGGCATCATTCCATGTGCTGCCACCGTTACAAGCTAGGAGTGGAGAAAATTTACTCTTTGTTTTAGAAAGAAGGTTGTGATATACCAGTCCTCTTTTTCAGTTTCCTATTACATGCTTAAGAAGCTCTTTTACTGTCCATTAATTTTGCTATCGAATATTTACAATAAATAGCTTAATTTTGGAGGCATAGTGTCTTTCCTCTCATGATTTCAAACAATTTTTTAAAAAATGAATCACAGGGACTATTTAGTGATCCAGTAGTTCGGACTCAGTCTTCCAATGCAGGGATTGAGGGTCTCTTCCTGATCAGGGAGCTACGGTCCCACATGCCTCTTGGACAAAATAAAAATCATGAAACAGCTGCAATGTTGTAACAAATTTAATAAAGAGTTTAAAAATGGCCCACAGCAAAAAAAAAAAAAAACACAGCTTTATATTAAAAAAAAAGACTCATCTACATGCACAGGCTTGTTTTGCTCATTTTCTTTTTCCTTCCAGTCTTAAAAAACTGTTTTGATAAACTAAAAACATGTCTCCAGCACTAAATATCTTTAAAAATTTAAAGCCCAAAACAAAACATGATAGCACAATAAACAAAGCCAAAGTTTAGTTCAAAGAAACACATGAAAAAAGGCACAATAAGAGGGTTAAACTTTGAGAAGAAAGTGAGATAGAAGTTACTCTACCTTGAATTAATTTGCTCTAATTTTATCTGATTAGATCATGACCTGTGCCCCTCTGATGCTTTCAGGAAGTTATTGCGGGGAAACATGTCCAGGGTTCCCCATTATTCTGTAACAGAATCAAGGCTTAGTCCACAGACGGTTTAATCTGTTCCCATCTCCAGCACGACAAGGGACCCTGGGAGCCAAAGGACAAACCTGCCCAGGTTTATCTTCCTCCATGACTGGTCTATTGTTTTGACCTTTGACCTTGCATCTGGCCAAGAATCCACAGAGCAGCTCTAGGTTTGCCTGAGAGAAGAAATGTTGACTTAACCTTTTGAGCCTCTTGAAACCATTACGAAATCTATTCCATCAGAAACTAAGTTGTTAAAAGAGAGAACTTTGTTTTTTGTTTACTGTCTGTTATTCAAAGAGGATTTCTAGGGAACTGCAACATTACCCTTCCACAGGCATCATTCCATGTGCTGCCACCGTTACAAGCTAGGAGTGGAGAAAATTTACTCTTTGTTTTAGAAAGAAGGTTGTGATATACCAGTCCTCTTTTTCAGTTTCCTATTACATGCTTAAGAAGCTCTTTTACTGTCCATTAATTTTGCTATCGAATATTTACAATAAATAGCTTAATTTTGGAGGCATAGTGTCTTTCCTCTCATGATTTCAAACAATTTTTTAAAAAATGAATCACAGGGACTATTTAGTGATCCAGTAGTTCGGACTCAGTCTTCCAATGCAGGGATTGAGGGTCTCTTCCTGATCAGGGAGCTACGGTCCCACATGCCTCTTGGACAAAATAAAAATCATGAAACAGCTGCAATGTTGTAACAAATTTAATAAAGAGTTTAAAAATGGCCCACAGCAAAAAAAAAAAAAAACACAGCTTTATATTAAAAAAAAAGACTCATCTACATGCACAGGCTTGTTTTGCTCATTTTCTTTTTCCTTCCAGTCTTAAAAAACTGTTTTGATAAACTAAAAACATGTCTCCAGCACTAAATATCTTTAAAAATTTAAAGCCCAAAACAAAACATGATAGCACAATAAACAAAGCCAAAGTTTAGTTCAAAGAAACACACTGTACATTTTAAAACTTAAAGTGGTTTTCACTGTGGTCTGCATACATGGTTTAATTGCATTCCCAGTATCTTTGCAGTCTGAATGCATCTGCTGACTAAAGTTAATTCTGTTAAATGTTGGTTTCCCCCAATTTTTCTTTTGTAGTTTCTAAGTTGGTTTAATTTGGAAAAAAGAACATGTGCTGTAGCTAGGACGATGAATGATCAATATTTTTGTAAAGCTTGTGTCTACATTGCTTTATTTTATAATAAATGCTTCAACAAATTCACATATAGTTTATAATCTTTTTACTATCACTTGTTAATGAGTTTATGCAAAACAGTAATACGTTTGTAAATGATTCATTATTCACTTGAAAATGTGTGTGCCTTTTGTTTATCATAATGAATCAAGCATTTTACTGAAAACAAATTCAACTGAAGAACAGTTTTGCTGAGTTTGAGTTGCATGTTCCAAAACTGCCATGATGATGCAAATTTGCTTTTGATTATTTTTTAAATTAGGAAAGTAATACTCACTCATATTTTTTCAGAAGGTTTAAATAGCTAATTTTTCACTACTTCATTGAAGTTAAATTTTTTTTTGAAGTATAAATGATATAGAAAAATTTACAGATCATAAGTGTTCAGTTTACTGATTTATAACGAAGTAAACACCCCTATGAACAACCACGAAGATCAAGGTAAAATCATTACAAGCAGCTCAGAAGCGGCCTCTCCCAAGCCCTACCCCATTCGCTCCTCAAACACAGCCAGATCTTGACCTCTAACACTAGAGAAGATTTTTTCTGTTGTACTTTATATAAATTGAAGAAGGAAATGGCAACCCACTCCAGTGTTGTTGCCTGAAGAATCCCATGGACAGAGGAGCCTAGCTGCCTACAGTCCCCTGGGGTCACACAGAATTGAACATGACTGAGTGACTAACAACACTTTATATAATTGGAATGACACTACATGAACTCCTTTCTGACTTCACGCAGCGTAATGTTTGTGAGATGCACTCATATCACTCTGTGCAGCTAATGACATTCACTATTGCTACTTTCATTTCCTGTGTGATCCTACCACAAGTGAGCTCTCCTACTACCTAAAAGTGTTTGGATTGCTTCTTGTTTGGGGCTGGGATGGTTAATTTTACATATCATTTTACTAAGCCATTTTACTAGGTCATTGTACTGGAGAAGGGAATGGCAACCCACTCCAGTATTCTTGCCTGGAGACTCCCATGGACAGAGGAGCCTGGTGGGCTACATTCCATGGGGTCGCAAAGAGTCAGACATGACTAAGTGACGAACACTTCCTCGGCCAGGGGACACCCAGATAATTGATTAGATATTCTGCATGTTTCTGCAGGGTGTTTTGGGGTGAGATGAACATTTAAATGTATAGACTGAGTAAAGCAGATTGCCTCTGGGACCTGTCCAAACAGTTGAAGGCCTGAATAGAGGAAAAAGACGGACCCTCCCCTAAAAGAATCCCTTCTGCCTGACTGCCTTGAAACTGGGACATCAGCTTTTTCCTGCCTTTAGACTCAAGCTGAAATGCCAGCTCTTTCCAGACCTCCAGTTTGTCAGCCTTCAGACTAGAATCATACCATCAACTCTCCCAGATTTCCAGCCTCTAAACTTGCCCTGCAGATCCTGGGACTTGCCAAACTCCAATTTTGCGTGAGCCAATTCTTCATAGTAAAATCTCTTTTTATACATATGGCTGATTGACCACTATCTCCATATACATTTATATATATATGAGTGTATATACGGCTATTGGTTTTCTGATGAACCCTGACTAATACAGGGTTGTTACTAATAATATCATTGGGGACAGGGGTGGAGCTAAGGTGGCGGTGCAGAAGGACGTGCACTCATCTCTCCTGCAAAATCGCCTGAATTGCAACAAGTTCCTGGGACACCATCGACAGGAGGAGGTTGGATCTGATCACAGAGAGGATACCCCACATTGAAGAAAAAAGGAGAAGCCACATCAAGACGGCAACACGCCCTGGGGCTTTAGGGAGGGAGCAATGACTCTAAAACTCTACAATACTAGAGAACGCCTAACACTAGAGAGCAGTATACAAGTGAGAATGCCAACAAAGGTAATCACTTGTATGCAAGTCCTGACATCACCCAACTACCAGCATCACCCAGAATAAGAAGTCCCATCCAAACAACAAACACCAACAGACGTAACTCAAAGTCTGGGAAAAGGAAATCCCAAACAGAATCAGTTAAAAAATTAATAATAACAATGAAACAGCAGAGAAATACCACACAAGTGAAGGAACAATCTACAAACACACAAGATCAAATCAATGAAGAGAATTTGGACAAACTTTCTGAAAGTGATTTCAGAAGAATGATAGTAAAGATGATCAAAGACACTGAAAACAGAATGTTAAAGAAATTGCAAGACACAATTAACACACTGAATAAAGAAATAAAAGAACTTACAAAAAAAGTAACAGAGACAAACAACTCAATTGCTGAACTGAAAAACACTGTAGAAGGAATCAAGAGCAGAGTATCTGAGACAGAAGGCCGGATAAGTGAGCTGGAAGACAGAATGGTGGAAGTAACTGCTGAAAAACAGAATCTAGCTCAAAGAATGAAAAGAGCAGAGGATAGCCTCAGAGACCTCTGGGATAATATCAAACGTACCAATATTCGAATTATAGGGGTTCCAGAAGAAGAAAAGAAGAAAGGCTATGAGAAAAAAAAAATTTTTTTTAAAGATTTATTTATTTATTTTGGGCGGGGTCAGGTTGGGGAGGGAGGATAGCAGGCGGGCCACTTCTATTGGTCTTTCATTTCTCTATTTTCATCCGTCTTTGTTCTTTGGCTCCTGTGGGCCTCCCATCACAGTGGCGTCTGCCGTTGCAGAGCACCGCCTCTGGGCGCATGCACTCCAGAGCTCCGGCTCGGTGATTGGACACATCGGTCCAGCTGCTCCGCGGCACGTGGGATCGAACCGGCGACCCTTGTATGGCAAGGCGGTGTCCTTACCCACTGGACCACCAGGGGAAGCCCTGAGAAAATTTTTGAAGAGATTATAGTTGAAAATTTCCCCAACATGGGAAAAGAAATAGTCAATCAAGTCCAAGAAGCGCAAAGAGTACCATACAGAATCAACCCGAGAAGAAACACACCAGGACACATATTAATGAAGCTAACACAAATTAAACACAAGGACAGAATTCTCAAAGCAGCAAGGGAAAAGCAACTAGTGACATACAAGGGAAAGACCATACGTTTAACAGCTGATCTTTCAACAGAAACTCTGCAGGCCAGAGGGAATGGCAGGACACATTTAAATGGCTAAAAGAGAATAATCTGCAACCAAGAATCCTCTACCCTGCAAGGATCTCATTCAAAATTGATGGAGAAATCAAAAGTTTTACAGATAAGCAAAAATTAAAAGAATTCAGTCACACCAAACCAGTCTTACAACAAGTGTTAAAGGGACTTATATTGACAACAAGTATAAAAGGAGAAGACCCACGAGACAAACCCATCATAACATCTAAGAAGATGACAATAGGATCATTTGTATCAATAATTACTTTGAATGTAAATGGACTAAATGCCCCAACCAAAAGACACAGAGTGGTTGAATGGATTAAAAAACATGACCCATACATATGCTGCCTCCAGGAAACTCACTTCAGACCTAGAGACACTCACAGACTGAAAGTGAGAGGCTGGAAAAAGATATTCCATGCAAATGGAAATCAAAAGAAAGCTGGAGTAGCAATCCTCATATCAGACAAAATAGACCTCAAAATAAAGCAGATTAGAAGAGACAAGGCAGGACACTACATAATGATCAAGGGATCGATCCAAGAAGAAGACATAACAATCATAAATATCTATGCAACCAACGCAGGAGCACCCCAATACATAAGACAAACACTTTCAAACATAAGACATTGACACTAACACAATCATAGTAGGAGACTTTAACACTCCTCTCACACCAATGGACAGATCATCCAAACAGAAAACTAATAAAGAAACACAAGCCTTAAATGCCACACTAGAAGAAATGGACCTCATGGATATCTTTAGGACTTTCTATCCAAAAGCAGAAGAATATACTTTCTTCTCAAGTGCTCACAGAACATTCTCCAGGATAGACCACATCTTGGGCCACAAATCAAATTCATTCAAGAAAAGAAATAGTCAATCAAGTCCAAGAAGCGCAAAGAGTACCATACAGAATCAACCCGAGAAGAAACACACCAGGACACATATTAATGAAGCTAACACAAATTAAACACAAGGACAGAATTCTCAAAGCAGCAAGGGAAAAGCAACTAGTGACATACAAGGGAAAGACCATACGTTTAACAGCTGATCTTTCAACAGAAACTCTGCAGGCCAGAGGGAATGGCAGGACACATTTAAATGGCTAAAAGAGAATAATCTGCAACCAAGAATCCTCTACCCTGCAAGGATCTCATTCAAAATTGATGGAGAAATCAAAAGTTTTACAGATAAGCAAAAATTAAAAGAATTCAGTCACACCAAACCAGTCTTACAACAAGTGTTAAAGGGACTTATATTGACAACAAGTATAAAAGGAGAAGACCCACGAGACAAACCCATCATAACATCTAAGAAGATGACAATAGGATCATTTGTATCAATAATTACTTTGAATGTAAATGGACTAAATGCCCCAACCAAAAGACACAGAGTGGTTGAATGGATTAAAAAACATGACCCATACATATGCTGCCTCCAGGAAACTCACTTCAGACCTAGAGACACTCACAGACTGAAAGTGAGAGGCTGGAAAAAGATATTCCATGCAAATGGAAATCAAAAGAAAGCTGGAGTAGCAATCCTCATATCAGACAAAATAGACCTCAAAATAAAGCAGATTAGAAGAGACAAGGCAGGACACTACATAATGATCAAGGGATCGATCCAAGAAGAAGACATAACAATCATAAATATCTATGCAACCAACGCAGGAGCACCCCAATACATAAGACAAACACTTTCAAACATAAGACATTGACACTAACACAATCATAGTAGGAGACTTTAACACTCCTCTCACACCAATGGACAGATCATCCAAACAGAAAACTAATAAAGAAACACAAGCCTTAAATGCCACACTAGAAGAAATGGACCTCATGGATATCTTTAGGACTTTCTATCCAAAAGCAGAAGAATATACTTTCTTCTCAAGTGCTCACAGAACATTCTCCAGGATAGACCACATCTTGGGCCACAAATCAAACCTCAGTAAATTCAAGAAAACTGAAATTATATCAACCATCTTCTCTGACCACAATGCAATGAGATCAACTACAGGGCAAAAACCACTAAAAACACAAACACATGGAGATTAAACAACACATACTTAAAAAACCAACTGATTACTGAGGAAATCAAAGGAGAAATTTAAAAATTCCTAGAAGAAAATGACAATGAACATATGACAGTGTAAAACCTATGGGATACTGCAAAAGCAGTTCTAAGGGGGAAGTTTATAGCAATTCGATCCCACCTCAAGAAACTAGGAAAGGGCTTCCCTGGTGGTCCAGTGGGTAAGGACACTGCCTTGCAGTGCAAGGGGCGCCGGTTCGATTTCTGGCCTGGGAAGATCCCACGTGCCGCGGAGCGGCTGGACCCATGTGTCCAATTACCGAGCCGGAGCTCTGAAGCGCGTGCGCCCAGAGCCGGTGCTCTGCGACAACAAAGGCCACCATGATGGGAGGCCCACAAGAGCCAAAGAACAAAGACGGATGAAAATGGAGAAATGAAGGACCAATAGAAGTGGCCCGTCTGCCCCCTCCCTCCCCAACCCACCCCTCTCAAAAAAATAAATAAATAAATGTTAAAAAAAAAAAGAAACTAGGAAAATCTCAAACAGACGACCTAACCTTATGCTTAAAACAACTGGAGAAAGAAGAACAAAAACACCCCAAAGCCAGCAGAAGGGAAATCATAAAGATCAGAGCAGAAATAAATGAAAAAGAAATGAAAGAAACAATAGTAAAGATAAATAAAACAAAAAGCTGGTTCTTCTAAAAGGTAAATAAAATCAACACACCACTGGCCAGACTCATCAAGAAAAAGAGAAAGAAGAACCAGATCACCAAAATCAAAAATGAAAAAGGAGAGATTACAACAGATAATGCAGAAATCCAAAGGATTATAAGAGACTTTAACACTCCTCTCACACCAATGGACAGATCATCCAAACAGAAAACTAATAAAGAAACACAAGCCTTAAATGCCACACTAGAAGAAATGGACCTCATGGATATCTTTAGGACTTTCTATCCAAAAGCAGAAGAATATACTTTCTTCTCAAGTGCTCACAGAACATTCTCCAGGATAGACCACATCTTGGGCCACAAATCAAACCTCAGTAAATTCAAGAAAACTGAAATTATATCAACCATCTTCTCTGACCACAATGCAATGAGATCAACTACAGGGCAAAAACCACTAAAAACACAAACACATGGAGATTAAACAACACATACTTAAAAAACCAACTGATTACTGAGGAAATCAAAGGAGAAATTTAAAAATTCCTAGAAGAAAATGACAATGAACATATGACAGTGTAAAACCTATGGGATACTGCAAAAGCAGTTCTAAGGGGGAAGTTTATAGCAATTCGATCCCACCTCAAGAAACTAGGAAAGGGCTTCCCTGGTGGTCCAGTGGGTAAGGACACCCGCCTTGCAGTGCAAGGGGCGCCGGTTCGATCCCTGGCCTGGGAAGATCCCATGTGCCGCGGAGCGGCTGGACCAATGTGTCCAATCACCGAGCCGGAGCTCTGGAGTGCATACGCCCAGAGCCGGTGCTCTGCGACAACAAAGGCCACCATGATGGGAGGCCCACAAGAGCCAAAGAACAAAGACGGATGAAAATGGAGAAATGAAGGACCAATAGAAGTGGCCCGTCTGCCCCCTCCCTCCCCAACCCACCCCTCTCAAAAAAATAAATAAATAAATGTTAAAAAAAAAAAAGAAACTAGGAAAATCTCAAACAGACGACCTAACCTTATGCTTAAAACAACTGGAGAAAGAAGAACAAAAACACCCCAAAGCCAGCAGAAGGGAAATCATAAAGATCAGAGCAGAAATAAATGAAAAAGAAATGAAAGAAACAATAGTAAAGATAAATAAAACAAAAAGCTGGTTCTTCTAAAAGGTAAATAAAATCAACACACCACTGGCCAGACTCATCAAGAAAAAGAGAAAGAAGAACCAGATCACCAAAATCAAAAATGAAAAAGGAGAGATTACAACAGATAATGCAGAAATCCAAAGGATTATAAGAGACTGTTATGAACAACTCTATGGCAACAAACTGGACAACCTGAAAGAAATGGACAGTTTCTTAGAGAAGATTAATCTCCCAAGACTCAACCAGGAAGAAATAGAAACTATGGAAAAACCAATCACAAGCTCAGAAATTGACTTTGTGATCAAAAATCTACCCAAAAATAAAAGCCCAGGGCCAGATGGTTTCACAAGTGGATTCTACCAAACATTTAAAGAAGAGCTAATGCCTGTCCTTTTAAAACTCTTTCAAAAAATTGCATAGGAAGGAACACTTCCAAACACATTCTATGAGGCTGCCATCACCCTGATACCAAAACCAGGCAAAGACAACACAAAAAAAGAAAATTATAGGCCAATTTCACTGATGAATCTAGATGTCAATATCCTCAACAAAATCCTAGCAAACAGAATTCAACAACACATCAAAAAGCTGATCAAGTTAGGTTGATCCATGGCATGCAAGAATTCTTCAATATCCGCAAATCAATCAATGTGATACACCATATCTACAAATTGAGAGACAAAAATCACATGATCATCTCAATAGATGCAGAAAAAGCCTTCGACAAAATACAGCATCTATTTATGATAAAAACTCTTCACAAAATGGGCATAGAAGGAACCTATCTCAACATAGTGAAAGCGATCTATGAGAAGCCCACAACTAACATTATCCTCAATGGTGAAAAACTCAAAGCATTTCCTCTAAGATCAGGAACAAGACAAGGGTGTCCACTTTCACCACTCTTATTCAACATAGTCCTGGAAGTTCTAGCAACAGCAATAAGAGAAGAGAAAGAAATCAAAGGAATCCAGATTGGAAAGGAAGAAGTCAAACTCTCTCTATTTGCAGATGACATGATATTATACATAGAAAATCCCAAAGACACTATTACAAAACTACTAGAGTTAATCAGCGAATTCAGCCAAGTTGTAGGGTACAAAATCAATATACAGAAATCACTGGCATTCCTATACAAGAACAATGAAAAATCAGAAAACAAAATCAAAGAGGAAATCCCCTTCACCATCGCAACCAAAAGAATCAAATATCTAGGAATAAACCTACTCAAAGAAACAAAAGAACTGTACACAGAAAATTACAAGACACTCATGAGAGACATTAAAGAAGACTTAAACAGATGGAGAGATATTCCATGTTCCTGGGTAGGAGGAATCAATATTGTGAAAATGACCATACTACCAAATGTCATCTATAGATTCAACGTGATCCCTATCAAACTTCCAGTGACATTCTTCACAGAACTAGACCAAAGAATAACACAGTTCATATGAAAACACAAAAGACCTCAAATAGCCAAAGCAATCCTGAGGAAGAAGAATGAAGCTGGAGGGATCAGCCTTCCCAACTTCAGACTCTACTACAAAGCAACAGTTATCAAGACAGTATGGTACTGGCACAAAAACAGAAATGTTGACCAATGGAACAAGATAGAGAACCCAGAGATAAACCCACGCAACTATGGGTACCTTATTTTTGACAAAGGAGGTGAAACTATAAAATGGGACAAAGACAGCCTCTTCAACAAATGGTGCTGGGAAAATTGGATAGCTACATGCAAAAAAATGAAGTTGGAACATTCCCTGACACCATGCACAAAGATCAACTCAAAATGGATTAAAGACTTACATGTAAGACCAGAAACCATAAAACTCTTAGAGGAGAATATAGGCAAACCACTCAAGGACATAAATCAAAGCAAGATCTTCTCTGACCCACCTACTAGAATCGTGGAATTAAAAACAAAAATGAACACATGGGACCTAATGAAACTTAAAAGCCTTTGTACAGCAAAAGAAATCACAAAAAAGGTGAACAGACAGCCCACAGAATGGCAGGAAATCATAGCAAATGAAACAACAGACAAAGAATTAATCTCCAAAATCTACAAGCAACTCAGACAACTCAGCACCGGAAAAATAAACAACCCAATCAAAAAATGGGAAAAGGACCTACACAGACACCTCTCCAACGATGACATACAGATGGCCAAAAAGCACATGAAATGATGCTCAACTTCACTTATTATTAGAGAAATGCAAATCAAAACTACAATGAGATATCACCTCACACCCGTCAGACTGGCCGTCATCCACAAATCAACAGACAAGAAATGCTGGCGAGGGGTTCAGAGAAAAGGGAACACTCTTGCATTGCTGGTGGGAAGGTAAATTGATACAGCCTCTATGGAAGACAGTATGGAGATTCCTTAAAAAACTAAAAATAGAAGCACCCTATGACCCAGCAATCCCACTATTAGGCTTACGCTCTTATGAAATCAAAACTGAAAGAAGCACCTGTACCCCAATGTTCATTGCAGCTCTCTATACAATAGCTAGAACATGGAAGCAACCTAGATGTCCATCGATGAATGAATGGATACAGAAGCTCTGGTACATATATACAATGGAATACTACTCAGCTGTTAAAAGAAATGCAGAAGAATCAGTCCTAATGAGGTGGCTGGATCTAGAACTTATCATAAAAAGTGAAGTAAGTCAAAAAGAGAAAGACAAGCACAGTAACTAACACATATATATGGAATCTAGTAGGATGGTGATGATGGCACATGTAGTGAAGCGATGGAGAAACAGACATGGACAGTGGACATATGCACATTGTGCGGAATGGACAGTGCATAGGAGGCATGGAGGGAGTAACATGGAAATCTATACTATCATGTGTGAAAAATATAGCTACTGTCATTGTGCTAAGGGAATAGGAGTTCTTACAATGGCTTGGTGCGATGGCCTAGAGGGGTGGGATGGGGCCCTGGGAGTTGGGAGGGGACCAGGGATATGCATGACTGATCAGGGAACATGCATGTCCATGAACAACAAAAACTCTGTAAAAACTTTCAAATACATAAATAAAGAAAGAAACTTTATCAAAGTCATATGTCTAATTGTAAACACAGGTTGCTTGGTCACAGAATCTGTGTTTTCAAAGAAAAGCAAATCACTCTTTATGGCTTCTTGTCCAGGGCCTAGACTTTGTTTTTTTTTGCAAAGTATTAGAGAGTATCTTTGTCATCACTTGAATATTTGTTTCTTGAGAACAAGTTTCTTTTTCCTGGGAGAGTGTAATATTAACTGTCTTCTAGGATCTGTGCAGCAATCCAAATTCATTTTCAAATGGGTAATGCTATAGCTTTGAATCTAATGGAGAATGTTCAGGCTGTGCTTTCCTATACAAATGTAAGAAAGTTGCAATTTTTAAATAAACAAAACCGAAAAAAGAAAGGCATTTCTCTAAAACATAAAGAGAGGGTATAATTAAATTTTCTAATGGAAAAACTGCATATCTAAAAAATCAGAAGAGGGAATTCCCTGGCACTCCAGAAGCTATGATCTCGAGCTTTGCTGCTGAGAGTAAGGGTTCAGTCTCTGGACAGGGAACTAAAAGGTACAAGGCCAAAAACATAAAATAAAATTTAAAATATAATACAAATGATTTTATTTTTAAAAAAGAATTATCTTGTCCATTATCACCTTCCTATTAGAATAGCACAGTTATTAAAAGTCAAACAACCTGGGACAGACTCTAGGTTACTCCACTTACTAGCTAGGGGACAATATGTAATTACTTAAACTCTCAGGCCTCAGCCTTCCTATCTATAAAATGAGGATAGTGACACCTTTTTGTGGGTGTGGTGACAATTTGAGTATTTAGCAAAGTGTCTGGAGTGTGGTCATCTATTCGTGGTAACCAGTAGCAGCATTTGTGGTGATATCACCATCATCCAGTCGTGAGACATCCTCCCTGTTATTCTATCTTCTCCTAGGCACTGTTGTTCTCATTAATCAGTTATGAGACCTCTATGAGTTTGAGGTTTAGCTGACCTTCAGTCCCTACTTCTGCTTTAATCTCTCAATTGCAGGGAGCATGGCTGAGATAAGAGGTACAAATTCAACACAGATGATGGAATAGCGTGGACATAATCACAGTGTCCTGTGTTTTACAGCAAAGATTTTCCAGCATTTATCTCATTTATCCATTCAAAATATGTCATGACTGATCACTGCATGTCCATGAACAACAAAACTCTGTAAACTTTCAAATACATAAATAAAGAAAGAAACTTTATCAAAGTCATATGTCTAATTGTAAACACAGGTTGCTTGGTCACAGAATCTGTGTTTTCAAAGAAAACAAATCACTCTTTATGGCTTCTTGTCCAGGGCCTAGACTTTGTTTTTTTTTGCAAAGTATTAGAGAGTATCTTTGTCATCACTTGAATATTTGTTTCTTGAGAACAAGTTTCTTTTTCCTGGGAGAGTGTAATATTAACTGTCTTCTAGGATCTGTGCAGCAATCCAAATTCATTTTCAAATGGGTAATGCTATAGCTTTGAATCTAATGGAGAATGTTCAGGCTGTGCTTTCCTATACAAATGTAAGAAAGTTGCAATTTTTAAATAAACAAAACCGAAAAAAGAAAGGCATTTCTCTAAAACATAAAGAGAGGGTATAATTAAATTTTCTAATGGAAAAACTGCATATCTAAAAAATCAGAAGAGGGAATTCCCTGGCACTCCAGAAGCTATGATCTCGAGCTTTCGCTGCTGAGAGTAAGGGTTCAGTCTCTGGACAGGGAACTAAAAGGTACAAGGCCAAAAACATAAAATAAAATTTAAAATATAATACAAATGATTTTATTTTTAAAAAAGAATTATCTTGTCCATTATCACCTTCCTATTAGAATAGCACAGTTATTAAAAGTCAAACAACCTGGGACAGACTCTAGGTTACTCCACTTACTAGCTAGGGGACAATATGTAATTACTTAAACTCTCAGGCCTCAGCCTTCCTATCTATAAAATGAGGATAGTGACACCTTTTTGTGGGTGTGGTGACAATTTGAGTATTTAGCAAAGTGTCTGGAGTGTGGTCATCTATTCGTGGTAACCAGTAGCAGCATTTGTGGTGATATCACCATCATCCAGTCGTGAGACATCCTCCCTGTTATTCTATCTTCTCCTAGGCACTGTTGTTCTCATTAATCAGTTATGAGACCTCTATGAGTTTGAGGTTTAGCTGACCTTCAGTCCCTACTTCTGCTTTAATCTCTCAATTGCAGGGAGCATGGCTGAGATAAGAGGTACAAATTCAACACAGATGATGGAATAGCGTGGACATAATCACAGTGTCCTGTGTTTTACAGCAAAGATTTTCCAGCATTTATCTCATTTATCCATTCAAAATATTTTGATGTATGTAGTTCAGGTATTTACTGGACATTTATCCAATCTATATTTTTTTTGGAGCAAGTTAACTTTCTGGGTGTGTGCTGTAGAAAGAGTAATAGTTTTCCTCAGTAACAGGGATTTTTAAAAGACCCACTGATATCAAATATATTTCTCTGGCTACTGGGGCCTTTGTTCTAAACTATAAAAATACTTAGTTTTAAGAATTAAGATAGGCATGCCTTGGTAAACACAGAATAAAAGGCCCTGTCCTACCCTAAGAGTTTAAACTTTTTTTAAGGCGTCAGTCCTGACATATAAAATGGAGCAGAGCAGAGCTTCACTAGGTGAGGAAGGTTAGAGGACAAGAACTCTGCCCACTGGACAGTCCCTTTGCCTTCAGCTGCTGCCAACATGGTGGCTCCAGTATCATATCTTCATACTTCTCAAGTTCTAAGAAACAGAATTTGGAAACCACTGATCTCACTTATTCCACAAGTTTTCTGGTTTCTATGGAAAAAAAAAAAAAAACTACTATTTTTGAGTCCCTTCTTGTGTGCCCAGCCAATGTCCACAATAGTTTTAATCCTCCCAGTAACCACTCCTGAAGACATTTACTCTCCCATTATTATACTAAGAAAATCAAAGTGCACAGAGATGAGCAACTTACGCAACATCCCACAGCTAATCAGCAGAGGATCTGACTTCTACTCATGACCAGCTCCAAATTCTTTCTCCTACTTCCAAATGAAAAAGAAATCTAAAGCTCCTTGCTAGCAATAAAATCTTATAATCTCAAGATACCTTTAATGACCAGAATACAAAACAGTGATCAAAACAATAAATCCCTTCAGCCAAAACCGAGACAGAGGAGGAGCTGTAAGCACAAATGAAACAGAACATTTGAGTGGAGATGGAGAAATCAATTTTACCTGGTTGGCCAGCTTTCTCTGGTCATTGCTCTCCCTCAACTTACTGTAGTGAGGAATGAAATTTTTGGTGTTTCCCTCTCAAAGAAATCTTGTTATCCATTCAAAATGATTTTGATGATGGAATAGCGTGGACATAATCACAGTGTCCTGTGTTTTACAGCAAAGATTTTCCAGCATTTATCTCATTTATCCATTCAAAATATTTTGATGTATGTAGTTCAGGTATTTACTGGACATTTATCCAATCTATATTTTTTGGAGCAAGTTAACTTTCTGGGTGTGTGCTGTAGAAAGAGTAATAGTTTTCCTCAGTAACAGGGATTTTTAAAAGACCCACTGATATCAAATATATTTCTCTGGCTACTGGGGCCTTTGTTCTAAACTATAAAAATACTTAGTTTTAAGAATTAAGATAGGCATGCCTTGGTAAACACAGAATAAAAGGCCCTGTCCTACCCTAAGAGTTTAAACTTTTTTTAAGGCGTCAGTCCTGACATATAAAATGGAGCAGAGCAGAGCTTCACTAGGTGAGGAAGGTTAGAGGACAAGAACTCTGCCCACTGGACAGTCCCTTTGCCTTCAGCTGCTGCCAACATGGTGGCTCCAGTATCATATCTTCATACTTCTCAAGTTCTAAGAAACAGAATTTGGAAACCACTGATCTCACTTATTCCACAAGTTTTCTGGTTTCTATGGAAAAAAAAAAAAAACTACTATTTTTGAGTCCCTTCTTGTGTGCCCAGCCAATGTCCACAATAGTTTTAATCCTCCCAGTAACCACTCCTGAAGACATTTACTCTCCCATTATTATACTAAGAAAATCAAAGTGCACAGAGATGAGCAACTTACGCAACATCCCACAGCTAATCAGCAGAGGATCTGACTTCTACTCATGACCAGCTCCAAATTCTTTCTCCTACTTCCAAATGAAAAAGAAATCTAAAGCTCCTTGCTAGCAATAAAATCTTATAATCTCAAGATACCTTTAATGACCAGAATACAAAACAGTGATCAAAACAATAAATCCCTTCAGCCAAAACCGAGACAGAGGAGGAGCTGTAAGCACAAATGAAACAGAACATTTGAGTGGAGATGGAGAAATCAATTTTACCTGGTTGGCCAGCTTTCTCTGGTCATTGCTCTCCCTCAACTTACTGTAGTGAGGAATGAAATTTTTGGTGTTTCCCTCTCAAAGAAATCTTGGCTCGATTTCTTTTTTTCAGTAGGAAACCTCATTACTTATTTGTAGGCTTGCTGCTATTGGGTGGATGGTCTTGTACAGTGGATGATCTACTTTCAGGCCTATTTTGCTCTTTCCTGGATTTTGTGGGCTCTCATAATGTGTGAGGCAGTGCACTGAGTGCCTGTACACATAATCTCTGGTCTAGAGGCACTCATCATCAGCTTGGAATGATGCAGCCATACCTCTGTGAGATGTCGAGGAATACACACTATACACACACAGAGATTATGATAGGAATGCAGAGCTGGGTGCCTGGTCCAGTCAAGACAGGCTTGGAGAAAAACAAGCTTGAACTGAGGCTCCGGAATAAGTGGAGCTTTTAGTAAGAGGAGAGGGGAGGGAGGATAATCCCAGGTGGGAGACAGGCAACCAACAGGATCACCTGGCTGAGAAGAGGTGGTGTGTCTGCCGGCACCGCTGCCTGGTGGCAAGAGTGGAGGTACTTTCCGCTAATACCACGTCACTATAGGGAATGGGGACCCAAAAAAGCACTTCATTCCTGTGAACTAATCTTGAGTCTTTGGAGAAATAAAAACTTGTGTTTCACATGAAAAGAGGAAAGGGTACTAGCATATACAATATTTTTCTTTGTGCCAGTCTTTCAGGACAAGAACTGTGTGGTTCAAAACTGACCCCAAACAAAATTTTAGGGATGTATTCATTTCCTAGGGTGGCCAAAAAAAAAAAAAAGGAACATAACAGTATGGCTTAAAGCAACAAAAATGTACCCTCTCACTGTTCTGGAGGCCAGAAGTCTGACATCAGAGTACTGGCAGGGCCACACTCCCGATGAAACCTGTAGGGAGAGTCCTTTCTCCCATTCCTTCCTCTTTCAAGAGTCTGGCGGTGTTTACAAGCCATCCTTGGCATTCTCTGGTTTTTCAGGGACAGCACCATCATCTTTGCCTCTGTTGTCACATGGCTGCTTCTCCTCCGTGTGTTTCCATTCCTTTCTTTTAAGGACACCAGTCATAGTGAACTAAAAAGCCCCTTGCACCACCCCCAACTCTAATGTGACCTCATCTTAGTTAACTACCTCTGCAGTGACCCTATTTCCAAATAAGGTCACTTTCTTAGGCACACGGGGTTAGGGTTTCTGCATTTCTTTAATTGGGGAGGGGCGCCAACAGAGATGAGCAGAAGTGTGGACCTTTAAGAGGAGGATTTCAGCTGAAAAGGAGGGGTGAGATTTTGAGGATCTGTTAGTATCTGCCTCAGAGTCTGGTCCTCTGGAGGGCCACTCACCCCGACTCATGGACCCCTGTTTTGCTCCTTGAAGAAAATAACTTCAGATGAAACAGAATGATTGTTTTCCTCAGAAGTATCTGAGTTGGAATCAGAGAACGAAGCACAGAGGCTGGGAGACAGAGACAAGGGAGGGAAGAGAGGAGGAGGGACAGGATTCCCAAGTGGCTAAGAGTCCTTGTTTGGTGGTAGTTCAAGAGTGTCATTAGTATGTCTTTGTGATCACAGAGCATGAGTAGGCAACATGCAGACTCCACCCCAACATCACTTCAATCCTCCTGAGATATGGCCCAGCCAAAGAGGAAGAATCTGAAAGGGTATACAGTCCAATTTGTAGAAAAGAGAATAACGGAAAGAAGCTAGCTGTCACTTGGAGTGAGAGTAACACACTGGATCTACTATCATATCTGATGACCTAATTAGCTCAACTTGAACCCAGAGGCCAAGTTGCAAACCTAGCCCTAAAGGAAAGATGCCTTATTGTCAGAGTGTCCATAAAAAGAACGTAGCAGAATTACCCTGAATAACTGTGGGCACGTGTGTCCTGGTGAAAAATCTCAGATGGATAAAGAAACTCAGGTCCCTGAAGACACATCATGGGAGCTTTCAGAACAATCAGAGGCTTTCGGGGCAGGTCCCGCGGTCAGTATGCCGAGAAAAGCCCGAGCCAGACATGTGAGTGCTTCTCCCTCTTGGACAAGGAGTCTCTGCTCCCATCTCCCGCCTACTAGCCTTTGGTATTTGGAGTGTGGTAGCTCCTTGTTGCTTTTCAAATACACAAACCCTGACTTTGATAAAAATAAAATAGGGTGCACACACAAGTGCAACAACAAAGAAACAAATCAGCAAAGAGTGGCATTTCACCTGCAAATGTAGACAACTATTGTCCTCTCATTAAGAATGTAATATGAATGAATAGAAAGACAAATAGAACAAAATTAAAATTCAAGAAAGAGAAAGAAGAACACATTTAAGGTATGAAAATGGTGGTATCTAAAATAAGTGGAGGAGAAGGAAATGGCAATCCACCCCAGTACTGTTGCCCAGAAGAGCCTGGTGAGCTTCAGTTCATGGGGTTGCACAACTGAACATGCCTATGTGAGGGGGTGGAGGGAGATGGTTTGTAGCAACAAACAGGTAGAACTAAAAAAATAAAATAAATGCATAAGGTTAGATTTTTTCAAATAAAAGATGTTGGGACAACTGAAAAGTCACTTGGAAAAATCTGAATTTGGATCCAGTCACTACAGAGAATATCAGGAAAAACTTGAAATGGATCAGAGGTCTCAATGTAAAAAGTGAACCCATTCATTTTTCCCGTGTTAAGGAAACACGGGTAAATTTCCAGTCTACCAATTGGAAAATCTTACTGTGACTCACTATTCAGAAGAAATAAAGGAGTAGGTCGACCAACTTGTCCAGGCATTAATATAGTCTTTGTGTGGCAAACGTCAACAGATGAGAAACAAGAGAAGTATTTGCAACTTATGTCAGTAAGGGACTAAATTCTAAAAAAGTTAAAGTACTCTTTAAATAAAATATCATTAACCACGAAAAAATTAATAGAAAAGTGGGCAAAATGCACCAATAATACAATGAGGAAAGAAAGGACATGGCCTTTAAAAATATGAAAAAAATGTTTACGTAGACTTATAATAAGAAAAGTCTGTATCAAAATTATACTGAGGTATTTCTCATCTGTCAGACTGATGAAAACTCCAAGAGTTGATCAGTACCTTCTGCTAGCTGGGATTAGAGCCTCTGGCATGTCACACATTGCAGGTGGGAGTACAAAATGGCACAATCTCTACAGGAAGAAGTCCAACGACAGCTTACCAAGTTACACATCATTGACCTTTTGACTCAGATCCTTGGAAATCTAAAATAGATCTACCTTTGCCAATATAAAATATATTTGTGTAAAGCCACTTATTGCAGAACTATTTTGTAATAGCAAAGGATTAGAAATACAAATGCCCAGTAATAAAAACAAACGAGGTTAATAAACTAGTGCTAACAGTATAGTAGGGCTTCCCAGTTAAAAATTCGCCTGCTAGCACAGGAGACTTGGGTTGGATCCCTGGGTCAGAACGATTCCCTGGAGAAAGAAGTGGCAACCCATGTCGGTGTTGTTGCCTGGGGAATCCCAAGGACAGAAGAACCTGGTGGGCTACAGTCCATGAGGCCTCAAAGAGTCAGACATGACTTAGCGACTAAACAACAACCACCAAAGAGCCTAGTACACAGTGGAGTGCTTGGCAATCATATGAAGAGAAAGAGTTCTATAGACACAGAGTGCTCTACAGGACACATTGCTAAGTGAAAAAGGTGCAAAACAGTCATGTTTTGCTATATTTGTTATGCTATATTTGTGTATGAAATCAGAGGAAACAAAACCCAAAAAATTTTCATATAGAAATATGTGATGCTTTCCTGCATATATGTGTGTCTGTATTCTGGTTGTTTTGTAGAAAGAAATACTGGAAGAATAACCTGAAACTACGGTCACCTATAACAGACATGAGTAGGGGGTCAGGAGAAGAGGAAATAGGAATGGAAATGAGACATCTCTGAGAAAGCTTTTTTATATCATTTTGATTTTGAACTGTGTTATGCAGTGAAAAATAAAATTAGGCAAAAGAAAAAATGAACACTCTAACTACAGTAAGCAACTATCAGAGAGATTCTTGAGTTGAAATTTTCTCCATAAAATGAGAGGTACACCACCACCCTCTGGCACTCATAACTTCTGAAAATATTAATAAATATAGAGGATGAGCACTCAGCCCAGGTGCTCCATAACAGGCACAGTGGGAATCGCCTGGAAAGAAGGATGGTAACCTCTGGCATGTCACACATTGCAGGTGGGAGTACAAAATGGCACAATCTCTACAGGAAGAAGTCCAACGACAGCTTACCAAGTTACACATCATTGACCTTTTGACTCAGATCCTTGGAAATCTAAAATAGATCTACCTTTGCCAATATAAAATATATTTGTGTAAAGCCACTTATTGCAGAACTATTTTGTAATAGCAAAGGATTAGAAATACAAATGCCCAGTAATAAAAACAAACGAGGTTAATAAACTAGTGCTAACAGTATAGTAGGGCTTCCCAGTTAAAAATTCGCCTGCTAGCACAGGAGACTTGGGTTGGATCCCTGGGTCAGAACGATTCCCTGGAGAAAGAAGTGGCAACCCATGTCGGTGTTGTTGCCTGGGGAATCCCAAGGACAGAAGAACCTGGTGGGCTACAGTCCATGAGGCCTCAAAGAGTCAGACATGACTTAGCGACTAAACAACAACCACCAAAGAGCCTAGTACACAGTGGAGTGCTTGGCAATCATATGAAGAGAAAGAGTTCTATAGACACAGAGTGCTCTACAGGACACATTGCTAAGTGAAAAAGGTGCAAAACAGTCATGTTTTGCTATATTTGTTATGCTATATTTGTGTATGAAATCAGAGGAAACAAAACCCAAAAATTTACATATAGAAATATGTAATGCTTTCATGCATATATGTGTGTCTGTATTCTGGTTGTTTTGTAGAAAGAAATACTGGAAGAATAACCTGAAACTACGGTCACCTATAACAGACATGAGTAGGGGGTCAGGAGAAGAGGAAATAGGAATGGAAATGAGACATCTCTGAGAAAGCTTTTTTATATCATTTTGATTTTGAACTGTGTTATGCAGTGAAAAATAAAATTAGGCAAAAAGAAAAAAAATGAACACTCTAACTACAGTAAGCAACTATCAGAGAGATTCTTGAGTTGAAATTTTCTCCATAAAATGAGAGGTACACCACCACCCCTCTGGCACTCATAACTTCTGAAAATATTAATAAATATAGAGGATGAGCACTCAGCCCAGGTGCTCCATAACAGGCACAGTGGGAATCGCCTGGAAAGAAGGATGGTAAAGACCGCTGGCTCTGGAGACATGGAAAACCTGGGTTGAATCTGCTCCTTGCCACTTCTTCCTGGGAGGTAAGTTTAAGGAAGTAAATTAAAAGTGTCCATCAAGGGCTTCCCCTGGTGGTCCAGTGGATAAGGACACCACCTTGCAGTGCAAGGGGCGCCGGTTCGATCCCTGGCCTGGGAAGATCCCACGTGCCGCGGAGCGGCTGGACTGATGTGTCCGAGCTGGAGCTCTGGGGCGCATGCGCCCAGAGCCTGTGCTCTGCGACAGCAGAGGCCACTGTGATGGGAGGCCCACGTGGGCCAAAGAACAAAGATGGATGAAAAATAGAGAAATGAAAGACCAATAGAAGTGGCCCGCCCGTCCCCCTCCCTCCCTACCCCAACCCCGCCAAAAGATAAATAAATAAAATAAATGTTAAAAAAAAAAGTGTCCATCAACAGATGATTGGATATGGAGGTTGTGGGATGTACATACAATGGAACATTATTCAGCTATGAGAAGGAAGTCCTGCTGTTTGAAGAAACTTGAGGGAGATAAGTCAGAGAAAGACAAATAATGTATGATTTCACATACATGTGCAATCTAGAATAGCCAACCTCATAAGAACAGAGAGTACTGCAGAATGGTTACCAGGGTTTGGAGGTGGAGGAGGGTGGAAGGGGAGATAATGTTGAAGTTACAAACTCATAAACAGTAAATAAAAGACATCCTGGAGATGAAAGGCATGGCATAGTGATTACAGTCAAATACACTGTGTTTTGGGCTTTCCAGGTGGCACCAATGGTAAAGAACCCACTTGCCAATACAGGAGACCGGGGTTCAATCCCTGGTCAAGGAGACCCTCTGGAGGAGGGCATGGCAGCCCACTCCAGCACTCTTTCCTTGGAGAAGCCCACGGACAGAGGAGCCTGGCAGGCTACAGCCCTTGGGGTCTCAAAGAGTGGGACATGAAGTGACTTAGTACATACTGTGTTTTAGACTTCAAAATTGCTAAAGTCTTCATTGCTTCACCACCAAAAGGAAATTTTCTCCATAAAATGAGAGGTACACCACCACCCTCTGGCACTCATAACTTCTGAAAATATTAATAAATATAGAGGATGAGCACTCAGCCCAGGTGCTCCATAACAGGCACAGTGGGAATCGCCTGGAAAGAAGGATGGTAAAGACCGCTGGCTCTGGAGACATGGAAAACCTGGGTTGAATCTGCTCCTTGCCACTTCTTCCTGGGAGGTAAGTTTAAGGAAGTAAATTAAAAGTGTCCATCAAGGGCTTCCCCTGGTGGTCCAGTGGATAAGGACACCACCTTGCAGTGCAAGGGGCGCCGGTTCGATCCCTGGCCTGGGAAGATCCCACGTGCCGCGGAGCGGCTGGACTGATGTGTCCGAGCTGGAGCTCTGGGGCGCATGCGCCCAGAGCCTGTGCTCTGCGACAGCAGAGGCCACTGTGATGGGAGGCCCACGTGGGCCAAAGAACAAAGATGGATGAAAAATAGAGAAATGAAAGACCAATAGAAGTGGCCCGCCCGTCCCCCTCCCTCCCTACCCCAACCCCGCCAAAAGATAAATAAATAAAATAAATGTTAAAAAAAAAAGTGTCCATCAACAGATGATTGGATATGGAGGTTGTGGGATGTACATACAATGGAACATTATTCAGCTATGAGAAGGAAGTCCTGCTGTTTGAAGAAACTTGAGGGAGATAAGTCAGAGAAAGACAAATAATGTATGATTTCACATACATGTGCAATCTAGAATAGCCAACCTCATAAGAACAGAGAGTACTGCAGAATGGTTACCAGGGTTTGGAGGTGGAGGAGGGTGGAAGGGGAGATAATGTTGAAGTTACAAACTCATAAACAGTAAATAAAAGACATCCTGGAGATGAAAGGCATGGCATAGTGATTACAGTCAAATACACTGTGTTTTGGGCTTTCCAGGTGGCACCAATGGTAAAGAACCCACTTGCCAATACAGGAGACCGGGGTTCAATCCCTGGTCAAGGAGACCCTCTGGAGGAGGGCATGGCAGCCCACTCCAGCACTCTTTCCTTGGAGAAGCCCACGGACAGAGGAGCCTGGCAGGCTACAGCCCTTGGGGTCTCAAAGAGTGGGACATGAAGTGACTTAGTACATACTGTGTTTTAGACTTCAAAATTGCTAAAGTCTTCATTGCTTCACCACCAAAAGGAAATGATAATTATGTGACAGGATAGACGTGTAAGGGGATGCAACTGTTATCTATTGCAATATGCAAACCTATCAAACCAGCACAGCATACACCTTGACTCTTAATCTCTGAGCCTGTTTCCTCACCAGTAAAGCAGTTCTGCAATAGCTTTTACAGGGCACCATGTGGGTTAAGAGAGATATTGCACAACATTGCTCCTGGCTCACAGAAAATTTGCCCATCGCTACTCACTGTGGAAAGTCTACAAAGTCCAGGGACAAGAGGTGACTTTGTAATAGAGCAGGCTCACCCCCACCCACGTCTTCTGCCTGCCTTTTGTCTGCAGAAAACCTTTAGTCAAAGAATAAATTCACTCAGAAAAGTGCAAAAAGGCAGAAAGAAAGGAAAACAGTCAAACAAGACCAAATAATAATACTTTAGCCATTAAACAAAGTCAAGGACCTTGAGATCTCCCTCAAGGATGATAGACAATCTGAGCCAAATCCTTTGAGTGGTTTTGCAGATACTGAGCCCCCGCCAGGTGGAAGAAGAGAACCCTGTGCCATCCACAAGCACGCAGACCCCAGACTGGGTGGAACCAGGTTGATGATTCTGACTGCCACTTAGCTCACCATCAGCCAATCAGAAGAACGCCCGCAGCTGATCACACCCTGCTCCTTGCCTGCTGTTAGACTCCTCACTACCCCTTCTGGGGAGGGACGCACAGTGCGGAGGGCATCAGCCTGCTGTGGTCCCCTTTGCCTGGGAAAGCAACAAAGTTACTAATATTGCTATCAATTCTTCACCCAAAACTCTTTTTAATCTGGCACTGATGTACAGAGGACGACTTTCAGTAACCACCATGAGGTCAGGAGGCCCAAAGCCTCGGGAGGAGAGGAACTCAAGAAGGAGTGCCTTTTGCTTTAGGCACAACTGGCAGTTAGGGGCCGGTCTCCCAGACCCTACAAAGGCTGGAAACAGAAATGCCTCCCAGAGGGCAGGGCACCAAGAATACGTGTCTAGGGATCTAAAATTTAAACCTAGTCACTTCTGGCCTCCACTGTCTGCTTCCTTTCTGCCTGCGGCACGGTTTCCCTTCCTCTTTGGAATTCTCCGGAAATGGCTGTGAAGGAGCTTAGGTTCTTTTGTACTCTTTTGACCTTTGACTAAGAAAAGTGATTCAAAGTCTACTACAGGGCAAGGAAAGAACTTCGTAAAGTGCCTGCAGGAGACGTGACAATCTTTGACCTCAGCTTGGATGTTATTACTAACGGCCAGATCTTGGATTATACTTTTACTCATATAATTGTGCCTAAGGCAGGGCAGAGACATAGATACACCTCCTGTCTCCTGGGACTGTCATGGTTGTCACCCGAGGGACAAAGAATGGCTGGAGACGCCAACAGAAATCCAGGAGCCCCTGGGTTTGGCTCCAGACTCTAGCAATGGCGATCAATTTCTGAGTCTGGCTGACTTAAGGAAAAAGAAGGAATCCAAAACTGTAACATGTAGGTAAATCAGTCTCATTCATTGATGCATTCATTCATTCATTTTACTCATCAAATGAACATATATTGAGTACCTATTATAGCAGCTGGCATGCTAGCTGGAGAGGACAGAAACAGAAAAATCTGATGAAGGTACTTTGCCATGAGAGGAGAATTAAATTCAGGAGGGATTTCAGGTTCTTAGGTTTGAATCTTAGAGGTCAACTCACATGACTCTCCAAGATCAGATCTAACACCTGAGGCCCAGAGCAGTCGTACCCAAAGCCATAGAGCTGATGAAGGGCAGAGCCAAGAACAGGCTTGGGTCTCTTAACGCTAAGTCAGTGCTATTTCCATCATCACTTGCTGGTTCAGAGAATAATTCTCAAGTGTGTTTGAGAAAGAAAACAAAAGAAGGCTAGAAAATATGTATTTATTCGATACGGAGAAGAAAGAAAGGTGTGTTGATGGGTTAATTTTCCTCCTTAAAATTCTGGAGGAAGAGAATTCCTAGAAGACAGGAGCTGGGTGGAGAGGGAAAATGCATTTAATCATTTCAGGATCCCTCACAAATACAGGCTTCTTGGGATAACATCCATTAAGATCCTGAAGGAAGGCATCCACGTGCTTTGCTGCACTAATGAAAGATGAGTCACCTTACTCTCTTACATATCGGTTTCCTCTTCAAAATACGGCGCTTGAATAAAAAGGCCTAGCCATCCTGGTTGAACTCCAATTCACTTGGTCTCTATGGCAACCACAGCAAATCCACACAAGTCACCGGAAAAGGGCACTTGACATCTTGACGCACAATAGACAGACCCTTTGTATTATAGCCAGTCCTCTCGGCTTGAAGGAAGGAGCACTTCCACAGCAGCGGAATGAAAACATCTTGACCAGTTCGCCCTTTAATTGTGCCTAAGGCAGGGCAGAGACATAGATACACCTCCTGTCTCCTGGGACTGTCATGGTTGTCACCCGAGGGACAAAGAATGGCTGGAGACGCCAACAGAAATCCAGGAGCCCCTGGGTTTGGCTCCAGACTCTAGCAATGGCGATCAATTTCTGAGTCTGGCTGACTTAAGGAAAAAGAAGGAATCCAAAACTGTAACATGTAGGTAAATCAGTCTCATTCATTGATGCATTCATTCATTCATTTTACTCATCAAATGAACATATATTGAGTACCTATTATAGCAGCTGGCATGCTAGCTGGAGAGGACAGAAACAGAAAAATCTGATGAAGGTACTTTGCCATGAGAGGAGAATTAAATTCAGGAGGGATTTCAGGTTCTTAGGTTTGAATCTTAGAGGTCAACTCACATGACTCTCCAAGATCAGATCTAACACCTGAGGCCCAGAGCAGTCGTACCCAAAGCCATAGAGCTGATGAAGGGCAGAGCCAAGAACAGGCTTGGGTCTCTTAACGCTAAGTCAGTGCTATTTCCATCATCACTTGCTGGTTCAGAGAATAATTCTCAAGTGTGTTTGAGAAAGAAAACAAAAGAAGGCTAGAAAATATGTATTTATTCGATACGGAGAAGAAAGAAAGGTGTGTTGATGGGTTAATTTTCCTCCTTAAAATTCTGGAGGAAGAGAATTCCTAGAAGACAGGAGCTGGGTGGAGAGGGAAAATGCATTTAATCATTTCAGGATCCCTCACAAATACAGGCTTCTTGGGATAACATCCATTAAGATCCTGAAGGAAGGCATCCACGTGCTTTGCTGCACTAATGAAAGATGAGTCACCTTACTCTCTTACATATCGGTTTCCTCTTCAAAATACGGCGCTTCGAATAAAAAGGCCTAGCCATCCTGGTTGAACTCCAATTCACTTGGTCTCTATGGCAACCACAGCAAATCCACACAAGTCACCGGAAAAGGGCACTTGACATCTTGACGCACAATAGACAGACCCTTTGTATTATAGCCAGTCCTCTCGGCTTGAAGGGAAGGAGACACATTCCACAGCAGCGGAATGAAAACCTCTCCACACCTAGCCTGATTCTTGGAGCTGTTGCCGAGTTCAAGAGTCACTCAAGAATGTCACTACTGGAAAGCTGACCATTTCAGGTGACTCTCTGACACCCTCCTCCACTACCCGCACTCCAAGTGCAAAGAGAATCAGACCTAGTTATAATTTAGATCTATCAGAAATTAGTTCAGCCGCTTAAGAGAGATCAGCTACATGAGAAGTGGCTTAAACACTCCATGTTTTACTCTGTCACTTAAAAAGTCTGAAGTAAGCAACCGGATGCATCCACAGCTACTCAGCAAAGCCTTTAGGGAAACAAGGCTCCCTCCAGTAAACCGCTCTACCAGCTACTCCTAGGGTATGACTTCTCTTCCTCATGGTGCAAAATCTATCGAACTTCATTCTGTGGGCAGATGAAGGAAGGGATGATGTAATGTCTGTGTGCCAGCTATCTTTCTAGGAGGGTCTAACGCAGTTGCTGAAAAGCTCTTGTTATTAATATCCCTCTTGGCTCTGTCCATGGGATTCTCCAGGCAAGAAGACTGGAGTGGGTTGCCATTTCCTTCTCCAGGGGATCTTCCCAAATCAGGGATTGAACCCATGTCTCCTGCATCGGCAGGCAGATTCTTTATCTGCTGAGCCACCAGGGACCCCCTAGCCTCTTGCTTACTAGCACTTAATTATGTGGTTAGACCTGGTTGCAATGGAGGTAGGGGCTTGATTCCTGATAGCTAAAAACCAAGGGCTCTATTATAAGGATAGAAAGGAGGCATAAGAAGTCATTAGGTCCCTTGAAGATCTACTTAAACCCTTTAATGCCTTTCAGTACAGACTGGCTCCTAGTTCTGGTGCACAAGCCCAATGGCTAAAATGGTCTTTATATAATCATGAGCCAGGATCCTCAGGTGATGATGTGGGTGGGCGGGTTTACCTCTTAGTGTAAAAGCTGTGATGTAATGAAGTTACCCGGCAAAGGGGGCTGGAAGCCTCCATGCATGACTAGAATTCATGGGCACACACGTGTCCCCAGGGGGTTGTGTGCTCTCGTTCTCTCAGCAGCATGCTCAGGCTGGAGGCTCAGACCCTCAGAGGCCCAGGTGCGTGGACATCTTCTGCTGGGTGATCTATGGGAGAATCCTGCCTGCCTCTCCCCAGAATCAGAGAGGGTCGTATTTTCAGAGTTTATAAGCTTCAAGGAAGAAATGTCACAACAGAACAACTTAGAATAAGACTTTTCGGCCTTTCAGGTAGAAAATAGACTTTCAAACTCCCAGTAGATCTAATAGGTTGTCAGAAAGGGCTTTTGTGTCTCTGTGTCTGGCTCCTGGGTATTGAAATGTTTCTGTCCTAAGCAACTTTTATTTGGAAAAAGTGCTTGTCACTCAGAAAAGCCATGCTACTGTAAAAATCCCTCCAGTAAACCGCTCTACCAGCTACCCTAGGGTATGACTTCTCTTCCTCATGGTGCAAAATCTATCGAACTTCATTCTGTGGGCAGATGAAGGAAGGGATGATGTAATGTCTGTGTGCCAGCTATCTTTCTAGGAGGGTCTAACGCAGTTGCTGAAAAGCTCTTGTTATTAATATCCCTCTTGGCTCTGTCCATGGGATTCTCCAGGCAAGAAGACTGGAGTGGGTTGCCATTTCCTTCTCCAGGGGATCTTCCCAAATCAGGGATTGAACCCATGTCTCCTGCATCGGCAGGCAGATTCTTTATCTGCTGAGCCACCAGGGACCCCCTAGCCTCTTGCTTACTAGCACTTAATTATGTGGTTAGACCTGGTTGCAATGGAGGTAGGGGCTTGATTCCTGATAGCTAAAAACCAAGGGCTCTATTATAAGGATAGAAAGGAGGCATAAGAAGTCATTAGGTCCCTTGAAGATCTACTTAAACCCTTTAATGCCTTTCAGTACAGACTGGCTCCTAGTTCTGGTGCACAAGCCCAATGGCTAAAATGGTCTTTATATAATCATGAGCCAGGATCCTCAGGTGATGATGTGGGTGGGCGGGTTTACCTCTTAGTGTAAAAGCTGTGATGTAATGAAGTTACCCGGCAAAGGGGGCTGGAAGCCTCCATGCATGACTAGAATTCATGGGCACACACGTGTCCCCAGGGGGTTGTGTGCTCTCGTTCTCTCAGCAGCATGCTCAGGCTGGAGGCTCAGACCCTCAGAGGCCCAGGTGCGTGGACATCTTCTGCTGGGTGATCTATGGGAGAATCCTGCCTGCCTCTCCCCAGAATCAGAGAGGGTCGTATTTTCAGAGTTTATAAGCTTCAAGGAAGAAATGTCACAACAGAACAACTTAGAATAAGACTTTTCGGCCTTTCAGGTAGAAAATAGACTTTCAAACTCCCAGTAGATCTAATAGGTTGTCAGAAAGGGCTTTTGTGTCTCTGTGTCTGGCTCCTGGGTATTGAAATGTTTCTGTCCTAAGCAACTGATTTGGAAAAAGTGCTTGATCCTCTGACACAAGAGTCAGTGTGTTCAGCTCTTACGTTTGGATTCTATCTGGGGACAAGGAGACAATGAACATCAGGGAGGAGGATAATAGAGAAGCAACGATGGGCATCTGCTCCCTCCTGCCTTTGGCCTATCTGGAAGGTGGGGTGCCTGTATCACTTTGGGGATTTTGTGCCCTGGATTTTCCTTGGGGCCCTGCGGGGTGGTAGGCATCCATGGTGCTTCCTCTTTCACTGTGGCCTAGGAAAGGAGAGACGACATGACAACATGGGACACCCATCTCAGGAGACAGACCTGAGGTGCCGTCAGCCCTGGAGGCCCGTGGAGCACAGGAACTGCCGTGTGTTCCCAAGGGTCCTAGAGCAAAGCAGGCAGCCGAGTGACAGGGGCCGTGGGGGCGGGGCGTAGGAGGACTCACGCGGCGTGGACCCAGGCCAGCCCTCCACGCCTCGCCTTCCTGTCACCTTCTCAGAACTTAGATGGTGCTCCGCGGAAAGGGAGGGGCAAGCTCTGCAATGACGCAGAGAACGCTGACCTACCATGCCAAGTCACTTCTGCTGTCAGAACGCATTGGCTCAAGACAAAAACTCAGTTCAGGAAGGATTTTTTAAAAAAAGAACTCTCGGGCTTCCCTGGTGGTCCAGTGGGTAAGGACACTGCCTTGCAGTGCAAGGGGCGCTGGTTCGATCCCTGGCCTGGGAAGCTCCCATGTGCTGCGGAGCGGCTGGACCGATGTGTCCAATTACCGAGCTGGAGCTCTGGAGCGCATGCGCCCAGAGCCAGTGCTCTGCGACAACAGAGGCCACCGTGATGGGAGGCCCACAGGAGCCAAAGAACAAAGAAATGAAAGACCAATAGAGGTGGCCCACCCGCCCCCCACTCCCCAACCCGCTCCCACAACCCCCAAAAGAAAGAACTCTCCATATTTGGCAGTTCTGAGTTTGTGGCCTGAGAAATTTGAACTTGCTACAAAACTGTGTATCAGTCAGCTTATTTAAAAATGGCACTTTGTATCACTGGGTGAAACAGTAAGAGAAAGATGTTACTTTGGGGAGGCCTCATGTGAGTAAATAGTTTCTTGGGGGCGGCTCTTACAATTCTTTATGAATAATTTGGTTTTTCAGTTAGTAAATGCTTTTAATCAAATACTATTTAATCAAGCATTATCCGTATCTGTGGACAAGCAATTGAATAGAAACCTAATCAAATAAGGATCTACCACAATCAGCTTATCAAGGATCCCCAGAGGAGACCCCCACCCTGGACCTTCACAATCTTCCAATTATCCCTAAAAACTCCATGACGGGCCCTGCTGCTCTGCTTAGGGGCGCCGACAGCCCCCCACAACCTCATCCTGCCTCCTCTTCACCACATCCTCAGGGCAAGCTGGATACCAGGGCCCTAGGACGATTATGGGCATGGTGCCCAACATGGGCTTCCCTGGTGGCTCAGTCGGTAAAGAGTCCACCTGCAACGTAGGAGACCCAGGTTCGATCCCTGGGTGGGGAACACTCCAGGATCCCTTCCCGGGAAATCCCATGGACAGTGGAGCCTGGCGGGCTACCGTCCACAGGGTCGCCCAGAGTCACACCTAACTGAAGCAAGTAAACCACCACCAGCAGCCGATGGGGGTGTCTTCTTTGTCCTCTCGTGTGGTGGCACCTCACACCCTCGTTTCACTTCATTCTCTTATCATGGGAAAATCTAATCTGTAAATGCCTTCGTGGAGGGTTTTCCCTGGGCCTGTGGGCTCTCGCTCTGGTCACTGAATTAGGGATGACTCTCTCTGTCCATGTGACATTCAGACTTGTTCCATCACCTCTCTTAACCTCTGTCTTCTTGGGATATTCAGGTTTTCTGCGTGGAAATGTGGGAATGAACATAAACCTCAACACCCAGCACACAGTAGGTGCTCATGATGGTTTCTCCCTGCCTTGACACCTCTTCTGGAATGGAGAAGAATGGCTACCACAAACTGTGTATCCAGTCAAAAGAAAGAACTCTCCATATTTGGCAGTTCTGAGTTTGTGGCCTGAGAAATTTGAACTTGCTACAAAACTGTGTATCAGTCAGCTTATTTAAAAATGGCACTTTGTATCACTGGGTGAAACAGTAAGAGAAAGATGTTACTTTGGGGAGGCCTCATGTGAGTAAATAGTTTCTTGGGGGCGGCTCTTACAATTCTTTATGAATAATTTGGTTTTTCAGTTAGTAAATGCTTTTAATCAAATACTATTTAATCAAGCATTATCCGTATCTGTGGACAAGCAATTGAATAGAAACCTAATCAAATAAGGATCTACCACAATCAGCTTATCAAGGATCCCCAGAGGAGACCCCCACCCTGGACCTTCACAATCTTCCAATTATCCCTAAAAACTCCATGACGGGCCCTGCTGCTCTGCTTAGGGGCGCCGACAGCCCCCCACAACCTCATCCTGCCTCCTCTTCACCACATCCTCAGGGCAAGCTGGATACCAGGGCCCTAGGACGATTATGGGCATGGTGCCCAACATGGGCTTCCCTGGTGGCTCAGTCGGTAAAGAGTCCACCTGCAACGTAGGAGACCCAGGTTCGATCCCTGGGTGGGGAACACTCCAGGATCCCTTCCCGGGAAATCCCATGGACAGTGGAGCCTGGCGGGCTACCGTCCACAGGGTCGCCCAGAGTCACACCTAACTGAAGCAAGTAAACCACCACCAGCAGCCGATGGGGGTGTCTTCTTTGTCCCCCGTGTGGTGGCACCTCACACCCTCGTTTCACTTCATTCTCTTATCATGGGAAAATCTAATCTGTAAATGCCTTCGTGGAGGGTTTTCCCTGGGCCTGTGGGCTCTCGCTCTGGTCACTGAATTAGGGATGACTCTCTCTGTCCATGTGACATTCAGACTTGTTCCATCACCTCTCTTAACCTCTGTCTTCTTGGGATATTCAGGTTTTCTGCGTGGAAATGTGGGAATGAACATAAACCTCAACACCCAGCACACAGTAGGTGCTCATGATGGTTTCTCCCTGCCTTGACATCTCTTCTGGAATGGAGAAGAATGGCTGAGAGTTTCCTCCACTCCCAAATCCTGTTGGAATTTCTGGACAGAATTTGCTGAAGTTCTACTGTAACCATTTTGAGGCCATCCACAAAACTGTATTCACACCTCATTTTTTATTTTTAAGAGACCTGAATATTTGACTTCTCTTTAGTAGAATACTGGGAAGCCTTAATTTTTCTCAAAGGGAAAAAGTGGTTTGTCGGTCAGATAAGTGTGTCCAAGCTAACTGACATACAAAAGTCCATTATTCCAATGGTAAGTACTGAATTATGTTAGACAAAGATCAGAACGCTGCTTCTATCTTCCCAATGGATGCTAAAAATAGCTGGGATACTGCGTTTTCATTATCTGGAGCAGGGGTGAGGAGACTGGAAAAAAATCTAGCTGAAATCCAAAGTCAATCAAGCTCTACTTCAATAAAGAACAACTACATGCAGTGGGCTTATACGAAGAAAGAAAAAACAGAAATCACTTTCTATATTGGCTATCAAAATAAAATACACTGAACATAAACCTCTATTCGAGAAATACAGCAAAATATAAAAGCATGCACTGTAAGACTTTGATTATGTGGAGCCCTTTAGAAAGCAGCTGAAGGCTGACTTTTCTATATAAGCACAGGATTTATATTTTCAAGCAATGAATGTTTAAGACTTTCAATGGAAATCTCTCTAAAACAGATCACACTGTTTTGTACATTCTTAAACACAGTATGAAGAACATACTGTTCTTCCTGACGTGAAATTTCAATTAAGTCTTTTTAACATCAGCTCTTATTTGGTCCCGTGTTAAGACAATGCGCACATGCATGCCGTGTCGCTTCAGCTGCGTCCAACTCTGAGGGCCTGTGGACTATAGAGCCTGCCATGCGGGACAGCCCCCTGTCCACGGGTTTTCCAGGCAAGAATACTGAAGTGGGTTGGCATGCCTTCCTCCAAGGGCTCGTCCTGACCCACAGATCTAACTCTCATCTCTCATGTCTCCTGCACTGCAGGCAGGTTCTTTACCACTGGTGCCCCCTGGGAAGCCCCTGAAGCCCAGTTTAGGGCCATGGGACTATTTACATCTGTATTCGTCCCAGATTTCTGTTTCTCAATATTTTACCTTTTGTCAGTTCCCACTGCTGTCACATGTCCACCTAAAGATGACACATGAGGCTTCCCTAGTAGCTCAGTGGTAAAGAGTTTGCCTGCCAATTCAGGAGACACGGGTTCAATCCCTGATCCGGGAAGATCCCACATACTGTGGAGCAACTAAGTCCGTGAGACACAATTATGGAGCCTGTGCTCTAGAGCCTCGGAGCTGCAACTGTTGAGGCCATGTGCCGCAACTGCTGGAGGCCGTGAGCCCTGGATCCCGAGTTCCACCACAAGAGAAGTCACTGCAACAAGAAGCCTGCTCATCTCAACTAGAAGTAGCCTCCGCTCCCTGCAACTAGAGAAGAGCCTATGGCAGCAGTGAAAACCCAGAACAGCCAAAAATATAAATGAACAAATAAAATTCAAAAACAAAGAATATAATGAATATGTTTTAAAACACATTAGCAAAAATGACGTGAATAAACTGCTAAGATGAAAGTATAAAAAGCAAAGATGACATACTACACCTCCTCCCTCCTTGTTGCTTTCAGTGACTGGTAAATCCGATCCAAGCTTGTTAAAGCTATTTGCAAACTAGGAGTAAATTGATTCCAAATGAACACTTGAGCATTTGAGAGGAATGGATATGCACTTAGTGATGGAACTTTATAAACACATTTTAGGAACCCCCCCTTGTGGTCCACTGGACAAGAATCTGCCTGCCAATGCAGAGGACACGGGTTCAATCCCCGGTCTAGGAAGACTCCACATGCTGTGCAGTAACGAAGCCCGTCCACCACAACCAATGAACCCGAGCACCTAGAGCCTGTGCTCTGCCACAAGAGAAGCCACTGCGATGAGAAGCCCACACACCACACCTAGAGAGTAGCTCCACTCTCCACAACTAGAGAAAGCCCACACAGTGGCAAAGACACAGCATAACCAAAAACCAAGATCCATGGTATTCAGAGATATACTGATTTATTTCTACTTTGCTGGTTCTCAATGATACCTGACGATTAGTTAATGTGTAATACAGCAGAACATTTTATGAACTATAAACTGCTCTCCACGCAGAAGGTCGTGTGGGTGTCTTTAAGACTTTTGTACAGCCTGTCTCACTCCTGGCTGAGCAAAAACAAGAGATGGCCCTGGGAGCAGATTTGATTCTTAGGGTCCCTTATTGGCTCATGACTACTTGTGCCACAAGCACCACGGGGCAGCTCAGCTGCTAGGCTGTCTCGGGCAGGGGGTACCAGTCCAGCCAGACGGAGAAGACGTGCTGCCGGGCAGAGCCCTGTGAACTCTGGAGACTGGCAACCGGGGCACAGAACCTGCAGGCCAGCCTCTTTTGCTTCAAGCAGACTTAGTGGCTTATTTCTATTTGCTATGCAAATATTATCCCTTTCTCTTGTGTGCCCTTCTTGTGCAATTTTTTTTGAAAGAGTTTTAGAAGGACAGGCATTAACTCTTCTTTAAATGTTGGTAGAATTCACCTGTGAAGCCATCTGGCCCTGGGCCTTTATTTTGGGATAGATTTTTGATGACAGATTCGATTTCTGAGCTTGTAATTGGGTTGTTCATAATTTCTATTTCTTCCTGGTTCCGTCTTGGAAGACTGCACTTCTCTGAGAATCTGTCCATTTCTTCCGGGTTGTCCAGTTTGTTGCCATATAGTTGTTCATAGTAGTTTCTTATAATCCTTTGTATTTCTGTATTGTCTCTTGTAACCTCTCCTTGTTCATTTCTGATTTTGTTGATCTGGTTCTTCTCTCTTTCTTTTTCTTGATGAGTCGGGCTAGCGGTCTGTCAATTTTGTTTATCTTTTCGAAGAACCGGTTTTCATTTTGCCTATCTTTACTATCATTACTTTCATTTCTTTGTCATTTATTTCTGCTCTGATCTTTATGACCTTTCTCTGTGTGACCTGGTATGAAAAAAAAAGTGCCAAGGAGGGTGGTGTTAGGCAGCTATGCTAGATTGCAGGAGGTCAGGTTCACGGATATGGATGGCCCATGCTTCCCCCAACCTACTGACTCCTGACAGTGCTTTGCTCTTGTCATAGTAGCAGGAACACCCATGCACCTTGGTGGTCCAAGAGGACCCTGTCACTGTGAGTCACTGACCCAGCCCTCTGTGAGACGGCCACGCTGGTCTGCATATGTGGGAATTGTTAAAAATCAAGATCATTCATTCGACATGTATTTACTGAACACAAATGCAGTGATAAGCCCTGGAGACACAGAGGTAGGGGACCAGAACCCCAGCCCGATGAACTTGAGAGGGAGACAGGTGAGCGGAGGCATGATGGGGAAAGCCCGTCACAGTCCTGGACTTCCTAAGGGGTCACCTGTCCTTCCTTCATCTCCAACCTAAACAGGACACGAACGGAGCGTGGCAACAACACCTCAAGGCAGGTTTGAATTCCTGGGTGTTACAATTGGCTACTGGGACTTCCCCTGGTGGCGCAGGTGGTAAAGAATCTGCCTGCAATGCAGAAGACCCAGATTTGATCCCTGAGTCTGGCAGAGCCCCTGGAGAAGGAAATGCTACCCACCCCAGTATTCTTGCCTGGAGAAGCCCCATGGACAGAGGAGCCGGGGGGGCTGAAATCCATGGGGTCCCAAGAGTTGGATACGACTGAGCGACTAAGCACATGACAAGCATATAAGCTTATGACGCGACTGAAGAATCGTTTGGTTTGTGAAGCTGCTGGTCCTGCTGGCCTACCTGCAGACCTGTGACCTCCATGTCTGCTGGCCCCCGGGGCACCTGGCACACTGTGCCCAGAGCGGAAGAGCAGGTATAACGCTGGTTCCTGCCACACACAGGGGCAGCTGTGAAGTCAGGGAGGAGGCAGGGCACGGTGCAGCGGCTTTCCTCTGAGCCAGACACCCTCACAGAGAGTCTGTTAAGCCTGAAAACTGCACTCTGAATTAAACCGAGATTCTCTGTTGTTGAGCAGTTTGGAATGGGACAGCTTGACCCAATTGGACTTTCTTAGTCAACCGTTAGGATAATGAATTTTGACCTACAAGAATAAGAGGAAACCAAAAAAGTAAACAAAGTCATTCAAACGATGGCACCCTCAGGGCCTCGTTTTACAAATCCTGGGATATTTTTAGCTTCAAGAAAAGTCTTTCTTAAAATAACAAGAAAGTATGTTTATGTACAACTCGAAGTTTGTGGTTTCCTTCTTAAACGAAATGACTTGAGATTTTGTCCAGTTAAAACCTGAGAGCTTTGTTCCTGTGTGAATACCTAAACTCTTTGGATTGAACCTGGGGTTTACCCTTTCTGTCCAATAATAAGGAGAAATAATGTTAAGTAAGCATTTGCTAGAGACTATGCCAATTGTTTACACACATTATCTCTTGTTAATCTGAAATATAGGACATTTTTTTCAGTGAGTCACATTTGATACTGCTTTAGTGTTTCTCACAAACATTTTATTGCACAATAGAAGATTCAAGGGATACAGAGACAGAAAAATGGGCCATCTCTTAATACGTGTGTGGCGTCTCTGTTGTAAGATTACTTGTGTGAACATGTTCATCACTCCTTCAAGATCAGGTGTATTCTGAAGAGTTCATGTGATCCAAGGACGGAAGTTGTGTTTATAAATTTGAATTCTTTCTTTGTACTTAGAGCACTCCGTAATGTACCAGCAATGAATTCAGATTTCAGCAATATTGAGAAAAATGTTAACTTTGGCTGTAAGGAGGTTTCATGAAGCAAAGATTTGCAGACATAGCAAGCAGAATTTTGTGGGTTTTCGGTTTTTTTTCCAATAAAAGGTTCCTGTTTGCCAGGAAAGGCTCAGTTGTCTGGAACATCTGAAGCACAGGAGTTCCTGGGTTAATGAATATTCCAAAATCAAGCAATGCAAGGGTTGTGTTGAAAACAGGAAGTCTCCCCAGAGACCTGGAGCCCAAAAAGCAATTGCTAGTTTCTGCCTTTCCTGTTCCCAGGGCATTGCAGCTCACTGGCCTCGAGTCCCATCAGCCTCCTTCAAACCACACACCAAGCCTTCCTGTGCCCCAGGGCCTTTGCACCTGCTGTACTTTCTGCCTAGAAGAAGGTACCTCAGGTCTTTCAAAGCCTGATTATTATCATTCTCCAGGTTTTAAGTTCAAAAATCAAGACGTTTTTCCTGACTCCCTTATCGAAGGTAGTTCTCCTCGAGTGAAGGCATTTATTCTAATCTATAATTATCTTGTATGCTTACTTGTTTACCATCTGACTCCTCTCGTCTCCACGTAAGACCCACGGCAACAGGGCCCGGGGCATGTTCGCCAGCATATCCTCACTGCCCAGCACGGTGCTCAGCACAGAGTCGTTGCTGCTGTTCGGTTGCTCAGTCGTGTCTGACTCTTTTGCAACCTCATGGACCACAGCCCTCCAAGGCCCCTCTGTCCACGAGATTTCCCAGGCGGGAATACTGGCGTGGGTTGCCATTTCCTTCTCCAGGGGATCTTTCCCACCAGGGATTGAACCGCATCTCTTATGTCTCCTGTACTGGCAGGCAGATTCTTTTTTTAAAAATATTTAGACTGAAGTGATTGGCTGAAGCTGCCTAGCCAGGGGTGGGACTTGTTTGCTAGGGGATGGTGGGAGGGCCCGGGGGAGAGTGATTGAAAAAAATTATCTATTTATTTGGCTGTGCTAGATCTTAGCTGTGGCGTGTGGACATGTTCATCACTCCTTCAAGATCAGGTGTATTCTGAAGAGTTCATGTGATCCAAGGACGGAAGTTGTGTTTATAAATTTGAATTCTTTCTTTGTACTTAGAGCACTCCGTAATGTACCAGCAATGAATTCAGATTTCAGCAATATTGAGAAAAATGTTAACTTTGGCTGTAAGGAGGTTTCATGAAGCAAAGATTTGCAGACATAGCAAGCAGAATTTTGTGGGTTTTCGGTTTTTTTTCCAATAAAAGGTTCCTGTTTGCCAGGAAAGGCTCAGTTGTCTGGAACATCTGAAGCACAGGAGTTCCTGGGTTAATGAATATTCCAAAATCAAGCAATGCAAGGGTTGTGTTGAAAACAGGAAGTCTCCCCAGAGACCTGGAGCCCAAAAAGCAATTGCTAGTTTCTGCCTTTCCTGTTCCCAGGGCATTGCAGCTCACTGGCCTCGAGTCCCATCAGCCTCCTTCAAACCACACACCAAGCCTTCCTGTGCCCCAGGGCCTTTGCACCTGCTGTACTTTCTGCCTAGAAGAAGGTACCTCAGGTCTTTCAAAGCCTGATTATTATCATTCTCCAGGTTTTAAGTTCAAAAATCAAGACGTTTTTCCTGACTCCCTTATCGAAGGTAGTTCTCCTCGAGTGAAGGCATTTATTCTAATCTATAATTATCTTGTATGCTTACTTGTTTACCATCTGACTCCTCTCGTCTCCACGTAAGACCCACGGCAACAGGGCCCGGGGCATGTTCGCCAGCATATCCTCACTGCCCAGCACGGTGCTCAGCACAGAGTCGTTGCTGCTGTTCGGTTGCTCAGTCGTGTCTGACTCTTTTGCAACCTCATGGACCACAGCCCTCCAAGGCCCCTCTGTCCACGAGATTTCCCAGGCGGGAATACTGGCGTGGGTTGCCATTTCCTTCTCCAGGGGATCTTTCCCACCAGGGATTGAACCGCATCTCTTATGTCTCCTGTACTGGCAGGCAGATTCTTTTTTTAAAAATATTTAGACTGAAGTGATTGGCTGAAGCTGCCTAGCCAGGGGTGGGACTTGTTTGCTAGGGAATGGTGGGAGGGCCCGGTGGAGACTGATTGAAAAAAAAAAATTATCTATTTATTTGGCTGTGCTAGATCTTAGCTGTGGCGTGTGGGATCTAGTTACCTGACCTGGGATTGAACCCAGGGACCCTGCCTTGGGAGCTTAGCTACTGGACTTAGATTCTTTACCACTGAGCCACCAGGGAGGCCCACAGAGTCATTGTTCCATATATACTGAATGAAGGAATGAATGAATTGGTGAGCAAATGAGTAACAAAACCTGTGGCTGATCCCTCTTGATGGAGGGCAGAAACCGACACAATACGGTAAAAGCAATGGCTGTCCAATAAAAATAAACAAGGCAACTGGCAAAATACCAAAAATAAAATGTTGAATTCTGTGACTTTAACAAGATGGGGAATTATGAGACATCACATAAGCCTTCCTACATTTCTCTTGTTGTTTCTCTGAAAGAGGGCTCCACTGAACCTGCAAGTTATGAGTAGTCAGGGATGACACCCTGGAGATACTAAGTTTGCCTCTGAAGATGTTATACAAAGTTGGTTTGCCTCGAATAATCTTTAAGTCTGAAAACATTCCATCTATCAAAATCTCATCACTCATCGCTGTTTCCCACTCCTGATACGGCTTCTCCTGAGAAAACAGAAATGCCCGCCCACATTCCTGATTGCTTCATGCTTCCCCTAAAAGCTGGGGGCGGACAAGCAGGGGAGAAAGTGCATGCAGGGTGTGAAGAAGCCTTCTTAAGACCCTCTAATTCCGTGGTCTGTTTAGGGGAGACATTCCTGCCTTAGGCTTTTGAAGCTGTAGAAAATTGTAGCTAACATGGTAAGCTGTTGTCTGCAAGGAAACAAAGTAAACACATATCATGCTAATTTGATAGATGGAGGAAGGAGTTTATTTATAATGAGCAGCCCAGAGTTGCCCACAGGCTGTGAGAGAATATAGGCTTCTGGAGGAGGGAGAAAAGATCGGAGGAATCTAAAGGGAAAAACAAAGTCCCCGGACCTGAGACCTGCCCCCTGAGACCCAGAGGATGGGGTCACAGGTTGGGGGGAAGGGACAAGAGCTGCAGACAGGGACATTCTGGGATCTGTGCTTGAAACCCTGTTTGCACCAAAGCTATGGAAATTCTCCAAAGTTTAAGAACAGGAGAAGCACTGTGGCCCAGAGCCAAAAGCGGCCTCAGCTGTGTAGAAAGAAAGACGCTGGTGATGCTTAAAGGTTCTTATGTCAACTTGAGAGTAAGTGAGAAACTCCCTGCCACTGAGACCTGTCTCCAGGTCCCGGGAAACACATTTTTGGATTAAAATCTCACCAACATAATCTTCAAAGAGTTGCCCTCTCTTCATATCTGCCCTAAGTACTACTTGAGGGGTAAGAGGTACCACAGAGACACAGAAAAGGAAAAGGACACTTCCAGTTGTGGGTCAGAAAGGCTTCAGGAAAGAGCTGGCTCTGAGGGACAAACGGACCTCTGGTGGACGGAGAGGCACTGCGGGAGGGGGGCTCAGGCAGCCGGAGCAGAGACACAGAGGCAGAAACCACAAAAGCGCAGGTAGGGACTAGAGACTGAGGTGGAGACCCCCTGTATTTGGATGGAGCGGTGGGGGGCGGAAGACGTCCACAGGCCACTGGGCATCGTGCAGGGAGCGAGTGATTTCAGCAAGAACAGCGGAAAAACAGAGGCTTGACGACAAAGGAGAAATATGGCTGTAACCAAAGATTGATGGCTTTTACACCTTCTGAGTGAGGTAATAACACATTTACCAACTGATATGTATTGCATTTCTACTACGTAGCCAGGCCCTGTCCTAGCCTTGGGGAACAAGCAAGCGTTATTCTAGACAAAAACAAACGTTCCTTCCTCCAAGGAGTTTGCACTCCAGTGGGGAACGTAGAAAGTAAACAAGCAACAAAGTCAAAAGGTGGGAACTACTACGGAGCAGAACAGAGCCAGGCCAGGGCCTGAGGTGTCGGGTGGACTCAGTGCCACGGGGACCATTTTATCTCACTCCTGGAAAAACAAACAACTCTCCTTCCCAAGGACTCCCTGACTCATTCATTCATTCATCATTTATTCATTCCCTGTGCTTTTTTTTTGGCCAGATACTGTTCCAGTCACTGAAGCAGAGCCATAAAAAAGACAAGCAAAATCCATGCCTTCAGGGACTCATGGTCTAGTAAACATGCAGCAAATAATATATATATATATAAGTGTTAAATGTCAATCATTGTGATGGAAAAAATCGCAGAGCAAGGGGGTAGGAAGTGATGGGGGTAGGGAGCAGATGGCTGAACAGAGAAGGGAGGAGCCGTGTGCCGTTGGGTGAAGAGCACTTTAGAGGAGAGGAAAGCAAGAGCAAATGCTCAGGACAGGCTGAATTCTGAGTGTCATGGAAGGAAAGTTCACCGGTTGTGATGTTTTTGCTCCCCTCTCTTCTTGTTTTCCTTCTCTTTTAAACACTCTCTTACTTCTCATGTCCAACTATTTGGATAGTGGCTCCTCTGTCCATGGAATTCTCTAGGCAAGAATACCGGAGTGGGTTGCCATTCCCTTCTCCACGAGGTCTTCCCGACCCAGAGACTGAGGCCAGGTCTCCTGCACCACAGGCAGAGTCTTCACTGTCTGGGAGCACCCCCTCTCAGAGGGAACCTGCAGAAGTCAAGACATCCAGTTACTACAAGTGGGAGTCGGATGACATCTGGGAAGACACGACACAGGATCGTGCAGGAGCGAGTGATTTCAGCAAGAACAGCGGAAACAGAGCTTGACGACAAAGGAGAAATATGGCTGTAACCAAAGATTGATGGCTTTTACACCTTCTGAGTGAGGTAATAACACATTTACCAACTGATATGTATTGCATTTCTACTACGTAGCCAGGCCCTGTCCTAGCCTTGGGGAACAAGCAAGCGTTATTCTAGACAAAAACAAACGTTCCTTCCTCCAAGGAGTTTGCACTCCAGTGGGGAACGTAGAAAGTAAACAAGCAACAAAGTCAAAAGGTGGGAACTACTACGGAGCAGAACAGAGCCAGGCCAGGGCCTGAGGTGTCGGGTGGACTCAGTGCCACGGGGACCATTTTATCTCACTCCTGGAAAAACAAACAACTCTCCTTCCCAAGGACTCCCTGACTCATTCATTCATTCATCATTTATTCATTCCCTGTGCTTTTTTTTTGGCCAGATACTGTTCCAGTCACTGAAGCAGAGCCATAAAAAAGACAAGCAAAATCCATGCCTTCAGGGACTCATGGTCTAGTAAACATGCAGCAAATAATATATATATATATAAGTGTTAAATGTCAATCATTGTGATGGAAAAAATCGCAGAGCAAGGGGGTAGGAAGTGATGGGGGTAGGGAGCAGATGGCTGAACAGAGAAGGGAGGAGCCGTGTGCCGTTGGGTGAAGAGCACTTTAGAGGAGAGGAAAGCAAGAGCAAATGCTCAGGACAGGCTGAATTCTGAGTGTCATGGAAGGAAAGTTCACCGGTTGTGATGTTTTTGCTCCCCTCTCTTCTTGTTTTCCTTCTCTTTTAAACACTCTCTTACTTCTCATGTCCAACTATTTGGATAGTGGCTCCTCTGTCCATGGAATTCTCTAGGCAAGAATACCGGAGTGGGTTGCCATTCCCTTCTCCACGAGGTCTTCCCGACCCAGAGACTGAGGCCAGGTCTCCTGCACCACAGGCAGAGTCTTCACTGTCTGGGAGCACCCCCTCTCAGAGGGAACCTGCAGAAGTCAAGACATCCAGTTACTACAAGTGGGGAGTCGGATGACATCTGGGGAGAAAGACACTGGGGTTTATAGAAAACCTATCTCTGTGTGTGTGTGAGTGTGTGCGCGCCACGTCACACCCTGTGGGGGTGGAGCCTGGAGGCTTCATTCCTGAAGAAACTGAGGCCCAGGCTGAGGGAGGGAGTGACTTACCCAGGGTGACACAGTGGTTGGACAAAAGCTTGAGCTGAGCCTTCCCGATCTAGGAGGGAATCCCAAAGGAAGACCGCTGTGCTGACAGAGGAGTGGGAGGCTCTTAAACATCCAAAGACAGCACTGTCCGTGGTGGCCTTCACCCTGACTGCCCAGAGGGCCACCAGGGGAGCTCCTTTTTTAAATTTTTTGCTTCTTGTTTTTAATTGGTCTTTCATTTGTTTTTATTTTCATCCATCTTTGTTCTTTGGCCTGTGTGGGCCTCCCATCGCAGTGGCCTCTCTCATCACAGAGCACCAGCTCTGGGCGCATGCGCTCCAGAGTGCTGGCTCCTAATTGGACACACTGGTCCAGCCGCGCCGCGGCATGTGGGATCTTCCCGGGCCAAGGATCGAACCGGCGCCCCTTGCACTGCAAGGCGGACTCTTTACCCACTGGACCACCAGGGAAGGCCCACTAGGAGAGCCTTTGAAACTCCTGGTACCCACGTCTTACCCTGGGCCACTTCAAACAGAGTCTCTGGGGGCTGAGACCAGCCGTCAGTATTTTTTAAAGTGTTCCAGATGGTGCCAATGTGCCACCAAGGTTGAGAAGCACCATATAATGGCAAATTCAGATACAGCTGTTAAAATTAAAAATGCAATCACTTAGGAACTCTCTTTTAAAAAAACTGATAATTTGCTCCTTTTTCTTTTTCTGGTCAATTCAGAGCAGTCATCTTTCATGATAAAAACCTGGGTTGAGTGGGTGTAAAACCAGGAATAAAATTTAAAATAAATTCCTAAGTGAGAAATAAAAGGCCATGAATAATGTAAGAAGAGCTGGAAGACTCAGGGCAGGAGGCAAAGCCAAGAAAATATAATAGGGAGAGGTCACCCGGGGAAAGCTCTGCGAGTCTGAATACCAACGGAAGGAGGATAGCTTGTCAGTGGGTCCTGCCTTTTGAAACTTCAGAGCAATAAGCAATACCTGAGGGAGCTCAGCCCTTCCAGATGATTGACAAGCTCCACCACAGGCAGCCAGGGCCTCCCAGGAAGGACCGCCACGGCTCCCGTGTCCTGGACGGAACAGGGAAGCTAGAAAGAGCAGTGGAAACGCAGGGACACGAGCCTCGACCTTCGCCTAGCTCCCTGGTGGGTGTGGGGCGACGTGTGTCAGAACCCACACGGGATGAAGAGAGGAGAGGGGACGCGTCCACTTGAAGAGCTCAGGTCCTTTGGGCACACTCCTCCCGTCTTCTCCTCTCCTCCATCCCTCCACTGAGAATCACTGTCCCCAAAAGGCTCCCGGCAGGACCCAGACATTTAGGAGCTTTGTGTTAGCACACTGTATGCACTTCTCGGGTGGCTCGCTGCATGACCAAGTCGGTAAGGGTGGCAGGCAATGATTTCACATCACTGTCACCCGAGAACCGACTTGAGCCTGTAGCGCTTCCAACAAAACCGCCCAAGGGGAGAAACATTGGTCACTGTCCTTTGATCAACAGACAATAAATTCTCTGAGTAGATTTGCTTCTGGCAGATTCCCAGCAAGCTTGGGCTGTGGTGTTTCGTAAATTCCAGCAATTTGATGAAATGGTAATCAGTTATTTGCTCTATGATTTCAGGATAACCCTTTCTCTCTTAGCACTGAAGAGAGGGCTTCTCCATGTAAGAGTCACCTGTCTGGACTGGTGTTTCATCAGCAGCGGGTTACGGTTAAAAGTTGAGACAATGCATGTTATTGCCGGGTGTTTGGGGACAATAGGAGGTCACTGAGTTTCATAAGTGACCTCAATGAAATTGTAGTTGAGCTGGTTTAAGGCTGCGTATTTGGATCAAACTGCTGGTTTAAGGCTGCGTATTTGGATCAACTTTGTTCTCAGGTAGTGTGTGTGTGTGAGTGTGTGTGTGTAGTTCCCTACTTCAGCCTCTTTGACCCGCAGAAACCCTGCCTGAGGAGATAGAGTTTAGAGGAAGAAGTGCTCATTGTGCTATCAGAAGGCCTTGGTTCCAGGTCTAGAATAGGTAGAGAGCTGGCCCTTGTCTCTAAGTCTAGAATATGTCATCAGTGACTACATGAATCTGGCTGAAAAGGAAAAGTCTATAAGGATGATTTTTTTCCTTTCTTGGTATACTTGCAGTCAGTGCCAAGGGCACCTTTCTCTGCTTTTCATGGACTTGAACATTCACCACATGTGTGGAATGTGGAATGTCCACCACACATTCCCAGAGGGACGGCATCAGGAGGTGGGACCTCTGGGAGACAATTGGGATTAGAGGCAGTCATAAGCTTAACTGGTCGAATGGGATTAGCATCCTTACAGGGGTCGTGAGAGAGCTGGCTTCTCTCTGCCCCCATGTGAAGATGAAATAAGTCAAAAGGCTCCCGGCAGGACCCAGACATTTAGGAGCTTTGTGTTAGCACACTGTATGCACTTCTCGGGTGGCTCGCTGCATGACCAAGTCGGTAAGGGTGGCAGGCAATGATTTCACATCACTGTCACCCGAGAACCGACTTGAGCCTGTAGCGCTTCCAACAAAACCGCCCAAGGGGAGAAACATTGGTCACTGTCCTTTGATCAACAGACAATAAATTCTCTGAGTAGATTTGCTTCTGGCAGATTCCCAGCAAGCTTGGGCTGTGGTGTTTCGTAAATTCCAGCAATTTGATGAAATGGTAATCAGTTATTTGCTCTATGATTTCAGGATAACCCTTTCTCTCTTAGCACTGAAGAGAGGGCTTCTCCATGTAAGAGTCACCTGTCTGGACTGGTGTTTCATCAGCAGGGGGTTACGGTTAAAAGTTGAGACAATGCATGTTATTGCCGGGTGTTTGGGGACAATAGGAGGTCACTGAGTTTCATAAGTGACCTCAATGAAATTGTAGTTGAGCTGGTTTAAGGCTGCGTATTTGGATCAAACTGCTGGTTTAAGGCTGCGTATTTGGATCAACTTTGTTCTCAGGTAGTGTGTGTGTGTGAGTGTGTGTGTGTAGTTCCCTACTTCAGCCTCTTTGACCCGCAGAAACCCTGCCTGAGGAGATAGAGTTTAGAGGAAGAAGTGCTCATTGTGCTATCAGAAGGCCTTGGTTCCAGGTCTAGAATAGGTAGAGAGCTGGCCCTTGTCTCTAAGTCTAGAATATGTCATCAGTGACTACATGAATCTGGCTGAAAAGGAAAAGTCTATAAGGATGATTTTTCTCCTTTCTTGGTATACTTGCAGTCAGTGCCAAGGGGCACCTTTCTCTGCTTTTCATGGACTTGAACATTCACCACATGTGTGGAATGTGGAATGTCCACCACACATTCCCCAGAGGGGACGGCATCAGGAGGTGGGACCTCTGGGAGACAATTGGGATTAGAGGCAGTCATAAGCTTAACTGGTACGAATGGGATTAGCATCCTTACAGGGGTCGTGAGAGAGCTGGCTTCCTCTCTCTGCCCTCCACCATGTGAAGATGAAATAAGTCAGCACACCCAAACAGAAGCCTCACCTGAGTCCCACCAGGCTGGCAGCCTGACCACAGACTCCCAGGTGCCAGGTCGATGAGAAATACATGTCTGTGTTTTTATAAGCCAACCAGTAGACCAACTTTACTATAGCAACCTCAACTAAGAAAGGTATATTCTAGCCTGTTCTGAAAGCACTAACTGGAAAGGCAGACACTATTATCAAAGTGTGGTTAAACAGATATCGACACCTTCACTAACTCACAGGGTTCCTATGGTTTCCTGAAGAAAGAGAAAAAAAGGTCCAAATTGGCAGACTGGCATAAATGGTGCATAATGAGATATCCTTTTGATTGCCTAGCTTAGCAAATGGTGTCTTTGATGTGAATGTGTGTAAACATGCTTTTGACACCTGTGTAAATGCATAAAGCAAATACTGTGATGCCTAGCCCAGCAGAAACTCCCATAGACACAAAAACTCCCAAACAAACATTTAGCGCAACGACTCGACCAAACTAATTATGATGTTCCCATTGACTCATCTAAAATAAGAGGACGTCTCCGTTGCCTGCACAGAATTAGTCACGCTCCTCTTCTGCATGATTGCATCTCTGGCAGAAGCTTCCTTTGGGCCCAATCCACTTATGTAAGCATGGCCAATGCTGTATACTGGTTAATGGGAAAGGAATATCTTATACCTCTTAAAAAGCATGACAAGGGTGGGAAAAGGAGAAATAGTCACAAGTCATCCAATTGGCAGCTGGGAGAAAAGTGAGCCACAGACTTAGCAGTTGAGTCTGTCGCTGACCCCTGGGCTCATCCAGAAGAGCACAGCAAGTAACGTGACTACATGAATCTGGCTGAAAAGGAAAAGTCTATAAGGATGATTTTCTCCTTTCTTGGTATACTTGCAGTCAGTGCCAAGGGCACCTTTCTCTGCTTTTCATGGACTTGAACATTCACCACATGTGTGGAATGTGGAATGTCCACCACACATTCCCAGAGGGGACGGCATCAGGAGGTGGGACCTCTGGGAGACAATTGGGATTAGAGGCAGTCATAAGCTTAACTGGTACGAATGGGATTAGCATCCTTACAGGGGTCGTGAGAGAGCTGGCTTCCTCTCTCTGCCCTCCACCATGTGAAGATGAAATAAGTCAGCACACCCAAACAGAAGCCTCACCTGAGTCCCACCAGGCTGGCAGCCTGACCACAGACTCCCAGGTGCCAGGTCGATGAGAAATACATGTCTGTGTTTTTATAAGCCAACCAGTAGACCAACTTTACTATAGCAACCTCAACTAAGAAAGGTATATTCTAGCCTGTTCTGAAAGCACTAACTGGAAAGGCAGACACTATTATCAAAGTGTGGTTAAACAGATATCGACACCTTCACTAACTCACAGGGTTCCTATGGTTTCCTGAAGAAAGAGAAAAAAAGGTCCAAATTGGCAGACTGGCATAAATGGTGCATAATGAGATATCCTTTTGATTGCCTAGCTTAGCAAATGGTGTCTTTGATGTGAATGTGTGTAAACATGCTTTTGACACCTGTGTAAATGCATAAAGCAAATACTGTGATGCCTAGCCCAGCAGAAACTCCCATAGACACAAAAACTCCCAAACAAACATTTAGCGCAACGACTCGACCAAACTAATTATGATGTTCCCATTGACTCATCTAAAATAAGAGGACGTCTCCGTTGCCTGCACAGAATTAGTCACGCTCCTCTTCTGCATGATTGCATCTCTGGCAGAAGCTTCCTTTGGGCCCAATCCACTTATGTAAGCATGGCCAATGCTGTATACTGGTTAATGGGAAAGGAATATCTTATACCTCTTAAAAAGCATGACAAGGGTGGGAAAAGGAGAAATAGTCACAAGTCATCCAATTGGCAGCTGGGAGAAAAGTGAGCCACAGACTTAGCAGTTGAGTCTGTCGCTGACCCCTGGGCTCATCCAGAAGAGCACAGCAAGTAACATGTTTATTGGCCAGACGTTCAGACTCTGAAGCTACCCATCCAAAGTCAAGCCATGTTCTGCGAGTCCCACTGAGAGCTGCTACACAGATTCCAGCCGGGAGAGGTGCCTTAAGGTGGAATGGTATGAGTTAGCAATCTTTTTGATAAAGGGCCAGATAGTAGACATTTTAGGATGGATCAGTGAGTGAAAGATCCACATGCTCACCAATTGCAAAGTAAAATTTTTAGAGTCAGCCTAGCACAGTGATGACGAACAGGGACTCTGAAGCCTGAATTTAGATCTCAGCTCCACCACCTCCTAGTTGGATGACCTTGATTGAGCAAATTACTAAACCACTCTGTGCCTCAGCTTATCTACCTGATGAGGACAATAAATAAAATAAAAATAAAATGAGGATAGCAATAGAACTCAGGGCTTCCCAGATGGTGCTGCTGCTGCTGCTCAGTTATCTCAGTCATGTCCAACTCTGCAATCCCGTGGACTATAGCCCATCAGGCTCCTCTGTCCATGGAATTCTCTAGGTAAGACTACTGGAGCGGGTCGCCATTCCCTTCTCCACACTATGTCATGGGGTTATTATAAAGATGATGCGAAATAATATTTGTAAAACACTTTAAAAAATGCCTGGAAGACTTCCCTGGAGGTCCAGCGCTTCCACTACAAGGCGCACAGGTTCTACTCCTGGCTGGAAAATAAACAAATATTGATGCAAAAATTAAAAAAAAAAAAAAAAAACACAATGGAAAAAAATCGAAATAAAAAACAAGAAAAGAAAAATGCCAGATATTCAGTAAGTATTATTTAAGTGACTTGGGTCTTCGCAGGTGGCTCAGTGGTAAAGAATGTACCTGCCGATGCAGGATATGCAGGTTTAACCCTTCGGTCGGGAAGATTCCCTGGAGAAGGACATGGCAAGCCACTCCAGTCTTCCTGCCTGGGATAATCCCCAGGACAGAGCAGCCTGGTGGGCTACAGTCCAAGGGATCACAAAAGAGTTTTCATGACTTAGCGACTAACAGTGGGGTCCTCTGAAGAAGTAGGAAAGTATATTAGGCAAGACAAAAATCAAATGTTGAAATTAAATATCTTTAAAGGCAATATTGGTTGAAAACTTGAGCTCCACAGCGGCTCATAAAGGAACACTAGAAATGTTGGGAAGCATGTAGGTAAATTATAGGCAGTGGCCACTCTAACTTGGTGAGGCTGGGAGTGAGCACCAAGCACTAGCAGTGATGTAGAGTCACTCAAGGCAGAGGACGCTGGCCATCAGATAAAGCTGACACCACGTCTAGTGGGTGCAGAGCTGTTACGGTGGCATGGTGATTAGGCACAGATAATACGCTGATTGCACGAACTGCTATAATTTGTATTGTTTTTATACAATACAACCAAATAAGAGTTTTGCTCTTCCCACAATGCTAGTCCTCCAGGATCTAAAACTAGGAAGACCTTGACCATTTATCCTAATATAGTGGAATCGTCATGCCCAGCTGTGTTCCAGGATGAGGGCCCTGAATTGTATCCCATGTAAGTTGGGCTTCCCTTGTTTACAATCTTTATAACTGAATTCTACTCATTCTCATTCTGCAGGTCTCTCCCAAGTTCTTCCATCTATGGAGTTCACCTTTCCATGGAGTTTTTTTTTTTTAATATTCTTTTCTTTCTTTGGCCACTTCTATTGATCTTTCATTTATTTATCTTTGTTCTTTGGTTCCTGTGAGCCTCGCATTGCAGTGGCCTCTCTCGTCGCAGAGCACCAGCTCCAGGTGCACGTACTCCAGAGCTCCGGCTCGGTAATTGGACACATCGGTCCAGCTGCTCCACGGCATGTGGGATATTCCCAGGCCAGGGATCGAACTGGTGCCCCTTGCACTGCAAGGCAGTGTCCTTACCCACTGGACCACCATGGAAGCCCCTCCATGGAGTTTTAAATCATATCTCCCTTTTTTTGAGTGTCCTGGCTGCTGATGGGCTCTGTCTGGGAAGATAGCCCCCTTTTTTGAGAGAATTCATCCAAACCTAATGACCACAGAAATACCTGCCCCTTAAGCCTGTGCTATTGCTTTTCTCCTGCATCTTTAGTTACAGCATCTCCACACCAGTGTCAAGTTCCAGAAGACCTGTCTCTGCTTCATCTTTAACCAAATACCAGTTCCAGATTAGTTTAACAACTCTTGTTGTTTCACCACTCTGGTTTTGCTTTCAGTTGATTTTATTATTTCCTCTTATTCCTTATTTTCTTAGGTTCACATTTCCTGCTTCTCCCCTCAGCTGACTCCTCTCCTGATACCCATAATCCCCAGTGTTCACTTTTTGCCAGTCATCATCTATCTGTTCCCCTGAAAAGGAACATTCCCCAAATCCCCCAACCTCACCGGGTTTCCATCCATGGAACCGCCACACCTGTAGACTCCAATCGTCTTATAGGCACAGATAATACGCTGATTGCACGAACTGCTATAATTTGTATTGTTTTATACAATACAACCAAATAAGAGTTTTGCTCTTCCCACAATGCTAGTCCTCCAGGATCTAAAACTAGGAAGACCTTGACCATTTATCCTAATATAGTGGAATCGTCATGCCCAGCTGTGTTCCAGGATGAGGGCCCTGAATTGTATCCCATGTAAGTTGGGCTTCCCTTGTTTACAATCTTTATAACTGAATTCTACTCATTCTCATTCTGCAGGTCTCTCCCAAGTTCTTCCATCTATGGAGTTCACCTTTCCATGGAGTTTTTTTTTTTTAATATTCTTTTCTTTCTTTGGCCACTTCTATTGATCTTTCATTTATTTATCTTTGTTCTTTGGTTCCTGTGAGCCTCGCATTGCAGTGGCCTCTCTCGTCGCAGAGCACCAGCTCCAGGTGCACGTACTCAGAGCTCCGGCTCGGTAATTGGACACATCGGTCCAGCTGCTCCACGGCATGTGGGATATTCCCAGGCCAGGGATCGAACTGGTGCCCCTTGCACTGCAAGGCAGTGTCCTTACCCACTGGACCACCATGGAAGCCCCTCCATGGAGTTTTAAATCATATCTCCCTTTTTTTGAGTGTCCTGGCTGCTGATGGGCTCTGTCTGGGAAGATAGCCCCCTTTTTTGAGAGAATTCATCCAAACCTAATGACCACAGAAATACCTGCCCCTTAAGCCTGTGCTATTGCTTTTCTCCTGCATCTTTAGTTACAGCATCTCCACACCAGTGTCAAGTTCCAGAAGACCTGTCTCTGCTTCATCTTTAACCAAATACCAGTTCCAGATTAGTTTAACAACTCTTGTTGTTTCACCACTCTGGTTTTGCTTTCAGTTGATTTTATTATTTCCTCTTATTCCTTATTTTCTTAGGTTCACATTTCCTGCTTCTCCCCTCAGCTGACTCCTCTCCTGATACCCATAATCCCCAGTGTTCACTTTTTGCCAGTCATCATCTATCTGTTCTGAAGGAACATCCATCCAACTCACGTTTCCATCAACATGGAGAAGATCACCTATGTGTCCACAACCACAAAAGAGGCCGTCCCAGACACACAAGCGTCTCATACAAATGGCCAGTTTGGACGTACCCCATCCCTTCCACTCCCCATCACCTCCTTCAGTGCATATAAACCAGGAACCGCCACACCTGTAGACTCCGCAAGTGCTTGAGGAACTCTTCCCAGTAGAAACCTAATGTTCTTTCCCCTTCTGCAGCTGATCCCATATTTTACGCTTGCAAATAAACGCGGGTATTTACATAACTTTAAAGGGCTCATAAAGTCCACGGAGGAATCTGACGCACACATTAAAATTGTATCCTTATTTCACCTGACTGCAAAAGCACTGTGAAATATTTGGTGGAGTTAATTCCTGTCTGGCCACCTCCACAACAGCTAACCACAGCAGCAGAGCTTAGAGAAATGAATTGCAGGCTTGCTTGATTTATTTGCTGTGTGAGTATAAGAAAACGCCTTAATTTTCAATATATATTTGGTTTTCAGAACAGGCTTCAGAAGAATAAAAGTGAATAGAACTGTTCCATTGAGGTGTGACACACCATCTAAGGCTTCTTAGAGTCTGCTGTAATTTTTATTGATTCATAAGGTTGGGCTATTTCTTGTAAATTGTATTAAATAGTGTATGTATGTACACACTACATATACATATGTATATGTATTATAGATACATTGTAGGATCTTCTTTACTCCATTGTGGAAATTACTGTATAGGGATGTGAATATCTATTTCCAATGGAACATGCTTTCTGTTCTGGAAACAGAGAAGGAGTAGATCAGGGATGGGGTATCAGAGAGTATTTAAAGGCACAGAGACCAGTAGTATGAATAAGCTTCTGGAAATATTTAGTATCAGTCCCTAGGAGAGTAATTACAGATAGACTTCAAAGCTGCTTAAAATTGCCAGCATCATAGATTTGAAGAATCACCCTAGTAGCTGCACTAGATTAGCTTAATGGAGTTCTGGGCAAATAAAAGATGTACAATAATCACTTGCTGAATTGAGCTGAAGCTTAAGAAGGACTGAGGCTTAGTGCATATACGAGGGGAGGAGAACCTAAGCCTTTCTCAGGAATGAATTAAATTTCAGTGTTCTATTATTCTCTTTTGAGTCTGAAGTCTGATTTCCTAAGGTACTTAAAGGGGAAGCAGAGTGGGTAGCAGAAGAAGATAAAAATTATTAAGATAATAGCTCACATTTACAAGGAACTTACTATAGACCACATATTATGATGATGCCTTACCAGGACATCAGGGGAATAAAATGAAACTCTGGACCCATTAGCTTTTAACTAACTCTCTTCCTTAATTATGAAATTAATTTCTAATGTGTCTTTGTAGTATTCCAATATACCTGGGCATTTAGTTTTTAAAATAAAGCAAAGTATTTTAGTGTGTTGTTATACTAGAAAACTCATGATGAAACAATAATGAAGGATTTCATTATCTCAATGAAATGAAGGCTGTAATATAGCCATGCTAACCACAGCAGCAGAGCTTAGAGAAATGAATTGCAGGCTTGCTTGATTTATTTGCTGTGTGAGTATAAGAAAACGCCTTAATTTTCAATATATATTTGGTTTTCAGAACAGGCTTCAGAAGAATAAAAGTGAATAGAACTGTTCCATTGAGGTGTGACACACCATCTAAGGCTTCTTAGAGTCTGCTGTAATTTTTATTGATTCATAAGGTTGGGCTATTTCTTGTAAATTGTATTAAATAGTGTATGTATGTACACACTACATATACATATGTATATGTATTATAGATACATTGTAGGATCTTCTTTACTCCATTGTGGAAATTACTGTATAGGGATGTGAATATCTATTTCCAATGGAACATGCTTTCTGTTCTGGAAACAGAGAAGGAGTAGATCAGGGATGGGGTATCAGAGAGTATTTAAAGGCACAGAGACCAGTAGTATGAATAAGCTTCTGGAAATATTTAGTATCAGTCCCTAGGAGAGTAATTACAGATAGACTTCAAAGCTGCTTAAAATTGCCAGCATCATAGATTTGAAGAATCACCCTAGTAGCTGCACTAGATTAGCTTAATGGAGTTCTGGGCAAATAAAAGATGTACAATAATCACTTGCTGAATTGAGCTGAAGCTTAAGAAGGACTGAGGCTTAGTGCATATACGAGGGGAGGAGAACCTAAGCCTTTCTCAGGAATGAATTAAATTTCAGTGTTCTATTATTCTCTTTTGAGTCTGAAGTCTGATTTCCTAAGGTACTTAAAGGGGAAGCAGAGTGGGTAGCAGAAGAAGATAAAAATTATTAAGATAATAGCTCACATTTACAAGGAACTTACTATAGACCACATATTATGATGATGCCTTACCAGGACATCAGGGGAATAAAATGAAACTCTGGACCCATTAGCTTTTAACTAACTCTCTTCCTTAATTATGAAATTAATTTCTAATGTGTCTTTGTAGTATTCCAATATACCTGGGCATTTAGTTTTTAAAATAAAGCAAAGTATTTTAGTGTGTTGTTATACTAGAAAACTCATGATGAAACAATAATGAAGGATTTCATTATCTCAATGAAATGAAGGCTGTAGATATAGCCAGACTGATGCTGATTTATAAAGAAAAAAATCAGTCAAATTTTAACATGGCTTTGGACATTAATCACAGTAGTCTTGAAAATAAGTTATTTCAATCAGCCTGCTATTCTCCTCCGGGACAGAAAGAAGCAGTGTGCTGGCGACTGGACAGGAGAGAAGGGCTGCTTGCGCCTTCATTTATTTATTCAACAAATTTTTATTGACTTTTATTAAGTGTCATGGGCTGCACTAAGCACAGAGGATGTAACAGTGACTAAAATGAATTCCTTCCTTCTAAGGCGCTCCTGTTTAGAAAGGAACATGAATATGTAAACCATTAAGATCTATAAAGTGTAAAAAATCTTACTGGTGGAATGACCGAGTATGGGGAGCCTACAGAAGGGAGCATCAGATCTAATCTTAGGGAGGAAAGGGAAAGGAAGACTTTCTAAAGGAAAGTCTTTGAGGATGACTGAGCAGGGAGTCGGAAGCAGGGACAGGAACATTTCAGACAGAAGGAAAGACTCACCATGAAACTAAGGCCCCAGGATCCTGGCTGTAGACAGGAAGAAACAGAACAATGGTGAGGCCGCAGGGTGAAACGCGAGGTTGATGGGGACATTCAGGCCATATTCCTAAGGGCAACAGGATAATGCCCATGAACCCAAGTGGTGTAAATAATCGAAAAGACTGCCCAAATACTAGGACATCAGACACGTGCACTATGCCTCCTGAGGTCTGTGGCATGAAACCCACCACTATAGACTCATAGCTTGCACTTGTGTTACATGGCTGAATGTGTGAATCAAATAAAATATACACTAAACATTAACATTTAATGATACGTGCACATGTAAGGATGTGCAGGCCTGTTTACATGAGCTGCATGGAAATTGAGCTTAAATAACTCCAATCAATAGTGCTTTTACAAAGTTAAGCCAATTTTCTTTTTCCCACTCTGTTAGCTCCTAAATATCTGTTATCAATGAAATGTCATTAACTGTTCCTCAGCTCACTGCTCAAGATCTAATGTGTCTTTGTAGTATTCCAATATACCTGGGCATTTAGTTTTTAAAATAAAGCAAAGTATTTTAGTGTGTTGTTATACTAGAAAACTCATGATGAAACAATAATGAAGGATTTCATTATCTCAATGAAATGAAGGCTGTAGATATAGCCAGACTGATGCTGATTTATAAAGAAAAAAATCAGTCAAATTTTAACATGGCTTTGGACATTAATCACAGTAGTCTTGAAAATAAGTTATTTCAATCAGCCTGCTATTCTCCTCCGGGACAGAAAGAAGCAGTGTGCTGGCGACTGGACAGGAGAGAAGGGCTGCTTGCGCCTTCATTTATTTATTCAACAAATTTTTATTGACTTTTATTAAGTGTCATGGGCTGCACTAAGCACAGAGGATGTAACAGTGACTAAAATGAATTCCTTCCTTCTAAGGCGCTCCTGTTTAGAAAGGAACATGAATATGTAAACCATTAAGATCTATAAAGTGTAAAAAATCTTACTGGTGGAATGACCGAGTATGGGGAGCCTACAGAAGGGAGCATCAGATCTAATCTTAGGGAGGAAAGGGAAAGGAAGACTTTCTAAAGGAAAGTCTTTGAGGATGACTGAGCAGGGAGTCGGAAGCAGGGACAGGAACATTTCAGACAGAAGGAAAGACTCACCATGAAACTAAGGCCCCAGGATCCTGGCTGTAGACAGGAAGAAACAGAACAATGGTGAGGCCGCAGGGTGAAACGCGAGGTTGATGGGGACATTCAGGCCATATTCCTAAGGGCAACAGGATAATGCCCATGAACCCAAGTGGTGTAAATAATCGAAAAGACTGCCCAAATACTAGGACATCAGACACGTGCACTATGCCTCCTGAGGTCTGTGGCATGAAACCCACCACTATAGACTCATAGCTTGCACTTGTGTTACATGGCTGAATGTGTGAATCAAATAAAATATACACTAAACATTAACATTTAATGATACGTGCACATGTAAGGATGTGCAGGCCTGTTTACATGAGCTGCATGGAAATTGAGCTTAAATAACTCCAATCAATAGTGCTTTTACAAAGTTAAGCCAATTTTCTTTTTCCCACTCTGTTAGCTCCTAAATATCTGTTATCAATGAAATGTCATTAACTGTTCCTCAGCTCACTGCTCAAGAACATACTATATATGCAGATTACATACAAGTGAAAAGACAAACATTCAATATAATATTTCCCAGGATCTGGGGTTCTTCCCATCACTTCACCTGCTCCAGGTTGAAATAATTTATGTGTGAGTGAATCAAACAAGTGAAGTGTTACATGATTGAAGAGCAGTAGCCTAATAAGGCACCAAGTACATTCTGAAACTTGAATTATTTTGGGGAGGAGCATTTTTAAGCATGCATTCTTAGCTGCTCAGTTGTATTCAACTCTTTGCTATCCATGGACTGTAGCCTGCCAGGCTCCTCTGTCCATGGAATTCTCCAGGCAAGAATACTGGAGTGGGTTTCCATTCCAGGGGATCTTCCTGACCCAGGGATTGAACCCATGTTTTCTGCATTGCAGGCAGATTCTTTACCATCTGAGCTACCAGGGAAGCCTCTGCATGTCTATGGTGAGACATAAAAAGAGTCACAGAGTAAAAGGCTTTGGACCAAAGACCGGAGACCAACCAGATTGGTGAAAACAAGAGGGCTTATGTGGTCATTAAAAGGGCTTTGATTGCTATCATTTTATATCAGGCTTTCTCTCTTCTTATTGTGAGTGCTTCCACACTAAGGGAAGTTGTACCCTTAGCAATAGAATAAACTGTGCAGCTCATAACAATTATGAGCAAAAACAAAACGTCAACGGCAATATAGTTGGAAAGGCTTGACTTCAACAACTGCCATCCCAACAATGGCAAGCACAGAAAGAAATCTTTGTAATTTGCATATTGACTAGAATGAGCTTGATTAGGCTGATGGGAGTTACAGAGAGACAGGCTTCTGATCAGTCAATGAATTAGCCCCGGAAGGACCACGAAGTCAGGGCCCAGGACAAACATATATATATATATGTATGGTTTATATATATATAAACCAAAAACATTTTTTCTTTCCTGAATCCTAACTAATAGCAGTGACAAATACATTCACGCTTCTCAAACTTTAGGCGCCTCCCCGGTGGCTCAGATGGTAAAGAATCCACCTTCAGTGCAGGATACCCGGGTTCAGTCCCTTGGTGGGGTGGATCCCCTGGAGAAGGGAGTGGCTGCCACTCCTGTACTCTTGCCTGGGGAATTCCACGGACCAAGGAGCCTGGTGGGCTACAGTCCATAGGGTCACACAGAGTCGGACACGACTGAGAGACTAGCACGTTCACTTTTATACACATTAGTTACATACATTAGCTTTAACATTATAACTATAATATATATAAAACTAGTTTTATATAATATATGACGGACTTTTTTTACATACTCTAATTTCTCTAAGGTTCTAAATCGACAGTCTCATAACTGTTCATATTTTGAAAGGCACAAAGTAAGTAACGGCATTTTATTTCAACTAACACTTTGCTGTTCATAACTGAAAACTAAATGACCCTGAAATGAGAGATTTCGAATGGGGATATACCTCTAGGACCATTCAATTCTTAAATATAATAAAACCCTTCAAGAAAAAAACAAACTAATACAACTAGAAAAAGTGTACCATTAAAAGTAATTCCTGTTTCTAAAAGCTCCTCTAATCATGTCAACCACCAGATTGTATTAAAATAGAGGAAATCTGAATAAGTAAAATGTGCAAAAGATCAACACACCTCTTGTCTTGGTTTTCGGAATCAGATTGTTACTTTAATTCCACTTAATCATAAGTAGTTTATTCCTCGCAAGTTTAAGTGTGACCACAAGAAAATAATCTGATAGACAAGGGATACATTTCTTTTCTCAGTTCCAAAAATATTGAACCCCAATAGCCAGAAGTCAATTATAAATATTTAATTAGACTTCTAGGAGGGAACATCTCAACTCAGATTTGGTGATTTGGCTTTAAAACTAGTGGAAGGAGAAACCTGCCGCTCCGTGACTCTCTCTTGTTGCCACTCTTTTGTTGGGGTCCCCACAGCTTTCCTGGGAGCAAAACACCCCTCCGTCCCTGGCCAGCTAAGAGACGCGCTGTGACTTTTTTCTAGGACACATATCTGAAAGGTCAATGGTGGAGTGGGTCTTTTAAACCAGAAGCTGACATTTCCATAGTCAAAGTGTTTTGGTTGTAACAAAAAGCTGGTTTTCACTATATTTAGGCATGGCTGGTTGGCTTTATTCTATCTTTCTATGCCAAGTGCAGGGCTGTAACTCAATTAACCTTTTCTTTTCAATTGAATTTGATCTTGTTCTCCACTTTGTACTCAGAAACCTAGATAATGGGAGGAGGGAAGGGTAATTTAGTTGAGAATATAGCCATTGGTCATTTTTAAACTAATATATTAGCAAATTTGGGGGGCATCAAAAGGCAAAACAATATAGGATCCATATCCAAGTACCTAGAGAAAGAATTAAAAATAATTTGGGGAGATGGACTCAGTCACAAGAAAGACATGTGCTGTTTCCCAGGTGGAAGGAAACAGTAGCTGGAAAAGTGAGCTGAAGGGCAAGGTTTTAGGGTTACCAGCACCTCACTGCTGGGCACTTAACTGCATGAGAGCCTAAGCATGGGTGCCCCTCATTTCACCCATCTTTGTTTCTACCCTAGCGATCCCCAAGACTATGTAGATGTGTGTCTTATTATAGAAGAGCCGTCTGTTCCATCTCAACATTATGTTATCTTCTTCCTCTGCCAGCTTTATTGAGATATAATTGACATATACCATTGTGTGAATTTGAGCTGTACAATGTGATGATTGGATTTGATATAGATACAGATATAAATAACTTCCATGCTATGCATTTAGGCTAGTTAACACATCCATCACCTCGAAAAGTTAACTTTTGTGTGTGGTGAGAAGTTTTAGGGCCTATTGGCTTAGTAAACTTCAAATATACAATGCAGTATTGTTAACTACAGTCTTTATGTGGTACTTTTAGATCAGCAGATCTTATTCATTCTTGTAACTGGCAGTTTGTACTATGCTATGGGTTTTGTGTGATTTTTAAAATAGTATACGGGTTTTTTAATACTAGTAAAAATCTTTTTGATGATTCCCTTAAAGTTTTTTAATATACAAAACATTAACATTTACTTGAAACAATAAATGGCTGGAAAACAAATTATGAAATATATCCATAGTATAATAACACTGTGGACTTTAGCACTGCAAAGGGAGATTTAAGGTAGGGAGAAAAAATAGCATGTTGGTTCTAGAAGGAACTTTAGAGATCATTTCAGCCCTCCCATTTCACAGGTGAGAAACCGAGGCCTGAGAGTGTCCATGACTTGCCAAAATCACACCCAGTTCTCTTGACAATTCGGTAATTCTAATGCACCATCATTGTGTCACATAACAGCTGATTATATAAACATTATTTTAAAACATTTAAATAAGCATTATAATTAATACTATGAAATTATTTAATTTGGCCTACAACCTTTATCAAGGATATACACTTAAAACTGTATTGTTACACAAAACTTCTTTCCTCTGCCCAGAAATCAGACTTGATCTAACAGATCCTGAGTGGCTAAGAAAGACATGTGCTGTGTCCCAGGTGGAAGGAAACAGTAGCTGGAAAAGTGAGCTGAAGGGCAAGGTTTTAGGGTTACCAGCACCTCACTGCTGGGCACTTAACTGCATGAGAGCCTAAGCATGGGTGCCCCTCATTTCACCCATCTTTGTTTCTACCCTAGCGATCCCCAAGACTATGTAGATGTGTGTCTTATTATAGAAGAGCCGTCTGTTCCATCTCAACATTATGTTATCTTCTTCCTCTGCCAGCTTTATTGAGATATAATTGACATATACCATTGTGTGAATTTGAGCTGTACAATGTGATGATTGGATTTGATATAGATACAGATATAAATAACTTCCATGCTATGCATTTAGGCTAGTTAACACATCCATCACCTCGAAAAGTTAACTTTTGTGTGTGGTGAGAAGTTTTAGGGCCTATTGGCTTAGTAAACTTCAAATATACAATGCAGTATTGTTAACTACAGTCTTTATGTGGTACTTTTAGATCAGCAGATCTTATTCATTCTTGTAACTGGCAGTTTGTACTATGCTATGGGTTTTTTTGTGTGATTTTTAAAATAGTATACGGGTTTTTTAATACTAGTAAAAATCTTTTTGATGATTCCCTTAAAGTTTTTTAATATACAAAACATTAACATTTACTTGAAACAATAAATGGCTGGAAAACAAATTATGAAATATATCCATAGTATAATAACACTGTGGACTTTAGCACTGCAAAGGGAGATTTAAGGTAGGGAGAAAAAATAGCATGTTGGTTCTAGAAGGAACTTTAGAGATCATTTCAGCCCTCCCATTTCACAGGTGAGAAACCGAGGCCTGGAGAGTGTCCATGACTTGCCAAAATCACACCCAGTTCTCTTGACAATTCGGTAATTCTAATGCACCATCATTGTGTCACATAACAGCTGATTATATAAACATTATTTTAAAACATTTAAATAAGCATTATAATTAATACTATGAAATTATTTAATTTGGCCTACAACCTTTATCAAGGATATACACTTAAAACTGTATTGTTACACAAAACTTCTTTCCTCTGCCCAGAAATCAGACTTGATCTAACAGATCCTGAGTGGCTGTTTTCCCCTCACATTCAAAGCAATAGGAAATATGCAGCTGCTTAGATAATAAAGCCTCTTATTTGTTTTAGGAAAACAATTTATTTAAGAGTCTTACTAGAAACCTTTCAAAACTGAGATGTTATCTCTGTGAATAAACTGTTTTGCTCTAAAAAATAAATATTTAAAATAAGAGATCATTGGATTTCTACTTATCACAGCTTTCAGGATTCTGGAAAAATTAAATAGATGTCTTTCTTCCCAAACCCAGAGGAGAAATTCACTTGTTCTTTTCATGAAAAAGAAAGAAGATTCAAATCTATTCCAATCAAAAGCCTTACAAAGCTTATTTCATTTTCTTTTGTTTTAATAAAAAGATTAACCCACTGATTCTAAAATGTATTAATGAATGTTGAGGAGGGCCACAAGCAGTCAAGGAAGGCCTAAATAAAAACAAAGTGGAAGAACATTCTCTACTAGACATCAAAACTTCATCTAAAATGATGAGAGAGTGTGGCATTGCTACAATGGTAGACAACCCAATGGAATAGAACAGTCCTGGAACACTTCGTGTGTATAATATGGTCACTTGATTTTTGACAAAGCGGACACCACAGAAGAGTAGAAAAAGGATGATCTTTTCAATAAATAATGCTGGGTCAGTCGAGGTCCACACCATAAAAAATGTGACCTCAATCTCATGTCATAGACAAAAACCCATTCCAGGTAGACTATTAACTAAACTGAAAGTACAACAATAAAGTTTTTAGAAGATGCTATATGCAGAGATTTCTTAAACTAAACGCCCATAACATAACCGTAGAAAAAGGACTAAGTTGGGTTTCATCAAAAATAGGAGCATATGTCCTTCGAAAGATATAATCAAAAGAGTTAAAAGCAGCTGAAAAAGCAGATCTGTACTATACTAAGCATATAAACAGAATTTCCACAACTGAATGAGAAAATGATGAAGAACTCCACATGAATATTCAGCTAGATATATTTCACTCTGAGAGGAAGTCCGTCCCTTCTCAGAATCTTTTGAGCTCTCTTTGGACACAGAGTTGCCTACTCTTAGGAAACCACCCACTCCTTGACTTAAGAAGCAGATTCAAGATAAAAATATGAATGCCCGGTGATAGTAAACACAAAGAAACAGAACTTGAGTTACTTCGAATCTGTGATTTCCTGTGACCTTCTGGAGTTTTTGTGTTTAAAATTTAAAACATCTCAAAAAGACAAAAAAAAAAAAAAATTAAAACAGAGTGCAGACTGAAAGGTATGATCTTGTTTGGCAATGGAAAGTTTTATAGCATGCGTAAAATATTTTATAAAGTTTGAACAATATTTTTAAAATTTAAGTTTATCACTTTAATTGTTAGTTCATTTTAAAACTAAAGAACAAATTAGGAAAATTATTTTTACTGATAGTTATGTAACTGCTTCCAGAACTAATCTTTTCACCTAGAGAAAATGTTATTGATGCCTAGCCAGGTGTTCAATGCACTCATGTTCTTCCGACTTGGACTCAAATGATGTGTAAGACTTCTACTCAAAAAATTATAAGATGTTATTGGGAGATATTAAAGATATAGATAAGAAGAGGAGTATATTTTGCCGAAGGATTGAATGAAGGTTATTGTAAATACATTAATTCCCTCTATGTATCATAAAGTTAAATCAAAATCCCTCACATTTTTAAAAAAGGAGACATAAAAGGATACAAATGAATTTTAATACTTTAAAATTAAGAATATGTGCTTACCAAAAGTCACTATTAACAGAGTAAAAAATGAGCTAGAGTGACAGAAGTACTTGAAATACATATGACTGATAACTAACTTATATTTAGAATATATAATTAAGAAACAAAACACTGAACAAAATAACCCAAAAGCCTGATGCAAAATAATTCACACTGAAGATTGCCATTTACAGAAAGTTTTAAAAAGAGAAGTAAATGGGGCTTCCCCTGGTGGTCCAGTGGGTAAGGACACCGCCTTGCAGTGCAAGGGGCGCCGGTTCGAGCCCTGGCCTGGGAAGATCCCACGTGCCGCGGAGCGGCTGGACTGATGTGTCCAATCACCGAGCTGGAGCTCTGGAGCGCATGCGCCCAGAGCCGGCACTCTGCAACGACAGACGCCACCGCGATGGGAGGCCCACAAGGGCCAAAGAACAAAGACGGATGAAAATAGAGAAATGAAAGACCAATAGAAGTGGCCCGCCCGCTCCCCTCCCTCCCCAACCCCCGCCCAAAATAAATAAATAAATAAATCTTTAATAAAAAAAAAAAAAAGAGAAGTAAATGTATGAATAAACTGTAGTTTATAACTGGGAGAAGAGAATGGGATATATATGGACAATGGTAAAATACTCAGCCTGAAAAGAGAAAAAAAACCAGCCATTTGTGACCACACAGATGATCTGGAGGACATTATGTTAGATGAGTTAAGCATGACATATATGGACAATGCGTCTAAAGTATCATTTTATAAAATTTTAAAACAATATTTTTAAAATTTAAGTTTATCACTTTAATTGTTATTTAAAAAAGGAAAATTATTTTTACTGATAGTTATGTAACTGCTTCCAGAACTAATCTTTTCACCTAGAGAAAATGTTATTGATGCCTAGCCAGGTGTTCAATGCACTCATGTTCTTCCGACTTGGACTCAAATGATGTGTAAGACTTCTACTCAAAAAATTATAAGATGTTATTGGGAGATATTAAAGATATAGATAAGAAGAGGAGTATATTTTGCCGAAGGATTGAATGAAGGTTATTGTAAATACATTAATTCCCTCTATGTATCATAAAGTTAAATCAAAATCCCTCACATTTTTAAAAAAGGAGACATAAAAGGATACAAATGAATTTTAATACTTTAAAATTAAGAATATGTGCTTACCAAAAGTCACTATTAACAGAGTAAAAAATGAGCTAGAGTGACAGAAGTACTTGAAATACATATGACTGATAACTAACTTATATTTAGAATATATAATTAAGAAACAAAACACTGAACAAAATAACCCAAAAGCCTGATGCAAAATAATTCACACTGAAGATTGCCATTTACAGAAAGTTTTAAAAAGAGAAGTAAATGGGGCTTCCCCTGGTGGTCCAGTGGGTAAGGACACCGCCTTGCAGTGCAAGGGGCGCCGGTTCGAGCCCTGGCCTGGGAAGATCCCACGTGCCGCGGAGCGGCTGGACTGATGTGTCCAATCACCGAGCTGGAGCTCTGGAGCGCATGCGCCCAGAGCCGGCACTCTGCAACGACAGACGCCACCGCGATGGGAGGCCCACAAGGGCCAAAGAACAAAGACGGATGAAAATAGAGAAATGAAAGACCAATAGAAGTGGCCCGCCCGCTCCCCTCCCTCCCCAACCCCCGCCCAAAATAAATAAATAAATAAATCTTTAAAAAAAAAAAAAAAAAGAGAAGTAAATGTATGAATAAACTGTAGTTTATGACTGGGTGAAGAGAATGTGATATATATGGACAATGGTAAACTACTCAGCCTTAAAAGAGAAGAAAATCCAGCCATTTGTGACCACACAGATGATCTGGAGGACATTATGTTGAGATGCAAAAGTTTATAGCACCCACCAGAGAGAGGTGCCGAGGCTTCGGCCAGTGTAGTTGAAACCGAGCAACCACACAGGCGTTCTATGCGCAGGTTCTAAGATGACATATGAATCATGTATAGGATGCACGTATTCTAGACGGGGTTAGACATCTTGATCTTGACTAGGTGTCCTTTAAAACTATCAGCTCACAAAGTTACCAAAAAAAAGCAAAATATTTTACTTGAAGTATTCACAATCAAGTCACATTGCGGAGGCATTTTAGAAATTGATTCCCATTTCTAGCAGGTGAACGTATAACTTAGTGTTTATTAAACACATGATCTAATGTTATTCTTTACATTCTAAAAGAGTCAAGAAAAGGTAGTATAAGCAATAACTTTATCTGAAAATGTGAGTGCTATAATAAAAGTCTATATAAATCAACTTAAATATTGCATATCAGTTTTGAGTTCATTTTGTTAGAAATCTGGGCACTTTCCTATAAATAAAAAAAAAAGTATCCTTTTATTTTTCCATATCAAAATGTACTTCCTCTGCATGGGAAGAATGACATTCCATAACAGGAACTTAAAATTCTAAAATAGTTAATATTGATGTTTTAATAAATGACCACAGTGTTCTAGGCAGGTATAACTCTAATGTTTGCTATTTCATTTTAACTCCATTTTCAGTCGACACAGACTCTTCTTGTATAGTAAAGAAAGAAAATGTATAGTACAGAGAAGAAAATAAAAGAGTCTTTCTTCCTGGAAAGCTAAGTATTTAAGTTTGGTTTAAAAAGTATGTGCACAAGCCCCATAGCAGTAGTAATGAATGATAAAGGCCATTCTCCAACGATTTGGTATAGTGTGTTCATTTTTCATCATTATTATTTTTCTGTCATTTCTTTAAAAAAAAACCCAGCACATTGCCTTTTTATGGTATTATGTGTGACTTTTTTCCCCCTCAAGACTTCTAGCCTGTTGCTATCACAAAAATAATAATGAAAATTTCCTTAACATTCTTTTGCTCTTGAATTTCAAATGAGGGACTCTGCACTGCCTACATCTCTCATGGTGACCCCACAGGCCTTATTCTTGCAAGAGAAAAAGAATCTCCCCAATACTTAGCCGATCCATTGATTTTGGAGAACAGTAATTTCGCCGGTAAGCTACAATTTAAAGGCTTCCTTGGTGGCTCAGCTGGTAAAGAATCCGCCTGCAATGTGGGAGACCTGGGTTCAATCCCTGGGTTGGGAAGATCCCCTGGAGGAGGGCATGGCAACCCTCTCCAGGATTCTTGCCAGGAGAATCCCATGGATAGAGAAGCCTGGCAGGCTACAGTCCATGGGGTCTCATGGAGCCAGACACAACTGAGTAACTAAGCACAGCACGGCACAAGGAACAATTTCACCACTTCTACAATCCGTTTCTACTGGAATGAAGAGTAGTTTTGAGATGAATTTATATGGTGTCACTTAGGTATCATTTTCCTAAATTCACTCAATAATCCCTGCAAAGTACTTAAGGATGCAGTAACAAAACTAGTAAGAGTATACTGTGTTCATTTATTCTACAAATATTTATCACTGTTTCTTAAAAAATGGAAAAGGCATCCCACCCTCTTAGGAGGAAAGTTCATGGGCACTTTCCTATAAATAAGAAAAAAAGTGTCCTTTTATTTTTCCATATCAATATGTACTTCCTCTGCATGGGAAGAATGACATTCCATAACAGGAACTTAAAATTCTAAAATAGTTAATATTGATGTTTTAATAAATGACCACAGTGTTCTAGGCAGGTATAACTCTAATGTTTGCTATTTCATTTTAACTCCATTTTCAGTCGACACAGACTCTTCTTGTATAGTAAAGAAAGAAAATGTATAGTACAGAGAAGAAAATAAAAGAGTCTTTCTTCCTGGAAAGCTAAGTATTTAAGTTTGGTTTAAAAAGTATGTGCACAAGCCCCATAGCAGTAGTAATGAATGATAAAGGCCATTCTCCAACGATTTGGTATAGTGTGTTCATTTTTCATCATTATTATTTTTCTGTCATTTCTTTAAAAAAAAACCCAGCACATTGCCTTTTTATGGTATTATGTGTGACTTTTTTCCCCCTCAAGACTTCTAGCCTGTTGCTATCACAAAAATAATAATGAAAATTTCCTTAACATTCTTTTGCTCTTGAATTTCAAATGAGGGACTCTGCACTGCCTACATCTCTCATGGTGACCCCACAGGCCTTATTCTTGCAAGAGAAAAAGAATCTCCCCAATACTTAGCCGATCCATTGATTTTGGAGAACAGTAATTTCGCCGGTAAGCTACAATTTAAAGGCTTCCTTGGTGGCTCAGCTGGTAAAGAATCCGCCTGCAATGTGGGAGACCTGGGTTCAATCCCTGGGTTGGGAAGATCCCCTGGAGGAGGGCATGGCAACCCTCTCCAGGATTCTTGCCAGGAGAATCCCATGGATAGAGAAGCCTGGCAGGCTACAGTCCATGGGGTCTCATGGAGCCAGACACAACTGAGTAACTAAGCACAGCACGGCACAAGGAACAATTTCACCACTTCTACAATCCGTTTCTACTGGAATGAAGAGTAGTTTTGAGATGAATTTATATGGTGTCACTTAGGTATCATTTTCCTAAATTCACTCAATAATCCCTGCAAAGTACTTAAGGATGCAGTAACAAAACTAGTAAGAGTATACTGTGTTCATTTATTCTACAAATATTTATCACTGTCTACTGCTAGCCAGGCACTAGGCTAGGTATCAAGAAGACAATATGGAAAAGGCATCCCACCCTCTTAGGAGGCACAAGTTCATGTCAACCCAAAAAGTTCATGTCCCAAGTGTCACAAAAGCACAGGACAGTATTGGAGGGCTACTTGATCAAATTTCAGGGGAGCAGAGAAGACTGCCTGAAAGAAATGATAGCTAAACAGAGACACAGACAATGAATAGATGTTAATACATCTATTCAGGCAAATATAAACCGAAGAGAGAACATTAGTTACTGCAGTTGGCGTGTGGATTTCAGAGGCTGGGTAGAGTGAGGGCAGTATGCCCAGATGAGCCCAGAGAGAATGCAGGAGTTAGAGGGCCAGATTTTTAAGGGCCTTGTATAAAAGGGCTTTCCTGGTGGGTCACTGGTAAAGAATCCGTCTGCCCGTGCAGCAGATGTGGATTCGATCCCTAGGTCAGGAGGATCCCCTGGAGCAGGAAATGGTACCCACTCTAATACTCTTGCCTCAAGGATCCCATGAACAGAGAAGCCTGGCGGGTTACAGTCCACAAGGTCACAAAAGAGTCAGACACAATGTAGCAACTAAAAGACCACAACAAAGCTGATATAAACATGTTGAGTTTGATTATCTGTGTAATAGGTAGGAAAACATTGGTATTTTTCAGCATGGGCAGTTCTGGTACCAGAACTGGTTTCAGAGGAAGAGAATCTTAAGGATGAGTTTTCTGAATTGGTGACTATCCCATGTCAGTCCCACGGGAGTCCTCTGGGGCTGTCAGCAGAAAGTTGCTGGATGGTAGGGCACCCTGTGAGCTGACGAACGGAGCAGAGAATGAGTGGGTAGTGGCTGACATGGCTTTGGAATTTACTCTGTTTCACTTGGCTGGGAATTTTCCTTAGAATGAGTTGGGGTAGAATGGCTGCAATTCCCCCCCGTTTCTACTGGAATGAAGAGTAGTTTTGAGATGAATTTATATGGTGTCACTTAGGTATCATTTTCCTAAATTCACTCAATAATCCCTGCAAAGTACTTAAGGATGCAGTAACAAAACTAGTAAGAGTATACTGTGTTCATTTATTCTACAAATATTTATCACTGTCTACTGCTAGCCAGGCACTAGGCTAGGTATCAAGAAGACAATATGGAAAAGGCATCCCACCCTCTTAGGAGGCACAAGTTCATGTCAACCCAAAAAGTTCATGTCCCAAGTGTCACAAAAGCACAGGACAGTATTGGAGGGCTACTTGATCAAATTTCAGGGGAGCAGAGAAGACTGCCTGAAAGAAATGATAGCTAAACAGAGACACAGACAATGAATAGATGTTAATACATCTATTCAGGCAAATATAAACCGAAGAGAGAACATTAGTTACTGCAGTTGGCGTGTGGATTTCAGAGGCTGGGTAGAGTGAGGGCAGTATGCCCAGATGAGCCCAGAGAGAATGCAGGAGTTAGAGGGCCAGATTTTTAAGGGCCTTGTATAAAAGGGCTTTCCTGGTGGGTCACTGGTAAAGAATCCGTCTGCCCGTGCAGCAGATGTGGATTCGATCCCTAGGTCAGGAGGATCCCCTGGAGCAGGAAATGGTACCCACTCTAATACTCTTGCCTCAAGGATCCCATGAACAGAGAAGCCTGGCGGGTTACAGTCCACAAGGTCACAAAAGAGTCAGACACAATGTAGCAACTAAAAGACCACAACAAAGCTGATATAAACATGTTGAGTTTGATTATCTGTGTAATAGGTAGGAAAACATTGGTATTTTTCAGCATGGGCAGTTCTGGTACCAGAACTGGTTTCAGAGGAAGAGAATCTTAAGGATGAGTTTTCTGAATTGGTGACTATCCCATGTCAGTCCCACGGGAGTCCTCTGGGGCTGTCAGCAGAAAGTTGCTGGATGGTAGGGCACCCTGTGAGCTGACGAACGGAGCAGAGAATGAGTGGGTAGTGGCTGACATGGCTTTGGAATTTACTCTGTTTCACTTGGCTGGGAATTTTCCTTTTATGCACTCAGGTTGAGAGTGAATTTGGAGGGAGGAAGCTAATGACTAGGTTGGGACTGTACTGGAAAAGTTCAGGGCATTGGTCAAGTTATTCTTTCTGAAGCATCACTAGAAGTTGCTGAAAATAACATCAGCGTCGCTAAGCAGAGAAAGGATCGTTGGCAAGGCTTGTTGTGTCCCAGCTCCTGGTTTTCTGTGGTGTTTAGGTTGGGGAGGCAGGTTGCTATTCAGGAAGCAGACTGCAAGGTCTCCCTGGGGCCACAAAGTGAGCACAAACTCAGAGAATGGTGTTCTTCACCACAATTTAGGCTCAAACTGAACACAAATGTCAGTGCAGACCTTCGTCACAACCTCATGGCTGTACTATTGACACAGACTTCCTAGGCCACCCAGGCTCCTGGGCATCAGCTCCCAGTTGTGATGGGTTTTTCCATTGCTCTAAATCAGCCAATGGCCCCTCAAACCCAAAATTGCAGGTTAGAGTCATCTGGAGAAAATTTAATACTAATGGCCAGGCACTTGAATCAGGGCTGTAACTGGATGTTGGTGCCACCCCCACAAATTAACATGCTGAAACCCTAACCACTACTGGGAGAATACTAAAGAGTAGACACTTAGGAGGTGATGAGGTCATGTGGGTGGAGCCCTAGTGATCTGGGTTAAAAAGGAGACCCAAGAGAGGTCTCTTGCCCCTCTGTCATGTGAGGACACAGAAAGATGATGACAGTTTATGAGCTGGGAAACTCTCAGCAGCCACCTAATCTGCCCAGTGCCTTGCTTGACTGGGGGCTACGACCCGTGTCCCTGTGCTTTGCTGCTAAAGAGAGTCCCAGAAGGGAAATGACACAAAAGTTTGTACCTGAGCTCTCTGGACACCAATGATGCAAACCTATTTCCTGCTGCTTTTGTTCTGTATTATTGCTATAATACACCTACTCCATGAATAGAACATTCTTTGAATGAACGAACAAGTGAATGGCATGAAAGCAATAAATAATGAAATGAAATGGCCATCCAACACATACGATGTCTCAGTGCAGAATGAATGAATCTGTACTGAGATGCATTTACTGTTAACTGTAAAGCCTAAGATGAGCTCTGCTTGGGAAAATCATTGACTATATATGATCAGATATAATAAAATTTAATAAATGCCTGAGCCTTTCAAATCTTGGATACCTCTTTTCTTGCCCAGTTCCAAAGAGACACTTCTTGAAGACAAATTTTTCTCATTAAATTGTTCGTCAACATGTGGGACCTCATGAAGCTTAAAAGCTTTTGTACAGCAAAAGAAATTACAAAAAAGCTCAACAGACACCCCACAGAGTGGGAGAAAATCATAGCAAATGAAACAACAGACAAAGAATTACAAATGCTCAGCACAGCAAGGTCTCCCTGGGGCCACAAAGTGAGCACAAACTCAGAGAATGGTGTTCTTCACCACAATTTAGGCTCAAACTGAACACAAATGTCAGTGCAGACCTTCGTCACAACCTCATGGCTGTACTATTGACACAGACTTCCTAGGCCACCCAGGCTCCTGGGCATCAGCTCCCAGTTGTGATGGGTTTTTCCATTGCTCTAAATCAGCCAATGGCCCCTCAAACCCAAAATTGCAGGTTAGAGTCATCTGGAGAAAATTTAATACTAATGGCCAGGCACTTGAATCAGGGCTGTAACTGGATGTTGGTGCCACCCCCACAAATTAACATGCTGAAACCCTAACCACTACTGGGAGAATACTAAAGAGTAGACACTTAGGAGGTGATGAGGTCATGTGGGTGGAGCCCTAGTGATCTGGGTTAAAAAGGAGACCCAAGAGAGGTCTCTTGCCCCTCTGTCATGTGAGGACACAGAAAGATGATGACAGTTTATGAGCTGGGAAACTCTCAGCAGCCACCTAATCTGCCCAGTGCCTTGCTTGACTGGGGGCTACGACCCGTGTCCCTGTGCTTTGCTGCTAAAGAGAGTCCCAGAAGGGAAATGACACAAAAGTTTGTACCTGAGCTCTCTGGACACCAATGATGCAAACCTATTTCCTGCTGCTTTTGTTCTGTATTATTGCTATAATACACCTACTCCATGAATAGAACATTCTTTGAATGAACGAACAAGTGAATGGCATGAAAGCAATAAATAATGAAATGAAATGGCCATCCAACACATACGATGTCTCAGTGCAGAATGAATGAATCTGTACTGAGATGCATTTACTGTTAACTGTAAAGCCTAAGATGAGCTCTGCTTGGGAAAATCATTGACTATATATGATCAGATATAATAAAATTTAATAAATGCCTGAGCCTTTCAAATCTTGGATACCTCTTTTCTTGCCCAGTTCCAAAGAGACACTTCTTGAAGACAAATTTTTCTCATTAAATTGTTCGTCAACATGTGGGACCTCATGAAGCTTAAAAGCTTTTGTACAGCAAAAGAAATTACAAAAAAGCTCAACAGACACCCCACAGAGTGGGAGAAAATCATAGCAAATGAAACAACAGACAAAGAATTAATCTCCAAAATCTACAAGCAACTCAGACAACTCAGCACAGCAAAAACGAACAACCCAATCAAAAAATGGGAAAAAGATCTACAGAGACGCCTCTCCAAAGAGGACATACAGATGGCCCCAAAGCACATGAAACGATGCTCAACCTTGCTTATTATCAGAGAAATGCAAATTAAAACTACAATGAGATATCGCCTCACACCCATCAGAATGGCCATCTTCAAAAAATCTGCAGACAATAAATGCTAGAGAGGGTGCGGAGAAAAGGGAACCCTCTTGCATTGCTGGTGAGAATGTAAATTGATACAGCCTCTATGGAAGACAGTCTGGAGATTCCTTAAAAAACTAAAAATAGAAGCACCCTATGACCCAGCAATCCCACTATTAGGCTTATATCCTGATGAAATCAAAGCTGAAAGAAGCACCTGTACCCCAATGTTCATTGCAGCTCTCTATACAATAGCCAGAACATGGAAGCAACCTAGATGCCCATCGACAAATGAATGGATACAGAAGCTCTGGTACATGTATACAATGGAATACTACTCAGCTATACTACTCAGCTAAGAAATGCAGAAGACTCAGTCCTAATGAGGTGGTTGGCTCTAGAACCTATCATAAAAAGTGAAGTAGGTCAAAAAGAAAAAGACAAATACAGTATACTAACACACATATATGGAATCTAGTAGGATGGTCTTGATAACACACGCAGTGAACTCATGGAAAAACAGAGCATAGACATAGGGACATTGTGGGGAAGAAATAAGGAGGGGGAGGCATGGAGGGAGTGACATGGAAACCTATACTGTCATGTGTGGAAAAGATAGCTATTGTCACTGGGCTAAGGGAATAGGAGTGCTCACAATGGCATGGGGCGATGGTCCGGAGGGGTGGGATGGGGGAACTGGGGGGGTGGGGACCAGGGAAATGCATATGACTGATCTGGGAACATACATGTCTATGAACAACAAAACTCTGTAAAACCTTTAAAGAATTTTTTAAAAAATAAAAATAAAAAAAAAAAATTGTTCATCAAGCAGCCAGACTTCCCGACTGCCTCTTCTTCTCATTGACGTCATATGTCCAGGACACTCTCCTACGCAGGAAGAAAGGATGTGACCATCACATGACACATCCTCCATCATAAGGTGAGTCATTCATATGCCAGTATGTGGGTTCTCTGGCTGCATGTGCAGACGGACAGTGGTTTAAATAAGGAAGGACAGAAACGAGTTTAATGAGTGTCTATTGATGAAGGCATGGAGGTAAAGAAAAGGCAACCATACTTGGAAATCCATGCAACTATTTTCTGAATTCTGTTCCCATTCTGACAGGGGGGACAGGGCAGAAGTGGAAATAGACCTGGTTATTGTCTGACTGTATGATCTCTGGGAGTGAAGAGGAGCAGATGTAGAAGTCTATAGTCCTCTGCAAGATTCTCATAATGGATCGTTCTGGTTTAAATTTGTAAAAAGAAAAAAAAATAGAAAAATAGTTTCTTTCTCTAAATTCCTCTGTTTTTTGTGTTTGAGAAGCTGTAGCAGACAGTTCTTCCTGAGGCTGACATTTTCATCAGAAGAGAAAGCCTGGGGACTTTGATAATAGCTGATCGCGGGACTCCTGGATGACCAGCATGGGCTGCCCCTCTCCGGTCCTACTCTAATTAGGTGATCACAGCCATCTCTACTGACATGTCTGCAAGGGGCTGCAGGTACTTGGCAATGAATCTGTCAGTCACGCAGAGAGCACAAATGTGCTGGGTCAGAGGTAACCAGAAGCCTTGTCTTTACGCCACGTTATTTATTTGGAAGTTGGTTCACAGGCATGCAAAGAGAATATAAAATGCTGTTTTAATGTCATAAATCTGGGAGGAGTGACATGGAAACCTATACTGTCATGTGTGGAAAAGATAGCTATTGTCACTGGGCTAAGGGAATAGGAGTGCTCACAATGGCATGGGGCGATGGTCCGGAGGGGTGGGATGGGGGAACTGGGGGGGTGGGGACCAGGGAAATGCATATGACTGATCTGGGAACATACATGTCTATGAACAACAAAACTCTGTAAAACCTTTAAAGAATTTTTTAAAAAATAAAAATAAAAAAAAAAAATTGTTCATCAAGCAGCCAGACTTCCCGACTGCCTCTTCTTCTCATTGACGTCATATGTCCAGGACACTCTCCTACGCAGGAAGAAAGGATGTGACCATCACATGACACATCCTCCATCATAAGGTGAGTCATTCATATGCCAGTATGTGGGTTCTCTGGCTGCATGTGCAGACGGACAGTGGTTTAAATAAGGAAGGACAGAAACGAGTTTAATGAGTGTCTATTGATGAAGGCATGGAGGTAAAGAAAAGGCAACCATACTTGGAAATCCATGCAACTATTTTCTGAATTCTGTTCCCATTTTGACAGGGGAGACAGGGCAGAAGTGGAAATAGACCTGGTTATTGTCTGACTGTATGATCTCTGGGAGTGAAGAGGAGCAGATGTAGAAGTCTATAGTCCTCTGCAAGATTCTCATAATGGATCGTTCTGGTTTAAATTTGTAAAAAGAAAAAAAAATAGAAAAATAGTTTCTTTCTCTAAATTCCTCTGTTTTTTGTGTTTGAGAAGCTGTAGCAGACAGTTCTTCCTGAGGCTGACATTTTCATCAGAAGAGAAAGCCTGGGGACTTTGATAATAGCTGATCGCGGGACTCCTGGATGACCAGCATGGGCTGCCCCTCTCCGGTCCTACTCTAATTAGGTGATCACAGCCATCTCTACTGACATGTCTGCAAGGGGCTGCAGGTACTTGGCAATGAATCTGTCAGTCACGCAGAGAGCACAAATGTGCTGGGTCAGAGGTAACCAGAAGCCTTGTCTTTACGCCACGTTATTTATTTGGAAGTTGGTTCACAGGCATGCAAAGAGAATATAAAATGCTGTAAATATATACTATATATGAATCTTGCTATATTTTATTCTAGATTAAAAGATCTGAGGATTGAACTATTCTTTACTAATAAAAATGATGAAAATTTTCACATAAACTCACAATACTAAAGAAAGCTACCGAATTTATTATTGTAGCTTTCTTTAGTATTCTTGTCTGGGAAATCTCATGGACAGAGGATCCTGGCAGGTTACAATCCATGGGGTGGCGAAGAGCTGGTCACAGCAGAGCTAACTGAGCACAGCAGAACGAACAGTATGGGGCAGGATTGTACCACAGCGGGGCCCTATGCAATGAGGAGGCACAAAACAAAAACCGTCTGAGCACAAATCATGGACTTGTCTCTTCCTCCTGTGTCCTCTAGACACCTATTTTTTTTTTTTTTTTTTTTTTGGCCTTATTGTGCAACATGCGGAATCATAGTTCCTCAGACAAGGGACTGAACCACGGCCACTGCTTAGAAGCTTGGAGTCTTAACCACTAGACTGCCAGGGAAGTCCCAACATCAGATTTTTGAGGTGTAGACTTCAGAGCTGAAGGTTAGGGACCCAAGAATATTTCTTCATCAGGAGCTCTACAGGAGAGAAAGGATTCTTTCAAGACATCGTTGGCTCTAAAGCACACACCTACAATCAGACCCCCTTGCCTCAGGAAACCAGAAACAAGACACTCAACTGTGGACCTAAACTTCTCACAGCTCGAGCTTTTCAGGGTAAGCAGGGAGTAATGATGGCGAATGGGCCAGCACTGTGCTAAGAGTCTGATTCACATTCTCTCAGTCCACAGAGCCTCACTGTGGGCAGACGTGACTCCATCTACTTGCTACAGGTGCTTGCTACACCTCTTAAACTCTCAGAGCTGGCAAGAGGCAGTAGGTTAGCCAGGGGGTCTCGCTTCTGAGTAAATACACAGAGATATTATGACCTTAATGGAGTTGCCATCTCAATTTCAGGTTAGCCCTGAACTCTTATGTGCTACAGAAGCCCTTTCCAACTTTCTGGATCCTTTGCACATAAGGACTCTCAATGACCAGGCTTGCTGATTAGATATATTTAGACCTCTATCCTTCTAGAATACACTGCGAAGGAAAGCTGACAGGGTGCTACCTATTTGGCCACCAGTTTACTGCCCCTGATTTTAGACAATACTGTTAGTCCTGATACAGTTTCATTCCCATCTGTCTTGAGGCAAAGAGAAGGAGAGAGAGTCCCCGCTGGTCCCTGTCATAACTGATAAGCTCCACTGGGACAGAACGCCCTCACTGTCTTCTCAAAACATCTGAATCAGGCTTTAAAAAGGGCATTTGGGTCCAAGCACAAATAGCAAACCTCCCTTCTAATTCTATTTTTAGGCCAAAGAGTTGTATTATAGTACCTGATTACAGTAATGCCCAAATTCAAAGATTATTGTTAATGTTGATCACTCTAGGGACTATCATTGTTCCAACCACAAAGAACCAAGTTTATCACTGTTATTGAATGGTAATACAGGGCATACAGAAGCAAAATTTATGTGAAAATAAGCGGCAAGTCATCTCTGAATACTTATCATGTGTCACTAGAGATGTGATACTGACCCTCACAATGTAGCAGAGAAATAAGAAAATAACTTTGCATCGTCATCTACAAGTATAAAAGAAGTTCTCAAGACTTTTTCTCAGTTTTCATCTCTTTTTACCTCCTCTTTCCTCTCCCTATTGCCCCTGCCCATCTCCACACACATACACTGCTCCTTTGTGTGACCTGTATCTTTAGTCAATGCGGACATGGCCACCCAGTGTGATTTCCCATAAAGACCTCAATGTTTCCATAGCAGCAAAGATAACCCTGTACCAGCTTTATCTCACATAACGAAATTTAATCTTCCTGAGTCCTACTTCCTCAAACGATTGATAGGCTCATTCAAAGGTGTTAATCGCTTATAAAGTCTTAGCAATCATTTATACGTTAGCTGTCACCTATAATATCTTGAATCCTAGGAGCAAGACTTGAGCTGATAAAAAAAAAAAAAAACAGGTATTAAGAGACAAGAACACCCTGTTAAGAGGCAGAAATTTTTATTATGGTCTGCTTGGGCTCTTTAACATGAGATGTCCAAGCACTTCACACTTTCCAATTTGAAATACTCGCCATTTACCTGAGCCTTCTAGAGACTTCTCTAATCTGTATATAGTTTAAGAGGAGAATTTTATTTTCCTCTGTAAAGATTGATTTTGTTAGTCAGAGACATCAGGAGCAAGTTTGGATTTGCATTTTAGATTTAGAATGATTTATTTCCAACGAAAGTATATTGCTGCGGCAGCTATTCTAGCAGTGACTGGGGGACGAATAATTTATATTGAAAGACTATTAGAAATGTGAGCTTCCCTATAAAGGAAAAGATTGGCACCCTTGACTTCATATTTTAAAACCTCTATATGACAAGAGACTCCATAAACACAATTACGTGACAAACAGCAGACCTGGAGAAAATATTTGCAACATCCAAATCAAAGGGTTAGTATTAAGGCTGCATGCAAAGCTTCCGCACTCAGTAAGCAAAGAGAAAACAATCTCATTTATTTAGGGAAAAAATTAAAAACCCCTCAGAGAAAAACACAAATGACAAATAAGCACAGAAGCAGCTTAACCTCACAAATCAAAATACATGGTATACAGGCTACAAAAATTTTGTAAAAGCGGCAAGTCATCTCTGAATACTTATCATGTGTCACTAGAGATGTGATACTGACCCTCACAATGTAGCAGAGAAATAAGAAAATAACTTTGCATCGTCATCTACAAGTATAAAAGAAGTTCTCAAGACTTTTTCTCAGTTTTCATCTCTTTTTACCTCCTCTTTCCTCTCCCTATTGCCCCTGCCCATCTCCACACACATACACTGCTCCTTTGTGTGACCTGTATCTTTAGTCAATGCGGACATGGCCACCCAGTGTGATTTCCCATAAAGACCTCAATGTTTCCATAGCAGCAAAGATAACCCTGTACCAGCTTTATCTCACATAACGAAATTTAATCTTCCTGAGTCCTACTTCCTCAAACGATTGATAGGCTCATTCAAAGGTGTTAATCGCTTATAAAGTCTTAGCAATCATTTATACGTTAGCTGTCACCTATAATATCTTGAATCCTAGGAGCAAGACTTGAGCTGATAAAAAAAAAAAAAACAGGTATTAAGAGACAAGAACACCCTGTTAAGAGGCAGAAATTTTTATTATGGTCTGCTTGGGCTCTTTAACATGAGATGTCCAAGCACTTCACACTTTCCAATTTGAAATACTCGCCATTTACCTGAGCCTTCTAGAGACTTCTCTAATCTGTATATAGTTTAAGAGGAGAATTTTATTTTCCTCTGTAAAGATTGATTTTGTTAGTCAGAGACATCAGGAGCAAGTTTGGATTTGCATTTTAGATTTAGAATGATTTATTTCCAACGAAAGTATATTGCTGCGGCAGCTATTCTAGCAGTGACTGGGGGACGAATAATTTATATTGAAAGACTATTAGAAATGTGAGCTTCCCTATAAAGGAAAAGATTGGCACCCTTGACTTCATATTTTAAAACCTCTATATGACAAGAGACTCCATAAACACAATTACGTGACAAACAGCAGACCTGGAGAAAATATTTGCAACATCCATAATCAAAGGGTTAGTATTAAGGCTGCATGCAAAGCTTCCGGCACTCAGTAAGCAAAGAGAAAACAATCTCATTTATTTAGGGAAAAAATTAAAAACCCCTCAGAGAAAAACACAAATGACAAATAAGCACAGAAGCAGCTTAACCTCACAAATCAAAAATGTGTGGACCTTCCCCTTATGAGATTCGCAAGGTCAGTAAGATTAATATTTAGTGTTATTGCTGGCAAAGAGCACTGCCAGTCGTCAGTGTAAATTGGGAGGGTCAACTGGCCCGGAGAAGTTATTCAGCAACATTTGTCTAAAATTTAAGTGTCTCTTTGACATAGCAACTCTCCCAGGATCTAACTGGCACAGATACGTACAAAAGTGGAAAGTCTGTATGTTCAAAACTCTTAATTGTAGCATTCTAATGATGACGTCTTGGAAACAATCTCAATGTTCACCAGCAGAGGAATGGATAAATAAATGCATCCAACTACAGCCACACCAGGGGCTTCCCTGGTGGCTCAGCGGTAGAGAAGCCACCTGCCAAGCCAGAGACACAGGTTCAATCTCTGGGTCAGGAAGATCCCCTGGAGGAGGAAATGGCAACCCTCTCCAGTACTCCTGCCTTGGAAATCCCAGAGACAGAGGAGCCTGGTGGACTACAGTTCATGGGGTCACAAAGAGTCAGACACAACTGAGATACTAAACAATAACGGCCACCCCACACACGCAAAACCTCTGAAAAATAAGTAGCAGTGCACCCATATAGAATGATGTTATCTGCTTTCTTTTCTGAAGTTCCAGAGCAATACATACACTGTGCTGTGCTGTGCTGAAGTCACTCAGTTGTGTCCAGCTCTTTGCGACCCAGGGACTGTAGCCTACCTGGCTCCTCTGTCCACGGGGTTCTCCAGGCGAGAATACTGGAGTGGGCTGCCATGTTCTCCTCCAGGGGATCTTCCCAACCCAGGGGCTGAAGCCAGGTCTCCCACATTGCTGGGAGTTTCTTTACCAGCTGAGCCACCAGGGAAGCCCACGAATACTGGAGTGAGTAGCCTATTCCTTCTTCAGGGAATCTTCTCCACCCAGGAATCGAACCAGGGTCTCCTGCTTTGCAGGTGGATTCTTTACCAGCTGAGCTTACCAAGGAAGCCCAATATATACACTATTTCTATGTAAATAACCACAGACACCATAGGCATATATATCAGCATAAATGTGGATGTATGGTCATAAAAAATGCCTGCATGATCCAACTGTTGGCAGTGATCTCCAGTGAGGAGCTTGGGATTGGAGCAAGGGATTTTTTTTTAATTAATTTCTAACTGGTGTTTACAATTTTACTTTCATTATCAACACACTAAAGAAAAGTTCTAGAATTTTCTTATAAAATGGTGTGCCGAATGACTCAGATTCCAGTATCATGCTGTTATCTTCCAGAATTCATGTATCTCTTTACAGGCTCCCGTGGATCATGCTCATTTTGATAATGCTGGGCACCACATTTCCCACTGACTTTTTAGAATTCCAGAAAGCACACTGCACTGAAAGGCAGGGTATTCAAGTCCTGGTTTCTGTTCTATCAGGCCTCCTCGCTACAGGTATCCCCCACTTTTCAAAAGTTCACTTTACACCACTTTACTCTTACAGAAGGCCTGCATGAGCACCTGTTTTTGCTAAGGGAAAGAAATCTAAAGAGGATTCTCACTTTTAGGAAAGCAGGTGTAAAGTGAAAATAGCCTCAGCGTTGGTTCTGCAGCGGCCGTTACAGAGGAAGTGAACGCCCCACGCCCGCCACCTCCCAAGCAGGAACACCACCGCCAGGCGCCTTCTCCAGCTCAGCAGCTCCGCGTCAAGCCACGGCAGCTCTGAACTGTGCTTGTGAGCATCTATGCTTTATCTCCACTTGACGTTCAGCGTCTGTTAGCAAGGTGCGTCCTAAGGTAACCACTTCCTCATTTTACACCGTTTTGGTTTCTACTAATAAAAGGTTTAATGGGGATGCCCAGCTTGCAGATGGTGGGGGAACTGTTATCTCTTTGTAGACCAGGCACTCGCCTCTGCGAATCTCTGTAAAAAACAAAATCCGGGCACCATTTGTTGCTTTCTAGCTCTGCTTCCCACTGACCACCCACCACCCTACTTTTCAACTAAAGCCACTCTGTCTGTCTCCGTTTTATTTATTTGTTTACTCATGTAAGATTTGGTCTGATTTCTGAGCAAAGGTCATTTGAAAATATCCAGAAGAGATTCTTTTAAGGCTCCTTCCAGAACAAAGACTTCTTGAATCTGTGAAATCTAGGTAGGCTCTGGCCAAGAATGCAGACCTTTCAGTCATTCCTTACATTACCTCAGCCTGGAACTACCGTTCTCCCCATACATCAGATCAGAAACAGACCTTCTTTATTTTTTTCCAGAACATAAACTTGAATTGTACGAGCTGTAATGGAGACAAATGAGAAGGGCCAATGCATGTGCGTCAGGAAACAAGGGGGCAACGTGGATGGCTGGGGAAAGGGGGATTCTTTCTCCCCTCTTTCTTCAAATGGTCACTGGGTCAGCTGGCATTGCTCCAGCCACTATGGTTGTGCTTTTCTTATGAATGTGCTCTGTTCAGAAATAATAGTTGGCAGAGAGCCCTGAGAATGCATTCATCAGGGAGCTGTAATTCAGGCTTTACCGTGAAATGTCAGACCAGAAACCAGCACCAGCTTTTAATCAGCAGCCGCCCGAGGAGTCAGGGCCTGATTTTCATTCTCAATGCCAAGGAAACCCAGGGTCTGTGTTCAGGGTCAGCTCCAATCATTCCATAAGTCAGGTAAATTTGAACAATTGGGTGGCCTTTTCCTTGACTTGGATAAAAAACAAAATCGAGAACTTCTGAAGCGTTCTAAATGGAACCAGATAGAACAAAGTTAGAGCAGATGGCACTCGACTGGTCTACCCAGCCCAGCAGAACTCCACGACTCATCTCCAACATCACTGACTGTATCACATGGTAGGAATGTGAGACGGCTGGTCAAAACAAGAGGCACATCAAGACGCCAGAAACACAGTCTTAGTAACCAAACCTTCCTCATTTTACACCGTTGGTTTCTACTAATAAAAGGTTTAATGGGGATGCCCAGCTTGCAGATGGTGGGGGAACTGTTATCTCTTTGTAGACCAGGCACTCGCCTCTGCGAATCTCTGTAAAAAACAAAATCCGGGCACCATTTGTTGCTTTCTAGCTCTGCTTCCCACTGACCACCCACCACCCTACTTTTCAACTAAAGCCACTCTGTCTGTCTCCGTTTTATTTATTTGTTTACTCATGTAAGATTTGGTCTGATTTCTGAGCAAAGGTCATTTGAAAATATCCAGAAGAGATTCTTTTAAGGCTCCTTCCAGAACAAAGACTTCTTGAATCTGTGAAATCTAGGTAGGCTCTGGCCAAGAATGCAGACCTTTCAGTCATTCCTTACATTACCTCAGCCTGGAACTACCGTTCTCCCCATACATCAGATCAGAAACAGACCTTCTTTATTTTTTTCCAGAACATAAACTTGAATTGTACGAGCTGTAATGGAGACAAATGAGAAGGGCCAATGCATGTGCGTCAGGAAACAAGGGGGCAACGTGGATGGCTGGGGAAAGGGGGATTCTTTCTCCCCTCTTTCTTCAAATGGTCACTGGGTCAGCTGGCATTGCTCCAGCCACTATGGTTGTGCTTTTCTTATGAATGTGCTCTGTTCAGAAATAATAGTTGGCAGAGAGCCCTGAGAATGCATTCATCAGGGAGCTGTAATTCAGGCTTTACCGTGAAATGTCAGACCAGAAACCAGCACCAGCTTTTAATCAGCAGCCGCCCGAGGAGTCAGGGCCTGATTTTCATTCTCAATGCCAAGGAAACCCAGGGTCTGTGTTCAGGGTCAGCTCCAATCATTCCATAAGTCAGGTAAATTTGAACAATTGGGTGGCCTTTTCCTTGACTTGGATAAAAAACAAAATCGAGAACTTCTGAAGCGTTCTAAATGGAACCAGATAGAACAAAGTTAGAGCAGATGGCACTCGACTGGTCTACCCAGCCCAGCAGAACTCCACGACTCATCTCCAACATCACTGACTGTATCACATGGTAGGAATGTGAGACGGCTGGTCAAAACAAGAGGCACATCAAGACGGCCAAGATACAACACTCATTGATCACATTCTTATTTCACGGCCCAAACATAATTTGGAAGCCCACCTTAAAAGTGAAACAAATAGATTATTACATATTCTTTGCATCCTACTTTTTCTATAGGAAAGTCTTAACAGCATGCTTAAAATATCACAGACTAAACCTACTTGACTCTAACTCACTGAATTCCCAGTTTGCTCTCAACACCTCTCTATATACCACATATCATTAAATTAGTTCTCATCCTTTGGATTTCTGTGAGGAGAGGGCTCTGTGCCTTGTTTCTCTTCCTGCTACCAGAAGCCCAGATGAAATGTTAACAACCTGTAGACTAAATATAACTAAAAGCCTGTGCCATTAAAGGGACCAGATACAGCATAGAAGCAATTTGAAATATGGTAAATTGCTAAATAAGCACGTTGCATTTGACAGAAGAGTAAGCTACAAAGGCAAAGAGGAATAGATAGATGGAAAACCACCTATGTGACTTAAGTGAAAATAAATTCTGATCACCAAAGGGCTACCATGTAAACAACTTTAAAGCACTTCCTGCGTGTCAGGAGCAAGTCCCAGTGTCCAGGCGCTGTACAGGTCTAGACTTGCCTCGTGTCTGCAAACACGCCATTAGCCAAAGTCAGCTGTATGATTGCATCCAGGTGCAGAGGAGGATGGAGGGTGCTCAGAGGAAAGAATCTGAGTACGTGAGGTCATAACAGGAGCCATAAACGCTGTCTCCCAGAGACCCTGCACTATTTTAATTGATTTCATCTCATTTAACTTCACAATAACTCTAAGACGTTACTACTATTATCCCACCTAATAAATGGGAATACTAAGGATAAGTGGGCCTTCCCTGGTGGCTCCGTGGTAAAGAATCCACCTGCCAATGCAGGGGACACAGGTTCTATCCCTGGGTTAGGAAGATCCCTGGAGAAGGAAAGGGCAACCCACTCCCGTATTCTTGCCTGGAGAATCCCATGGACAGAGGAGCCCGGCAGGCTACAGACAGTGGGGTCGTAAAGAGTGGGACATGACCTAGTAACTGCACAACAACAGCCAGAATAAGAGAAGAAAAGGCTAACTAGCTGGTAATTGACACAACTACTAACGTCTTCTTTTCTAATAGATGATTTTCTGTCTCCACCTTTCTAAGTTTCTTGGACTTCTATACTCTACCAAAAGCATGAAAATTATGGCAGAGAGATATTTGGCAAGATTAGGAACCACAGAACCTCGTCATCTTATTCCATTTGTGGAAGTAAATGGAATGGGTTTACTATATGTGAGTTATCCAAATAAGAGACAAAAGAAAGAAAAAAGAATCTTACTGAGTGAATTGACACCCAACTAGATTTTGGGGAGGCAACCAATCAAAATGACTCAAAAAAACATATGGAAAGGGCTTCCCTGGTGGTCCAGTGGGTAAGGACACAGCCTTGCAGTGCAAGGGATGCCGGTTTGAGCCCTGGCCTGGGAAGATCCCACGTGCCGCGGAGCAGCTGGACCGATGTGTCCAATTACCAAGCCGGAGCTCTGGAGTGCATGTGCCCACAGCCAGTGCTCTGCGACCACAGAGACCACTGCGATGGGAGGCCCACAGGGGCCAAAGAACGAAGATCTTCTTCTTCTTCAAAGAACGAAGATCAACAGACAAATGAAAGACGAATCAAAGTAGCCCGCCTGCTCCCCTCCCTCTCCACCACCCCCCCAAAATAAATAAATAAATAAATAAAACATATGGAAAGCTAATAAATTACAATAGCCAAGAACATTTTGAAAAGTAAGAGCACTGGAAAGTCATTTGTCTTTCCAGATACTGCAACACATTAAAAAGTTACAATAATTTTTAGAAGTACTGTCATGTGAATTGACAAACTAGACAGACCAGAAAGCACAGAAATAGGGCAGAATCCACACAGGGATTTAGATTTGCAATAAAGGCAGCAATTCGGATCAGTGAGTAAATGATGGATTACTTAATAAATAGTGCTGTGATAACTGGATAGTCATCGGAGATATTTATTTATATCTACCATATTTATATTATAAAAGTTTTACATCTATCAAAGATGTAAAAGTGAAATGAAACTGTAACAGCATGTGAACAAAACATGAAAGTATGTTTTAAATATATGCAAAGTGAAGGAACATTTCTTAGGTTTGGCATAAAACCCAAATTCCACTGCAAACCAGTCAAGGGACTGTGGAACATGTCTCAGAATTACCCCCACTGAGGAGTAAGGAGGGCTGGTTATTTATCCAGAGCTGGGGCATTAATTTCCGGCTCTTGTGGTTATTTCCTTGTCTCCAATAGATGATTTTCTGTCTCCACCTTTCTAAGTTTCTTGGACTTCTATACTCTACCAAAAGCATGAAAATTATGGCAGAGAGATATTTGGCAAGATTAGGAACCACAGAACCTCGTCATCTTATTCCATTTGTGGAAGTAAATGGAATGGGTTTACTATATGTGAGTTATCCAAATAAGAGACAAAAGAAAGAAAAAAGAATCTTACTGAGTGAATTGACACCCAACTAGATTTTGGGGAGGCAACCAATCAAAATGACTCAAAAAAACATATGGAAAGGGCTTCCCTGGTGGTCCAGTGGGTAAGGACACAGCCTTGCAGTGCAAGGGATGCCGGTTTGAGCCCTGGCCTGGGAAGATCCCACGTGCCGCGGAGCAGCTGGACCGATGTGTCCAATTACCAAGCCGGAGCTCTGGAGTGCATGTGCCCACAGCCAGTGCTCTGCGACCACAGAGACCACTGCGATGGGAGGCCCACAGGGGCCAAAGAACGAAGATCTTCTTCTTCTTCAAAGAACGAAGATCAACAGACAAATGAAAGACGAATCAAAGTAGCCCGCCTGCTCCCCTCCCTCTCCACCACCCCCCCAAAATAAATAAATAAATAAATAAAACATATGGAAAGCTAATAAATTACAATAGCCAAGAACATTTTGAAAAGTAAGAGCACTGGAAAGTCATTTGTCTTTCCAGATACTGCAACACATTAAAAAGTTACAATAATTTTTAGAAGTACTGTCATGTGAATTGACAAACTAGACAGACCAGAAAGCACAGAAATAGGGCAGAATCCACACAGGGATTTAGATTTGCAATAAAGGCAGCAATTCGGATCAGTGAGTAAATGATGGATTACTTAATAAATAGTGCTGTGATAACTGGATAGTCATCGGAGATATTTATTTATATCTACCATATTTATATTATAAAAGTTTTACATCTATCAAAGATGTAAAAGTGAAATGAAACTGTAACAGCATGTGAACAAAACATGAAAGTATGTTTTAAATATATGCAAAGTGAAGGAACATTTCTTAGGTTTGGCATAAAACCCAAATTCCACTGCAAACCAGTCAAGGGACTGTGGAACATGTCTCAGAATTACCCCCACTGAGGAGTAAGGAGGGCTGGTTATTTATCCAGAGCTCCGGGGGCATTAATTTCCGGCTCTTGTGGTTATTGGCAGCAACCTCCAGAGCAGGCCAAGGGGATATGAGAGCACCAATGGTGTCTGAAAAATACGGGAAATGAAAATGTGGTCTCTGTGTTTTTATTTCCATTACTCTAGGATGTGGGTCATAGAGGATCTTGCTGTGATTTCTGTCATATATTGTTCTGCCTATGTTTTCTTCTAAGAGTTTTACAGTTTCTGGTCTTACATTTAGGTCTTTGATCTGTTCTGAGTTTATCTTTGTGTGTGGTGTTAGTGGGGAGGAAGGCTTGGATGGGGCCAATGGAGAGAGTAGCAAGGAAACAGGTACACTAGCATATGTAAAATAGATAGCCAACGGGCATCAGCTGTGTGACTCAGGGAACTCAAACTGGGGCTCCGTAACAGCTCAGAGGGGTGGGAAGCAGGGGAGGTGGAAGGGAGGTTCCAGAGGGAGGGGACACGTGTGTATCTATGTCTGATTCATGTTGATGTATGGCAGAAATCAACACAAAATTGTAAAGCAATTCTCCTTCAATTAAAAATAAATAAATAGGGGCTTCCCTGGTGGTCCAGTGGGTAAGGACACCACCTTGCAGTGCAAGGGGCGCCGGTTCAAGCCCTGGCCTGGGAAGATCCCATGTGCCGCGGAGCGGCTGGACCGATGTGTCCAATTACCAAGCCGGAGCTCTGGCACACATGCGCCCAGAGCCGGTGCTCTGCAACGACAGACGCCACCGTGATGGGAGGCCCACACGGGCCAAAGAACTAAGATGAATAAATGAAAGATCAATACAAGTGGCCAAAAAAGAAAAATAAACAAATAAATAAACAGAATGTTGTGTGTGTGTTATTCATTAGGTGAATAGTGAGAGATAACTCTTCTACTTTCACACCTTGCTTCAGTATTCATGAAGTGTGGTTATGGATGGATCAGTATGAAATATTAATTTCTTCTTCAAACTATATGGAACATCTTGTAAGACAGCCCTCCAGACTGTAAAAGTTTTCGTCTTGCAGCTTCCATCATAGTTGGACCTTCTAAAGACCATCCCGCCATTTTTAAGATCAGCTTTTCCTGAGCGACAGGGTTCACGGTAAGATCAGTGAGCCCCCCTCCCCCCTCAACGTGTGTGTGCGTATTGCCTGTCTTCTGCAGTAAAAAGAGCTCCCTGTTCAGAAGCAAGATGACCTTTGAACCATTAGCCACGATGCCCAAGTAGAAGAGCTGCTCAAATTTCAACTTAGACCAGCCACAGAACCACTCTGGATTAGGATCACGCTCATGGCCTGCAGCTTTAAGGGTTACTTGGTGAGAGCTTGGAGCACTCGCCTCTTTCTTAATGTCAAGATGTAACGTGCTCCAAGTTGCAAGATCTGTTCTGAGTTTATCTTTGTGTGTGGTGTTAGTGGGGAGGAAGGCTTGGATGGGGCCAATGGAGAGAGTAGCAAGGAAACAGGTACACTAGCATATGTAAAATAGATAGCCAACGGGCATCAGCTGTGTGACTCAGGGAACTCAAACTGGGGCTCCGTAACAGCTCAGAGGGGTGGGAAGCAGGGGAGGTGGAAGGGAGGTTCCAGAGGGAGGGGACACGTGTGTATCTATGTCTGATTCATGTTGATGTATGGCAGAAATCAACACAAAATTGTAAAGCAATTCTCCTTCAATTAAAAATAAATAAATAGGGGCTTCCCTGGTGGTCCAGTGGGTAAGGACACCACCTTGCAGTGCAAGGGGCGCCGGTTCAAGCCCTGGCCTGGGAAGATCCCATGTGCCGCGGAGCGGCTGGACCGATGTGTCCAATTACCAAGCCGGAGCTCTGGCACACATGCGCCCAGAGCCGGTGCTCTGCAACGACAGACGCCACCGTGATGGGAGGCCCACACGGGCCAAAGAACTAAGATGAATAAATGAAAGATCAATACAAGTGGCCAAAAAAAAGAAAAATAAACAAATAAATAAACAGAATGTTGTGTGTGTGTTATTCATTAGGTGAATAGTGAGAGATAACTCTTCTACTTTCACACCTTGCTTCAGTATTCATGAAGTGTGGTTATGGATGGATCAGTATGAAATATTAATTTCTTCTTCAAACTATATGGAACATCTTGTAAGACAGCCCTCCAGACTGTAAAAGTTTTCGTCTTGCAGCTTCCATCATAGTTGGACCTTCTAAAGACCATCCCGCCATTTTTAAGATCAGCTTTTCCTGAGCGACAGGGTTCACGGTAAGATCAGTGAGCCCCCCTCCCCCCTCAACGTGTGTGTGCGTATTGCCTGTCTTCTGCAGTAAAAAGAGCTCCCTGTTCAGAAGCAAGATGACCTTTGAACCATTAGCCACGATGCCCAAGTAGAAGAGCTGCTCAAATTTCAACTTAGACCAGCCACAGAACCACTCTGGATTAGGATCACGCTCATGGCCTGCAGCTTTAAGGGTTACTTGGTGAGAGCTTGGAGCACTACGCCTCTTTCTTAATGTCAGAGAATGTAACGTGCTCCAAATTGTTTTTCGCTTTGAAGGAGATACTTGAATGTCTCACAAACCCCCAGAATCGTCACTGAGCTTCCTGGAGGTCTCTGAAATTTCATGAGATTTAATTTATCAGTCATCCTCTGACACATATGTGTTTTGTCAAGATACTTGGGATACTTCGTACTTCTGGCTCAATCGGCATGGTCTAATCAATATAATGGAACAAAACCATGTCCTATGGGATGAGGAACTTGCCTGTAGCTCAGATGGTTAAAAAATCTGCCTGCAACGTAGGAGACCTGGGTTCAGTCCCTGGGTCAGGAAGATCCCCTGGAGAAGGAAATGGCAACGCATTCCACTATTCTCGCCTGGAGAATTCTGTGGACAGAGGAGCCTGACTGATTACAGTCCTTAAGGTTGCAAAGAGTTGGTCATGACTAAGTGACTCACACACACACACTATGGGATGATGAAGCGATCAAGGTCTCTACAGACTATATTAAAGCAGCCAACAGGATGTTGTATGGATGTATAGCTGCTGGGTAAAAGCAAGCTGCATCGAGTGATGTCTGCTTATTAGTTAGGGAAACAATGCCTGGCAGATTGACACCTGCGTATCAGGCTGCAGGGACTGTGCTGATTAACTCCATAAAAACAGATCACACCTGTAACAGCAACTGCAGTTAGAGCCACTACTGGTTAAGCTTCCTAAAGTCCAGCTCTTCTCCCAGGCCTCCAGCACTGCTGCACAGGCCAGATGCAGGAGGTTAGACAGGGCAACGACTGCTGTCGATCCCCCTGACTCTCCAGGTCCCTGGCAGGGTCATTATTTCCAGAGCTCCTCCTAGGATGGGGCACTGCTTTGGAGAGGGGCTCTGAGAGAGCCCTTCTCTCCTTAGAAGCCCTCATTCCAGGGCTCAGAGAATAAATGCAGAGCAGTTTTCACCTGCCAGACAATGCATTCAGGAACCAGAAAAATACACCCTGGGTCTCTAATGAATGCTCTCCTGTGTCACTACAGTCTTTCATCTCCCAGTCTGACCAGGGGACCTGTCGCCAGGGCCCCCAGGGAACTGTACACTGAGAAGCATCTCAGTGCTTCCCCACAGCACTGCTTCTGACCAAGGAACTCCTTTTAGTGCAGAAGAAAAGTAATGAGCTCACACTCCTGGGATTTTACTCAAAGACAGTATCTAGAAAGGGGGAGGTTCTGTGTGTGTGTGTGTGTGTGCACGCACGTGCGTATGCATGTGTGTAACACAAGCATTAGTCTCTACTCTTCAATGGTTGCCTTCCTCTTGGACACACACAAGAAGAATGTGTGTCTTTTTTGAAAACAAACCCTCCAGTAAGATGCTTAGCTTTATGGAAATCTACTTGAAAGCCTCTGACCTAGTCCAACCCATTTTTCTCCAGATGAAGAGATCTCCAGAGGGGAGGGGCTGATGGCTTATAACTGAAGGTCGGATAAGCGGAGGCCCCCAGGAGACACGCAGGAGTCTGCGGCCAGGGGCCTCTTGGCACTATGCAAGGAATGAGGTCAAAGGTAGAGAAGGAAGACATGTCCCAGAGGACACGAGAGGGCAAAGCTAAGGGTCACAACCATGTTTGGCCCTCAGGGGTCAGGAGGCAGGGAGAGAATGCGGAGATCAGCTGATGCTTCTCTGAGTCTCCAGTGCTGACTTTCGTAAGTACTGTGGCCGGTGCACAGTCAGAAGAGGGCAGACAAGCAATAGCTTGCTGGTGGTCACATGACCCTTAGGACCTAAAAGCCAGGTGTCTCAAATCAGCAGGATGGCCTGTGGGACAGACACACACAGACACACATGGCCCTGCCTGCAAGTAATCTTTATAAACTTCATGCTCTCATATCCACCTGACTTGAACAGCCTTTACTCAGGTCCTCAAAGACAGTTTTATTGCCAATCTAACGAAAAACTTCATTTTTTATCATCTTAGCCCTTTTCTTTGAGCTTCTCAGAACTCTACCACCCTCTCCAATTGCATCCATTAGCAGCTCTCTATGGTGATCAAATTTCAGTGTGTTTGATAATCATTTGAGAAGCAGGATCCAAATGGGACCGGGCTTCCCTGGAGGCTCAGAGGGTAAAGAATCTGCCCGCAGTGGGGCAGACCCAGGCTCAAGCCTTGGGTCAGGAAGATCCCCTGGAGAAGGGTATGGCTACCCACTCCAGTATTCTTGTCTGGATTCCACCGACCCAGGAGCCTGTGGGCGACAGTCCATAGAGTCTCAGAGCATGGGACACAACTGAGCAACTACACCTGCACTCTTCATGCCCATGTGAATCGCCCAGAATACTATGTATAAAAACACAATCTTGCAGTGAGCAAAGTTATTATACAACTGATTTCCTAAAGCTAAATATTGAGCAGTTTTATTCTAAATAAAATTATAAAAAGGCCTTCAGTCAATTCCATCTGCACCTACCTCTCTTCGATTCAGGTCACACCTCCCTCCACGTGGTTCTAGCTCCATGTGACCTTTCTTCCCTCCTCCACGTCCACCCTCTGAGACTTCCACTTGGTGAGCACAGCCTCTGCAGCGGTGGCGGTTCCTCTGTCTCACCAGAGTTCACCCCACCCACACCTGGAGAGCGACACGCCTTCCCTCACAGCACCCCCTCCCCAGCAAGCTGAAAAGGAACCATCCACCATCAGTAGGCTTTAATACAGAAATGTTTCTCCTTCAAGAAAACAACAATTCCGCTGTCAGCTCTTAAAGTGTTTTTCCTCCCTGTGCCATAGCATGACCTGGCTGTAGTGAACGTGCTGTGATATTAGCCAGTCCTACCACAGTGGCATTTTTTATTCCTTTCCTCTGGTGAGGGCAGCTGTCAGTTGCAATCAGGTGCTAATGAGGCTGGCCTGGGGTTCAACCCTCCTGAGCACTAGTCAGTTTGTGCTGGTCCCAGGTGGCAGTTCTTTCTCCTCCTTCCTGCTAGCCATCTTACCAATGGTCATTTTTTATTACAAGGAAGGCCAGTGTAGGGGGAAGAAAAACAGGGCAGCGGGGAGGCATTTTTCTCATTAACCCTAAACTATTAAGAACAAATTGGAACTAGAACTCATATATTGTGGAGAGTTTTGGGATAGTGGATTTTTTTTTTCCACCACTTCTGTTGGTCTTTCATTTATTTATTTTCATCCATCGTCGTTCTTTGGCCTGCGTGGGCCTCCCATTGCAGTGGCCTCTCCTGTTGCAGAGCACCAGCTCTGGGCACATGTGCTCCAGAGCGCTGACTCGGTAGTTGGACATGCCGGTCCAGCCGCTCTGCAGCACATGGGATCTTCCTGTGCCAGCATTCGAACCGGCGCCCCTTGCACTGCAAGGTGGTGTCTTTACCCACTGAACCACCAAGGAAGTCCTGGATAGTGGATTTTTATGATGATATTTAGTAGCTCCTGGTGCCCTAGCTGTTCCTTGGTAAAATTATGTTGGTTTCTTGTTAAATCTCTTCTTAGGTAAGGCAGCAGGCTCTGCTTGTCCTTGACAATAATTGGCACTTCCTATTGAGGGCAGCCTTGAAGAAATGTTTTCAGTTTTTTGGGGTTTTTTTGGTCACTTCTATTGATCCTTCATTCATTTATCTTTGTTCTTTGGCCTGTGTGGGCCTCCCATCACAGTGGCCTCTCTCGCTGCTGAGCACCGGCTCTGGGCACATGCGCGTCAGAGCTCCGGCTTGGCAGTTGGACGTGCAGGTCCAGCCACTGAACGGCACGTGGGATCCTCCCAGGCTAGGGATCGAACCGGCATCCCTTGCACTGCAAGGCAGTGTCCTTACCCACTGGACCACCAGGGAAGCCCTGTTTTCAGTTTTTAATTCAAAATCTAAGATTTCACATGGGCCAAAAATGGATATACCAATGGCAGGAGAGAGTACTTTTGCCCCTAGAAGCAGGCATGCTTCTTTCTAAAGGAAAAAAAACTTGTAAAAAGTATTTCAACAATCATCCACCTATGAGTCAGGAGAGACAAAACTAATGGTCTTATGGCCATTTTAACAGAGAATGGATCAATTACAAGGTTTTATCAATGTGATTTGTTGATGATGTCAGTACAAGAGAAGATGTGGCTTATATATTTCTGTAAGAGTTTTCCTTAGCTCCAGGACTATCTGGGTGATTTTGAGGAACATACTATCCAGTAGGATCCCTGGTTTCAACATCTGTCAAATAAAAGAACTAAAATATCTAGATCTCTCCACTGCTCTATGACCCTTTAGACCAAAAAAAATATTTTTTTTTTTCAGTAGGACTAGCAAGACAGTCTGTTCCAGTGAATAACTCATATACCTTCAGGCCTCTGTGCTATCCTTATGTTGGACAAATTCAAAATTGCTCTTCTACTTTCATGATATGGTCCTCTGGAGGATCACAGATCCTTTGAAGAAGCTAGTGGATGCTGTGAAACTTCTCAGTTTGGAAAAAAAATAAGAGGAATCTATACACAAATACCTAACAGAGAGTACACACAACTTTAGAAGGTTTGTTACTAACCTCCTGAACCCTGTCAATGGACTCTGTAAAGGGCCACAGGCTCCACTTTGTATAAATTCTGAACTAAATGTTAACTTTCAGATTCCGTCCTTAAGAATGAAAATGTAAACAAGATAATGAATGAATACAAAACAAGACCATAAAAAAGAATCTTCCTCAACCTAAACTAAACCATATTTTAGACGACCACCAAACAAGTCTGAAAGCAAAGGCAGGATTCATTTCTGCCTGTTCTAACTCCCTGTGGCCTCCAGGGCCCTTGAATTGAGGGCACACGGCTCAGCACGGCCTGCAGGACCTCACCTACTCCCCTGCCTGATTGCCTCGGACTTCCTAAAGGCCACTTCTATCAAAATGGATGCAATCTATTCCCCCGGGATTCCCACCTCTGCACCTTTCCCATGGTTTCCCCATTGCCTGGATAGCTGCATTCCTCCCACATTTATCTGTTAACATCGCTCCACTGTGTGCATCCAAGACGAACTGTCACCTCCTCCGTAAAGTTTTCCCAAGTGTTTTTGCTGGATATGATCAGGCCTGCATTAAAGCCCTGTGGTACCTGATTATCACACATTAACGTTCCTTACATTGGTATTTGTGGTGATGTCAGTACAAGAGAAGATGTGGCTTATATATTTCTGTAAGAGTTTTCCTTAGCTCCAGGACTATCTGGGTGATTTTGAGGAACATACTATCCAGTAGGATCCCTGGTTTCAACATCTGTCAAATAAAAGAACTAAAATATCTAGATCTCTCCACTGCTCTATGACCCTTTAGACCAAAAAAAATATTTTTTTTTTTCAGTAGGACTAGCAAGACAGTCTGTTCCAGTGAATAACTCATATACCTTCAGGCCTCTGTGCTATCCTTATGTTGGACAAATTCAAAATTGCTCTTCTACTTTCATGATATGGTCCTCTGGAGGATCACAGATCCTTTGAAGAAGCTAGTGGATGCTGTGAAACTTCTCAGTTTGGAAAAAAAATAAGAGGAATCTATACACAAATACCTAACAGAGAGTACACACAACTTTAGAAGGTTTGTTACTAACCTCCTGAACCCTGTCAATGGACTCTGTAAAGGGCCACAGGCTCCACTTTGTATAAATTCTGAACTAAATGTTAACTTTCAGATTCCGTCCTTAAGAATGAAAATGTAAACAAGATAATGAATGAATACAAAACAAGACCATAAAAAAGAATCTTCCTCAACCTAAACTAAACCATATTTTAGACGACCACCAAACAAGTCTGAAAGCAAAGGCAGGATTCATTTCTGCCTGTTCTAACTCCCTGTGGCCTCCAGGGCCCTTGAATTGAGGGCACACGGCTCAGCACGGCCTGCAGGACCTCACCTACTCCCCTGCCTGATTGCCTCGGACTTCCTAAAGGCCACTTCTATCAAAATGGATGCAATCTATTCCCCCGGGATTCCCACCTCTGCACCTTTCCCATGGTTTCCCCATTGCCTGGATAGCTGCATTCCTCCCACATTTATCTGTTAACATCGCTCCACTGTGTGCATCCAAGACGAACTGTCACCTCCTCCGTAAAGTTTTCCCCAAGTGTTTTTGCTGGATATGATCAGGCCTGCATTAAAGCCCTGTGGTACCTGATTATCACACATTAACTTCGTTCCTTACATTGGTATTTGTGGTGATGTACACTCTTTGTCCTGCACAAGTCACTCATATAAAGGTTACTGAATGGATAAATGTATGCGTAATAGTGGCGAAAGTCTGACTGGATCAGAAGGAATAAACTTCAGACACTGTGAAGCAAGAACATGTTAAACCACAGGATGAGCATGACCAGCACTGGAAGCCAGGGTTCCAGCGTTCCAGCCCCTGTTCGACCACCTCCTCACCGTGTCACGTCTAACAAAGGCATTTAAGTTCTCTCATGCTCACTTTTCTTACATAAATCACACGGACTATATGTGTGCTTTGTAAACTGGTAAGTGAATTGCAGTGTCAAATGTTATATCACTATCATTTTTCACATGACAATCAAGAAGAAAGTGGAAAGATCTGTCAGTCTAAATGTAGATAACTCAAATAACTATTTCAAGCACTTTAACTTTTTAAAATTTGCAGACATTTATGAACTAAGGTATAGACAGTCACAGGATCTGACATTCGTATCACAAAGTGATATTAATATCACCCACCTTTCCTTTTCTGTGAACTTTTTAATACAAGTGTTCGAAAGGCAAAGCTCATTTCTGATCAGTTGACCTAACTGGCCTTTACTGCAGAGATCCTTCGTGTGGAGTCCATGGACCACAGGTCCATCAGTGGGCCATAGGATACAGGAGGTTCCAAGAGTCTCTGAAATTCTATTTCAAAATTACATGAATCTGTGTTCAGGAAGAGGACTTGTCGTTTTCAAATGCTCAAAGAGAATAATGATCATGAACAGTTTAGGCATTACTATTAAAGTTTAATCGCACCTGAAAACCCACTGGATTTGTACTTACTTAACACAGTGATAGGAACAGAGCCTAAAGGTGTGTAGGAATAGGAATCTAGCTAGAAAGACGTTAACAGTTGTCCAAGGAAGCATTAAGAGGGCCTGATCTGAGGATGACGTTGAGAACAGAAAGAAGGAACGCAAAAGGCGACTTTTAGACGGCCAATCCCACCCTCCTGCGTTTCATCATCGATGGGTTTTCACGGATGAAAGATTCTCTTCCATCACTGGGTATTTTTAGCTCTAACCACAAGTTATCTCTCCTGATGTAGGGGTCCCACTTTCTTTCTGGCCTTATAGTTTTCTGAAATGTAATACATAAATAATTTATTCCTAATTTTGGAAGGATAATTTGAGGCTTCTGCAGTATGAGTGAGGAATAAAAGATGCTAGGTTGAATTTGATTTGAGCAGTAGTGTGGGGAAAAAAAGAAGACCCGGCTATGGGGAAAGTGGCTTAGAAGCTACTGGGGGACAAGGGTTTCTGGGAGCGAGAGAGGAGAGAGGTGAATCTTTTGCAAAAGAAGCTTTGGAGAAAAGCAAAGATGTTAAATGAAAAGGAATATTTAAGAAGCTATGCTGCACGGCATGTGATAGAAGGCTTTATAGTATTTTCTTACAGATGCTTTAGTAAAATCTACATCATGCAGGCCAGAATAACCACATGTAGACTAATAGCTTTCAGTCTGGCCAATACATTATAATCACATGAGGAACTTCTAATAAACACTCAGAATATTGGTCCCAACCCAGATACTCTGATATATTTGGTCTCAAATGGGGCCTCAGTGTCCGTAGCTTTTAAAGGTTCTCAAAGTGATTTCTAATGTGATTTTGAAAACAGTGGTCAAAGGTCTGGAATTGTTGTTTTCAATATGCCTCTGATTCCCAACATCGGAATCACCTGGTGAGGTTTTAAGCACTCTGGATGCATTGGACCCCCTCTAGCAATTAAATCTGAATCTCTGGGAATTCATGTTTTGTTTTTTAATTCCCAGGTGATTCTGATGCAACATGATGTCGCAGAGCCTCTGGCTACAGAAGAAAAGTACATACTAGAGCCCGAACGGCTCTATTTTGGTAGGATTTAGGTAGGATGAATCCATTAAGAGTCCTGATGTTGGGAACGACTGAGGGCACAAGGAGAAGAGGGCATCGGAAGATGAGGTGGCTGGACGGCACCACTGATGCAACGGACATGAACTTGGGCAAACTCTGGGAGATGGTGAGGGACAGGGAGGCCCGGCATGCTGCCGTCCACGGGTCACAAAGAGTCAGACACGACCCGGCGACCGGACAACATCTACTGCTTATTATTGCCACTAAATAACTAGTTCCCTGGCTTCCCAGGTGGCGCAGTGGTAAAGAATGCAGGAGATACCGGTTTGATGTCTGGATGGGGAAGATCCCCTGGGGGAGGAAACGGCAACCCACTCCAGGATTCCTGCCTGAAGAATCCCATGCACAGAGGAACCTGGCGGGTGGCAGTCCCTGGGGTCACCAAGAGTCGGACACAACTGAGCACGCAACTAGTTCTCTGCCCTTGGCGTATCACCCTCAAAAGGTATAAACATTTTATTTCCATGCCAAATAAGTGAAAGAAATAGTAAGAACCTACCCAGCATTGAAACTACCCTCTGGATGAAGAAAGAACACAATGTTTCCATAGAAAGAAAACATCTATCAAAGCCCTTGTTTTGTTTAAACAGCCCTTAAAGATTAGTTTCTTATTAAAAAAGACTTCCAGGTGGCAAATGACAGAAACTCTGGTTTACAGTGATATGAGGTAAAATGAAAAGACCACCTTTAGAAGAGATGAGGACTATCAACACTGGTACCTCGTAATATCATGAAGGCTTCTGTCTCATAGCAAAACAGCTTCCACATAACTCACCACACAGTGACGGGGCATTTACCACTATCACAATATAAGAACTTGCGGCTAAGATTTATACAGAATCATACAGATTCATACACACATACATCATATATTAGATGTATTCATAAGCACACTCACACCCATGTGCACACACATGCCCTTGCATGACTTAGCTGATCCTACTGGTGAGGTTTTAAGCACTCTGGATGCATTGGACCCCCTCTAGCAATTAAATCTGAATCTCTGGGAATTCATGTTTTGTTTTTTAATTCCCAGGTGATTCTGATGCAACATGATGTCGCAGAGCCTCTGGCTACAGAAGAAAAGTACATACTAGAGCCCGAACGGCTCTATTTTGGTAGGATTTAGGTAGGATGAATCCATTAAGAGTCCTGATGTTGGGAACGACTGAGGGCACAAGGAGAAGAGGGCATCGGAAGATGAGGTGGCTGGACGGCACCACTGATGCAACGGACATGAACTTGGGCAAACTCTGGGAGATGGTGAGGGACAGGGAGGCCCGGCATGCTGCCGTCCACGGGTCACAAAGAGTCAGACACGACCCGGCGACCGGACAACATCTACTGCTTATTATTGCCACTAAATAACTAGTTCCCTGGCTTCCCAGGTGGCGCAGTGGTAAAGAATGCAGGAGATACCGGTTTGATGTCTGGATGGGGAAGATCCCCTGGGGGAGGAAACGGCAACCCACTCCAGGATTCCTGCCTGAAGAATCCCATGCACAGAGGAACCTGGCGGGTGGCAGTCCCTGGGGTCACCAAGAGTCGGACACAACTGAGCACGCAACTAGTTCTCTGCCCTTGGCGTATCACCCTCAAAAGGTATAAACATTTTATTTCCATGCCAAATAAGTGAAAGAAATAGTAAGAACCTACCCAGCATTGAAACTACCCTCTGGATGAAGAAAGAACACAATGTTTCCATAGAAAGAAAACATCTATCAAAGCCCTTGTTTTGTTTAAACAGCCCTTAAAGATTAGTTTCTTATTAAAAAAGACTTCCAGGTGGCAAATGACAGAAACTCTGGTTTACAGTGATATGAGGTAAAATGAAAAGACCACCTTTAGAAGAGATGAGGACTATCAACACTGGTACCTCGTAATATCATGAAGGCTTCTGTCTCATAGCAAAACAGCTTCCACATAACTCACCACACAGTGACGGGGCATTTACCACTATCACAATATAAGAACTTGCGGCTAAGATTTATACAGAATCATACAGATTCATACACACATACATCATATATTAGATGTATTCATAAGCACACTCACACCCATGTGCACACACATGCCCTTGCATGACTTAGCTGATCCTACAAATGCCGTCTTGTTTCGAATATATGGAAGACGTTAACTGGCACTGCAGTGACGACTCCAATTATTAGTGCAATGAAACAGGATGCCTGCAGGCCACAAAGACTCTATAATTTTTTTTTTTTTTAAGCCAGCGTTTGTTTTTTGGCAAAATGAGTTCCTTACTTACAAAGCACAGAACTATAATTACAGAATAAACCTGCATTTTGTCACTCTGAAAGCTGCTGGCATACCATGTGTTTAAGAACATGACGCTGTGATTATCCTCATAGCACCTGAATTCTCATCAAGAATTTTCAGCGCTCTAGTTTTAGTAAGAGGAAGAAAACAGAAAGAACTGATGAATCAAAAGTCTAACCCTGAGAACTGAAGAGAGCTAGGGAGAGCCCACTGGCCATTCTAGAGAAAGGAAAATGATCTTTCGTGATCCTAAAATGGCTCGAGTTTTACCCAAAATTCAAGAGATCAATGCCGCCGAATTAAGATCCGATCAATTAAAAACCATCCACGTTGCAGGAAGTATACCGATATGAAAATGCCTTTCTACTGATACATGGAAGATAACTCAGGCAAGATTTGTTTTGTTTTGTTTTACCATAACAAAAGTAATAAATCAAATGATTTACCAACTGCCACGATGGAATTGTTTTTCATCAAGACTGAATACACCAACCGAGTTTTGTGTTGCTTGTGAAAATCACTACGTATTTTGTTTCAGTGACAACAACAAACTTCGTTTCCAGGGACTGGGGTTCCTTGCCCTGTGCCCCTGTGAGCAGGACAAAGGGGAGTCCATCAGCACGTGCTCCCTGGACGGGCAGAGGACAGGCCATCCAGCTGGACGTACACAGTGAGAGGAGGCGGTCGGGACGAGCAGAGCACCACAGAACGCAGGGTGAATGGACACAGGCGAGACATGGGTTGGAATTCTGAAGAAGATATATAACCTCCAGAAATGCCTCAATGGTCTCATCTGTAAAACGGGGATACTGAGAGTATCTACTTCGTGGAGTTGTTAGAAGGATCATATGAGTTACATGTAAAGGACTTGGCACAGCTTTCAATAATTCTAGCCTCTGTTAGTCATCTTGGACTCACTCTCCTTCTTCCTACTGCATCCAGCTCATGACCAAGACTTACAGATTTCATCTTCACAACACCTCTTGCATGGCCTCCACCATTTTTTATCTCCCCTCCTAGTTTCCTAGTTCAGGCAGGGCCTAATTATTTCTGAGCTGAAGTTCTGCAGCAACCTCCACACTGGCCGCCTAACCCTCTACCTTCTCTCTGGTCCCCTGCGTCCTCTGAGACCAAAGTAACCATCAGAACCACGAGCCACAGGCCTCTGCTGAGCAAACAGCCGGGCGTGCCCTGTGCCCAAAGAGCAGAACTTCAGGCTCTAAGACTGTGCGCCCTGCGGCCCCCCGCAGGGTCCCCCGCTCTGTGCACCATGATGCGTCAGCAAGTCTAAGCATGAGGCACACGCCTGAACAAAACGCTGGGTGTGCCCAGCACGGCCTCCCGTGTTCAGCGAAGGCTCCGTCTCAGTTGTCCCTCCTCTTTCCCACCCCATCTGAACATCTCTGCTTGTTAAAATCATGCCTGGTCTTTACGTCTGAGCTAAAATGCCATCTCATTTAGGAACCAGTCTCTCTCCATCTCAGCAAACTGATCCAGTATCTCCTCCTTGAATCCCTGCAGTAGTTTCTAAATAGTCGTCTAAAGCAATTCCTCCCCTTTCCTCCACCGTGGAGCAGTCACGAGTATTTGTGTCATCCTCCTCTGTCGTGAGCTTGTTCAGGGCCTGGTCCCGTGACTTACTCATCCCTGTCTCCATGGCAGTCTCTATCCTCCGTGGTAGCATCAAGCCTATACTGAGAGCTCACCAAATATGTATGAAATAAAAAACGCGCATAGTGGTTGAAAGTGGTTGCTCTTGCAATGACCAATGTAAACACACACACACACACACACACGACTCAATTGGAATAAATGACCATGAAAAGCTGAGACTGAAAATTTGAGAATGCTTTTCTAGCACTGAACAGAGGCCACTCGGCACGCATATAATTATTATGGAGGTGGCACCAGGCAGCCTCCTGAAGCACATGCAAGATATTCCTTAAGGAAGTCGTTGCCCTACTGGATTGTAAAACTATTCATAAATAATTCAAAAGCCTCTGTTAGTCATCTTGGACTCACTCTCCTTCTTCCTACTGCATCCAGCTCATGACCAAGACTTACAGATTTCATCTTCACAACACCTCTTGCATGGCCTCCACCATTTTTTATCTCCCCTCCTAGTTTCCTAGTTCAGGCAGGGCCTAATTATTTCTGAGCTGAAGTTCTGCAGCAACCTCCACACTGGCCGCCTAACCCTCTACCTTCTCTCTGGTCCCCTGCGTCCTCTGAGACCAAAGTAACCATCAGAACCACGAGCCACAGGCCTCTGCTGAGCAAACAGCCGGGCGTGCCCTGTGCCCAAAGAGCAGAACTTCAGGCTCTAAGACTGTGCGCCCTGCGGCCCCCAGCAGGGTCCCCCGCTCTGTGTCCCATGATACGTCAGCAAGTCTAAGCATGAGGCACACGCCTGAACAAAACGCTGGGTGTGCCCAGCACGGCCTCCCGTGTTCAGCGAAGGCTCCGTCTCAGTTGTCCCTCCTCTTTCCCACCCCATCTGAACATCTCTGCTTGTTAAAATCATGCCTGGTCTTTACGTCTGAGCTAAAATGCCATCTCATTTAGGAACCAGTCTCTCTCCATCTCAGCAAACTGATCCAGTATCTCCTCCTTGAATCCCTGCAGTAGTTTCTAAATAGTCGTCTAAAGCAATTCCTCCCCTTTCCTCCACCGTGGAGCAGTCACGAGTATTTGTGTCATCCTCCTCTGTCGTGAGCTTGTTCAGGGCCTGGTCCCGTGACTTACTCATCCCTGTCTCCATGGCAGTCTCTATCCTCCGTGGTAGCATCAAGCCTATACTGAGAGCTCACCAAATATGTATGAAATAAAAAACGCGCATAGTGGTTGAAAGTGGTTGCTCTTGCAATGACCAATGTAAACACACACACACACACACACACGACTCAATTGGAATAAATGACCATGAAAAGCTGAGACTGAAAATTTGAGAATGCTTTTCTAGCACTGAACAGAGGCCACTCGGCACGCATATAATTATTATGGAGGTGGCACCAGGCAGCCTCCTGAAGCACATGCAAGATATTCCTTAAGGAAGTCGTTGCCCTTTGTCCTAATGTTTACTGAGGTTGTTCAGGTGCCTGGGTTCCTAGGAGAGAACAGACTTAGGTGTTCAGTGGTAAACACCTGGATCTTCACGACATACACATTTCCCACAGAAAATTGGTAGACTTCAGTTTACAAATTAATGCAGTCGGGAATCTTAATTCAAGGCCTGATCAGTGCTAGCAAAGTGCCTAAGGGTTCTCGATGTAGAGGCAGCTAAGGTTTAATCCTGGCCTTGAATGCTCTGCTCAAGGCCTTAGAAGAGAGAACAACAGTGAAACAAGAAACAGTCTGGAAGAGCCCACCTCTCCTTTTATTAAAATGAGTCCAAATGCTCCTTTGCACAGCAGACTACTTCTGGGCCACCTGACTCACTCCAGGCCTTTGTCAGCCATCACTCCCGAGCTCCCCACCCGTCCCCCAGCGCCAAGTCTAAAGGTCAAAGAGCTGACTCGCGTGCTGGAAACTGCGCTGGTAACAAAGTGATCTGCAGGCCAGGGAGGGAGAACGAGTGGCAACTTCCGTCCTCCTAGGCCCTCTGCTTTTTCTTCAGAGCCCTCCCAATCCTCCTTGCTCTCGTGGACCTATCCCCAGCTCATTCTCAGGCTTGGTTTGTCCCTGGGTGGGAGTCTCTGAATGTCAGCCCGTGTGTGTCAGTGTGCATCTGTCTCTGCTAATCTGTGATGCTATTAAAGTCTTTAGGATTGTATAGATCAATGTGCAAATTTATGCAACAACTAATGCGTAAGTTAGCATTTTACTTTCGAGCCAAAAGACAACACATGATTACTTACAGTGAATATATGTCCCCCAGAAACTTTCAGTTATTGAAAAAAAACCTCTCTGCAGCTCATCTGGTATAGGCCTTGTCTCTGTGGCTGTTTTGCCACCAAGAAAAGGCAGAAGGAACATTACCAAGAGGGCGGAACATCTTGGAATGGGCCCTAAAAAATAAAGCATAAAAGAGAGGTGTACAAACTGCTAGCATATGGAAGCCAAGAAGGGAAACTTGAAGCTGAAGACACTGAGCATAATCATTTCTAAATGGCACTGTGTGAGTGGGAAATGTTTGGCTAACCAGCCCTCAGAGAGTCGAGTTCAACGCTAGAGAAGGAGGAATCAACACGCTTAAATGACCTGAAAAGAAAGCAAATACATGGCAACATTCATCCACATCACAGAATTAATGAACAAACCAGCCCAAGTTGGCTACGTGGTGGACCTAAGGATTTCTGTGAATAGATTTCTCATGAAAGTCCTTTTATTCCCTATTTATCTTATTATACAATAAATGAAGACATTTTTGAAAACTAGATATTTTGAGACCCTCATCATTTGAAAAAATATCAAAAGGATTTTTGTTTTATTCCCAATATTCTGCCCTTACCATTTAAGGACAGTCAAGGTCATTTCTCACAGCTAGGGCAGCCACATGCCACATGGACAGACACTCAGGCTAATGATTTGGGGATAGTGTTTGTCAGCTAGCCTCAAATTACAAGGAAGTCTGACTACCCAAGCACCACGTCCCAGACTTGCCTACTGGTGCAAGAGGCGGCTGTGTGAAAGACAGCAAACGGGACGCGAGGCGGGAGGCAGCCTCGCCTCTGCCCTGCGCTGATCTACAGAGAAGTACTGCCATGCAGCCGGCTCTGCAGCACACCCAGATTCTTCTCTTCTCTGCCTCCTTTCTCTCCTGAGGTTCATTTAGTTCTAGAATCTCATCTGTCTCTGCTAATCTGTGATGCTATTAAAGTCTTTAGGATTGTATAGATCAATGTGCAAATTTATGCAACAACTAATGCGTAAGTTAGCATTTTACTTTCGAGCCAAAAGACAACACATGATTACTTACAGTGAATATATGTCCCCCAGAAACTTTCAGTTATTGAAAAAAAACCTCTCTGCAGCTCATCTGGTATAGGCCTTGTCTCTGTGGCTGTTTTGCCACCAAGAAAAGGCAGAAGGAACATTACCAAGAGGGCGGAACATCTTGGAATGGGCCCTAAAAAATAAAGCATAAAAGAGAGGTGTACAAACTGCTAGCATATGGAAGCCAAGAAGGGAAACTTGAAGCTGAAGACACTGAGCATAATCATTTCTAAATGGCACTGTGTGAGTGGGAAATGTTTGGCTAACCAGCCCTCAGAGAGTCGAGTTCAACGCTAGAGAAGGAGGAATCAACACGCTTAAATGACCTGAAAAGAAAGCAAATACATGGCAACATTCATCCACATCACAGAATTAATGAACAAACCAGCCCAAGTTGGCTACGTGGTGGACCTAAGGATTTCTGTGAATAGATTTCTCATGAAAGTCCTTTTATTCCCTATTTATCTTATTATACAATAAATGAAGACATTTTTGAAAACTAGATATTTTGAGACCCTCATCATTTGAAAAATATCAAAAGGATTTTTGTTTTATTCCCAATATTCTGCCCTTACCATTTAAGGACAGTCAAGGTCATTTCTCACAGCTAGGGCAGCCACATGCCACATGGACAGACACTCAGGCTAATGATTTGGGGATAGTGTTTGTCAGCTAGCCTCAAATTACAAGGAAGTCTGACTACCCAAGCACCACGTCCCAGACTTGCCTACTGGTGCAAGAGGCGGCTGTGTGAAAGACAGCAAACGGGACGCGAGGCGGGAGGCAGCCTCGCCTCTGCCCTGCGCTGATCTACAGAGAAGTACTGCCATGCAGCCGGCTCTGCAGCACACCCAGATTCTTCTCTTCTCTGCCTCCTTTTCTCTCCTGAGGTTCATTTAGTTCTAGAATCTCATCTGTCAGGGTGTTTTGTGCTTCCACACCATGTCATGTAATCAAAAGCCACCTAGAGTCTTAGGGCTTCCCTGGTGGCTCAGACAGTAAAAGAATCCAGCTGTAATGCAAAAGCCCTGGGCTCCATCTCTGAGTTGGGAAGATCCCCTGGAGGAGGGCATGGCAAACCCACTCCAAGATTCTTGCCTGGAGAATCCTCACGGACAGAGGAGCCTGGCGGGCTATAGTCCACGGGGGCGCAAAGAGTTGGCCATGATGGAGCGACTAAGCACACAGTCATAACCAAACCAGGCTTTATAGGCTGAATCAAAAGTCTATGTCTCAGAAGCCTAGGGCAGAGACTTGAGGAAGTGCTCTGGGGCCCAGGCTCCTTCTAGTTGCTTGCTCCACTGACCTCACTGTGAGCTTTCATCCCAAGGGTTGCAGGATGGATACTCCCCATACAGAAGGGGGGTTTACATACCCAGCCAGAAGGAAACGAAAGAGAAGAAGGGAAAGGGCATAGGTCAACTGAAACTATCCCTTTTTTTTTTTTTTTTAAAGATTTATTTATTTATTTATTTTGGGCGGGGGTCGGGTTGGGGAGGGAGGGGAGCAGGTGGGCCACTTCTATTGGTCTTTCGTTTCTCTATGTTCATCCGTCTTTGTTCTTTGGCCTGTGTGGGCCTCCCATCGCGGCGGCGTCTGTTGTCGAAGAGCGCTGGCTCTGGGCGCATGCGCTCCAGAGCTCCGGCTCGGTAATTGGACACATCAGTCCAGCCGCTCCGCGGCACGTGGGATCCTCCCAGGCCAGGGATCGAACCGGCGCCCCTTGCACTGCAAGGCGGTGTCCCTACCCACTGGACCACCAGGGGAAGCCCAAACTATCCCTTCTTATCAGATAAACAACAGCCTTCCTAGAGGTCCCTCCCTGGAGACTTCAATTATGCCACCAAACCTGGGTCACTTGGCCGCTCTTAGCTGCAAGAGACCCCCAAGGAGGTGGGTATTTTTAGCTGGGCACACCACCCTTCTAAATAAATTTGCAGTTCTTTTTGTAGAAAAGAAGGAATGGATTTACGTAAGCAATTAATCAAGAACATACAAGGTGTTGCACGAAACAGAGAGGTGTGAGATATCACATTACTTTCTGTATAAACGCTATGGAAGTCTGGGAATGGTCCGGAGTACTGGTAGACCTGGCACTGTCTACACTAGGCACTGACCCTCCCCGGGGACTCAGGAGGGACTCTGCCTGCCGTCCAGGAGACCCGTAAACTGCCACCACCACAGAGGAATCTACAAGGTCAAAACTATTTTCCATACAAAGAGATATTCAACACCATTGTCACTGTGGTCATATCTGGCTCTTGTGACCCCTTGGACGGTAGCCCACCAGGATTCTCTGTCCATGGAATTTCCCAGGAGAGACTATTGGAGAGGACGCCATTCCCTTCACCAGGAATCTTCACCTCCCAGGGATCAAAACTGGGTCTCCTCCATGGGAGGCAGATTCTTTACCCACTGAGCCACCAGGAAGGGTTGGCACTAGGGAAATGCAAATAAAAACCACAACATGGGACTTCCCTGGCAGTCCAGTAGTTAAAGTAGTTAAAACTTACGGGGCCTGGATTGGACTGATCCCTGGTTAGTGAACGAAGACCCCGCATGCCACACAGTCCAAAAAAAAAAAAAATCGTTTTTAATTCTTTTTAAAAAGAGCTATTTTAAAGTTTGGAACTTCTCTGGTGCTCCAGTGGCTAAGACTCTGCTCCCAATGCAGGGGCCTGGGTTTGATCCCTGGTCAGGAAACGGAGCAGGACGCCCCCACCCCCATGCCCTCTGTGTGCCTTTTGCCTGTGGGAAATAGTCGAAGAATAAGTTTAATCAGAGAAATAACAATGTACAAATACAAAGGAAAACAGTCAAAGAAGACCAAATAATAATGTAGTCAGTAACCACAGGTCAAGGACGTTTGGTTCCTTCTCAGGGGCTACAGATAATGTCTGAACCACATACTGTGTTGGGAGCTGGCTTAGGCACACTGAAACCCCAGGTGAGAGAAGTTTAACTGCATGATGACCAGGCTGTACCCATGACATAAAAACAGCAAACTGGGCACACCACCCTTCTAAATAAATTTGCAGTTCTTTTGTAGAAAAGAAGGAATGGATTACGTAAGCAATTAATCAAGAACATACAAGGTGTTGCACGAAACAGAGAGGTGTGAGATATCACATTACTTTCTGTATAAACGCTATGGAAGTCTGGGAATGGTCCGGAGTACTGGTAGACCTGGCACTGTCTACACTAGGCACTGACCCTCCCCGGGGACTCAGGAGGGACTCTGCCTGCCGTCCAGGAGACCCGTAAACTGCCACCACCACAGAGGAATCTACAAGGTCAAAACTATTTTCCATACAAAGAGATATTCAACACCATTGTCACTGTGGTCATATCTGGCTCTTGTGACCCCTTGGACGGTAGCCCACCAGGATTCTCTGTCCATGGAATTTCCCAGGAGAGACTATTGGAGAGGAGCGCCATTCCCTTCACCAGGGAATCTTCACCTCCCAGGGATCAAAACTGGGTCTCCTCCATGGGAGGCAGATTCTTTACCCACTGAGCCACCAGGAAGGGTTGGCACTAGGGAAATGCAAATAAAAACCACAACATGGGACTTCCCTGGCAGTCCAGTAGTTAAAGTAGTTAAAACTTACGGGGCCTGGATTGGACTGATCCCTGGTTAGTGAACGAAGACCCCGCATGCCACACAGTCCAAAAAAAAAAATCGTTTTAATTCTTTTTAAAAAGAGCTATTTTAAAGTTTGGAACTTCTCTGGTGCTCCAGTGGCTAAGACTCTGCTCCCAATGCAGGGGCCTGGGTTTGATCCCTGGTCAGGAAACGGAGCAGGACGCCCCCACCCCCATGCCCTCTGTGTGCCTTTTGCCTGTGGGAAATAGTCGAAGAATAAGTTTAATCAGAGAAATAACAATGTACAAATACAAAGGAAAACAGTCAAAGAAGACCAAATAATAATGTAGTCAGTAACCACAGGTCAAGGACGTTTGGTTCCTTCTCAGGGGCTACAGATAATGTCTGAACCACATACTGTGTTGGGAGCTGGCTTAGGCACACTGAAACCCCAGGTGAGAGAAGTTTAACTGCATGATGACCAGGCTGTACCCATGACATAAACAGCCACAAGCCCGAGAGTTGGCCTCAAAGAAATGGCAACGAAAGGACCCTGGAACTGAAGATGACCTGCACCTAAAACAACCAAGATGAACAGGTCAGACCACCAGTTTGACGATGACTTTCAGAGCTGACTGCTGTTTCCGCGCGGAGCTCCTCCGCCTGTCTACAAAAGCCCTCACCCCACTGGCTGCCAGTTGGGGAGCAGTGGCCTTTGAACGCATGTCCACTACCCTCCCCCCCACCAGCTGCCAGCATCGGAAATAAAGCAAACATTTCTTTCCACCAACCTCACCTGTGTATTGGCTTCCCGAACCGTCAGGAAACTAGATCTGGCAAGCTCAGCTCAAAATCCTATGCAGCGCAATCAAGGCGTTTAGGTTCCTTAATAATTTTTCTTTTTTTTTCCTCTTTTTATTTTTTCCTCAATAATTTTTAAGGTCCTGAGACCAAAAGGGTTAAGCATCACATCTGTACATTGTACCTTGAGCAAAACACCATTTAATGAAGACTGCATTGAAATGAAGTTCTGATAGAGGAGGTCTAATTTCAGGCAGACCCTGAAACCTGACAGGGAAGGGCATTTGTGGGGGAGGGGGTGTCGAGGATATTTCAACCTGGGACAACCACCTGACTCTACTGTAGGCTGGATTTTTCCTCCCACCAAATATACTAGACCAAGGATATTTATAACTGGGAGGCATGCCACCTTTTCTCCTTCAGAAAAATGACAGCAACATCATCATATGGATACCCTCGACTCTCTTTAGTTTTTTTTTTTTTTTAAGGTCACTTACATACATCAATAACTGAAATTTTACCCGTGATTCTGTGGATTACAGTCAGAAAAACAAAAATCTCTTTTCAGTTGCTCTGGACTCTTTTAAACACCACGGGGGCTGTCTGTGGCACCTGCTTTACCGTTAGAGTCGCTTTTAAGGAAAGACTTTTCCTTTATAAACAGTACTTCTGTGAGGTTCTGTTTCCTTACCTGTCAAATGATAGCCGCGAACCAAGCTCTGAGGTTCCTTCTGGTTCTACCTTTAAAACTGGGAGTTGTCGCCGGGGGCCGTGGCACGTGCCTGTCATCTGGTGGGCGAGGCTGGAGGACTGCTTTGAGTCCAGGAGTTCCGGGCTGCTATGCCAATCCGGTGTCCACACTAAATTCGGCTTCAAACAGGTGACCGGCCCAGGTTGGACACGGAGCAGGTCAAAACTCCCGTGTTCATCAGTGGTGGAATAGCACCTGCGCTCCAGCCTGGGTAATATAGTAAGACTCGCCCTCTTTAAAAAAAAAAAAAAAAACCCAAAAACTGGAATTGTCAAGGTAAAGCCCACGAGCAGTCCCCAGGAAATAAAAATAGAACCTGGGTAATAAAGTTGAAACATTTTTTTTCTCCTGTTTTCCCTTGTGGTTAGTGAGTTTCACTGGCTCACAGGGTACCGCAAGCAGAGGTCCCACACCCAGCACTGAAGCCCCAAATTCCTAGTGCTCAACTGTTGGCAACCGACACCTGACCTCAGGAGCTCTTTACGGAAGTGGCGGCCGACACTGTGATCCGAGACGGCGGCGGGGAGCCGTGTGCAGAGACGCTGGGCAAGACGCTGTGATCCAAGGCGGCGGCTGCGGGGGCCACGTGCCGAGACTGCGCACGACACCTCAGTACGAGATGGTGGCTGAGGGCTGTGGGCCGTGTGCAGAGACGCCCTGCACCTGGACCACTAGGAGCTGGAGCCTGAACAGCACAGCTGCGGCCCCTTCCCCTGCTGATGAGACCTCAATAAAGCAGCCCCGCCCATGACCTCTGGGGAGAGCATTTGCTTTGAGCTTGCGCCTTTCCAGCCTTTGATAGAAAAAAACTAAAGCTCAAAGATTTCTTTTGCTTCTGAGCACAACTGGGTCTCATTGTATTGGCACGAGTGACACCGAGCAGGAGGAAGCCTCTGTGGTCCTGACTGGAAAGAGCTAGTCACAGAAGGAATGCCACTCAGCCTGAAATGGACCCAAAGAGGTTAACACGCGGTGCCCGGCCCTGGGCTGCTACAGCCAGGTGTGTAGGTTTGTTAGACCCCTGCTGGGTTCAGGAGCACATGCACTGGGCCCCACACATGGTCTAAGACTCTGCTGCCACAGTCTCAACATTCTAAGCTTTTGAGCAAAGAACCCTGAATTTTCCTTTTGCACTGAGCCCTGCAGATTACATAGCTGATCTTGCTACAGGTCGTTACAGAAGAGTGATAAAGAATTCAAATGCAAGAACCACCATAGGACCCAGCAATCCCTCTGTTAGGCATGTGCCCGGAGGAAATCAAAATTGAAAAGACACATGGACCCCACTATTCACTGCAGCCTTATTTACAGTAGCTAGAATGTGGAAACAACCTAGATGTCCATCAACAGATGAATGGATAAAGAAGCTGTGGTACATATATACAATGGAATATTACTCAGCCATAAAAAGAAATGCATTTGAGTCAGTCCTAATGAGGTGGATGAACTTAGAACGTTTAGAGTGAAGTAAGTCAGAATGAGAAAGATAAATATTGATACTAACACATACGTATGGAATCTAGAGAGATGATACTGATAAATGTATATGCAGAGCAGCAATGGAGAAACAGACAGAGAACAGACTTATGGACATTGGGGGGGAAGTAGGAATGGGCGAGATGTATGGAAAGAGTAACATGGAAACTTACATTACCATATGTAAAATAGACAGCCCATGTGAATCCCCTCTAAGACTAAGGGGACTTACCCAAGGGCTCTGTGACAGCCTAGAAGGGTGGGATGGGGAGGGAGATGGGAGGTGGGTTCGAGTGGGAGGGGACATGTGGACACCTGCGGCTGATTCAGGTTTATGTATGGCAGTAAACAACAGAGCTCTGTAAAAATAAAATTATAAAAAAAGAATTCAAATGCAGAGTAAGCCTACGTCTAGCCCCAATCCCTGGTCTAGCGTTTACTACCTGAGTAATTTTTCATAAATGATTTGATCTCTAAACCTCCATTTTACCTCAGGTAAAGTGATATCAAGGCCTTTCCCCGTGGCTCACTTGTAAAGAAGCCACCTGCCAACGCAGGAGATGCATGTTTGATCCCTGGGTCAGGAAGCTCCCCCAGAGAAGGAAATGGCAACCCATTCTAGTCTTCTTGCCTGCAGAATTCCATGGACAGAGGAGCCTGGTGGGCTACAGTCCATAGGGTCACAAAGAGTTGGGCACAACTGAGCCGCTGACCTCACACGCATGCTTGCATAGTAGGTTAGAAGGAGGGAAGAGCTGTGGATAAAAGAAAAAATACAGCAGGATACAAGAGCAGGGGAGGTAGGGAGGGGGGATTGTCTAGGAGCAGTTTCTGATTAATGGGAAATGCTGGCTTAAATGCAGAGCTTCTGCTGAAGTTATGGCCTTCCCAGCCAAAGACAGAAAAGTCTAGAACCATCCACCAGCACTACTCCTTCACAGCAGCGAGGAAATATTGTGTCATTGGAGATGACTGAAATATTTCACACAGTTAGTGGTTGCAACTCAAGCATGTGCATGAATGTATCTGATAACACCCAGTTAGCGAAATCTCTCGTTTTCTTAAAGTTTAACTTTGAGGAATAAAGACAGAGACAGAAAATTCTTACAAATATTATGCTGATAACCCAGAGAACAGTTTCCTGTGAAGCAAACAATACAAATAATTGAGCCAGGATGGATCATGAAAACAGCAGCCAAGGAGAGAGGACCAAAGAAAGGCTCTTACCTTGTTGATGGCTGGTCAGGACCAGGACTGCTCCGGGTCTAGCCTGTGTGCTATATGATGGGTTTTGTATTGCAAACAATTCGGAAATTTCTGTGCCATTTTAGAATGGAAATCTGCCCTGATCAAGGCATAATTAAGATATGAACCCGATGACCCAGACTAGCTTGGGGGGTAGGTGGGTCGAGTGGGAGGACATGTGGACACCTGCGGCTGATTCAGGTTTATGTATGGCAGTAAACAACAGAGCTCTGTAAAAATAAAATTATAAAAAGAATTCAAATGCAGAGTAAGCCTACGCTCAGCCCCAATCCCTGGTCTAGCGTTTACTACCTGAGTAATTTTTCATAAATGATTTGATCTCTAAACCTCCATTTTACCTCAGGTAAAGTGATATCAAGGCCTTTCCCCGTGGCTCACTTGTAAAGAAGCCACCTGCCAACGCAGGAGATGCATGTTTGATCCCTGGGTCAGGAAGCTCCCCCAGAGAAGGAAATGGCAACCCATTCTAGTCTTCTTGCCTGCAGAATTCCATGGACAGAGGAGCCTGGTGGGCTACAGTCCATAGGGTCACAAAGAGTTGGGCACAACTGAGCCGCTGACCTCACACGCATGCTTGCATAGTAGGTTAGAAGGAGGGAAGAGCTGTGGATAAAAGAAAAAATACAGCAGGATACAAGAGCAGGGGAGGTAGGGAGGGGGGATTGTCTAGGAGCAGTTTCTGATTAATGGGAAATGCTGGCTTAAATGCAGAGCTTCTGCTGAAGTTATGGCCTTCCCAGCCAAAGACAGAAAAGTCTAGAACCATCCACCAGCACTACTCCTTCACAGCAGCGAGGAAATATTGTGTCATTGGAGATGACTGAAATATTTCACACAGTTAGTGGTTGCAACTCAAGCATGTGCATGAATGTATCTGATAACACCCAGTTAGCGAAATCTCTCGTTTTCTTAAAGTTTAACTTTGAGGAATAAAGACAGAGACAGAAAATTCTTACAAATATTATGCTGATAACCCAGAGAACAGTTTCCTGTGAAGCAAACAATACAAATAATTGAGCCAGGATGGATCATGAAAACAGCAGCCAAGGAGAGAGGACCAAAGAAAGGCTCTTACCTTGTTGATGGCTGGTCAGGACCAGGACTGCTCCGGGTCTAGCCTGTGTGCTATATGATGGGTTTTGTATTGCAAACAATTCGGAAATTTCTGTGCCATTTTAGAATGGAAATCTGCCCTGATCAAGGCATAATTAAGATATGAACCCGATGACCCAGACTAGCAATTACCACCCAAATTCTGGTGTCTAGGCTGGATGTTCTTAAAGTAACATTTATAGAATATATCCTTTATAGAATGCATCCCAAACAAGCTGCTATTCCTATTGGAGAATGCCAAGTGGCAAGAAAGAAAGAAGGAAGAGGGGAGGGAGGGAGGAAAGAAAGAAGAGAGGGGAAGAGGGAGGGAGAAAGAAAGGGAAAAGAGAAACAGGAAGAGACGAGACTCATAGGGTGATGAACTACTATTTACTCCATTTAATGCTTCTGTGTGGCCTCGGGGAAACCTGTAACTTGAAGATAAAAGAGGTGCCCACGGGCAAATTGTCAATCATGAATTGTTTAAAATATAACTTCAAACCCCAAATATAATGGAGTTGGTTTTGAATCTTTTGCTGAACAAAAGTAAAAACAAACAAGGAATGAAAGTTATTTAACATTCTAAAAGCAATATCCTTGTCACTGGAATAATTAGATGTTCACAGCAGAAATTTCAACCCAGCATGGTGATTCAGTTTTCACAGTCAAATCTCAGTAATTTAAATCCTGCTAATGTACGCAAGAACTGAGCTGAACTTTACCTTTGTACCATCTATGAGGAAACAGATTGCTTAGCCAAATCAAATATGAATAAGGATTTAGACAGGCTACTTCATTTATCAAGACAGTGAAACACTCCTTAGTTGCATTATTTGCCTTCAATGTATTAATTACAGTAAAAATTGAAAATTATCTTGGAGCATATTACTCACTTAAACTTCACCTGTTTTATTTTTTTAATTTTTTTTTTTTCTATTAAAGTAAAGGGCTACCCTGGTGGTTCAGATGGTAAAGAATCTGCCTGCAATGTAGACCCAGGATCAATCCCTGAGTTGGGAAGATCCCTTGGAGAAGGCCGTGGCCATCTACTCCAGAATTCTTGCTTGGAAAATTTCATGGACAGTAGAGCCTGACAGGCTACAGTCCACAGGACTGTGAAGAGTCAAATACGACTGAATGACTCAACACGAAGGTGCATAGTTGCTTTACAATGTTGTGTTAGTTTCAGATGTATAGCAAAATGATTCAGTTGTACATTTACATGTATCTGTTCCATTCCAGATTCTTTTCCCATACAGAGTAGAGACTAGAGTTCCCTTTGCTATAGAGTAGGTCCTTGTTGATTATTTTATACATAGTAGTAGTATGTATATGTTAATCCCAACCTCTTACTTTATCCCTCCTCGAACCTTTTCCCTGTGGCAACCATAAATTTGATTTCTCAGTCTGTGAGTCTGTCTCTGTTTTGTAAATAAGTTCATTTGTATCATTTTTTTTTTTAGATTCAACATATAAGTGATATCATGATATTTGTTTCTCTCTGACTTTACTTAGAATGATAATCTCCAGGTCCACACACGTTGTGAATGGCACTTCATTTTTTATGGCTAAGTTAGATTCCATCGTATATATGTACCATATCCTCTTCATTCATTCCTCTGTTGATGGGCATTTAAGTTGTTTGCATATCTTATAAATAGAGCTACAGTGAATACTTGGGTGCATGCATCTTTTAGAATTATGGTTTTCTCCTGATATATGTCCAGGAGTGGGATTGCTGGATCATGTGGTAGTTCTAGTTTTAGTTTTTAAAGAAACCTCCATACTGTTCTCCATACTAGCTGCACCAATTTATATTCCCACCAACAGCATAGGAGGGCTCCCTTTTCTCCACTCCCTCTCCAGTAATTATTTTCTACAGGCTTTTTGATGATGGCCATTCTTACTGGTACGAGGTAATCACTGTAGTTTTAATTTGCATTTCTCTAATAGCGGTGTTCTGCCCATTTTTTTTGATGGATTATCATATATATATATATATTGAGCTACATAAGTTTGTATATTTTAAAGATTAATCCCTTATCAGTTACATTGTTTGTAAATGTTTTCTCCCATTCTGTATGTTCTTTTCATTTTGTTTATGGCTTCCTTTTCTTTCTTTTTTTTTTTTTTTTTAATTCATTTACTTCTTTCTTTTTGGGGTGGGGTGAGGCGGGGTGGGGTGGGGAGGGAGGGGGAGGGTAGGCCACTCCTATTGGTGTTTCATTTCTGTTTTCATCCGTCTTTGCTCTTTGGCCCGTGTGGGCCTCCCATCGCGGTGGCCTCTGTTGTCTCAGGCGCCGGCTCTGGGCGCATGCGCTCCAGAGCTCCGGCTCAGTGATTGGACACATCGGTCCAGCCGCTCCGCTACACATGGGATCTTCCCAGGCCAGGGATCGAACTGGTGCCCCTTGCACTGCAAGGTGGTGTCCTTACCCACTGGATCACTAGGGAAGCCCTATGGCTTCCTTTTCTATGCAAAAGCTTTTAAGCCTAATTAGGCCCCATTAGTTTATTTTTATTTTCATTGTTTCAGAAGGTAGATCCAAAAAGATGTTGCTGTGATTTATGTCAGAGTCTTCTGCCTATGTTTTCCTCTAAGAGTCTTATTAGTATCTGGTCTTATATTTAGTTTTTTAATCCATTTAGAAACTTCACTTATTTAAAGCCACAGTGTTGAGTAATTCAGACCACACTTCATTTTAAAACAATGAACTGTTATGTTAGGCAGAGTCTAGTTCTGGATGAGGCTCCTACAAAAGAGAATCCAATTGCTTGGTAAGATTTCTGTTTGGGTTAATACAAATCACAGTTCTGCCTGGAAATTTCTCCTCCAGCTGACGTGCCATAGGAAAGAAGTCTCTGTTCTGTCTTTGAAAGGAACTTCTAAAGAGCAGACATGTGACAACTATCAGCCTCCCACTGAACTCTGGCTCCCTGGACATCTAAACCTATTTTTAACCGACTTTGCACATCTTCCGCTAATAAGTGATTTCTCCAGCTCCACTGTTGTGCTGCAGCTCATCTGTTTCCCCAAGAACAACCTAAATACAGGCATTTGTCCTTGTCATAAATCTGCCGCGTGGTTCATCCTCCTCTGGGCGATGTGGCCTGGGACCTGTTTGGGCTCCTTTTCACTACAATGATACACAGGTGCAACTTGGAGCTGATCTCTGGGGTTAATTGCCTACCTGTCCTGAGAAGTCGGTCAGCCCTCCTCCTTCCTGCTGACTGAACCAAGTGGAGGCTCACCTTAATGACCTTAATGACCAGGCTCAAAGAGAACAAACACATGGCAGGAAATGGCTGGTATACTGTTTTCTTTGGAAATTACTATATAGCACAGGGAACTCGACTCAGTATTCCAGTATAACCTACATGGGAAAAGAATCTGGAAAAAGCATGGATACATGTATAACTGAACCAATGTGTTCTACACCTGATGCAGCATTGTAAACCAACTTGTGTTCCATTAGTCACCCAGCTGCATCTCACTCTTTGCAACTCCATGGACTGGAGCCCCCCCAGGCTCCTCTGTTCATGGGGTTTCCAAGGCAAGAATACTGAAGTGGGTTTCCATACTCTCCTCCAAGGGATCTTCCTGATCCAGGAACTGAACTTCCCTGTGTCTCCTGCTTGGCAGGCAGATTCCTTACCACTGAACCACCTGGGAAACCCCTGAAAACCAACCCTACTTCAAAATAAAATAAAAATTAAATAAATAGGGCTTCCCTGGTGATCCAGCAGGTAAAGAGTCTGCCTTGCAGCGCAAGGGGCGCCTGTTCGATCCCTGGCCCAGGAAGATCCCATGTGCCACGGCGCGGCTGGACCGATGTGTCCAGTTACAAGCCAGCACTCTGGAGCGCATGTGCTCAGAGCCGGTGCTCTGCAACGAGAGGCCACTGCGATGGGAGGCCCACACAGGACGAAGGATAAAGATGGATGAAAACAAATAAATAAAAAGCCAATAAAATAGGCCAAAATTTAAAAAAGAACAATGTTCTTTTAAAAAAAAAGAAAGAAGAAATAAAATTCAGACACATACTGCAACATGGATGAAGAGTGAAGACATGATGCTCAGGGAAAGAAGATGAGTAGTAAAGAACACCCATTGTATGATTCCATTTCCATGAGGCACCTGGAGTAGTCAAACGTCACAGACAGAAAACACAAAGATCATCCTCAGGGGCTGGGAAGCAGGGAATAGGAAGTTAGGATTTAATGGGTACAGAGTTTCCGTTTGGGAGAATGAAAGAGTTCTGGAGCTTCCAAAACCTGATGACTGCACAACTATGTTAATGTACTGAATGCAACAAATCATAAGCTCAAAGTTGTTAAAAATCAGACATTTTATGTTATGCATGTTTGACTGTAATTTTTTTTAAAAAAAGAGCAAATGTGAGCAAAGAGGCAGAGCAGGCTTCAGTGGAGTCATTCCTTTCGCAAAGGAGGAAATTACACTGAAAACTGCTTTTGTCTGTTCCTTACAGTCAAAACTTCACTTGTCCTTCATTTCTATTGGCTGAAAAATCTTCAAAGAAAGCATTTGTGGTATCAAATCTTATCATAAACTCAGATAAGAATGGTTAGGAATTCAGAAGATCAAAGGAAATGGTATAATTTCACGGCTAATTTAGATATTTTTTGTTCATATTATTGGCAGAGCCCACAGTGGAACCGTTTGCAGAGGGTATCCTGTCCCACGCCAAGTGGGGTAGGGCCACCGCTGGAGGCACCGCACGGAGGAGGACGGGCCGGCATCTAACGCAGCATCAAGGATGCCAAGAGCAGGTGAGTGAACCACCTGGGAAACCCCTGAAAACCAACCCTACTTCAAAATAAAATAAAAATTAAATAAATAGGGCTTCCCTGGTGATCCAGCAGGTAAAGAGTCTGCCTTGCAGCGCAAGGGGCGCCTGTTCGATCCCTGGCCCAGGAAGATCCCATGTGCCACGGCGCGGCTGGACCGATGTGTCCAGTTACAAGCCAGCACTCTGGAGCGCATGTGCTCAGAGCCGGTGCTCTGCAACGAGAGGCCACTGCGATGGGAGGCCCACACAGGACGAAGGATAAAGATGGATGAAAACAAATAAATAAAAAGCCAATAAAATAGGCCAAAATTTAAAAAAGAACAATGTTCTTTTAAAAAAAAAGAAAGAAGAAATAAAATTCAGACACATACTGCAACATGGATGAAGAGTGAAGACATGATGCTCAGGGAAAGAAGATGAGTAGTAAAGAACACCCATTGTATGATTCCATTTCCATGAGGCACCTGGAGTAGTCAAACGTCACAGACAGAAAACACAAAGATCATCCTCAGGGGCTGGGAAGCAGGGAATAGGAAGTTAGGATTTAATGGGTACAGAGTTTCCGTTTGGGAGAATGAAAGAGTTCTGGAGCTTCCAAAACCTGATGACTGCACAACTATGTTAATGTACTGAATGCAACAAATCATAAGCTCAAAGTTGTTAAAAATCAGACATTTTATGTTATGCATGTTTGACTGTAATTTTTTTTAAAAAAAGAGCAAATGTGAGCAAAGAGGCAGAGCAGGCTTCAGTGGAGTCATTCCTTTCGCAAAGGAGGAAATTACACTGAAAACTGCTTTTGTCTGTTCCTTACAGTCAAAACTTCACTTGTCCTTCATTTCTATTGGCTGAAAAATCTTCAAAGAAAGCATTTGTGGTATCAAATCTTATCATAAACTCAGATAAGAATGGTTAGGAATTCAGAAGATCAAAGGAAATGGTATAATTTCACGGCTAATTTAGATATTTTTTTTGTTCATATTATTGGCAGAGCCCACAGTGGAACCGTTTGCAGAGGGGGTATCCTGTCCTACGCCAAGTGGGGTAGGGCCACCGCTGGAGGCACCGCACGGAGGGAGGACGGGCCGGCATCTAACGCAGCATCAAGGATGCCAAGAGCAGGTGAGTGGAGACGAACCAGGGCAGGGTTGGTGTGCACCTGGGCCCCGGTCCAGGCTTGTCAGGCAAACACCCCAGGAACGGGTGTGTTGTTTCTAACCTGTTGCTTCCTGTTCCTTTGCCTTTTGCTTGCTTTGAAGAGGCCAGTCCAGTTGGTGTTTGTCAAATCAGGTTTAAAGCAAATGTATCCCTTATCCTTATTCTCTAAATAGAATTGATGTATAAAAACTGGGCGGGGGAGGTTAAGCCTGAATAACAACGCTTGTCAAAAAACTCAAGTCCCTGAAAATCTCCACAGTGGTGTAGAAGAGAAAGAGAATGCTTTCAAGTAGGATGACGCATTATTTTATGCAGAACACCTGTAACTTCTTACCTGACGCAGGTCTAGGGCGGGTTTTACCTTGTTTGAAGAACCTATCATTCTCACCTCTCAGTGCAGCTCCATGGCCTGTTTCACTCACTACCACAGACCTCCCTGTGGCTATTTGAATAATAGATGGAAAGTCTTTAGCCTGTCATCTCCAGGCCCAAGAAATGAAGGAACTTAAAGAATACATTGGTGGGACTTCCCTGCCTGTCCAGTGGTTAAGACTCCACTCTTGCAAAGCAAGGAGTGCAGGTTCAGTTCCTGGTTGGGGAACAAAGATGCTGCAGGCTGGGGAGGCGCAGCCAAAAGAAAAAAAAATACGCTCTCGTGAGAGTCGTCTAACAGGATGATTCCTACTGAAGCAATTATTTTTGGTGAATAATAGGACTGTCCTCTGTTAGATGGCTTTTCAGATTTTTATTAGAGGCCTCAACAAAGCTCAGTGATTTTTCATCCTTGTGATATGCAACAGAATTTCACACTCAGCTTTCTGTCAACATCTAAATTAGCATCGAGATAGGATTATGGCTTCAACTTTCATCTGGTCCTCTGGCTGTTGGAGATATTTGCCATTTTGGAGAAATTTAAATGACCCACACTCTTCAAAACGGCAAGCAACTTCACAAATTGGGTCTATTTCCGTCTCTCTAACACGTCCAGTAATGGTGACGGAGGGAGGACGGGCCGGCATCTAACGCAGCATCAAGGATGCCAAGAGCAGGTGAGTGGAGACGAACCAGGGCAGGGTTGGTGTGCACCTGGGCCCCGGTCCAGGCTTGTCAGGCAAACACCCCAGGAACGGGTGTGTTGTTTCTAACCTGTTGCTTCCTGTTCCTTTGCCTTTTGCTTGCTTTGAAGAGGCCAGTCCAGTTGGTGTTTGTCAAATCAGGTTTAAAGCAAATGTATCCCTTATCCTTATTCTCTAAATAGAATTGATGTATAAAAACTGGGGCGGGGGGGGGAGGTTAAGCCTGAATAACAACGCTTGTCAAAAAACTCAAGTCCCTGAAAATCTCCACAGTGGTGTAGAAGAGAAAGAGAATGCTTTCAAGTAGGATGACGCATTATTTTATGCAGAACACCTGTAACTTCTTACCTGACGCAGGTCTAGGGCGGGTTTTACCTTGTTTGAAGAACCTATCATTCTCACCTCTCAGTGCAGCTCCATGGCCTGTTTCACTCACTACCACAGACCTCCCTGTGGCTATTTGAATAATAGATGGAAAGTCTTTAGCCTGTCATCTCCAGGCCCAAGAAATGAAGGAACTTAAAGAATACATTGGTGGGACTTCCCTGCCTGTCCAGTGGTTAAGACTCCACTCTTGCAAAGCAAGGAGTGCAGGTTCAGTTCCTGGTTGGGGAACAAAGATGCTGCAGGCTGGGGAGGCGCAGCCAAAAGAAAAAAAAATACGCTCTCGTGAGAGTCGTCTAACAGGATGATTCCTACTGAAGCAATTATTTTTGGTGAATAATAGGACTGTCCTCTGTTAGATGGCTTTTCAGATTTTTATTAGAGGCCTCAACAAAGCTCAGTGATTTTTCATCCTTGTGATATGCAACAGAATTTCACACTCAGCTTTCTGTCAACATCTAAATTAGCATCGAGATAGGATTATGGCTTCAACTTTCATCTGGTCCTCTGGCTGTTGGAGATATTTGCCATTTTGGAGAAATTTAAATGACCCACACTCTTCAAAACGGCAAGCAACTTCACAAATTGGGTCTATTTCCGTCTCTCTAACACGTCCAGTAATGGTGACGTGGAACGTAAGTTTAAATGTCAATTCTCTGAGCAAGGCTCCCTGTTCTGAAAGATGTCTTCATTTTGCAGCTTCCCTTTTTGAGCCTTGAAAACCCGCAAAAATTTGCTAGGACAGAAATTACAAAGAGGCTCATCTGCTTCCAGCAATATTGTAGATCAATGACTTCCCTCTGAAACAACTAAAGATGCTGGATAGGGGTTTTTGTTGTTGTTGTTGTTGTTGTTGTTGCTTTTATCACTGAAAATGCGTCACTCATAAAGACATTGTGGAGACCGAACAGTGGGAGGGAGGCATGGAGGGAGTGACGTGGAAACCTATACTGTCATGTGTGGAAAAGATAGCTATTGTCATTGTGCTAGGGGAATAGGAGTACCTACAACCACTTGGGGCGATGGTCTGGAGGGATGGGAGGGGGGGAACCGGATGGGGGGAGGGTCCATGGATATGCATATGAATGATCTGGGAACATGGATGTTGGTGAAGAACAAAACTCTGTAAAATCTTTAAAATAAAGGAAAAAAAAATTAAAAAGAAAAGAAAATGCATCACTGAACTGGCCATAAAGAAAGGCATCCACTGAGACCAGACATCCCGTGAGAGCAGGAACGTGGGCACGGAAGCCAGCTCAGAAACCAGCTTTGACTCTGGGAGCAGGGGCTGGCTCTGGCCCCTTCAAGCTTCTGCTTAGACAGCTGTGGGAGGCACCGGGACAAAAAGACAATGACCAGAGCTCACCCAAGGTGGAATTCTACTAAGAGACCCTGCAGAAAGCTGGGACACCAAAAGACTATTTTCGTTGTAAAAGTCTACCAGAAATAGACCCACTTTACAGACAGAGAGAGCAAGGGAAATGGCAGCTTCCAGCACGACTCTAGGTGGAAGGGAGAACAATTCGATTCCAAACATTTAGAGTTCAAAGCTGTCTCTTCTGAAAATTTGCTGCCCAAATGCACCGTACCTATGTTGCCCTATGGACTTCCCCGGCAGCCCAGTGGTAAAGAATCCGCCTGCAGTGCAGGAAAGGCAGGAGACCTGGGCTCGATTCCTGGGTCGGGAAGATCCCGTCGAGGAGGGCATAGCAACACAGTCCAGTATCCTTGCCTGGAGAATCCCATGGACTGAGAAGCCTGGTCGGCTACAGTTCATAGGGTCGGAAAGAGCTGGACATGATTGAAGCTACTGAGCACACACACACAGTGTCCTACAAACTTCAGCTAAGTAGGGTCAATAATGCCCTCAGTAGCCTAGACAAAGCCACCACAAACCCTTGCTGGATAAGCCAAAGGAATTTATATATCAATCTACAAAGAATGTCTACAAATGAGGCATGAACCTGTAGTCACATACACGTGCACAAATACACACACATGCGCATTACAAAGAAATAACTCACGGCATGCGGAAGTCATCAAAAATAACAGAGAAGTCAAAGCCACAAAAATTTTAGATATTGGACAGAAGCTAAAAATTAAGTATGACTTGTTTGAAACTATGAAAGAGAGATTAAAAATATAAGTAAGAGACAATAAAAATAATAGAGGTAGGGAAAGGAAAGCTATTTGTTTTATTATTATAAATATAATAATAGTTAACCAAGGAAGCTTAAAGGACTTACTAAAGGCAAAATAGACCCACTTTAAGAAAGAAGTGAACAGGAACATAGATTTGAAGACATTACTCAAAATGCAGCATGGAGAGACAAAGAGAGGAAAAATATGAAAGATAATAAGATAAATAACAGAATGAGATCAGATATACATCGACTGGCAGTTTATTCATAAGAGAAAATGAGGCACAGGGGATATTCAAACCAATAGAGTTTCTACAATTGTTGCAAGATACCAATCTTCATATTCAGAATTCCAAAGAAGGTATAGTGGTCATGTATCTAGCTGCTTTAGAATAATAACCATCCACTGAGTGCGGGCACTGTTATGCATTTGATATGCAGAATAATTTTACAGCAACAGACTCGGGCTCTAAAAATGTCTTTATCTTTGTAAACCTCGACGCTGTGTTCCATGTCTAAGCCCTATTTTGTGTGTTGCAGACATTTCATCCAATGGCTTCTCTGTGAACTCAGTCTGTTCCAGGGACTTGTTGAAATCCTCTTTTCACCCTTCCCCTGCTGGTTCTCTCCTGGAGGTGTCTATCTTTAGGGAAGGAGCTGTCAGCTTCTTGATCGTCAGTGTCTCTCAACCCTGGTGGCTCCTTATCATCTACCAAGGTGCTTTTGAAATAGGGCAAAGCCCAGGCCTGGCATCCAGATGCTGATGTCCAAGGGTTGGGGTAGAGCCCAGGCATCTGTATTTTTAAACATTCCACACGGCTAGAAATCCCTGATCTATGCCCCATGAGGGCCCTCCACTGCAGGTCAACCTCTTTTCCTCTAGTTCTCAGCCCTGACCGTGAACAGCAGCCTCCTCTAAGGTGTGTATGAGCTCCCTGAGATCTTTTTTTAATTGTAGATTCCGAGACAGAGGATCTGGGACAGGGCTTGAGAGTCCACTTTTCTAACACATACGTAGGTGATGCTGCTGCGACTGATAGGTGGACCCCACTTTGAATACGTAGCAAGAGTTTACAGAACAAATGGGATCAATGCTTGCCAACCTCAATTCTGTTTGTTCTGAGGCTAGCACCTCCGAATAACCATCTTACGGGATTTGGGTGCCCAGTTCTTTTATAGATCAGAGACGGGGATGAGGAAGCCAAGGTAAAGGGCCATTAATCTTGCAAAGGTCTCCTAGAATGGCAAGCCTCAGGCGGGGGATGTATTAATTTCTCCCTTCCTGCCACCCACGGGGCGGGGGCGGGGGTGGAGGCGCGCACAGGGTTCTGAACAAAGTCACTTTGACAGTCAGACAGGGGACAGGATTCTCTGAGGCAAAACTTTCCCTATGATTATAATAATAAAAGCAACAAAAAGCAAGTCAAAGAAACAGTTTCAACCTGGAGTCAGAATTGGCTTCCTCCCTGCCACAGTTCTAGATATAAATACACATCCTGGTTCTCTTTCTCTGGAGAACCTCAAGTCACTCCCCTGACAACCTGGCGACCCTGACTGCTGACCCTGGGCTCTGGCACTGAGGGTCTGCTTGGAGGGCAGCCACCTGCCCCTCCTCGTCCTTGTTTCCCTCTAAAACAGCCCCTCACTGCTGTTGGCTCTCACTCTTGCACCAGGTACTGTTTGCCTCTGGGCTGCTTCTATTGGTCTTTCATTTGTCTATTCTTCATCCATCTTTGTTCTTTGGCCCGTGTGGGCCTCCCATGGCGGTGGCCTCTGTCGTCGCAGAGCACCAGCTCTGGGCGCATGCACTCCAGAGCTCCGGCTCGGTAATTGGACACATCGGTCCAGCCGCTCCGGGGCACGCGGGATCTTCCCAGGCCGGGGATCGAACCGGCGCCCCTTGCACTGCAAGGCTGTGTCCTTACCCACTGGACCACCAGGAAAGCCCTCAAGATCCCTTTTAAACTTAGAAGCAAAGAGGTTGGTACCAGGATACAGAGAATGTGTGTAACTGAGCCAAGGACACAGAGAACGGGGCAGCTGACTCTCACCATCAGCTCACCAGGGCCGTTCCTCCAGCCTCCCGGTGCCCATGCCCTGTGTTTTCTAAGTGAGCATCTAGGACCTTTAAACTACACAGAAACTCTCCCCATGTGGTTCAAAGGGCTTCTGAAGGCTGTAGCTGGAGAAGGAAATGAATTCAATGGCCAGAGGGGAAAAAAACATCCTATCTTCCTTCTCTTTCACCTTAAACAACCCGCGAGTATAAGGAGCACACAAAGCATTCCTTGCCAGAATCTTCTAGTTGTGCAAGGAGTGAGCTAAGAAGAGAAAAAGATAATTAATCATATTACAAAGGCCCAACTCTCAAAACAGAACCTCTGTTAAAGACCTCGAGTTTGACGGTAAGAGTTCCTAACACTATATCATATGTGAAAAATGTGACATAAAATGTGGATAATTAATTAAGATGGAAGGAAATAAAGCTTTGTGGTCACATTAAAAGTAACTATTTTACATTACATATTCTTATTTCTTTGACAGTCATCTTAGATTGTCAGGCTCTAATCAACAATGATGTGAATTCAGCTGTGAGTCAAAGATATTTTTACAATTCACATTCTTACATATATTCTGATTTACTTGAGGCAAAGAATGGTATTGGATAATGCCAGCTGTGTCTACACAAGGCAAATGTTTTAGGCTGAACAACACGCTATGACTGAGGAAACTGTGATGTTTTATTTTTTCTATTCATCTTCCAAGATTCCTGAGTCTTTGGAAAGTTGTAACATGAAAATATTTTGAAGCAGATAAAATTCACATCATTATGAAATCTCTCGGAAGCTGAAATTCAAGTCAGTAAAAATAGCATTTCTGGAACAAGTCTTTTCAGAACCAAAAATGTTTGTTGCAAGAAGCTTTGTTCTACTTACTTCTTGCCCCCAAACTGCTGAAAGTTATGGGGAGTAGGGTGAGAAACCATCAGATAATAATGCTCTTATTGCGATAATGTCACCTAGGGACTCACACATTGAGAGCAACCAAGGAATTAATGAAGTCCCCTGGCCTCCTAAAGAGGAGCCAGAGAACTAGAAATTATTTTCTATGTTTTCGTGACATTGGAGAACTAATTTGGTCATAAGCCTCTCCTTACTGCAATGTATAAAGTGCTTTTTAAAAAACATTCAATGTGAATTTTTCATGTTCTCATTGTAATCACTGTATATGTATCCAGGTGCCTAAGTCTGCTCTTTCAGTAATTTGATTTCTCATATCTCTAATGTGTGGTATGATCAAGAATCTTTACCAAGTTAACACTATTAAGTAATGCTCAATGAAAAGAAACATTCTTTATGTTTATTCATTATTTGAACTCTTTTTTTTTTTTTTTTTTCAAAAAAAAAATTTATTTATTTTGGGCAGGGGTCAGGTTGAGGAGGGAGGGGAGCAGGCGGGCCACTTCTATTGATCTTTCATTTATCTGTTTTCATCTGTCTTTGTTCTTTGGCCCGTATGGGCCTCCCATCGCGGTGGCATCTGTTGTCGCAGAGCGCCAGCTCTGGGCGCATGCGCTCCAGAGCTCCGGCTGGGTGATTGGACACATCAGTCCAGCCACTCCGCGGCACGTGGGATCTTCCCAGGCCAGGGATCGAACCGGCGTCCCTTGCAGTGCAAGGCGGTGTCCTTACCCACTGGACCACCAGGGGAAGCCCCAATTTGAACTCTTTTTAGGCATTCAAAGCTTGTTTCTCCTGTGTGCACCTGGCCCCTTGGTGTATATGTATATTTCCCATTTAAGATGTTTTCTTACAAGGAATTAAAGAACTTCAGTGTGAAATGATGTGGCTCAATGGTAAAGAATCCACCTGCCAAGGTTCAATCCCTGGGTCAGGAAGCTCCCCTGGAGGAGGAGATGGGGTTCTTGCCCGGAGAATCCCATGGACAAAGGAACCTGGCAGTCTATAGTCCACGGGGTTGCAAAGAATCGGACACGACTGAGTAACACACACACACGCACACCTCAGTGTCCAGGACACTTCTTCGTTGTCTAGCCTAACAAAGTATCCATGGTATCCAAAGTATCTTGACATATTTTTGTTGGTGCAAGGACGGCTTGCTAATTATTCAGAATTATCCTAGTTTGCACCTTTGCTCATGCAAAGTCTGTTACTGTGACTGGAAAAACTTCTGCAAACTGCAAGAGCAAATGCCAGGCAACCACTAAGGAGATTTTGTTTCATTCTCTTTCATCTTTTACATAAAAGGAGAAGCGAGTATTTCCTTCCACAGAAGTGAAAACAATTAAAACCTGGCTTCACCATTTCCGAAAGCAAGATGAGTACATTTATGTCTCTTTTCAAGAAAACAAGAGTCTGCTCTTTCAGTAATTTGATTTCTCATATCTCTAATGTGTGGTATGATCAAGAATCTTTACCAAGTTAACACTATTAAGTAATGCTCAATGAAAAGAAACATTCTTTATGTTTATTCATTATTTGAACTCTTTTTTTTTTTTTTTTTCAAAAAAAAAATTTATTTATTTTGGGCAGGGGTCAGGTTGAGGAGGGAGGGGAGCAGGCGGGCCACTTCTATTGATCTTTCATTTATCTGTTTTCATCTGTCTTTGTTCTTTGGCCCGTATGGGCCTCCCATCGCGGTGGCATCTGTTGTCGCAGAGCGCCAGCTCTGGGCGCATGCGCTCCAGAGCTCCGGCTGGGTGATTGGACACATCAGTCCAGCCACTCCGCGGCACGTGGGATCTTCCCAGGCCAGGGATCGAACCGGCGTCCCTTGCAGTGCAAGGCGGTGTCCTTACCCACTGGACCACCAGGGGAAGCCCCAATTTGAACTCTTTTTAGGCATTCAAAGCTTGTTTCTCCTGTGTGCACCTGGCCCCTTGGTGTATATGTATATTTCCCATTTAAGATGTTTTCTTACAAGGAATTAAAGAACTTCAGTGTGAAATGATGTGGCTCAATGGTAAAGAATCCACCTGCCAAGGTTCAATCCCTGGGTCAGGAAGCTCCCCTGGAGGAGGAGATGGGGTTCTTGCCCGGAGAATCCCATGGACAAAGGAACCTGGCAGTCTATAGTCCACGGGGTTGCAAAGAATCGGACACGACTGAGTAACACACACACACGCACACCTCAGTGTCCAGGACACTTCTTCGTTGTCTAGCCTAACAAAGTATCCATGGTATCCAAAGTATCTTGACATATTTTTGTTGGTGCAAGGACGGCTTGCTAATTATTCAGAATTATCCTAGTTTGCACCTTTGCTCATGCAAAGTCTGTTACTGTGACTGGAAAAACTTCTGCAAACTGCAAGAGCAAATGCCAGGCAACCACTAAGGAGATTTTGTTTCATTTTCTCTTTCATCTTTTACATAAAAGGAGAAGCGAGAGTATTTCCTTCCACAGAAGTGAAAACAATTAAAACCTGGCTTCACCATTTCCGAAAGCAAGATGAGTACATTTATGTCTCTTTTCAAGAAAACAAGAGCTATCCCAGCGTACAAAGCGCTCAGAGCTTAATGCTTACCATAGAAATGAAGTCTTCCAAGAAAACTGGATTTTAATCACTGACCTGTTGTAAGGCTGGCAGAGCAATCTGTGACCAGGGAGGGGCCGCTGTAGACTAGAGTCGAAGCCCACAGAAGCTATCAGTTCTGCTCTCCTACCTTTTGTGAATTCACACAATGAATTATGTTTCACTTTTATGCTTCACAAAAACTTCCAGAAAAGACAGATTTCTAAAAAACCGAAATCTCCTCCTCCATAAGAAAAAAAAAATACTCTTTCATATCAGCAAAGCTTTGATTTCAGCATTTATAATATTCTATGCCCTTCTCTGCTTTGTCCTAAAATCTTATAAAACATCATTTGGCCTTTTTATAATTCATGACACGTGAAGGTTTCAGCCTTTGAATTTTCTTTAGACAAGGAATGTGATTATATAGTTCAGTTCTATTGGAGCAGAGAGTCTTCATTTTTCTATGAAAGCTGAGGATTTAGACTTTCCCTGATCAAGTCAGGCACCTACATGCTGCTGTTTCAGAGCAAAGTCTAAGAAAAAATAGAATCCAATGTCACAGGTTTTAAACCTAATTGGATGGGAAAGCAAACTAAATCAATGAAAAGTTTGAGTTATAGACTCCACTTTAAAGTAATACGATTTTATTTGCTTTCCAGCACACATAAACCACGTTAGGTTAATCAAATGGTGTGAGATAAAGGATCTTGGGGAGGGCTTGCTTTAGCAAATAAACAAGGATGGAGTAAATGTCATGATTCATTGACTGATTAGAATGCTTCAATACCTCTGGTTTATTTGAATTTTACAACCGCGTGCAAGGACGGCTTGCTAATTATTCAGAATTATCCTAGTTTGCACCTTTGCTCATGCAAAGTCTGTTACTGTGACTGGAAAAACTTCTGCAAACTGCAAGAGCAAATGCCAGGCAACCACTAAGGAGATTTTGTTTCATTTCTCTTTCATCTTTTACATAAAAGGAGAAGCGAGAGGATTTCCTTCAACAGAAGTGAAAACAATCAAAACATGGCCTCACCATTTCCGAAAGCAAGATGAGTACATTTATGTCTCTTTTCAAGAAAACAAGAGCTATCCCAGCGTACAAAGCGCTCAGAGCTTAATGCTTACCATAGAAATGAAGTCTTCCAAGAAAACTGGATTTTAATCACTGACCTGTTGTAAGGCTGGCAGAGCAATCTGTGACCGGGGAGGGGCCGCTGTAGACTAGAGTCGAAGCCCACAGAAGCTATCAGTTCTGCTCTCCTACCTTTTGTGAATTCACACAATGAATTATGTTTCACTTTTATGCTTCACAAAAACTTCCAGAAAAGACAGATTTCTAAAAAACCGAAATCTCCTCCTCCATAAGAAAAAAAAAATACTCTTTCATATCAGCAAAGCTTTGATTTCAGCATTTATAATATTCTATGCCCTTCTCTGCTTTGTCCTAAAATCTTATAAAACATCATTTGGCCTTTTTATAATTCATGACACGTGAAGGTTTCAGCCTTTGAATTTTCTTTAGACAAGGAATGTGATTATATAGTTCAGTTCTATTGGAGCAGAGAGTCTTCATTTTTCTATGAAAGCTGAGGATTTAGACTTTCCCTGATCAAGTCAGGCACCTACATGCTGCTGTTTCAGAGCAAAGTCTAAGAAAAAATAGAATCCAATGTCACAGGTTTTAAACCTAATTGGATGGGAAAGCAAACTAAATCAATGAAAAGTTTGAGTTATAGACTCCACTTTAAAGTAATACGATTTTATTTGCTTTCCAGCACACATAAACCACGTTAGGTTAATCAAATGGTGTGAGATAAAGGATCTTGGGGAGGGCTTGCTTTAGCAAATAAACAAGGATGGAGTAAATGTCATGATTCATTGACTGATTAGAATGCTTCAATACCTCTGGTTTATTTGTATTTATTTCACAACCGCCCTGCTTGCAGAGGAGCAAACTTATCAGGTTTAGCTACTTAAGTAATTTAACTCTGCCTAATCTTGTGTTAAGCAGATCTGTTAATTTGCTTAACAAATCATGATTTCAGCCTTACCACTTTACAGTCAAGGTTTAGAGTAGGGGGTCCTCCACCTTTGGGGCACCAGGGATTAGTTTCAGGGGAGACAGTTTTTCCACAGACGGGCTGGGGGATGGTCTCGGGATGATTCAAGCGGGTTACATTTAGTGTGCCCTTTATTTCTGTTACGGTCACATCAGCTCCATCTCAGGTGATCAAGCAGCAGATCCTGGAGGTGGGGAACCCCCGGTGCAGAGGGAATCTATGCATAAGAGGATCTGCAGCTAAATGATCTTTGACTCTGCTTTGATGGTGCCCTTCAGTCCAGTTGATTTAGTATTTAGTAGTAGAGGGAAAATGAGAAGATCTGGGTGAGAAACAAAGTATTAACCCTCTCTGACTGTATGTGTTCATCTGTGTGGGACTGACCCTACCTCCAGAGATGTGTTAGGATGATACAGGCTTGTGAAATTACTCTTTATACAGGAAAGCACTCTTCAAATGTTAGGCATGATCACTATTTCAAAATCTGGATTGAGGTTTTGTTTTTGTTTGTTTTTTAATCTCCCGTGCATGGAAAGAACTGGTTTGGAAGGGCGAAGCACTCCTTGTAAGTACGGAAGCTTATCAGGAACTCCTGTACCATTTCCAGGGTTCCAGGGTGCTACCCTGTTTGCAAAGTGTTATCTGGGGTTTTAAGAGAAAATAAACTGGTCTCTCCTGGGGCCAGACTAAGGCCTGTCTCCTCCCCAAAACCTGCTGAGATGACTTCATGTCAGCTATCTCTCTGCCTCAGAATGACTAGAGCCTGCTGTTAGATTAAATTCGACAATTAATGGTAACCCTCTAGGGAAAAGACCACTTGGCTGTGGACTGGGGTAGGGAGTGAGAGGGTGGGGAGATCTGAGATGGAGAGCGGGCTCAAGGGCAGACCACCAGCCTGGTCCTCAGGAATTCACAGTCTGGAGAAGGACATTTGTTGGCCATTCACATCCTATCAGGCAAGTAGGGGTAAGTGCAAAATAGAGATATAAAATGTATATACAAAGGAGAGATTGATTTGGAATGGGAATGTCAAGGAAGCTTCCGAGAGGAGATGGGATTCTAGCCACACCTTTGAAAATATTTGGGATCTGGGGAAGAGGTTAGGAAACAAACTAGAACCCTAAATAGAGGCTCCATGAGCTTCCCTGAGTGTTCACTTTGGGGACTGATGCTGAAACTGAAGCTCCAATACTTTGGCCACCTGATGTAAAGAGACAGCTCATTGGAAAAGACCCTGATGGTGGGAAAGACTGAAGGCAGAAGGAGAAGGGGACCACAGAGGATGAGATGGCTGGATGGCAATACTGAGTCAATGGACATGAGTTTGAACAAACTCGCGGACCTGGTGAAGGACAGGGGGGCCTGGTGTGCTGCAGTCCGTGAGGTCAGAAAGAGTTGGACACAACTGAGTGACGGAACAGCAACAACATGAACGTCCTACAGCTGCTGTAGCAAATTATCACACGTTGGTGGCTTGTAAAAATAGAACTGTATTCTCTCATGCATTTGGAGACCAGGAGTCTGAGATTAGTATCACTGGGCTAGAATCAAGAGCCAACGGGGCTCACTCCTCCCAGAGGCTCTAAGACACCTTCCTGGCCTCTCTAAAGTTTAGTGGCTCCTACATTCCTTGGCTTGTGGCTGCCTCACTGCAGTCCTCAGGGTCAACACCCTCAAATGTCTCTGCTGTCTTTCACATCACCTTCTCCTCTGTATCTCAGAACTCCTTCTGCCTCCTTCTTATAAGGGTATGTATGACTGTGTTTAGAGCTCACCTGATGACCCAGAATAATCTCAAGATGCTTAATTTAATCACATTTGCAAAACATTTTTGCCCCATATAAAGTAACTTTCATGGGTCCCATTGATTAGGCCATGGACTTCTTCTAGGGACCACTTTTTAGCCTACCCTGGAGAGTTTCTTATGACCAGACTCAAAGCCCCACTATTATTAATATCACTGGGACAATTGTCTAGTGTGTAGACTATTTGGGCTTTTGCTTTTCTTTTCCATTTCTCTTTTTTTTTTCTGCCCCATTACCCTAGGAGTTGGGAGATAAAACGCAAAGAAGTCAATGTAACAATTTTCAGCTCTGATTGAAGACTGATGAAGTGCTTCATTAGTTGACTAAAATGAAGATAATATTACCTGAGATTTATTTCCTTATTGCCTAATTGAACTCAGCTACTCAAGAATCAATGATATTCGAACATTAGAGAACACCCAGGTAGGTCAAACAAATCCTGTGTTTTCTTTCTGCATTTTCTTTAGGCTTTTATATTGCTTGTTTAGGAAACTGGAAATTAATGAGCCATGGAGAAGTGGATTGTGAAATACTGACCTAGGAGGCAGGTTCTATTCTGACTGTTTACTCTGGATTTACTCTGACCAATCACTTCACTCCGTTGTAGAAAGTTTAAAAAATGAAGAGAATGTTTATATTTATTTTCATGCATTGCACTTTTTGAAAAAATAGTAGAAGTATTAGTTGCTCAGTCGTGTCTGACTCTTTGCAACCCCATGGACTATAGCCCACCAGGCTCCTCTGTCCATGGAATTCTCCAAGCAGGAATACTAGAGTGGGTAAATACTCCCTTCTCCCGTGGCTCTTTCCATCCCAGGAATTGAACCTGGGTCTCCTGCATTGCAGGAAGATTCTTTACCATCTTAACCAAAAGATAGCAGATATAATGGACTTGTGTTGTCCAAAAGCTCTAGAAAATAAAATATTCTAAGGTGTTTGAGGAGGCAATGGCACTTCTGTATTCTTGCCTGGAAAACCCATGAACAGAGGAGCCTGGCGGGCTACAGTCCATAGAGTTAGAGTCGGACACAACTGTAGCGACTTAGCACAGCACACAAGGTGTTTCTAAGGAAATACTTAAAACTAAATATTTGCAAATTCATTCATTCATTTAATTGTTTATTCGGCAACTATTTACCCAATGCCAACCTTGTGTCTGCCACTGTTCTGGTTGCTGGGTATTTTGAAAGCCTGAACGTGCCTTGTAGTGCTCTAAAAGTTTGGCTTAAATACTGGGCTAATCTCTAGTTTGCTTAACATACATTGCTTTGCACTCCTAAGAAGGAGGGCGTTAGAGAAATCTGAGTCAACATTGGCCTTCTCTTGCTCCTTTGTGTTAAGCAGCGTAGTAATGGTCTGCTGTAGATACAAATACTTCTTTTCTGCCTACTAATTCTTTGATTTCATCTCCTCCTATTTAAAAATGTGAATGCTGTATTTACTTCAAGGATAATTTCTAAGTACCAAAGACAAAACTATTAAGGCATCATCTTGACATCTCCACACTCAAAACAACGTATCTCCTCTTTTTTTTTTTTTTAATCAAGAATTGTATATTATCAAAAGTGAGTGGCTGGGTTTTACCTATTTGCCCAGATGTGGTTATGAAAACCATTGAGTACAAATGAGTATTCACTGGGAAACAATAATCAATCCCCAGCCTTTGATTGTCTTTTCTTCCCTGCCCTGACCCCAAAGCATTTTCTAAATTACCTATCAGGTAACAGTTTTATCACTTAGCTTGAATGTATTGAGTCTAGGCTATCCAGAAGACCTGGCACAGCCGGGAAGGATTAACATAAAGGGACAGAGGCGAGGGCACCCAAGGGCTCTGGGTGGAACAGAAAGGAACAGGCACTGGTTTACCCATTGCTAGCTATCTGACCAGGGCCAACAGGTCTACCCTTTCTGAACTGCCAATTTCTCCACCCTAAAATGTAGGCAGTGATAAGCCCAGTGATTGCTGAGCTGACATACTAAATCAAATGATAGTACTCTGTACTTAATGGGCACAGTTAAGTGCTGACTTGATAGGGTGTATCTATTTCCTGTTCCATCTGTTCCAACCAGCCCTCCACACCTTGCTACAAGGAGAATTAAACACAAGTGAGCTTTTTGTTTGACAGATACCCTTTCTTGATCCCTCTTGACTGTGAATTCTTTAAGGGTATGGATTTTGTCACACTCATCTTTCTGTGGCCACTGTCGGACCATATACAACTGTTTCACACGGGTATGGTAAAGTGAAATAAAAAAATAAACAGAGAACCCACCAGAAGGTTGTTTCTCTTCAGATCTGAGTATAGATGAATTTATGGATTCATGCATACATCGAATTGTATTCAATGTTTTTTTATGTGAAATATCTCCAAGCTTCTCTTAACAAATGTAACAGTGCAAACATATAGAAACCACCCATGGTGCCCAGGAGGAAAAATAAACATAGCATTTTTAATGACTTATCTAAGGGAAGTCAGCTATTTGAAGGCCTTCTTACTGCAAACCACTGCTAAGTATACATGAATGTGTGCTAAGTTGTGTCCGACTCTGCCACCTCATGGACTGAAGGCCACCAGGCTCCTCTGTCTATGGGATTATCCCTGCCAGGAATGGGTTACCATGTCCTCCTTCAAGGAATCTTCCCAATTGAAAGATGGAACCAGGGTTTTCTGTGTCTGCTGCATTGGCAGGCATGTTTTTGGCCACTGAGCCACCTGAATGGCCCATCTATCTATATACTTCTTTTTTTAAAACCAGGATCTTCTAGTCTAGAAGCCCTGGTCAGCTTGAGTTGAAGTTTTCACTGTTATGGAGAACTCCTGCTTCATTTCCTTTGCCTTGGGGGGAGCTCAGAACCCTCCTCTGCTATTTTCCTCACCCTGTCTGCCACATACCTTTACTGTCTTCTTTTCAGTCTTTCCTGGTGTCTCCACACCAGACCATCCTTGCCTTGTGTCATTGGAGAGAATAACTGCTTGCTAGTGAAACTGCCCTTTGTCCCAAATGATAAATAATAGTAGTAATAATAACAATCACAAGAGTAAGGCTAACACATATACAGCACTTTGTGCTAGGAGTCATTCTAACTGCTTTACACTTAATAACTCACATTCACCTTCTCAGGTAGGTATTACTCTCCTCATTTCACAGATGAGAAACTTGAAGTTAACTTGCTCAAGGCGCTGTATCTAGGAAGCCATGGAGCTGGAGTTTGAACCCAGGCAGCCTATCAGAATCATGCCTATTCCCACCAGGCTCTGCAGTCATAGGGTTCAATGAACACTGCAGGTCAGCTGCATGTAGAGCTTAATCTATACACAAACAGGAGCAGCCTATGCAGTGGGGAAGCCCTTTGAACACTCCCATGCCTCTGGGGTTTCATCTAGTTAATCTGTAAACCTAGAGAGAGTCCACGTTTCTGCTGTATAGCCATCATGGAGAGCATCCGCATTGTATTCAGGTGCAGCCCAAGATAGGACAAGGGTCTGGAGTGGACCTCTGATGATGAATGCTCAGTCACAGGCAACTCTGTGATTCTGCAGGCTCTAGTCCACGAGGCTCCTCTGTCCATGGGCATTTCCCAGGCAAGAATACTGGAATGGGTTGCCATGTCCTTCTTCAGGGGATCTTCCTGACCCAGGAACTGAACCCAAGTCGGCAGGCAGATTGTTTACCACTGAGCCACTGGGGAAGCCCCATAGTCTGTCGTAGATGCTCTGATAGTATTTAGGAAATACAAAGCCACTATTAGATACAAAATGGAGAGAGCTTCAACTCTCATGGCAGTAGCTAGTAGACCTCTCTCATATTCAAAAAGGAATTAATGTATAATATTAATGTTGTTTTTGTATATATCTTGTACTCAGCATAAAATATGCTGACATGCTCAAACTGAGTACAAGTGTTTCCTGCACCACACCTATTACTCACGGCCCCCTTATTTACACTGAATTATTGTAATTTAAATTGGCTGCCATGGCACTTTGACGTTCAGCCACATGCGAACTTGGTTAGCCAATAGAAGCTAAGAAGTTTGGAGTCAACATGGAGACTCTTGTTCCAATATGTATGCAGTAGAGTTATTCGATGTGCGGGTGTCGATTGATTACTTCAGTATCTGTTACCTAAATATCTCACAAAGAAATAAGAGTCTGTTTCAGTCTTATCTTGTAGACTGTTACAAAACCAAATGAGATCATGTCTGTATGGTGTTTCGAGTTTTTCCATGGAAAATACATTATAAACAGTGTGTCTTCTTATTATACATAATAACTTGTTGCTGGTAAAGAGCTCAAAATTACCTTATATGGGATGTGGTTTGGAAATTAATGTTAGTCTCTGGTATACTTATTTTTGGAAGTGGCAAATTTTCTAATATAAGCAATGGAAAGTTCCGGGGGCAAGTGTAGGCTATTAGAAAAAAGTTTTCCTTTGTTGAAAAGTCTTCTCCAAACTAAGGAAACAAAACCAACTCTATGTGTTGTGGGGAAGGGACTGTAATTCTCATGAATAAACTGAGTGCATTGATTTTGGAAACTATTCGAAGCTTTATGATGGGAAAAGGGGAGGGTTACTGCTATTCTCTTTGTGTTGCTGTAATTTCTGAAATACTCACTTCTGTATTCCTATCGTGCATTTGATACCTACCCCAAGGTTCTTTCTACAATTGCAACACAGGCTGAGGGGCAAGCCACTACTGAAGATAATCTGAGTGACAGCAGGGAGACAGAGATGTCACAACTTTGTGACCATATCAGATATTGGCACCCTGGCAATAGGCAGAGGCCAGTGCTGGGTCTGCTGGCTCTGTCACCAGGATCCAAGGTCACCTGCAACCACGCAGGTAATGTCATGAGCAGAAGCCTTGTCACCATGATGGGATCAGGCAACACAACCTCGGGGGACCCTGCCTTTTGAGAGGCCACAGGCAGGAAGCTGGAGTGGGAACCAGAAGCGTGACCAAGGACCTGGCCTAGTGAGGCCTGTGCAGACTGAGCAGAACCTTCTGTGGCCATTTTAACTGACTTCTGTCACTACAGGCTTGGACAGAGGCTTTCACTGTGAGGCAACTCATAGGCACCAGGTGAACTCTGGCCAGATATGTTGGGTAAACAGAAGCAACTGTACAGATTAGTATAGGAACTGTTCACTTTTATGACTGAATAAAACCTGGGACCAGAACTTTGCTCAATAGAAATAAGATTTTCCTTCTAGTATTTTCTGAGTTTGTGTCTCAATCAATTTCCTTCAAATAGATCAGAGTTACTCAGCAGGACGGTTACGAGAAGTAGCTGATGTGAATGGAAAATCACCCACAATGCTGTCTGGCGGATGTTGATAACACCAATCCAAGGTAAGCCAAAGGTCTGTGTGTCTAGGCCAGGTGAGATCAGGCGCTCAACACAAGGTCAGTGGAATGAAGGACTTAATAGAAGTTTGGCTGGCAGGAAGGATAATTTTTGTCCATTTCATAATTTGATCTTGGGTCTAAAGGGTCTGGGTATGGATGGCCCTGAAAAACCTTGCATTTCATCTGCTTTCAGGCAAAGGTGGACACATTTCTTTGCATTTTGAGGCTGGAAAAAAAAACACTCACCTTAACTATACAATTCAAAAAATACATATTCACCTTGTAGAATAAATGAATTTGATAAAACCATGTGAAATTATCATCTGCGATCTTAACGGATCCATATCACTCAAAGTAATATTCCTATTCATCATCATGCTTAGTTGCTCAGTCCTGTCCTAGTCTTTGAGACCTCATGGACTGTAGCCCACCAGGCTCCTCTGTCCATGGAATTCCCCAGGCAAGAATATCGGCAGCCTTCTCCAGGGGATCTTCCCAACCCAGGGATTGATCCTGGGTTTCCTGCATGGCAGGCGGATTCTTTATCATCTGAACCACCAGGGCAGCTAATATTCCCATTGAGTACTGGTTAATCATATTGATATTAATGAAAGGGTTAACTGCATCAATGAAAGAAACAGAGACTTGTAAATGTTTGCTAGACTCTAGTAAATGTGTACTAGAAACTAGTAAATGTATACTAGAAACTAGTAAATGTGTACTAGAAACTAGTAAATGTTTATCTAGAAACTAGTACACATTTACTAGTTAGACTAAGCACACTAGTTAGATGCAATGCCCTGAACTTTTGCATCCATTACATGCAATGGTTCTCAACCTTTTTGACACCAGGAACTAGTCTCCTGGAAGACACAGTCCAGGGTTGTGGGGATGGTTTGGGGATGATTCAAGCGCATTCATTACATGTATTGTGTACTTTATTTCTATTATTACTACATCAGCTCCTCCTCAGATCATCAGGCATTAGATCTTAGAGGCTGGCATTGCCTGAGTTAGAGGATGCTAGTGCATGACTCAAGGGAATTATTAGTAGAATGGCCTTAGAAGCTATAATTTCCAGTCAGACAGAGCCATACAAAGAATCCAGAGTTCAACTGACTATGATGTTAAGGATTTTTAAGCATTGTATGGTCCTAAAACATCAAAGAATGAAAGACTTCATCATGTTCCAAGATCTTTAAAATGGCATTTCTTGCGATCTCATTAAGTTCAAGGTGTAGCGTTATTTGTCTTAAGGATGTACCAACTTGAGTGGGAGCTGCAGGCCCTTAGTTGATGGAAGAACAGGTCATGTGCTTAACCTGAATCCAGGGGAGGACCACGTGATCACTGCCTTCTTAAATTTAAGGTTGTTGTTCAGTCATTCAGTTGTGTCCAACTCTTTGCCACCCCATGGACTGCAGCACAACAGACTTCCCTGTCTTTCACTATTTCTCGGAGTTTGCTCAAACTCAGGTCCATTGAGTTGGTGATGCCATCCAACCATCTCATCCTCTGTCATCCCCTTCTCCTCTTGCCCTCAGTTCCTAGCTCAGGGCCTTTAAGATATATCACTCAAAGTAATATTCCTATTCATCATCATGCTTAGTTGCTCAGTCCTGTCCTAGTCTTTGAGACCTCATGGACTGTAGCCCACCAGGCTCCTCTGTCCATGGAATTCCCCAGGCAAGAATATCGGCAGCCTTCTCCAGGGATCTTCCCAACCCAGGGATTGATCCTGGGGTTCCTGCATGGCAGGCGGATTCTTTATCATCTGAACCACCAGGGCAGCTAATATTCCCATTGAGTACTGGTTAATCATATTGATATTAATGAAAGGGTTAACTGCATCAATGAAAGAAACAGAGACTTGTAAATGTTTGCTAGACTCTAGTAAATGTGTACTAGAAACTAGTAAATGTATACTAGAAACTAGTAAATGTGTACTAGAAACTAGTAAATGTTTATCTAGAAACTAGTACACATTTACTAGTTAGACTAAGCACACTAGTTAGATGCAATGCCCTGAACTTTTGCATCCATTACATGCAATGGTTCTCAACCTTTTTGACACCAGGAACTAGTCTCCTGGAAGACACAGTCCAGGGTTGTGGGGATGGTTTGGGGATGATTCAAGCGCATTCATTACATGTATTGTGTACTTTATTTCTATTATTACTACATCAGCTCCTCCTCAGATCATCAGGCATTAGATCTTAGAGGCTGGCATTGCCTGAGTTAGAGGATGCTAGTGCATGACTCAAGGGAATTATTAGTAGAATGGCCTTAGAAGCTATAATTTCCAGTCAGACAGAGCCATACAAAGAATCCAGAGTTCAACTGACTATGATGTTAAGGTTTTTTAAGCATTGTATGGTCCTAAAACATCAAAGAATGAAAGACTTCATCATATTCCAAGATCTTTAAAATGGCATTTCTTGCGATCTCATTAAGTTCAAGGTGTAGCGTTATTTGTCTTAAGGATGTACCAACTTGAGTGGGAGCTGCAGGCCCTTAGTTGATGGAAGAACAGGTCATGTGCTTAACCTGAATCCAGGGGAGGACCACGTGATCACTGCCTTCTTAAATTTAAGGTTGTTGTTCAGTCATTCAGTTGTGTCCAACTCTTTGCCACCCCATGGACTGCAGCACAACAGACTTCCCTGTCTTTCACTATTTCTCGGAGTTTGCTCAAACTCAGGTCCATTGAGTTGGTGATGCCATCCAACCATCTCATCCTCTGTCATCCCCTTCTCCTCCTGCCCTCAGCTTTCCTAGCATCAGGGTCCTTTCCAATGAGTCGTCTCTTCACGTCAGGTGATCAAAACATTGGAACTTCAGCTTCAGCATCAGTCCTTCCAATGAATACTCAGGGTTGATTTCCTTTAGGATGGACTGATTTGATCTCCTTGCTGTCCAAGGGACTCTGAAGAGTCTTCTCCTCTAGCACCATAGTTAAAAGGCATCAGTTCTTCAGTGTTCAGCCTGTTTTGATTGTCCAGCTCCCACATCTGTACATGACTACTGTATTTGTTGACAAAACAACTGTAAATAGGTTTAAGCACTTCACCTTGGAGTCACAGGAGAATCCAGGCAGCCTTTCACCTAAATCTCTAGTAGCAGATATCATCCGTTTCAACAAAACCAGCTGCTAGCAGCCTGAGGCCCTTTCATGTATGATGACCAAGAAGACTACTTTTCAAAGAACTCTGGAGCTCAGCCCAGGAAGTTTCGATTCTTTTTCAGCGGTTGCCTTCCAACACCTGAGGGCACACGCTGTCATTACCGGCACACAGTTCTATTGAAGTATTTCCTATGCAAAAGTGTGGGCTGCCAGACCATCAATGGACTCTCACCAATAGAACCAGACAGAGCGGCCAGGTGTGCAAGTGTGCTCTGCTATCTCCGGCTCTTTTTTTAACCCCATGGACTAGCCTGCCAGGCGCTTCTGTCCGTGGAATTTTCTGGGCAAGAATACTGGAGCCGGGGATTCCTACTCCATGGAATCTTCCTGACCTAGGGATCAAACTTTCACCTCCTGCATTGGCAGATGGATTCTTTACCACTGAACTACCTGGGAAGCCCATGGGTCAGGCGATGAGATTACAAAGATTCGGAGGAAAGATTACCTTGGCCCCAGTGAACTGAGCCCTGGGACGTTATCTTGACCATCCTCAGAGACACGAGCGTGTCACTGTGAACTGACTGTATGCTGCTTCCAGAGACACTTGATTAACAAGCCACAAACACATCCAATGTACCGTCTAAACTAGATGAGGCTAGTATTCCTAAATATTCAAAAAACCAAACAATCTGGTCTTTGGTATAAATAGACATTTTTTTTCAGTTAGGAAGATACAATGACATACATGCTACCATGAATTCAGTGTTGACAAACTCTACTAAATTTATAATATGTCCTTAGAACATTCCTTAGTAATCTGTGAGGTCCATACCCACTGGATCTAGAATGTGCTGCACATCAGCTATTGATGTTGAAATGGATGAGAAATAATTTTGTTAAGGCTTTTTTTCATTGTTCCTATAGAGGAAACAAAGATGAGGCTGAGTGGTCTCAATTCTGGAGATGACTCAAGAGCTTAGAGAAATCCTAGAAGGCCTTCCGCAGCTAGTGGTAGCTTAAGTTAAGAGGCTAAGTGACTGAACCAAGACCACAACCGCGTTTTGAAGAACTGGGTAAGAAGGCAGAAGCCACAGTCTCGGGGCTGTTATCATGAATAGGGAAATCATCAGGCTGATACTGGCAGTGGGTGCATGAGTCTATCCCACAGTTGCGGTTTGCTGTTCCCCACATGGGGGATCCACTTAGGCACATCCCTGCTAAAGTGCATGCTTAATTAAATATGAAGGGGTCCCCCAGCATGGGCATGGCCACTCGGAGGTAAACTCTCACTTCTCACTTTCCCGGGGTGGCTGCTTCTTAGACAAGCCCGTAGGTATACCATCCTTACATCTCTCTATAAGGTTTCTATTTTTTTGGCTTCACTGGCCATCCTGAGAGGGTCAAAAGCCTGTCTTTTAGCGTGGATCACGTTGATGGCTCTTTTAGACCAAAATAGGAGTCCCATGAGAGGAACCAGATCCTTTCACTACCGCAAAAGTAGAACCCCCCTCCCCCAATGTTCACTGTGGCTTTTGACTTATTTGTTCTACACGCATTCACTGACAAGGGAGTCTCTTGGTTCATTAGTTTGAAGTGCTCCAGCTAAATCATTTACATTTTGCAGAAAATGGAATGTGTCATTTAAAATGTCACCAGAAAAAAGATAGTAAAAATGTCACCACCACTCTCTGTCTCCTCTCTATTGTTGTTTTTTTTTTTTTCCCGAATTTAACAACTAATTTCTTTTACTGCCTTTCCACTTTCTCTGCAATTCCCTGAAAAATGAAGTCAAGGCAAATGTTTCAAAGGGTCATGGGCTTAAATTTCAGACATGCAAGGAAAATGTCACCCTCAGAAACCACCGCCTTGGGTCTCCATGTGACATGCCATTAAATATTTCAGTGGGACTGCTCAGGTGATCAGCACAGTCTTCTTCCAAGGTGCAGGATCAGAGTCCCCATCCCAGCTATTGATGTTGAAATGGATGAGAAATAATTTTGTTAAGGCTTTTTTTCATTGTTCCTATAGAGGAAACAAAGATGAGGCTGAGTGGTCTCAATTCTGGAGATGACTCAAGAGCTTAGAGAAATCCTAGAAGGCCTTCCGCAGCTAGTGGTAGCTTAAGTTAAGAGGCTAAGTGACTGAACCAAGACCACAACCGCTTTTGAAGAACTGGGTAAGAAGGCAGAAGCCACAGTCTCGGGGCTGTTATCATGAATAGGGAAATCATCAGGCTGATACTGGCAGTGGGTGCATGAGTCTATCCCACAGTTGCGGTTTGCTGTTCCCCACATGGGGGATCCACTTAGGCACATCCCTGCTAAAGTGCATGCTTAATTAAATATGAAGGGGTCCCCCAGCATGGGCATGGCCACTCGGAGGTAAACTCTCACTTCTCACTTTCCCGGGGTGGCTGCTTCTTAGACAAGCCCGTAGGTATACCATCCTTACATCTTTTATAAGGTTTCTATTTTTTTGGCTTCACTGGCCATCCTGAGAGGGTCAAAAGCCTGTCTTTTAGCGTGGATCACGTTGATGGCTCTTTTAGACCAAAATAGGAGTCCCATGAGAGGAACCAGATCCTTTCACTACCGCAAAAGTAGAACCCCCCTCCCCCAATGTTCACTGTGGCTTTTGACTTATTTGTTCTACACGCATTCACTGACAAGGGAGTCTCTTGGTTCATTAGTTTGAAGTGCTCCAGCTAAATCATTTACATTTTGCAGAAAATGGAATGTGTCATTTAAAATGTCACCAGAAAAAAAAGATAGTAAAAATGTCACCACCACTCTCTGTCTCCTCTCTATTGTTGTTTTTTTTTTTTTCCCGAATTTAACAACTAATTTCTTTTACTGCCTTTCCACTTTCTCTGCAATTCCCTGAAAAATGAAGTCAAGGCAAATGTTTCAAAGGGTCATGGGCTTAAATTTCAGACATGCAAGGAAAATGTCACCCTCAGAAACCACCGCCTTGGGTCTCCATGTGACATGCCATTAAATATTTCAGTGGGACTGCTCAGGTGATCAGCACAGTCTTCTTCCAAGGTGCAGGATCAGAGTCCCCATCCCAGCTTCTCCATTTGTAAACTCTGTGACCGGGATAAGTTACTGAATCTGAGCCCCAGTTTCCTCTTCTGTGAGATCCTGGCAGCCTCACGTGGCTGTTGTCTTAAATAACGCATAAAGCCCTCCGACAGAGCTGGGCGTGGAGCAAGCACTGTGGCTGCAGCTTTGGGGTAGGAATGCACACCCACACAGACTCGACCGCCCAAGCCCCGCTCTGCAATCTTTAAGTAGTAAAGCAGTACCAATGTGCCCATGGAAGAAAGGGAGAGGATGAACGTGGCTACTCCGTTGTTGTATGGAAGGGTGTATTCATTTCCCTCAGCTACTCTTAGTGGTAAACAGACGAACAAAAACTGCCTGCAATGCAGGAGATGCAGGTTTGATCCTTGCAAGAAGACCCCCTGGGGGAGGGCATGGCAACCCCTTGCCTGGAGAATCCCATGGATGGAGGAGCCTGGTGGGCTACAGTCCATAGGGTTGCAAAGAATCGAACATGCCTGAAGCAATTTAGCACACTCACACTAAAAGCACAGAGTATCTCAACTTTTTAAAAACATCCTTCTAAGTTGGGAGACTTGAAACTGTTTTGTCAAAACTGCACTGCTTCTTCTTTTAGCCTAACATATTATTGAAATGTACCGCTTTACCCTAAAGCAGAACTGCCTAAAATTTAACATGTAGAAAAAGTATAACGATGACAAAAAAAAAAAAAATAAAATAAGCGTTTAAAATCTAGACACTGAGAAGTTTCTGAGTCAGATATTTTGCTATGGTTAGGTAGTTAAACAGTCGATAAGGAGGGGGAAACATTCCAAGGTGAGTTTTAGGTAATATCTTAGTTCTTCACTGATTTTAAACAGACATGGGATGCATAAGGACACATTTTTTCCCCATTCTTTTCATCGTGAGAATATTTTCCATTCTAGTGCAGGGAGAGGGTGGAGGAGTATCTTTTCTTCTGGCAGATGTAAAATGCCAAATAGTATCTACAGTCAAAACTTGTTGTGGGACAAGTATACGGATCAGACAGACACAGTGTGGGGTCACTTCTATTTTTATTTTCTGTGTTGTGAATGGAAAATAAAAGACTAGACGGCCCCCTCTCTGCCCTTTACAACCACAGATGCTCTGCTATAGATGTCTGAGAAATGGATGGTAGAATTGTGACCTTTGTTGTTATTGTTCAGTTGCTAAGTCGCGTCCGACTCCTTGCGACCCCACGGACTATAGCATCCAGACTCCTCTGTCCTTCACCGCCTCCTGGAGTTTGCTCAGAGGGATGGGACTGATCCTAACATGAAACCAGAGGTTTGCTCTGAAACACACAACCTGTATAATCAAAGGCTCATTTTCTGGATTTCCCTCGTGATCCAGTGGCTAACACGCTACACTCCTGACGCAGGGGGCCAGGGTTCAATCCCCATATGCCAGAGCTAAAGATCCCACATGCCTCAGCAAAGATCGAGGCTCCTGCATGCCACAGCCAAGACCTCAGCACAGCCATATACATAAAGAAATCGGTTTTTTTTTTTTCTTTTTTAAAAAAAGACTAGGGCTTCCCTGGTGGTCCAGTGGGTAAGGACACCGCCTTGCCATACAAGGGGCGCCGGTTCGATCCCTGGCCTGGGAAGATCCCACGTGCTGCGGAGTGGCTGGACCCATGTGTCCAACTACTGAGCTGGAGCTCTGGAGTGCATGTACCCAGAACCAGTGCTCTGCAGTGAGAGAGGTCACTGCGATGGGAGGCTCACACAGGCCAAAAGAACAAAGATGGATAAATGAAAGACCAACAGAAGTGGCCAAAAAAAAGAGACTCGTTTTCTAATTTAGAGGTAGAGCTAGGAAAAGGTTCACCATCTGGTAAGTTGCTAAAGTTGTGTCAGCAACTGGGCTTTGTATTCACCAGGTAGAAGGGAGACCCAAGCAAACTTGAATGGCACTAGCCATTAGGTCCCTAGCAAGGTGTGGACTAGAGATGCTGTTTCTCACTGCTCTGTTTCTCACTGAGCATGTGAGGGAGTGAGAGAGGCAGATACCACTGCTGCCACAGCTCAGGGGACCCACAGCATTCCTGCAACAGGCCTTAGTGGTGGTTCAGACTGCGTAAGTGCCCTGGCACATTAGTTTGCAGAAGAGAGAAGGGACCCCCAAATTCTATTTATGGAGACACTGAGTCTCCCCAGGCACCATCGACCAGCCACTTTTTAAAAAATATATTGCACTAGACCATTAACATTCTTCACATTTTAATATCGCGTTTGCAACGAAATTTAGACTGCCATTCTAAATTCAAGTTGCCGGGTCAGCTGCATGTGTTAGGGTCACCAGCTTCAGCAGACTGAGGAAAGTCAGCCCACCCAAGGAGGGAAGGAAGTCTGTGACAAAGTGGTATTTGTTGGAGAAAAACACAGATTCCCTCCACCAACATTCTAGGATACTTCCACCCAAATGCAGCATTTACATCCACCTCGACTGAATTTCCGTGGACATTTGGAGAATACCAGTTTCCATGGCAAAGCCAAGGAAGATACAGTTCCCCAACTGTTTACTCTTTGAGTATAGCCTAAAAATGGCAGCACAGAGGAAAGCCTGACCCACTTTCGTTTAAGAGGCAGAAGTTCACTTTCTGATGAAACCTGCATTCATTTAGGACTCCCGATGTTATTATATACATAGTAGATAATTAATGTTTGAATTCCTTCCCATAGAGGCTGAGGGAAGCAGTAGAATATCCTGGAGAGAATGCTGGGAGTGGAAGCCAAGGGTTCTTCCGCTGGCCCCCAAATTTGTTGTGTGATCTTAGGCAAACAGCTTTAAATCTCTGGACCCAGCCTCCCAGTCCACACAGTGAAAAATTATGTCTGGGTCTCTTAAGATCAGGCTCAGTGCTAAAACTAGGACTGTCTAGCTGTGGAATAGCCTAGAAAAACTGCTCAGCATTCATTTTCAAGTTGCTAAAGTTGTGTCAGCAACTGGGCTTTGTATTCACCAGGTAGAAGGGAGACCCAAGCAAACTTGAATGGCACTAGCCATTAGGTCCCTAGCAAGGTGTGGACTAGAGATGCTGTTTCTCACTGCTCTGTTTCTCACTGAGCATGTGAGGGAGTGAGAGAGGCAGATACCACTGCTGCCACAGCTCAGGGGACCCACAGCATTCCTGCAACAGGCCTTAGTGGTGGTTCAGACTGCGTAAGTGCCCTGGCACATTAGTTTGCAGAAGAGAGAAGGGACCCCCAAATTCTATTTATGGAGACACTGAGTCTCCCCAGGCACCATCGACCAGCCACTTTTTAAAAAATATATTGCACTAGACCATTAACATTCTTCACATTTTAATATCGCGTTTGCAACGAAATTTAGACTGCCATTCTAAATTCAAGTTGCCGGGTCAGCTGCATGTGTTAGGGTCACCAGCTTCAGCAGACTGAGGAAAGTCAGCCCACCCAAGGAGGGAAGGAAGTCTGTGACAAAGTGGTATTTGTTGGAGAAAAACACAGATTCCCTCCACCAACATTCTAGGATACTTCCACCCAAATGCAGCATTTACATCCACCTCGACTGAATTTCCGTGGACATTTGGAGAATACCAGTTTCCATGGCAAAGCCAAGGAAGATACAGTTCCCCAACTGTTTACTCTTTGAGTATAGCCTAAAAATGGCAGCACAGAGGAAAGCCTGACCCACTTTCGTTTAAGAGGCAGAAGTTCACTTTCTGATGAAACCTGCATTCATTTAGGACTCCCGATGTTATTATATACATAGTAGATAATTAATGTTTGAATTCCTTCCCATAGAGGCTGAGGGAAGCAGTAGAATATCCTGGAGAGAATGCTGGGAGTGGAAGCCAAGGGTTCTTCCGCTGGCCCCCAAATTTGTTGTGTGATCTTAGGCAAACAGCTTTAAATCTCTGGACCCAGCCTCCCAGTCCACACAGTGAAAAATTATGTCTGGGTCTCTTAAGATCAGGCTCAGTGCTAAAACTAGGACTGTCTAGCTGTGGAATAGCCTAGAAAAACTGCTCAGCATTCATTTTCAAGTCTCATATCTAGAAATACACTTTTCAAATTTCCTTTACTTGTTGAATCAATATTTGCAAAGGAGAACTTCCACAATAATATCTCAGACAGTCCATGAAAAAATGCAGAGCTCCTAAGTGTTTCTTCTGCACATTACATTTTTGTATTTGTGTTATGTGTTTCACGAGACTCTTTCTTCTTTTTTTCACTTTTGAATGTTAAAATACTAATGATTGTGTCAACCACAAGGCTACAGCAGTGAACCAGGACAGTTTGCCTGCATGAGAAAGGGTTAATGTTACCCTTCACGAGAGAATGGTTTACTCTCTCCGGTTGTAAATTTTGGATTTTCTGACAAGGTAGGATTAAGTAAACATTTTTAACCATCATGGAAATTTAAAACACACACATGTACATACACACACGTATGTATGTATGAATGCACATAAGTATAGCCTGGGTTGGACAATATGGTTATTCAAGTGTTTCCGTAACATCTTACAGAAAAACCCAGATGAACATCTTGGCCAACCCAATGCATCTATGTATATATAAAAACCATGCTGATTTTTATTGGAAGTTAAACGCTAAGTACCAGGTTTCATTTAAATACTACTCTAGAAATATCTATCAGGCAAAATGTACAATACTTAGAAAAAGAAGGCTTATTGGACAAAGGTCATAAACCGCAAGATAGCACGTTCAAATAAAGACTGTAAGTACATTTAAATCTCTGCTTGTCTCATTTCAGATCACAGTAGACCAGCCTTACTTACTGTCACTGGTCTTTACAACTTGGAAAATGATTTGGCTTAAGTTTCCTTGGGGATTCTGTCCTGAGAAATCTCTCCACAGTCTCACCATTACTGTGAAAGTCTCACATTTAAGAAGGCTGTTAAAAGCCAGTCTCCTTACCCAACCTTACACAACTCCAGATGGTTTTTAACGGTGAATGTGCATGTGTGTGGGGGGGGGGGGGATGGGGGCGGGGTGTTGCTTCCCTGGTAGCTCATCTGGTAGAGAATCTGCCTGCAATGTAAGACACCTTGGTTTGATTCCTGGGTTGGGAAGATCCCCTGGAGAAGGGATAGGCTACCCACTCCAGTGTTCTTGGGCTTCCCTGGTGGCTCAGACGGTAAAGAACCTGCCTGCAATGTGTGTGTGCGCTTGTGTGTTTGTGTGCACTCTCATGTGTTTCCTCCTCTCCTCTTAGCTCAAGGAAACAAAAGTGATACATGCCAACTAGTTATTTACAATTCCAACATACCTAAATAAGATTGAAGAAAAATATTTTAGCCTGTTTTATCACAGTAGCTATAATAACCAGTCTTCAAGTTGTATTCAGCATCTGTCACAAATGATCTCAAATGGGATTTGAATTTTACTTACACGCCTATACAATAGGACCATCTTATAAATTTATGGTAGTATATTTATGTGCTATACAAATATTTATGTAGCTCTTTATATATGCTAGGTACTTTGCTAAGCACTGAGTACTCAAAATGCAAAAAGCAAATAAAATGAAGATATTACCCTAAAGGGTATTATAAGACATCATCTCATAGGCGTTTCCTTTATCCAGAGTTTGTTTCCCCTCATCCCCTTTGGAAACAGATCCTAAAATGCATAGAGTCCAAGCAATGTGTGAGGTTCTAACTTTCCTTGCCAGGGTACTTTAAAAATATGCAAACTGTGTTGATAAATATAAATAAGCTCCCAATCTACTCATCGGGATTCCAGTACGCAAAATGAGAAACTTCATTTTCTTTAATAGATCTTATGTTGAAGCTCAAAAGTGCTCAATGTTTGGTCAATTAAACAGTGAGAGATCGTTGAAGCATTCGGCTTGGGAAGAGTTAATGTGTCAGTCCTGAGACTGCTGTCTTCCGAAAGGGCAGTTTGTTAGGTAGACCCTTGGCTTGCGTCTGGAAATTTCAATTTGGGGAGGGTTCACACCAGTCCTGGGCTTCCCTGGTGGGTCAGTGGTAAAGAACCTACTTGCCAACACAGGAGACAGCTTCAATCCGTGAGTCAGGAAGATCCCCTGGAGGAGGAAATGGCAACTGGCTCCAGTATTCTTGCCTGGGAAATCCCATGGACAGAGAAGCCTGATGGGCTACAGCCCATGGGGTTGCAAAAAACAGACACAACAGAAACTAAACAAAAACTCACCAGTCCTAGAACTGATAAGAATGATTCACAGTGCCCAGGCTGTCTACACAAACAATATGGTTTGTGCTGCATACCTGCTTTGCTTTGGGGAGTCTAAGATTTTTGAACTTTTTTTCCCGGGTTACACAGAATGTGGGATCTTAGTTCCCCAACCAGAGATCAAACCCACTCCCTCTGCATGGGAAGCATGGAGTCTTAACCACTAGACCACCAAGGAAGTTTGGAGTCTGAAATATTGGCACCTGCCAGACAGAGGGTGCTTATGTGTTGTTGTTATTGTTGTTTAGTCATTAAATTGTATCTGACACTTTTGCGACCCCATGGACTGTAGGGCACCAGGCTCCTCTGTCCGTGGAATTTCCCAGGCAAGGATACTGGAGTGAATTGCTATTTCCTTCTTCAGGGGATCTTCCCCACTCAGGAATCAAACCTGTGAGTTGTGCACTGGCAGGCAGATTCTTTATCACTGACCCACCAGGAGAATCCATGCTTATGTGACCAACTTACAATTAAAACCCCCAGTTACCAAGTCTCTCATGAAGTTTCCTGTTAGACAGCACTGTTCATGTCCTGTCTCAACTCACTGCTGGTTAAATTAAGAGTGTTCTATGTGACTTGGGCATTCCAGGTGACTTCACTGGGAGCAGACCCTGGGAAGCTCATGTCTGGTTTACCTGGCCCCCAACCCCTGTGCCTTTTCTCTTGCTAAATGCACCAGGGAAGTTTTCTCTGTTAGCAGTCTTTGCTTTGAGTACAACTCTGTGATGACTGTTGCCAGTGTAGAAAGTCACCAGACCTGAAAGTGGTCTGGGGGCCCCCAACACATGCCTAGTTACTAAGTGTCTCCTATACTCCAAGCACTTTCTAACAGCTGAGGATATTGCAGACACCTGATCCAAACACAAGCACCTGATCCAGAGAGCTTACCTTCTATTTGGAGGTGAGACAGAGAGGGAGGAATCAGCCAAGGAAACACAAACAAATTATAGAATGAGCTTGATGGCAAGAGGTGCTATGTCAAACAGGAAAGCAATAAAGGACTTTGCTGGGGGTCCAGTGGTTGGAAATCTGCCAGCCAATGCAGGAGACACGGATTCCATCCTTGGTCTGGGAGGATCCCACACGCCACAAGGCAACTAAGCCCACAACCTACTGAAGCCCACACGCCCTAGAGTGCATGCCCCATGACAAGAGACGCTACCTTAAAGGGAAGCCTGCACGCTGGAAGTACAGAGTAGCCCCAGTTTGCTGCAACTAGAGACAGCCCCCGAGCCGCAATGAAGACTCAGCGCAGGCAAAAATAAAAGGCAAGCAAGCAAGAAGGTATGGAGTGTAGTCATGGAAGGAGGTAAGGAAGTGAGTGGTGAAAATATCCAGGGACAAAGCTTTCTAAGCAGAGGAAACAGCTGGTGCAAAGGCCCTGAGGCACAAGCGTTCTATTCAGGAATAACAAGGGGGACAGTGTGGTGGCAGGGCAGTGAGCAACCAGCAGGAGGAGTATAAAATGGGTCGGAGAATGTGGGGGCCAGATCCAGTGGGCCGTTTACCAGCTTTCTGGCTTTTATTGTGAGTCAGACAGGAAACCGTTGGAGGGTGATGAGCAGAAGAATGATCTGATGTTAAAGCATCATCGTGGCTCACTATGAAGGATACACTGTAGCGTATTGCAATGGCCCAGAATTGTGGACGGATTGGACGCAGAGTGTGTGAAAAAGAGAGGCACCCACGATGCTCAGGCTTCAGTTGGTGACATGTATTGAGGTGGGGAAACTGAGGAAGGAGCAGGTTTGGAAGATGTGGAAGTAGGTCAGCATCAGACATGTAATTCTGGCCTCCAAAAGGAAAGTTTTATTTCTTCCTTGTGCAGACCAGCAAGGAGGATGGCAAAGGCTCCTTCCAAAGCCTCTGATGCGTCTGGGGTCGTCACACAGAGATCTGGCAGCAAGGATCCCATAGGCTATACAACTCTTAAAACACATGTGGCTTATGATATCATTGTGCTGCACATTATTTTTATAATTTTATTTCCATTATGTTAATGTACTTTAATCCTTTGAACTTTAAGAAACAGAAAATTAACTATATCTCCCATTGTCCATAAAGGAAAATTTATCTTGCTTCATATTTTGATAGTGCTTTTATGTAACTTACCTCATTTAAATCATATAACAACCCCGTGTGAACACTTAGGAGCTGACTGGAAGTACAGAGTAGCCCCAGTTTGCTGCAACTAGAGACAGCCCCAGCCGCACATGAAGACCCGTTGGCATGCCCCATGACAAGAGACGCTACCTTAAAGGGAAGCCTGCACGCTGGAAGTACAGAGTAGCCCCAGTTTGCTGCAACTAGAGACAGCCCCCGAGCCGCAATGAAGACTCAGCGCAGGCAAAAATAAAAGGCAAGCAAGCAAGAAGGTATGGAGTGTAGTCATGGAAGGAGGTAAGGAAGTGAGTGGTGAAAATATCCAGGGACAAAGCTTTCTAAGCAGAGGAAACAGCTGGTGCAAAGGCCCTGAGGCACAAGCGTTCTATTCAGGAATAACAAGGGGGACAGTGTGGTGGCAGGGCAGTGAGCAACCAGCAGGAGGAGTAGAAAATGGGTCGGAGAATGTGGGGGCCAGATCCAGTGGGCCGTTTACCAGCTTTCTGGCTTTTATTGTGAGTCAGACAGGAAACCGTTGGAGGGTGATGAGCAGAAGAATGATCTGATGTTAAAGCATCATCGTGGCTCACTATGAAGGATACACTGTAGCGTATTGCAATGGCCCAGAATTGTGGACGGATTGGACGCAGAGTGTGTGAAAAAGAGAGGCACCCACGATGCTCAGGCTTCAGTTGGTGACATGTATTGAGGTGGGGAAACTGAGGAAGGAGCAGGTTTGGAAGATGTGGAAGTAGGTCAGCATCAGACATGTAATTCTGGCCTCCAAAAGGAAAGTTTTATTTCTTCCTTGTGCAGACCAGCAAGGAGGATGGCAAAGGCTCCTTCCAAAGCCTCTGATGCGTCTGGGGTCGTCACACAGAGATCTGGCAGCAAGGATCCCATAGGCTATACAACTCTTAAAACACATGTGGCTTATGATATCATTGTGCTGCACATTATTTTTATAATTTTATTTCCATTATGTTAATGTACTTTAATCCTTTGAACTTTAAGAAACAGAAAATTAACTATATCTCCCATTGTCCATAAAGGAAAATTTATCTTGCTTCATATTTTGATAGTGCTTTTATGTAACTTACCTCATTTAAATCATATAACAACCCCGTGTGAACAGACAGCAGGTCTTACCTCCACTTTACAGCTCTGAAAACCAAGCCTCCGGTCATGGCTTTGATGTGAGTTACAAGGTCAGCGTTAAAATTCACATGAGTGTCATTTTTTAGCCTGTCAATCTGAAGGTTGGAAACTTCTCTAACCGTGTTTGCATTTTACCGGGATGGATGTTGCATAAAGGAGAATATACAGCAGAATGCTCTTACAGTGAGGAAGAGGTAATATTAGAAGCTGACAACAAATGACCTACTGTTTAACTCAGCTCATCAGCTTTTAGAGATAGCATTGCTTTATTTCTCTCTGGAAGTATCCCAAATGTCATATTAAAATGTATTCCAGGTGTGTGCATATATACATAAAGATACATCCTTCTGTATGAGAATCTCTTTGGTGTGATACAGTTTGTTTCTCAAGTTAAATTGACTCTCTCCTTTGTATCTGAAACTACATGTTGGTGCTCCAGGAAGCACGGTCAAAAGGTTCTGCCTTAATAGCTGTCCCAGGGCAATGAGATGATATTACTGTAATTAACAAGGTTCAGAGGACTTCCACGTAATTAGAACGTTCAGTGTTTTAAAAAATAAGAAACATGGGCTTAGTAGAATTTAAAGACTACGAGAAGTCTCCACTACTTTTCCAGAAACCTACTTGCCCAAGCATGAATACTTGCTAAACAGTATTTGGGGAAATAACTTGAATAGCTAATGAGTACCTTGAATTGACAGAGTGGGTAGAATAATATAAATATTTATCCTTTGAAGTGTAACTAATGGAGTTTTAATGGATTCATAGTGGAGCTCCATATCAAAGTCCTGTTTCTGTAGTTAGTTTAAAGCCTCTGATGCGTCTGGGGTCGTCACACAGAGATCTGGCAGCAAGGATCCCATAGGCTATACAACTCTTAAAACACATGTGGCTTATGATATCATTGTGCTGCACATTATTTTTATAATTTTATTTCCATTATGTTAATGTACTTTAATCCTTTGAACTTTAAGAAACAGAAAATTAACTATATCTCCCATTGTCCATAAAGGAAAATTTATCTTGCTTCATATTTTGATAGTGCTTTTATGTAACTTACCTCATTTAAATCATATAACAACCCCGTGTGAACAGACAGCAGGTCTTACCTCCACTTTACAGCTCTGAAAACCAAGCCTCCGGTCATGGCTTTGATGTGAGTTACAAGGTCAGCGTTAAAATTCACATGAGTGTCATTTTTTAGCCTGTCAATCTGAAGGTTGGAAACTTCTCTAACCGTGTTTGCATTTTACCGGGATGGATGTTGCATAAAGGAGAATATACAGCAGAATGCTCTTACAGTGAGGAAGAGGTAATATTAGAAGCTGACAACAAATGACCTACTGTTTAACTCAGCTCATCAGCTTTTAGAGATAGCATTGCTTTATTTCTCTCTGGAAGTATCCCAAATGTCATATTAAAATGTATTCCAGGTGTGTGCATATATACATAAAGATACATCCTTCTGTATGAGAATCTCTTTGGTGTGATACAGTTTGTTTCTCAAGTTAAATTGACTCTCTCCTTTGTATCTGAAACTACATGTTGGTGCTCCAGGAAGCACGGTCAAAAGGTTCTGCCTTAATAGCTGTCCCAGGGCAATGAGATGATATTACTGTAATTAACAAGGTTCAGAGGACTTCCACGTAATTAGAACGTTCAGTGTTTTAAAAAATAAGAAACATGGGCTTAGTAGAATTTAAAGACTACGAGAAGTCTCCACTACTTTTCCAGAAACCTACTTGCCCAAGCATGAATACTTGCTAAACAGTATTTGGGGAAATAACTTGAATAGCTAATGAGTACCTTGAATTGACAGAGTGGGTAGAATAATATAAATATTTATCCTTTGAAGTGTAACTAATGGAGTTTTAATGGATTCATAGTGGAGCTCCATATCAAAGTCCTGTTTCTGTAGTTAGTTTAAAATACCTCATTAATATTTTGAGTAATGCTAGGGAGATCCAAGACTATTTTTAAAACTATTTTTAGATAACAAAAACAATGGTGACTCGTACATATAAGGTTCTAAACTAAAGAAAATTAGATTTTTTTTAAACTTCTTTTTATAAATTCCTACTAAGTGAAACAATCACAGCCAACATTTTGGCATATTTCCTTCCAGGTTATTTTCATTTGTAGATTTGGTGTGTATTTTACATTGTAGTCATATTACCCCACTGGTTCTTTTAATATTTATGTTTTTGGCAGCACTGGATCTTGGTTGCTGCCTGTGGGCTTTTCTCTAGTCGCAGCAAGCAGGGGCTTCTCTTGTGGGGCAGGGTTCTAGAGCATGCAGGCTTCAGAGGTTGTGGCACACAGGCTTAGCTGCCTCGAGGCATGTGGAATCTTCCTGGACCAGCGACCGAACCCATGTCCCTTGCATTGGAAGGCCAATTCTTAACCACTGGACCACCAGCAAGTCCCACCCCACTGGTTCTTGGACTGTAATCAGCAGTGAGGTAAGGAGGGAGGGGGGACCCTCAAGACCCTGCTGCCTGGGCAGATTCCGTCTGCTCTTAGTGCTCCTAGTATTTTTTGCTGGGTATGGTAGATGCTGAGCTCCCAGCAGCTGCACCCTCAGAGGCCTGAAGGAGAATTTTTTCTCTAGGGTGAAACATGCAAATAGAGGTTGAGAGTCCCTTGAAGGTTAAGCACCTCAGGCTTCGACCGGGCTGAGGTCTCTAAGAAACCATTCATGCAGGACTTACCGCTATGTGCCACGTGACACCTGCCTACTTTTCCTTCTGCGTGGACATGACACTCATCCTCCATCGCCACAAGGAAGGAAGGAGCGCTGAAAACAGGAGCTCCAGCCGGAGAGCAGCAGGCCAGGCGAAGTCATCAAGAGACCGGGCTCTCATGATTTAAAAATAAGAAACATGGGCTTAGTAGAATTTAAAGACTACGAGAAGTCTCCACTACTTTTCCAGAAACCTACTTGCCCAAGCATGAATACTTGCTAAACAGTATTTGGGGAAATAACTTGAATAGCTAATGAGTACCTTGAATTGACAGAGTGGGTAGAATAATATAAATATTTATCCTTTGAAGTGTAACTAATGGAGTTTTAATGGATTCATAGTGGAGCTCCATATCAAAGTCCTGTTTCTGTAGTTAGTTTAAAATACCTCATTAATATTTTGAGTAATGCTAGGGAGATCCAAGACTATTTTTAAAACTATTTTTAGATAAAAAAAACAAATATGGTGACTCGTACATATAAGGTTCTAAACTAAAGAAAATTAGATTTTTTTTAAACTTCTTTTTATAAATTCCTACTAAGTGAAACAATCACAGCCAACATTTTGGCATATTTCCTTCCAGGTTATTTTCATTTGTAGATTTGGTGTGTATTTTACATTGTAGTCATATTACCCCACTGGTTCTTTTAATATTTATGTTTTTGGCAGCACTGGATCTTGGTTGCTGCCTGTGGGCTTTTCTCTAGTCGCAGCAAGCAGGGGCTTCTCTTGTGGGGCAGGGTTCTAGAGCATGCAGGCTTCAGAGGTTGTGGCACACAGGCTTAGCTGCCTCGAGGCATGTGGAATCTTCCTGGACCAGCGACCGAACCCATGTCCCTTGCATTGGAAGGCCAATTCTTAACCACTGGACCACCAGCAAGTCCCACCCCACTGGTTCTTGGACTGTAATCAGCAGTGAGGTAAGGAGGGAGGGGGGACCCTCAAGACCCTGCTGCCTGGGCAGATTCCGTCTGCTCTTAGTGCTCCTAGTATTTTTTGCTGGGTATGGTAGATGCTGAGCTCCCAGCAGCTGCACCCTCAGAGGCCTGAAGGAGAATTTTTTCTCTAGGGTGAAACATGCAAATAGAGGTTGAGAGTCCCTTGAAGGTTAAGCACCTCAGGCTTCGACCGGGCTGAGGTCTCTAAGAAACCATTCATGCAGGACTTACCGCTATGTGCCACGTGACACCTGCCTACTTTTCCTTCTGCGTGGACATGACACTCATCCTCCATCGCCACAAGGAAGGAAGGAGCGCTGAAAACAGGAGCTCCAGCCGGAGAGCAGCAGGCCAGGACGAAGTCATCAAGAGACCGGGCTCTCATGATTAGGTAGAAAGGTTACTGAAACTGGTGAGCAGGCCACAGAAATGGAATAGTCCCAGTGATGAGGGAGGCATGGGTGAACAGTGGACCCCTTTTCACGTTTAATTTCTTTTGATGACAGCCTCCATTGAGGGCTTTATAGTTTTGAAAGAAAAAAAATACAACCTCTAAATGAAGGTTAGTCCAGTGAGGAATGACCAGCCCCTCACACAGCTGACTATTAACCCATCTGATTGGAATTTTATCACAACGATTAAGGGCAAGTGTCAGCCTTTTCTCCCTGTGACCTCCAAATAAGATTCCACATCTGAAAGCCCTGACTACGACGGCCATTGATTAAGAAAACTGAAACGCATGTGAGGAGCATGAAAAAGAAGGTGTGGCCTTTAGTAAACCTTTTACCCTTCTTTGGAAAAGGTGTGGTACATTGTGTTATCTTTGCTTTTACCTTTAAAATGATTATTCTCAACACAAGGCATATTCTACATGATCTATACTCTTCAAAAGATCAATGGCATAAAAGACAAACTGATGAACTGTTCCAGATCAAAAATGGGTAAAGAGTGACAACTGAATGCAAAGAATAACCCAGTTTTTCTTTTGTTATAGAATACATAATGGGAAAAAACGGTGAGAGATGAGTAAGGCCTGAATATTAGATAATAGTATCACACCAATATTAATTGGCTAATTATGGTCATTGTGTGTGTTTCTGTAAGATAATATCCTAATTTGGGATTATGTGGATATTCATTTCAATTAATATTTATCCTTTAAGTATTTAGGGTTAAAAGCAGCATCCTGTCTGCAGTTTACCCTCTAACAGTTCAGGAAAAGATTACATAAAGAGAAAGAAGAATAAAGCAGTGTGATCAATATTTGAGGACCCTGGTGTGAAACTGTATGGAAATTCTTTGTACTATTCTTTCCTGTAAGTTGAAAATTAAGTCAAATAAAAAGTTAAATAATAAAAGACAGTTTTTAAACCTTAAAACATATTTGACATGATTTTACTAACATTATATAAATATTGCAAAGTACCACCATAAACACTTAGGATAGGTTTTTTTTTTTCTCTTAAACCTTTTATTTTGTATTGGGGTGTGGCTAATTAACAATGCTGTGATAGTTTCAAGTGAACACTGAAGGGACTCAGCCCTACACATACAGGTCTCCCTTCTCTCCCAAATTCCCCTCCCACCCTGGCTGTCACATAACATTGAGCAGAGTTCCATGCGCTGTACCGTGGAACCTTGTCAGTTATCCATTTTAAATATTCCAGTGTGTACATGTTCATCCTGAACTCCCTGATTCTCCCTTCCCCCCCGTCTTCCCCTCACCTTGTTCCCTCCCCGCTACTTCCACCAGCCGTATGTTGATAATATGTTTTTTCCTTTTCATGACATATACTAAAATTCTTACATGAAACAGGAATTTACATTTATAGTAAGAAATGAGCTAAGTGGTCTGACTTATGTATACCACCAGGAGCGGTAAGTCCTGCCAGTCATCCACAAGCAAGAACTGTCTCTGAGAGCTGCTTTACACAGCAGGATATCAAAAGGATGATAAAGGCACAGAATATTGGTGAGCAATTTAAAGGAATACTATCAGTTTACCACTCTACATTTGAATAGCACTTTTATTTTTCCAAGCATTGTTGCCCATGTGATCTGATTTCATACCCTCTGTTATGTCTAAGACTGGCCATTTTTCAAGTGGGCATTCTCACAGCGAGATAAGATTTCTTTAAAAAAATCTATGTATATTTGAAGCTGGTTAAAAACAACAATAATCTAAGAAAGACCTCTTACTGACTGGAACTAGAAAAGGAAGAGAAGGACTTAACTCTTCAAAACACCCGGAAAGGTGCGTGTTGCTTATTCCCAATCTATATCACAACGCTAAAGTCAAGCACTTGCTGAGGGAAGTCTATGATAAAAAAAGAACAGTGATAGCAACCCAAACAGAATCTTGCTTCAATGAGTATATATTTGCCCTACTCTATTAAAATAAGCTAGTTAGAACTTTGATTGTATTACAAGCCTTTCCATCCAAATTCCACCCTAAGACAGAGGTTTGCTGTTTGAACATTGCTTTCCTTGTATTGACCACTGGTGGCCATATTCTAAGAAAAGGCTGCTAATTACAATGCTGTGATAGTTTCAAGTGAACTACTGCAAAGTACCACCATAAACACTTAGGATAGGTTTTTTTTTTTCTCTTAAACCTTTTATTTTGTATTGGGGTGTGGCTAATTAACAATGCTGTGATAGTTTCAAGTGAACACTGAAGGGACTCAGCCCTACACATACAGGTCTCCCTTCTCTCCCAAATTCCCCTCCCACCCTGGCTGTCACATAACATTGAGCAGAGTTCCATGCGCTGTACCGTGGAACCTTGTCAGTTATCCATTTTAAATATTCCAGTGTGTACATGTTCATCCTGAACTCCCTGATTCTCCCTTCCCCCCCGTCTTCCCCTCACCTTGTTCCCTCCCCGCTACTTCCACCAGCCGTATGTTGATAATATGTTTTTTCCTTTTCATGACATATACTAAAATTCTTACATGAAACAGGAATTTACATTTATAGTAAGAAATGAGCTAAGTGGTCTGACTTATGTATACCACCAGGAGCGGTAAGTCCTGCCAGTCATCCACAAGCAAGAACTGTCTCTGAGAGCTGCTTTACACAGCAGGATATCAAAAGGATGATAAAGGCACAGAATATTGGTGAGCAATTTAAAGGAATACTATCAGTTTACCACTCTACATTTGAATAGCACTTTTATTTTTCCAAGCATTGTTGCCCATGTGATCTGATTTCATACCCTCTGTTATGTCTAAGACTGGCCATTTTTCAAGTGGGCATTCTCACAGCGAGATAAGATTTCTTTAAAAAAATCTATGTATATTTGAAGCTGGTTAAAAACAACAATAATCTAAGAAAGACCTCTTACTGACTGGAACTAGAAAAGGAAGAGAAGGACTTAACTCTTCAAAACACCCGGAAAGGTGCGTGTTGCTTATTCCCAATCTATATCACAACGCTAAAGTCAAGCACTTGCTGAGGGAAGTCTATGATAAAAAAAGAACAGTGATAGCAACCCAAACAGAATCTTGCTTCAATGAGTATATATTTGCCCTACTCTATTAAAATAAGCTAGTTAGAACTTTGATTGTATTACAAGCCTTTCCATCCAAATTCCACCCTAAGACAGAGGTTTGCTGTTTGAACATTGCTTTCCTTGTATTGACCACTGGTGGCCATATTCTAAGAAAAGGATGGAAAAAAACTGTTTAGATTGATGGAAAAGAAAAAAACATAATAATGAATTTTAACTTTTCAGTATTTTGAAGGAAAGGCAGGTTCAAATGTAGACAATTTTAATAGTGACAGTTTGTCGATTAATTGCATATTTAATTCTCCTGGACTTTATCTTCAAATATAAAGAAAATAAAATGCAGTTGTTTTTAACAATGGATATGATTCAGATTCTGCCGTGATTCATCTTTCCAATTTTCCCCTTATCTTCAAGCTCCTACCCCTTCCCCAAGGCTTTTTTACAGCCATTTCCTCTTCTTGTAAGGCTCTTCCCACAGATTCCTGTCCATTCCTGTCCAACCTCTCCCAGAAATTGTGAACCAAGAGAGAGAAGAAAGAGGAAAAAGCAATAGAGAATTCAGGGTACTTGTATCTACTGAGAGATTGCCAGGGTGAAGGTAAACCTTTGTTTTCAAGTCATTCTCAAATCATCACAATTGCCAAAAACACAGCAAAGACAAAAATTGAATAACTGAAGTAGGGGTAAGATTTGCATATCAAGTGCTATAATTTATGCAAATAAAAGGCACAATGAGTGAGCTAGGGAGAGAAGGTGCCATTGAAGTTTGAAAAGAGAAGTTGCCTCACCCCTAGCACTTCAGAGTTTTCATTATTTTGTTTCCTATCTTGCTTAATAAGAGCTCATGGTTCTTCAAAATATGGGTCTGATTCCCTGCCCTTTTCCTATGTCTTCAGCATTTCTAAAGGTTCTCATTTTCTCTCTGGAAAGTCGGTGCTCGCTCCTGAGCCACTGGTTTGGTGAATGGTCACCCCCACCAAGCTCCGTGACCCACACATCCACACAGCATATCATGTTAGCTCTTTGAAGAGAAGGGCATGTCCAGACATGGTGCGGGGGGCAGGGGAGGAGGGAGTCATTACAGATGAGCTGGTTAGAACACCTGCCAGTTAGGGCAGGTTTGTGAGTGAGAAAGTCAAGCACTTGCTGAGGGAAGTCTATGATAAAAAAAGAACAGTGATAGCAACCCAAACAGAATCTTGCTTCAATGAGTATATATTTGCCCTACTCTATTAAAATAAGCTAGTTAGAACTTTGATTGTATTACAAGCCTTTCCATCCAAATTCCACCCTAAGACAGAGGTTTGCTGTTTGAACATTGCTTTCCTTGTATTGACCACTGGTGGCCATATTCTAAGAAAAGGATGGAAAAAAACTGTTTAGATTGATGGAAAAGAAAAAAACATAATAATGAATTTTAACTTTTCAGTATTTTGAAGGAAAGGCAGGTTCAAATGTAGACAATTTTAATAGTGACAGTTTGTCGATTAATTGCATATTTAATTCTCCTGGACTTTATCTTCAAATATAAAGAAAATAAAATGCAGTTGTTTTTAACAATGGATATGATTCAGATTCTGCCGTGATTCATCTTTCCAATTTTCCCCTTATCTTCAAGCTCCTACCCCTTCCCCAAGGCTTTTTCACAGCCATTTCCTCTTCTTGTAAGGCTCTTCCCACAGATTCCTGTCCATTCCTGTCCAACCTCTCCCAGAAATTGTGAACCAAGAGAGAGAAGAAAGAGGAAAAAGCAATAGAGAATTCAGGGTACTTGTATCTACTGAGAGATTGCCAGGGTGAAGGTAAACCTTTGTTTTCAAGTCATTCTCAAATCATCACAATTGCCAAAAACACAGCAAAGACAAAAATTGAATAACTGAAGTAGGGGTAAGATTTGCATATCAAGTGCTATAATTTATGCAAATAAAAGGCACAATGAGTGAGCTAGGGAGAGAAGGTGCCATTGAAGTTTGAAAAGAGAAGTTGCCTCACCCCTAGCACTTCAGAGTTTTCATTATTTTGTTTCCTATCTTGCTTAATAAGAGCTCATGGTTCTTCAAAATATGGGTCTGATTCCCTGCCCTTTTCCTATGTCTTCAGCATTTCTAAAGGTTCTCATTTTCTCTCTGGAAAGTCGGTGCTCGCTCCTGAGCCACTGGTTTGGTGAATGGTCACCCCCACCAAGCTCCGTGACCCACACATCCACACAGCATATCATGTTAGCTCTTTGAAGAGAAGGGCATGTCCAGACATGGTGCGGGGGGCAGGGGAGGAGGGAGTCATTACAGATGAGCTGGTTAGAACACCTGCCAGTTAGGGCAGGTTTGTGAGTGAGCCTCAGATACGCTGGGTCAGTCCTCTGTTCTACAACTACACCCCCAGCGCCACCCCAGCATCTACCCACTCAACCTCATTCACAATTGGAACAGTTGGATACCTTGCGGTGGGTGGACCGGCACTTACATATCCACTTACATATCACCAGACCCGAGAAGTGGCTGCCTAGTCAGGGATGGTCCCCGTAAATAAAAGACAGGTACCCAAATACTGAACAAAACACGTTTGTTGTTCGGCAAAAATTGCTACATTATTTCCCAGTTCTAAGCATCTTTCAACTAAATGATACATGTATTTCAGAGTATAGTAGGAAAACAGAGGAAAGGGTGATATTTCAGAAAATTAAAAAAAAAAAAAGCAAGCTCAGAAAGAGTAATAACTGGAATTTTTCGTGGAAGCTGTTCCGTTTATAACGGTTTATAATTTTCCTGATATTCATAATACTGAGTTTAGAACTCCCCACTGCAAGTGCCTCTTGCTCTCTTGATCTTTCTCCAGAAGTTCCTATGCAGTATTTGATTATATAACAATCAAAATTTAGAGCGCATTGCAGGCAGAGTACAGAAGTAAAACATCAACACTAACTGGAAATGCCTGAAAAAACACAGGGACCTCGTTTTTCCCTTGTCCTTCTCAGTCTTTTCTACGTTGCCTACCGTAAGCATAAACTACTCTCACAACCAGGGGGGAAAAATCATTTAAACACCCCCACTAATTAAGACAAGGCCATTATACAGATTCCAGAGTTTGTAATACAGGCATTGCCTCTCTCTCCGCTCTTTCTTCAACTCTTCAGACAGCCAGGTTTGGAAATGCTCTACTTTGATGGCAGGCCAACATCAAATTAAACTACTCCTGAATTTCACAAGTCGAACATTTCAAAAGAGGGATTTCAGCTCCCTCCACGCAGTTTAACACACTTGTGCTTGATGAGGCATTGCTGATAGAATAATTAGCTTGAATGATGTATGAGAGCAAAGGGACAGGTTTTTTTTTTTAGGCCATCGCTCACCATTCTTCCCCTCATGCCCTTACAAATGAATGTTCCAGAGGTATGGAGGAAGAAGGTCCTTTTCTCTGACTGACCCAGCATAGGATTACAGCAGCAGTGTGGGCAGTGTTTAGAAAGGTATGCACATGGAGAGGTATCCAGCCAGCCAGAGGAGACCTCGTGCTCAGCAAGAAGAAAAATTTTGCAGTCAGACGACCCTCTCATCCCATCTTACAAATACTACCTAGGGCTCAGTCTTGAGCCCTCGTATATACAACTGAGAGAAAAGGTGTGGATGCTGGGTATATTTGAACAGTCATTTAAGCGATGGTTTCTATTCATATTTTAAAAATCTACCTTGCTGCAACTGATCCTTTTACTTTGCTGGTTAATGTGTAACGCCATCTTTAAGCGGCGATAGCTGGTGGAGAGCATCAGAGAGCAGGCGCAAGGAAAATGTAGCACCTCTCCGGCTAATCTGGAACTGCCAGTCACAGCTCAATCCAATACAGTTACCACCCCCAGGCCCGGGTGTGCAGGCTTATTTTGGAGTTAGACCCAGCTGGGGCTTGAAGCCGGCTCCAGACGTTCGTAGCATTACCAGATGGTAGGATCCTGTAGGAAGCAGTTCTACTCTGGGCTTTTAACTCCCTTACCAGGTCTTTGAACATAATCTGCTTTCTCACCCAGCACACTCAGCCTTCTCATTCCTAACTACTCTGTCTCTCCACATCTCTACTAAAGGGAGAAATAAGGAAAGAGACAAACCAGGGAGAGAGAGAGAGTCTGAGCTGGGGAGATGAGGGTCTCCTATGTCCTGTACATGCTAATAGAAGCCAGTGTTATTCTTTTTCTCCTTGGTCATCATGATTTTCACCTCCTCCCCAACTGCTGTTTTTCCTATTTTTAGGTTTGTTTCATTTTAAAAAATCCTTCTCTTCTTCAGTCTTATCTGGTGATTCAGTTTCAAAAACTATTGGAATCCTTACCAGCCATTCCATAGTCAAAGCATGGTCTGGGTTTGTATCAGGAAACAACCCTGGCAAAACCCCAAGCATGCTATTTTTAAAGTAATTTCTCCACAGCATGAGTATTTGGTTTGGGGGTTTGTTTGGGGTTTTGGTTTGGGTTTTCAGTTTTTGTTCTTGGTCAATGGGTATGTCTCCCTTTCTGTTCGTTCACTTTCATGCTTCACCCCACTGATTCTGTGAGCTCCCAGAATTTGTGCACTAAATTCTCTTTTGCTTTAATCAGCCAACTTTTGGTTAGTTGGTGTTGGTTTAGTCGGCATAGCAACTCAGTATACAAAAATGTTTACCAATACTCTTGGCCTCTGTCTTGCTCCTCAGCTCTTCTCCCAGTACTAAAATTTCAAGAGATTAAACACAGATTAGATGACAGTTATCCAAATGTTATCTCCCAGATAAATGTCCCAGATCAGTAAACTGAAACTGAGTGAATGAGGAATAAGAGTTGATACAAGACAGGACTATTTCATCAGCACAGCGTGAGATGTACTCTTTATATGTATTTATATTTATATGGCTGTATTGGGTCTTAGTTGCAGTGTGGAGGATCTTCCTTGCATCACATGGGATCTTTCCTTGTGGAGCAGGGTCTTTCTAGTGGCATTAGGGCTCAGTAGTAGCTTAGGTGTGCTGGATCTGCAGCTCCATGGGATATGAGATCTTAGTTCCTCCACCGGTGATGGAACCCATGTCCCTTGCATCTGCAAATCAGATTCTTCTTCTTCTTTTTTTTTTTTTTTTCAAAGATTTATTTATTTATTTATTTAGGGCAGGGTTCGCGTTGGGGAGGGAAGGGAGCAGGCGGGCCACTTCTATTGGTCTTTCATTTATTTCCATTTTTGTTCTTTGGCCTGTGTGGGCCTCCCATCGCAGTGACCTCTCTCGTTGCAGAGCACCGGCTCCGGGCACATGCGCTCCAGAGCTCTGGCTCGGTAGTTGGACACACTGGTCCAGCCGCTCCGCGGCACGTGGGATCTTTCCAGGCCAAGGATCGAACCCGCGTGCCTTGCACTGCAGGGTCGTGTCTCTACCCACTGGACCACCAGGGAAGCCCGAGAGATGTATTCTTAAAAGACAAAAAAGAAAGATATGAGCCGGTATGTCCTTCTGCGGGACTGGGGCCCAGGACATGGTTTTGTTTTAGCCATTGTGGGCTTTAGTGAAAGACTGTGGTAGGAGCCTAACCAGTAGTTTTCTCGGCTATCCTTCTTAAATAAAGGCCAGCAGGACAGAAATAATTGGAATTCCGGGAAAGGGATAATGACAGGAAAAGTCATCAGCAGGCAGTGACAGAGTGAGGACGCAGATCTCCTTACATATACTATATACCAGGTCATTCAAACGCTTTCTTGAAAAGTATCTCTGCTATTCTTTCCAGCAATGCTGGGGAAAGGCAGGACAGATAGTGTAGTTTCCATCTGAAGATGAAACAGTGAGCTGCAGAGAGAAGTCAGTTTTCAAGGGTGCAAGGCTGAAAGCTCCATCTCTGGCTTCTCCTATAAAGAAACCAAAGAGGTAGGCTGAGTAATGTGTTGGCTAAGAGAAACAAGTGGTAAATGTGGGAAGAGCTGTAGGCCTTCAGTTACTAATAGCTTCTATAGAGGTTCTGAGATGAGTCCCTTACTCTGGGGATGAGGAGAACGTCTGATTGTCGGAGAGAAGGGTCTGTCATTGGAGCAGGTACTCAATTAGTGTTTAATGAATAAATGAGATAGGGCGTCAGATAGGGTGGGCAACCTGAGAGATGGCCTTGGTGCTGTACGGTGTTTTGATTCAGCACAACGGGTAAACAGAAGCCTTTGGAGAGCGTTCTTACAGAAAGCAGTAGATGAAGCTCCCTGCCTTACTGAAAAACAACTGCAAAAACTTTTATATTCAGATTCTGCTTTTTCAATGACGAGGTCTAAAATAATGGACAAAAATTTCGCCTTCCAACCACGCGCGGTGGCAAACCCCAAGACAGTTTTTTCAAGCTTTGGGGCCGCTGCCTTTGCTATCTGCTTTCACCCTCAAAACGTGCTACTAGAGCGACGCAAGGCTTCTAAAGAATAGCGGCGGCTTGGAGACGGTTCATCACTGTAAATTCAAGCCCGGCCGAAAGGCTAAGTGCTTCAGGCGGTCTCTGGCTCGGAGCAGCGTCGCCCAGCGGGCAGATGCAGCAGCTGCGTTTCGGGGCCTCACTCTGCAGCACCCGGCGGCCGCGAGCTGCCCCCTCCGCGGCGGCCGGGAGAACTCAGCCGGCGCTGGGAGGCCGGGCGGCGGCCGGGCGGGCGTCGCTATTGGCTGGCCGGGCGGCGGCGGGGGGGCGGGGCCGCCGTGATTGGCGGGGGCCCCAGCCGAAGGGGGCGGGGCCGTTATATCAGAGGAGATCCCGTCGCGGCGCAGGCAGTTGGGCTGCTGGAGTGCGGCGCCGCCGCGGGACCGGGGCAGCCGGGAGGCGGGAGGGCTGGCGGGGGGGTGGCGGCGAGGGCGCGGCGGCTGCGGGGTGCAGGGCAGGGGTCTGCAGGGCTGCCGTCTCCCGGGGGCCAGTCTCGCCGTGCCCGGAGCCGGGTCTGAGCCCCGCGCATACCAAAGACGAGGCGGCGGTGGCGGCAGCGGCGGCCCCAGCCATGCTGTGCTATGTGACGAGGCCGGACGCAGTGCTGATGGAGGTGGAGGTGGAGGCGAAAGCCAACGGCGAGGACTGCCTCAACCAGGTAAGGTGCAAGGGCCCGGCGGATCCCCTGAGACCGGGGGCTCGCGCTGGCGCCGGGTCGCACCCCTTGCCATGGGCTGGCAGCGGCGCGGAGAGAGCGCCCCCGGCGCCCGGCCTGCGCCCCCTCCACCCCGGGCCGTGGGGCGCGCAGCCCCCTTTCTGGCGCGCGGGGTGGGGTGGGGTGGGGTGGGGCGGGGCGGGCGGCCGGCCTGGCACCCTGCCCGCGAGCCCGGCACTTTCCCCAGAAGAGGACGGCCCCGCACACCTGCCGCAGGTGTGTGCCGGATGCCGCCTGTCGTCCCCGCGGGGCCTGGCGGCGCCACCTGCGTCCCACGAGGTGGAGGCTGGAGGCGGCGGCAGGTCCCTGGGGTGCTGGGCAGACACGCCGGGCCCCTGGCCCCCGCTGCCTCTCCAGGGGCCGTTCGCCTACCTGCCTCTCCCGAGTAGCTGGGGACGGTGGGTTTGGAAAAACGCCCAAGGGGAACAGTTTTTTCAAGCTTTGGGGCCGCTGCCTTTGCTATCTGCTTTCACCCTCAAAACGTGCTACTAGAGCGACGCAAGGCTTCTAAAGAATAGCGGCGGCTTGGAGACGGTTCATCACTGTAAATTCAAGCCCGGCCGAAAGGCTAAGTGCTTCAGGCGGTCTCTGGCTCGGAGCAGCGTCGCCCAGCGGGCAGATGCAGCAGCTGCGTTTCGGGGCCTCACTCTGCAGCACCCGGCGGCCGCGAGCTGCCCCCTCCGCGGCGGCCGGGAGAACTCAGCCGGCGCTGGGAGGCCGGGCGGCGGCCGGGCGGGCGTCGCTATTGGCTGGCCGGGCGGCGGCGGGGGGGCGGGGCCGCCGTGATTGGCGGGGGCCCCAGCCGAAGGGGGCGGGGCCGTTATATCAGAGGAGATCCCGTCGCGGCGCAGGCAGTTGGGCTGCTGGAGTGCGGCGCCGCCGCGGGACCGGGGCAGCCGGGAGGCGGGAGGGCTGGCGGGGGGGTGGCGGCGAGGGCGCGGCGGCTGCGGGGTGCAGGGCAGGGGTCTGCAGGGCTGCCGTCTCCCGGGGGCCAGTCTCGCCGTGCCCGGAGCCGGGTCTGAGCCCCGCGCATACCAAAGACGAGGCGGCGGTGGCGGCAGCGGCGGCCCCAGCCATGCTGTGCTATGTGACGAGGCCGGACGCAGTGCTGATGGAGGTGGAGGTGGAGGCGAAAGCCAACGGCGAGGACTGCCTCAACCAGGTAAGGTGCAAGGGCCCGGCGGATCCCCTGAGACCGGGGGCTCGCGCTGGCGCCGGGTCGCACCCCTTGCCATGGGCTGGCAGCGGCGCGGAGAGAGCGCCCCCGGCGCCCGGCCTGCGCCCCCTCCTCCCCGGGCCGTGGGGCGCAGCCCCTTTCTGGCGCGCGGGGTGGGGTGGGGTGGGGTGGGGGCGGGGGGCGGGCGGCCGGCCTGGCACCCTGCCCGCGAGCCCGGCACTTTCCCCAGAAGAGGACGGCCCCGCACACCTGCCGCAGGTGTGTGCCGGATGCCGCCTGTCGTCCCCGCGGGGCCTGGCGGCGCCACCTGCGTCCCACGAGGTGGAGGCTGGAGGCGGCGGCAGGTCCCTGGGGTGCTGGGCAGACACGCCGGGCCCCTGGCCCTCGCTGCCTCTCCAGGGGGCCGTTCGCCTACCTGCCTCTCCCGAGTAGCTGGGGACGGTGGGTTTGGATCAGAAACTCGGTTGTAAGCCCGGGTTTCCTTAGGAGTACAGAAGAACGGTTCCAGACAGCGCATCGTGGGGTGGCAGGCGGCAGGTTTGACCTCAGGAGAAACGCTGTGCCCTCCCAGCCCCTCGACCTGAGATGTTTGGAAAACCTCCTGCAAAGCTTAGCTGACACTTGTGGCGTGTTTCCTCCATGTGTTTATTTTTTTTTGGAGGCCAGATGGTTAAAACTGTCCAGATAATAAGCTGGCAGATCAGCTGTGCCGACTGTGCTGGTGGAGGGAATTCCAGTGATTGGAAGAAGAAGGAAAATAGGAAAATACCCCGTGGGTTCCCCTCCTCAGGCTTCCTGGAAGGCTACATTTTCAGAACTCCTTTTCTGCCTCTGTACCACCCACCTCCCTTGGTTTAGCCTCCCTGGAGCCTTAGAGCTTTCTTCTTATAGCAGACAGCAGGAATTATAACACCGTTGTTGAACTTTGTTTAAAAAAACATATAGGCAGGAATCTTAAGACTCAGATGGAGTCTTCGGGTTTGCTTTTGACCACTTGCTCATCTACACTGCATTCATTTGTGTTTTAGGTGTGCAGGCGATTGGGAATTATAGAAGTCGATTATTTTGGACTGCAGTTTACGGGTAGCAAAGGTGAAAGTTTATGGCTAAATCTGAGAAACCGAATCTCCCAGCAGATGGACGGGCTAGCCCCTTACCGACTCAAACTGAGAGTCAAGTTCTTCGTGGAGCCTCATCTCATCCTGCAGGAGCAGACTAGGTAAAGTGACTCTGAAATAAACCAATGTCCAAGAGACTTTGGATTCCGTTTAGGGAGAGCCAGTGCACCTTCTGAGATGCTCACGGGCCAGTTTGTTCTGATCCAGAGTTGGTTCATGTCTTAGACGTGTTCCATAGCGCAGTTCTTTTGTTGAGATGAAAAGAGAGCAGCATAGTCGGCCGGGGGTACATTTTCTAACTCTTCTGGTGTTTTTCTTATCTTTATAAACAATGGGAGAGCAGGGTAGAGTCGTTACAAACCTTTGAGATCTGTGCCATGACGAAAAACAGATTAAAAAAAGAGAGCAGACAGACCCAACGGACTGCCTGATAACAGCATCTCCTGCCCTATAGTAACCTCTTCCTCAGCCGTGTTACTATAGGTCACTGCAGACTCTTCTAACAGAAAGCAGGAAACAGTTCCTCTTGGGTTACTTAAACTTGGTCAACTTCTTCAGCCTAGTGTCAGGTTACAGTGTGTAGCAAAGAGCTCTGTCCGAATTTTTTAAGTTTTCCAGTTGCCTGAAAATTCAGTAAGAAGACTGTTTTGAGGCCAGTTGTAAGACGCGACCCCACAAATACATTACACGTGATTTGTTAAGTTTAGCTTGTTCAAATTTTGCTCTCTACTTCTAGAAAGCTCACCAGTAGTGTTAGACAGTTGGAGCATGTGGTTTCTTTTTTCAAACAGCAAATGGATTCTCCCCTGGACTGGCTATAATACTTTTCTTAAGGGTGAGCCAAGCTAGGAAACTTGGTGTTCAATATTTATTGCTGAAATGCTGGAGACATTGAACTCTTATAGTGGTATATTAAAAAAAAACAAAAGGCAAAATGACAACTTTTAAACACAGCAAACTTTGGATCTTAGTTCTGATGTTTTCCTACTTTGGCTTGGATATTTGCCATGACTACAAAAAATATGAGTGTGACAGTTTTGAGTAATGATGAATAAGCCATATTCCTTAACAGGTGTTTTGTTTTTTTTTAATTTTGGCCTCTTTTATTGGTTTTTTATTTATTTATTTTCATCCATCCGTTTATTTATTTTGTTCTTTGGCCTGTGTGGACCTCCCCATTGCAGCGGCCTCCCTCATTGCAGAGCACTGACTCTGGGCGTATGCACTCCAGAGCACTGGCTTGTAATTGGACACACTGGTCCAGCCACTGCGCAGCATGTGGAATCTTCCCGGACTAGGGATCGAACTGGCACCCCTTGCACTGCAAGGTGGACTGTTTACCCACGGGACCACCAGGGAAGCCTTCTTTAACAGTTTTTAACATGTACTTTTTTTGATTGTTTACCAAAGGATGGATAGGCACATACTTTGAAATACTGTTTATTTGAATTCGAAATCTCTGCTTTGCCTTATGATGGAGCTTTAAAGGATGAGCGGAATGCTCAATTTTATATCTGAGAGAAGCTCCTATATTGAATTCTTAGATTTCCTAAAACTATCCTGTAAAATATTTAAGTAGTCCCATATTTAAGGATGTTTTAGCTGTCTATCTGAATCAACATAGGTTGCATTTCTGTTTTTAACTTAACCTGATTTGTGAATGCCTACTTTGCACTTCAGTGTGGTAACCTGCAGTTGAGTCAGAAAAAAAATATGTGTGTGTGTATATTATGTATACCTGTATGTATATATAAAACATGACATCAGTTTTCATTGTATGGTTTTATCCTGATTTTGCAGTTATTTCGGGGCCTCCAGATACAAATCTATTTTGGTGACACAAATGTAGTTTTTAAATCTGGAAGCTGGGAGGAGTAAATACGTCACTAAATGGCTGCAATCATAGTCGTATCACATGTACATTTGTATTGTAAGTGCTTAGAGATTTTACAATTTTCTCCTAGACAATCTGTCTATGGTTTTTTATAATAGAGTTAATCATTATTATCAAATTCAGCTTATTCATGCAAGAAATACAGACATCTTATGAATAAGAATTGGAATCAAATTTCCTACTTTTGTTGACTCAATGGACTTTGACTTTTGAGATTCAAGCCTAATAGCAGTCAAAGAATGCACATACCCAGTTAGACTCAGTGATTTTCATTGCTTTTCATTCCTGTTGAAATCATACTGAAAAATTCATGTGATCTCAACTTCTGACTTTTAACATATTGGTGTATTTTATTTGTTTCTGTGGGGTTGTCTGAAATAACGGAATTTTAAGAGAATGCCATGTAGATTTATATAAGCATTTAGCTTTAATAAGTAGATAAAGTGATGTATAATTAGCTTTGTACCTTTCCATTAGAAGCAGAAGTTGTTCTGGTCCCAGTTTTGTGACAATTATCCCTGTGTTTATGTGCATGATGCTACAGAACAGAAGCACTTATCTTCCCTAATGTTATATTAGCAAGAGAAAACTGGTTGATTCACTTTTTTGGTGCTTAATCATTTGTTATAAAAAATTAAGATAAAATGTCATGGAAATAAGACCAATATGTTTACGTCGTAAGCTCAGCTTTGCCAGGCCTGTTGTGAGAGGTGATAGTTTAGCATCTCTCAGTCAAATCATGAGGGTACATTTAGTGCGCTGCAAGTGTCTGGACAGTTTATTAAATGGTTCTAAAACATCCCGGCCAAGTTGTCCTCTGTGGACAATTAAAGCAGCCTGTGCACGGTAGAGCTGGCCTACTTTGCACTTGATTTCAGAAAAATATTTGTGGGTGTATATTATGTATACCTGTATGTATATATAAAACATGACATCAGTTTTCATTGTATGGTTTTATCCTGATTTTGCAGTTATTTCGGGGCCTCCAGATACAAATCTATTTTGGTGACACAAATGTAGTTTTAAATCTGGAAGCTGGGAGGAGTAAATACGTCACTAAATGGCTGCAATCATAGTCGTATCACATGTACATTTGTATTGTAAGTGCTTAGAGATTTTACAATTTTCTCCTAGACAATCTGTCTATGGTTTTTTATAATAGAGTTAATCATTATTATCAAATTCAGCTTATTCATGCAAGAAATACAGACATCTTATGAATAAGAATTGGAATCAAATTTCCTACTTTTGTTGACTCAATGGACTTTGACTTTTGAGATTCAAGCCTAATAGCAGTCAAAGAATGCACATACCCAGTTAGACTCAGTGATTTTCATTGCTTTTCATTCCTGTTGAAATCATACTGAAAAATTCATGTGATCTCAACTTCTGACTTTTAACATATTGGTGTATTTTATTTGTTTCTGTGGGGTTGTCTGAAATAACGGAATTTTAAGAGAATGCCATGTAGATTTATATAAGCATTTAGCTTTAATAAGTAGATAAAGTGATGTATAATTAGCTTTGTACCTTTCCATTAGAAGCAGAAGTTGTTCTGGTCCCAGTTTTGTGACAATTATCCCTGTGTTTATGTGCATGATGCTACAGAACAGAAGCACTTATCTTCCCTAATGTTATATTAGCAAGAGAAAACTGGTTGATTCACTTTTTTGGTGCTTAATCATTTGTTATAAAAAATTAAGATAAAATGTCATGGAAATAAGACCAATATGTTTACGTCGTAAGCTCAGCTTTGCCAGGCCTGTTGTGAGAGGTGATAGTTTAGCATCTCTCAGTCAAATCATGAGGGTACATTTAGTGCGCTGCAAGTGTCTGGACAGTTTATTAAATGGTTCTAAAACATCCCGGCCAAGTTGTCCTCTGTGGACAATTAAAGCAGCCTGTGCACGGTAGAGCTGGCCTAACTGGGGGCAGTTTATACATTAGTTTGCATCAGATTAGGGAGGCTGCTGTGAGAATGACAGGCAGGAAGGCCTCTCTCTAATAGGATAGTCCTCGGGGCAGAAGCCCCACATTCTAGGTCCAGCGTAAACAACCTTCGAGGACTCGAGCCCAGCTGAAAACCCTGAAAGAGATTCTTTAAAATCCCTTCTAGCAGATTTTTTTTCCCCCTTGGCTTCTGCTTCCTTTCCATGTCACTTTCCTGATGCTTTTTCTAGATACATTTCTCTGAAGATGGAAAAAACATATCCAGTGTCTGCTTAGACTGGTAGCGTTAGTCTGGTCTCTGACGTGGCCTAATTTTAGACTGAATTCTTGACTCGGATTATTTTGTTTGCTTTTGAATGAAGGATTATGAAAGTAACCGGAGACTTTTGTTTAGACCCAGTCAGCACGTTTCAGAGGTGGTGACAGCAGGTATTTGCAGCAAATGTTTGCCATGCTCTGGATTAAAATGAAAAGTGAAACTAATATATTCCTGAAGTATCTCTGAAATCATAGTGATCTTTGAAATTCTTATCTTTCAGAGGCTCTTGGTTATGCACAGCAATTCAGACCAGATTTTGTCCATATTTTCAAAACCAAAGATTAAAGAATTGCATGCCTCATCTTCAGGGATGGTAATTATACCATCCAGTGCCAGTAAAATCTTTGTTTCTCCTGACTTTGCCATGTGTTAGCAGGTCTCTGTGTTCTTTGCCAGGGGCCCCCTGCTGAGTTAAGACTCACCGACACCTGAATCCTTTATCCCCAAAACAATCCCAGGACAGGGACTCCGTGAGTGCTGAACTGCGTGTTTACAGAAATGCTGGAATCCCGAACGCCACACCTCCTCAGAATCTTAAACTTGCGAGCAGTGATGAGTTTGACTTCAGACCCCAGCTCACTCATCCCTCCTCGGGAAAGCCTTCTCTAGGCCTGCTCAGGAGACGAGCCGCTTTCCTTCACAGCATTTAGTGAATGTGTAGCGTTCCATTTATTTTGTGACAATTTGCTTATCATCAGCTGCTCTAGTAATCTACATTCCATTAAAAGGGAACTGATCAGCCTTGTTTCCCCAGAGTCTAGCAAGTGCCTTGTGTGTAAATATTTGTTGAATCCATGAATTAAGAGCTTGGCAATAAATAAAGGGGTTAACTGATACGGATAATATAGATTCTCTTACAGATACTGAAATATTTGCCAGTTTGCTTCTATAACCTGAAAAGTTTGAGATGATCTAAAAGAAGTCTCACCATAAAACATGTTTTGTAGTGATCTTTCTCAGTTAACCATGTGCTCAGTGCTTGGCATTCTTTGCTTCCTTCCTTCACGCCTGTACTCCATTCAAAGCCGTTTGTTCATTGCGGCTGTTTGTTCTTATCGAGGATGAATGACCACTCGCCTGGACCTTTTATGAAGTTCGGATAATCTTCAGCCTGCAGGCTGACTTTATCTTAATTTCAGCCAATTTGTAGGTCCTAAGTACTAATTAAACTCAGTTTTTCCCTATCTCCCCACAGAAATCTCTTAGACATGTAAAAGTCCAGGAGGCTGGCACCGCTGAAGTCCACAAGCAAATACCAGATGAAAACTGTAGGCAGAGATGAGGTAATCAGCTCCAACCAATCCACAGCTGAATCTCCTGACCCTAGCCAGCGCCTGCAGTCACGTTCAGAGTCTTATCTTTCAGAGGCTCTTGGTTATGCACAGCAATTCAGACCAGATTTTGTCCATATTTTCAAAACCAAAGATTAAAGAATTGCATGCCTCATCTTCAGGGATGGTAATTATACCATCCAGTGCCAGTAAAATCTTTGTTTCTCCTGACTTTGCCATGTGTTAGCAGGTCTCTGTGTTCTTTGCCAGGGGCCCCCTGCTGAGTTAAGACTCACCGACACCTGAATCCTTTATCCCCAAAACAATCCCAGGACAGGGACTCCGTGAGTGCTGAACTGCGTGTTTACAGAAATGCTGGAATCCCGAACGCCACACCTCCTCAGAATCTTAAACTTGCGAGCAGTGATGAGTTTGACTTCAGACCCCAGCTCACTCATCCCTCCTCGGGAAAGCCTTCTCTAGGCCTGCTCAGGAGACGAGCCGCTTTCCTTCACAGCATTTAGTGAATGTGTAGCGTTCCATTTATTTTGTGACAATTTGCTTATCATCAGCTGCTCTAGTAATCTACATTCCATTAAAAGGGAACTGATCAGCCTTGTTTCCCCAGAGTCTAGCAAGTGCCTTGTGTGTAAATATTTGTTGAATCCATGAATTAAGAGCTTGGCAATAAATAAAGGGGTTAACTGATACGGATAATATAGATTCTCTTACAGATACTGAAATATTTGCCAGTTTGCTTCTATAACCTGAAAAGTTTGAGATGATCTAAAAGAAGTCTCACCATAAAACATGTTTTGTAGTGATCTTTCTCAGTTAACCATGTGCTCAGTGCTTGGCATTCTTTGCTTCCTTCCTTCACGCCTGTACTCCATTCAAAGCCGTTTGTTCATTGCGGCTGTTTGTTCTTATCGAGGATGAATGACCACTCGCCTGGACCTTTTATGAAGTTCGGATAATCTTCAGCCTGCAGGCTGACTTTATCTTAATTTCAGCCAATTTGTAGGTCCTAAGTACTAATTAAACTCAGTTTTTCCCTATCTCCCCACAGAAATCTCTTAGACATGTAAAAGTCCAGGGAGGCTGGCACCGCTGAAGTCCACAAGCAAATACCAGATGAAAACTGTAGGCAGAGATGAGGTAATCAGCTCCAACCAATCCACAGCTGAATCTCCTGACCCTAGCCAGCGCCTGCAGTCACGTTCAGAGTCTTATGAGACATTGTCATGAGGGTGAAGGTTGATTACAGAACTTACTTTTGTGTGATTCGGGATGTGTAAATTCCCTAGGATGTGTTGCAGGAATTTTATGTTCTTCATATCAACTATATGTCTAAGAGTAGAATGACACGCTCTTTTTTCTTTTTTCCAATTTCTATGCCCGAATACAACATAGACCCCTGGCTTCTTTTGTTCATTATAAATTTTTGGAGACCCATCATCTTGTTGTAGACATCAGTGGCTTGTCTGTTAATTGCTGAATAGTATTCCACTGTATGAATGTAAAAAAACCAGACATGTATATTATTTTCAAAGAAAATATTAATTACATTCTGAATTCTTTATTTTTTGTATTTTTTTGATCATTTCTATTGATCTTTCATTTGTTTTGCTTTGTTCTTTGTGGGCCTCCCATCGCAGTGTCCTCTCTCGCTGCAGAGCACCGGCTCTGGGCGCATGCATTCCAGAGCTCTGGCTCGGTCGTTGGACACATCAGTCCAGCCATTCCACAGCACATGGGATCTTCCCAGGCCAGGGATCAAACCAGCGCCCCTTGCACTGCAAGGTGGTGTCCTTACCCACTGGACCACCAGGGAAGCCCCTGAATTCTAATTTATCTATTAAATCTTTCTTTCTGTTCAAGAGTATGGGATGTTTGTGTGGTTTTATGTTTATTTTAGCCATAGGAGGTCTACCTGGGCACTTTCAATCGCTTTTAGAACTTCTGATACATATATATATATATATATATGTGTATATATATATATATATATATATAATGTATAAAATGTCAGAGAACACTGAGAAATTGATTTTTATATAACCCAAGTGAACTTTTCATTTTGAATGTCATTATAAACAAAATCTGAGTATTTAGAGGGCACTAAGGGTCAGACTCAGGGTGACCAGTAGAATCAGGTTCCGGGTATATTTTGTCTCCGTGTCATGACCCTGATCCCAGGCCTCGCCCAGATCTGATAGGCCTCTAATCTGGATTGTTGAGGAAGAGATTGTTGTTAATACTCTTAACCTGTGTGATGGCCTCTGTGGGTGTTTGCTTGGAGACAGCTATCTACTGTACATGATTAATCATACCTTTTAGAAATAAGATTTTATGCTTCCAGGTGTTTTTCTGGTGTTTGTTGTAATCACTTTAGCAGTTAGGAATTTTCATCACCTGTACCCTCCTTACCATTTTAACTGCTTTGGAGCCTGTGGAGGAAGCATATTTATCAGTGATTCCAATTTTACATTTGCACTGGGGGCTTTGAGAAGGATTTCCTTAAGCCTGAATAGAGACCCGACATGGTAATTACCAGCTGTGACAGGTTTCTCAGTGGTAAACTTTCCATGAAGTGGGTTAGATTTGAGAGTTCATTGTATTTATGGGTCCTCATTTGAATTCTGAACCTTGGCCCTAAGGGATTTTTACTGGTATTATGTGCTTGACCTCTTCCAATGAAGATTTTCAAATGTATAGATAAGTTGAAGATTTTACATTGAACACTGATACCTAGATGCTACTAGTAACAGTTTAACAGACTTGCTTTATTGCAGACTAATCCAGTTATTGATCCCCTACCCATCCATCAGGCTTTCCTAGTGGCTTAGACAGTAAAGAATCCGCCTGCAGTACAGGAGACGTAGGTTCGATCCCTGGGCTGGGAAGATCCCCTGGAGGAGGGCATGGCAGCACTGCCCCAGTGTCCTTGCCTGGACAATCGCCATGGACTGAGGAACCTGGCAGGCTGCCATCTGCGGTGTCACAAAGAGTCAGAGAAGAGACGTAAGCACACCCATTCATCAATCTGCCCCTTTAATACTTTTCAAAGTAAGTTGTCAATAAGTACATGTCCCCCTAAACACTTCAGTATGCATATCATTAACTGAAATTCAGTATTTGCCTATACTTCTTTTCTTTTGATAGAGAATTTACATATAATGAAATGCATAAATCCTAATATACCACTTCATGAGTTTTGACAAAGAGATGTACCTGTTTAAATGAGATCCTTATCAAGATTTAGATTATTACCATCACTCCAGAAAGTTCCCTCATGACCTTCCACAATCCTTCCCCACTCTCCTTCCCTACCTCCACCCACCCCACCACCAGGCTGTGCGTTTTTCTGGCATAGATGAGTTACCCCTGTTCTACTTCATGTCCGTGGAATCATGCAGTAGGTGCTCTTCTGTGTCTGGCTCCTTTGGTGCGTCACACATTCTTGGAGACCCGTCCTCTTGTGGTAGACCTCAGTGACTTGTTCCTGTTTGTTGCTGGAGTATTCCATTGTATGAAGGAACCATTATGCATACTCCCGTTGTTGGGACACCTGCTTTCCACCAATCATGATGAAAGCACATCAGGTTATTGTGAACATTCAAGCACAAGCCTTTTTTGTAGACATGTTTTCCTTTCTCTTGAGTAAATAAGGTTGAGATAGCTAGCTCATAGAGGCAGTCTTTGGTTAGCTTACAAGTGACGGCCAGGCCTTTCCAGAAGCAGTGGTACCATTCTGGACTCCTTCATTGGTGAACAGGGGCCAGTGCCTTCCCATTGCTGCCTGTCTTCTGCTGGGTATGCACTGGAAGCACATTGGGGTCTTCATTTCTACCTGTCTGCTGATTAATAATGCTTTCTCACCTGCTTCTTGGCCTTTCGGATATCTTTTGTTAAGTATCTGTTCAGGCCATTTGCCTGTTTTTATTGAGTGGCTACCTTTTATTTTTTAGCTGCACACATTCTTTACATATGCCAGGTTTTTGTCAGGTATTTGTTTTATAAATATGTTTTTTTGCCCCGTGTGATTTGCACTCCCCCCCCCCCCCACTTTTTTTGATGCATAGAAGTTTTTAATTTCAGAGAAATTTCACCTACCCTCTTTTTTCTTTTACGGTTTTTGACTGACTGCATTTTGAGAAATTTTTGCCTGCCTCCACATCATGAAGATACTCTCCTATGTTTTGTTCTAAACGCATTCCTGTTTTAGCTTTGCTGTTTAGGCCCAGATCCATCTTGAGCTGATTTTTGTCACCCTGGAGTTTAAAATAAGAAACAAACTTACAGCAATTCTGTTGTGGTTTGATGATTTTGTTTTTGTTTTTGTTTTTTTATATAACTCAGCCGTTAGAACGTGTCGTTTAATGACTCATGGGATGGAGGCAGGCGTCCAGGTGACTTCAGTGGGTGTCTCACCCCTTGAGGGACCAGCCAGCCTTTACAGCTGAGGGCCGGGTTCAGTCAATGTCTTGGCAAGTAATCCACTTCAGTTACTGGGACCGAAGAGTTTTCAAAATAGCTACTTAGTCATTTTAGAGACGTTTCTGGTTATTTCATTTAGAGTTTAATAGGGAATGTGGAAATTGTTGTTTTATCTTTGTGTCATAAAAGGCTCTTCGAAATTACTTAACAGAGATAACTGGAGAACACTCGCTGAGAGTAACTGTGATGTGCGGATGGGCCACTCCCGATTGGTCTGCAGAAAATTCTGCTTTGTTTATTAGATGCCTTCTTTATGAGACAAGTCAGGGTTTGGAGGACTAACTTTATTTCTTAAAGCTGTGGAAAAGAAATTCATTTTAAACACAAGAAATGCAAAGTACATATTTCAAAACAAAAATATTTTAAGGGTAGGTGGCTCTTTTTTTAAATTAAAATACGGCATATCCTTATATTACTCACTTTTTAAAAACTCTTCTCTAATGCTCCAGTAAATGTGAGTTCATTGAATGCAAAGACATGAGTCAGCCAGAACTTTTGGGACCCCGATCTGCATCCATATACTGAAAGTATCTGTCTTCTTAGAAACTGAGTAAAACTAGAAGAATCATGAATTTCAAGGTGCAACCAAAGGAATGTTTAGGAAATGAGCTTGTGTCTGTTAGAACGTATTCATAAGCATTTATTTAAGACAGATCGTTTTTTTTCAAAGACTTTATGTTTCTGATTCTAACATGTAGCCTAAATTGAATTAGATACGCCAACCACTTTTGATCTTCAGTGAAAAATGAAAAAAAAAATAGCAATTCACTGCAGGCCTGACTTCTTTGAACACATCTGCATATTTTGATGGTGTTGGTAACCTTTCTTTCCAGCCTGGAAAAAGGAAGGGGGGAGTCACGAGCCAGTCAGTTACAGGCCGGATGGTTTGAGGGAGAGTAATGGAAGACACTATTGACTCCAAGCCACCCCCAACTGGATTCCTTGCTGGAAAGGCTTCTGCATGCCCTGCCATCCTCCCTCTTGGAAAGAGCACGTTAAATAGAATCTGCTGGTGGCCTGCCACCGCCGTGACCTTTGCTGTCACCGATCTGTGTGTTCTCCTGGAGAGCATAAACGTGTCCCCCAAGCGCCCATTTGCAGCCAGCATTGTTTTAAAAGGATACTTTCCTTCACATCAAAAGGCTGTGAGCGGGCTTCCTCTGGTGGTCCAGTGGGTGAGGACACCGCCTTGCAGTGCAAGGGGCGCCGGTGCGATCCCTGGTCTGGGAAGATCCCACGTGCCGCGGAGCGGCTGGACTGATGTGTCCAATGACCGAGCCGGAGCTCTGAGCGCATGCGCCCAGAGACAGCGCTCTGCAACGACAGACGCCACCGCGATGGGAGGCCCGCAGGGGCCAAAGAACAAAGACGGATGAAAATAGAGAAAGACCAATGGAAGTGGCCCGCCCGCTCCCCTCCCTCCCCAACCTGACCCCCGCCCAAAATAAATAAATAAATAAAAATCTTTAAAATAAAACAAAAAAAAAGGCTGTAAGCTTCATCGAAAAAGGACCCATCAAATAGATTCACCCTGGAACTCCAGTGTAGGGCTAGGCACAGAGGCAACGCGCGACAGACTTGTTGACTTGGAAAGGTTGCTTGATAGCCATGAAATGCCAGCATCCCTACCAGAAACTTTCTGCAAACCACAAAGAGGAGGGTTTTTGTACTTCCAGGGTATTGATCCCAAGGCAGCCTCGCCTGTAGGGTATGTAGAGAAGGCTCTTGTCCCCCACCCCCTTTATAAAAATTCTGACTCTCATGCTGAGAAAGGATGAGCATTGTGCTCAGGCCGCTGACCTCCTGTTAATGTTTTGCTGCTTTTCTGCCTTTGGTCTTGACACTTGTCTGTCTAGAAGTTGGCATGGATAGTTCGGAAAGAGACATGGGGTTGCTTTTGAACCTCCTCTTGTGCACGTTATCCTAGTCTCTTATTACTTGGGAAATCAGTTAAAAGACATTTTTACAGAAGCAGTGATTAAAGCGAGAAGACTTAATTTGGGAAATTCCTTAGTATCTTTCAGCGCATGCTGTCTTTATTGTAAGCATATCCAGAGGGTTATAGTCCCTAAGAACATGTCCCCTGATGATTGCGGAGAGAGGGGTATACAAACTAAGGTGAAGTTTACCCAGGGGTCAACTAAAATGCCTTCTGAGGACTGAAGTAGCGTTGTAACCCCAAGATTTCACCGGACTGCTAGGCCTCAGTCTGCAGATATTTTTAAAACAAGTTATTTTTGTCGTTATTTCTTTCCCCCAGTTAGGGACCCCCTTCTCAGTTTAGCAGTGTGTCAGAAATACTTTAAAGACAAGCAGATGTTTGGTTTAATAAAAACCAGACTTATCTTCTCCCAGTGCTATTATGCATCCTTACTGTGATTTCTTCATAAGGGGCTTTGAATGAAGAGAAACTGCAGTATGTGGCAGAGTCTGATCATTTTAAACATTTCTTTATCGTAGAAGGCACAAAGCGTTGAATTTAAGCATTTCTTAAGGGAGGATTAACAGCTCTTGTCAGCCTGAGGTTTTGAGACTCTCGACAGAACCTTCCTTGTATTTCTACCCTCAGGTTCCCCTGCTTCCTTTTCTTGCATTGTTCTCATTATCCCTTCTCCCTGGATGTCAGACACAGACTTAACATAAATAAAAGTGACTTGAACAATAGCATAAGGGTATCCAGCTGAAGGGTGAGGCTGAGTTTAGGAGCCTTGTTCAGAGCTTTACCATGATGATCATAATTCATTTGTTAATGGAGGGGGTAGTAAGACATTTCAGCAGGTCTGAGAGGATGAATCGAGTCATCAAAGAAAAGTTACACTTCTCCACTTGCCAGAGATAAAGTTCATAACTCTGGCCAATCGGTCTATGACAGTTTAGATGCTCTGTTAAGGATCTTAGGCAGTATGGGTTGGCAGGCCACAACATCGGAAGTTTCCAGGGCTTTCCAAGAGTCACTTACTTTGTGGTAAACGTAGAGTACAGTGTTGTGTACAGTTAGGGCAGACTCAGATGGAATGAGAGTAGGATGGGCGTATAAACTGACTGCAGGCAGTGTGTTGTTTGCTGTATGTTTATAGACCTCTTATGTTAGAGGCATTTACAAAGTCAGCTCCCGCGCTTCAGCATCCCACGCTCAGTCGCTTGCGTTGGGTCTGACCCTTCACGACCCCATGACTATAGCCCACCGGGCTCCACTGTCCTTGGAATTCTCCACGCAAGAATACTGTAGGGGGTTGCCATGCTCTCCTCCTCCAGAGGACCTTCCCAATCTAGGGATCGAACCCACATCTCTAGGTCTCCTGCAGTGGCAGGTGGGTTCTGTACTGCTAGCGCCACGTGGAAAGCTGCAAAGTCAGCTTACGTGCAGCTAAATGTACTAGAAGTTAGAACATGTCAAAGGCTATAATAGAGGAATAAGTAGCTTGCGTGTGATAGAGACAAAAGGGTATCCAGATGAGGGGACAGGAAGAGTGGCCCTTGGAACAGAGGAAACAGCCAGATCAGAGATGTGGGGGCCTGAATGTGCTTGGTTTTTCCAGGAAAAGGAATCGTTCCTTTCCTGGGGCTTGTGGCTAGAGGGAATGACAGGAGATGTGGCTGGAAGTCTGGGGCCGGACGTGTGCTTCCTTCGCAAACGATGGGGATGCCTTGAAGGGTTCGGAACAGAGAAATGGCTGGTTTATATCAGACGCAAGCAGCTTGGAAGATGGATTCACGCAGAGGCTGGAAGAGAGATCAGCTTAGAGGATATTGCAAATTTCTGACGGTTGAGAGCTGCAAGTGGGACAGAGGTGGTAAAAGGCAGAAAAGCGGAACTGGATTTAAAGAGTTTTTAGAGGCAGAAAGTAGGCGGAAGGAAGGTGAAGAATCAAAATTGAGTCTACTGGAAAAAGAACAAATCAGTCTCTGGTTTCCTCTGGGAGAACAAGTGGGTCTGGGAGGGAGATGGTCTGACTTTGAACAAGGTGAAATCAGGGTACTGAAGAGTATCCAAGGGAGAACCCTATAAGTACTTGGACATTTGAGGATGATCCTTAGGAGAGAAGTTGGGGTGAAAGCTTGAGGTTTGAGTCACTTGAATAAAGGCAGGGGTCTTAAGATACCAACTGTACATCAAGATAAAGCTTTTCTGATTAAGATCCTTTCTTTTGAAAAGTGTAATGCAGAAACATATATATAATTATTTTACATGTTTTTTTGATTGTTACCTTATCTTAGATTTGTTTTGTTTGGATTAGACTTTTTATTCCAGAGAAACTTAATCCTTAGACTTAATTTTGCCTTACTACTCATGATTTTTTTTTTTAAAGTCTGTAACTATAAGCATTTTCCAAGTAACTTTTTTTCTTTGCTCTGTTTTCCTTACTTAAAAGGAATTACGGAATTGACAAGCAGTGGGTGTGATACCAAATCAGTCCCCCCAGCAGAACCTCGTTCTCACCTTTCTTTGCAGGCACATCTTTTTCTTGCATATCAAGGAGGCCCTCCTGGCGGGCCACCTCCAGTGTTCCCCTGAGCAGGCCGTGGAGCTCAGTGCCCTCCTGGCCCAGACCAAGTTTGGGGACTATAACCAGAACACGGCCAAGTACAGCTACGAGGAGCTGTGTGCCAAGGAGCTCTCCAGTGCCACCTTGAACAGGTGAGGCCAAAATTCAGGCTCCCGTGTGTTGCCATGGATCTGGCAGATTTATACGAATTTCTAGGAGAAAGTCACACTATGATAGATGCAGGTAATTTGTGAGGTTGAAACCAGACCATTACCTATTATAACCAACCATTTTCAAAAGATTCTTAGCCTTTTCTTTGAGAAGCATAAGCACAAAATATAATCCATACAGGGCTTCCCCTGGTGGTCCAGTGGATAAGGACACTGCCTTGCAGTGCAAGGGGCGCCGGTTCGATCCCTGGCCTGGGAAGATCCCACGTGCCGCGGAGTGGCTGGACCAGTGTGTCCCAACTACCAAGCCAGAGCTCTGGAGCGCATGCGCCCAGAGCCGGTGCTCTGCAGCGACAGACGCCACTGCGATGGGAGGCCCACACGGGCCAGAGAGCAAAGATGGATGAAAATAATAAATGAAAGACCAATAGAAGTGGCCAAAAAGTATATATATATATATAAAATCCATACAAATAAATACACTTTTATAAAATACAGTAAAATATATGTATAAAATACAGCATTTTATAAAATACTGTATAACAGGAATTATGAAGTCTCTGACCTTTCAAGAATACAAATCTCTTAAAAAGTCTGTCATGTATATCAATATTTCCTTCATCCCGACAAGGATTAAACCAAGAGACCTAACATGGTCGTTTTAATGATCTCTTCCCCAGTAATGAGTTGTCCTCCAAAACTTGGTGGATTAAAACAAGAAACATCATCTCACAGTTCTCTGTGAAGCTGCCATGGCCTGCTTGGCTCCTCTAGCTCTAGGTCTCTCGGGAGGCAGCAGCCAAGCTGCCCGTGGGGTTCAGTCTCATCGGAGGCCTCGGCTACGGGATGGGTCCGCTTCCAGTTCGGCTCAGGGGGCCTGTGCCTGGCCTGTGCCCTCAGCACCTGGGCCTCTTCCCGGGGCTGTTGATCACGTGGTGACTGGCTTACCCCAGGACAAGCAATTGAGTCAGAGCGAGAGCGAGCACCCAAGATGGAGTCTTTATAACTTACTCTCAGAAGTGAGTGGCAGCCCATCCCTTCTGCTGTAATCTGTTCGTTAGAAGCAGGTCGTTAATCCAGCCAACCCTCAAGTGAAGGAAGTTACACAAGGGCATGGATACCAGGGGGTGGGGCTCTTTAAGGACTGTATTAGAGGCTGTCCACCCCAATAGATTCAGTTGCAAATGACCAAATCAATCCCATATAATGCTTTATTTAGTGAAACTTAGAAAGTAAATCCAGACCAAAACAGGAGACATTCCTATGTATAAATTTCTTACGTATACTCGTGGGGATTTTGCATAGTTCTTTTAATTCATCCCCAGTTGGCATCCCCAATAGTTTTTTCTCCTAAATATTTAATAGTTGAGATCTTGACCAATCTCTTTAAAATATTTTATGATAAGTTTGCTAAATAGATGAAATGTCAATAATATATAGCTTTAAGTTTTTGTGATTCATAAATGACAGTGCCAGTCTACTTCAGGGCTTCCTCGGTGGCTCAGTGGTAAAAGAATCTGCCTGCAATGCTGGAACTGACGAGTTTGATCCCTGGGTCAGGAGGATTCCCTAGAGAAGGACACGGCAGCCCACTCTAGGCTTCTTGTCTGAGAAATCCCGTGGACAGAGGGTCTAATTCACTGGTGAAAGTGATGGATTTTTCTCGGACAATGGCATCTGTTGACCTCTCTGCACACCCTCTGCCGCTCTGGTGTCCTGCAGCATCGTAGCAAAGCATAAGGAGCTGGAAGGGACCAGCCAGGCTTCGGCCGAGTACCAGGTTCTGCAGATCGTCTCAGCCATGGAGAATTACGGCATTGAGTGGCATTCCGTGCGGGACAGCGAAGGGCAGAAGCTCCTCATCGGGGTCGGACCCGAAGGAATCTCAATCTGCAAAGATGACTTCAGTCCAATCAATAGGTAACCCAAGTCTTCAATGTCTGTATAGACCCAAGTATTATATCCTGTTGTAGCTCTGATCATGAAGATAGGAAATGGAAAGGGATTTTCTAGGCAGTAATTGTTTAGGAATAGCGTGTTTCATTTGAGGTAGGTACATTTGTTTTATTCAGGCCTTGATAATGATTCCATTACTCTTTTAAAATGCAGGCTTGAGGGTAACCGATGTGATCAGGTTAATATTTTTCAAATGTCATCGATGGCTATAAGAATCTCATTTTACCTACACACACATACAGACTCCCCAGAACTCACTCCAAGGCTCTTCCTCCCTTACGCTCAACTGCTTTTCAGAAAGTCTGTGCACCCTGGGAGCAGAGGACTTACCGATGGCCCCAGGCTGAGAGTCTGGTTTCACGGCATAGCCCTGGCACGTGGGAACCTCGCTAGGCGCACGCACAGTGGCGCATCTCCCCCTGGGCTCGCTCACTGTCCTCCTCCTGCCTTTCAGGATCGCTTACCCCGTGGTGCAGATGGCCACCCAGTCGGGGAAGAACGTGTACCTGACCGTCACCAAGGAGTCTGGGAACAGCATCGTGCTCTTGTTCAAGATGATCAGCACCAGGGCGGCCAGCGGGCTCTACCGGGCCATCACCGAGACGCACGCTTTCTACAGGCACGTACCCCCGCGCCCCGCGGCCCCAGCGGCCCCCGCAGGGCTGAGGTCTCTGAGAGACAGCAAGCCTCCTGTGGTTCTGGGTAGCACGGTGTCAGTGGAGCTGGTACAGAATTTAAGAGATGGGCTGTTTGCGAGCCCTTCATTTCTGCCATCGCCAGGGATCCTTCTCCACATTGTCCTGCCTTTCCTCACTCTCACCCCTCGCCCCTGCCCGCCCCAGGTCAGGCTGGAGAGTTGGACCCATTCGTCTGTGGGTTTTGCCTTTCGGTGGGACAGCAAGTCGTCCTTCCTCCCGGAGAGTGGCACCCTGAGCCCTCAGTGTGCCATGAGGATCTCTCGATAACCATATTGATTCCCTCATTTCTGAGGGGCTGTAGAGCAGATTGATTGCCTAGATTTGGAAAATCATGCTAAGAAGTTGAATTGGCAGGCCAACTTGTCCAATGTACCCAATTTTGTCTGTATAGACCCAAGTATTATATCCTGTTGTAGCTCTGATCATGAAGATAGGAAATGGAAAGGGATTTTCTAGGCAGTAATTGTTTAGGAATAGCGTGTTTCATTTGAGGTAGGTACATTTGTTTTATTCAGGCCTTGATAATGATTCCATTACTCTTTTAAAATGCAGGCTTGAGGGTAACCGATGTGATCAGGTTAATATTTTTCAAATGTCATCGATGGCTATAAGAATCTCATTTTACCTACACACACATACAGACTCCCCAGAACTCACTCCAAGGCTCTTCCTCCCTTACGCTCAACTGCTTTTCAGAAAGTCTGTGCACCCTGGGAGCAGAGGACTTACCGATGGCCCCAGGCTGAGAGTCTGGTTTCACGGCATAGCCCTGGCACGTGGGAACCTCGCTAGGCGCACGCACAGTGGCGCATCTCCCCCTGGGCTCGCTCACTGTCCTCCTCCTGCCTTTCAGGATCGCTTACCCCGTGGTGCAGATGGCCACCCAGTCGGGGAAGAACGTGTACCTGACCGTCACCAAGGAGTCTGGGAACAGCATCGTGCTCTTGTTCAAGATGATCAGCACCAGGGCGGCCAGCGGGCTCTACCGGGCCATCACCGAGACGCACGCTTTCTACAGGCACGTACCCCCGCGCCCCGCGGCCCCAGCGGCCCCCGCAGGGCTGAGGTCTCTGAGAGACAGCAAGCCTCCTGTGGTTCTGGGTAGCACGGTGTCAGTGGAGCTGGTACAGAATTTAAGAGATGGGCTGTTTGCGAGCCCTTCATTTCTGCCATCGCCAGGGATCCTTCTCCACATTGTCCTGCCTTTCCTCACTCTCACCCCTCGCCCCTGCCCGCCCCAGGTCAGGCTGGAGAGTTGGACCCATTCGTCTGTGGGTTTTGCCCTTTCCCGGTGGGACAGCAAGTCGTCCTTCCTCCCCCGGAGAGTGGCACCCCTGAGCCCTCAGTGTGCCATGAGGATCTCTCGATAACCATATTGATTCCCTCATTTCTGAGGGGGCTGTAGAGCAGAGTTGTGATTTGACTCTAGTATTTGGAAAATCAAATGCTAAGAAGTTGAATTGGCAGGCAACCGAACTCTTTTTTTTTTTTTTTTTCATGTTAAAATAGACACACATATTGTGGAACAGCATGGAAATTGGTAGAAATTTTTAGCATAAAGCCAAGACTACAAAGAAAAATGTCCCTTTTCTTGCCGTAAGCGGCTTTGGGCTGTGGCTCCTGTCCCTGGAGGTGGAGGGGGTGCTGTCTGTGTTCACCGCTGCCCGACCACAGGTGCTTCATTGGAGACACTTGAGAAGCGTAGAGCATCATTGAAATACTGAACATACAAGTAACTCGTAAGACTGGAAGGGTTTATTTACAAGCAGGCAAACAAGAACATTAAGTGTCTGTGGACATGAGCCTCCTTACTCACGTCCTGAGGTCCGGCCGTGGGGACACCCAGCCTGTCTGGACTGAGGGGTGCTCCGTCTGTGTCTGCAGGTGCGACACGGTGACCAGCGCCGTCATGATGCAGTACAGCCGAGACCTGAAGGGCCACTTGGCGTCCCTGTTTCTGAACGAAAACATCAACCTGGGCAAGAAGTACGTCTTTGACATTAAACGAACCTCCAAAGAGGCGTACGACCACGCCCGGCGGGCCCTGTACAACGCGGGCGTGGTGGACCTCGTGCCGAGGAGCGACCCCAGCCCCCCGACCTCCCCGCTGAAGTCCTCGGAGAGCAGCACGAGCTGCAGCAGCTGCGAGGGCCTCGGCTGCCAGCAGACCCGCGCCCTCCAGGAGAAGCTGCGCAAGCTCAAGGAGGCCATGCTCTGCGTGCTCTGCTGCGAGGGCGAGATCAACTCGGCCTTCTGCCCCTGCGGCCACACCGTCTGCTGCGAGGGCTGCGCCGCCCAGCTCCAGGTGAGGCTCCACCCAGCTGTTTTTAGCGCTTCCCATGAGCCAAGCGGTTGCCTGCGTCCTTCCTTAGAGTGAATCATGCTCCCATGAGGCGCTCTGTCCCCAAGAGTGGTCATGAATTGGCCTTTTTTCTCTTCGTATAGTCTGACCCTCATGCCCGAGGCTTCCTCTTGTGGCTGAGGAGGGGGCCTGCCTGCAGAGAGGTCAGCCCAGGGGGTGGAGCCGTGCCCTGTGACTGGGCACCGCCGTGGTCCCTGGCCGCGTGGCGTCTGCCCAGTGATGCCGCCTGAGCCATCTAGCCCAGCACAGTCTCCGGAAGGGCCTCCTACACCCCTTCCCGAGGCTCATAATCTGCACGTGTGGGGACCACAGTCTCATGACGCAGCAAGAAGTCGTCAGTAACGTAGCTCGCTGTGCCGTCTCTGGAGGCTGGCTGAAAACCTGGTTCATTTCCTGCGGTTTTTCAGTTCTTCATAATCTTTATGTTTTAATTTTTCATTTTGTACTGAGGTAGAGCCAGTTCACAATGTCGTGATAGTTTCAGGTGAAGAGGGACTCAGCCACACATGAACATGCATCCGTTCTCCCCCAAGCCGCCGCCCTCCAGACGGCCCCGTGGCTGAGCAGCGTTCCCTGTGCCGTACGTGTTCACCCCAGACTCCCTAACCGTCCCTTTCCCCATCTTCCTCTCCAGAAACCACAAGTTCATTTTCTAAATTTTTGCATCTATTTCTGTTGTAAGTTCATTTTGTAAGTTCATCTGTCTATCATTTCTGTTTAAATCCCCCATATAAGGGGAGGTCATATGATATGTCTCCTCTGACTTCAGTCAGAAGGACCATCTCCAGGTCCATCCTTTTTGCTGCAAATGGCATTATTTCTCTCTTTTTAATGGCTAAGAAATATTCCATAGTGTGTGTGTGTGTGTGAGTGAGTGTAATCTTTATTTTTAATCTTTTGTCAAGTACAAAGTTATAGATGGGTCAGAAAGCAGAGATCTCTCCCAGTGGAAAGCTGGAGGTCACTGTGACCACAGTGCACTTAGAGGACATCCTGTGATGGCCACCGCGGGTGAGCACGGAAGACGCAGACCCCCGACAGAGGCCTAACTCGTGGTGTCGGCTTCCTTTGCAGTCGTGCCCCGTGTGCAGGTCGCGGGTGGACCACATCCAGCATGTGTACCTGCCCACGCACCCTAGTCTTCTCAACCTGACGGCGGTCTGATCTGCTGCACGCTGGCCGGACAGGCGTGTCTCCGTGAACTGCACTTGTATAAGCTACGAACACTACAGGCTGTGCAGAGGAAGCCTACTCCAGCACCCGTCTGCCATGCAGTGACAGGAAAAGAAAAGGAAGAGGAGAGAAAATCGACTCCTCGCCGCCCCTGGTAGCGGTGTGGAGTCAGCGCCTGCCGGGTGGCGGCCCGGACCGTGCCTCGGACTGTCCTTTTTAAGATCAAGTAAGGAGTCAGGAAAATGCTTGACATCGGTTAAGTGGCAGCCTAGCCCCAGAGTGGGTCCCTGTTAGAAAATGACGTTGAAGTTTCCTTAACGTATCCCGAGGTAAGTTTCCTACCTGCAGCCAATTTTGTAAGAATTCGTCTTAAGGATTTACTTGGTTCTTTTTGTACGGGTCACAGAGCTCCGGACATTTTTCATAGGAACATTTTTTCTTAATCAGATAGGCGTCATTTTCATGTCACTTCTGTTTTTCTAACTTGTTCAAGAATGATTGGGGCAAACCGATTCGAAAGTCGATCTGAGGACTTGTTTTTAAGAGTGGGCAACAGAGTCGTCAGATTTGAACCCATCTGGCCAGTGGGAAACGGATCACTCCACGTGGATGGTTTCCTAGTCCTCCATACCCCTCTCTTTACCACGTCCCCAAGCCTTTCAGTGATAAAATGCTACCAGGTTGGCTACACGATTTCTGAGTAGTAGTTGGCACTCCTTGAATTTCTAGAGCTGGGAAAACATACGATTGAAAAGGGAGCGTGTGTTCCTTGGAAGAAAGAGCCTTGCTCACCAAGACAGAGCTTCATGGTGTACAAACTAGGGGCAGGTCGTGAGTCCTCCCACGCACCCTACTCCAGCTTCACCCAGTGGGGCTGCCTTTGCTTGAGCCATCGAGCCTTTTCCAGCCTTATCATAGACGTCCTAGATATGGTATGCTTTCTTTTCTTTGGTAGTAAATGCTTAAATCGTACCATTTTGTTGTCCTCGACATCTTAGAGGGTTTCGGGGTTTTTTGTTTGTGTCTGTATTCTTAATCATTTTTTCCACTCCCACTTGGGAATTTTGGACGCTGGTCAGCTTGTGGGTTGTCCAGGTGGCTGGGAAACCAAGATGACCTTATTGGGTGCAATACTAGCTACGTTACAGCTAGAAACCTACACTGTCACTTTACTGAGATTTCTGAGTATACTTTCCATATTGCCTTAATGTAGCAGTAATGTGTTTATGCATTTGTTTCTTTGCACAGACATTTTGTCAGATATTAAAACTCTACTTTTTTATGGCACATATTAGCATATAAACCTTTATTCCAAAAGGTATTTATTTTTTCACTTGTAAAAAAAGGAATAATGTTTCCACATAAAGAACTCTGTTATATCCTAGAGGACTTCTGTCTTTTATATTCAGGATAATAAAAACTTTAAAGCAAACACGGGTGTTTGTTTCATCAGAGTGGTTGTCATTTAAGCCCGTTTAATCATTTAAAAGAACACGGATAACATCCTGGTTGGTATCTAATGTGGTCCTTCGTGGGAAGTCTGAAAATGTTCAGAGTATTGGCTCTAACTGAAGAGACTATTTACCCAGTTACTCACTCATCTGTGTTTTCTGGTTTATAGGATTGGAATGTAGGTGACAGTGGGTTATATGCACACACAGAAGAGAAGTCACAGTTGGGAAAAGAACTATAAAGTATTGGAGAAGGAAGGGAGTGGCGGAGCCGGAAGTTACAAATATAAACCCAGGCAATGCCCTGGTGCAATGCCCGGTCAGGACAGGTGAGTGTTGGCCCGGATCTCAGCAGAGAGGGCCTCAGGCTGCACAGGCGAGGGCTGCCTTCTGCAGGGCAGCTCGCCGGCCTCAGGACCTGCTGCCCTGCATGGTGTACAAACTAGGGGCAGGTCGTGAGTCCTCCCACGCACCCTACTCCAGCTTCACCCAGTGGGGCTGCCTTTGCTTGAGCCATCGAGCCTTTTCCAGCCTTATCATAGACGTCCTAGATATGGTATGCTTTCTTTTCTTTGGTAGTAAATGCTTAAATCGTACCATTTTGTTGTCCTCGACATCTTAGAGGGTTTCGGGGTTTTTTGTTTGTGTCTGTATTCTTAATCATTTTTTCCACTCCCACTTGGGAATTTTGGACGCTGGTCAGCTTGTGGGTTGTCCAGGTGGCTGGGAAACCAAGATGACCTTATTGGGTGCAATACTAGCTACGTTACAGCTAGAAACCTACACTGTCACTTTACTGAGATTTCTGAGTATACTTTCCATATTGCCTTAATGTAGCAGTAATGTGTTTATGCATTTGTTTCTTTGCACAGACATTTTGTCAGATATTAAAACTCTACTTTTTTATGGCACATATTAGCATATAAACCTTTATTCCAAAAGGTATTTATTTTTTCACTTGTAAAAAAAGGAATAATGTTTCCACATAAAGAACTCTGTTATATCCTAGAGGACTTCTGTCTTTTATATTCAGGATAATAAAAACTTTAAAGCAAACACGGGTGTTTGTTTCATCAGAGTGGTTGTCATTTAAGCCCGTTTAATCATTTAAAAGAACACGGATAACATCCTGGTTGGTATCTAATGTGGTCCTTCGTGGGAAGTCTGAAAATGTTCAGAGTATTGGCTCTAACTGAAGAGACTATTTACCCAGTTACTCACTCATCTGTGTTTTCTGGTTTATAGGATTGGAATGTAGGTGACAGTGGGTTATATGCACACACAGAAGAGAAGTCACAGTTGGGAAAAGAACTATAAAGTATTGGAGAAGGAAGGGAGTGGCGGAGCCGGAAGTTACAAATATAAACCCAGGCAATGCCCTGGTGCAATGCCCGGTCAGGACAGGTGAGTGTTGGCCCGGATCTCAGCAGAGAGGGCCTCAGGCTGCACAGGCGAGGGCTGCCTTCTGCAGGGCAGCTCGCCGGCCTCTCCAGGACCTGCTGCCCTGCATGTGCCTGCGTGTGCTCCCGTAGCACGTTGTGGAGTAGAGAAAAGCGCATGTTGTAGACATGCTGTCGGTAGCAGGTGAGTCGTTTCAGCCGCTGCAGATGTTCAGGGCAAGTGCAGTGACATCAAGTAAATAACTTTCTACAAATCAAGACCAACGAAATTGTTGTCCCCAAGTCAGCCTTCCATCCGTTTCTAGGAATTAACTCATTTGTTCCATCAACACGTTCTTTGAGCACCTGCTATGATGGAGCCCTGGAACCTTAATAATGGTCATGACATGAGTGATACAGGACAAAACCTGTAATTTCCACTGTTTTCTCTGTATAAAGAAATTAAATAATATTCAGAATCATAGAGTATCAACCCTGAAGGGGATCCCAAGGGTGATACTCTCAGATGCTGGCTGGCTGGATGACAGGCCAGCAAATGGAGACGATATGGTTCACTCCAGCAGGCCATGAACTCCTAAAGCTCAGTGGCTAACAGGAAGGCTACTATATTACAAGGTGACTTAACAGAACTGTAAGACAAGAGCTGTGGCAGCATAGAAGTTGATGATTAATTTTGAGCTGAGCCTCAATATTCTAGTGGAATTCTACTAGGTGGACAAGGAAGTATATGGTGCACACAGGGTTAGAATGCAGTTTGGGGTACTGGACCATCCCCTGTTGTCAATGATGCAGTAGGAATCTCTTAGGGAGTGTGTAACAGTGGCGGGCGACCTTGAATTCCAGACTTCATTTGGACTTGGTTCTCCACTGCCTTCAGATCCAAGAGCTTTGCAGGTGGGAGGGTGGAAGTCAGATCCAGTTCTTACAGAGGGAACTCTGACCACAGAGGAAAGGATGCACAGGAACAGGAAGAGAACCGACTAACAGTGTTGATCTAGCGACATGAACGTGAGATGGATCAAGAGACTTTGGAAGTATCCTCAGTATTTAGTGAGACAGACACGCCATCCACCAATTCTGCTTCTAACTTGGAACAGATAGTCCTTGATAGAGGGGTAGACAGAGAGGAGCAAGCCCCAGGGATAGGAAGGGAATTGAATTTGGTTTTGAACATGATGATTTGAAGTGCTTGGTTGACTGATAAGGCAGGGGTGCATTGAAAACCTGGGCCGGAACTTCCTGAGGATGGACGTGGTGAAGAGAAGCCTTTGTTGGCCATTGCGTTTAATTGACATTTGAAGTCGTGACAATATAAGATGTCATCCATAGGAGAGGCTTACAGGAAAAAAAGGAAGAAGAACCCTGTCAGCCTTCCATCCGTTTCTAGGAATTAACTCATTTGTTCCATCAACACGTTCTTTGAGCACCTGCTATGATGGAGCCCTGGAACCTTAATAATGGTCATGACATGAGTGATACAGGACAAAACCTGTAATTTCCACTGTTTTCTCTGTATAAAGAAATTAAATAATATTCAGAATCATAGAGTATCAACCCTGAAGGGGATCCCAAGGGTGATAGTCTCAGATGCTGGCTGGCTGGATGACAGGCCAGCAAATGGAGACGATATGGTTCACTCCAGCAGGCCATGAACTCCTAAAGCTCAGTGGCTAACAGGAAGGCTACTATATTACAAGGTGACTTAACAGAACTGTAAGACAAGAGCTGTGGCAGCATAGAAGTTGATGATTAATTTTGAGCTGAGCCTCAATATTCTAGTGGAATTCTACTAGGTGGACAAGGAAGTATATGGTGCACACAGGGTTAGAATGCAGTTTGGGGTACTGGACCATCCCCTGTTGTCAATGATGCAGTAGGAATCTCTTAGGGAGTGTGTAACAGTGGCGGGCGACCTTGAATTCCAGACTTCATTTGGACTTGGTTCTCCACTGCCTTCAGATCCAAGAGCTTTGCAGGTGGGAGGGTGGAAGTCAGATCCAGTTCTTACAGAGGGAACTCTGACCACAGAGGAAAGGATGCACAGGAACAGGAAGAGAACCGACTAACAGTGTTGATCTAGCGACATGAACGTGAGATGGATCAAGAGACTTTGGAAGTATCCTCAGTATTTAGTGAGACAGACACGCCATCCACCAATTCTGCTTCTAACTTGGAACAGATAGTCCTTGATAGAGGGGTAGACAGAGAGGAGCAAGCCCCAGGGATAGGAAGGGAATTGAATTTGGTTTTGAACATGATGATTTGAAGTGCTTGGTTGACTGATAAGGCAGGGGTGCATTGAAAACCTGGGCCGGAACTTCCTGAGGATGGACGTGGTGAAGAGAAGCCTTTGTTGGCCATTGCGTTTAATTGACATTTGAAGTCGTGACAATATAAGATGTCATCCATAGGAGAGGCTTACAGGGAGGAAAGAAGAAAGCTGAAGATAGAACCCTGAAATGGCCCAAATCTGAGGTTCATGGTGGGGAGTAGGAAGGAGCCTGAGAAAGTGAAAGGGATGAGGGAAGATCAAGACATCGAGAAGTCACTCCTAGAGACAGCGTCAAATAGGCCTGCTACAGCCAGACATACAGGTCAGCAGCGTCAAGGTGTTGGGGGACCGAGAAAGGGCCATACAGAGGTAGCAGTTTTAGGTGGCCCCAGGTTCCAAGAAAAAACTGGTGCACTGCGAGGTTGAGGGGATATTCCAGGGTTGCCAGATCGTGGTGACCTGAGTCAACTGAGATAAGACCATGGGAGGGATGAAGTGGGCGGGCCTGCATTGGTGGAGAGGTGGAGCGTGTCAGGACAGCACCGTGGGACATACCAAGGGCTCTCGGAGCGAGAGTCAGCAGTCCCACACGTGAGGAGGGCTGTGCCCTAGGCATCTAGCCTGTAACTGCTGTTTGCCGCTCCCAGTAATGCAAAAGGCACATAACCATTCTTGCGTCACTAGGGCTGTGTGCTTTGCAATAAGTTTCAGCATGCTGTTTTCCTTCGTGTTATAAACAGCTTTGTTGGGAAAATCTAGGGAGATGAGAGTCCACTTTAATTTGGAATTCTGTGTGAGCTATGATCCAAGTCACTGGCTCTTTCCAACTGAAAATTTTTTTGATTGTTAAAGCACCTGGCTTAGAAAATTTTAAATATCTATGTCTGCAACCATTGTCTCAAAATAATGAGCTGTGCCGATTTTGTCATTAAAAAAAAAAGAAAAAATAGAGGAGACAGGCTCAAGAGAAGCATTTGGGTTTTGCCTTTTAAATTGGGAGGACTCAGAAGACATAGGCGGCCCTGGAGAGAGGAATCAGCTGTGGAACTCTGGAGAAGCTGAAGCTGCTCTGCCAAAAGTCACAGTTTACGAGATGCTGGGGGAAAAGAAAGCATTCTTTCATCTTTTTATTAAGGGTTACAGAAGTTAGCGGTGAAGCTAGAGACATGTCTCCCCACCTGACCCCCTTCCGCTCTGTCCACACGGATCCCAATGCAGACCTCGAGTTCACATGCGAGGAGGGTACATTCTGGGGCCGGCCCCTCGCGCCTGCCATTGGACACTAAGGATCGGAAGCCTCCCAGGTGCCTGCTGCCGGGCCAAGCATGAACTGTTCCAAGAAAGATGTGTGAGAGAAACGCCGTGTCGACCGCAAGTTTGAGCAATTTCCAAACGCAAGCATGGGGAAAGACTGTGTACAAGTTGCTGCCTGGGGCAGGATGCTGCAAAGGATGCATTAGGTGTTGAGAGAGCCCAGCATAAACCAGGAAGCCTGCATTTTTAAGAAAGTTTGATCAAGCAATGCAAAAAGGGGGCCTCAGTGGAGGCTGAACACCCTTGGAATGTAAGACCAAGTGCAGCCAATGTCGCCTTTCTCATTGCTTATCCTGTTTAGTGACTTCTCACAGAAATCCTAAAGCATTGCAAATTGCTTTTATTCACATTTGCAGTCTCCTTGGCAAGGTGTTAAAGGCGTACCCCTGTGCCTTTTCAAAACAGAATGATGTCAAGACCACACCAATTACGCAGAGTTAACACACCTGCCAGATGTTCATGGGAAAAAATTTCACGTCAAGCCCAAGCTAAACATCTGTTGCTCTTAAACTTGTGCTAATACCAAGGGGAAGAAAAATCTCAAAAGCATAAGCAAGCGAGTGACTGTGCTAGTTGAGAAGAAAATTCCAGGACATGTGGGTAAAACAAAAAAAGATGATGATAGTTCGAAGATCAAAAATATGGCCCATAGATGGATGTATGTACACCTGTGCATATGTATGTGGCTAATTTTTCATCAGTGTTGAGAGAATGTGAAATAAGGAGTCACTGTGGATTGGGTGCATTTGGGAAAGGCTTTTTGAAGTAGATAAGTTGTTCTCTGTCTTGCAGTCAGTACAGAATTTGGATTGGCGGGAAGGTAAACAAGGTATGAGAATCTAGAAGAGCCCTCAGGTAAGAGACAAAGGATGTGAGGAAGCAATAGAACCAGGTGATAAAGAGACTTCTGGAATAAAGATCTTAGCCAGGTTTTTTTATATGCATTGGTGAAGCTAGAGACATGTCTCCCCACCTGACCCCTTCCGCTCTGTCCACACGGATCCCAATGCAGACCTCGAGTTCACATGCGAGGAGGGTACATTCTGGGGCCGGCCCCTCGCGCCTGCCATTGGACACTAAGGATCGGAAGCCTCCCAGGTGCCTGCTGCCGGGCCAAGCATGAACTGTTCCAAGAAAGATGTGTGAGAGAAACGCCGTGTCGACCGCAAGTTTGAGCAATTTCCAAACGCAAGCATGGGGAAAGACTGTGTACAAGTTGCTGCCTGGGGCAGGATGCTGCAAAGGATGCATTAGGTGTTGAGAGAGCCCAGCATAAACCAGGAAGCCTGCATTTTTAAGAAAGTTTGATCAAGCAATGCAAAAGGAGGCCTCAGTGGAGGCTGAACACCCTTGGAATGTAAGACCAAGTGCAGCCAATGTCGCCTTTCTCATTGCTTATCCTGTTTAGTGACTTCTCACAGAAATCCTAAAGCATTGCAAATTGCTTTTATTCACATTTGCAGTCTCCTTGGCAAGGTGTTAAAGGCGTACCCCTGTGCCTTTTCAAAACAGAATGATGTCAAGACCACACCAATTACGCAGAGTTAACACACCTGCCAGATGTTCATGGGAAAAAATTTCACGTCAAGCCCAAGCTAAACATCTGTTGCTCTTAAACTTGTGCTAATACCAAGGGGAAGAAAAATCTCAAAAGCATAAGCAAGCGAGTGACTGTGCTAGTTGAGAAGAAAATTCCAGGACATGTGGGTAAAACAAAAAAAGATGATGATAGTTCGAAGATCAAAAATATGGCCCATAGATGGATGTATGTACACCTGTGCATATGTATGTGGCTAATTTTTCATCAGTGTTGAGAGAATGTGAAATAAGGAGTCACTGTGGATTGGGTGCATTTGGGAAAGGCTTTTTGAAGTAGATAAGTTGTTCTCTGTCTTGCAGTCAGTACAGAATTTGGATTGGCGGGAAGGTAAACAAGGTATGAGAATCTAGAAGAGCCCTCAGGTAAGAGACAAAGGATGTGAGGAAGCAATAGAACCAGGTGATAAAGAGACTTCTGGAATAAAGATCTTAAGTTCGATTTGGTGAGTGTGAAAGGTACAGTAAGGTATTTCTTTATCTATGATTCACTTGGATTTTATTCATTAATATGGACATTGATTTATTAACTCAGCAAGTATATACTAAGCACCTGTTATATATCAGGCTCTCTGTTTGGGCCAGAGATCGTGGTTCTTGTCTGGGATGATTTTCTTCCCATGCTGGCAAGATACCTCTGACTTTGCTTGAAGTTGAAAAGATTTATGGAAGAAAGTCACATTGGAGATCAGTCTTAAAAGATGAGTTGAAATGTACCCAGATAAAAAGCCTGGGCAGAAGGAGAGAGTTCCAACGTGTGGCATATTTGGGACCAGTGGCCGGTTTGGCATCAGTGGGCTGTAGGGCATGTGTTTGCAGGTGATGGTGAGTGGCGGGGCTGGGCAGTTAGGTTGGGACTGCCTCCAGGAGGGTGCTGTGGTGCTCTTCACCTTCCCCAGTGCCCACCAGGGTCCCGTAAGGGAACCTAGAAGGTGCTGGCTTCCACAGCTCTGTTCGCAGCATTCCCATCTGTCGATTCTAGTTCCTCCTCTGGGCTCCGGTAAGCGTGTGTCCTCTGAGTTTTGCGTAAAGGTAATAGTGAAGTAAAACCCTTGCTAATAATTTGCTCTAAAGATGGAAGCTGTCAGATAATCATTCAGAATTTAAACGCTCATCTCGGTATTCCTTCAGATGAAGAAAACGGTGAGATAAAAATATAGCAGAGCTTATTAGTAACATCTAACCCGTTTTTTTCCCTAAATGGTTAGAACATACTGCCTTTCCCCACTCCTTACATCGCGTTCCTGTTATTAAAGCTGTCGATTTTTCACTTCTAAATCCTGGGAGGATTTTTTCCCCATGAATTTAACATGACTGAGGAAACTTGCTCCAGGGTAGAACCTTGCTGCAAATTATCTAACGGAGACCAGGCTGCTTAATAAAGAGACTAAAAATGAATCACGGCTTCTTTGTAGCTTCAGATGTGGAACTGCCTTTCTCCTTCACCCCCAATTTCATGATTATTCATAATAAAAAGAGCCCAGCTTTTATACAGTGATTGCATGGAACAAATGTCCTTCGTGTTCAAACCTGGAGGCTGCCGCTGGTACAGGCTAGGAGAGAGGATGCACAAGAGCACTTGGGTGCTGCCTAGTTCTCCGAGTTAGGAGAGCCGCTGTTTCTAAGCTTCTCCAAAGGCCATCCCTGCGCATTCCACAGGATGGTGAGGGAGGTGTGCGTGCCACCCCAGAGGCACTCAGGTGATCTGTTCAGGCTCACGTCTCTGCATGTGTATAACCGTGACTTTCTTGGGCTATAGAAGTTAGGTAGGTTCTGCCGAGAGCAAGTGTATACACATCAGCTGTCATGCTTTAGGAGGAAGCTGAAAGCAGCATTACACATCTTTGTCAGTGCCCCCTCTTCTGCTCTCTGCCTCTTTCCAGGGGAAGGTGTAAGGGACACCCTACACTCCGATCTGTGGGAGCCGTGAGCCCTGCCCTCCTTTCAGTCATTGGTTCTGGACAGCTTTTCTCTCTGCATATCACGCCGATGTTTGAAAGCTCTTCTTCCTTTGGAGAAGCCCCCAAGCTTCCCGTCTCTCTGCTGGTATTTAACCTCCATGTGTGTATAGTACTACCAAAGAATTTTCAGAGGGTCCCTTAGCACGGATGTCAACAGTGGTCAAGCATCCGATGCTGGACGGTACTAACGGCTTCGGGGGAGTCAACTCGTGTAACCCTCACAACACGCCTGTGAAATAGGCACTCTTTTGGCTTCTTTTATAGATGAGGGTCTGGGGCCCAGAAAGAGAAAGCAACTTCTCAAATGCACAGAGCTAGAAAGACAGAGAGCTGGGAGTCCAAGTGTGATGTTGTGCTTCATAATGAAAGTATATATTTGGTCTTGGTCTTGGTTTCTGGCACAGAGCCCCCAAAGCCCTAAGGATTTCTTCAGTGATGAGAGCAAGAAAGATGTCTTTGGTTGTGTTGATGAGGTAACTTGGGGCCTCACCTTGCCAGGGGCCCCAGCCAAGAGATGAGGAGGTCAGAACTTTCAGCGGCACCCCAGCCTCCTGGGGAGGGAAGCGAGGCCGGAGCTGGTACCAGTCGCCCACAGCCAGTGAACGGATCAATCATGCTTATGTATGAAGTCCCCGTGAAACCCAGAAGGAGAGCTTCTGGTGGTGAGCGTGGAGACATGGGAGGTTCGGGGTGCCTGGAGTGGGCGTGGAAGCTTAGCCCCACTTCCCACACACCTGGCGCTGTGTGCTTCTTCCATTGGCTTGTTGCTGAGTTACGTGCTTTTTATTTTTATGGTGAACGGTAATTTAGTAAGTTTGTTCTCAGTTTTATGAGCTGCTCTAGCAAACTGACCAAACCTGAGGAGGGAGTTGGGGGGCCTGTGGTTTGTGGCCAGTCAGAAGCGCAGGAAACAGCCTGGGCTCTCAACTTGCGTCGGAAGTCGGGGGGGAACCAATCTTACGGGACTGACCCCTTACCCTGTGGGATCTGATGCTGTCTCAGGCTAGGTAGTATGAGAACTGAGTTGGATTCTTGGACACCTCGCTGGTGTCTGAGAATTGCTTGGTGTGCTGTGGGAAACCCCCACCGCCAACACCCGCCCTGGAATTCCATCACAGGTGCCGGCCAGGGGAGCCCTGGGGCCCCACCCAACATCATTGCAGCGTCACACAGGGCCTCGGAGGGTCTCGCCTAGAACCTCTGAAGGAGCTTCATGGCAAATACATGGCTTTATTCCTTTGTTTTTGTTTTTTAATGATCATAACTAACAGTCCAAATTCTCTCCACCTGCTTGAGTCTGAGAGTACAGCTGTTGATTGCAAGAATCCTCACTATTCATGGCTCTTGTGCTTTGAAACAGCCTAGCTCCACCCCATGAAGCAATTTTTTTTTTTATTTTGAACTTTTTATTTTACGTTGGGGTATAGCCAGTTAACAATATTGTGGTAATTTCAGGTGAACAGTGAAGGGACTCAGCTATACGTGCAGGTGTATCCATTCTTACCCAAAGCCCCCTCCCATCCAGGCCGCCACGTAACAGAAGCTTTCTTTTTTTTAAAACAATTGTGTGTTTTTCTAGGAAAAAAAAAAAAAAAAAAAACAGCCCTTAACAGAAGGTATACAAGTAGAATCAAATAGGATTAGGAGTCTGAGGTTTCCAGCAGTGGTTTTTGACCAACTGAAAGGATTGTTGAAAATAGCTGATGGACTTAAATCCTGGATAGCTTTTCCTCCTTCAGAATATCAGAGTTAATACCCATTCCTTCGCCAGTCATCTTCTACTGGCTTCCTGTTACCACCACTAATCCCGAGGAGAACCCTAGAGCTGGGACAGGTTAGGCCTTCCTGTTGGAGGGGAGAATACGTGCATTGCATCTTCCTCCTGTGACCAGCAGAGAGGATCCCCGAGGGTCGCTCCTAGTCCAAGCCCCACCCGTCAGGAAAAAGGCCAGCAGACTAGAGCCGACTCCACAAAGCATTCCTGAGACACGGATACGTCACTCAAAACTTTGAGGAAAAATGTGAAAAGGCTTATTATATACACAGTATGGCAAAAACGTCTGAAACCCCCACACAAATATTACACCAAGAGAGAGAAAGCAAGAAAACGAGCCCCATAAATGTAGGGAAGGAAAATGTGGAAGAAGAAAGAGCAAAGAAAAGGAAAATATTTTCCTTTAAGCTCAGGTAAATGGAATATCTTTTGTTGGCTGAGTTAACAGGAGAGTCAGCTGGCAGGTGACAGTGATGTAAACTCATGAAATGAAAAACATTGGTTCCTTCTCTTTAGGGCTCTTTATTACTTATGAACCATGAGGGCCAAGGGCCAGGTCAGGAGAGAGAAGATGGTGGAGTTCACTCCTTACCATATGTCTCTGGCCATTGACAGCCACTCCCAGGATCCACAGGAATTGGTTCCAGGCCCCTCCACTGATTCCAGAATCTTCTCATGCTCACGTTGGTTAGATTAAATGGCATAGTATTTGCATATAACCTAAGCACACCCACCCGTATGCTTTAAATCCTGTCTAAATTACTTACAATACCTGATACAATGTAAATAGTTGTCAGCATACAACAGATTTTGCTTTTGCTTTTGGAGCTTTCTGGAATTTGGGGTTTTTTTTTTCAAATTTTTTTTAACTTTCTGTTTTATGTTGGAGTTGCCAATTAACAGTGTGATAACTGGTGGACAGCAAAGGGATTCAGCAGTACATACACATGTATAGATTCTCCCCCAAACTCCCCTCCCATCCAGGCTGCCACACATATTTTTGATTTACAGTTGAATCTTAGAATAGGGAACCCTCAGGTAAGGAGAGCTGACTGTATATGCAGTTTGTCAGAAGATGCAAGTCACGCCTCTTATTGCAGGCTTTCTCAGAGGCTTGGTGTAAAAAACCATTCGGTTATCAGTAGATCTCACTTTTCAGCTCCCACATTGCTCAACTGCACTGTAAAGGGAAGAAGTTGTGTATCTGTTAGGGCCTCAGTTTACTGCCCTTAAGCTTGAATATCTGTGACTTAGGAATAAAGGAAAGATCGTCAGGTTTTTTTGTTTTTTTATGATTTTTTTTTGGCCACTTCTATTGGTCTTTCATTTATTTATTTTCATCCATCTTTGTTCTTTGGCCTGTGTGGGCCTCCCATCGCAGTGGCCTCTCTTGTTGCAGAGTACCAGCTCTGGGCACATGCGCTCCAGAGCTCTGGCTCGGTAGTTGGACACATCGGTCCAGCCGCTCTGCGGCATGTGGGATCTTCCCAGGCCAGGGGTTGAACTGGTGCCCCTTGCACTGCAAGGCAGTGTCCTTATCCACTGGACCACCAGGGAAGCCCAAAAGATCATGTTTGAATGTAAACATCTAGCTTGTTCTCCTGAATCATCTGAGCCATAAGATGTCACCTGTTTTTTTTTAAGGGAAATCTAAGACTGCTAGGGCTTCCCTGGTGGCTCAGTGGTAAAGAATCCTCCTACCAATGCAGGAGACGCAGGTTCGATCCTTGAGTGGGGAAGATCCCCTGGGGAAGGGAATGGCAACCCACTCCAGTATTCTTGCCTGGGAAATCCCATGAACAGAGGAGCCTAGTGGGCTGCAGTCCGTGGGGTCGCAGAAGAGTCGGACATGACTTAGCGACTAAACAGCAAAGCGTGCTTATCTCAATGCTGCTGGGTGTCTGCTGTGAGGGCCGGCACCACCCACTCCCGTCTCCTGCAGCTGGACAGGGCCTCTAGCTGACATACTGCTGTCTGATCCATGACTGTTCTCTGTAAACACATCGGCTCAGGGCCCTCCCCACTGCCAGCGGAGCTCAACCCATACCCCCTGAAAGTCAAAATACTTCATCCCTAGGCCTCCACATCCCTTTCCAGATGCGTTCCTGTCCCACCGGTTAACCCACCAGGCCTGAGCCGGGACTACTCTCGTCAGCTCTTCTGGATGTGGTTTTCATCCCCTGCCTTCTCACTCCTGGACTTTGGCTGAAATGGTTCATCCTGTCTGAAAGCCTTTCCTTCTTGCTTCTTTGCACAGTATCTGCCTTCCTATGACCTAAACTTCCCGGTCCATCTTAAATCTCCTCGCTTGCACAAATTCTTTCACGAATCTTCCCTCCTCTAGCAAAGTGAACTTCTTCTTCCATGATAATTGAGAGCGCTGTGCACCAACACATGGCGTCAGGGAAGCTGGGTTGCTTTTCAGACTGAACGTCTGGATTACAGTGGTTCTTCCTTTACGCTTAGCATTATCTAGCTTGCTCTGTGTTGTTTATTTCTTCATTGTCTGCATTGCTGGAAAATAAGAGAACTTTTATTGGCTTTCTTAAGTGCTGTATCCTCATCACCTGAACAGTGCCTAGCAGACAGTAGGTGCTCAATAAATGTGTATTACATTAATAAGTGAGTGGCTCATGGGAGCCCAGAGGTTGCCCTCATCGTTCCATCACCTCAGCGGGCCTGGCAGAGCGCTTTGCACATGCTTCTCGAATCCAACTGCATTCACAAGCCGGCCACGTGGACCTGGCTCTGTATATCTCCTCTGCTTTGAAGAGAGGATGTGGATTTAACAGCAATTATCCAGCTGTGGTGCTGCAGACAGGCAAACACGATGGAGGATGAGTCTTTCATAGGAAAATGCTAGATTAATGGGCAACCCTAATTATGAAATCTAATTAGGAAGAGGAAATCAGTTAAATTAAGAATCCTTCATGTAAGAGAACCAAATAAGCTGTTGGGCCAGATTTTTCACTCCTCATTCACTTCAATCAGCTTCCTCAGAGAAGATGGTTAAGGCAGCAGGACTTCAGCAACAGTATTTTATTGGCCCCAAAGCTATACTCTCACGGCTACAGAAACCAAGAAGAAAGGAACGCCTGATCTTTGGCCACTAGATCCCTCTGTGGCGTATGCTCAGGTGGAAGCTGCCATGTTACCTCCTAGGATCAAAGGATTATCACCGCGAAAGCTGAGGCTCTCATGCTTGAGCCTGTGCCAGCCTGCTCCCAATTTGAAGAACTAATCCTCCTAATTGGGCACAGTCACACTGTCCCCACCGAAGCAAGCCACACAGAAGCCCCACGCCATTCACCTCTATTGCTGAAACAGTTACTTGCCGCCTTAAGTTATTTGGTCTGAAAAGATAAATTTTTTTACCCTTAATATTTGCCCATATAAAGTGTTTACACCCTCATCAACTGCAGCCTTGTAAGAATCACAGGGTCTTCCTTTTTTTCCTGAGAAATCCAGTAAATAAAGAGATAAAATAAGATGAATATATGAATTACCAACATCAGTTCCAGCAGAATTATTTTATATAAATATATATAGTTAGAGGTTATATTCATAAGCCAAGGGGTAACCTTAGTATCAACTCCTTCAAGATTCTAGCTAAGCTCTGTCACTTACTAATGGTGTGAATTGGGGCAGACAGTTACTCCTATGTAAAGTAAGGATAAAAATAGAATCTGTTCACAGTTGTTTTGCAAATATTAAATGAGATAACAGTCATATAGCACTTAGCACTGCATTTGGAATATAGTAACCACTCCCTTCGAGCTGAATGAATAAATTAATAAACTGCCTAGGAAAATGCTAGGTTATGGGCAGCCCTAATTGTGAAATCTAATTAGGGAGAGGAAATCAATTAAATTTAGAATCCTTCATGTAAGAGAACCAAATAAGCTGTTGGGTGAAATTTGTATTATATTTTTTATTAATAATGATTATTTATCATTAATAAATTAATGAACTGTTATCCTTCAAACCACTGACCTAGACCCACTACATTTCTGAAACAAGACTTATTCTCATCTCCCGAACAAGTGGGTCCCAAGGCTGCTGTTTACAGCTGTGCTGGTTGTAACCTAACGGGCGCCATTCAAAGTTCATACCCCAAGGATTTTGTATATGGACTATTACAAGTTGCCCGCACACTATAGTGCTTTTCTAATGAATGGAAAAGTATCTTGAGGAAGCGGAGACTTGTTCTACTTTGCACAAAGGCACGATGCGGACAAGGGCTGGCTCTGGATAGTACAGACAAACGTTGGCGCCAACCCCCTGGATGAAAGCAAGCCGGGTTAGTTGACGGGTTTTAGCCACAGTTGGGCTCATTCACGGGAGCCTAAACACTGTAAGTATTGTTGAGCAGACCTGAAAAGCTGCTCTGGCCGGACAGTCATTTGATTTGTAAATGTTAGCTGCTGTGTTTGCTGTCCTTGTTATGATCACCATTTTACGGTATTAGTTATTATGTTGAAATTCATCACAGAGGCCATGCTTCTCTCGTGAAACAGTCTGCCAGCATCATCTACCTGCCGTATTGAAGATCAGTAGCCAAACCCACGTCTGCGTCAGGCTGCCCTGAAACAGCCATTCCTCCCTGGAATTAGACCCTCTGTGAATCTACATCTCTCTTTGGACTGAAAACAGGTCCTGAGTCTGGACAGAGGAACTACCTGCAGCTGGCTAACTGGGAAATGACAAGAAGGATGGACAGAATAAGGGTTCTGAGCTTTGGGAAGCAACGTTAACCATCAGGTCAACCACGGGGCAGCAGTCAGAGTTGGCCTTTTGAGTGGCTACCTGAGCAAGGTGTCCTGGGAACCACAAACAGTCACACAGACAGGACAGGATGTAGCTTTCGAACCAGGAGTCTCTCCCTTCTTTAAGCCACCATAACACACTGTGTGTGCCTCCCTGTATTAGAGTTGTACGTTGCCTTGTCATCTTGCTAGAAGTGTGTTCGTGAAGGGCGTAGGTTGTGAGAACCATGACTCTCCTCTCTCCCTCTTGCTTCTATCACAATAGCAAGTCCATGCTGATGGATCAGCCCACTTAAAAAACAAAACATTTATTTTTATTATGTATCTATTTATTTATTTTCATCCATCTTTATTCTTTGGCCTGTGTGGGCCTCCCATTGCAGTGGCCTCTCTTGTTGCAGAGCACCAGCGCTGGGCGCATGCGCTGCAGAGCACTGGCTCCTAATTGGACACACCCCGCTCCACGGCATGTGGGATCTTTCCATGCCAGGGTACCAGTGCCCCTTGCACTGCAAGGTGGACTCTTTACCCACTGGACCACTAGGGAAGCCCCAGCCCACTTTCTTTTGGGGGGGGGCGGGTTGGAGGGAGGGGGGCAGGTGGGCCACTTCTATTGGTCTTTCATTTATCTATTTTCATCCATCTTTGTTATTTGGCCCGTGTGGGCCTCCCTTCACAGTGGCCTCTGTTGTCACAGAGCACCAGCTCTGGGCGCATGTGCTCCAGAGCTCCGACTCGGTAATTGGACACATCGGTCCAGCTGCTCCGCGGCACGTGGAATCTTCCCAGGCCAGGGATCGAACCGGCGCCCCTTGCACTGCAAGGCGGTGTCCTTACCTGCTGAACCACCAGGGAAGCCCCCATAGTACACTTTTCTATACCTTTATTGTCATGGTGGTGGTTACCCAGCTCAATGCATTTGTGAAAAACCCATACGACTGTACATCATAAAGAATGATGATTATAGGAGGTAAATGAGGAGAGATGAGGACAGACACCACCGTTGCCTACCCAATAACCTTTCTCCCACACCCTGCTTCCTCATTAATAAACTCTGATTTTATTCAAGTGTCTATTGGATTTAGGGGTGGTTGGACCCTCCCAGTCTCTCTTGGACATACATTTAGATTAATCTAAACCCGTTGGTAATCTAATTCCTCTTGTCACTGGTTGGTTTAAGAAGGGCCTTGAGGATGAAAACATTATGTCCAAGAGATATTTGCATATCCACATTCACTGCAGCATTGTTTATGATGGCCAAGACGAGGAAGCAGCCTGAGAGTCCGTCAACAGATGAATGGATAAAGATGTGTTCAGCCATGAAAGAGAAAATCCTGCTATTTGTACGTTCCTTGTCATCTTGCTAGAAGTGTGTTCGGGGGCGGGGTTGTGAGAACCATGACTCTCCTCTCTCCCTCTTGCTTCTATCACAATAGCAAGTCCATGCTGATGGATCAGCCCACTTAAAAACAAAACATTTATTTTTATTATGTATCTATTTATTTATTTTCATCCATCTTTATTCTTTGGCCTGTGTGGGCCTCCCATTGCAGTGGCCTCTCTTGTTGCAGAGCACCAGCGCTGGGCGCATGCGCTGCAGAGCACTGGCTCCTAATTGGACACACCCCGCTCCACGGCATGTGGGATCTTTCCATGCCAGGGTACCAGTGCCCCTTGCACTGCAAGGTGGACTCTTTACCCACTGGACCACTAGGGAAGCCCCAGCCCACTTTCTTTTGGGGGGGGGCGGGTTGGAGGGAGGGGAGCAGGCGGGCCACTTCTATTGGTCTTTCATTTATCTATTTTCATCCATCTTTGTTCTTTGGCCCGTGTGGGCCCCCCTTCACAGTGGCCTCTGTTGTCACAGAGCCCCGGCTCCGGGCGCAGGCGCTCCAGAGCTCCAGCTCAGTAATTGGACACATCAGTCCAGGTGCTCTGCAGCACGTGGGATCTTCCAGGCCAGGGATCGAACCGGCGCCCTTTGCACTGCAAGGCGGTGTCCTTACCCACTGGACCACCAGGGAAGCCCCCATAGTACACTTTTCTATACCTTTATTGTCATGGTGGTGGTTACCCAGCTCAATGCATTTGTGAAAAACCCATACGACTGTACATCATAAAGAATGATGATTATAGGAGGTAAATGAGGAGAGATGAGGACAGACACCACTGTTGCCTACCCAATAACCTTTCTCCCACACCCTGCTTCCTCATTAATAAACTCTGATTTTATTCAAGTGTCTATTGGATTTAGGGGTGGTTGGACCCTCCCAGTCTCTCTTGGACATACATTTAGATTAATCTAAACCCGTTGGTAATCTAATTCCTCTTGTCACTGGTTGGTTTAAGAAGGGCCTTGAGGATGAAAACATTATGTCCAAGAGATATTTGCATATCCACATTCACTGCAGCATTGTTTATGATGGCCAAGACGAGGAAGCAGCCTGAGAGTCCGTCAACAGATGAATGGATAAAGATGTGTTCAGCCATGAAAGAGAAAATCCTGCTATTTGTGACAACACGAATGGCCCTGGAGAGCAATATGCTAAGTGCAGTAAGTGGATCAAGAAAGAAAAACACTGTGACATTTGATATAATCCTTACCAATCTAACATGTGAAGCTCTGGAGTTTCTGCGTAAGTTCTGCTGCTTCTTTAAAAGGCGGTGTGGGTTGGGCTTCTCTGGCGGCTCAGATGGTAAAAGGGGACTTGGGGGGGCTCCAGTGCCCTCTTTTCTCATGGCTTTTGGAGTTGGGTGAGGATGTGACGCATGGAGCTGCTACGGCGATCTTGTGACGATGAGGAGAACTAGCACACGTGCCAAGGATGGCAGCTGTGGCTGATGGAGAGAATCTGGGTCATCCTGATGGCGTGGAGCAGCTGAGTTCATGGATCCTGAAGACCCAGCCCCCGCCACTACCCCCAGCTTAACCTCTATGAGAAGCAATCCATTTTTACTTACCGTTAAGGCTGACTTTATTTGGTTTCCCCATTACCTACAGCCCAAAGCATAATGATTAATACTCTGGCGCCATGCTGCTAGAAATGGCTCAGGTGTCACCTGTGGGTTGTATCCAACAACAAACACACAGCAGGTGTCTGTCATGCTATCGCCAAGGTACCTTGTTTTGTTGCAGAATTGTCTCTTGATTACAAGTTGGCTCTTGTTACCTGAGGAGCCACTTGTAACCTAATTAAGCCAATAACAGATTTAGCCAGTGCTGGAGACTAAGGCCAATCGCACCTTTAAAACTGTCGAAATCTGTCTTCATTTCTATGATGATCTGTTTCCTCCTTTTTTTCTAGGCTCTCTCCTGCTGGATAAAACTCCATCTTCAGCCGCATGCACACAGGCTCTCACTGTGTCTGCTCTCAGTGGGGCTTTCTGAGAGCTTTTTGTTGTCTGTTGTCTAAGTCTTCATCTTTCTTTCGCATGTAGTCTCATCTAAAAATTCTATATTCTTCCCTTTTCTCTGAACTTTACATAAAATCAAAGTGGTCCACTGAAAGTTACATTCAAGAAATAATGTGAAGAAAACCATCTCCCAATCCTTGATGTCTTTTTCAAACCCCACTTCATGCATCTCCTTATTATAGTATTTTTGTTTTTCATAGTTTTCTCTTGATTGAAAATGTTCATCATCCAAATCATTGGAAGCCTCTTTATTCCTGTTGAACTCTTTCAGATTCGACACCTTTCTCATTTATTAACTCAGATTTGATGATCTCATTAATCCGACAGAAAGGGTTCCTCCCCTCTCCTTCCAACTCCACGACTGCAAGATAAAAAATTATCTGCTGCTGGCATCTTTCAGGCAGTGTGCCAAGCAAGCAAGACATCAGGTGGCCAACATTTTTCATCAGAACTCAGCCTATTTCATTTATCTCTCCCTAAAATGCCTAGCGTAATAAGTTATTGAGTAGATGCTCAATAACTTCAATGTTTCAATAAAACAAAGTTGAATGTAGCCACTGCTAGATGACAACGGTTGGAACACACAGAGGAGGGACCTCAGCACTGGCAGCATCTTGAGATCCCAAAATAATTCAAGTAATTCAGGGCCATCCAGAGCTGAATGTTTATGATGTGAATTACCTACTTCTAGTTACTTCACCGTCTGCTTCCTGACACCTCTAGCACATTTTATTCTAATATTTAAACTGTCATCCAGACTGGCAGGCCAGTGGTTAAGACTTCATCCTCCCACGGCAGGGGGCACAGGCTTGATCCCTGGTTGAAAAATGAAGATCCCACATGCCATGCAGTAGAGCAAAAAAATAACAAATTTTTAAAAATTATTATAAAATATCTAGAATGTATAAATCAATTCGATGCCAAGAGTTTGACCCTAAGAGTGAAAATTTGGGAATGTTGGAATTGCAATATTTAGGATCTCAGCCTTCATGTGGAGGGAGGCAGGATGGTATTTGTATGAAGATTCTCAAAATGTCCACTCAGTTTATTATATTTTCTATTGCAGTATGATACCATACAGCCTTTCTTATCTTTTTTTTCCCTTCTTACCTCTGGCAAGATGGCAGCTGAACTTTATTTCATTCATTCATTTTGTCCATTCATTCAACAGCTATTTTTGTGCCTCACTTGGGGGACCAAACATGGTTCTGGGTGCCGAGTATATAACAGTGAATGGAGCAGACAGAACCCTAACCTCATGGAGCTTACATTCTAGTTCTGGAGACAGTATAATGTAACACATCCATAAACTCAGGAAGAGCTCAGTTCTTTTTAGATAAATACGGTTGGTTAAGGAACAGAGTGATGGCCTCTCCAAAGAGGTACCATTTAAGCTAAGGCCTGATTTTAAGAGATTTCTTATTTTTTTGTACATTCTTTAGATATTCCCTTCTTTTCTCTGTCTTAAAGGTAGCTTACCAAGGACTAGAAAGACTGAACTCTAGTAATATGATATTCTCTGGTCCCATGAGAGCAAAATAAGGAGGCAGGATCATCCAGAGACTCCTTGCAGCTCTGAAAGAAAAACACTTTGTCCCTACAGAACACACACAAGAAAATTAGTCTACTTTGCTATTTTTCTCAGTATCAGAAATCTAAGTGGCCAACTCTCTTTTTTTTCATGTGTGTGTCTTTGGGATCACTTTGTCTTGTAAATCATGTAACAAGAAGTTGGTACAACCCTAGCATTTTTATGAAATAGGAAACATGATTCAGACAAATTGGCAAGATACACGGTCCTGGGAATGTGTCTTCCTCGGGGGCTTAGATCGTCCACAAATTAAACCAGAGAGGCGTCTAAAGGGGTTTTGATCTTGTCTACATCTGCTTGCTCACTCCTTTTCTTTTAAGAGAGAAAAAATTCAGAAAACTCAGGAGAGACATAGGAAAGAAATAAATACTGAAATCTCTTAAGGCTGCTGTATCTGACCAGGAAAAGAAAAAAAAAAAATCACTAAACGTTTGTCAGTGCACAGGGAGCTGGTGGCGGGGGAGAAGGGGAGGGAACAGTGTTACTATTTGCAGACCTCTCCGGCTAACTTTACCTCGGGGAACTTTATGGACAGCAGATGGCCGGTCCTGCCAATAGTCAGGACTGCCTGGTTAAAAGTCAGGCCTCATTATCTCCTGATTAACAACTCACATTTTGAAATGGAATACCTAGACTCAAATGTAATCCTGTCTTCAGGCTTGAAGGAAAGTCAAATGCTATTTTAATCTAATACATAAGTAAAAGCAGGAAAATCCTTGCCCTAGAGGGGAAGATGTTCATGGTTCTATTGTACTTCCTGGCAGCAAATGTGTGAAAGGAACTTTCCAGAGAAGGTGTTCCCCAGAGCAGCCCTTTTAAATGTTAAACCATGGCACTTTGGAAACCAAGATAAAGAGCTTTGTACCCGAGCGGTTTCTCTGTGCCTTTCTCTAGAGCTAAGCCTCCTATGTAATAGCTTCTTCCGAGATGCTTTGTTCTGCCGAGGTGTTTCATGTGGCTGCAGTGCCTTCTGTCAGTAATCAAAGGCACGCTGAGTCAGACTTGGCCTTTGGAAAACAACCCAGATAATGACTGCCTGTAATTATATAAATGTTTAAATAACAATGGACTTTTAATTTAATGAAGGCAAGACTCAGCATGTTCTTATCCAGTTCTTCTCCTTATAAGTGGCTTCCTTGTCCTGTGGGTAACCTTAGGAGAGAACCTGGTTGCATGATGGAAACACAGTAGGTGCTTGAAGTATATTTTTTGAATGAATGAATGAATAAATGCTTAATAAATGCGTTTGGCCTGATCCTAAAACAACGTTTTCTTCCCTTTGGAAACTGGGCCTATTGGTGTATGTGTATGTGCTCAGTTATGTCGAACTCTGTGATTCTCATGGTCTGTAGCCCACCAGGCTCCTCTGTCCATGGACGTCGCCAGGCAGGAATACTGGAGTGGGTTGCCATTTCCTCCTCCAGGGGATCTTCCCCACCCGGGGGTCAAACCTGCATTTCCTGTGTCTCCTGCATTGCATGCTGATTCTTTGCCCACTGAGCCATCTGAGAAGGCCTATTAGTTATCACTTTTTGAAGTGTTTATTTCAAAATATATGACTATTGAAGAAAAATCAACAGCTGAAAGTCATCAACAGTATGCCTTCATTAGTGCTACCCCTCCATCCCACATAAATTCATATGCTATGGCTCTCAGAGATGGATGGAACCAGCTGAGATGGGAACATCTGATGGCTTCCTTCCACCTTCCCCCTCAAAACTGTCTTGTATTCAGAGCAAGACCACAGTTTCAACAGCTTCGGGTGTCTACAGCCCAGGCTCCCTGCAGAATCTCCCCTTGCTGACTCCAGACTTGTTTAGCAGCACCTGACGTCAGCAGCCTTTTGGATAAATTACCCTCATCCCCACCCCTCAACCAAATTTTATCCCTGTCTTAATGTGTGAAAGGAACTTTCCAGAGAAGGTGTTCCCCAGAGCAGCCCTTTTAAATGTTAAACCATGGCACTTTGGAAACCAAGATAAAGAGCTTTGTACCCGAGCGGTTTCTCTGTGCCTTTCTCTAGAGCTAAGCCTCCTATGTAATAGCTTCTTCCGAGATGCTTTGTTCTGCCGAGGTGTTTCATGTGGCTGCAGTGCCTTCTGTCAGTAATCAAAGGCACGCTGAGTCAGACTTGGCCTTTGGAAAACAACCCAGATAATGACTGCCTGTAATTATATAAATGTTTAAATAACAATGGACTTTTAATTTAATGAAGGCAAGACTCAGCATGTTCTTATCCAGTTCTTCTCCTTATAAGTGGCTTCCTTGTCCTGTGGGTAACCTTAGGAGAGAACCTGGTTGCATGATGGAAACACAGTAGGTGCTTGAAGTATATTTTTTGAATGAATGAATGAATAAATGCTTAATAAATGCGTTTGGCCTGATCCTAAAACAACGTTTTCTTCCCTTTGGAAACTGGGCCTATTGGTGTATGTGTATGTGCTCAGTTATGTCGAACTCTGTGATTCTCATGGTCTGTAGCCCACCAGGCTCCTCTGTCCATGGACGTCGCCAGGCAGGAATACTGGAGTGGGTTGCCATTTCCTCCTCCAGGGGATCTTCCCCACCCGGGGGTCAAACCTGCATTTCCTGTGTCTCCTGCATTGCATGCTGATTCTTTGCCCACTGAGCCATCTGAGAAGGCCTATTAGTTATCACTTTTTGAAGTGTTTATTTCAAAATATATGACTATTGAAGAAAAATCAACAGCTGAAAGTCATCAACAGTATGCCTTCATTAGTGCTACCCCTCCATCCCACATAAATTCATATGCTATGGCTCTCAGAGATGGATGGAACCAGCTGAGATGGGAACATCTGATGGCTTCCTTCCACCTTCCCCCTCAAAACTGTCTTGTATTCAGAGCAAGACCACAGTTTCAACAGCTTCGGGTGTCTACAGCCCAGGCTCCCTGCAGAATCTCCCCTTGCTGACTCCAGACTTGTTTAGCAGCACCTGACGTCAGCAGCCTTTTGGATAAATTACCCTCATCCCCACCCCTCAACAATCCCAAAGGTTCATCTCAGATTCTGTTTGGCAAAATGGGAAGTGTGCTGCGTCTCGCCAGTTGAAGCCAAACGTTTTAACTATATCCTTTGCATTTCCTCTAGAAAGACACTCTTCTTCAGTTTCCCAGCTCTTACGTTGAAGTGCTCTCTGGAGTTGGCCAGACAAATAGGAAAAGTCTAAGTAAACTCTGTAAGAACATCAGCCAATGGATTACTGGACGAGCCTAGCAGTGTTGGAACTTGCCTGGCCCAGGGGAGGGGGCAGATCTGAGAGTGTAGTTTCCAGGTCCAAACCCTGGATGCTGACCACCTTGGATCGAGGGGAAGCAGGTGTGGCGGCAGGTGCCTTAGCATCTACTCGGGAAAACCCCATGGACCGAGGAGCCTGGCGGGCTTCAGTCCCTGGGGTCACAAAGGGTTGAATTTAACTGAAACGACTTTGCATGCAGAAGTAGAGGGAAATGTTTAACCCTTGAGGTATCTCTTCCTTGTGTTTATTCCTTCATTGGCAGCTTGGAGGACCCTTTAGCATGCCTGGAGAAGCTGCCCAATATGAGAAAGTGTGCAGTGGAATGGAGATACTGGGATGCACCAGAAACCCTTTCCTCTTCTTTCCACTTCTTACTGAGACAGACTCTATTGGCACTAAATCTACTGGTGATCTCTGTGACCAACCCCCAGCAGCTTCGCCAGAAGGCAATGTGACCTCAGTGTTATACAGGTTTTTTTTTTTTTTTTTTTTTAATAACTGTTCTGGAAAACACCTGAAAAAATTTTAATAAACAAAAGGCCCCCAAATAATAAGCAAACACATGCCCATCACCATGAGCAAGCATGTGAATGTTTTGCTTGTTCAAAAAAAGTTCTTTCTTCTTTTACTTTAAGAAAAAGATTTTATAGTACTAAAGCTCTCCCTCAATTTAGGTATTCCCAGATACTGATGGGCTACAGTCTGTGGGGTCGCATAAAGTCAAACATGACTTAGCAACAGAACAACAGCTCTTCTCATGGTGTTTTCTTCTACAAATTGCTTTGGTTTTAAGCATGAGCAATCCAAAAGTACAAAATAAAGAATAGAAAATAATCAGTGAATATCTGTCTATCTTTAAGAGAATTGATTTTGCCTTATTTGTTTTAAATCTTGTTCTGATTTTTTACTGTAGAAAATTCCAGACATATACAAAAACAGGAATAATAGTCTAATAAGTCCATGTATCCATCAACCAGCTCAGTGGTTATCAGCCCTGTTTTATCTGCAATATAGGAAACTACAGATTCTATACCTCTAGTCATGTCTGCCCATTATATTAGTTATCCATGAATATTTCAGTATGTGTCTCTTAAAGATAAAATCATCTGTAAGAGCATTATCATATTTAAATATTATGATAATTTATTAATATTGGCCAATATCCAGTGTTCAAGTTTCCAGATGTCTTATACAAATTTTTTTATGGTTTTTTATGCTTGAATCAGGATTTAGATAAGGTCTACACATTAATGTTGACTTGATACACTTTTAAATCTTTTTTAATCTTGGAGTGTGTCCTGTTTCTTTATTCTCTCCCCCAATCCCTGTCCCTTATAATTTACTTACTAAGAAACCAGGTCATTCGTTTTTCCTGTGGAATTTTGCACCATGTGCAGAGCATCTTGGTTGTGTTGTTCAATATGTTCTTGTGTCTTCTGTAAATTGATTGTTGGGTCTAGAGGCTGCTTCAGATTCTGGATATTTCTGCAGAGCTAAATGACTTCACGGTGTGTGCAGGGGTGGTCTTCCGGCAGGAGGCAGATGATGTCTGGTTGTCTCTCTCTGGGAGGTAAACAGCCTTGCTGCTCAGTGTCTAGATTCCTAGACTCACTGAGTGTTGCAAGATTCTCCATTTCGATTCTATCCTCCCTTTGCACTTAGAGCAAGAATATTTCTAGGAAGAGAAAGCTCCTTGCCTCTCCTATTTGACTATCAGTTGCATGGTTCCTTGGGAATGGCTGGATTCTTGCTTAAACCCGGTTACAAAAGAAGATACTTGTTTCCTAGTATCTTCCAATGAGGTTCTTGTTTGTTGTGATTATAAACCTGTGAAGTTTTACAAATTCCACGTGTCAAGCCATTACTATTGTTTTTGTTTCTGATAGTTAAATTGTCCCATCTTGGCCAGTGGGAGCTTCTTTAATCCACTCTTGAATCATTTCATGTGACTCTGTAATACCTTCCTGGCTATCCGGTGTGACAAGGTATTTCCAGCTCCTCTTAGATGTTTCCTGTCCCATACCAGCCGTCAGTGAACTTTAAGTCGTGGGCACATCCTCTGTTGTGTCCAACTCTTTGCCACCCCATGAACTGCAGTACCCCAGGCTCCCCTGTCCTTCATTATTGCCCCGAGTTTGCTCAGGTTCATGTCCAGTTTTACCCTTCTAATTGCTTTTTCTTACTTGATTGGCTAGTATGTCCATCCCAGAGTAAAATAGATAGTATATCTTTGTCTTGTTAATTTTGTTATTGGAAAGTGTTTAATGTTACCACATTTCTAAGATGTTGGCTTTCGTTCATAGAAAGGAAGTAGTCATCCATTTCTATTCTGTTGAATGCTTTTAACAGGAGTGAAGGTTCACATTGTAGTCTCTCTGTGGAGATGATTATATAATCTTTCTTTTTAGGTCTCTTAAGTAAGTAATTATATTATTGAATTTTCTAATAATGAATTACCCCTGCTTGCTCAAAATGAATCCCCGTTGCTTATTATATGCTTTTGTGTGTTTTAATATTTTATTTAAGATTTTTTTCCTGTGATATTCCTGAGTGATATTGGTCTGAAGTTTCCTTTCTGATTCAGTCTAGTATACTTATTAGTATAGTCTTTCTAAATCTAGAAGATATAAAAACAACACTGGGATACAATGTTAAAGCAATTAAAATTAAAAATGGAAAATGACACAAATTATTTCAGAAAAAAATCCATATCCCCTAGTTGACAGGGAAAGAAAATGTATATACCATTCATGTTTGTGACTAAAATAACCTACTGCTACTTTAATTTTTTTAACTATCCCTGCACAGCAGCTATAATTAGAAGTGAGTTCTATGCACGCCTTTTTTTTCCCCAGCAGCTATCCCCAAGCCCATCCCCAAGATCTAAAAATGCTTTTATTCTTTAGCAGAGTAAACAGCAAAAGAACCTTGAAGGCAAATAATAAAAAAAGTATAGGGCACAGGGTCAGCAGCTTCTCAGGCTAAGTGTCTTACTGCCTAAAGCAGTTTGACTTTCAAGAGAGAGAAACAACCATCTGAGGTTCAGAAGTGAAGGTGACAAAGCTAAAGAGCTGCCTCCCCCAAGCCCAGAACCCCAATCTAATCATAAGCAGAACATCCATTGAATCCCAGTTGCAGGAAGTTCTACAAATTTCCAGACCAGCATTCCTTAAAACCGTCACAGTCATCAGAAACATGGGATCATCAGACGAGAAACTCTCACAACCGAGAGGTGCCTCGGGAATACTGAAGACTAAATGTAATACAGTGACCTAGATGGGTAACTGGAACAGGAAAAGAGCAGTAGGTAAAGACTGAGAAGATATGTAAATTATGGGCTCTCTGTAATAACCATGTTATTACCTCACTAATTGTGACAAACGGGTCATGAAAACGTAAGATGCTAGCAGTGGAGGAGAATGGTGTGATGTACACGGCGACTCTCTGTATTGTCGTCCCGGTTTTCCGATAAATCTGAAACTAGGCTAAAGTTAAAAATCTATTTTTAAAAGGTTAAAGGAGCTTATAATATACTATAGGTGTGCCTTTTCTCATGCTACCAAAAAATAAAGAATTAGACATGCAGACGTGCTCATCACGAATCATTAGGGAAATGCAAATCCAAGCCACAGTGAGATATTGCCTCACACCTGTTCGAACAGCAATCGTCAAAAAGACAAGTGATAGGGCTTCCCTAGTGGTCCAGTAGGTAAAGAGTCCGCCTTGCAATGCAAGGGGCACCCGTTCATGGGCTGTGGAAAATCTCATATGCCACGGAGTGGCTGGACCGGTGTGTCCAATCAGGAGCCAACAGTCTGGAGTGCATGCTCGCAGAGCTGGTGCTCAGCGAGAAGAGAAGCCACCGGGATGGGAGGCCCACATAGGCCGAAGAATAAAGATGGATGAAAAATAAATAAATAATCGATAAAAAAGAAGACCAAAAAAAAAAAAGACAAGTGATAAATGTTGATGAGGATGTAGAGAAAACGAATGCAAATTAGTGTGGCCTCTGCAGACAACAGAGGAAGTTCCTCCAAAAATTAAAAACAGAGCCCTCCAAAAATTAAAAACAGAGCTCCCATATGATCCAGCAATTCCTCTTCCGGTTATATAACCAAAGGAAATTAAAAGAAAATCTCAAAGAAGTATCTGCACTTTCATATTCACTGCAGTGTTATTCACAATAGCAAAGATAAGAAAACAACCTAGGTGTCTAACAATGGATAAATGGGTAAAGAAGAGTGATATGTGTGGATATTTATATACTTGTGTGTATATTTATATATGTGTGTGTATATATATGTATATATGTGTATATGGAATACTATTAAGCCATGATAAAGAAGGAAATTCTACCATTTGCAACAACAAGAAGAGACCTTGAGACCAATGTGCTAAGAATGGCAGCTCACTCTGGTATTCTTTCCTTTTTTTTTTTTTTTGGCTTTTCTGGGTTTTCACTGTTGTCACAGGCTCTTCTCTAGTTGCAGGGAGTGGGGGCTACTCTCTAGTGGAGGTGAGCAGGCTTCTTGTTGCGGTGACTTTTCTTGTTGTGGAGCTCGGGCTCTAGGGTACATGGGCTTCAGTAGTTGCAGCACATGGGCTCCATAGTTGCAGCTCTGAGGCTCTAGGGCACAGGTTCAAGAGTTGTGGCTCACAGGCTTAGTGCTCTGCAGCCTGTGGGATGTTTCCAGATCAGAGATCGAACCCATGTTTCCTCCTCCATTGGCAGATGAACTCTTTACCACTGAGTTACCAGGGAAACACCCACTCTAGTATTCTTGCTTAGAGAACTCTATCGACAGAGGAGCCTGGCGAATTACAGTCCATGGGATCCCAAAGAGTTAGACGTGATTGAGCAACTAAACCAGACAGAGAAAGGCAAAATAAATGGTATTGCTTGCATATAGAATCTTTGGGGGAAAAAAAAAAAAAAAAAACCTCATCAAAATAGGTAACAGATTGGTGGTTGCAGAGACAGGAGCCCGGGGTGGGAGACATGGATGCAGGTGGTCACAAGTGATAAGGTAAATAAGTTCTAGGGATGTATCGTATAGCACGTTGACTACAATTAATAGTGCTGTGTTGTATTTTTGAAAGCTATTGAGAGGATACATCTTATACGTCCTCATCCTAAGAGAAGAAAATTGGCAACCATGTGAGGTGATAGGTGTTTATTCAGCTTCACGTGGTGATCACTTTCCAATACACACAGGTACCAGATCACTATGTTGTATACTTAAACGGATCCAACTTGACTTGCGCATTAAATTTCAGAAAAAAAAGCTAGAATGATATTCTCCAATTCCCTATCAGTTATTTCAAGCTACCCTCTAGTGTCAGCTCGATTTGCAGTTTGCTTTTTCACTCAGAAGTATATTTAGCCTTGGTGGGGTAAAGACCCCCACCGTGGTGGGTGGAGTGAAACGGGGAAGTGGTTTGTTTGGAAGAAAGTCAAGATGCAGAATGAGTCCCGGGAAAGACCGGCTCGCTCCCTTCCTTTTATAAGAAATTGCTGATCGACAGCCCTCTTCTCTTTTCTCGGATCCTTTTCCGTCTCTCCTCCTTTCGTTTTTCATTTTGGGGACTTGTTAGGTCAAACCTGCAAAGTCAAACAGAAACAGCACCCCCTGGAGGCCTCCCTAGCTCGCGGTTGTGAGAATGTGGGAGCCTGCCTTGTGGCCAGTGTGGTGGCCCCAGGCAGGTCATGACACGCTGTTTGGGTTCCTATTTATCATTGGCTCTTGTTTTCCACAGTCTGTCGCAGGAAACAGTCCGTCCTTAAGCCTGGTCTCTGAGTCAGTATTTTCCAAGAGCTTTATCTTCGACTGTCCTGTCATTCTGCCCAACATAGAGATAAAGCTCCCATGTTCTTTTGGAAGCAGCCGGAGTCACCACCCAGAAGATGTCACTGAGGCTTCCTCAGGGTGTCCATAAGAAGGAACCAGGCCCCGCTCCTCAAACACATTTCAAAGACACGCAAGGCAGTTTTGCTCTAAAAGCCACTTTGAGATACAGTGCTCGTTTAGGAAACCCGGGACAAAATCCATTGCAAAGGCGTTCATTATTTCAATCAGAAAACAAATCTATCCTGAGTTTGGTGATATGTCAAAGTGCGTAAGATAAAAGATGCAAACATGAGGCGAGCCTAGTCATCACCCACGGTGGCCAGACAGCTGCAGGGTCTCGGGCTTAGCCGGCTGCCCAGGCCAGCTGTACATTTTAGTTCCCTTGGGATCTTAACCTTGGCCTTAGAATGTCCGTATTGTAGTTTGGTTCCCTTTTCTTTGCATTCAAGTTCCATTCAGTTCCTTCTTATCATATTTTCTATGAGTAGAAAGGAAAAGGGACTATTTGTGATTTGATGCTGGAACAGGGCAGTTAATTGTTTGAACTAACCAAAAATTGATGTCAAAAAGGAGGCATTCTCTTGGTCTTTGGGGGTAGCCACTCAGTGCCATCAGGCTTTTAGAGAGGATGGCTCTGGTGTTCAAAAGATCACAGCATGATATTAAGGGTTTGGGCCATTCTCATTTTATTATGAAATATTTCAAATATATACAAAAAATAGAGATAGTTGTACAAATGAAGAACCCCCAATCAATAACTATCCCCTTAAGGCCAGTCTCACTGGCCTTAATATACTTTCTTTTTTTTCGGGGAGAGGGGGCAGACGGGCCACTTCTATTGGTCTTTCATTTATCTATTTTCATCCATCTTTGTTCTTTGGCCCGTGTGGGCCTCCCATCGCGGTGGCCTCTGTTGTCGCAGAGCACCAGCTCTGGGCGCATGCACCCCAGAGCTCCAGCTCAGTAATTGGACACATCGATCCAGCTGCTCCATGGCACGTGGGATCTTCCCAGGCCAGGGATCGAACCGGCGCCCCTTGCACTGCAAGGCGGTATCCTTACCCACTGGACCACCAGGGAAGACCCCCTTAATATACTTTCAGTCACTCCCTGAACACCTCCCTCTCTCTCCACCTGCTCCAGTAATCTGAAGCAAATCCAAGACTGCGGTCTCCTCTAGAAAGACTCACATCGCTAGAAGAGCGGGGATCTTTTTCAAAGCATGGCCACCACTCTGTGAACACATCTCACTGACCAACAGTAATTCCCTAATTCGTTCACACATCCAGTTGGTGTTCCCTTTAGCCCAGAGCCTCATAAATAGTTTTTGAATTATTTAGTCATTTATTTTCATATTTTGTTTTCATCTGGATCAGAATAAGATCTATACATTTGCGATTGTTTGACATGTCTCTTAAGTCCCTTTGATGTATAAAATTCCTTCTACCTCTCTTGCACTGGACATAACTTTTTTTTCTAAGAGAAACCTGGTCATGTCTCTAGTTTGGACTAGCTGGAATTTTCTACAGGGTAGATTTTGCTGTCATATCCTGACCTTGCTTAGCATTTTATTCGATCTGTTCACACACTCCCTACCCCCATTCCTCACATACCTGTTATTTTTTCTGTTTTCTTTTTTTAACTTGGATTCAGTAAAGTAAAACTTTTGAGCTGAAGCTCAAGGGCAACAGCTTGCACTGAATACGTTCTCCTTTTGGAAAGGTGACTGTCTCTGGTATAGGGAGGTGTTTCACTTTTTTCCCACAGACCCCACCTGTCTACCAAATCACCCCTTAATTTGTCTTGGAAAGTTGAAAGGAGAGCAGTAAATCCCAGAACACAAGCAAGCCTGTTTATTTTCCAGAGTTTTAAGTAGAAGCACCCAGGTCTGGAGGTTCAAGCAGTCAGCATTTGTCTACACAAAGCCTACTCTTTCTTATGGCAGCATTTGGTTTTTTTAAATAACCTCTTTTTTTTTCACTTAGTCCACCCCTCTCCTGTTTGCCATCTGTCCAGCCACAAGGGGAAAAAAAGGAGAGAAGAAAAGTTGAAATATTTAGTGTGTTGCCACCTGAGTGCATTTCAGTTACTTCACAGACTTAGCACAGATCAGCTGCAGGGTTGATCTTAAAATGGCACAACAGGCTCCTTCAAGGCTCCACGCCTCTCTTTTCCCCTCCTTTCCTGTCCCATGTGCCCCTCCGTTCCTGATGGCTTCATGGAAAAGCCGTGGACCAGCGCTGTTGAGAAGGAATTGCCGAGCTTTTTCCCAACTTGAGATTTGATTCAGATTCCTGGTCCACACTCCCTGACCTGCTCCAACGCTGACCTCAAACAATTAGGACTGCTGTCCAAACACCTGAGGTTTCCTGTCCCATTACAGACTATCAGTTCAGTTCTCTAAAACTCTAGGGAATAACTTTTTCCTTCCCTCGTAAGCAAGGTCTGGCTGGAAGAAGAGCTTTTCTAGAACACTTGGCAGAGACTTCCGCGTGCCCACTAGAAAGCAGGCTTAGTTATTGTCCTCTCCCAGGAGCCCCATCTGGGAGCCTCCCTTTGGTCTTCTTCCCCACCTTCCTCAGCACCCAGTGCCTCCACTCTTCCTCCCAACTGGGCTGCACTTGGGGGATCCTTGGTTAGTCAAAGGAAGATAGGAGTTGGTCAAGGAACCTGCCCCCATGGTTCTAAAACAAAGGGCATCTCTTCTGAAACAAAGGGCATCTCTTCTAAAAAAAAAAAAAAAAAAAAAAAAGGGCATCTCTTCAAGATGGGTTCCCACTGAAATCTGCTAGTTCAGGCGAGTTGATTCAGTGAGGAGTGTGATCCTGACTCCAGCCTGCCCTGTGGTGCTGGGGATTCCATGATCTTTGTGATCAAAGCCCTGACTCCAAGTAAAATGTAAAAACACCTCAAATGGTACAGTGGTGAACGGTATATGTGATCTGGAATCTTAAAAGCCTGGAATCAAATTCCACCTCAGCTCTTTGTGACCTTTCCTACTTTGGGCAACTTTACCTCTCAGAGCATTAGGTTTCTCATCTGTAAATCAGGAAATTGAAACATAAACTTCATAGAATTGCTGTCAGGATGAAAATGAGGTAGCAGGGCTTCCCTGGTGGTCCAGTGGGTAAAGAGTTCACCTTGCAATGCAGGAGGCACCAGTTTGATCCCTGGCCCAGGAAGATCCCACGTGCCGTGGGGCTGCTGGACTGGTGTGTCCAGTTACCAGCCAGTGCTCTGGAACACATGTGCCCAGAGCCGGTGCTCTGCAACGAGAGTAGTCACTGCGATGGGAGGCCAACACAGGCTGAAGAATAAACAGGAATGAAAGTAAATAAATCCGAAAACAATGGAAGAGGCCAAAAAATAAAAATAAGAAAAAAACCAATGAGGTAGCATTTCCAACCTGCATCAATCATATTAGATCCTGAACTTTCCTCCCTTCTCCCACCCTCAGGGGGTAATAGAGGAAGTCATGTGTGAGTCATTAAGATGAATTAATCTGTGGTAGCATTGCCAATTATAGCAAAGCTGAACAGAAAGAAATAATAGGTTTGGTCAAGGGCAGAGGCTGGGGATGCAGAACTGCAGGATAGGCACCCCGTGTGTTTATAGAAGATTTTTAAATGGAAGCTGACAAGGAGAGGCTGGAACACTTTAAGAGCAGAGAAAAAGGCATCAGAGGTGAGACAGATGCACCCCGAAGGTACATTTCCTCCATGTTCAGCATTTTCTGCCTTGCTAGTTCTGATTTCATACCTCATGTCTACTTTTTTTGGACACTTTAAAAATTACACATAGCCAGAAAGAAAAAAATACTCTAGTTGTCATGTTATTGTCATAAAGACAGCTTAAAATAGAAGTTGAAAGCTTTCTGCTAATTTTCTTAGGCACATGAATCTTTCATGTAACAAACAGCAAAATCAAAGTCTTATAGTTTGAGTTGGAATGCCTATACCTGGTTTTCTCCAGGGGAGAAAAATAATCTCTTCCAAAGGACCCAGTCAAACATCTTTGAGAAGGAGCCATTCCAAACCTGGCACTATGTAAAGTTGCATCCTTCAAGCAACTGGTAGGGGGAGGGAATGAACCCAAGTGTATTTCCACGAAAGTAGAAGTATGTTGGAATCTAGTTTTACTGAAGTGGCTGCAATCTACCATTAGTTTATATGGTCTCATTAATACTGTAGATGGGTTATTATAAAGCTTGCATATGGAGTTTATAAGACCATTTCTCTTTTCCTCATCAGCAAAAGGAAATAAGGACAGTGCCTCTTAAGCACAGGGTTCTTCATGCGACAGCATGGAATTAGATGGTGCTAAGAATCCCATATTTCAGCCAAGGACTCATGTCCAAGAGCAGCGGGCCTGAGGGCAGTAGGTGAGTAGGCAGCGTACCCTGGAGTCCAGCGCAAGTCTGCCAGGTCCAGGTCCATGCTTTTTGTGTTGTTGCGACAACAGATGAACAACATACCAGAAACTTCTTCGTAGGCACTCAGTCAATGTAAATATGCAGTAAATACACATTCTATTGAGAATCAGGAGGAAGAAAGGGGATACTAAAACCACAATAGTCAACCTCGTCCAACCCTCAGGGGTAATAGAGGAAGTCATGTGGGTCATTAAGATGAATTAATCTGTGGTAGCATTGCCAATTATAGCAAAGCTGAACAGAAAGAAATAATAGGTTTGGTCAAGGGCAGAGGCTGGGGATGCAGAACTGCAGGATAGGCACCCCGTGTGTTTATAGAAGATTTTTAAATGGAAGCTGACAAGGAGAGGCTGGAACACTTTAAGAGCAGAGAAAAAGGCATCAGAGGTGAGACAGATGCACCCCGAAGGTACATTTCCTCCATGTTCAGCATTTTCTGCCTTGCTAGTTCTGATTTCATACCTCATGTCTACTTTTTTTGGACACTTTAAAAATTACACATAGCCAGAAAGAAAAAAATACTCTAGTTGTCATGTTATTGTCATAAAGACAGCTTAAAATAGAAGTTGAAAGCTTTCTGCTAATTTTCTTAGGCACATGAATCTTTCATGTAACAAACAGCAAAATCAAAGTCTTATAGTTTGAGTTGGAATGCCTATACCTGGTTTTCTCCAGGGGAGAAAAATAATCTCTTCCAAAGGACCCAGTCAAACATCTTTGAGAAGGAGCCATTCCAAACCTGGCACTATGTAAAGTTGCATCCTTCAAGCAACTGGTAGGGGGAGGGAATGAACCCAAGTGTATTTCCACGAAAGTAGAAGTATGTTGGAATCTAGTTTTACTGAAGTGGCTGCAATCTACCATTAGTTTATATGGTCTCATTAATACTGTAGATGGGTTATTATAAAGCTTGCATATGGAGTTTATAAGACCATTTCTCTTTTCCTCATCAGCAAAAGGAAATAAGGACAGTGCCTCTTAAGCACAGGGTTCTTCATGCGACAGCATGGAATTAGATGGTGCTAAGAATCCCATATTTCAGCCAAGGACTCATGTCCAAGAGCAGCGGGCCTGAGGGCAGTAGGTGAGTAGGCAGCGTACCCTGGAGTCCAGCGCAAGTCTGCCAGGTCCAGGTCCATGCTTTTTGTGTTGTTGCGACAACAGATGAACAACATACCAGAAACTTCTTCGTAGGCACTCAGTCAATGTAAATATGCAGTAAATACACATTCTATTGAGAATCAGGAGGAAGAAAGGGGATACTAAAACCACAATAGTCAACCTCGTCCAAGTCCTGTCAATTGACTCCCTGAGACCTTGTAAAGCAGTTTGTGGACAGCTGTTGCATCTGGTCATAAAAACTGATTGGAAGCTTTACCACCACCTAGAGGTCATTGAGCTGAACTGCAAAAACAAAGGGAAAATGTTACTGAAATGACTGTAAAGTTCTGTGCATATCATGGTTTTTCCATTACCACACTGAACGGACAGAATAGTACATTTCTGGGAGACACAGATGCTCCCCAGAAAAGAGATAGTTTCCAGTCTCCAGAACGTGAAGTAGGTCAGGGAATGCGGAAGACCATCTGGAAAAAGAGGTTGTTCCAAGAATATTCCTGACTTAGTTTAAGTTGCCACTTCCTATACCAGCAACTATACCTTGAAGAATGTATGTTCCACACGGGCTCCTGAGAGGCAGCCGTTAATACCATCATCTTGCTTCCTGGGAAGGATGGTGAAAGGGGCAAACAGAAGTGAGTCTGTTGAAATCCAGCCTTGTCGTGGTGGTAGAATCCTGCTGCTCTGTTCTATACATTCTCAAACCTAGACTCCTAGATCATTCTTGATGTATCTAGGCAAAATCATAAGAAGCAAATTCAATATGGGTTCCATGACTTTATTCTGTTGAAAAAAAGAATTATTTTCTTCTAATATTTTTGGAGCAGATCAAAAACCTTCCATCTGAGACATGTGAGAGAAAGAAAAAGAATAAGGAAGGATCTCATACTACTTTCAGAGAAGGAAACGGCAGCCCACTCCAGTATTCTTGTCTGGAAAATTCCATAGACAGAGAAGCCTGGCGAGCTATAGTCCATGGGATCTCAAATTTTAAATTATATGTCTGTCTGTCTGTCTATCTATCTATTTGGCTTCCCTGATGGCTCGGTGGTGAAGAATCTGCCTGCAGTGCAGGAGACCCAGGTTCGATCCCTGGGTTGGGAAGATCCCCCTGGGGGAGGGCCTGGCAACCCACTCCAGGATTCTTGCCTGGAGAATTCTTTGGTTGGAGGAGCCTGCAGGCTGCAATCTGTGGGGCCGCCAAGAGTCAGACACGCCGGGAGTGACTGAACAACAGCAGCATACTACTTTCAAAAATACCGTTCTCTATGATTCAGACTTTGACTCTCAGAAGGGTCTCAGTCCGCTTTATATCTCCACAACCAGCTTTCTGGTGACTGTGAGACCACCTTAGGTCTGTTCTGGGTTGGGGTGGACCTCTCTGTGGAACCCCAGCAGGAAGTCTGGTTGTGAGCCATTGCATACCAGGAGCCTTCACACAACTGAGCGGACCTTCTGATGGAGGTTCTGGAACTGACTCCTTCAAGACTCACACCCAGACATATTATAATTAAATTGTCAAAACCTGAAGACACGGGAAGAATTTTAAGAGCAGCAAGAAAAAAAAGGGCAACTTATTACATATTGGGAACTCTTATAAGACTGTCAGCATATTTTTCATTAGCAACTTTACAGGCCAGAAGGGAGTGGTATGATATATTCAAAATCTTGGAAAAAAAGAACTTTCCAATCAAGAATACATTATAAGACCAGGTTTTCCTTCCGAACTGGAGGAGAGAGAAAGAGCTTTCCAGACAAACAAAAGCTGAAGACAAGTTCATCACCATTGGATGGACCTTGTAAGAAATTGTTAAAGTGCGTTCTTCAAGCTGAAACAAAGATGCTAATTAGTAAGAGGAAAACATACCAAAGTATATAATTCATCAGTAGAAGTATGAATACCCTAAGGTCATGATAGTGGTGAATAGATCATTTAGAATGCAGGTTAAAAGACAAAAATACTAAAAATAACTAAAACTATGCTACAATGGGTTAATGGAGATACAGTGTAATAAAGTTGTAAATTGTGACATCAAAATCATAAAATGGGGATAGTGTATAATGTAAACCTTGGTATATGTTCAAAATTAGGTGGTTATTGGTTTAAATAGACTGTTATTAATATAAGATTTTTATTTTAAAAATACAGTAAGATTCATGAACATCAGTGGGCCACATCATTAGAGTACCACCTAGTGGTCCAGCCTCTTAACCCCAAGCATCCTTCTGTGAGTGGAGTCTACTGGAGCTGTGCCTATGGATGAGCTCCCCAGAGCACGAAGAAGGAGAGGGCCGCAGACCTCCTGCTCTCTTCTGGGTCCTGTGTGTGGTGGAAGGAACGACTGTTTGACATCCAAAGCAATTTGAGGTTAGTGAGCAAAGTTAATAAGTAGACTTCAAAAATGAGTTTTCTTCCCAATTGGATGATGTCAAAATGAACTGCTTGCAGATGGTTTTCATTGCAAGTAACTGGGAAGTGTATGCTTTGCTAGGCTTGCCCGGACTTTGCGTCTCGGACGGTGGTGGGTAGCAAATGGTCCTCCGTGGTTAGACGCTTTCTCCTTTTATAGGGATGCCAGAGGCAGCTTTGGCTCCAGGGATCTTAGTGCATTCATCTTTCCACTCAAGAAAATTGCCTTCCACCCAATGAGCCCCTTTGAAACACAAGGACAATGCAGTTCCTGGGACTCTCTAGGAAATTTTCATTAGCAACTTTACAGGCCAGAAGGGAGTGGTATGATATATTCAAAATCTTGGAAAAAAAGAACTTTCCAATCAAGAATACATTATAAGACCAGGTTTTCCTTCCGAACTGGAGGAGAGAGAAAGAGCTTTCCAGACAAACAAAAGCTGAAGACAAGTTCATCACCATTGGATGGACCTTGTAAGAAATTGTTAAAGTGCGTTCTTCAAGCTGAAACAAAGATGCTAATTAGTAAGAGGAAAACATACCAAAGTATATAATTCATCAGTAGAAGTATGAATACCCTAAGGTCATGATAGTGGTGAATAGATCATTTAGAATGCAGGTTAAAAGACAAAAATACTAAAAATAACTAAAACTATGCTACAATGGGTTAATGGAGATACAGTGTAATAAAGTTGTAAATTGTGACATCAAAATCATAAAATGGGGATAGTGTATAATGTAAACCTTGGTATATGTTCAAAATTAGGTGGTTATTGGTTTAAATAGACTGTTATTAATATAAGATTTTTATTTTAAAAATACAGTAAGATTCATGAACATCAGTGGGCCACATCATTAGAGTACCACCTAGTGGTCCAGCCTCTTAACCCCAAGCATCCTTCTGTGAGTGGAGTCTACTGGAGCTGTGCCTATGGATGAGCTCCCCAGAGCACGAAGAAGGAGAGGGCCGCAGACCTCCTGCTCTCTTCTGGGTCCTGTGTGTGGTGGAAGGAACGACTGTTTGACATCCAAAGCAATTTGAGGTTAGTGAGCAAAGTTAATAAGTAGACTTCAAAAATGAGTTTTCTTCCCAATTGGATGATGTCAAAATGAACTGCTTGCAGATGGTTTTCATTGCAAGTAACTGGGAAGTGTATGCTTTGCTAGGCTTGCCCGGACTTTGCGTCTCGGACGGTGGTGGGTAGCAAATGGTCCTCCGTGGTTAGACGCTTTCTCCTTTTATAGGGATGCCAGAGGCAGCTTTGGCTCCAGGGATCTTAGTGCATTCATCTTTCCACTCAAGAAAATTGCCTTCCACCCAATGAGCCCCTTTGAAACACAAGGACAATGCAGTTCCCTGGGACTCTCTGCTAGTAATTAGCTGCCTTGGGGCCCAGGATTCTCAAATGGCAGCTTAGCATCCTTCTTTCATCTACACAGAAACCATTCAGACCTCCTTAGATGAAAGCAACCAGAGCTGGCCATGAAAAGAATTAGTATACTTGAGAAATAGGCAGTTTAGAAAAACAACAGACAGATTTGAGGCATCTCTTTAAATTAATTAAGATGGGAATGGTAAGGAAAATGCCATGGGAAGAGCTTGCACATGTTATATGTTTGTGACAAATACAGAATAACAGGGGAAAAGTGTCACATGGGTGTCAGATGGTATCCTGTGGAATCTCATTTGGATGAGGACGGCATTGACTGAATTGGCCTCTTGTGAAGCTGGGTGTCTCTTGAGTTACGCTTGGCGGTTCTAAGTGTAGACTAGACCAATAGCAGAAAGACCAGTGCTACGCATAGAGACCCTCAGAAAGATCTCCCCACCCCCAGATGAGCCACGTCAAGCCCTGAGAGTCAGGAGTTGTATCCAGGGCAGATTGCTTGATTGAAAGGGAAAACTTTGCAACCTGTCGGAGAAGCTCAAAGGGAAACATTGGGAGAGAACTGGGGCCTAAAGCATCCTCTGTGCTGGTGCCGTTTCAAGATACACACAACCTCTCCAGGCTGTTTTTCATTAAGAAAACTACAGCTCAGAATCTATTTAGATTACACGGCAAAAGTTGAGGCCCTTGAATTAAAATGGGTAGAGGCTTAGGTCTCATCAAGTGGTTCCAAACAGAAATGCTGGAGAAATCCGATCCTTTCTTTTTTTGGAAGACTTGAGGGTAGGAAGCTGCAAAAATAAGAACTCTTGGAAAGTACCTGGGACGTTATTCTATGGAGATTTTGCGTTCCTCTAGGGTTTCAAATGGAGTGTTTGCTCTTCTGTCTTGATGGTGATTGGTGGTCAGGATTATTACAGCTAAGTATAACCTTTCTGGGGGATTGCTCGGCAGGGGCTCTGTGGTACCCCCAGCTTAAGGAATTTGGTTTTTTCATCTTAAGCTCTCATAGTGCTTTCGACTGTACCAGTCCCCAGACACCCCTTGAAGCACGCACTCAGAAACACTGTGTATACACGCAGCAACAAAAGGCGCACATTGCTAACGGAGAGGTTCAGGGGAGCCCAGGGTGGCCTGTTACCGGGGATATGGCTCCTGACTCTTGTTCCGTGGCAACCACCCCAGAATACAGCTCTCTCCCAACCCTCTCCCTGCCTGGGATTCTGTGTCAGTGACGTCTAGATTTCCTGTGGAACATGAACTGTGTTTGTTTGAGCCTATGCTGATCTCCTGTATGTGTGAAGACCTGGTCTTGAACATATAAATGACTAAGGCTGCTGGGCAGGGCGTGTGTACGGATGTGAAATGTCCACATGTTCCTACATCACTGAAAAGACTGGATTCCCTCGTAGCTTTTCCATTTTAGCATTTCACTGTCCTTTCTAGAAGGCCAGCCTTCCTTTTCACCTCCACACCACAGAAACCACAAAGGGTTATAAATTCTTTCAGTTAAAAAATGATATGAAAGGACAAGGCCTTGCTTTAGAATTAAGCATTCTCAGCTGAAGTCCCATCCTTCCTGTAGCTCAAAGTGTAGATGCTTGATCAGTAATAGTGACCCCTAGGCTGCTCCTCTAGCACAACCTTCCCAAACCAGGTCTGAGCCCCTGTGGAGTCAAAGTATGGTCAGTCTGTCCAGTTTCCTATTCTTAAACTGGTTTATAAAAATTAGCATTTGAGTTGGAATGAATCGAAATGTTTAGAATGGGTAGAGGCTTAGGTCTCATCAAGTGGTTCCAAACAGAAATGCTGGAGAAATCCGATCCTTTCTTTTTTTGGAAGACTTGAGGGTAGGAAGCTGCAAAAATAAGAACTCTTGGAAAGTACCTGGGACGTTATTCTATGGAGATTTTGCGTTCCTCTAGGGTTTCAAATGGAGTGTTTGCTCTTCTGTCTTGATGGTGATTGGTGGTCAGGATTATTACAGCTAAGTATAACCTTTCTGGGGGATTGCTCGGCAGGGGCTCTGTGGTACCCCCAGCTTAAGGAATTTGGTTTTTTCATCTTAAGCTCTCATAGTGCTTTCGACTGTACCAGTCCCCAGACACCCCTTGAAGCACGCACTCAGAAACACTGTGTATACACGCAGCAACAAAAGGCGCACATTGCTAACGGAGAGGTTCAGGGGAGCCCAGGGTGGCCTGTTACCGGGGATATGGCTCCTGACTCTTGTTCCGTGGCAACCACCCCAGAATACAGCTCTCTCCCAACCCTCTCCCTGCCTGGGATTCTGTGTCAGTGACGTCTAGATTTCCTGTGGAACATGAACTGTGTTTGTTTGAGCCTATGCTGATCTCCTGTATGTGTGAAGACCTGGTCTTGAACATATAAATGACTAAGGCTGCTGGGCAGGGCGTGTGTAGGATGTGAAATGTCCACATGTTCCTACATCACTGAAAAGACTGGATTCCCTCGTAGCTTTTCCATTTTAGCATTTCACTGTCCTTTCTAGAAGGCCAGCCTTCCTTTTCACCTCCACACCACAGAAACCACAAAGGGTTATAAATTCTTTCAGTTAAAAAATGATATGAAAGGACAAGGCCTTGCTTTAGAATTAAGCATTCTCAGCTGAAGTCCCATCCTTCCTGTAGCTCAAAGTGTAGATGCTTGATCAGTAATAGTGACCCCTAGGCTGCTCCTCTAGCACAACCTTCCCAAACCAGGTCTGAGCCCCTGTGGAGTCAAAGTATGGTCAGTCTGTCCAGTTTCCTATTCTTAAACTGGTTTATAAAAATTAGCATTTGAGTTGGAATGAATCGAAATGTTTAGAATGATGCCTGATTCCTGCTTGGGGCAGCAAACATGTATTCATTCATTTATTCATGCAACAAAATTCTGCCATCATGAAGGTCATGACCAAACAAGTATCTTTCAGAAAAGATGCCCAAGGGTATAATGAGGATGGAGAAAGCATTGGAAAATCCAAAAATGTAGAGCCCAAACTTGTCAAATAAAAATGACAAGATCTACTTTATCGTAGCAATAGAGAGGGAACCATATTGGAAACAATGAAAAATTACAGCTAAAATTTAGCAACCTGAATTTTTTTTTTTTTTTGATCTTGTTTATGGAGGCTTATGTTTCTACACAGTCAAAGGATTTCAGTAAAGGGCTACATCAGAGAATCTTAGGGAAATGCTTTAAAATAATGAGACTTTTGAAAGCAAAGTATGAGTTGCACAATAGGTTATTCATTTTGCTTTTGAGTGGAATCATTTCCAGAAACACAGACTGTCTGAGTTCATAAAACAAAAGCTTGCGTTCCAGCAGTATGGACCTTTGAGCAGATGTCACTCTTCAGTTCGCATAAACTTGCAAGCAAACAAACAAAGCTCAGGGCCCAACTTCAAGCTTCCCAAGGACAGGCCATGGGTGCTCAGAGATCTGGGGTAGGAAAATGGGGTTCCCTAGCCAGAAGTACCACCTCTCCCTGCAGAGGAATGAGCTATTCCTCTAGCCTCAGCCTGCCAGCTTGATCTGGGGCTTTGGCAACATTTCCTGAATCCTAGCATCATCAGAAAGCCCCAAGGAACAACTGGTCATTCAGTGCATATGGCAAAAAGAAAGCTCGGGCAGGGGACCCACTCTGGTACTCTGCTGATTGTCTCCAGCACTTCGGACAGCACACTTTCCTTTTGCTTGGTGGAAGTAAGCAAGCTTGAGATACTTGTACTTTATGTGAAGAGAGAAGGGTGGCCCTGAACTAATCGTCTTAGAATGTCGGGAAACTCAAGAACAGGGACCAAGGCTTCTCTGGTAGCTCAGTGAGAAAGAGTTCACCTGCCAATTCAGGAGACACGGGTTCGATCCCTGATCCAGGAAGATCCCACATGCTGTGGAGGAACTAAGTCCACGAGTCACAACGATGAACCCTGTGCTCTAGAGCCTCGGAGTCGCAATGATGGAGCCCATGTGCCCCAGCTACTGAAGCCCACCAGAGCCTGAGCTCCACAACAAGAGTCACTGCAACAAGAAGCCTGCTCACCTCAACTAGAGAGTAGTTCACTACTTCTCTAGTTCACTCCCTGGAACTAGAGAAGAGTCTATGGTAGCAGTGAAAACCCAGAATGGTCAAAACTTAATAAATAAATAAAATTAAAAACAAGCAAAAAGAGAACAGGGACCAGTTGAAGCCCCAAACACCTGGAGCATTTAGTTAGGGCATGGCAATCCATGTTTAATACACTGCCCTCTGTCTAAATTAAGAACATTCAGACTCAATAAATAAATTCAGTAAATATTTGGTGAATGAAGGAATGGTGACCTTGATGTGGTAGGTGCCAGTCAATATTATAAGTTCTCAGTGGGTGTTTTGATCCATTCTCCTCTTCAAGCTTCATAGGTAACAAGTCCAAGAACTTAAGCTCAGCTTGAAGGACACGGGTGAAATGAACTGAAAATACCAGCACTAGATCTGGGTCAGTCACAGAGTGAATCATCAGCACGGCCGCTGGTATGTGTTGGCCATAGCTTGGTGACCGGTGTGGCTGGGCTCTTCTGAGAAGTAGGGATGGGTGGATGGTTAGACCCCCAGAGCCAAGAACCAGAAGGAATCTGTGGTCTTTCTTCTCCGCCCGACAGATCTGCACTCCTTTCTGCCCTCACCACCTGCCTCTGCTTGTCCCCGTCCCTTCACTCACCCTGTCCCAGACTCCTGAAATGCCCTCACTTAAACCCTCCACCTGTTGAAAGTCTACTCATGCTTCCTGTCCCCTTTACCCCAAAGCTGTCTCCTTCATGAGTCCTTTCCAGCCTGAAGTTAATTCTTCTTTTAAGCCCTTAGAACCTCTTGTTTCTCAGGGTTCTTAGGTATTTGCCTTACACTGATATCATTAGTCAGTTTCTCATATCCATCCTACAAGATGGTGAGTTCCTGAAGAAAAAATTGGTCTATGTGTGTATCTTATCAATATATATTAATAAGAACATGACTCGGGAATGCCATGGGTACATAATGGCAATGGATGTTAATTCAACCAAGCTCGGTGGGATGAATTGGAAGATTGGGATTGATATGTATGCACTAATATGTATACAATAGATGACTAATGAGAACCTGCTGTATAGCACAGTGAAGTCTACTCAATGCTCTGTGGTGACCTAAATGGGAAGGAAGTCCAAAATAAGGGGGTATGTGTATATATATAACTGATTCATTGGACTTCCCTGGTGGTCCAGTGGATAAGGACACCACCTTGTAGTGCAAGGGGCGCCGGTTCGATCCTGACCTGGGAAGATCCCACATGCCGCGGAGCAGCTGGACCGATGTGTCAAACTACTGAGCTGGAGCTCTGGAGCACATGCACCCAGAGCTGGTGCTCTGCAGTGAGAGAGGCCACTGTGATGGGAGGCCCACACAGGCCAAAAAAACAAAAATGGAAATAAATGAAAGACCAATAGAAGTGGCCAAAAAAAAAAAAATGGATTCACTTTGCTATACAGCAGAAAGTAACATAACCTTGTACAGCAATTATACCCTAATTTTAAAAATTAATTGCTAATTAATTTAAAACTTAATTAATTTTAAAAATGTAAAATAAGAAGCTAGAAAATAAAGACAAAACCCTAAAAATAAATAAATAAATAAATGAAGCCCCAGGCCTGGCACAGGGAACAGCCCAGCTCTAGACCCACTCATTCAGCTTTCCTCTGGGAATGTAATTTCTTGGACCCACTTACGTAATTAAGATGCCAGCAGACTCTCCCTCCCCACTGGTGCCTAGAGGTCTGATAACCTCCTCAGACTCCTACTTCCATGGCATGAGATAATGCAATAATCATAATTTCTGCAAATACTTCTATCCTATTTCCTCTGGTCCCTCAGCCTCGATGCTCTCACAAGCTCCAGGCCTATGTGTGCATGCTAAGTCTCTCCAGTTGTGTACGACTCTGTGGGACTCCATGGATTCTTCAGGCAAGAATCCTGGAGTGGGTTGCCATTTCCCTCCTCCAGGGGATCTTCCCCAGGGATCGAAACCATGATTCCTGCATTGGCAGGCAGATTCTTTACCACCAGTGCGCCCCGCAGGCCTGCTGACTTCTAAACAGCTTGCTAACCTGTTCTTTCTATACGTTCAACCACAGCAAGCAGCGCTGGTTGTTTTGTAGATATCATTCAGTCGTAGCACAGGGGCATTCTGGCAAGGTGGGGCCCCCTACACTCCCCACACTTCTCCCCGCTTCACCATTCTGGACGTATAAATAAATCCCTCCTCCCTCCCCTTACAGGGGCAACCATGCCCATACCATGTCCCTGGGATTCTCAACCGACTACCTCAAAGGGCTTATTAAAGTATTTCCTCCGGACCTATACAGTGATTTCACAAGAATTCTGGAGACAATTCTCTCCATTCATTGCCTGAGGATATGCCATTGTATGGGACCATGATATAAGGAGCCTGTTTGAAATCTTCCAGTAGAACCAGATCAGTCAGGGTTGTGTGCTTTTTTTCTTTTCTGCTTTTTCAGTTCAGTCTTCCTTATTTCCAGTTCTTAACTCCTAGTTGTGATTTCTTTCTTTCATCTGTTTATTTATCTGAGTCTCTACAATGTGCCAAGCAAGCACTTATTTTATAGAAACAATTAAGACCAATTCCCCGAGAACTTGTTAAAACTGAACCTAACTTAGCTATTTGCTCATCTAGTCCAAGGGAAATGGTTTTAGGTGTTTCTTCTTATACTAAGAGGTAACTGATCCTTACACAACTGAGAACTCAATGACCAAGTACCAACTGTCTAAATTTTTAGTGGACACTTGGACAAGCTTCATTTAGTGGAAAAAATTAGTAATGAAATTAAGCTTAAGACTAACTAAATATTAGGCCCAAAGGAATATCTGAAACCTAAAACAATTAGTTGAAATCTAAGTTAATCAATCCTTTTGAAATAGATGAGGAAACTCTGAATATGGCCTTCCTCTTAAGATCTTTAAAATGTTCTGATGGAGACCAAATATTTCTCTTTCTTGAATACAAATACTTTAAATATCCTTGAACTGTTTGATCAACATCTAGACCTAAAACACAGTGTACCTTCATTAGTTACCAAAAAGGAGCCAAGTAGTTTGAAATGTTTGTAATATTTTTCAACTTCTGTATCAAGACCGAACTTACTTTCTGATTTACTGAAATGTTGGACTATACTTGATTTACAATGTTGTGTTAATTTCAGGTATACAGCATTTGTTTGAAAGTTCATTTGTATCATTTTTTTTTGATTCTGCATCTAAGTGATACTATATGATATTTGTCTCTCTCTGTCTGACTTACTTCATGTAGTGTGACAATCTCCATGTCCATCCATGTTGCTACAAATGGCAGTATTTCATTCTTCTTAATGGCTGAGTAATATTCCATTGTATATATACACCATATCTTTATCCATGCATCTGTCAGTGGATCTTTGGATAGCTTCCATGTCTTGGCTATCGTAAACAGCATAGCAATGAACACTGGGGTGCCTGTATCCTTTTGAACAAAGGTTTTCTCTGGATACATACCTAGGAGTGGGATTTCTGGATAATATGGTAGCTCTGTTTGTAAAGTTCACCTTGGTGGGAAAAACACCATTCTTTTTAGTTTGGAAACCTGTAGGAGTACGACTTTAGCACAAAGATGAGATCCAGGTTCTGCCAATTTAATATGAATATGAATGCTGTTGTGTCCTAGATACCAAACTATTTCTTTATCTCATTTTTAAAAATTCTATTTATTTATTTTTTGCTGTGTTGGGTCTTCATGGCCACTTGGGCTACGATCTAGTTCTGGCATGTGATGTGTGGGCTTCTTGTTTTGGTGGCATCTCCTGTTGCAGAGTATGGACTCTAAGGCACTTGAGCTTCATTATTTGTGATCCATGAGCAAAGCAGCTGCAGCTCCTGGGCTCTATAGCATAGGCTCAGTACTTGTGGCTCACGGGCTTGGTTGCTCCATGGCGCGTGGGATCTTCCCGGACCAGGGATCAAACCCATGCTCCTGTATTGGCAGGCGGGTTCTTTACCTCTGAGCCACCAGGGAAGCCTCTCATTATCTCATTTTTAATGAATCAATTTTAAACATTTTATTCTGAAATAATTTTACATTTGCAGAAGAAATTCAAGAATCGTATCAAGAACTCTCCTTTACCCTTCACTCAAATCCAAGTGTTTAAGAGGTGCCACGTTTCAGTGTTGTTCACACATGCACGCTCGCTCACTCTCTCTCGGTACACACACACATTAATTGTCTCTGAACCGTTTGAAGCTACTTTCCAACCATCATGTCCCTTTACTCTTTACTATTTTAGTGTGTCTTTTCTAAGGCCTTTAAAGCAGTTATCCAATTCAGGATATTGATATAACAGTGTAATCTACAATAGTATGCCAGTTTCATTCATTGGCCTAATAATATCCTGCAAAGCAATTTGGGGAACCTTATCCAGTCCAACAGCACATTGATAGTTTTTCGAATAACAAAGATGTTTGTATATTATTAGGAAAACATTTTGTCGTGAATTTATGTTTCCTGTGGGCTTTTCATAAAGTTTATTCAAAGATCAACCAACCTATTCGTCTTAAAGAGATCAGTCTAGTCCTGAAAAGACCAGGTTTTCGAAGATAAATTTGCTTACCCATTCACTGAAGCATCAAGGCAAAAATAAATAAATAAAACATTTAGAGGGAAGGATTTAGAACTGTTGGTCTGCTGTGTGCCCGTGGCCCAAGAGGTGAAGGAAAACCAACATCTTTTCCACTTCTCTGTCAGAATCCTGGTGTGTGGTGGACCCTCTGTTTTCACAATTAACTACAGAATCTTGACTGATGAATGGGCATTTTTTTTAACCCATGCTGATCATTTGAAATTTCAAGTTAGCAACCTAATTCTATTTCCTAGTCCACTGATTGAAGGGAAATTGCACTCAGCTGATGAATTTCCATGTTGTGAAATGGGTCATGGCAGCAGATGGCCTTCCAAGAAGCAAAAAATAACTTTGGAGTTGGTTGCTTTTTCTCCCCAGCTTCCTTGATTGAACCCCGCTGCCTGGGAATGTGACTCTTCAATGTAGGTCAGGGGAATTGGGAATGTCAGAGAGTCAAAGAATAATAGATCTTAAAGAATATAATTTGACTTAAAGAATCAATTTGAAACATGTTATTCTGAAATAATTTGACATTTGCAGAAGAAAGTCAAGAGTCGTATCAAGAACTCTCCTTGACCCTTCACTCAAAGCCAAGTGTTTAAGAGGTGCCACGTTTGAGTGTTGTTCACACATGCACGCCGCTCACTCTCTCTCGGTACACACACACATTAATTGTCTCTGAACCGTTTGAAGCTACTTTCCAACCATCATGTCCCTTTACTCTTTACTATTTTAGTGTGTCTTTTCTAAGGCCTTTAAAGCAGTTATCCAATTCAGGATATTGATATAACAGTGTAATCTACAATAGTATGCCAGTTTCATTCATTGGCCTAATAATATCCTGCAAAGCAATTTGGGGAACCTTATCCAGTCCAACAGCACATTGATAGTTTTTCGAATAACAAAGATGTTTGTATATTATTAGGAAAACATTTTGTCGTGAATTTATGTTTCCTGTGGGCTTTTCATAAAGTTTATTCAAAGATCAACCAACCTATTCGTCTTAAAGAGATCAGTCTAGTCCTGAAAAGACCAGGTTTTCGAAGATAAATTTGCTTACCCATTCACTGAAGCATCAAGGCAAAAATAAATAAATAAAACATTTAGAGGGAAGGATTTAGAACTGTTGGTCTGCTGTGTGCCCGTGGCCCAAGAGGTGAAGGAAAACCAACATCTTTTCCACTTCTCTGTCAGAATCCTGGTGTGTGGTGGACCCTCTGTTTTCACAATTAACTACAGAATCTTGACTGATGAATGGGCATTTTTTTTAACCCATGCTGATCATTTGAAATTTCAAGTTAGCAACCTAATTCTATTTCCTAGTCCACTGATTGAAGGGAAATTGCACTCAGCTGATGAATTTCCATGTTGTGAAATGGGTCATGGCAGCAGATGGCCTTCCAAGAAGCAAAAAATAACTTTGGAGTTGGTTGCTTTTTCTCCCCAGCTTCCTTGATTGAACCCCGCTGCCTGGGAATGTGACTCTTCAATGTAGGTCAGGGGAATTGGGAATGTCAGAGAGTCAAAGAATAATAATTTGATCTTAAAAGAAATCACTGTAGATTGAGAGTTGAGTTCAAAAGTAGTGCTGAATCAGGTCACAGTTAATGTTCCTTAAGTACTCGCTATCACAGGCTCTGTTCTGTCATTTGCATGTGCACTGACTTGTTGAGTCTGTAAATGTACCAGTGAGGATCTTCATAGTCTGCATTTGACAACTGAGAAAATAGGTTTGGAGAGCAAGTTGGTCAAGTTCACAACACATGTTTTTCTCATTTTTCCTAGGAGACATTTCACTGAAGCCCCAAGAGAGTCTATCTATGTGCATGCATGCTGAGTTGCCCTAGTCGTGTCTGACTCTTTGCAACCCTTTGAACTGTAGCCCATCAGGCTCCTCTGTGGGATTCTCTAGGCAAGAATAAGGGAGTAGGTTGCCATGCCCTCCTCCAGGGTATCTTCTCGACCTAGGAATTGAACCCTAGTCTCTTATGTCTCCTGTGTTAGCAGGCAGGTTCTTTACCACTAATGCCAGGTGGGAATCCCTGTATTTTTTAAATGTATGTTACCTATTTAATTTTGTCTATATTAAGTTCCAAAAGGGCATATTTGCATTTGCATATTTGCATATTTTATAAATACATTTCCCGGTTTAAAAACAGAAACAAAACAAAACCCAGGACCTTGAAGAAATGCCTTATGCCAGGTCTGGTGATGGAAATGTACAAGAAGAACCTAGTACATCTTGTCATACCCAAATACCAGAAATAGGTCAAAAGCTGTGTGGGTCATGTCAAAGAGACTCAGGAACTTTAGGCAAAAGGGGACAAATTTAAGTGTCAATAAGTACGATCATTGAAAAGAATTTAAACACATAGAATATGTTTATTTAAACACATACAATATGTCTAAATGCAAAGGTTCATAATAGTAACAAAACAGTAACACACTGATAATTCTTTAATAGCTCAAGGGAATGAATATGATATTTTGAAAACTTTAAAGTAGAAAAAATCATTTTTCAGGCAGCAGATGGCCTTCCAAGAAGCAAAAATAACTTTGAGTTGGTTGCTTTTTCTCCCCAGCTTCCTTGATTGAACCCCGCTGCCTGGGAATGTGACTCTTCAATGTAGGTCAGGGGAATTGGGAATGTCAGAGAGTCAAAGAATAATAATTTGATCTTAAAAGAAATCACTGTAGATTGAGAGTTGAGTTCAAAAGTAGTGCTGAATCAGGTCACAGTTAATGTTCCTTAAGTACTCGCTATCACAGGCTCTGTTCTGTCATTTGCATGTGCACTGACTTGTTGAGTCTGTAAATGTACCAGTGAGGATCTTCATAGTCTGCATTTGACAACTGAGAAAATAGGTTTGGAGAGCAAGTTGGTCAAGTTCACAACACATGTTTTTCTCATTTTTCCTAGGAGACATTTCACTGAAGCCCCAAGAGAGTCTATCTATGTGCATGCATGCTGAGTTGCCCTAGTCGTGTCTGACTCTTTGCAACCCTTTGAACTGTAGCCCATCAGGCTCCTCTGTGGGATTCTCTAGGCAAGAATAAGGGAGTAGGTTGCCATGCCCTCCTCCAGGGTATCTTCTCGACCTAGGAATTGAACCCTAGTCTCTTATGTCTCCTGTGTTAGCAGGCAGGTTCTTTACCACTAATGCCAGGTGGGAATCCCTGTATTTTTTAAATGTATGTTACCTATTTAATTTTGTCTATATTAAGTTCCAAAAGGGCATATTTGCATTTGCATATTTGCATATTTTATAAATACATTTCCCGGTTTAAAAACAGAAACAAAACAAAACCCAGGACCTTGAAGAAATGCCTTATGCCAGGTCTGGTGATGGAAATGTACAAGAAGAACCTAGTACATCTTGTCATACCCAAATACCAGAAATAGGTCAAAAGCTGTGTGGGTCATGTCAAAGAGACTCAGGAACTTTAGGCAAAAGGGGACAAATTTAAGTGTCAATAAGTACGATCATTGAAAAGAATTTAAACACATAGAATATGTTTATTTAAACACATACAATATGTCTAAATGCAAAGGTTCATAATAGTAACAAAACAGTAACACACTGATAATTCTTTAATAGCTCAAGGGAATGAATATGATATTTTGAAAACTTTAAAGTAGAAAAAATCATTTTTTTCTTGCCCCATGAATTGTGTCTCGATCTAACCTAGTATTTAACAAGAGGAAGTTTATTTTTGCAGAAATCCAGCTAATAAATGAAGAAGGGATGATAAAAACATCATTACTTGAAACACTTAAGGAATTAGTGTTTTTAGGCAGTGATCAACCATGACTGATAACATCAGAAAGGGAACATTATATGTCTCTTGGTGGAAGTATTTCACCCACCTTTATAATAGTCTTGCCAAAGAAACCAAACCAGAATCTGTGTAAGCTGCTGTCTCTTACAGGAAATACAGAGGATAGAGGGACATGCTAAGAGACACCATGGGGATGTCATCTAGGGAAAACTCAGGACAAAGGGACCAGTTTTGGTTTTCAGGGTTTTTTTTTGTTTGTTTTGTTTTGTTAAAAAAAAAAAAAAAACAATACCAAGAGTGGAGGTGGAAAAAAGACGCTGGGGTAAAGTACCTGCCTCCCGGTGCAGGAACCATGAGAGATGTGGGTTCAGTCCCTGGATTGAGAAGATTACCTGGAGGAAGGCTTGGCAACCCACTCCAGTATTCTCATCTGGAAAATCCCATGGACAGAGAAGCCTGGCAGGCTATAGCCCATGCAGTCACAAAGAATCAGACACGACTCATCAACTAATATACATAAAGTGTAAGAGAGAGAACCTTTACATTAAAATAGACAACAATTATTAACCAGTAGTAACACATGGACCTTTTGGGATCTTATTTCAAGCAAACTGAAATTAAACACAGTAAAACATGCTAAAATTAGAACATTTATAGACCACCAGGAAAATAAGAACACTGATATTAATGATTACAGTTGACTTTTTCAGGGTGTGCTAATACTGAAATTATGTTTTAAAAAAGAGTCCTCATCTTTCTCTCTCTCTCTCTTTTTTTTTGGACACTTCTATTGGTCTTTCATTTATCCATTTTCATCTGTCTTTGTTCTTTGGCCTGTGTGTGCTTCCCATCACATTGGCCTCTCTCGCTGCAGAGCTCTGGCTCTGGGCACAGGCGCTCCAGAGCTCTGGCTCAGTAGTCAGACACATTGGTCCAGCCACTCTGCGGCACATGGGATCCTCCCAGGTCAGGGATTGAACCAGCACCCCTTGCACTGCAAGATGGTGTCCTTACCCACTGGACCACCAGGGAAGCCCAGGAGTCCTCATCTTTAGAGATACATACTGAAATGTTCTCAGATGAAATTATAAGTCTAGGATTTACTTCAAAATAATCACGAGTGGTTGGGGAAACGGGTGGTGGTACAAAGAAAAAGGATAAGTAATGACAAGTGCTGAGTTAGCTGATATATGCATGGAATTTATTATATGAGCCTCTCTACTTTTGCACATGGTTAAAATACTCCATGATAAAAGCATGTTTTTAAGTTTCCTCATATATATAAATTTGAAAGTTGGTTGTTTATTTGGTTATATGATATAATGTAGCCATGAAATTATAAGATGCTTGCTCCTTAGAAGGAAAGCTATAATAAACCTAGACAGCGTAGTGGAAAGCAAAGACATTACTTTGCTGACTAAATTCCATATAGTTAAAGCTATGGTTTTTCCAGTAGTCATGGGGTAAAGTACCTGCCTCCCGGTGCAGGAACCATGAGAGATGTGGGTTCAGTCCCTGGATTGAGAAGATTACCTGGAGGAAGGCTTGGCAACCCACTCCAGTATTCTCATCTGGAAAATCCCATGGACAGAGAAGCCTGGCAGGCTATAGCCCATGCAGTCACAAAGAATCAGACACGACTCATCAACTAATATACATAAAGTGTAAGAGAGAGAACCTTTACATTAAAATAGACAACAATTATTAACCAGTAGTAACACATGGACCTTTTGGGATCTTATTTCAAGCAAACTGAAATTAAACACAGTAAAACATGCTAAAATTAGAACATTTATAGACCACCAGGAAAATAAGAACACTGATATTAATGATTACAGTTGACTTTTTCAGGGTGTGCTAATACTGAAATTATGTTTTAAAAAAGAGTCCTCATCTTTCTCTCTCTCTCTCTTTTTTTTTGGACACTTCTATTGGTCTTTCATTTATCCATTTTCATCTGTCTTTGTTCTTTGGCCTGTGTGTGCTTCCCATCACATTGGCCTCTCTCGCTGCAGAGCTCTGGCTCTGGGCACAGGCGCTCCAGAGCTCTGGCTCAGTAGTCAGACACATTGGTCCAGCCACTCTGCGGCACATGGGATCCTCCCAGGTCAGGGATTGAACCAGCACCCTTGCACTGCAATATGGTGTCCTTACCCACTGGACCACCAGGGAAGCCCAGGAGTCCTCATCTTTAGAGATACATACTGAAATGTTCTCAGATGAAATTATAAGTCTAGGATTTACTTCAAAATAATCACGAGTGGTTGGGGAAACGGGTGGTGGTACAAAGAAAAAGGATAAGTAATGACAAGTGCTGAGTTAGCTGATATATGCATGGAATTTATTATATGAGCCTCTCTACTTTTGCACATGGTTAAAATACTCCATGATAAAAGCATGTTTTTAAGTTTCCTCATATATATAAATTTGAAAGTTGGTTGTTTATTTGGTTATATGATATAATGTAGCCATGAAATTATAAGATGCTTGCTCCTTAGAAGGAAAGCTATAATAAACCTAGACAGCGTAGTGGAAAGCAAAGACATTACTTTGCTGACTAAATTCCATATAGTTAAAGCTATGGTTTTTCCAGTAGTCATGGCCAGGTATGAGCTGGACCGTAAAGAAGGCTGAATGCCAAAGAATTGATGCTTTCAGATCATGGTACTACAGAAGACTCTTGAGAGTCCTTTAGACTGGAAAGAGATCAACCCAGTCAATTCTAAAGGAACCAACCCTAAATATTCATTGGAAGGACTGATAGTGAAACTTCAATACTTTGGTCACTTGATATGAAGAGCTGACTCACTGGAGAAGAACCTGATGCTGGGAAAGATTGAAGGCAAGAGGAGAGAGGGGCGGCAGAGGGTACGATGGTTGGATAGCATCGCCTACTCAATGGACATGAATTTGAGCTAACTCCAGGAGATAGTGGAAGACAGAGGAGCCTGGCATGGTGCACTCCATGGGGTTGCAAAGAGTTGGACACGACTTAGCAGCTGAACAATAACACCAACAGCATGCTACAAGGCAATGTTTCTTAAAGTACATTCTTTGGGACATGAGTTCTAAGGATGTTAATAAATGTCCTTCATATGACAGATTCTGCTATTAGATTAGAAACCACCAAATTAAACAGTTTTCTTCACTATTCAAGAGTCTTGAAGATGTGAATGTAATTCTCCAAGGGGTTATAATATGTAGTTTCCCAACTTAACTTGTTCCACATAATTTGTTCATATCTTTCCATGGGTCTGTGTTCCACACAGCATATTTTGGTAGACCCTGGTGTGGTGGGCTGAGGCGCAAATGAGGAGTCCTCCACACTCTGAAGTTGAGCTGTTAGACACAGACTGAGCACTGAAGTTCTGGAGGAAACACTCGAGAGAGAGGTCAAGTTTAGAATCAGGATAGAAATACAACTTCTGGCCCTTGTGACAATACTTGTGCTGGCCATTATGGTTGTGGTCCCACCCCAGGCAATTTAAGAATCTCAAATTCTGGTAGTGTGTGAAGATGAACAAAGCTTGCAGTACAAGGGCGTGTTTCTCCTGTAGGTATCACCTTTGACAGGAGAAATGGCACCTCTGAGTGCTGTTTGGTGCTGTGAGCATTGACCTCTCCAAGGTTTGCATCTCAAGGCGAGAAACGCGTGCAAACTCAACTTCTTTCTCTCCGCAGAGATTATTCACAGGAATGACTAAAACAGTTTAATGAGACCTCATATAAAGTGTCATGTATTGAAAATCGAGGTTGCCTTTTGTTGCTCTTTCTCGGGTTTTGTAGGTCTGTATCTTGAATGTTTGGAGTCATGTGCTCACAGGAGGTGCAATGGACTTCACAGTGCCCCATGAGGTCCTCATCTGCTACAGCGCGCTTGGGAATTGAGCCAACTCCAGACATCTAATTCCAGCAAACCTCTCTCCTGTCCTCAAGTCTGGGATGGATTCAGGGTCCAGAGACGGCAAGTGATCCACATTGGCTTTATCGGACCTCAGGGAAGACCTTTTATTCCATGAAGACAGAGAGCCTCCTTTTCCCCCGATGGACGTGAATTATGCAGCTTAAGCCTCAGATACAGCCTTCCTCAAAAGGCACCCAGCCATAGGGCAAAGCGGACCCTGGAACAGCTTTATGAACAGGGGAGTAACAAGGTCCTTGTTCACACTGTTGAACCACTGATGTTGCCAATAAACTGACTTCCTTGTTGATGAAGCTATTGGAAACATCGTTGTGTGTCAGATGGAGCCAAAAGCCTCCTCATACTTAAAAGGAGCAAAAGCTAGAGTTGGGTTTGCAAACTGCAGCTGGCAAACCATTCTTCCTCTGAGATACTCTTGATAATAAAGTTAAGGAAACATCTCCTTACCATCACATTGAATTATAAGAATTTTTAATTTTTTTGTCTATCTCTTCTAATTTACATTTTCCTGATTATTAGGGAGGCTGAAATTCTTCTCTGTATATGTATTAGCCAGTTGGATTTCCCCTTCAGTGAGCTGCTTAATTATATCCTTTTCCTACTTTTCCACTGGATAATTTATCTTTTTCATGTTAACCTTTGAAGTTATAAATATGTTATTTATATAATTCTTGTCATTTACTTATATTCATTGCAAATATCTTCTCCCACCGTAAGTTCGTGTTGATCTTTGTTCTTGTACTGTGTAGAAATTTTTAATTTTAATGGAGTTCAACTTACCTTTTTCTCTGTTTTTTTGTGCTGTTCTGATGTGTGCTAAGTCACTTCCATCATGTTCAACTCTTTTCGACTCCAAGGATTGTAGCCTGCCAGGCTTCTCTGTTCATGAGATTCTCCAGGCAAGAATACTGAAGTGGGTTGCCATTTCCTACTCCAGTTTTTCTAATACATTGCTTTAAAAAGTCATTTCATATTTATAGAACATAAAGATGTCCTTTTTCTTTCTTTCTTTCTTCCCTTTGGCTGTACCTTGAGGCTTATAGGATCTTAGTTCCTCCACCAGGCATTGAGCCCTAGCTGTGACAACATGGAGTCCTAACCACTGGACTGCCAGGGAATTCCTTTCTTTTCTTAATAAAAATATTTTCTTGTTTACCATTAGGTGTCTATTTCACCAGGGATACATTTTATATTCTATGTTGGATAGGGCCCCAAGTTTTTTCTACATGGATTTTTCCAGCACCACTTATTCAATTTGTCATCCAGTCGCTAAGTCATGGTTGACTCCTTCTGACCCCAATGGACTGCAGCACGCCAGGCTTCCCTGTCCTTCACTATCTCCCAGAGTTTGGTCAAACTCGTGTCTGTTGAGTTGGGGTTACCCTCCAGCCATTGATCCTCTGTCACCCTCTTCTCCTTCTGCCCTCAGTCTTCCACAGCACCAGGGTCTTTTCCAACAAATCGGCTCTTCGCATCAAGTGGTCAGAGTATTGGAGCTTCAGCTTCAGCTATTTATTCAATAGGCAGTCCTTTTCTCCACTGATATGTAACATTAACTCCAACAAATACATTTTCCACATAATATTGCCTTCGTTTCTAGGTCTCTGTTCTGTTTTATTGAAGTATTCTTGTATACCTATACCTTTGCTATAGAGTCATCATTAAATAGCCATGTACTAAACATCTGTATCTTGATCTCTTGCTTTTCCATATAAATTTCAGTATCAGTTCATCGAAACCACCTGGTTCGCATACAAAATCCATCCTTGAGGACAGTAAAAATTTGCATCAATGGTACAGTTTAAAGAATAACAATAAAATAAGGACTTCCCTGGTGGTCCAGTGGTTAAGACTCCACACATCTACTTCAAGGGGCACAGGTTCAATTCCTGGTTGGAAAATCAAGATCCTGCAGTGCCCCAAAAATATAAATAAATAAAAATTAGAAAATAAACAACAGTGAAGCCCTACACATCCTTACTAACATTTATATATTGCTGAATTAAATCTTCATAATTACTTTGAATATATCTTTATACATATTAAATGTATAAAGGCCAAAAGAACAGTGGCTTAATAACAACAGAAAAGTATTTTCTTAGTCCTAACAGTTTAAGCATTCCAGATGAATCTGGAGGCTTCATGGTATCCTCAGTTCATGGCTTATATCTCAGGCTCTCAGTGGTGTATCCAAGTCTTGCCATTCACCTCAATATTCCAGCCAACAAAAAGAATGAAATACACTCCTTTTGTTTAAATGGCATCACGTCATGGTTAAAAACATTATTTCCTTTCACATTCTCTCCTTCATTCTTTCCTTTCTTCTACTAGGAAAGCAATAACTAATGTCAGGTTTATTTTAATATTGTTTTCCTAGCCTCTAGAATTAAATTTGATTTTCAGTCTTTCTTGCTTTTTAATTAGTAGGTTTGTATCTATCACTTAAATTGCATTCTCAGTCCTTAAATATGCAGTGACTTCACTTTTTAAAAAACTCCCCATATGTAAAATTTTTTAATGATAATTTTTGTTTAAATTAATGGTTTTTACTTCTAAAAATGTTAATTGATTCTTTTTCATAACTTCCCAGTGTATTTACATTTGGCTAATTTTTAGAAGTACAATCTCATGTTCCAGTTCATAGATATAAGTTCCTTATCTCTCTGAGTATTCTGGACATAACATTTTCCATTCCTGATCAAGACAAGTATTAACTGCATAGAAATATGGAATGGTGTTGTCACTGAAGACTTGTAACATTGTTTCTGTGAATTTTATCTCTAACACTCTAGCAACACATCGTACTTGGAGCAAAACATAGCTATGAGGAGCTCTTGATTCATTTGCTGCTATTTTAGGAGATATCCAGTAATAGACTCCTCAGCACAAACCTATCTGTTTCAAACTGCCTGACTAGACATGCCAAACCCTTTTAATATAGGTTACTGCTAGACCAATGGCTGTGGCAAGACCCATACAGTTTGTCTAAAGGCATTGGGCACTCCCAATGCATCTTCATTCAACATGTATTTAACCGAGCCATCCCATGGCAGGAGAGAGCTGCCCTTGTTTCACTAGGAATAGGAATAGGAAAGAAGTCTGAGTCATCTTGAGCACTCATGGCAGGTTCTCCCTTGTGGCTTGACCATATGCCTGCTCTTCCTCTGACACATGGCGGCATCTCCAAAGCATACTAAATATGTCGTCTGAGATTTCTGTTTAGAGATGACAGCAGAAGTCAATGCCTCTGCCTGTCAAGTCCGATTCTGTCACAGGGCATCCCCTGCTGGGGTCTTTTGAATTCAGACGTCCTCCTCCCAGCTGTCTTTGCACGCTTGCTTCAGATTGTTGTCAGCATCATTGCGCTGCTTCCAGAGAGCAGTTTTGCAGATCATTTGACTTCAGGGTCCTCCCTTCCCTGAGTACTGCTGAAGTTAGGACAGAATCAACTCCCATGTATTGTTACCACAAGAGGTTTCCCATAAATCTTCTCTTTGCATTTTTTTCTCTGTTTGCTTATTTTCATTTTTGGCACCTTTGTCTACTTGGAGTTCCCCTACTGTCCTCCTTTCCTAATTTTTTCTGGCCAGCCTTCATTTTTATATTTCAATTATAAAGAAAAAAATGTATAAATCCTCCTTAAAGCCCAGGGCTTCCTCGGTGGCTAAGTGGTAAAGAATCCACCTACTAATGCAGGAAACCCAGAAGATGTGGGTCCTATCCCAGGGTGGGGAAGATCCCCTGGAAGAAGAAATGGCAGTCCACTCCAGTATTCTTGCCTGGATAATCCCATGGACAGAGGAGCCTGGTGGTCTTCAGTCACTGGGGTTCCACATAGAAATATGGAATGGTGTTGTCACTGAAGACTTGTAACATTGTTTCTGTGAATTTTATCTCTAACACTCTAGCAACACATCGTACTTGGAGCAAAACATAGCTATGAGGAGCTCTTGATTCATTTGCTGCTATTTTAGGAGATATCCAGTAATAGACTCCTCAGCACAAACCTATCTGTTTCAAACTGCCTGACTAGACATGCCAAACCCTTTTAATATAGGTTACTGCTAGACCAATGGCTGTGGCAAGACCCATACAGTTTGTCTAAAGGCATTGGGCACTCCCAATGCATCTTCATTCAACATGTATTTAACCGAGCCATCCCATGGCAGGAGAGAGCTGCCCTTGTTTCACTAGGAATAGGAATAGGAAAGAAGTCTGAGTCATCTTGAGCACTCATGGCAGGTTCTCCCTTGTGGCTTGACCATATGCCTGCTCTTCCTCTGACACATGGCGGCATCTCCAAAGCATACTAAATATGTCGTCTGAGATTTCTGTTTAGAGATGACAGCAGAAGTCAATGCCTCTGCCTGTCAAGTCCGATTCTGTCACAGGGCATCCCCTGCTGGGGTCTTTTGAATTCAGACGTCCTCCTCCCAGCTGTCTTTGCACGCTTGCTTCAGATTGTTGTCAGCATCATTGCGCTGCTTCCAGAGAGCAGTTTTGCAGATCATTTGACTTCAGGGTCCTCCCTTCCCTGAGTACTGCTGAAGTTAGGACAGAATCAACTCCCATGTATTGTTACCACAAGAGGTTTCCCATAAATCTTCTCTTTGCATTTTTTTCTCTGTTTGCTTATTTTCATTTTTGGCACCTTTGTCTACTTGGAGTTCCCCTACTGTCCTCCTTTCCTAATTTTTTCTGGCCAGCCTTCATTTTTATATTTCAATTATAAAGAAAAAAATGTATAAATCCTCCTTAAAGCCCAGGGCTTCCTCGGTGGCTAAGTGGTAAAGAATCCACCTACTAATGCAGGAAACCCAGAAGATGTGGGTCCTATCCCAGGGTGGGGAAGATCCCCTGGAAGAAGAAATGGCAGTCCACTCCAGTATTCTTGCCTGGATAATCCCATGGACAGAGGAGCCTGGTGGTCTTCAGTCACTGGGGTTACAAGGCATCTGACATGACTGAGTGATCAAGCATGCACATACTTAAAGCTCATCTCCCAAAGATGAACCTGAAGAACCACAGTTTTGTATCAGGAGATGCCAACCAATGTAGAATAGCCTTAGGGGATCTGTGTTTTTGTGTTCATGTAGAAGTTTCTGGGAAGGGGGTCCATAAATTTTATTAGAATCTTGAATTCAACTGGGTCTAAAGAGACTTCCGTTTGGTTCAGCCGCTCAGTCGTGTCCACCTCTTTGTGACCCCCACGGACAGCAGCACACCAGGCTTTTGTGTACTTCACCGTCTCCCAGAGCTTGCTCAAACTCCTGTCCCTTGACTCAGTGATGCCATCCAACCATCTCGTCCTCTGTCATCCCCTTCTCCTTTTGTCTTCTATTTTCCCAATATCAGGCTGTTTTCCAATGAATCATCCCATCACATCAGGTAGCCAAAATATTGGAGCTTTGGCATCATCCTTCCAATGAATATTCAGAGTTGCTTTCCTTTAGGATTGATTGGTTTGATTTCCTTGCAGTCCAAAGGACTCTCAAGAGTCTTCTCCAACACCACAGTTCAAAGGCATCAATTCATTGGTGCTCAACCTTCCAACTCTCACATCCCAACCCATACCTTTTGACTTAAGAAACTTAAGGACTGTTACTGTTGTGGAGCTAGTTGTTTCCTGCAGCATCCTAGCAGTGAGGGGTGGAGAAAGCGTACTGCAAGTTAGGACAGAATCAACTCCCATGTATTGTTACCACAAGAGGTTTCCCATAAATCTTCTCTTTGCATTTTTCTCTGTTTGCTTATTTTCATTTTTGGCACCTTTGTCTACTTGGAGTTCCCCTACTGTCCTCCTTTCCTAATTTTTTCTGGCCAGCCTTCATTTTTATATTTCAATTATAAAGAAAAAAATGTATAAATCCTCCTTAAAGCCCAGGGCTTCCTCGGTGGCTAAGTGGTAAAGAATCCACCTACTAATGCAGGAAACCCAGAAGATGTGGGTCCTATCCCAGGGTGGGGAAGATCCCCTGGAAGAAGAAATGGCAGTCCACTCCAGTATTCTTGCCTGGATAATCCCATGGACAGAGGAGCCTGGTGGTCTTCAGTCACTGGGGTTACAAGGCATCTGACATGACTGAGTGATCAAGCATGCACATACTTAAAGCTCATCTCCCAAAGATGAACCTGAAGAACCACAGTTTTGTATCAGGAGATGCCAACCAATGTAGAATAGCCTTAGGGGATCTGTGTTTTTGTGTTCATGTAGAAGTTTCTGGGAAGGGGGTCCATAAATTTTATTAGAATCTTGAATTCAACTGGGTCTAAAGAGACTTCCGTTTGGTTCAGCCGCTCAGTCGTGTCCACCTCTTTGTGACCCCCACGGACAGCAGCACACCAGGCTTTTGTGTACTTCACCGTCTCCCAGAGCTTGCTCAAACTCCTGTCCCTTGACTCAGTGATGCCATCCAACCATCTCGTCCTCTGTCATCCCCTTCTCCTTTTGTCTTCTATTTTCCCAATATCAGGCTGTTTTCCAATGAATCATCCCATCACATCAGGTAGCCAAAATATTGGAGCTTTGGCATCATCCTTCCAATGAATATTCAGAGTTGCTTTCCTTTAGGATTGATTGGTTTGATTTCCTTGCAGTCCAAAGGACTCTCAAGAGTCTTCTCCAACACCACAGTTCAAAGGCATCAATTCATTGGTGCTCAACCTTCCAACTCTCACATCCCAACCCATACCTTTTGACTTAAGAAACTTAAGGACTGTTACTGTTGTGGAGCTAGTTGTTTCCTGCAGCATCCTAGCAGTGAGGGGTGGAGAAAGCTCTTAGAACCAGTTATGTTGGTTTACAACATACCTTGTCTCTGATGGGTGCTTTTGTCAATCTCACCAGTAAAAATAATACACATTTGAACCAAAAGTCTTGAACTTTCTTAAATTTGCTAACAGGTGGGAAAAAATCAAGAGCAATGTCAAAGATTTAAGACTAAAATATAATCCCTGTTCTGTTTCAATTGCCATACAAACTCTTGCATTTGAATTCAGTGGTGAAATTAGAAGAAAGGACAAGAGAAAGGCCAGTGCAGAGAACTCTTTGAGAAGCTCGGTTTGAATTGTTTAAAAATCCTAAGCACAAATTTAAAGTATAATTGTGATCATTTCATTATATGCATCATATACATTAAAAATATAAATGGTCACTATATAAAGGGAAGTGAGAGATATTAATGAAGAGATTACAATCCAATGCAATAACATTAATCAGTCCTAAGCCTTCAGTATATTAACATAAAAAAATGAGTTCTAAGAAGTCTTTATTAAAGAAAGGTGTTTTTTTAAGTCATAAGACTCTTCTGCCATTAATTCTCTGAAAGGTCAGCCCACTTTCTTTCCCAGTGGTTAATGCAACTTTTCCTCTGGAGGAATATCTTCATTTTCCATTTACATGACTTTCTTGGGGGTTCGGCTTCACCAGGTGTCCTCACAGATCTGTATTTCAGCTTCAGACCTCCTCTGAGCCTTGGTTACTGACTCCCCACCCCCACCCCACCCAAGTCATAATTACGAAGTGTCTGATTATTTGGTGTTGAGGAGTTGGATAAAGCTTGCATTCTACTGCCTTGCGGGAGACACACAGGAGATGCAGGGTTTGATTCCTGGGTTGGGAAGATACCCTGGAAGAGGAAATGGCCACCCACTCCAGTATTCTTGCCTGGAGAATCCCATGGACAGAGCAGCCTGGTGGGTTACAGTCCAGGGGTCACAAAGACATGACTGAGCATGCTCGCATGGCCCTAAAGACACATAAGCAACTGCAGACCAAGCATGGTCAGAGCCCAGTATTTCCTCTGGGTCCATTATCTTGCTTGACTCTGCAGTCAATATTCCATATTGTAAGCCCAATTGGCTGCTCTCTCTCTCCCGTCCTCACTTCATGAACATTGCCTTCCAGAGCTTTCCCCAGCAAATCTATTATGGAGTCCCACCAGCCAAAGGGGCTCAAAACACCACATACAGAGAACAGAGAAGGAAATCCGCCCCCATCAAGCCCCAGATTCTATTTTAACCACACAATTTTCTCCCTTTTCCTGATCAGATGGTTTATAGGAATTGCTCACATGTGGTAAAAATATTTTTAGTCTCTTTTCATTCTTTCTACTCTTTGGCCTCAACTGAACAGCAACATTCTCCAAAGTCAGGAAGCCCTTTAAAAGGAGAAGCCCAAGGCCAGTGAATCCATGAAATGGATAATCAGGCCCTGAATAATCAGGATCTGGCTGTACCGTAAACAACCCCCTTCCCCCCTTTCTGGGAGCCAAAGAGAAAGCACAGCCAAAAACTCTCTCTGCAGGAGATCCAAGAGATTTCCTTAGGCATGCACCCTGCCCCCAACCCCACAGTGCATTCAGGACCATAAACAATTCCCCTTCAGTTCAGACATATCTTTCCCCACATGAGTAAATTTTTTGGACTTGAACATGAATACAACTGACGGGCTGAGAGCTTGCATAAGCACCATGTCGTGTCTCTTTCGGTTTGCCCCAGTGCACAGTTTTTACATCTGCTGGCAAAGCCAGGCAATGGTACTCAGAGGGGCATTTGAAACCACATTTTTTGGCTCATTAAAGCTATTCTACCGATATTGCTCCCCATGTCATTCAACCTATTTTCAAGCCATTTTCTCAATGGGGCACTTCAGGGAGGGTGGGCATGGATTTTGCTAAAAAACTGGATCATGTCCATACGCTGCGTCAAAGCCAGTTTATTCGTGGGCTCTGGCAACCTTTGAATAGCGCTTCCACCTTTGCAAGCTCCCTCACAAAGCCTGTTCTGCACAGTTTGCCCATGAACCAAGACGTTGATTTCATCTTGTTGCTGAAGTCGTGGGGGACGAGATGTTGCCTCCAGGGAGGGAGAAGGGTCTGTGTCCACTTCGCACTAAACAGCCCCCGGCCAGGGTGTACAGTTTCAATGTTCTCTTTGGCTTACTTCCTGAGCCCAGCCAATCAGGGAAGTGCTAGGAGCACAGACTGCTTGAAAGCGTAAGAGAAACATGCCCCGCTTGGCACTCTCCTCATTAATTAGGATGGCTTACAGAGTTTGTTGACTCCAAGTCTGAGAAGAAAAGAGCTGACTTGATTAGGAGCCTGAAAATGCAGAGATTTCCTTTTCTGTTTTGACCCACAGTGGGCAGTGCAGATGGCGTGAGCTGGAAGATTTGTCCAGGCCGCGGCTGCAGTTCTGTCCCTGTTTGTGAGTTCCAGTCTCTTCCTCTGTGAGCTCCACCTTTCCTCACCAACCCCCCACCCCCAGCTCTGACTGAAGTCCTAAGGGCATTGTTGTTGTTGTTCAGGTCACTCAATTGTGTGTCTGACTGTTTACAACCCCATAGACTACAACATGCCAGGCTTCCCTATCCTTCACCATCGCCTAGAGTTTGCTCAAACTCATGTCCATTGAGTCCATGATGCCATCTAACCATCTCATCTCACCCTCTTCTCCTCCTCCTCTCAAGCTTTCCCAGCATCAGGGTCTTTTCCAATGAGTTGGTTCTTTGCATCAGGTGCCGTAAGTATTGGAGCTTCAGCGACGGGCCTTCCAGTGGCTATGGAGGGTTGAATTCCTTGAGGATTGACTAGTTTGATCTCCTTTCTGTCCAAAGGACTATCAGGAGTCTTCTGTAGCACCACAGTTTAAAAACGTTAATTTTTTGGTGCTCAGCCTTCTTTACCATCCAGCTAGCCCTCACAGAAAGGGCTCCATGTCCAAAGCTATCCTGCTTCTCTTTCATTTCTGGTGTCCCAACATCCCACCTGGGAACACAATACTAAACTGACCAAGCACGTGTCTGATTAGTGCCAGAGACTTGTCTCGTTCTACTGAATTATACCCTGGGGAGTGTGTCTCTGTTGATTTGGGTGGTAGGCTGCCTATTAAGCGGTGACTGCCTGGCTGAGGGAACTGGAGCACCTAATTCCTCCTCAGTGGTGGCTGATAACAGAAATTCTGAGATACAAAAGGCCAGGCCGATTAGGGGAGAATGAAATAAAAGAATTCAGATTAGACAGGAAGATGTTAAAGTATATTTTCAGATGACTTAATTTTGATTATAGAAAATCCTAAGGAATCTGCTAAAGAACCATTAGGATTAATAAATGCATTCATCAAGATTTTGCAAAAGTCAGTTGTGTATTTTTATTCAGGAGCAATGAGTAAACCAAAAGTAAAATTAAGAAATTAATTCCATTTATAATAGCATTATACTTTTATTACTTTAATAGTATTGAAGTAATAATATACTTAGGAGTGCATTTAGCCCCCCAAAAAGGATAGAACCAGTGAAAACTATCAACATTATTGAAACAAATAAGACGTAAAAAGGTACCCCATGTTCATGGAGCAAAAGCCTTAATATTGTTAAGATGGTCATATTACCCAAATTGATCTGTAGATTCAATGCAATCTCTATTAAAATCCCAGTTGGCTTGTTTTCAGAAATTGGCAAGCTAACCTGAAAATTCATGTTTTAATAGAAATTGAAGGGATCCAGACCAACCAAAATCATCCTGAAAAAAGGAACAAAGCTGGAGGAATCATACTTCCCAATTTCAACACTTATTACAAAGCTACAGTAATCAATACAATGTGGTACTGGCATAAAGACAGACATATAGATCAATAAAAGAGATGTAAGAGTCCAGAAATAAACTCTCACCTTTATAGTCAATTGACTTTTAGCCAAGATACAAGACCATTCAATATGGAAAGAATAGTTTTTCAACATATGGTACTGGAACAATGGGTAGACAAATACAAAAATAAACTTAAAACAAGACCTTGGACCCTCTCAAACACCATATACAAACCCGAATGGATCAAAACCTATACAATAGCTAAAATTAAAACCTTTTGAGAAAATCCTACGTGTAAATGTTTGTGACCTTGGGAGTGTGTCTCTGTTGATTTGGGTGGTAGGCTGCCTATTAAGCGGTGACTGCCTGGCTGAGGAACTGGAGCACCTAATTCCTCCTCAGTGGTGGCTGATAACAGAAATTCTGAGATACAAAAGGCCAGGCCGATTAGGGGAGAATGAAATAAAAGAATTCAGATTAGACAGGAAGATGTTAAAGTATATTTTCAGATGACTTAATTTTGATTATAGAAAATCCTAAGGAATCTGCTAAAGAACCATTAGGATTAATAAATGCATTCATCAAGATTTTGCAAAAGTCAGTTGTGTATTTTTATTCAGGAGCAATGAGTAAACCAAAAGTAAAATTAAGAAATTAATTCCATTTATAATAGCATTATACTTTTATTACTTTAATAGTATTGAAGTAATAATATACTTAGGAGTGCATTTAGCCCCCCAAAAGGATAGAACCAGTGAAAACTATCAACATTATTGAAACAAATAAGACGTAAAAAGGTACCCCATGTTCATGGAGCAAAAGCCTTAATATTGTTAAGATGGTCATATTACCCAAATTGATCTGTAGATTCAATGCAATCTCTATTAAAATCCCAGTTGGCTTGTTTTCAGAAATTGGCAAGCTAACCTGAAAATTCATGTTTTAATAGAAATTGAAGGGATCCAGACCAACCAAAATCATCCTGAAAAAAGGAACAAAGCTGGAGGAATCATACTTCCCAATTTCAACACTTATTACAAAGCTACAGTAATCAATACAATGTGGTACTGGCATAAAGACAGACATATAGATCAATAAAAGAGATGTAAGAGTCCAGAAATAAACTCTCACCTTTATAGTCAATTGACTTTTAGCCAAGATACAAGACCATTCAATATGGAAAGAATAGTTTTTCAACATATGGTACTGGAACAATGGGTAGACAAATACAAAAATAAACTTAAAACAAGACCTTGGACCCTCTCAAACACCATATACAAACCCGAATGGATCAAAACCTATACAATAGCTAAAATTAAAACCTTTTGAGAAAATCCTACGTGTAAATGTTTGTGACCTTGGGGTAGGCAGTTGTTTCTTGGATATGATACTAAAGGCATCAGCCATGAAAGAAAAGATCAACTGGGCATAATTAAATTTTGAAATTTTTGTGTTCCAGAGGCTACCATCAAGGAAGTGAAAATAAACCCACAGAATGAGAGAAAATTTTTTGCAAGTAGTTTATATGGTAAGGGGCTTGTATCTATAATATACAAAGAAGTATTGCAACTGACCAACAAAATGACAACCCATTTAAAAAATGGACCAAAGATCTGAAGAGATATTTCTCCAAAGAAGATATAGAAATGTCCAGCAAGCAGATGATGCTGTACATAATTAGTAATCAGGAAATGCAAATCAAAACTATAGTTAGATACCAATTAACAGCCACTAAGTTGACTGTAATTAAAAAAAAATACCAAGTGTTGTCAAGAACCTAGAGAAGACTGGAACCCTCATATATTACTGGTCGAAACATAAAGTGGCATGTTCTACTTGGCAAACAGTCCATCAGCCCCTCAAATGGTTAAACATGCAGTTATCACATGATACAGCAACTCCACACTCACATATATCCCTAAGAGAAATGAAAACCAGGGACTTCCCTGGTGGTCCAGTGGCTAAGACTCTGTGCTTCCAGTGCAGGGGGCCCAGGTTCGATCCCTGGTCAGGGAACTAGATTCCACATCCCACAACTAAAGAGCCTACATGCCACAACGAAGGCCCAGAGCTGCCAAATAAATAAAAATGAATATTAAACATAAATAAACAAAATAGCCAAACACAAGAGGCTAAACTCTTCTAGGACCTTAGAAAAAGCGACTTGAAAGGTAGGAAGTATGTTGGGTGGACAAGGTGTTTGAAAAAAATAAGTATGTCTACATAAATATTTATATACTAATATTCAAAGCAACATTGTTTGTAACAGTTAAAAGTGAACACAATCCAAACATCTGTTGCTAGATGTATTAGGAAAGGTTCTGAAGAGAACAGAAATCATGGAATATATAAAGCTGTATATATGTACAATGAAATTTATTATAGAAATTGGCTCACTTAGTTATGGAGGTCAAAAAGTCCTGGAGCCTGCCGTCTGCAGGCTGGAGAACCAGGAAAGTTGGTAGTTAATTCAGCTTGGGGCCAAAGGCTTGAGAACAAGGAGGCTACTGGCATGCATCCCAGAGTCTGAAGCCTTGAGAACCCAAAGCTCGAGGTCCAACGGCAGGAGAGGGTATGGCTTAGCCCCCAGAAGAAAGAGAAAATGTGTCCTTCCTTTGACTTCATTGTTTTGTTTGGCCCTTCAGTGGATTCAACAATGCCTGCCGACGCTCGTGTGGATGAGCCTTCTTGACTCAGTGGCAGTCAGGCCTTTGATTTGGATCTTCTTATGCTCCTCTCGGCCTCAAAAATCCTGGTTGGTAGAGAGAGTTGTCTCACTTTTAGCTTATAAAAGGCAAAGTTGACATTTTCTGCTGTGTTTTGTTTTCAAGGCTCAGACTAGCAAGCAACAAAGGCTGGCGGGACCTCACTTCCTGTCTGGTTCCCCCCTCTCCCTGGAGACTTGAATCTCAAATAAATGTTTCTGTCAGGAGACTGCGCTCCCAGCTGTGTAAATTGGTCACAGATGTAATTGCATTTGCCCTCTGCCCTGGAGGAGCACAGGCCTGTGGTTGGGGGTAGTTAGACGTCTCAGAATGAAAGACATTACTGCTGACTCTGGGTAATAGCCTTGAAGCCCTGAATCGGCTGCCCCCGAGACAGGCCGCAGTGTGGCCAGAGGTGCAGGGCTGTTGCTAGCCAGACTCCAGGGCTGCACAGCCAGTGCCTCAATCGGGATCATCTCATTGGCCAGCTGGGCAGAGTCGAAAAGCAGGCTCTTCCACGGGTTCCTCTTTTCTTCCGAACATGACTCCGGCCACCCTTCATGCCCTCCCTCCCTCTCTAATGCCCACAGGACCTCTGCCCATTGCGCCAAGCCCCATTTTCTCGAACAGTAGACAACAGCAGCCCCGTATAGGCAGACTGCGCTAGAATCCAATGAAAATAAACTGAGAACGATGCTGCTGACCTCCATCCAGTAACTAAAGAGCCTAACACACGGTTGACTTAACCAACAGCATTTCAGTGGTGTCTGGCAGAGAAATTAAAGCCTAAAGACTTCAGCAGGAGGCGATGAGGCTGAGTGAGGCCAACCCTGTGGGCATTTGAGGCCCTGGATTTAGGAAAAAGAAGGCTGTCCAGTATGGAGAGTCAGAGCCAGTCTGGACTTTGCTGGGACGGAAAGGGTGAAAAGTCCGGCCTGACAATCCCTGAAAACATTGTGAAAGGATCTTACATCAGGGCACTCGCTTCAGCTAGCAGTCTACTAGAGACCACCCGCAGGGCACCTGAGTCTTTTGTTCCGGAGCTGCTGGGTAGCAAATCTCCAGGAGACGGAAGCCAGGCTGAATGAACTTTTGAACAGCATTTATGGAACTTTCCCATTTCTAGGGTTTCTGCTTTCATTAGAGAGCCAGCCGCAAATAGGTGCTTCAAGTCCTGGGAGAGAATTGGATGATGTCGTGCCACCTGCTGTGATGGGTCTTGGCTGGGAGGGCAGGCTCTGGGGTCATGCTGCCTGGCTTTGAATTCATGTTCTCCTATCTATTAAACTTGTGACTCGAAGAGTTGGTCGGTCTCCTGGATTTCTTCATTTGTAAAATGGGAATAATAAAAGGCCATACATCATAGAGTTGCTAGGAGACTCCATTCTCGTGTAATGTGCTTTGGAGAGAAAAGGAGGAGTGAGGGAGAGAGAAGGGGAGGAAAGTGGTGCTGGGGGAGATCATCTTGTGGTTCTTAGCATATAATTCTGTTTTCAAAGAACTGAGTAGTTTGCTGTAATAGAAGTGTACCTATCCTCATTCAACTATTTTTAGGAGCTAGTTTTTCAGTCTTTACTCTTATTTATAAAAGTAAGAGTAGGAATAGAATTAATGTTTAACTGTATCTGACTACTCTAAAAGTAATTTCATTTGTCGATACATGAACTATGTGGAGGAAACACACATCTCATTAATAGATGAATTTCCAATAAAGTTTTACTTTACTGTATTTATCCTTTTCAAAGCATACTAAATATATAGGCTGTTTTGATCAGTTGTGTAATCTTAATAAATTAGTACTAATTTAATCCAGACTAGGGCTTTCCTGATGGCTCAGATGGTAAAGAATCTGCCTGGAATGCAAAAGACCAGGGTTCAATTCCTGGGTTGGAAAGATCCCCTGAAGGAGGGCATGGCAACCCACTCTAGTATTCTTGCCTGGAGAGGTCTGTGGAAAGAGGATCCCGGTGGGCTACTGTAGTTCACAGGGTCACAGAAGAGTCGGACACGACTTAGCGACTTAACAACAGCAATCCAGATTAGTGTTTAACACTTCAACCATCAGTCACAGAAATTTTTAAAAAACGAACTTCATTTGTTTTGTTGAAGAAAAATATAATCGGGTGACCAGCAAATGACTCTGAAGTGTAAAATGTATCATTATAATTGGATGTAATTTTATCAGGAAGTAGACTTGAGACATACTTTCAAGGAGAAAAAGGAGCAGTGTAAAGTTTATGTTCCTTAAAAAAAGAACGTGTATTTTTAAAATGATAAATGAGCAATGTTCTTACTTTTATTTCAAACGTTCAGTATTCCCATACATCAGACCAGACACTTAATCTTTTGCAGCAACTTAAACCTTAGGATAAAACCTTTTAAATGACAGCCTGAAAAATGCAAGGAGTTGGATAGCCTTACTATTACTATCAAATTTACTATAGTATGTGTGAAAAATATTTGAAGAAGTCCTATTGCACGTGTGTGTGCATGTAACTATTTAACTGAGTCCATTTTTTACCTATGTGCTCGTTCACTTCAGTCATGGCTGACTCATAGATCATCTGTTTTACATAAGTTAAACTGAGTAGTTTGCTGTAATAGAAGTGTACCTATCCTCATTCAACTATTTTTAGGAGCTAGTTTTTCAGTCTTTACTCTTATTTATAAAAGTAAGAGTAGGAATAGAATTAATGTTTAACTGTATCTGACTACTCTAAAAGTAATTTCATTTGTCGATACATGAACTATGTGGAGGAAACACACATCTCATTAATAGATGAATTTCCAATAAAGTTTTACTTTACTGTATTTATCCTTTTCAAAGCATACTAAATATATAGGCTGTTTTGATCAGTTGTGTAATCTTAATAAATTAGTACTAATTTAATCCAGACTAGGGCTTTCCTGATGGCTCAGATGGTAAAGAATCTGCCTGGAATGCAAAAGACCAGGGTTCAATTCCTGGGTTGGAAAGATCCCCTGAAGGAGGGCATGGCAACCCACTCTAGTATTCTTGCCTGGAGAGGTCTGTGGAAAGAGGATCCCGGTGGGCTACTGTAGTTCACAGGGTCACAGAAGAGTCGGACACGACTTAGCGACTTAACAACAGCAATCCAGATTAGTGTTTAACACTTCAACCATCAGTCACAGAAATTTTTAAAAAACGAACTTCATTTGTTTTGTTGAAGAAAAATATAATCGGGTGACCAGCAAATGACTCTGAAGTGTAAAATGTATCATTATAATTGGATGTAATTTTATCAGGAAGTAGACTTGAGACATACTTTCAAGGAGAAAAAGGAGCAGTGTAAAGTTTATGTTCCTTAAAAAAAGAACGTGTATTTTTAAAATGATAAATGAGCAATGTTCTTACTTTTATTTCAAACGTTCAGTATTCCCATACATCAGACCAGACACTTAATCTTTTGCAGCAACTTAAACCTTAGGATAAAACCTTTTAAATGACAGCCTGAAAAATGCAAGGAGTTGGATAGCCTTACTATTACTATCAAATTTACTATAGTATGTGTGAAAAATATTTGAAGAAGTCCTATTGCACGTGTGTGTGCATGTAACTATTTAACTGAGTCCATTTTTTACCTATGTGCTCGTTCACTTCAGTCATGGCTGACTCTTTGTGACCCTATGGACTGTAGCTCACCAGGCTCCTCTGTCCACGGGACTCTTTGGGCAAGAATGCTGGAGTGGGTCACCGTTTCCTCCTGGCGATCTTCCTGACCCAGGTCTCCTGCATCTCTTGCAGTGCAGGCGGATTGTTTACCACTGTCCATGGAAATATAGAAGTCAAGTATTATTTTCTAGATCCTTTGTCTCTATGGCAAGGCTTCCCCGTCTTTTCCTGGTGTTATGGATAAGTTGTGTCTCCAGCAGATGTGTGTGTTGAAACCCTAAACTCTGCTTGGAAAGAAATATTGATAATGCAAACTCCCGGTGGTTACAGGTGAGACAGGGTTATGATTAGGCTGCAAAATCAAGATGACCTGGCAGCTGGTGATCAGACTGCCAGCAAATGTACAATGGCTTCTGTATAGTTTCTTTAAAGATAGAGTAGGAAGAGGGGACTCACTGTGGGCAGGATCCCTGGGGAATATCTCCAGGGATCTGGAGTGGTCTGAACTGGGCAATGAAAGGTGGCAGAGTTCTAGGGATGGCATTTGTGATGCAAGGATGATATGACCCATGGATTCAAGGAGATGAGGCCATGACTGTGCCCACTCTGAGTAGACGGAAGGTAAACTTGACCAGCTGAGGAGTGGTGAGCTCTGTCTCTGTTTTGAGACTTACCAGCACGGTTACATGGAAGAACCCCCAGTTGCTCTGTGCATGAACATGGCTTAGTTCCGCAATTGGATTTAAACTCTTGTCAGGCTAAGGGCCTTTACCAAGTTCTTCCATGGATCTTCTGCTGCCTGCAAGGAGGAAAGGAGCAGTGTAAAGTTTATGTTCCTTAAAAAAAGAACGTGTATTTTTAAAATGATAAATGAGCAATGTTCTTACTTTTATTTCAAACGTTCAGTATTCCCATACATCAGACCAGACACTTAATCTTTGCAGCAACTTAAACCTTAGGATAAAACCTTTTAAATGACAGCCTGAAAAATGCAAGGAGTTGGATAGCCTTACTATTACTATCAAATTTACTATAGTATGTGTGAAAAATATTTGAAGAAGTCCTATTGCACGTGTGTGTGCATGTAACTATTTAACTGAGTCCATTTTTTACCTATGTGCTCGTTCACTTCAGTCATGGCTGACTCTTTGTGACCCTATGGACTGTAGCTCACCAGGCTCCTCTGTCCACGGGACTCTTTGGGCAAGAATGCTGGAGTGGGTCACCGTTTCCTCCTGGCGATCTTCCTGACCCAGGTCTCCTGCATCTCTTGCAGTGCAGGCGGATTGTTTACCACTGTCCATGGAAATATAGAAGTCAAGTATTATTTTCTAGATCCTTTGTCTCTATGGCAAGGCTTCCCCGTCTTTTCCTGGTGTTATGGATAAGTTGTGTCTCCAGCAGATGTGTGTGTTGAAACCCTAAACTCTGCTTGGAAAGAAATATTGATAATGCAAACTCCCGGTGGTTACAGGTGAGACAGGGTTATGATTAGGCTGCAAAATCAAGATGACCTGGCAGCTGGTGATCAGACTGCCAGCAAATGTACAATGGCTTCTGTATAGTTTCTTTAAAGATAGAGTAGGAAGAGGGGACTCACTGTGGGCAGGATCCCTGGGGAATATCTCCAGGGATCTGGAGTGGTCTGAACTGGGCAATGAAAGGTGGCAGAGTTCTAGGGATGGCATTTGTGATGCAAGGATGATATGACCCATGGATTCAAGGAGATGAGGCCATGACTGTGCCCACTCTGAGTAGACGGAAGGTAAACTTGACCAGCTGAGGAGTGGTGAGCTCTGTCTCTGTTTTGAGACTTACCAGCACGGTTACATGGAAGAACCCCCAGTTGCTCTGTGCATGAACATGGCTTAGTTCCGCAATTGGATTTAAACTCTTGTCAGGCTAAGGGCTCCTTGACCAAGTTCTTCCATCCCATGGATCTTCTGCTGCCTGCATTTCTGTCTTGGAATGAAGGGATCTTACAACTTTCCTTATCACCTCTGCACACTCTCCTTTATTTCTGCATCCTTTAGGATATCATCATCCTATGGCTTCCCACTCTCTCAAACCCCATCCTGTATATACCCTTCATTCATCACCCCCAGAGTACCTTCATGGACCTCACAGGATTGTGAGTATCTTAAAAAACACTGAATTGTACACTTTACTATGGTGCATTTTATGGTATATTAAGGTTAGACTATGGAATTACCAGCTGGCCTAGTGGTCAAATTCACCTGCCAGTGCAGGAGCCACAGGAGAGGGGCTTGATCCCTAGGTTGGCAAGACCCCCTGGAAGAGGACATGGCAGCCTACTCCCCTGTTCTTATCTGGGAAATCCCATGGACACAGAGGAGCCCGGCAGGCTGCAGTCTGTGGGTCTCAAAGAGTCAGACACAACGGGTCATGCACGCACAAAGTTAGACTATAACATTGAAAAAAATCGTTCCTGGGACTTCCCTGCTGGTCCAGGGTCTAAGACTCCTTAGCCACTGCTCCCAGTGCAGGGGGCCCATGATTTTTATCTCTCGTCAGGGAACTCGATCCCACATGCTGCAACTAAAGAGCTGGTGCAGCCAAATCAATATATAAATAATTAGTGAAATAATTTAAAAAAGCATTCCTATAAAAATGCAACTAAGAAACAGATTGGAGGACAGAATAATTTTTATTCTGCTTAGATTAAATGTTAATGTTAGGCAGTCAATAAATAGTAGTCTTATGATATGTGTTTGAATTTTTTTAAGCCCAGTGTTAAATAATTGAACAAAGATAGTGGAAGCATGGGAGAAATTAGAGAATGGAGGGCATTGCTGTAGGCATGAGAGAGCCAGGGAGGTGCTCTATCTGGGAGGAGAGTAAGTGCTGGCTGAGGGAACAGTTTCACATTTTTGTATTAGGGTAAACAGGAAATTAACAGCAATCACTGGTATTAACAGTTGAACAAGTTCTAACACTGCTGTGCATGCCAATGGAGCCAATTTCAAGGACTAAAGCATCTTTTATGGGACGCAAGCTTGCCGATGGAATGGTGAAGAAGTCTGGAAACATATGCAGGTGTCAGTTTTTACAGGCAGTGTTTGAATTTGCATTTTAGTGTCATGAGAAATGTCTTTAGTGAACAAAGCTCTTGCTTCTAGGCAAGGGTGTCTTACTTTCTATCAGGGGTCCTCAGCTCTTTGACTCTTCATTTGGGAGTCCCGGGACTTTCCACCTTCTAAAGCCGGGTTCCTCCCAAAGCAGGCACCATCTCCTAATAAGTACAGTGGGTTGACCTGTTCACTGAAGGTAAGGGCGATACCATCTCAAGAAGTTTCTTTTGTTTCTTCCCATCCAGACAGAGAGCATGTGGGGGGCGTGTAGGTACAATGTAAAGCTGGAACTAGAAAACATGTTTATGGCATAATGATTAGAACCCCCCAGGAAACACAAAAAAGGGCAAATAATGATTTAATATATCACAGAATAATATAGTGAGCTTAAAAATTCTTGACGTTATAAACCAACTTTCTCATTTAAAGTATGGGAAGATTGAACTCTGACGACTGCCAGCCGTGTGCCTGTGTCAGATGAGGCTAACCCTTTAGTCTGAGCTGTTTGGTAAGTCGCAGTGTTATTCTGGGTGCTTTCCTACTCAGGCAGACAACCAAAGCATAGGTGCCGTCTCTTCTGAGTTTTTTTTTTTTTTTTTTTTAACCTAATTCAGGCATTGAGAATTCCATTCATCCATTTCCTCTTAATTAACTAGCATCCCTTGCAACTATCCCACCATCAGCCAGTGTTTCTTAGGAATCACAGAGTGTCATCCTGGACCGGGAGAGCATTTCATTAGAACTACTACAAAATACTTACTAATGTGTAAACTTAACAGGTTACAGATGTTTGCAGTTCTGGGAGTCTTTGAAACTGTAGATTCAAATGCAAGTGTCAAAGTGCCCTCTAGTGGTGAATACAGCACACTGACACAGGACCCTTTTCTGCAGAGGAAAGGAACTACAAGTTGTTAAGGTATAGGACAATAGGAAGCCTGGCTTTTTGAATCCAATTTCCGGTTTCTTCCAGAAACCCTGAGGTTCAGACAGGGTGGGACACAGGAAGACTTAAGTTAATTAAAAGAGGCTTCCATTAACCAAAACTAGGAGGAAATAATGAATACCTAAAGGCTGTAGAAAACCCGTCCATTGTATGCTAAGGATACGCATTCTCAGTATTTCTTGCGCCCCGCTCAGAAAAATGGAGTTCTGGTGAACAGTTTTCAGCCAGCAGTGACGCTCTTTGATTGGTTAATTATGCATTGCTTGATTACACATTGACCTAGAGGGAACATCTCTACTGGGCCACTTCTGCAGTTTGATGACAAATAACCAACTCTCTGGGCTGATCAAGAAATATTCTTCTCTGAATGCTTTGAGAAAGATGCTTAATTTGGGTTAATGACGTTCTTCTGGTACAAGTAGCAGGATGGTGCCATTCCGTTAAACCTTGAAGCCAGCAAGTAACTAAGAAAACATGTTCCCCGGGAAAAAAATGATGATTTAATATATCACAGAATAATATAGTGAGCTTAAAAATTCTTGACGTTATAAACCAACTTTCTCATTTAAAGTATGGGAAGATTGAACTCTGACGACTGCCAGCCGTGTGCCTGTGTCAGATGAGGCTAACCCTTTAGTCTGAGCTGTTTGGTAAGTCGCAGTGTTATTCTGGGTGCTTTCCTACTCAGGCAGACAACCAAAGCATAGGTGCCGTCTCTTCTGAGTTTTTTTTTTTTTTTTTTTTAACCTAATTCAGGCATTGAGAATTCCATTCATCCATTTCCTCTTAATTAACTAGCATCCCTTGCAACTATCCCACCATCAGCCAGTGTTTCTTAGGAATCACAGAGTGTCATCCTGGACCGGGAGAGCATTTCATTAGAACTACTACAAAATACTTACTAATGTGTAAACTTAACAGGTTACAGATGTTTGCAGTTCTGGGAGTCTTTGAAACTGTAGATTCAAATGCAAGTGTCAAAGTGCCCTCTAGTGGTGAATACAGCACACTGACACAGGACCCTTTTCTGCAGAGGAAAGGAACTACAAGTTGTTAAGGTATAGGACAATAGGAAGCCTGGCTTTTTGAATCCAATTTCCGGTTTCTTCCAGAAACCCTGAGGTTCAGACAGGGTGGGACACAGGAAGACTTAAGTTAATTAAAAGAGGCTTCCATTAACCAAAACTAGGAGGAAATAATGAATACCTAAAGGCTGTAGAAAACCCGTCCATTGTATGCTAAGGATACGCATTCTCAGTATTTCTTGCGCCCCGCTCAGAAAAATGGAGTTCTGGTGAACAGTTTTCAGCCAGCAGTGACGCTCTTTGATTGGTTAATTATGCATTGCTTGATTACACATTGACCTAGAGGGAACATCTCTACTGGGCCACTTCTGCAGTTTGATGACAAATAACCAACTCTCTGGGCTGATCAAGAAATATTCTTCTCTGAATGCTTTGAGAAAGATGCTTAATTTGGGTTAATGACGTTCTTCTGGTACAAGTAGCAGGATGGTGCCATTCCCGTTAAACCTTGAAGCCAGCATAAATGATCGAGGGTTGATTAGAAACTTTTGATGCAGTAGTTGCGTTCTTACCTAAGGGGCATCACAGTCTTCTGGAAATAATACTGTCCTGAAGGCCTGGAGATATGGACCGTGACATGGCTTCTCCCACTAACGAGGTGACTTTGAGCAAATCCTTTAACATCTCAAGGCCTCAGTTTCCCCATAAACAGATGAAAGAACTAGACTAATAACTGGTTACCTTTTTCAGCGCTAAAATAGTCTAATTTCTGAAAGTCACTTGGCAGGTGATAGTCTGAAGTACTGGGGTTTCCCCAGTGACTCGGTGGTAAAGAATCTGCCTGCGATGCAGGAACCCCAGGAGATGCTGGTTCGATCCCTGGGTCGGGAAGATCCCCTGCAGGAGGGCGTGGCAACCCACTCCAGCATTCTTGCCTAGAGATTGCCATGGACAGGGGAGCCTGGGTGGGTGGGTGGGGGAGAGTACAATCCATAGGGTCACACAGAGTCCAGCACAATGGAAGCGACTGAGCACACACGCACACATTTTGAAGTATTATGTTTGTTTTTTGTGTGTATTTCCTTCAGTGATTTCAGGTACCCTCTCCTAGGCTGCTCCTCAGCCGAAGACAAGACTCAAAGAAGCAGCTAAACTAAGAGGGGCCCAAAGAGTAGGATGCCAGCCTGGAGGCCCCGCTTTCCCCTCCTGAACCTAGAAAACAGAAGGACTGGAGAAAGAGGAAGGGAGAGAGATGGTGAGTGGGTGACTCAATTGAGAACCAAAGACCAGGATGGGTGGAGCTAGGAGATAGGAAAGAGGAACTGGAACTTTCCCGCACAGGGTGGGGGGTGAAGGGGATCAGGACCCAGCAGGCAAGGGATGAGAAAGGATAAGCCTCCAGTGTGTGAACCCACAGACGTACCACCCTCAGAGACCCCCATCCTGGACTACAGAGAATCCCACGGTCTGAGCTGGCATTGCTGTCTTTCTTGAACAGAGGTGTGGCATGGGAGGCCTCCAGTGGGGTCTGGGTCTGAAGGGAGCACTTCGTCCACCCCTCCCCTGACTGCAGAAATGCTGAAGAGAACAGGCTGGGCACATCTCCAGGACAGGGACCCCCAAGCCACTGCCACTGGCCCTCAACAGGGCCCAGAGGCCCGTGCAGGTGTCCTCAGTAACACCAGCAATGGACGTGGAGATGTGTGCACGTCAGTTTTTATCGGCCTGTCCTGTTTTAGAGCCATTTTCTATTTCCTGTTTAAAATGGGAAACCTCTTTGGCCATAAAAAGCTGGTTTCCTCTCTGAATTAAATGAATTATCCCTCAAGAAACTAAGGTTTCGGTGATTTCTGATCACCCATTCAGATGTGAAATGGAATTATTCTGTCTTCTCAAAGCTCAGGTTATTATATGTTGGGCCTTAAATAAGACTTAATCGTACCAGAATTTTACTATATGAGATATTATGTAAAATGGGTTGCTCACCACCTGAAACATGGAATTCTTTCTGTCTATGGCAGAGTTATGGTTGGGTTTGAGTTTCTATATGATGCTGTCAGTCAGAGATGGGGCAGATGCCCAAGATTGATTTAGACATTAATAAAGATGTACTAAAGAATGGGCTCTGTGGTGAAGAGTCTGCCTGTCAATGGAGAAAGAGGAGGAAAACAGGCCTATTTGTGTATGTTTGCGTTTTTCAAGGAAGACTTCTTAGGACGCAGGATTTTCACTTACATCAAGTAAGTGTTTTTGTTTTTAAAAAGAGATTGAGAGAAGGCAGAGAGATCAATAAAACCCTTTTCGCTGGAAAAGAGGAGCCGTTTCCAGGGCAACAACGGAGGATGAAATGTTATGGATTTGAAGGAGACAGCATTTGACTAATGCAGAGAAAGAGGTGAGGGAAAACAGACCGGATACGGGGCCAAATGGAGAAGGAGAGACCCGTGACTCAAGTCTCTGCTGCTTCTCTATTTAATGCTCCAGACTGCCCCACCCCAGCTCCCAGCGCCCAGCTGCCCTCCCGGCTCACAGGCCCGACCGGCTACCATGCCTCTTAGGAAATTTCGCCATAGAAAAAAGACCAGACACACACTGAAACTCCTGACTTCTCATTGAGGCTGTGGAAGTTCAACATGAGGTAACGCCTCCTGCTAGAGTTTCTCCGCGAATAGATGCAAACATGTCTCAGGGGCTGGGCTGGCAAGAGTCCAAGACTGGGGATGAGGGAAAGTCTATGGTGAGTCATTTTTTTATTTCAATTTTTTAAAAATGTTATCAAAATACAGTTGATTTACAACGTTGTGTTAGTTTCAGGTGTATAGCAAAGTGATTCAGGGGTGTATATATATATATATATATATATATATATATATATATGGTATATATATATATTTTTTCTTTTTTATTTTCTCTTCCATTTTAGGTTATTACGAGATATTGAGTATAGCCCCTGTGCTATGCAGTAGGTCCTTGATGGTTATCTATTATATAGAGAGTAGTGTGCATATTTTAATCCCAAATTCCCAATTTATCCCTCTGCTCCTCCCCTTTGGTAACCATAAGTTTTGTTTTCTATATTTGTGAGTCTATTTCTCTTTTGTAAGTAAGTTCACTTGTATCATTTTTTTGAATCCACGTATAAGCAATATCATACGGTGTGTTTGTGGCTTACTTCACTTAGTGTGATAATCTCTTGATTCCTCCATTTTGCTGCAAATGGCATTATTTCATTCTTTTTTGATGGCTGAGTAGTATCTCATTGTGTATATATGCCACATCTTCTTTATCCACTCATCTGTTGATGACTACTAGGCTACAATATGTTTAGTCTTTAACACATACATACAAACTCACATTACTCATCCAAGTTCATTTTTACATAAAATAATATTAGAAAAATCACTAACATGACTTAGTAATTAACCTATGTCAATATTGCTGCCAAAAAGAGTTTATACTGTTCTTACCATTGACCTGATTTTACAATTGAGATAATGTCTGTGTTTTCATTTGGAAACAGAATTGATCACTACGCTCTATGAACAAGGCCTGCCCCATTATTACTCTGTAACTACTTCACGAACACATATTTAAGAGTGGTATGATTTATGATACAGTGCAAGAGACAAATTATTTCCTCTTTTACCTTTTTTTGCTATTTTTACACAGGCCCGGTTTGCCTCTTAGGAATTTCAAAAAACCAGACACACACTGAAACTCCTGACTTCTCATTGAGGCTGTGGAAGTTCAACATGAGGTAACGCCTCCTGCTAGAGTTTCTCCGCGAATAGATGCAAACATGTCTCAGGGGCTGGGCTGGCAAGAGTCCAAGACTGGGGATGAGGGAAAGTCTATGGTGAGTCATTTTTTTATTTCAATTTTTTAAAAATGTTATCAAAATACAGTTGATTTACAACGTTGTGTTAGTTTCAGGTGTATAGCAAAGTGATTCAGGGGTGTATATATATATATATATATATATGGTATATATATATATTTTTTCTTTTTTATTTTCTCTTCCATTTTAGGTTATTACGAGATATTGAGTATAGCCCCTGTGCTATGCAGTAGGTCCTTGATGGTTATCTATTATATAGAGAGTAGTGTGCATATTTTAATCCCAAATTCCCAATTTATCCCTCTGCTCCTCCCCTTTGGTAACCATAAGTTTTGTTTTCTATATTTGTGAGTCTATTTCTCTTTTGTAAGTAAGTTCACTTGTATCATTTTTTTGAATCCACGTATAAGCAATATCATACGGTGTGTTTGTGGCTTACTTCACTTAGTGTGATAATCTCTTGATTCCTCCATTTTGCTGCAAATGGCATTATTTCATTCTTTTTTGATGGCTGAGTAGTATCTCATTGTGTATATATGCCACATCTTCTTTATCCACTCATCTGTTGATGACTACTAGGCTACAATATGTTTAGTCTTTAACACATACATACAAACTCACATTACTCATCCAAGTTCATTTTTACATAAAATAATATTAGAAAAATCACTAACATGACTTAGTAATTAACCTATGTCAATATTGCTGCCAAAAAGAGTTTATACTGTTCTTACCATTGACCTGATTTTACAATTGAGATAATGTCTGTGTTTTCATTTGGAAACAGAATTGATCACTACGCTCTATGAACAAGGCCTGCCCCATTATTACTCTGTAACTACTTCACGAACACATATTTAAGAGTGGTATGATTTATGATACAGTGCAAGAGACAAATTATTTCCTCTTTTACTTCCTATTCTTAGCTCCTTTTAAATTCTTTAAAAGTCTTTCAGATCTTGGGCTTCCCTGGTGGTCCAGTGCGTAAAGAGTCCCCTTTGCAGTGCAAGGAGCACCAGTTCGATCCCTGGCCTGGGAAGATCCCATGTGCTGGTGTGTCCAATTATGAGCTGGCACTGTGGAATGCATGGACCCAAAGCCAGTGCTCTGCAATGAGAGAGGCCACTGCAATGGGAAGTCCACACAGGCCGAAGAATAAAGATGGGTGAAAATAAATAAGTGAAAAAACAATAAAAGAGGCCAAATTTTTTTTAAATCTTAAAAAAAATTCTTCAAGCTCTTAAATAATAAATTTATTTGATTTTTAAAGGCTTAAAAAATAACATTATTACAGTTACTGTTAATTATAATTTTACAGATTTATAATTAATATAATTATAGCATATAATTTATGCTCTAAGCACAGTGATAAAGACTATAGATACAAAGGCAGGAAGTTTATACATATGTTTCAGGGTTCCATCAAGTTCAAGGAGTTTCAAAGTTGGCCAGAAGAGAGAGCATACGTTAGGCAATAAAACAAGTTGGGGAACTCATATGAAAAGGCCAAAGCTGACACGATTCAGGTTTCAAAAGAGCATAATGACTGAGCCCTCTGCTAGACACTAAATTTGGAAAGCCATGGGGTCCACAGTGAGATGTAAGAAGTGAGAACAGGATTTTAAAAATTTGTATCAATAGGTAAAGAGATGAATTTAAAGGTTTTTTATTTATTTGTTAATTTATTATTGATTTTTCGCTATTCTGGGTGTTCACTGCTGCCACAGGCTCTTCTCTAGGTGCAGGGAGTGGGGACTACTCTCTAGTTGAGGTGAGGAAGCTTCTTGTTGCAGTGACTTGTTATGGAACTCAGGCTTTAGGGCACACAGGCTTCAGTCATTGGGGCACATGGGCTCAATAGGTGCAGCTCTGAGACTCTAGGGCACAGGGTCCATAATTGTGGCTCACGAGATTAGTTGCTCCACAGCATGTGGGATCTTCCCGGATCAGGGATTGAACCCATGTCTCCTGCATTGGCAGGCGAACTGTTTACCACTGAGCTACCAGGGAAGCCCAAAGAGGTGCATTTTTATTGTGCCTTGTGTTTGCTGTTATAGGCTCATTTATTAAATCAATGAAGAATACAAAATGTAGAAAATTAAAAATTGAGATGCATCATGTGACTGAAAGAGAATATCAGTTCACCAGCTTTCTATGTAATAACCCCCAATCAGTGAAAATCACCTAAAATACAAAATGCGATTATCCTTAATGTTCAGTGTCTGAAAGTGTTTTTAAATATGAAAGACTAGAAGACTCTGTGAGGCCTGGAGTTCTTTAAACCTGGTATGGATTCATTATGTTCAAAGGTCTCCAGGAGACAGTAAAAAAAAAATCACTTATCTGAAGTTTAGCAGTGGGGCGGAGCTGGGGCCTCCTGTCTACTCCTCAGAAAACTTAGGTCAGGTACGTAATTTAAATCCAAGGAAGGGGGTGAGGGACCGCTGCTCTCTTGTTATGGAATCATAAAAGAATAGCAAGAATCATGCATGTTCCATCAGGGTCACAGATGAGAACCTAGGCAGCCTTCAACTGTATGTCCCCCAGTAGAGAATTTGAGTTAACTGGTAGTGTAACCATCTTTCCTTAAATGAAGTGTTTCTTAGCTTCAGGAGATTCAGAATTAAATATAGACATGCTTAAGAGAATCAGAACATTCATATGAATACCTTATGTTAAGAAGATGTCTGCATGTTCGGTATTTTGCCTTTTCAGTATAATTTGTGTTGACTAAAAAAGATGAACAACTTGAGAGTTGTGGGTTAAGTTTTATCTGGGGCAGAACAGGATTTTAAAAATTTGTATCAATATAAGAGATGAATTTAAAGGTTTTTATTTATTTGTTAATTTATTATTGATTTTTCGCTATTCTGGTGTTCACTGCTGCCACAGGCTCTTCTCTAGGTGCAGGGAGTGGGGACTACTCTCTAGTTGAGGTGAGGAAGCTTCTTGTTGCAGTGACTTGTTATGGAACTCAGGCTTTAGGGCACACAGGCTTCAGTCATTGGGGCACATGGGCTCAATAGGTGCAGCTCTGAGACTCTAGGGCACAGGGTCCATAATTGTGGCTCACGAGATTAGTTGCTCCACAGCATGTGGGATCTTCCCGGATCAGGGATTGAACCCATGTCTCCTGCATTGGCAGGCGAACTGTTTACCACTGAGCTACCAGGGAAGCCCAAAGAGGTGCATTTTTATTGTGCCTTGTGTTTGCTGTTATAGGCTCATTTATTAAATCAATGAAGAATACAAAATGTAGAAAATTAAAAATTGAGATGCATCATGTGACTGAAAGAGAATATCAGTTCACCAGCTTTCTATGTAATAACCCCCAATCAGTGAAAATCACCTAAAATACAAAATGCGATTATCCTTAATGTTCAGTGTCTGAAAGTGTTTTTAAATATGAAAGACTAGAAGACTCTGTGAGGCCTGGAGTTCTTTAAACCTGGTATGGATTCATTATGTTCAAAGGTCTCCAGGAGACAGTAAAAAAAAAATCACTTATCTGAAGTTTAGCAGTGGGGCGGAGCTGGGGCCTCCTGTCTACTCCTCAGAAAACTTAGGTCAGGTACGTAATTTAAATCCAAGGAAGGGGGTGAGGGACCGCTGCTCTCTTGTTATGGAATCATAAAAGAATAGCAAGAATCATGCATGTTCCATCAGGGTCACAGATGAGAACCTAGGCAGCCTTCAACTGTATGTCCCCCAGTAGAGAATTTGAGTTAACTGGTAGTGTAACCATCTTTCCTTAAATGAAGTGTTTCTTAGCTTCAGGAGATTCAGAATTAAATATAGACATGCTTAAGAGAATCAGAACATTCATATGAATACCTTATGTTAAGAAGATGTCTGCATGTTCGGTATTTTGCCTTTTCAGTATAATTTGTGTTGACTAAAAAAGATGAACAACTTGAGAGTTGTGGGTTAAGTTTTATCTGGGGCATAATTAGGACTGCAGCCCGGGAGACAGCACCCCAGATAGCTCTGAGAGACGGCTCCAAAGAGGCAGCAGGAGGAGGGTCAATATTTAAGGAGGGGGGAGTTTAATATCATTAAACAGTCATTTTACGAAGGGTCCCCAGTGAGTCACGAGGATCTGATGTACCATGAGGAGATTTAGTGCTTTTCTAAATATGAGGAGATGCAAGGATTGAGATAATAAAATCTGTTCCTAAAAGCATCCACCTGTCTAAAGACCTGCCCCACCAGATTCCCTGGAGCACGAAGTGCCTCTACCCCACCCTGATCCCCTTCAGGGGGTATGGAAGGTCAGCAGCTCTCAACAGCACAGGGTCTGGTCTCTGCAGAGGCAGACAGCACATGTCCTTGTTGTCCAGGCATTGGCAATGTGATTGGTAAATGCCAGTTTGTAGTTGACATTTGAAATGTGTGTTTGTGCAACTGATTTCAATATGTGGTTTTAAGGTGAAATCTTTCAAAGTCATTCTCAGTATTGATATATCTAAGATACCTTCATTGTTATTTATTTGCTAAATTGTGTCTGACTTCTTTGCCACCCCATGGACTGTAGCCCAGGCTTCCCTGGTGGCTTAGATGGTAAAGAATCCACTTGCAGTGCAGGAGACCCGGGTTCAATCCCTGGGTTGGGAAAATCCCCTGGAGAAGGGAATGGCTACCCACTAAATCCCATGGAGAGGAGACCCTGGTGGGCTCCCGTCCATGGGGTCGCAAAGAGACACAACTGAGCGACTAAGGGCACAGGCTCCTTTTCATGGAAAGCCCTTCTTTCCATGCATTTCCCAGGCAATAGACCTTTAGGTTCACTTTAGTTCAAAGATTGTCATTAATAACAATTCCTTAGTGCTCAGGAAGGTTGTTTATGGTCAATCAGGTCTTGATGGCTGCAAAGCAAAAGAACATTCAGTATTGAATAAACAGAACATTCATATGAATACCTTATGTAAGAAGATGTCTGCATGTTCGGTATTTTGCCTTTTCAGTATAATTTGTGTTGACTAAAAAAGATGAACAACTTGAGAGTTGTGGGTTAAGTTTTATCTGGGGCATAATTAGGACTGCAGCCCGGGAGACAGCACCCCAGATAGCTCTGAGAGACGGCTCCAAAGAGGCAGCAGGAGGAGGGTCAATATTTAAGGAGGGGGGAGTTTAATATCATTAAACAGTCATTTTACGAAGGGTCCCCAGTGAGTCACGAGGATCTGATGTACCATGAGGAGATTTAGTGCTTTTCTAAATATGAGGAGATGCAAGGATTGAGATAATAAAATCTGTTCCTAAAAGCATCCACCTGTCTAAAGACCTGCCCCACCAGATTCCCTGGAGCACGAAGTGCCTCTACCCCACCCTGATCCCCTTCAGGGGGTATGGAAGGTCAGCAGCTCTCAACAGCACAGGGTCTGGTCTCTGCAGAGGCAGACAGCACATGTCCTTGTTGTCCAGGCATTGGCAATGTGATTGGTAAATGCCAGTTTGTAGTTGACATTTGAAATGTGTGTTTGTGCAACTGATTTCAATATGTGGTTTTAAGGTGAAATCTTTCAAAGTCATTCTCAGTATTGATATATCTAAGATACCTTCATTGTTATTTATTTGCTAAATTGTGTCTGACTTCTTTGCCACCCCATGGACTGTAGCCCAGGCTTCCCTGGTGGCTTAGATGGTAAAGAATCCACTTGCAGTGCAGGAGACCCGGGTTCAATCCCTGGGTTGGGAAAATCCCCTGGAGAAGGGAATGGCTACCCACTAAATCCCATGGAGAGGAGACCCTGGTGGGCTCCCGTCCATGGGGTCGCAAAGAGACACAACTGAGCGACTAAGGGCACAGGCTCCTTTTCATGGAAAGCCCTTCTTTCCATGCATTTCCCAGGCAATAGACCTTTAGGTTCACTTTAGTTCAAAGATTGTCATTAATAACAATTCCTTAGTGCTCAGGAAGGTTGTTTATGGTCAATCAGGTCTTGATGGCTTCAAAGCAAAAAGCTTGGGTTGATGCAGCTGCTACAGGCACTTGCCCCACAGAGCCCTGGCCCCCCACCTTGACACCTTTGCCATTTCCTGATCTGATGCCCACCTCCAGGTCCTAGAAGGCTGTGTGATAGAAAAGGCTGCTCATGCCTCAGCAGGCTGCTGCTTCCATCTGGTTATAAATTCTAGTTCAGCTGGTAAAGAATCCATCTGACAATGCAGGAGACCCCAGTTCCATTCCTGGGTCAGGAAGATCCCCTGAAGAAGAGATAGACTACCCACTCCAGTATTCTTGGGCTTCCCTGGTGGCTCAGATGGTAAACAGTCTGCCTGTAATGTGGGAGACCTGGGTTCGATTCAGAGGGTGGGAAGATCCCCTGGAGAAGGGAAAGGCTACCACCTCCAGTATTCCTGCCTGGAGAATTCCATGACTCCTCTATGGGTCACAAAGAGTCGGACACTACTGAGCAACTTTCACTTTCACGGCCAGATGGGGTTTTCCATGACCCCATGTCCTCCCTGTCTGAGCCAATACATAACACTCAACGGCATGCCTGGGCACAGAGGGGACAAGGGAACAGGTCAGCAAGACTGTCTGCGTCTGGCTTATCCAATCTAGCAACTTCTCACCATGTGCTTTGCCCTGTTTGTGCCTGGTAGCCTTTAGGGAACCCAGTCGTACCCAGCATAGCACCCAAACTGTGACATTATCATATCTGCCCACCCAGCCTGACACCCGACAATGAAAGGGGTACATAGGCAGATTTGGCAAGGAGGCCAGCGGGTCCCAAGGACAAGGAGGAGAAGAGGAAGGATGAGGAGAAATAAAGGTAAAGATCTTCATTGTTGAAACTGAAAACTTCTAGTCTGATGTTAATCTGGGCATTTATATTAGAATGTCTCACCTAACCCTGAGGCCTGGAGACTGTCCTAGCTAATCTCATGTTAATGCTGTGGGTGTGGGCGTGGGAATATCAAAAGATATTCTTTTGATTTATTGTTTTGGTAACTGACTGGAAGATACAAATTGTCATGCTTCAACTGGCAAAGGGGGATACTCTTCTATCTCTCTTCCAGTGTCTATGCTGGAAGCTCTTCCCTATCCCTTCTCACTTTGATAAACTTTTCACTGCACGAAGCTAGCTCTGAATGATCATTGCCAAGTCTTTTGATCCCAATGTGGATTCTTCTCCAGTGGAGATTAAGAATCGGACACCGTTCATGGTAACCTACCATTGTCTCTCACCTATCACCGCTTTTAAACTCCCTTGGTCAATGTGATATTTCCATGTTTTAGCTGTAATACAACACTGCAGTCTCGGCATGGCCCGAGGCTCTCCCCTGCAGGAAGGCAATGCTCTTATTACAGCAACCCCTCCCCCCAAAAAAAGCTCCAGAAATAGTCTCACTAGGGAATTTCCTTGCTAGGAAATTTCTCTTAACATAGACTCAGCCTAAGGGTCTCTAAAGGACAGCCTTTCTGGCATGCATGCAAATGTCAACCATGTAACTTGTACCCCCCTCAGAGCTCTGGCAAGGAAGAGAGGAAAGACACGGAAACTTAAAAGCCAAGCTTAAGTACATTTGTTGTAAATCACCCTTCCTATGATCATGATCAACAGGGAGCCACAATTCAGCTGGCACAAAGGCTCAACCTGCATGCAAATAACAGGCGAGGGGCCACAGTCCACTTCTTCCTCTTGCCCCCGGAGCACACGGTGAGGTCACAGCCAAAGGTCAGTTGTCCTCCAGCAGTTTTACAGAGTGAATGCGGGCGCCCTGACATTCCTGCCAGGCCTCTAATTCTCTGTAAAAGAACATTAGGTGGGATTTCCCTGGTGATCCAGTGGTTGGGACTTTGCCTTCCAGTGCAAGGGGTTGGGGGTTTGATCCCTGGTTGGGGAGGTAGGAACCCACATGCCGTATGGTCAACAAACCAGACTAGAAACATCAGAAGCAGTAGTGTAACAAATTCAATAAAGCCATTAAAACAGTCTACATCAAAAATTTCAAGAAAACAAAAGAACATTAGAAGAAAAGTAACTGCCTCTCACCTATGCAGTTCGGCTAAATCACCCCTGATAGCTTCATGTTCATTTTACTGGCCCCTGGAAACACTGGCATCTCATGGCAAGTCTGACCCATGATGCAAAATGGAGACCTAGAGACAGCAATCCTGACTACCTCCTAGCCACCCCCTACCCTGCAAAGATGGCCCTGGGGTCACTTGGAGGAGGTAGCTTTCACTGCCCTGTGGCAGCTTTAGCCTGCAAAGTGGAGAAGAGTTGACCTCGCTCTATCTTTGATAGACAGAGAACTCTGCAGCGAGCATGGCAGCAACCCCATGCAGATGAAGAAGTAGTAATGTCAGGACAACCGGAATAAACTAGAAACCTCTGAGCTAATGGGAGTCAGGAGTCTTATCATCTTACCTTTGTAATGTGCTCCAGGGGCCAGAGTGAAGCCAGCAAGGCACCTCCAGGGCAGACTTGAAGGAGGTGCTCAAGCTCAGGGCCCCATGTGATGGCCCCACCCTCCTTCCCGTCTTCTCTCTGTGTCTGTCGCCTCTCTGTATTTATTTACTAGGGCTGCCGTGGCCAAGTGCCACAAACGGGGTGGCTGAACACAGCAGGAGGTATTGTCTCACAGTGCTGGAGGCTGTGTACTAAGCCACTTCAGTCGTGTCTGACTCTGGGACCCCGTGGACTGCAGCCCACCAGGCTCCTCTGTCCATGGGCTTCTCCAGGCAAGAATCCTGGAATGGGTTTCCATGCCCTCCTCCAGGGGATCTTCCCAACGCAGGGATCGAAGCCAGGTCTCCCGCACGGCAGGCAGATTCTGTACTGAGTCACTAGGGAAGCCCAATTATTCACAGACATATTATTTAGGTTGTTTTAATCAATTATGTCAAATATAGGGTTATAATTCAACCCTTAAGAAATCATGAATGATTATATCGTGATCACAGGAAATAATACACATTCTGGTTTCTATGATTTTTGTGTCAGCGAAGCATGATGGGATGATCAGGCAAAGCCTTTTATCCCAATTCAATTCATTTCATAAAGCTTGAGACACTAGGACAAATTCGTGAGGGGAACATGGAATGAAAATAGGAATTCAGGGACAAAAAGGGACAATACAAATTTTCCATTCTCAAAGTAGCATTTATGCATGTATTTTGCAAGTGAATGATGATAAGCACTAAGCAGTTCTGGGTGTTGTTTTCATTTGATATGTTTTAAAATGATATAATATTTATATTTGAAATAAGCTAGGATATATCTTTTCAACTAAACTTACAATGAAAAGTTTTAGACTTCAATTAAAAATATGCAAGAGAGGGACCTCCCTGGTGGTCCAATGGCTAAGACTTCTAGCTCCCAATGCAGGGGCCTGGGTTCAGTCTTTGGTCAGGGAGCTAGATCCCGTGGTCAGGGAACTAGATCCATAGCCATAGCTAAAGCTCCCACGTGCTGCAATGAAGATTGAAGATCCCACATACTGAAATGAAGACCCAGCTTAGCCAAACAGATAAATAAATATTTAAAAAATACGAAAGAGAGGGCTTCCCTGGTAGCTCAGTGGTAAAGAGTTCGCCTACCAATTCAGGAGACTACAAGGTTGATCGCTGATTCAGGAAGATCCCACCTGCTGCAGAGGAACTAAGCCCGAGAGCCACAACTATGGAGCCTGTGCTCTAGAGCCTTGGCACGGCAACTACTGAAGCCCGTGTGCCCTAGAGTTCCACAACAACAAAGAAGCCTGCTCACCTCAACTAGAGAGTGCCCCCACTCCCTGCAACTAGAGAAGAGCCTGTGGCAGCAGTGAAAACCCAGAAGAGCCAAAAATAAATAAATAAAATATGAAAGAGAATAGCTTTGGAAGGACACTCGGAAAGAAAACTTGAAGATGACAGTCCTTATCTACCTAGGGCAGCTGTCTAAACCTCAGCACTATTGAAAGTTTAGGGTAGTTCTTTGTGCAGAGTACAACCTACAACGGCACCCCAGGCCTCCATCTCCTAGATGCCACTAGCATCCCACCTTCCCAGCCATGACACCCACAGATGTCTCTAGACATCACCACATATCCCCTGGGAAAAGCAACATAGTTCCCACAGGAGAACCGCTTGATCTGTGGGTAAATGCTTTTTTATTGCCTTCCCATTTCCTTTGGTGTCAAAAGCAAAGGCTGTCCAAGAACACGGACAGTAACCCTGGAATGTCCTCAACTATATTCTTGTTCTTGTCCAAGCTTGAGACACTAGGACAAATTCGTGAGGGAACATGGAAAATAGGAATTCAGGGACAAAAGGGACAATACAAATTTTCCATTCTCAAAGTAGCATTTATGCATGTATTTTGCAAGTGAATGATGATAAGCACTAAGCAGTTCTGGGTGTTGTTTTCATTTGATATGTTTTAAAATGATATAATATTTATATTTGAAATAAGCTAGGATATATCTTTTCAACTAAACTTACAATGAAAAGTTTTAGACTTCAATTAAAAATATGCAAGAGAGGGACCTCCCTGGTGGTCCAATGGCTAAGACTTCTAGCTCCCAATGCAGGGGCCTGGGTTCAGTCTTTGGTCAGGGAGCTAGATCCCGTGGTCAGGGAACTAGATCCATAGCCATAGCTAAAGCTCCCACGTGCTGCAATGAAGATTGAAGATCCCACATACTGAAATGAAGACCCAGCTTAGCCAAACAGATAAATAAATATTTAAAAAATACGAAAGAGAGGGCTTCCCTGGTAGCTCAGTGGTAAAGAGTTCGCCTACCAATTCAGGAGACTACAAGGTTGATCGCTGATTCAGGAAGATCCCACCTGCTGCAGAGGAACTAAGCCCGAGAGCCACAACTATGGAGCCTGTGCTCTAGAGCCTTGGCACGGCAACTACTGAAGCCCGTGTGCCCTAGAGTTCCACAACAACAAAGAAGCCTGCTCACCTCAACTAGAGAGTGCCCCCACTCCCTGCAACTAGAGAAGAGCCTGTGGCAGCAGTGAAAACCCAGAAGAGCCAAAAATAAATAAATAAAATATGAAAGAGAATAGCTTTGGAAGGACACTCGGAAAGAAAACTTGAAGATGACAGTCCTTATCTACCTAGGGCAGCTGTCTAAACCTCAGCACTATTGAAAGTTTAGGGTAGTTCTTTGTGCAGAGTACAACCTACAACGGCACCCCAGGCCTCCATCTCCTAGATGCCACTAGCATCCCACCTTCCCAGCCATGACACCCACAGATGTCTCTAGACATCACCACATATCCCCTGGGAAAAGCAACATAGTTCCCACAGGAGAACCGCTTGATCTGTGGGTAAATGCTTTTTTTTTTTTTATTGCCTTCACATTTCCTCTGTTGTCAAAAGCACAGGCTGTCCAAGAACACGGACAGTAACCCTGGAATGCCCTCAACTTTATTTCTGTTCTTGTCCAAGCTTAAGAGAAGTCATCAAGGAACGATGACTTACAACAGGACCAGTAACTCATTTATATTTCTTGTCTGTTCCTGTTCCACACGTGTGTGTGTGAGTGTGTGTGTCTGTGTGTGTGTGTGACCCCTGGTATAAATTGAATTCAGTTTCGATGAAGAATGAGAAAATTGAATTAGCACTGCTCTGGGCTGTTCATGCCAAACCACATTATGTCCAATATTACATTAGCTACAGAACACCCACAACAATATTCAGTGATCCAACATGTCTAGTAAAAGACAGATTTTTATTTTGGGGAGGTTTTACTATTTCTTGCAAATGTGAGCTTTTTAGCTCTTGAGGAGAAATAGGTAAGGGGAAAAGAGATTTTATGAATCAGTAGAAGCAAAAATGAAGGCAGCTCACGAAGAAACTAGACTAAGGGTCAGCAGCCAAGGAGAAGAAAGAAAGAGTGGGCTGGTGCTTTGTTTTGTACATTCTGCACCTAAACCAGCCTGAAGCTGGGAGCCAAGGTCTTTACTCGTTCACACAGGAGGAAGGAACATCATGGGCTCAAGAATGTTCTTCAGGAGCCAGAGGCTGGGTGGATAGTTAGCTTTTCTTGGTCAGAGTGTGGGGTGGTTTCTCTTGCAACCCTAGTTAACAACTATAGCCCTGCGAGGGCAAGAAGAACACAGGGAAGAAAGGCAACTCTTGGTTTGGACCCCAATGGTTATGAGAAGAGCCCAAAGAAGACATGTGATTTGAGTTTGCCTCCTCTGGTACTGGAAGAAAAACTGTCTTCTGCGTACAGAGCCCAGAATAGTTCAGTGCTTGGTTTCTTACTGCTCTGTGTTCTCAAAGAGGACCCCTTCCCTTTAAAAAGTAGAGTAGGACTTCCATGGTGGCCCAGTGGTAAAGACTCAGTGTTTCTAATGCAGGGGGCACAAGTTCAATTCCTGGCCAGGGAACTGAGATCCCACAGGCCGCTCAACATGACAGAAAAAAAAAAAAGATAAAAATTATAATAAATCAGAAGCATGATGGGGGTGCTGTGAGACCAGAGGGCTGAAACGTCCTCCTTGCTTGCTGTCTCTCCTTTTTATCTCTCTTCAAATTTTCATAACTTCAAGGGAATAAAAATATCCCTTGGACTATAAGGAGATCAAACCAGTCAATCCTAAAGAAGATCAACCCTGAGTATTCATTAGAAGGACTGATGCTCCAATACTTTGGCTACTTGATACGAAGAGACAACTCATTGAAAAAGACCCTGATACTGGAAAAAATTGAAGGCAGGAGCAGAAAGGTGTGACAGAGGATGACATGGTTGGATGGCATCACTGACTCAATGGACGTGAATCTGAGCAAACTCCAGGAGATGGTGAAGAACAGGGAACCCTGGTGTGCTGCAGTCCATGGGGTCACAAAGAGTTGAACCTGAATGATCGAGTGAGCAGCAAAAGGGAATAAAAAGCAAATTAGTTACCAGCTTCTCAGCTGAAGGAAAAGCTTAATTCTTCCTACTGGTGTCCCAGGCCACCTAGTCATGGAGGCAAGAATTCAACTGTCCTGGTAGCCAGCTGAGAGCAGCAGTTAGAAACTAAACTAGGTGATTTTCTCCTTTAGTCAAAGCTGGCAAGACCACTAAATTATGTTTTTCAAATGAGGCACATACCCAGGTACACCTAGGTATACCTAGGACACAGCATTGAGGAAAACTGAGCTAAGGCAATCGTCCAGTCTCTGCAACTCAGTTGAACGTCATCCCCAAGAGACTTAACAGCACCTTTTTTTTTTTTGTCTTTTTTTACTGATGGCACTCTTTTATTCCGCCCCCCTCCCCCCACCAAAAAGAAACCCCAACTGAAATGAAATGAAGTAAACCATCTCAAATTTTCATTGTCTTCATAACAAATCAAAATATGGAGCTCAAAACTGGATCACCTGGCCCTTTCTCTTCTTATCACCTCCCAGCTCAAAATGCTTGCATCTCTTAATAGCCAGCATTCTCTTAGATCTGCAATTGGGCTCAACACATTCAAGCCTCAGCACAATCTTCTTTGTAGTTTTAGCCTTTTTCTGGAAGATCTGCTTTGTCTGCCAACCCTAGCCACTCTGCTTCCTGTCATAACACCGCTTTCCCTGCGCATACAGAGAATCTTTGCCCTTCTTGTACTGTGTCACTTTGTGGGGTTGGTGCTTGCCACATTTCTTCCAGAAAGTCCGGCAGATTTTAGGAACGTTCACCATGTTTGCGAGAGCGCTACCGCCACAGAAAGAAAGAACAGCACCTTTTATTTGGAGAGAACCTAAAATATTTTCCGCAGTGTACCAAAGATGTGTCACATACTTAGAACCTTTGTCATTCCAGTTGCGCTCTCTCCAAGGCACGGTTCTGCCTAAAATAGATCCTGGTGCTCCTGGGTTCTGTTGCAAACCCCAGAGACACATTCTAGAAGTGGACATCAAGTTAGATTGTCCTTTTGCTTAGTTTCCAAAGCTCAGTGATATGCTCAAGGTGATGGAGTAGAATAACCCTCATCGGCTGAGTTATAACAATCAAAGGCGGGGTGTATGTTTTTTATTCAGCCATAATTAACTAGTGTGGTCATACAAACATTGCAAAGAAATGTCTGCAAAGGTCAGGCAAACAGAAGAAATATGTAAATCAGGCTGGAGGGAATATGGTGGGAACTGGAGTGACCTGCCCTGAATCGGAAAATGTATAACATGGACTTTAAATTGAAAGAAAGGAAAAAATAAATATAAGCAAAACAAACAAAAACCCCCCAAAACACTGTGCTGGTTAAAGCAGACAGGTGAGGTTTGGGTGAGAAAGCAAGTTTGCAAGCCCTGTAAACAGCACTGGCTCACTCTTAGTTACTAGTTTCTACACGGGGTCCTGGACCAAGTTTTTGAGGCTAGGTTGAGAATTGGTCATGTTTATGAAAACAGCGGAGAGATTCAAGAAATAGTGGCTGAGTTAGAGTAGAATCTTTTACCTACAGAACTGCTTTCCTTGAATTATGCTGTCAGTTTACCTACAAAGGCAACTGGCATAAGAAAAAAATTCATGGCAAATTCTCATGTTTCCATCACACAATGTTCCCTTAACCTAAAATGCTTGCATCTCTTAATAGCCAGCATTCTCTTAGATCTGCAATTGGGCTCAACACATTCAAGCCTCAGCACAATCTTCTTTGTAGTTTTAGCCTTTTTCTGGAAGATCTGCTTTGTCTGCCAACCCTAGCCACTCTGCTTCCTGTCATAACACCGCTTTCCCTGCATACAGAGAATCTTTGCCCTTCTTGTACTGTGTCACTTTGTGGGGTTGGTGCTTGCCACATTTCTTCCAGAAAGTCCGGCAGATTTTAGGAACGTTCACCATGTTTGCGAGAGCGCTACCGCCACAGAAAGAAAGAACAGCACCTTTTATTTGGAGAGAACCTAAAATATTTTCCGCAGTGTACCAAAGATGTGTCACATACTTAGAACCTTTGTCATTCCAGTTGCGCTCTCTCAAGGCACGGTTCTGCCTAAAATAGATCCTGGTGCTCCTGGGTTCTGTTGCAAACCCCAGAGACACATTCTAGAAGTGGACATCAAGTTAGATTGTCCTTTTGCTTAGTTTCCAAAGCTCAGTGATATGCTCAAGGTGATGGAGTAGAATAACCCTCATCGGCTGAGTTATAACAATCAAAGGCGGGTGTATGTTTTTTATTCAGCCATAATTAACTAGTGTGGTCATACAAACATTGCAAAGAAATGTCTGCAAAGGTCAGGCAAACAGAAGAAATATGTAAATCAGGCTGGAGGGAATATGGTGGGAACTGGAGTGACCTGCCCTGAATCGGAAAATGTATAACATGGACTTTAAATTGAAAGAAAGGAAAAAATAAATATAAGCAAAACAAACAAAAACCCCCCAAAACACTGTGCTGGTTAAAGCAGACAGGTGAGGTTTGGGTGAGAAAGCAAGTTTGCAAGCCCTGTAAACAGCACTGGCTCACTCTTAGTTACTAGTTTCTACACGGGGTCCTGGACCAAGTTTTTGAGGCTAGGTTGAGAATTGGTCATGTTTATGAAAACAGCGGAGAGATTCAAGAAATAGTGGCTGAGTTAGAGTAGAATCTTTTACCTACAGAACTGCTTTCCTTGAATTATGCTGTCAGTTTACCTACAAAGGCAACTGGCATAAGAAAAAAATTCATGGCAAATTCTCATGTTTCCATCACACAATGTTCCCTTAACTAAGACCCATGAAAAAGAAAGCCTTTGAAAACTCAGTTCAGAGACGGGAGGAATCTGGAACTTTGTTTTAGATTCATGGCCATTCATTACTGTAGCCACATTTTCTACTTCTCCACGATTTTGATCCTAATGTTTGGATGGCTTTTTTTTGCTGTAGGAACATGTAGTGCATTTCTGTATGATACATTTATTCCTTTTATTATTCTCCTAATGTGATTTTCCTCTCTCCTTAATACCTTGATTTATATATCCTTTTGAGCAGGGGGTGTGTGTGTGTGCGTGCCATTTCATATCCACTGGGAACTGAGTATACATTAATTGGGTTCCAACAGGAATTTGGAAAACCTTGCAGACCATTTCTCAGTGAATGGGTATAAGATTGGGACCATACTTTTCCTTAGCCCCAAATGACATTGCCTTAGAAGTATTGAATTAAGGTGAAATATGGTGACATGGGGGAGGATGAAGTGTTTTTTTATCAACAAGCTACTTTAAAAACACACATGATTTATTGCGTTTATTTTTTGGTGACTTTTTACGACGGTAAAATACACATAACATAAAATTTACCATTTTAACGGTTTTAAAGTGTACACTTAGGCAACATTACGAACATTAATAATGTCATGCAACCAATCACTACTATCGTTCTCCAGGAAATTTTCATCACAAACAATAGACACTCTATGATTTATCAAAGGCTGACTCCTCTCCTCCCAGCGCCTCAGCCTCTATTCTACCTGTTGTGTCTATGAATTTGTCTATTCTAGATTCCTCTTCTAAGTGAAATCATACAATATTTTTCCTTTTGTGACTGTCTTATTTCACGCTCTCACATTGATACAAACTCCCGAAATCCAAAGGGAGCTCAAAGCTTGCCTCATCAAGTTCACCGCTGCTAAATAGATTCACCTGCTCTCTCCTTCCAGGGGTTTCTTAATTATTGGCACGTGAGAGGTGTGACTCAGCACCTGACAGGCGCACGGGGCTTGAAATCAGAGAAAGGAGAAGGGAAGCCTTTCAAGGAGTGGACTGTTCCGTGGGAATGAGGGTCGTATGCCACGTCTCCTCCCTCCAGGGGACCTCAGTGGCAGACAAGACGGTGTGCCTCCTCCCCAACGCGCCCCCCGACACACACTTCGGTCACCGCAGCGAGCAAGCCCGTGAATTAAATGTCACTCGAGCGGACTTCGAGAGAGTCTCCAGTCCGTCCACAACCAGTCGGTTCCCGGGTTCTCTCTCCACCTCGGCCCCCTGCGTTGGGGATGGGGCGGGGCCTCGGGGCGCGGGGCGGGGCCTCGGGGCGCGGGGCGGGGCCTCGGGGCGGGCCTCGGGAGCGCGGGGCTGGGCCTCAGGAGCTCCCGGAGGCGGCTCGAGGCCTTAAGGGCGCCGAGTGCGCTCCGGCCGGCTCGGCCGCGGCGCAGCATCCCCACCGAGTTCCCGCGGCCCCGCCCCGCCCGCCCGCCCGCGGCCCCGCCCCGCCCCCTTCCCCCAGCCACCCCGCGCCCAGCACGCCCCGCCGCTCGCGTCCCCCGCCGGTGCTGCAGGAAGGAGTTACAGGCTCCAGACGCGCCGGCCCGAGCGCGCCGCCGGCACCATGCCCCGCATAGATGCGGACCTCAAGCTGGACTTCAAGGATGTCTTGCTCCGACCCAAGCGAAGCAGCCTCAAGAGTCGAGCCGAGGTGGGTCCCTTCGAAAGCCGCATTGTGGGGTGGGATTGTTTTTTGTTTCTTTTTTTTTCCGGTGACGCACGGGAGGTGGGTGCGAGGCGCTGGAATGTGCCCACCTTACCTGCTTTTCTGTGTTTGGAGATGGGCGGGACGCCGACCCGCTCTGCCCTCCTTACCGCGGGAGAAAGGGAAAGCCAGCTGGTACCCTGCCAGCACGGGAGGTGGGTCCGAGGTATTTGTAAGGGTCCGACTCCGGCCTAAAATCCTGAGTACGTCCAGTTGGGTGGGGGATAGGGGGTCGCAGAGAAGCTCACAATAGAACTAGACCCCAGAGGAGTGAAGACCAAGTGGTCAGCGGAGTCAGAAAGGATGGTGGGGTCGCCGGGGTGGTAGAGGGGTGCACACAGGGAGAAAAGGACGCAGCGGAGCCCAAGTGGACAGGGACGGGAACATTTTTGGCAGCGTCCCTCAGTGCGGAGAACTCGGCTGCCTTGGTCACGTCCAGCCGTGGAATTTTTAAAAGAAGGTCCGAGAAAGGGAAACTCCGGGGCAAAAGTTCAGGCTTTACTTTCCGCGTCTCACTGGCTTCTGGGAATGCGGCGGGGGGCCTGTGCCTAGCGACACCCCCTTACCGGACAGCTGGAGTCCAGCCCAGTCCTCCGGAAGCTGGGAGCACCGGGGTGCGGGTGTAGGGGCTAATGGGACCTCTGGGGGCGCAGGTGGGGGCAGTTTTTCCGGTTCTGCCTTAATGAGAGCAAAGCCCGAGGAACAGGTGGAGGGAGACCAGAGTGGAAACAGCCAGGCGGCGGGGGCAGAAGGAAGGTCAAGTCGTGAAGGATAGACTAGTTGCATAGTCAGGCAGAGTCCCTTGGAGGCCGGTCTGCTGGTGACCGTGACTTTGCCTGGAGCTTGGAGCCGGAGACGGAGCTGAGGAAACTGCTGTGTCCGAAGGCAGGGGCTGCAGCAGTTACCAGAGGGAGGCCCAGCCGGCCTAGGGCTGCATTTCCCCAATCCCAGAACCATAAATCAATTCCCTTGCGAGGAACTGGGCTGCCTGCCTGCCTGCCTGCGCCGGGGCAGGACTCGCAACTGCAGTGCCTGGTGCTGCCAGCTGAGGGCTTGTTTGAATTGAGGATGCCTCGTGCCTTAGCCAATGACCGGGGCCAATCAGCGCCCCTTCTCAGCTGAAGGATTGGCAGCTGGAGCCCAGACGGCAAGAGGCAGAAAATGATTAACCCTTAGCATTGGATTGGTCAGCTCTGGCCCTGTCCTTCATTGTGTCCTTTTCCGGCACTGAAGAGGGGGCAGACGCGTAGAAGAACAATAGAGAGCTTGGACGGCAGGCCCAGGTATACCCACGTCTACCGGTTACTAGGTGGGGATAGGGGGTCGCAGAGAAGCTCACAATAGAACTAGACCCCAGAGGAGTGAAGACCAAGTGGTCAGCGGAGTCAGAAAGGATGGTGGGGTCGCCGGGGTGGTAGAGGGGTGCACACAGGGAGAAAAGGACGCAGCGGAGCCCAAGTGGACAGGGACGGGAACATTTTTGGCAGCGTCCCTCAGTGCGGAGAACTCGGCTGCCTTGGTCACGTCCAGCCGTGGAATTTTAAAAGAAGGTCCGAGAAAGGGAAACTCCGGGGCAAAAGTTCAGGCTTTACTTTCCGCGTCTCACTGGCTTCTGGGAATGCGGCGGGGGGCCTGTGCCTAGCGACACCCCCTTACCGGACAGCTGGAGTCCAGCCCAGTCCTCCGGAAGCTGGGAGCACCGGGGTGCGGGTGTAGGGGCTAATGGGACCTCTGGGGGCGCAGGTGGGGGCAGTTTTTCCGGTTCTGCCTTAATGAGAGCAAAGCCCGAGGAACAGGTGGAGGGAGACCAGAGTGGAAACAGCCAGGCGGCGGGGGCGGGAAGGAAGGTCAAGTCGTGAAGGATAGACTAGTTGCATAGTCAGGCAGAGTCCCTTGGAGGCCGGTCTGCTGGTGACCGTGACTTTGCCTGGAGCTTGGAGCCGGAGACGGAGCTGAGGAAACTGCTGTGTCCGAAGGCAGGGGCTGCAGCAGTTACCAGAGGGAGGCCCAGCCGGCCTAGGGCTGCATTTCCCCAATCCCAGAACCATAAATCAATTCCCTTGCGAGGAACTGGGCTGCCTGCCTGCCTGCCTGCGCCGGGGCAGGACTCGCAACTGCAGTGCCTGGTGCTGCCAGCTGAGGGCTTGTTTGAATTGAGGATGCCTCGTGCCTTAGCCAATGACCGGGGCCAATCAGCGCCCCTTCTCAGCTGAAGGATTGGCAGCTGGAGCCCAGACGGCAAGAGGCAGAAAATGATTAACCCTTAGCATTGGATTGGTCAGCTCTGGCCCTGTCCTTCATTGTGTCCTTTTCCGGCACTGAAGAGGGGGCAGACGCGTAGAAGAACAATAGAGAGCTTGGACGGCAGGCCCAGGTATACCCACGTCTACCGGTTACTGGAGACCCGAGTCTAGACCCAGACGAAATGTGGGAATTTGGGGCAGGCTAATAATTTGGTGGCCTTAAATGGTCGAAATATTGGTTCATATTTGACTTAGTAGAGAAAAAGCTATTTTGCGAAAAATCGTGTGTTTGAATCAAGGGTGTGTTATGTGTATTTTCTGAAGCGGGAAACCTGTTAGGAACGTAAACCATTCAGGATTTACATTTGTTGTTGTTTAGTTGCTAAGTCCTGTCTGACTCTTTGCAACCCCACGACCTGCAGCTCTCCCTGCTTCCCTGTCCTTCACTATCTCCTGGAGTTTGCTCAGACTCGTGTCCTTTGAGTCAGTGATGCCATCCAACCATCTCATCCTCCGTCGCTCCCTTCTTCTTCCTGCTCTTTTCGAGGGAATAGTATGATGTTGTCGCGTATAATCTGGTTTCTTAATTTGGACTGATTGAAACTGTGACTGTCCCAGCTTCCCTTGGCACCTTGCCACCTACATGCACATGCAGCAGTGAGCTCTCGGTGCCCTTGAGAAGTGTTTTCATGTTTCCGTGTTCGTGGGAGTTTGCCAGCTCCCTGCCTGGAAACCTGACTTGAGTGGCATTACCTTTCCACCTGGTTCCCGTCCTGGGTTAGCTGCCTGCCGGCCACCCCGTCACCTGACTGCCTGCTTCATTGATGGTGAGGGAGCGAGGTGTGCTCCATCAGCTTGTGGATGTCTGAGCACATGTGGCATTGCACAACCGGGTGGAATCCTCAAATGTTTGCCCCCAGGCAAAATGTTGCCTGAATGTAAATTTGAACCTAAACGGTAAATGGCTGGACTTTGAGCCCAGCCTGAGAGCAGATGTGAGTGGAGCCGGCCGTCTGGCTGGGACAGAAGCGCTGTGACTAAAGTTGACACGATTCCTCATGGCAGCGGTTTTGCTCGGAGCTGGGCCTGCTGATCGATCGCCAGGCCAGTGAGCAGGGAATGGAGAGAAAGGCAGGGCGCCCTCCCGCTCAGAAGTGCAGAGCTCCTGCCAGGGCGTTGGCACGAGGCTCACACGAAACGAGCTTGAGGTCGACTCCCTAGGCTTACGGTACACGCGGGGCAGCCCAGGCGGCCTTCCTGTGGTGGTGCCACCTCGACGGTCATCACCAACTGTCCATCCATTCGTTCTCCATGGTCCTGTCTTCACAGGTCCCGGGCCACAAGCACGGAGGGCCTCGGGCTGCAGTTAGGGAGACTTTTCAGAGGAATTAGCCTGTCGATGGGGCACCACCTCTGCCACCCTGAGGAGGTGACATCACCTCTGGCTGCCTGAGCATTTTCTTCCTCTGGACTCATTCTTTACTCCAGTGTCCCCGCCTTGTCCTTAAACCAGTAAGATTAAACAGCCACAACACGACCGTAATGTTAGAAGTCCGACAGTGACAGAATTTGCCGTGGGAAACTGGCCGCTTGTCCTGGGACACAGAAGGCATGACCCAATGAATGCTTAGTCTCTTAAAGAATCCATAGTCTTTTTTTTTTTGGCCACTTCTGTTAATCTTTCATTTGTTTATCTTTGTTCTTTGGCCTGTGTGGGCCTCCCATCGCGGTGGCCCCTGTTGTCACAGAGCATCGGCTCTGGGCGCATGCGCGCCAGAGCTCTGGCTGGGTAATTGGACACATGGGTCCAGCCGCTCCGCAGCACGTGGGATCTTCCCAGGCCAGGGATCGAACCGGCGCCCCTTGCACTGCAAGGCGGTGTCCTTACTCACTGGACCACCAGGGAAGCCCTCCATAGTTTTTTTTTCCCCATCAGAACTACATTAAGAAATGGACCAGCTTTGGTGAGTTCTGGTCCAGCTTCAGTGGACAGCAGACTGGCCCGAGGGGAGCGAGGCCGTGGCAGAAGGGATATTGGCTGGAAGAAAGGAGACTGGGTTCTTCCAGGTTCTGAGCTGGTTGTTTTATTAGCGGAACTCTGTGTTTCTTGGGGCTGTGGTAACGGAGAAGCACATATTGTGAGGTTGGGGGTGGGAAGGGAGGACCTCAGCAGGAGGTTACCATCTCTCAGTGGCTACAAGCTTCATTCCCTTCTCTGTCTTCCTCTTCACCGGGCGTTCTCCCTTTCTGTGTGTCTCTGTCCAGATTTCCCCTTTTTATAAGAACACCAGTCCTACTGGAGTGGGGCCCACCTTTATAATCTCATCCTCCCTTGATGATCCACAAAGACCCTATCTCCAACAAGGTCACATTCCCAGGTCCTGGTGGTCGGTATTTTAATGCCTTTTTGGGGAGACACGGTTCCAGCCTAACAGCGTCTGTCCATGTTGCCCTAAGTAACACTGGAGGGCTCGACTAGGCTTGCTTTTTTTTTTTGAAGAGTAATTGTTTTACAGAATTTTGTTGTTTTCTGTCAAATACCAGCCTAAATCAGCCTTAGGGATATGTATGTCCTCTGCCTCTTAAACTTCCCTCCCCGTCCCACACCTCTGCGTTGTTACAGAGCCCATGATTGGGTTGCCTGAATTATACAGCAGTTTCCTATTGGCTGTCTCTTTTACATGTGGTGATGTAAGTCTCCATGTTACTCTCCATACACCTCACCCTCTCCTGCCCCCAACCCTCGTGTCCATAAGTCTGTTCTTTATGTTGTTTCTCCATTGCTGAAAATACATTCACCACCTCCATCTTTCTAGTTTCCATATATATGCATTAGTTTATAGTATTTATCTCTTTCTGACTTACGTCACTCTGTATAATAGGCTCTAGGTTCATCCACCTCATTAGAACTGACTCATATGTGTTCCTTTTTATGGCTGAGTAATATTTCACTGTGTATATGTATCACAGTTTGTTTATGCATTCATCTGTTGATGGACATCTAGGTTGCTTCCATGCTCTGTTGTCAGTAGTGCTGCCATTGAACATTGGGGTACATGTGTCTTTTTTCAGTTTTGGTTTCCTCAGGGTATATGCCTAGTAGTGGGTTTGCTGGGTCATATGGTGGTTCTGTTCTTAGTTTCTTAAGGAATCTCCATACTGTCTTCTATAGTGGCTGTATCTATTTACATTCCAACGAGCAGTGCAAGAGGGTTCCCTTTCTCCACACCCTCTGCAGCGTTTATTGTTTGTAGACTTGTTGATGATGGCCATTCTGACTGGTGTGAGGTGACAAGCTTCATTCCTTCTCTGTCTTCCTCTTCACCGGGCGTTCTCCTTTCTGTGTGTCTCTGTCCAGATTTCCCCTTTTTATAAGAACACCAGTCCTACTGGAGTGGGGCCCACCTTTATAATCTCATCCTCCCTTGATGATCCACAAAGACCCTATCTCCAACAAGGTCACATTCCCAGGTCCTGGTGGTCGGTATTTTAATGCCTTTTTGGGGAGACACGGTTCCAGCCTAACAGCGTCTGTCCATGTTGCCCTAAGTAACACTGGAGGGCTCGACTAGGCTTGCTTTTTTTTTTTGAAGAGTAATTGTTTTACAGAATTTTGTTGTTTTCTGTCAAATACCAGCCTAAATCAGCCTTAGGGATATGTATGTCCTCTGCCTCTTAAACTTCCCTCCCCGTCCCACACCTCTGCGTTGTTACAGAGCCCATGATTGGGTTGCCTGAATTATACAGCAGTTTCCTATTGGCTGTCTCTTTTACATGTGGTGATGTAAGTCTCCATGTTACTCTCCATACACCTCACCCTCTCCTGCCCCCAACCCTCGTGTCCATAAGTCTGTTCTTTATGTTGTTTCTCCATTGCTGAAAATACATTCACCACCTCCATCTTTCTAGTTTCCATATATATGCATTAGTTTATAGTATTTATCTCTTTCTGACTTACGTCACTCTGTATAATAGGCTCTAGGTTCATCCACCTCATTAGAACTGACTCATATGTGTTCCTTTTTATGGCTGAGTAATATTTCACTGTGTATATGTATCACAGTTTGTTTATGCATTCATCTGTTGATGGACATCTAGGTTGCTTCCATGCTCTGTTGTCAGTAGTGCTGCCATTGAACATTGGGGTACATGTGTCTTTTTTCAGTTTTGGTTTCCTCAGGGTATATGCCTAGTAGTGGGTTTGCTGGGTCATATGGTGGTTCTGTTCTTAGTTTCTTAAGGAATCTCCATACTGTCTTCTATAGTGGCTGTATCTATTTACATTCCAACGAGCAGTGCAAGAGGGTTCCCTTTCTCCACACCCTCTGCAGCGTTTATTGTTTGTAGACTTGTTGATGATGGCCATTCTGACTGGTGTGAGGTGATATCTCATTGTAGTTTTGATTTGCATTTCTCTAACCATGAGCAGTGTTGAGCATCTTTTCACATGTTTGTTGGCCAGCTGTATGTCTTTTTTGGAGAGATGTCTGTTTACATCTTTTTCCTACCTTTTGATTGGGCTGTATTTTTGGTATTGAGTTGTATGAGCTGCTTGTCTGTTTTGGAAATTAATCGTTTGTCAGTTGTTTCATTTGCTATTATTTTCTCCCATTCTGAGGGCTGTCTTTTCACTTTGTTTAGTTTCTTTTACTGTGCAAAAGCTTTTAAGCTTAATTAGGTCCCACGTGTTTATTTTTGTTTTTTATCTCCATTACTCTAGAGGGTGGGTCATAGAGGGTCTTGCTTTGGTTTGTGTCATCAAGTGTTCTGCCTGTGTTTTCCTCTAAGAGTTCTATAGTTTCTGGTCCTACTGTTAAGTCTTTCATCTACTTTGAGTTTATCTTTGTGTACGGTGTTAGGAAGTGTTCTAATTCCATTCTTTTACATGTAGCTGTCCAGTTTTCCCAGCACCACTTATTGAAGAGGCAGTTTTTACCCCATTGTATATTCTTGCCTCCTTTCTCAAAAATAAGATATCCATAAGGGTGTTGGTTTATCTCTGGCTCTCTATCTTGTTCCATTGGTATATATTTCAGTTTTTTGTGCCAGTACCATACTATCTTGACGACTGCCACTTTGTAGTATAGTCTGTGTGAAGTCAGGAAGGTTGATTCCTTTGTCTGGATTCTTCTTTCTCAAGACTACTTTGACTGGGGTCTTTTGTGTTTCCATATGAATTGTGGAATTTTTTGTTCTAGTTCTGTGAAAAATGCTGTTGGTAATTTAATAGGAATTGCAACAAATCTGTATTGGAGGAGTCGATATTGTGAAAATGACCATACGACCAAGTGCAATCTACAGATTCACTGCAACTCCTACCTAATAAATCACCGTAGGCCTGCTCTTAAGGAACACGTCAGAATCACCTAGGAAGATGCTCCAAAATACATGTGTGGTCTCCAGCACAAAGGTTTGGATTTATGGAGTCGGGGTGGACTGAGCATGTGTGTTTTGGGAATCATCCCCTGTGCTACTGATGTGAGCACAGATGCCATGGGCTGGCTGCTGGTGCCCTCGTACCTGTGGAACCCCGTGGTTCTGTGGTGGTGTGTGACCGCGTGTGCGCCTCTGAATCCTGACACCTGATGGTGCAGCATCCCGGGGACCACACATATTCAGAGGGCTGGCCTGGGGCCCTCCACCCGTTGCCCTGAAAGGCAGGGGGCCGAAACATCATCTCATCCTTACCCTTAGCCAGATTTATTCTGCCCTTTTTGAGCCACTAACACCACAGAGAGAACAGGTGTTTCCCTTGCACGGCCACGTACGGGCTACAGGTGAGCCAGATCATGGGCAATCTAGTCAGAATGGCTTCGATCAGCACTATGCGCAGATTCAGGCAAAAGAGGCCCCTGCCCCAGACTCCACGTTTGTCCCCTGCTCACCAGACAGAGCTGAAGGCTGGGCCCTTCCCTCTGGGCTATGCTCTAGGTCCTCAGGATCCTGGAAGTCCTGCCCGGATGACTTGGTGCTCATTCCAGAATCTGCTCGGAGCAAAGGCAGGAAGGGCAGGGTTCTTGTGCAGGTGTGTTTTCTAAGGGCCAGCCCTGTTGCCCAGATGCTCGCCTCTGCCTCAGGGAGCGGCCAGGTGGCCGCCGCTGGAAGGAATGGACATGTGTACATGGAGGTTTGTGTCTCCACCGAGGTGTCCCTCTGTGCACGGAAGGATGTGTGTTCGAAGAGAGTGGGCGGGGTCCCATGACACTGGGTTCTGGTGCATTCTAGGCCCTTCATGAAATCGTGGTGTCCAGGAGGGCAGAACAGAATTTGTACAGCGGCTTCTTACGCGTTGCTCATGACGTTGAGATATTTAGAAACGTGGTAGGGGGCTTCTGTCTGTACTTTGGGGGCCCCAAACATGGGGCTGTAAGACTGAGTGATGAGGATATGTTTAAAGAGCAGAAACATGTATTTTTGAGGCGGAGGAGGGGTGGCACGTTTATATGCCATTTCAAACCCGGCTTGCAAAAAATCGAATCACCTAGGAAGATGCTCCAAAATACATGTGTGGTCTCCAGCACAAAGGTTTGGTTTTATGGAGTCGGGGTGGACTGAGCATGTGTGTTTTGGGAATCATCCCCTGTGCTACTGATGTGAGCACAGATGCCATGGGCTGGCTGCTGGTGCCCTCGTACCTGTGGAACCCCGTGGTTCTGTGGTGGTGTGTGACGCGTGTGCGCCTCTGAATCCTGACACCTGATGGTGCAGCATCCCGGGGACCACACATATTCAGAGGGCTGGCCTGGGGCCCTCCACCCGTTGCCCTGAAAGGCAGGGGGCCGAAACATCATCTCATCCTTACCCTTAGCCAGATTTATTCTGCCCTTTTTGAGCCACTAACACCACAGAGAGAACAGGTGTTTCCCTTGCACGGCCACGTACGGGCTACAGGTGAGCCAGATCATGGGCAATCTAGTCAGAATGGCTTCGATCAGCACTATGCGCAGATTCAGGCAAAAGAGGCCCCTGCCCCAGACTCCACGTTTGTCCCCTGCTCACCAGACAGAGCTGAAGGCTGGGCCCTTCCCTCTGGGCTATGCTCTAGGTCCTCAGGATCCTGGAAGTCCTGCCCGGATGACTTGGTGCTCATTCCAGAATCTGCTCGGAGCAAAGGCAGGAAGGGCAGGGTTCTTGTGCAGGTGTGTTTTCTAAGGGCCAGCCCTGTTGCCCAGATGCTCGCCTCTGCCTCAGGGAGCGGCCAGGTGGCCGCCGCTGGAAGGAATGGACATGTGTACATGGAGGTTTGTGTCTCCACCGAGGTGTCCCTCTGTGCACGGAAGGATGTGTGTTCGAAGAGAGTGGGCGGGGTCCCATGACACTGGGTTCTGGTGCATTCTAGGCCCTTCATGAAATCGTGGTGTCCAGGAGGGCAGAACAGAATTTGTACAGCGGCTTCTTACGCGTTGCTCATGACGTTGAGATATTTAGAAACGTGGTAGGGGGCTTCTGTCTGTACTTTGGGGGCCCCAAACATGGGGCTGTAAGACTGAGTGATGAGGATATGTTTAAAGAGCAGAAACATGTATTTTTGAGGCGGAGGAGGGGTGGCTCGTTTATATGCCCTTTCAAACCCGGCTTAGCAGAGAGGGAGTTGGGAGGTGTGCTATATTTAGGGCATTGACCAGCTGTGGCAGATTAAATGCCAAGTTTAGGTTTTGGTGGCGAGACTATTTAAAATATTTCCTTCAGTGAACCATTGGTCTGTTTTGGGAGATGGAGGGATTTGTGAACGTGTCTTTCTGTCTGTGTACATAAGGTCAGAGAAGATGCTTATTTCTCATTCCTAGAATTAAGAATTACATCGAGTCTGTCGTATAGAAGAGACTAGAAATGAGGGCAGGAGTTCATGGTCAAGGCTGACCTCATCCGTGCAGAAAGTTTTTTGTCTACAGCCCATAGGTCTTTGGAGTGCCGAGAATAAAAGCCTTGGTGAGCCCAGCGGGGTGCAGTGTGCAGCAGCTCTTCCAGGCTTCTTGGAAGGTGTATGAGTAATTTGAGACCAAGGAGTCCTGATTGTCTTAAACCTACCCCAGGCCAAAATGTAAGAGGGCCATCAGCAGCTCCGCAGGGTGCAATTGATAGGCCCCTTCGGTTATAGTTCAGGATGCAGAGCGAACTTGCTTCACTCAAGTAGAACCAAGCACCACGGTCATAAAGGAAGTGGGAGGAAGGGACGCGCTGCTTCCCACCAGCGCTCTTGACAGCATCTCATGTCCCCTCATGGATGCTGTTTCAGGCCGGGGTTACCTCGTGGATGAACTCATTCGCCCAGGAAGCCTTCTGCATATGGAGGAGCAGGAGGTGTGAGAAGGCCAGAGACCTCGGTGTCCCTGGTGGCGCCGTATGCTGATGGCCAGGTGAAAGCTGCTTGCTGCAAATAGGTTCATCAGTCCCATTGATTCCGTGTATCTGCATTATTATATGATGGTTTGCTTTTCTCTTTCTGACTGGCTTGACTCTGTACCAGGCTCTAGGTTCCTCCACCTCCCTACGCGTTGCTCATGACGTTGAGATATTTAGAAACGTGGTAGGGGGCTTCTGTCTGTACTTTGGGGGCCCCAAACATGGGGCTGTAAGACTGAGTGATGAGGATATGTTTAAAGAGCAGAAACATGTATTTTTGAGGCGGAGGAGGGTGGCTCGTTTATATGCCCTTTCAAACCCGGCTTAGCAGAGAGGGAGTTGGGAGGTGTGCTATATTTAGGGCATTGACCAGCTGTGGCAGATTAAATGCCAAGTTTAGGTTTTGGTGGCGAGACTATTTAAAATATTTCCTTCAGTGAACCATTGGTCTGTTTTGGGAGATGGAGGGATTTGTGAACGTGTCTTTCTGTCTGTGTACATAAGGTCAGAGAAGATGCTTATTTCTCATTCCTAGAATTAAGAATTACATCGAGTCTGTCGTATAGAAGAGACTAGAAATGAGGGCAGGAGTTCATGGTCAAGGCTGACCTCATCCGTGCAGAAAGTTTTTTGTCTACAGCCCATAGGTCTTTGGAGTGCCGAGAATAAAAGCCTTGGTGAGCCCAGCGGGGTGCAGTGTGCAGCAGCTCTTCCAGGCTTCTTGGAAGGTGTATGAGTAATTTGAGACCAAGGAGTCCTGATTGTCTTAAACCTACCCCAGGCCAAAATGTAAGAGGGCCATCAGCAGCTCCGCAGGGTGCAATTGATAGGCCCCTTCGGTTATAGTTCAGGATGCAGAGCGAACTTGCTTCACTCAAGTAGAACCAAGCACCACGGTCATAAAGGAAGTGGGAGGAAGGGACGCGCTGCTTCCCACCAGCGCTCTTGACAGCATCTCATGTCCCCTCATGGATGCTGTTTCAGGCCGGGGTTACCTCGTGGATGAACTCATTCGCCCAGGAAGCCTTCTGCATATGGAGGAGCAGGAGGTGTGAGAAGGCCAGAGACCTCGGTGTCCCTGGTGGCGCCGTATGCTGATGGCCAGGTGAAAGCTGCTTGCTGCAAATAGGTTCATCAGTCCCATTGATTCCGTGTATCTGCATTATTATATGATGGTTTGCTTTTCTCTTTCTGACTGGCTTGACTCTGTAACAGGCTCTAGGTTCCTCCACCTCCCTACAGCGGACTCAGGAACAGAGGAACCTGTTTGCAGGGAAGGAATGGAGACACAGATGTGGAGAAGGGACTTGGGGACACAGCGGCGGAAGGAGCGGGTGGGATGAATTGAGAAAGTATCACGGACATGTATGCCCTCTCACGTGTGAAACAGACCACTAGTGGGAAGTGGCTGTATAGCACAGAGCTAAGCCTGGTGCTCTGTGATGACCTCGAAGGGTGGGATATGTATGTAATATATATATAATTATGTATATGATATGCATAATTATATATAATTATGACTGACTTGCATTGTTGTATGGCAGAAGCCAACACAACATGGTAAAGCAATTTTTATTAAAAAAATAAGAAAAAGGTTACTTCCAAGGGAAAATAGAAGGCTCTAGGCAAGCACGGAAAGGCAGTGACTGTGGCCACCATCCTCAGTGAGCCAGGATTTAACGTAGGTTCAGATTCTGGCGGATGCTTGAGATTCACACCTGTGTTTGTCCTGCAAGTTCTGGTTGGAGATGCTCCCTCTTCTAGGAGGGTCCTTGTTCCTCAGGGTCCAGCTGAGGAAACAAACAGGAAATTTGACCCGAGGCGGTGTGACCCAGTGGAGATGCCAGAGGGGATACCGAGGGACCCCAGAGATTGGCTGCAGAGAAACCACTTGCAAAGCGGGAGGATCCCAAGGCCTGGGATCCCGCTGTGAGCTGAAGCCACGACCCGGCCAGCCAAGGCCAAGGGGGTCTGCGGAACTACTCTAACCCGCACCCAGGCCTGTCTCCTCCCCTGTCCCACCAGTGACCCATTGGCCCGGTCCAGCCAGAAATCAGCCTGGGAATTGGAGCCTGCGGGGTCAGGGGTGGGGGGTCCTTAGGTAAGAGCAGAGGAGGAGAAGGAAGGGTGAGCACTGCATCTGTGCCCATTCAGGCATGGCACCTGCCCTGGGTTGAAGGCGTGATTTCAGTTCTGCTAGCTCTTGGCAAGCACCTGGCCCTCCTCACTGCTTTTGCTGAGCTCTTGTTTTGGATTCCTGATCGCTTGAGTCAGTCATAATTACCCTGAAGTTGGAATTAGGGTAGGATTGGAGCTGTTTGCAAGTCCGTGGTCCTGTGCACAGACCTGGCTGCCTTTGACAGTTGGACATTAGGGGGGATCAGGGACATGGGGACACAGCGGCGGAAGGAGCGGGTGGGATGAATTGAGAAAGTATCACGGACATGTATGCCCTCTCACGTGTGAAACAGACCACTAGTGGGAAGTGGCTGTATAGCACAGAGCTAAGCCTGGTGCTCTGTGATGACCTCGAAGGGTGGGATATGTATGTAATATATATATAATTATGTATATGATATGCATAATTATATATAATTATGACTGACTTGCATTGTTGTATGGCAGAAGCCAACACAACATGGTAAAGCAATTTTTATTAAAAAAATAAGAAAAAGGTTACTTCCAAGGGAAAATAGAAGGCTCTAGGCAAGCACGGAAAGGCAGTGACTGTGGCCACCATCCTCAGTGAGCCAGGATTTAACGTAGGTTCAGATTCTGGCGGATGCTTGAGATTCACACCTGTGTTTGTCCTGCAAGTTCTGGTTGGAGATGCTCCCTCTTCTAGGAGGGTCCTTGTTCCTCAGGGTCCAGCTGAGGAAACAAACAGGAAATTTGACCCGAGGCGGTGTGACCCAGTGGAGATGCCAGAGGGGATACCGAGGGACCCCAGAGATTGGCTGCAGAGAAACCACTTGCAAAGCGGGAGGATCCCAAGGCCTGGGATCCCGCTGTGAGCTGAAGCCACGACCCGGCCAGCCAAGGCCAAGGGGGTCTGCGGAACTACTCTAACCCGCACCCAGGCCTGTCTCCTCCCCTGTCCCACCAGTGACCCATTGGCCCGGTCCAGCCAGAAATCAGCCTGGGAATTGGAGCCTGCGGGGTCAGGGGTGGGGGGTCCTTAGGTAAGAGCAGAGGAGGAGAAGGAAGGGTGAGCACTGCATCTGTGCCCATTCAGGCATGGCACCTGCCCTGGGTTGAAGGCGTGATTTCAGTTCTGCTAGCTCTTGGCAAGCACCTGGCCCTCCTCACTGCTTTTGCTGAGCTCTTGTTTTGGATTCCTGATCGCTTGAGTCAGTCATAATTACCCTGAAGTTGGAATTAGGGTAGGATTGGAGCTGTTTGCAAGTCCGTGGTCCTGTGCACAGACCTGGCTGCCTTTGAAAGATGCTGGTAGTTACAAAACAGCGGAGACGGTTGAGGGCTGCAGGGTCAGTGGGTTGCAGCTGATGGCAGGGTGAATGTGGAGTCCCTGGTGCTCTCTGAAGGGGGAATTAGAGGGAGGGCCTTGGATGGCAGGGAAGAGCAGAGCAGATTTCCTTAGAAGGGACTGTCCCTCCAGGGCTTAGAAGTGGAGAAAGGTGACTTGTGTGGGGACGCTTGGGGCTGGAATGAAGCAGGCTGGGGACAGACGGTGGCAGCGGGATGGGAGTTACTGAAGGAGAGCTTCTGATCGGGAGGCTGGGCTCGATGGCACGACATGCAGCGTCTTGGCCCGTGCTCGAGGATTGCAAAGAGCCGGGTTCGGTTCTCGCGCCTGAATAGCAACCTGTGACTCCGTGACCTCAGTGACTCGCCTGTGTCTGGACCCCCTGGCCCAACCCCTAAGAGACTCCAGGCACCAAGAGACCTACACCTCCTCTGGGTGTTTTCATTCGCTCCAAACTCCAGAGTTTCTGCCCAAACCCCATAAAGGACCAAGGACTTCTTTTTTCCTTTTGTATTAGGTGGACCTTGAGCGAACTTTCACATTTCGGAACTCGAAGCAGACCTACTCGGGGATTCCCATCATCGTGGCCAACATGGACACTGTGGGGACATTTGAGATGGCGGTGGTGATGTCCCAGGTAGGACGGTGGGCTCTTTCCCTCTGGTGCTCACACTGGCCAGGTTGTCGGCCGTACACAGGAGAGAGGAGAAAAGTGATGTTTCAGGTCATTTGCTGTGGCCAGACTATAGGGTTCTGAATCGTATGGCTGCTAGGGCTTCCCTGGTGGCTTAGATGGTAAAGAATCCGCTTGCCGTGCAGGAGACCTGGGCTTAGACCCTGGGTCAGGAAGATGCCCTGGAGAAAGGAAGGGCTACTGACTCCAGTATTCTTGCCTGGAGAATTCCATGGACAGAGGAATCTAGAAGGTTGCCGTCCATGGGGAAACAAAGAATCGGACATGACTTAAGTGACTCACACTTTCAGACTGATTGTTGCTGGAGGTACTTCTTTGCGCTTCCATCAGAAAGTGAGTGGAGGGCTTCCCTGGTGGTCCAGTGGGTAAGGACAGACCTGGCTGCCTTTGAAAGATGCTGGTAGTTACAAAACAGCGGAGACGGTTGAGGGCTGCAGGGTCAGTGGGTTGCAGCTGATGGCAGGGTGAATGTGGAGTCCCTGGTGCTCTCTGAAGGGGGAATTAGAGGGAGGGCCTTGGATGGCAGGGAAGAGCAGAGCAGATTTCCTTAGAAGGGACTGTCCCTCCAGGGCTTAGAAGTGGAGAAAGGTGACTTGTGTGGGGACGCTTGGGGCTGGAATGAAGCAGGCTGGGGACAGACGGTGGCAGCGGGATGGGAGTTACTGAAGGAGAGCTTCTGATCGGGAGGCTGGGCTCGATGGCACGACATGCAGCGTCTTGGCCCGTGCTCGAGGATTGCAAAGAGCCGGGTTCGGTTCTCGCGCCTGAATAGCAACCTGTGACTCCGTGACCTCAGTGACTCGCCTGTGTCTGGACCCCCTGGCCCAACCCCTAAGAGACTCCAGGCACCAAGAGACCTACACCTCCTCTGGGTGTTTTCATTCGCTCCAAACTCCAGAGTTTCTGCCCAAACCCCATAAAGGACCAAGGACTTCTTTTTTCCTTTTGTATTAGGTGGACCTTGAGCGAACTTTCACATTTCGGAACTCGAAGCAGACCTACTCGGGGATTCCCATCATCGTGGCCAACATGGACACTGTGGGGACATTTGAGATGGCGGTGGTGATGTCCCAGGTAGGACGGTGGGCTCTTTCCCTCTGGTGCTCACACTGGCCAGGTTGTCGGCCGTACACAGGAGAGAGGAGAAAAGTGATGTTTCAGGTCATTTGCTGTGGCCAGACTATAGGGTTCTGAATCGTATGGCTGCTAGGGCTTCCCTGGTGGCTTAGATGGTAAAGAATCCGCTTGCCGTGCAGGAGACCTGGGCTTAGACCCTGGGTCAGGAAGATGCCCTGGAGAAAGGAAGGGCTACTGACTCCAGTATTCTTGCCTGGAGAATTCCATGGACAGAGGAATCTAGAAGGTTGCCGTCCATGGGGAAACAAAGAATCGGACATGACTTAAGTGACTCACACTTTCAGACTGATTGTTGCTGGAGGTACTTCTTTTTTGCGCTTCCATCAGAAAGTGAGTGGAGGGCTTCCCCTGGTGGTCCAGTGGGTAAGGACACCATCTTGCAGTGCAAGGGGCGCCGGTTTGATCCCTGGCCTGGGAAGATCCCACGTGCCGCGGAGCGGCTGGACCCATGTGTCCAATTACCGAGCTGGAGCTCTGGAGTGCATGCGCCCAGAGCCGGTGCTCTGCGACAACAGAGGCCACCGAGATGGGAGGCCCACAGGAGCCAAAGAATAAAGACAGATGAAAATAGAGAAATGAAGGACCAATAGAAATGGCCCGCCCATCCCCCTCCCTCCCCACCCCACTCCCCCAAAAAGATAAATTTTAAAAAAAAAAAAGAAAGAAAGTGAGTGGAATCTGGACTTACAGTCAATGAGATGGTCTCAGTCTAGATCTGATGCTGAAAACTCAGCTTCTCTGTACCCCAGTGCCAAATCAAATCTCGGAGACAGGAGTTTTGGGTGAAGTATTAAAGGATAGCATTATTGCTTTGTCAGACAAATAGGGACACAGCAGGCTAATGTCTTCAAAGCTGTGATTTGGGGCTTCCCTGGTGGTCCAGTGGGTAAAGAGTCTGCCTTGGAGTGCGAGGGGCACCGGCTTGATCCCTGGCCCGGGAAGACCCCACATGCTGAGGAGTGGCTAGGCCAGTGTGTCCAATGATGAGCCAGTGCTATGGTGCGCATGTGCCCACAGCTGGTGCTCATGGACAACAGAGGCCACCGAGATGGGAGGCCCACAGGAGCCAAAGAATAAAGACAGATGAAAATAGAGAAATGAAGGACCAATAGAAATGGCCCGCCCATCCCCCTCCCTCCCCACCCCACTCCCCCAAAAAGAAAAATTTTAAAAAAAAAGAAAGAAAGTGAGTGGAATCTGGACTTACAGTCAATGAGATGGTCTCAGTCTAGATCTGATGCTGAAAACTCAGCTTCTCTGTACCCCAGTGCCAAATCAAATCTCGGAGACAGGAGTTTTGGGTGAAGTATTAAAGGATAGCATTATTGCTTTGTCAGACAAATAGGGACACAGCAGGCTAATGTCTTCAAAGCTGTGATTTGGGGCTTCCCTGGTGGTCCAGTGGGTAAAGAGTCTGCCTTGGAGTGCGAGGGGCACCGGCTTGATCCCTGGCCCGGGAAGACCCCACATGCTGAGGAGTGGCTAGGCCAGTGTGTCCAATGATGAGCCAGTGCTATGGTGCGCATGTGCCCACAGCTGGTGCTCTGCAACAAGAGAGGCCACTGCAATGGGAGACCGACACAGGCCAAAGAATAAAGATGGATGAAAAATTAAAAAAAAAAAAAAAAAGGTGACTTAGAGGCCCAAAAAAAAAAAATGTTAAAAACAAACAAAAAAGTGTGTCCTGCCCTTGGTGAAGACAGTGATAAGTTTTGTGGTAATTGTTCAAAGAGGGTGTGATCAGTGCTCAGACATTCTTCTGATGGGATGGTGGTGAGGTTAAGTAGAAGTCAACATTGTCACCCTTAGGTCCCACTGGTCGGAGGTCTGCATGCTTGTGGGCCACATGAAAAGTAGCATTAGTTGCTCAGTCATATCTGATTCTTTTGTGACCCAGGGACTGTAGCCCACAAGGCCCCTCTGTCCCATGGAATTCTCCAGGCAGGAATACTGGGGTGGGTAGCTATTCCCTTATCCAGGGTTCTTCCCAACCCAGGGATTGAACCCATGTCTCCTGCATTGGCAGGCAGATACTTTACCATCTGAGCCACCAGCATACCATCCCGAATTATTAACTTCTCCCATTTGGAGAGAGTTTCAGTATCTGCCAAATAGCTCAAAGATACTGTCAGGTGTATCCTTTGATGGGGAGAACATGTATCCTTGCTCCAAGGCTGCTCTTGAATGTTTGTTGCTGCCTGGTCTCATATGCCCGCCCTTCCCTAATTAACAAGTGCTTGAATCTGCCCATTGGAACTCAGGGAAGGTCATAGAGGCTGAATGAAAGCTGTTTCCTATAATCAAAGAAATGGGAGACACAGAAAGGCCTTGTGCTCAGGAGCCTCACAGGACCCTACACGGTATCAGACCTATAAACATTTCTTCCTTGAAAATGCCCGTGATAGTTTTTAGAAATTAGAGACACAAAAGAAGTTGAATAGTATGCCGTATTATAAAGTTAGATGAGTATCATTTGAGTAGAAAAGTGCCAGCATCTTTTAAGTGGCAGAACCACTCTGTTCTATAGCATTAATTATATCACAATATAGAAAACGTAGGTGCTAGGCACTGGATGTCATGTGTATGATGTGGTCCCAACTGCACCAGGTGGCTTCCTTGTACAGATCAGGAAACTGAGGCAGAGATGGAAAGGGGAGGTCACTTGGGCCAAGGCATTTAGGCAGGTAGACACAGAACCAAGATTCAGACCCAGACTGACTCTATCATAAGGGATCTGCCTCCCAGTTTGCACTGGCAGATAAAAATACTGATACACGCTCCGGTCCCTGGAGCTGGCTGCTGTCTTACTGCCTAAAGGGAATAGTTGGTTTCCTGATCTTGGAAAACAAGAGGCAAAGTTATTTGTGGGTAGAACCTTCATCTCACACATCTGTGTCTGCATTTGAGTTTGAGGATCAGTGCATCTTACTCATCGCTGATAGGAAATGTTTGCCTCGGATGCTCAGAGTCTGTGCGTCTATTTCCGTAGATAATGCCTGCCAAGTGAAAAGATAAATCCAATTAGTTGAAAGAGCTTCTTGCTGTGGGCAGCACGTCTAACCTCAGGAGGTGCTGGGATTCATTATTACCCAGTGATTAGAAGGAAGATTTTCAAACAAATTATGAACTCACCAAATGGAGCAGGGGGTGGTCTGAGTCCAGGATCCGTTGCGTTGTCTGGTTGCCCTCAGCCCTCACTGAGCTTTGGGCCGGAGGCTAATAAATTAGTTGTGAAAGGAACTTGTGTTTTTTTTTCTTCTCCTTATTGTTTCCTCTCTCTGTTGTGATCAGCTGCTGCTCCTTGTGAATTAAGTATTTGCATAAAAGTTCATGGGAGCAGGGAGAAATAAACAGCTTTGATAAATTCACATATCTGATTGCTAGTTTATGAAAAACAGCTTGTTAGGCTCTTCCCATTTGCACAGGAAAGACTCCCCATGAATGAGACAGTGTGCACTGAAATAATCATGGGTGGGTCCTATGAATTTTCCCTTTCTAGAATGCTGAGTTGTTGTTGTTCAGTCATTGAGTCATGTTCCACTCTTTGTGACCCCATGGACTGCAGCACAACAGGCTTCCTGTACTTCACTATCTCCTGGAGTTTGCTCAGACTCATGTCCATTGAGTCACGGATGCCATTCCAAACGTCTCATCCTCTATCGCCCCTGTCTCCTCCTGCCCTCAGACTTTCCCAGCATTAGGGTCTTTTCCACTGAGTTTCCTCTTCGCATCAGGTGACCAAAGTATTGGAGCTTCAGTCCTCCCATAAATATTCAGGATTGATTTCCTTTAGGATTGACTGGTTTGATCTCCTTGCCATCCAAGGAACTCTCAAGAGTCTTCTCCAGCACCACAGTTTGAAAGCATCAGTTCTTTGATTTTCAGCCTTCGTTATGGTCCAACTCTCACATCCATCCATACATGACTACTGTAAAGATGATAGATTTGACTATATGGACCTTTGTCAGAAAGCGATGTCTCTGATTTTTAATATGCTGTCTATGTTTGCCATAGCTTTCCTTCCAAGGAACAAGCATCTTTTAATTTCATGGCGGCAGTCACTGTCCACAGTGATTTTTAGAGCCCAGAGAAGTAAAGTCCATCACTGTTCCCATTTTTTCCCCCATCTATTTGCTATGAAGTGGTGGGACCGGATGCCATGATCTTCATTTTCTGAATGTTGAGTTTCAAGTCAGCTTTTTCACTCTTCTCTTTCAGCTTCATCAAGAGGCTCTTATTCCTCTTCACTTTCTGCTATAAGGGCAATGTCATTTGCATATCTGAGGTTATTGATATTTCTCCTGGCAATTTTTATTCCACTTTGAGCTTCATCCAGCCAAGCATTTTGCATGATATTCTCTACATATAAGGTAAATAAACAGGCTGACAATACTACAACTTTGACGTACTCCTTTCCCAGTTTTGAACCAGTTCATTGTTCTGTGTCCAGTTCTAACTGTTGCTTATTGTCCTACATAGGGGTTTCGCAGGAGGCAGGTAAGGTGATCCGGTATTCTCGTCTCTTTCATAATTTTCCACAGTTTGTTGTGATCCACACCTCAAAGGCTTTAGCACAGTCAATGAAGCAAAAGTAGATGTTTTTCTCCAATTTTCTAGGTTTTTCTGTGATCCAGCGGATGTTGGGGGTTTGATCTCTGGTTCCTCTGCCTTTTCTAAATACAGCTTGTACGTCTGGAAGTTCTTGGTTCATGGACTACTGAAGCATGGCTTGAAGGATTTTGAGCATTACCTTGCTAGCATGTGAAATGAGTGCAATTGTTTGGTGGTTTGAACGTTTTTTGGCATTGCCTTTCACCTTTGCCAATCCCATGACCACTGCTGAGTTTTCCAAATTTGTTGTCATATTGAATGAGGCACTTTAACAGCCTCATCTTTTAGGATTTGAAATAGCTCAGCTGGAACTCCGTCACCTCCACTAGCTTTGTTGTGGCAGTGCTTCCCAAGGCCCACTTGACTTCACACTCCAGGATGTCTGACTCTAGGTGAGTGATCACACCCTCATGGTTATTCTGGTCATTAAGCCCTTTTTTGTATAGTCCTGCTGTGTATTTTTGCCACCTCTTCTTAATATCTTCTGCTTTTGTTAAGTCCATACCGTTTCTGTCTTTCATTGTGCCCATCTTTGCATGAAATGCTCCCTTGGTATCTCCAGTTTTCTTGTAGAGATCTCTAGTCTTTCCCATCCTATTGTCTCCCTCTATTTTTTTGCTTTGTTCATGAGAACCCCATGGACAGTATGAAAGCCATTAATAAAGTTGGAGAATTTTTGGATAAGGGAGATAGACTGACAGAAGTTAGGAGTGAGGCCCCAATACAGGAGGAGGAGCCTGAGTTCTGCATTCAGATTTGGGTTTGATTCTGGTCTTTGTCCCCTTTTTGGTGAATAGCTGTTAAATGTCTTGAATGTCAGTTTCTTTTTTTTTTTTTTTAATGTCAGTCTCTTAAGCCCCATGTTTCCGCACAAAGTTATTGCTGCTGTACAGAGTTGTTCTGAGAAGTACACGAAATTATGTATGTGAAGTGTTTGCACAAACTAGGTGTTGAGTAAACCCTTGGTGGGTTGATGTCGTCAACTTAGAATTATGAGTTATTTACTTCCCTCCTTCAAGACTACCAGCTGCCTGATGGGTTTAGCTTTGAACAGGAAACGTCCAAGTTGTGAACACAAAGAAAAACTTTCAGGTGGAAGCTGAGGTTCTTTTGGGTTGGCCAAGCATCACTGAGTCAATGGACATGAGTTTGAGCCATCTCTGGGAGGTAGTGAAGGACAGGGAAGCCTGGTGTGCTGCAGCTCATGGGATTGCAAGGAGTCAGACATGACTGAGTGACTGGACTAAACTGACGCATCACTTTGGGTTGACTAAGCATCACTAAGCTCCGATCGTTTGGCCACCTGATGCAAAGAGCCAACTCACTGGAAAAGACCCTGATGCTGGGAAAGATTGAAGGCAGGAGGAGAAGGGGACCACAGAGGATGAGATGATTGCATGGCATCAACTCAATGGATGTGAATTTGAGCATTCTCTGGGAGATAGTGAAGGACAGGGAAGGCTGGCATGCTGCAGTCCATTGGGATCGCAAAGAGTTGGACATGACTTTGCGACTGAACAACCACAGGTATCACTTTCTTTGGACTGCCCTACTGACTAGCAGGATACCAACCTTCTGTGCTGCTCTTTTTTTTTTTTTTTTAAAAAGATTTATTTATTTATTTATTTTGGGCAGGGGTCGGGTTGGGGAGGGAGGGGAGCGGGCGGGCTACTTCTATTGGTCTTTCATTTCTACACCTTCATGCATCTTTGCTCTTTGGCTCCTGTGGGCCTCCCATCGCGGTGACGTCTGTTGTCTCAGAGCGCCGGCTCTGGGCGCATGCGCTCCAGAGCTCCGGCTCGGTAATTGGACACATCGGTCCAGCTGCTCCGCGGCACGTGGGATCTTCCCCGGCCAGGGAACGAACCGGCGCCCCTTGCACTGCAAGGCGGTGTCCTTACCCACTGGACCACCAGGGGAAGCCCCTGTGCTGCTCTTGTACGTGTGTGCTGCTTAGTCACTTCAGTCTGTGGCCCCTAGGCTCCTCTGTCCGCGGGATTCTCCAGGCAAGAATACTGGAGTGGGTTGCCACGCCCTCCTCTAGGGGATCTTCCCAACCCGGGGATCCAACCCACATATCTCATGTCTCCTGCATTGGCAGGTGGATTCTTTTTTTTTTCCTTTTAACTTTTATTTTACTTTTAACTTTTATAGAGTTTTGTTGTTTACAGATATGTTCCCAGATTAGTCATATATATATCCCCCCTTCCCACCCCTCCCGACCATCAGACAGGTGGATTCTTTACTATTAGCGCCACCTGGAAAGCCCCTGTGCTGCTCTTGGCCTCAGTCCAGTGGCTGGACCAAGGCTCTGAGAACTCTCCCTTATTCCCCTCACCCCTGCCTCCTGGCATTGCCTCCTAAATCTTGAATGCCATGTTGGCTGATGAGATTAAAATGGAAAACACGGTTCTGTGATTTCCCTGGTTACACCTTCCTCTGTTTCGGGCTCCTCGGAGCATATTCAAAGCAAATGAAGCGTGACTGGACGGAACACTGGATGCTGTTGTGTGGGCGGCTCACCCCCCATCGCATGGAGGCAAGTGGGGGTGGCACGGCCACGTTGACTTCTCGTCCTAATGGTGCCTTTTTGTTTTGTTTCCTAGCACTCCATGTTTACCGCGATCCACAAGCATTACAGCCTGGATGACTGGAAGCTCTTTGCAGCTAATCACCCAGAATGCCTGCAGGTAGGACTCTCTCCTGTTATAAATTGCCTTGGTTGCCCGGGAAAGGAAATCTTCAGGATAGACAAAAGGATTTGAGTTGGCAGCAGATAGACACACGGACTCCCAAGGGACAGTGGAAGACAGGGAAGCCGGGCGCACTGCAGTCCGTGGAGTCACAGAGTGTCGGACATGACTTAGCCACTGAAAAGCAACAACAACAGATATACGGTCCCAGAGAGAAACTGAGAAAGGCGGCTTGAATTCCCAGCCTTTGATGGATACCAGGAATTTGCCCAGGAAACCTGTTATGTATTCCTTTTTAAACGTATGAGGATTTACCTGTAAGGAGCCTCTTTTTTCCCTTGAAAAGTGAAGTGTTCGATCCTGAGAGCTTGCGGAGGACCAGGAGTATTTCCTGCCAGGGAAGGAGTCCATTCTTTACATGTCTCTTGTCTAAAAAACCCCTCTTATTACGATAAGTTGTTATAAGTGGGGCTGACTATGATGGTGCGGAATAAACGGTGTGCTCTCCAGGATGGCTTTAATCAGAAAGACAGGTAAGGCCGTGTTGGTGTGAATGTGCAGAAATCGGAATCCTCCCACGTGACGGGTGGGAATGCCACATGGTGTGACTGCTTTGGAAAACAGTTTGGCAATCTCCCAGAAGGTTCAACACAGGAGCTACCGTATCACCTAGCATTTCTACTCCTAGAATAGACCCAACAGATACAGAAATACATGCTCACTCAAAACGTTGTACACAGATATTCATACTAACATTATTCATGTCAGCCAAATGGTGGAAACCACCCAAGCGTCCATCAGTGGATGAACAAATGAATAAAACCTTGTGTATTCATGTGTGCTCATTTGCTTCAGTCATGTCCCACTCTTTGCAACCCTATGGCCTGTAGCCCCCTAGGCTCCTCTGCCCATGGGATTTTCCAAGTAGGATTACTGGAGTGGGTTGCCATGCCCTCCTCCAGGGGATCTTCCCAGCTAGGGATCGAATTCAGGTCTCTTACATCTGCTGCTTTGGCTGGCAGACTCTTCACCACTAATGCCACCTGGGAAACCCCAATGGTATACTCAGCTAAGAAAGAGAAAAAAGTACTGATTCGTGCTACAACTGGAGAAGGAAGTGTCAACCCACTCTGGTATTCTTGCCTAAAGAATTCCATGGACAAAGGAGCCTGACGGGTTGCAGTCCATGGGGTCACACAGTGTCGGACATGACTTAGCCACTGAAAAGCAACAACAACAGATATTCGGTCCCAGAGAGAAACTGAGAAAGGCGGCTTGAATTCCCAGCCTTTGATGGATACCAGGAATTTGCCCAGGAAACCTGTTATGTATTCCTTTTTAAACGTATGAGGATTTACCTGTAAGGAGCCTCTTTTTTCCCTTGAAAAGTGAAGTGTTCGATCCTGAGAGCTTGCGGAGGACCAGGAGTATTTCCTGCCAGGGAAGGAGTCCATTCTTTACATGTCTCTTGTCTAAAAAACCCCTCTTATTACGATAAGTTGTTATAAGTGGGGCTGACTATGATGGTGCGGAATAAACGGTGTGCTCTCCAGGATGGCTTTAATCAGAAAGACAGGTAAGGCCGTGTTGGTGTGAATGTGCAGAAATCGGAATCCTCCCACGTGACGGGTGGGAATGCCACATGGTGTGACTGCTTTGGAAAACAGTTTGGCAATCTCCCAGAAGGTTCAACACAGGAGCTACCGTATCACCTAGCATTTCTACTCCTAGAATAGACCCAACAGATACAGAAATACATGCTCACTCAAAACGTTGTACACAGATATTCATACTAACATTATTCATGTCAGCCAAATGGTGGAAACCACCCAAGCGTCCATCAGTGGATGAACAAATGAATAAAACCTTGTGTATTCATGTGTGCTCATTTGCTTCAGTCATGTCCCACTCTTTGCAACCCTATGGCCTGTAGCCCCCTAGGCTCCTCTGCCCATGGGATTTTCCAAGTAGGATTACTGGAGTGGGTTGCCATGCCCTCCTCCAGGGGATCTTCCCAGCTAGGGATCGAATTCAGGTCTCTTACATCTGCTGCTTTGGCTGGCAGACTCTTCACCACTAATGCCACCTGGGAAACCCCAATGGTATACTCAGCTAAGAAAGAGAAAAAAGTACTGATTCGTGCTACAACTGGAGAAGGAAGTGTCAACCCACTCTGGTATTCTTGCCTAAAGAATTCCATGGACAGAGGAGCCTGACGGGCTGCAGTCCATGGGGTCACACAGTTAAATACAACTGAAGTGACTACGCAGCATGCTACAACATGGATGGACCTTGAAAATGAAACCATTCACCTCAGACTGGGACCTGGACCCACGTGGTTGGGCCTCAAACCCAGCCAAAGCCATGGTCTTCCAACTGATATCACACTCTGGGGAGTTGAGGACCTAATGAAGCTCAGGTTCTTGATGTCTTATCACAGAGATAATTCAGTGAGAGACACAATGATAAGTAAGAATTTGATTTACTTAGAAATGCACACCACAAAGGGTGATCCATCTCAGAAGGCAAAAGCAGCCTTCAAGTGTGGTGTGGTTAGCTTTATGGGCTGGGTAATTTTATAGGCTAATGAGTGGGAGGATTAGTCCAGCCATTTTGGGGAAAGGGTGGTAATTTCCAGGAATTGGGCCACTGCCTACTTTCTGTTCCTTTCTGGGCAGCTTGAAACTGTCATGGGGCCTGTGGGTGTGTCATTTAGCTTGCTGATGTATTACAGTGAGTGCATAGTAAGGCTCAAGATCTAGTTGAAGTCAACTCATCTGCCGTCTTGAACCTCGTCTGCCACCTTGAACCTGTTTGGTTCCAGTTAGTTGTGACCTGTCCTCAGGCCACGTCATTCTTTTAAAGGTTGTGCCCTGCCCTCTTCCCTCCTGTGTCTGAGGGAGAATGCATACATGTCTGTGGATGACTGAGTGCCTTCACTGTTGACCTGAAACTATCACAGCATTGTTAATTGGCTGTACTCCAATAAAACATGTTTTTGGTGTTAAAAAAATAAATAATTTTTAAAATTTTTGGGAAGTGGAGAAACCAGACAGAAAAGACCCTGCGTATGATTCTGCTTACGTGAAATGTTGAGACGAGGCAAACCTATAGAGACAGATGTAGACTAGTTGACAGTGAGGGCTAAAGGGTGTGGTGGTGATGGAATGTTCTAGAATTGATTGTGGTAATGGTTGCACAACTCTGAATATACTGAAACCCACTAACTTGTGCACTTTAAATAGATGAAGTGTATGTGACTTCCTCTCAATAAAGCTGTTACTAGGGGGGAAAAAGATGTTTTGAAAATAACAAAGGACTCAATAGAACACACCCATCTTGGCGCCGTCGGATGGTCCTGCGTCCACACCAGAGATGCCTCTACACTGGAGATGCTTTCTTCTGCCGTCAGATAATCTGTGATAGGAAAGTGACTTCACACGGCACTGCTTTTGAAGTTACATGAGTTTCTGGCTTTTGTTTTTTCTTTGCTGTGCGTTGACCGTGGATTTTGTGTGTGGATTTTGATTGGTGAGAAGGTGGTTTCAGAGATGAAACAGTTCTGGCTCCCTCGCGAGTCCATCCTTTTCACCATATTCTCTTCTCACGGATTCTCTCTGTTTCACCTTCTCCCCCTCTTCTCTGGAGGTCGTTTGGGGAGCGTGAGTTGCCGGCAGTGCACTGTTCATCAGAACCGTGGCTTTCATGACCAAGGGTGATCGTTTCCTTCGTACTCCACTGCCACTGAAGGAAAGCTCATTAAAAGGGGACCATATGACACACTCGCTGGCATTGAGAGAAACTAGCCAGTCTCCAGTTCCACCTGCCAAACTTGAACAGAAATGAAGGGAAAGCTAAAAAAGGTCGCAGCGCTCAGGGGGAGGAAAGAACCTGTGGATTTGGGGCACCACCAGCCAGAGCTCGTCTTGAACCTGTTTGGTTCCAGTTAGTTGTGACCTGTCCTCAGGCCACGTCATTCTTTTAAAGGTTGTGCCCTGCCCTCTTCCCTCCTGTGTCTGAGGGAGAATGCATACATGTCTGTGGATGACTGAGTGCCTTCACTGTTGACCTGAAACTATCACAGCATTGTTAATTGGCTGTACTCCAATAAAACATGTTTTTGGTGTTAAAAAAATAAATAATTTTTAAAATTTTTGGGAAGTGGAGAAACCAGACAGAAAAGACCCTGCGTATGATTCTGCTTACGTGAAATGTTGAGACGAGGCAAACCTATAGAGACAGATGTAGACTAGTTGACAGTGAGGGCTAAAGGGTGTGGTGGTGATGGAATGTTCTAGAATTGATTGTGGTAATGGTTGCACAACTCTGAATATACTGAAACCCACTAACTTGTGCACTTTAAATAGATGAAGTGTATGTGACTTCCTCTCAATAAAGCTGTTACTAGGGGGGAAAAAGATGTTTTGAAAATAACAAAGGACTCAATAGAACACACCCATCTTGGCGCCGTCGGATGGTCCTGCGTCCACACCAGAGATGCCTCTACACTGGAGATGCTTTCTTCTGCCGTCAGATAATCTGTGATAGGAAAGTGACTTCACACGGCACTGCTTTTGAAGTTACATGAGTTTCTGGCTTTTGTTTTTTCTTTGCTGTGCGTTGACCGTGGATTTTGTGTGTGGATTTTGATTGGTGAGAAGGTGGTTTCAGAGATGAAACAGTTCTGGCTCCCTCGCGAGTCCATCCTTTTCACCATATTCTCTTCTCACGGATTCTCTCTGTTTCACCTTCTCCCCCTCTTCTCTGGAGGTCGTTTGGGGAGCGTGAGTTGCCGGCAGTGCACTGTTCATCAGAACCGTGGCTTTCATGACCAAGGGTGATCGTTTCCCTTCGTACTCCACTGCCACTGAAGGAAAGCTCATTAAAAGGGGACCATATGACACACTCGCTGGCATTGAGAGAAACTAGCCAGTCTCCAGTTCCACCTGCCAAACTTGAACAGAAATGAAGGGAAAGCTAAAAAAGGTCGCAGCGCTCAGGGGGAGGAAAGAACCTGTGGATTTGGGGCACCACCAGCCAGACTGTCAGCAGGGGTGAAGGTTGGAGTCGGCATGCGTCAGTCACGTTACCAGTTGGCTTACACCCAGTGTGTGGGTGTAGCATTTTGTGGGGAGTAACCAAGGATATTCAGATATGCTCTTCACCAGCAGTAAAAAGGTTAGAGATGCGAGTTAAAATATAAGTTGTGTGAATTTATAAATGTATAAAATATAAATATGTCCTAGAAAGTGAGACGCTAACTCTGGGCACAGTCCTGTGGGTTACTTTTAGTGAGGCATAAATGACTAAAATCCAAAGGGCATATTCTGAGAGCAGCAGAGGCGCGGGTCGGAGGCAGCGGTGCTTGGGAAGGCGGGGGAGAGGGTATCGTGGAGGAGGAGGAGGTGGCCTTAGATGTAAACCTGTCCCAGAGCAGATGGGAAGGAGCATTTCAGGCTCGTTCATCCTTGCATTTGAGGACATTTTGTCTTTTTATCAGAGATACTGAGAATTGCGTATCATTTCTTTTTTTAAAAAAAAAAAAAAAAACTTAGTTATTTGGCTGCACTAGGTCTTAATTGCAGCATGTGGGACCTATTTCCCTGACCAGAGATCGAACCTGAACTCCCTGCACTGGAGTGCAGGGTCTTAGCCACTGGACCACTGGGGAAGCCCCACAATTTGCATATTGTAATACTGTTGTATTGGGAGTGATGGTGAAAACAGGAAGGAGTTTCATCCGAAGGATTTTAGACGTCTTTTCCTCTCTCTTCTTCCCCCACCTCCTAGTGAGATGGAGGGTAACTGCCACGGCTTTGGCATAAGGAACCGGAGCAGGCTGGCCACCCTTGCTGGGGGCAGGGTCTGACTTCTGAACGCCACTCACCGTTGCTCTTGGTTTCTTGGCACAGCATGTAGCCGTGAGTTCGGGCAGTGGGAAGAGCGATCTGGAGAAGATGAGCAGCATCCTGGAAGCTGTGCCCCAGGTTAAATTCATCTGCCTGGATGTGGCCAATGGGTACTCGGAGCACTTTGTGGAATTCGTGAAGCTCGTCCGGGCCAGATTTCCTGAACACACCATCATGGTGAGTGTGCTGGGATGGCGCTGTCCCAATGGCAGGGTGGAGAAGAGTGGGTCGAGCAGTGTTCTCTAGGGAGCTGTTGGTGCTTCCTTCTAGAAAAATGGGTGAGAATCTGTGGAAAAGGGCAGACAGCACCTGGGAGGATCTGAAAACTGGCTCTGCTATAAGAAATAAAATCCTGATCGACACCATAGGGTGTTGACTCCTTGTCTCTGCTAAATATCAGATGTTTCGTGAGACCTTTGAACTAAGGTCTTTGTCACTGACTGAGAGTTTATTTTTTAAAATGAAAACACCATAACTGGCTTTCTCTTTAACGTATTTGTCATCTCTGCCCCGCTGTCCTTGCTGGTAGAAAACTCTGCTGTGGGAGCTGAAATCCATGATATAAAGGTTTCACAATAGTCAGCTATTATTTGTAAAGCCATTGGTGTATTCTTTTATTTAGCATCTTTATGTTTGAACTTTCCTGCCTTTTGGAGAGGTGTTTTACTCATTTTTAGAACCTTTACAGGTTAGAATGTGTATCTGTTATTGTTGGGAGACAGATTTCTAAAAAAACGAACTAGAAGCTTCAGGGTTAAAGTTGGGCTTTGGAAAATCTATATTGTAATTATGTGTCTTTATTGATTTTAATTAACATGTTGATTATTGACTGACCACTAGATAAGTTAGCTCTCTTCTTATAAATTTTTTTAAACCCAGTTTTTTTCTCTTTAAAATTTATTTTATGTATGGTTGATTTACAGTGTTGTGCTGATTTCTGCTGTACAGCCAAGTGCTTCAGTTACACATATGTACATATATACCTTCTTTTCATTGTCTTTCCTGTTGTGGTTTGTCACAGGATATTGAATATAGTTCCCTGTGCTATACAGTAGGACCTTGTTTATCCACTCCGTACATAATAGCTGGCATTTGCTAATCTCAAGCTCCCAATCCATCTCTCCCCCAGCCCTCCCTCCCCCTTTGACAACCACAAGTCTGTTCTCTATATCTTCCTTTTTTAAAAAAGTTATTTATTTTCATCCATCTTTGTTCTTTGGCCTGTGTGGGCCTCTCATTGCAGTGGTCTCTCTCGTTGCAGAGCACTGGCTCTGGGCGCATGCGCTCCAGCATGCTGGCTTGGTAATTGGACACATCGGTCCAGCCACTCCGCGGCACATGGGATCTTCCCAGGCCAGGGATCGAACTGGTGCCCCTTGCACTGCAAGGCAGTGTCTTTACCCACTGGAGCACCAGGGAAACCCTCTGTGTCTTCCTTTTACAAATTTTTAATTTATCCTCACATTTCATCATTTTAAGGAAGTTGGGAGATTGGAGTTAATATTTCTGTTGACAAAGTTAAACCACCTGTGGGGGATTTCCAAAAAAATTCTTTTTAATGGTTATCTTTACTGATTTTTGGCTGTGCTGGGTCTTCGTTGCTGCTTGAACTTTTCTCTGGCTGCAGCCAGTAGGGGCTCCTCTCTAGATTCATGAGCTTCTGTTGTTGTGGAGCGTGGGCTCTAGTATACCTAGACTTAGTAGTTGTGGTGCATGAGTTTAGTTGCCCCAGGGCATGTAGAGTCTTCCCAGACCAGGGATATAATTCTTGTCTCCTGTATTGGCAGGCGGATTCTTTACCACTGAGTCAGCAGGAAAGCCCCCCGAAATTTTAGGTTAAGTATTTGTATGCTTTCCAATCAAATGAGGAAAAAAACATGAAAAATTGTCACAAGGTTAACCAGCTGTACCATGTCTGAAGTTGGAGGCGGGGGGAACAGCAAGATTTGTTTCACGCCTGTAATAGTGCTACCAACATTGTTGTGTTTTGATCAAGAAATGCCGTTTATTGAGTACTGCCCATGTTTCTCAGAGGATAAAGAATCCACCTGCAATGCAGGACACCCAAGTTCAGATCCCTGGGTCAGAACGATCCCCTGGAGTAGGGAATGGTAACTCAGTCCAGTATTGCTTCCTGGAGAATTCCACGGACAGAGAAGCCTGGCTGGCTACAGTCCATGGGGTCACCAACAGCCAGACACAACTGAGCGACTCACATTTGCACTCTTAGGTTTCAGGAGGCTTCCACCTTCTTTCAGGAGGCTCTCGTCTTCCTACAAGAGTAGGAACTGTTGTCCCAAGTTTACCCCAGACGAGGAATCCTTAGTCCTGATGCTTTGACTTTGGGCTTTTCACAAGGTCACACTTTTGTTGAGCAGCAGAGCTGGGATTTGAGGTCAGGGTGGTCACAGTTCAGAGCCCAGGCTTTGTCCCTGGAGACCTGCCACTGTGCCCCATCCTCATTCACTTCAGTGATGAAGCTCCCTCCTTCTCCCGGGCCGTCCACGTGTGATCACTTTCCTGTTTCTCACCCCTGAGGTGGGGAGGTCTTCAGGGTCCTTTGTCATGACGCAGTGATGCATATGTATCTAGTCATGAGGTCCTGCTGACTTTTCTGCCCCTAGTCGTCTGTGGGAACTGGGGAACGAGGAATATAGCCTCTTGGGGAGGGGCAGAGGCCTCCTTCCCTCAGCTGGGACCCAGAAGCCCTACAAGCATTTGGGGATGCAGCGATAACTGGCATGATAGGACGAGCGAGGCAGAGCTTCAGCTCACAGCTGGCAGTGCCCGTGGCCGACCAGGCTCCCTGGTGTGGCGCCCAGCAAGTTTCAGGCTCCAGGAGAGGACCCGGGGAGATACAAGAGGGAGGCGGGCTGGCAGGACAGGGATCAGAAACCATAGCCCGTGAGCACTACAAGAGGGAGGCCCCGTTGTTAAGTATTTTTGAAAAAATTTGGGCTTTCCAATCAAATGAGGAAAAAAACATGAAAAATTGTCACAAGGTTAACCAGCTGTACCATGTCTGAAGTTGGAGGCGGGGGGAACAGCAAGATTTGTTTCACGCCTGTAATAGTGCTACCAACATTGTTGTGTTTTGATCAAGAAATGCCGTTTATTGAGTACTGCCCATGTTTCTCAGAGGATAAAGAATCCACCTGCAATGCAGGACACCCAAGTTCAGATCCCTGGGTCAGAACGATCCCCTGGAGTAGGGAATGGTAACTCAGTCCAGTATTGCTTCCTGGAGAATTCCACGGACAGAGAAGCCTGGCTGGCTACAGTCCATGGGGTCACCAACAGCCAGACACAACTGAGCGACTCACATTTGCACTCTTAGGTTTCAGGAGGCTTCCACCTTCTTTCAGGAGGCTCTCGTCTTCCTACAAGAGTAGGAACTGTTGTCCCAAGTTTACCCCAGACGAGGAATCCTTAGTCCTGATGCTTTGACTTTGGGCTTTTCACAAGGTCACACTTTTGTTGAGCAGCAGAGCTGGGATTTGAGGTCAGGGTGGTCACAGTTCAGAGCCCAGGCTTTGTCCCTGGAGACCTGCCACTGTGCCCCATCCTCATTCACTTCAGTGATGAAGCTCCCTCCTTCTCCCGGGCCGTCCACGTGTGATCACTTTCCTGTTTCTCACCCCTGAGGTGGGGAGGTCTTCAGGGTCCTTTGTCATGACGCAGTGATGCATATGTATCTAGTCATGAGGTCCTGCTGACTTTTCTGCCCCTAGTCGTCTGTGGGAACTGGGGAACGAGGAATATAGCCTCTTGGGGAGGGGCAGAGGCCTCCTTCCCTCAGCTGGGACCCAGAAGCCCTACAAGCATTTGGGGATGCAGCGATAACTGGCATGATAGGACGAGCGAGGCAGAGCTTCAGCTCACAGCTGGCAGTGCCCGTGGCCGACCAGGCTCCCTGGTGTGGCGCCCAGCAAGTTTCAGGCTCCAGGAGAGGACCCGGGGAGATACAAGAGGGAGGCGGGCTGGCAGGACAGGGATCAGAAACCATAGCCCGTGCAGCACCTGGGCCAACGTGCAGTGGGGAGGAGAGCTGAGCGCCCAGTTCCCCCACCCCCCGCAGCTGCCACCCGCAGGTGCCTCTGCAGTGCCTGCCGGCTGCCCAGGGGGCAGGTTCCCCGTGTTTGGGTTGGTCTCCCCAACAGTGAGCAGGACGGAGGCTTTGGGCCTTTCTCCCTGGGCCATGCTTTGCCCGCACTGACCCCTGAGCTTCCCCTGGAAACCTCCAGGGCGCTTCCCTCCTCGGTCTTTGGGCAGATGATTTCCCTCGTGGCTTTTGGGGGCATCGTGCGGATGTGTATGCCCAGTGTTGGGGGGCTGAAAGGCGGGTGCTGTGTGCTGGCCTAAAGGTGACCCTGCAGGGATGGAAGGGCGACTCTGGAATGTGTGGCAGGGCTCCCTTCCCAGGCTTGTGGCGCCTCCCGTCGCCCAGCACCTCCTGGATTGACGTGGATCCTTCGCTTCTTGCCTTTCACCTCCTGCCGCAGATCAGGAGGGAGGAAGCGAGGATTTTTAGAGAATGCTTTTGGCAGAGCGAGGTCCTGTGAAGGGCTGGGTGTTAGAGTGTGATAAGTCCTCTGGGCCTTTGCCTGGCGCCTTCAGAGAGGAGTGGGGATGAAGTGTTCTTGGGTGGATTCCAGGGCCTGTGGAGAGAGGCCCCAGCGTGGGCCCGGCTCTCGTCTTTTAATGATAACTCGGGCTTGAGTAAGGATAAGAGCACCCGCTTTAGTTGACGGGAAGCTTCAGCGTACAGGGGTCAAGAAACTTTTTGAGGTTCACGCAGCCAGTGGGAGATGGACCCGAGCTAGGCGGTGTGTCTGCAGGGCTCCCTCCCCTCCCCCGTTACACCACGCTGCAGCCAGGCCCCCTACCGGCTCTGGATCTTTGAGACATAGAGGTCCTGAGGTTGGGTCTCGTGTGTGTGTGCGTGCGTGTGCGTGCGTGTGCGTGCGTGTGTGTGTGCATGCACACGTGCTCAGTCGTGTCTTACCCATTTGTGGCCCCATGGACTGCAGTCCGCCAGGCTGTTCATGGAGTTCTCCAGGCAAGAATCCTGGAGTGGGTTGCCATTTCCTTTTCCAAGGGGTCTTCTTGACCCAAGGATGGAACCCAGGTCTCCCGCATCGGCAGGCAGATTCCTTTCCACTAGTGCCACCTGGGAAGCCCATGTCGGGTCTGGGAAGTGTTTTCGTACTGGTGGCTCTTTCTCATCTGGCCCTGAGGACACTGGTTTGGGACACCTAATCTGTTCACATGAGACTAGCTCTGCTCCCCTTGGGAATGTCCAGTCAGCCGCTGTTGGCAGACCCCCCGGTGGCTATGGGCATGTCCTTGGCCTTTCCATGTATGGCCAGTGGCTCAGACACCTGCCTGGTTTCTTTCCCCAGCAGTTCATGGTCAGACAAGGTTCTGCGCTACAAAGAGGCCCCACCTGCTCTATGCCTCTTCCTGAAGGGTGGACGGTCTTCCGCGTTCCTTGCAGGTGGCAATTGTGGGCAGCCCATTGTACCTCCTTGAAGCACAGGGGCTCTTTCAGGCTGAGTTGCCTGGATTTTCTTGTTCATCCTCTCTGGTATGGGTGTGAACTGAAGCTAGGAAGGACCCCAGAGGGTCAGCTGATATTTGTCTCTGCAAGTCACACTGTGAACTCAGTTGCTTGTGTTTTTCATGTGAAAGGTGGTTGGTGATTGCCTTGGTAGCATCTCCGACTCCCTGGTTGCACAGGTAAATAGAAGGACTTCCTTGGGTTCAGGGGAGAAGGCTCTGGCATGACTGTTCCAGCACCTTCTCCTGGGGGCCAAATTCATTCTGCTGCTGCTGGCTGACCCGTGCCTTAGATCAGTCTACAGAAAGGATTTTTCTTGGTTGAAGAGTTCCAAAGAGCCAGGAAAAAGCAGGTGGAGAACTTACTGTTTAATGGGTACCAAATTTCAGTTTGGGATGAGAAAAAAATTTCTGGAGATGGATATTGGTGACCTTGCTTTGTAAATCTTCCAGGGAAAAGCGAGGGTGGTCTGGTCACCCCCGCTTTATAGCAGGATAAATGGAGACAGAATGAAAGCGATTTTCTCAAAATTACACTGTGAGTGGGAGGGCCGTCCATCAGCCCCAGCTTTCTTGATCTTATCTTGCCATAGATGCCTGGGTCTGAATGAGAGCTGTGAGAATTGGGGCCTGTTTTTTACATTTATTTTTTTAAAGGTTTTATTTTTAAAAAGCAATTCTGTTCCTTTTTTGGCTGTACTGGGTCTTCACTGCTGTATAGGTTTTTCTCTAGTTGTGGTGAGTGGGCTTCTCATTGTGGTGGCTTCTCTTGTTGCGGAGCGTGAGCTCTAGGGCCCTCGGGCTTCAGTCCTTATGGCGCACAAGCGGAGTCACTTTGCGGCCGGTGGGATCTTCCCAGGCCAGCGATGGAACCCAGGTCCTCTGTATTGGCAGGGGGATTCTTCACCACTGAGCCACCAGGGAAGCCCCCAGAGGCCTTTTGAAAATGGTACAGAAGGACTCGAAATGCTCACTTTGTCCCTTTGATCTGTTTTCCTGGGGCCCTTCCGCCTTCCCTGGACTTGGAGAAGCAAAGGGTGCTGCCGGGACAGTGCTTGGCCTCCTGGGCGACAGGAGGGAGCCTAACAGAAACCTCCACCTGCCCGTGCCGGGGCCCCGCTGAGAACCTGCTGCTGCTGTTTTGTCCTGGCTGCCCCTTCATGACTCAGCCGGAGGCGCTGCCGCGTCCGGAGCCCCTGGTATCCAGTCCCCGCAGGAGGCGCTTCAGGCCGAGATAAGCAGACTGCCCGCTAATCATCCCCGGCCAACTCCCCGCCACCCCAGAGCTCCCCGCCCTGCCTGGGCTCTGGGCTGGGCTTCCCCAGGCCTCTTGCCTTTCACAGTGTGACTTCTGGTCCGCCCTTGTGCTTGTCCTTCTTGGTTTCAAACTTGGACAGACAGCCGTTTACCCCTGCAGGTGGACACCCACATCCTCTCCCAGTCACCTCCACCGCTCCGGGTTTTTCCACACTCCGCCCGCTCTGTGGTGCCCGCGTCTGGCCACTGGTTCAGGAGACCCAAAGGGAGCTCAGGGGACACGGGGACACCCAGCGAGCCCCTGGGCTCTTATAATAGCGTCCGCTCCCTCCATGCTTTTTAAGCTTTTAAACTCACTTTGACCTCCCATGGTGGTACCTGATAAGGTCCAGCCTGAGCTGATTTAAATGAATGTATTTGGTATTAAGTGAGTCCTTTAAAAATAAAATGGTTTGTAGGCAGTACCAGACTGGAGGGGAAAATCCGCAGTGAGAGCAAAACTTTGTAGGGAGCCTAGAATAGCTTCCTTAAGTGCTTTAACTTACTTTGAATTCATTTGGAGTTGTAAAATGTATCTTGAATGTTTAGCAGTTCCACCAGGGAGGAAGAACGAGAACTTGGCCTGTTGTTTCTTGGGTTCTTGCATCCATGGGTGCTAACTCACTTTAGTTGTGTCCACCTCTTTGCGACCCATGCACTGTAGCCCACCAGGCGGCTTCTGTCCATGGGATTCTCCAGGCGGGAGTCCTGGAGTGGGCTGCCATCCCTCCAGGGGACCTTCGCCACCTGGGGATAGAACCCGGGTCTTCTGCAGCTCCTGCACAGCAGGCAGATTCTTTACCGCTGAGCTACCCGGGAAGAAGTCCTTCTTGGGTTCCTACTACGTTCTTTTCCAGGTTCAGAGCTGTATGCTTAGAAAAAAAAAAAAAAAAAAAAAACTAAGAAAACAGAAACTGTAACATTTAATTATAAAACTAATGCCGTTTCTGCTGTGAAATCCAAGAAATTGTAAGGAAAAATTATTGGCAGAAGTCAGAATCTTCCATCACCAGGGCATAGCATTTTGGAGTATGCTTTCATTTACACATATGCTGGTTTAACAAAACTTGAGATCTGACTACTCCCTTCTGATTCTCCTAACGTTATACAGAAAGCATTTAATTGTTTTCCCCTGGCATCAAACCAATCTTAAACACATCACGTGGGTGGGCCAGAGATCGTGGAACCATTCCCATTTGGGGGAATAGGTTTGCAGTTTTGCATTGTTAATGATACATATTTGTAGTTAAATCTTGGACCTCATCTGTGATGACTGCCTTGAGAGAAAATCCTGGAAGTTATTGGATCAAAGGATATACATACTTTGTATTTCTGTCATGCTTTAAGCTTTTAAACTCACTTTGACCTCCCATGGTGGTACCTGATAAGGTCCAGCCTGAGCTGATTTAAATGAATGTATTTGGTATTAAGTGAGTCCTTTAAAAATAAAATGGTTTGTAGGCAGTACCAGACTGGAGGGGAAAATCCGCAGTGAGAGCAAAACTTTGTAGGGAGCCTAGAATAGCTTCCTTAAGTGCTTTAACTTACTTTGAATTCATTTGGAGTTGTAAAATGTATCTTGAATGTTTAGCAGTTCCACCAGGGAGGAAGAACGAGAACTTGGCCTGTTGTTTCTTGGGTTCTTGCATCCATGGGTGCTAACTCACTTTAGTTGTGTCCACCTCTTTGCGACCCATGCACTGTAGCCCACCAGGCGGCTTCTGTCCATGGGATTCTCCAGGCGGGAGTCCTGGAGTGGGCTGCCATCCCTCCAGGGGACCTTCGCCACCTGGGGATAGAACCCGGGTCTTCTGCAGCTCCTGCACAGCAGGCAGATTCTTTACCGCTGAGCTACCCGGGAAGAAGTCCTTCTTGGGTTCCTACTACGTTCTTTTCCAGGTTCAGAGCTGTATGCTTAGAAGAAAAAAAAAAAAAAAAAACTAAGAAAACAGAAACTGTAACATTTAATTATAAAACTAATGCCGTTTCTGCTGTGAAATCCAAGAAATTGTAAGGAAAAATTATTGGCAGAAGTCAGAATCTTCCATCACCAGGGCATAGCATTTTGGAGTATGCTTTCATTTACACATATGCTGGTTTAACAAAACTTGAGATCTGACTACTCCCTTCTGATTCTCCTAACGTTATACAGAAAGCATTTAATTGTTTTCCCCTGGCATCAAACCAATCTTAAACACATCACGTGGGTGGGCCAGAGATCGTGGAACCATTCCCATTTGGGGGAATAGGTTTGCAGTTTTGCATTGTTAATGATACATATTTGTAGTTAAATCTTGGACCTCATCTGTGATGACTGCCTTGAGAGAAAATCCTGGAAGTTATTGGATCAAAGGATATACATACTTTGTATTTCTGTCTACGGGCAAATTCTTTTCTAGGAAAACTTGTACTGGAGTAGACATTCCACTGGTAGAGACCAAGTGTCTATTTTCAGCGTTTACTTTTTATAATCACTGATTATTTGTTAAGTAAAAAGTGGTTTCTTGCTGATATCCTCACTGAAATTTGATGACTAGTGAAAGTTAAACACTCCCTGTGTTTATTGGCTACTTTTCTTTCTTTCATTAGGTCATATCCTTTGGCTGTTACCCTGTGAGGTGCTAGCATTTTTCTTATAGATTTCAAAAAGCTCTTATAATGTTAGTCTATTGCAAAACTGTAAGTCTTTTTCTCCACCAGTGTGCTTCTTAGTTTTATTGATTGTACAAATGAGTGTGTGTGTCTATCTGTATGCAGGTTTTTAATTTTTGTGTAGACAGATCTATCTTTATTGGTTTTCACTTGTATGTGTATTACCAGTATTCAAAGTTGTCTTCTAAATCTGGGAAGAGACAACTTTTAATTTATCTGAAGCTTATTTTGAGTGGTAATCTGTATCTGTTTCTGAAACATCCCTTCCCTGCCTAAATTTCAGTATTTCTGTCTAGTGAAATATTGTTCCTTTCCTCTGTGACATGTAATGCCATCTTTATCATGTGCTGTTTTCTCATCTGTTCTTGTCCATTTTCTGAGCTGTCTATTTAATTTTTCATTGTCAAATGCTGTTGGGATTAAAATAATTTAGAGCCTTCCTTATCACCCGTCTCAAAGATCATTCTATACAAAGTTAAGTCACTTCATCTATGGGAGAAAAGTGAAATGACACTGGGGTCTTCAATGCCAAAAAAAGAAAAAGAAAAATCAGTCGCATGAGTTAGGGATGCCTTATCCCAGATAAGACTTGGCCCAGTTGTGAAAATTCAGACAGGCATCTTGCCAGGTATTCTGTGTACTACGGAAGAATCCACAGGGCAGTGAGGTGCAATAACAAGGGCAGTTTTTATGTTCCCCGACCCCTGCAGTGACAGGAGATGCACTGTTTTCAAACCAGATGCAGCCTTTTAGCTTTTAGGTTCTCCCACTTCCTGGCTCCTGTGTTTATTCTCAGGATCGCAGCTTCATGTTGTTCTAAAAATGAAGTACACTCCAGTTCAAGGGTGCCTAAGGATTCATCTGCTTTTTCATATCTTGTGGGAACCGCTGACCCTAGGGTGGGATACCCAGGTATTTTCCCAACTTTGAGGTCACCAGTCGTTCCTAATCCTGGGTTCTAGGGGTTCCATAGATGTTCTTCAGGGGTTTTGCAAACTGGGAACCATAATTAACATTTTAATCATCTGAGAGAGTGTTTCATTGCTTATTATATATATTCGGGTTCTCTGTAAGATTTTGTCTTGTCCATCACTGAAAAATGTTCAATAAGCCTTGACCTGGAAGGTCTAAGGTCTTGTGGACTTCTAAAGTCATGTGGTTCTGTAAACTCCTCAGGCTGTCGGCTCACCCAGAGGTAGCCCGGGGTGTCCAGTTCTATGTTCTTGTTCATTGAGAAGAAAGGAAACCTGGAGAAAACCTTGGGTCACCAGTTTCAGGCTGAAAGTCGATTCGGGGATTGGTCCATTGTCTTCTCTCCTTTGTTCTTTTTTCTTTTTTTTTATTGGAGTGTAGTTGATTTGCAATGTCACATTAGTTTCAGGCGTACAGCGAAGTTAGTGTTGTATGTCTTTTACAGAGTTTTGTTCTTCACAGCTATATATAATCCCAGATCAGTCACAGGTATATCCCCGACCCCTCCTTTTATTCTTTTGTCCACTGGCTGCCTGATGGTCTCAGAACGGGCTTCTCCTTGTGTGCAGGTCGGGGGTGTTCCACTGGCATTCATTTTTGTCTTTCTCGGAGTAGTTCACGATCACGAGCTGTATTCTTTCTGTCTCAGGCAGGGAATGTGGTGACGGGAGAGATGGTAGAAGAACTTATTCTTTCTGGAGCAGATATAATCAAAGTGGGCGTTGGACCAGGTAAGACTTGCTCGGGGCACAGCAGAGGGTGTGTTAGGGGGAGATGGGGGGCCTGGAACTTAGAGGAACCAGAGATGTCCAGAAGGGACCTCATGTGAATGATCCATCCAGAAGTTTAAAGCACGATGCTTTTGGAAGTATTGTTGAGCTTCTGATCAGAAGAGGCTGCTGATCAGAAATATCTGTGAGCTCCTTTCCGATGCCTCTGGGAATTTCTCATGGCCTTGAGGGTGGTTTGATTCACAGGAGGTCTTGGTTTCAGAACTTTAATGTGGAAGTGAACAATGAGATCTCACAAAGGATCCTATTCACCTTAAAGAGGAGCGGGAAGGATGATGAGTTCTTGGGGACAGTTAGTGGATGTGAATGACTCCAGCTTTTGTGAATGTTTAAGGGACTCCAGACATTGCAAATAGGCGTGTGGCTGTGAGGCCACGCTTGACCTTGATATGTGGCCCAGGCAGGTCACCTTTGGCTCTTCACCTGATACATATCCATCTCAGACTTCACTGCATCCTCCCAGGCCTTCTCTCCCAGGACCATCCGTGGCATTCTGAGTAGAGGAACAAGGTGGAACCTTTCTACCCTCTACTGGGCGGTGGGCGGTTCTGTTTCTCTCAGGGCCACTTGATGCTAACCTTCCTTTTTGGCCAGACGGGTGCATCAGCTTCCATACCTTTAATTTCTTTATGTTAAAATTCTTCCTTGCACATTGATTATCAAACAGACAGTCAAATTGGAGAGGAGGAAAGCAAATACACATTTTCATTTGGGAATAAAACAGCAAAGAAATTTTTTTTTTTTTTTTGCAAATATCATCCTCATAGAAGACGCTACCGAAAAAGGAAGCAAACTATGAACCAAGATGAGGAGAGGGAAGCAGGAAATGTGACCTGGCACATTTGTCAGTCTGAAGGGACCCCGATGGGCTGAAGGAAACTCTTAGAGAAGGAAAACCCTGTAGGCTCATGAAAGGCTCCAAGCTTTTTACTTTTCCCTTTAAATAATTTTATTTATCTATTTATTTTTGGCAATGCCGAGTCTTCATTGCTGTGCAGGTGTTTCTCAAGTTTTGGCAAGCGGGGGGCTGCTCTCAAGTTGTGGTGCAGGGGCTTCTCCTTGTGGCTTCCTTTGTGATGGAGCCCAGGCTCTAGGCACGTGGGCTCAATGGTCGTGGCTCCCGGGGTCTAGAGCACAGACGGGTTGTGCCCCATGGGTTTAGTTGTTCCATGGTACATGGGATCTTCCCGGACTAGGGACCAAACCTGTGTCTCCTGCCTTGGCAGGTGGAGTTCTTTAGCATGAACCCACCAGAGAAGCCCAGGCCCTGAGCTTTTAACGCACAGGGAGGTTCTCAAGAGTGGGATTTTAGTATTGCCACTCATCCAAACCAGTGTGTAAGAGGAGCGGGAAGGATGATGAGTTCTTGGGGACAGTTAGTGGATGTGAATGACTCCAGCTTTTGTGAATGTTTAAGGGACTCCAGACATTGCAAATAGGCGTGTGGCTGTGAGGCCACGCTTGACCTTGATATGTGGCCCAGGCAGGTCACCTTTGGCTCTTCACCTGATACATATCCATCTCAGACTTCACTGCATCCTCCCAGGCCTTCTCTCCCAGGACCATCCGTGGCATTCTGAGTAGAGGAACAAGGTGGAACCTTTCTACCCTCTACTGGGCGGTGGGCGGTTCTGTTTCTCTCAGGGCCACTTGATGCTAACCTTCCTTTTTGGCCAGACGGGTGCATCAGCTTCCATACCTTTAATTTCTTTATGTTAAAATTCTTCCTTGCACATTGATTATCAAACAGACAGTCAAATTGGAGAGGAGGAAAGCAAATACACATTTTCATTTGGGAATAAAACAGCAAAGAAATTTTTTTTTTTTTTTTTGCAAATATCATCCTCATAGAAGACGCTACCGAAAAAGGAAGCAAACTATGAACCAAGATGAGGAGAGGGAAGCAGGAAATGTGACCTGGCACATTTGTCAGTCTGAAGGGACCCCGATGGGCTGAAGGAAACTCTTAGAGAAGGAAAACCCTGTAGGCTCATGAAAGGCTCCAAGCTTTTTACTTTTCCCTTTAAATAATTTTATTTATCTATTTATTTTTGGCAATGCCGAGTCTTCATTGCTGTGCAGGTGTTTCTCAAGTTTTGGCAAGCGGGGGGCTGCTCTCAAGTTGTGGTGCAGGGGCTTCTCCTTGTGGCTTCCTTTGTGATGGAGCCCAGGCTCTAGGCACGTGGGCTCAATGGTCGTGGCTCCCGGGGTCTAGAGCACAGACGGGGTTGTGCCCCATGGGTTTAGTTGTTCCATGGTACATGGGATCTTCCCGGACTAGGGACCAAACCTGTGTCTCCTGCCTTGGCAGGTGGAGTTCTTTAGCATGAACCCACCAGAGAAGCCCAGGCCCTGAGCTTTTAACGCACAGGGAGGTTCTCAAGAGTGGGATTTTAGTATTGCCACTCACCCAAACCAGTGTGTAATCATCTGATCAAGAGAAAAGACAGCTTGGTCTTGACCGAGTGTCTTTACCGGAAACTCAGAGATGGAGGTCCAGTTCTTGCTTACAGGGCGCTGCCCTCCACTTAGAATGGGCTGTAATAGACCGGGCTTGTGAAGGCACCCAGGAGGCTAATCATATTAGCCCAGGAAGGCTCTTTGTGTTTTCTCTTCAAAGCAGAGCACGCACCAGTCACCTCTTTCCCCACTCAGGGGTTGGGCGTCTCCTAGGTGCCGTCGTGCTGGGTGGGTGCTGTACAGGGTGTGGGATGCGTAATCCGTCTTCTTGACCCTCAGAGCTGCTCTTGATGTATTCATGAGTATCCATTCATGAGCTTCCTTCCTGTGTGTCTTCTGTGTATACAGTCTTTTCCCCCCAAGGATTTATTGACCTATTACTGTCAGCGTGAGCCTCCCAGGCTGTTTAGAACAGATGTGACTGAAGGGACTAAGAGGCAGTCTTTGAGCCTGATGTATTGGAGTCATTTCTATAAACCGACCGGCGATGATGTTTACATTTCATGAATTCTTTAGTATCCAAACACTGGGCATCGGCCATCTGGATGACAGCATTACATAAGGTTCATTATGGAACAGCTCCTGGGATCTGGAAAAAAAAGGCATTACAAATACCTCCCTCCCTCCCCGAGACCTGCCACCAGGGTTGAGAGGAAATGGGTACCCAGTTTCTCCTTTCAACCTGGGGTCAATCAGGATCAGTCCGCCGCCTTGTCCCTCGCCTGTGCAGAGCTCCAGGCCGCTACCCCTGAGCCCCTGCCTGCCCGTGAGGATCTGGCAGTGGAGAGGGGAAGGAGAAACGCCGAACCAGAGGCTCTGACACTCCAGGGCATGTCCGTGCCAGGGGTGCCTTGGTCGGGAGAGAAGCTCGGTGGCCCCAGGGAGCGTGTGGCCTGTATTGTGAGGGGGACAGGGGGAGAGGGTTCCGCCTGCAGCTGGGTGTGGGAGAAGGCCGCTCTTCTGGTCCTAGTGCTGCCGCCAAGCCTCCGATCCTGCCCCTCAAGCGCCCTGGCAGAGGTTTGTGGGCAGCTTGGAGGCCACTGCTGATGGTGGGACAGAGGAGAGGAGGCAGGGGCCTTGCCCTGGTCTGGTCAGAGTGGAGGACTTGATGCCCACCTTTTACACCAGCCCCAGGGGTGCCCCATAGGTGATACCCCCCACACACAGGAGGAACTGAGTCATTGAGTGGTGAAGACTGGGACGTGGATGACTCATTCATTCTTTGTTTTTTTTTTATAATTTTATTTATTTATCTTTTGGAGGGTGGGGTGGGGAGGGAGGGGGATGGGCGGGCCACTTCTATTGGTCTTTCATTTCTCTATTTCCATCCGTCTTTGTTCTTTGGCTCCTGTGGGCCTCCCATCGCGGTGGCCACTGTCGTCGCAGAGCACTGGCTCTGGGCGCACGCGCGCCAGAGCTCTGGCTCGGTAATTGGACACATGGGTCCAGCCGCTCCGCGGCACGTGGGATCTTCCCAGGCCAGGGATCGACCCGGCACCCCCTTGCACTGCAAGGCGGTGTCCTTACCCACTGGACCACCAGGGGAAGCCCAACTCATTCATTCTTGGGTTCACGCATTTCTTGATTGACTATAGCACCTGTGTTATGTGCCGGGCTCTGTTCTCAGCCACTGGATCGACCACAATGAGTATCCATGGAGCTTACCCTCCAGTGGAGAAAACAGGTCCTCTGTTCTTACACAAATAATGACTTACGAGCTCTTTTTGAAACGATGGCTGTGTGAACAACTACCCTAAGGCAGTGACCTTTAAGATGAAGCCTGAAAGATGAGAAAGGGTTGGCCAGACTGGGCGGAAGGGGTCTGATGCCGAGGGGAGCGCTCCGCTCGGCTGAGAGAACAGTATGTACGGGGTTCCCTAAAGTGGGAGGAGCTGAAAGGTCCGCCTGGCTGGGGGGAGCCGAGTGGGGCGGGCGGAGAGAAGAGGGGACAGCTGGGTAGAGAATCCGGGGCTTGATCTGGTTGGTCTTGGAGCAGGTGCTCGTTTGCTGGGAGGGAAGGGAAGACTGAGCAAGGCCATGGTGGAGGCCAGCGTGGCTCGGGCTGGACCTGCCTGGGCTAATCCCCTGCAGACAGTCAGCTGGAATTGCCCGAGGGGAGGGCAGAGGTCAGGGCAGGAGGACGAGGGCATCGAGGTGGCTGGAGGGAGTTCTGCCACGGAAGCTGACCTCAGAGGCCTGGCTGGACGGGGTGAGAGATGGGCCACGGGAGGGCGAGCCCCTGAGGCTGGCGTGTGCGGAGGCCAGCGCCAAGCCCGAGGGGCGCTGCAGGAATGCCCCGAGTCTTCCCTTTTCTCAGTGGCTCCCTGGAGGGCGGGCCCTTTTCATCCCTCGTGCCATTTTATCTCCATCACAGGCTTTGAGGTCACTGCTGCTATTTCTCCTTTATAAGCGGGGCACGGAGGCATAGAAAAGTTAGTAATTTGGCAAAAGTTTAAGGTCAAGAGGGCTTCGTCGTGGCCAATTCTTTGTGACCCCCTGACTCCTCTGTCCATGGGATTCTCCAGGCAAGAATACTGGAGTGGGTAGCCATTTCCTTCTCCAAGAACAGTTCCATCCCAAGGCCCTGGGAGGTGTCTAAAGGTCCCTTGCGGTGGCGTGGAAAGTGGAGAAGGTGGGAGGGAATGGAGTCATGGCTGGAAAGGCAGTCAGTGGGAGCTGGTGTCATGGGAGAGTGACAGTGACGGGGTGTAGGGAGGGCCCTGGACCTGAGCAGGCTGTGGCATGAGCCCAGACGGCACGTGTGGCCGACACACCGCCTGCATCCCCAGGAAACAGGCAGGGCCGTGTGACCGTGGCGGAAGCTGTCGAGTCCTGGAGGGCCCTGGACCTGGCTACCCCAGCAGGCTGTGGCCTTTAAGATGAAGCCTGAAAGATGAGAAAGGGTTGGCCAGACTGGGCGGAAGGGGTCTGATGCCGAGGGGAGCGCTCCGCTCGGCTGAGAGAACAGTATGTACGGGGTTCCCTAAAGTGGGAGGAGCTGAAAGGTCCGCCTGGCTGGGGGGAGCCGAGTGGGGCGGGCGGAGAGAAGAGGGGACAGCTGGGTAGAGAATCCGGGGCTTGATCTGGTTGGTCTTGGAGCAGGTGCTCGTTTGCTGGGAGGGAAGGGAAGACTGAGCAAGGCCATGGTGGAGGCCAGCGTGGCTCGGGCTGGACCTGCCTGGGCTAATCCCCTGCAGACAGTCAGCTGGAATTGCCCGAGGGGAGGGCAGAGGTCAGGGCAGGAGGACGAGGGCATCGAGGTGGCTGGAGGGAGTTCTGCCACGGAAGCTGACCTCAGAGGCCTGGCTGGACGGGGTGAGAGATGGGCCACGGGAGGGCGAGCCCCTGAGGCTGGCGTGTGCGGAGGCCAGCGCCAAGCCCGAGGGGCGCTGCAGGAATGCCCCGAGTCTTCCCTTTTCTCAGTGGCTCCCTGGAGGGCGGGCCCTTTTCATCCCTCGTGCCATTTTATCTCCATCACAGGCTTTGAGGTCACTGCTGCTATTTCTCCTTTATAAGCGGGGCACGGAGGCATAGAAAAGTTAGTAATTTGGCAAAAGTTTAAGGTCAAGAGGGCTTCGTCGTGGCCAATTCTTTGTGACCCCGTGACTCCTCTGTCCATGGGATTCTCCAGGCAAGAATACTGGAGTGGGTAGCCATTTCCTTCTCCAAGAACAGTTCCATCCCAAGGCCCTGGGAGGTGTCTAAAGGTCCCTTGCGGTGGCGTGGAAAGTGGAGAAGGTGGGAGGGAATGGAGTCATGGCTGGAAAGGCAGTCAGTGGGAGCTGATGTCATGGGGAGAGTGACAGTGACGGGGTGTAGGGAGGGCCCTGGACCTGAGCAGGCTGTGGCATGAGCCCAGACGGCACGTGTGGCCGACACACCGCCTGCATCCCCAGGAAACAGGCAGGGCCGTGTGACCGTGGCGGAAGCTGTCGAGTCCTGCTCTGTCCTAACCGTCTCTCTCTGGGCCCCCTCCTCCTCCACCCAGGCTCCGTGTGCACCACCCGTACCAAGACGGGGGTGGGCTACCCCCAGCTGAGCGCCGTGATCGAGTGTGCAGACTCTGCCCACGGCCTGAAGGGCCACATCATCTCGGTGAGTGTCCCAGCGGGGCTGCGGGGCAGCTGGGGGCGTCTTGGGCGGCCCCTGCTCCCTGGCCACCCTTCGCCTCGGTGGGCTCCTGTGTGCGTGGGAGCCCGCTGGGGATCCCCGTCTCTGTGGTCATTGACCCTGGGCAGAGATACAGGTCCCGCTGCCTGGAGACTTGGTGGTGAAGGGTCCGTAACAGCTGCATAGTCAGTAACCGCTGGAGGCCGGTGGGCAGCAGGACAGGCTACGTGAGGAGCTTGGAGAACGGAGAGGGTCGCGTGTTCACTTGCTAGGACTCACTGTACCAAGCGCCCCTGCCTGGGTGGGCTCAAATAAGAGAAACCTATTGTCTTAGAGTTCTGGAGGTCAGAGGTCCAAGATCAAGGTGTCAGGAGGGTCACAGAACCTCTGTAGAAGGTTCTGTTCCAGCTTCCTGAGTTCCTGGCAAGATCAAGGTATGGAGAGGGTCAGGGATCCCCTGGGGAAGGTTCTTTTGCAGCCCCCTGAGTTGTCGGCAGTTCCTCGGCTTATGGCACTGGAGCTCCAGTTTGCACGTGGCATCCTACCTTCCTGCCTGCACATCTGCCTTTGTGTCCAAATTGTCCTTTTTGTAAGAACATCCATCGTAGGGGACCAGAGCCCCCCCTGCTCAGGGTGACCTCATTTTAGCTATTCCCATCTGCAGCGGTGTCAGGGGTGCCAGCCGGTCACTGGTTACTGTTCAGGTGGGTGCCGGGGGCAGAAGCTGGATTTCTGTGGGCGGAGAAGCGTATGGACGGAGGGGAGGGGAGAGAGTCAGTGATCAGTCTAACAACGCTGTCACGAAGGTCCTGGACGGACAGCACCTCAGCCACTAAAGATGACAGACTGAAAGCGTGTCAGTTTAATCCTCAGTTTATCCGTGATGCTCCACCTCTATCTTGGTGCTGGGCTATGCAGTGCGTCGTCGCTCAGTCGTGCCCAACTGTTGGCAACCCCATGGACGGTAGCCTGCTGGACTCCTCTGTCCATGGGAATTCTCCAGGCAAGAATCCTGGAGTGGACTGCCATGCTTATCGACGTGACCTTCATTCAAGGAGTTGTCACGTCTGTCTCCTTCTAGGTGAGATGCTCAAAACAGGGAAGAATGTGTTAGATGTAACTGGATGGATTCAAGTCAGAGCTATGGCTTCTGCTTATGTGAATGATGCATACATATATATATATCACATAACATGTATGTAACTTATATATGTTTAATAATAAGTGTTTAAATTCTGAAGTCATGGTGCATTTTTAGTGGTTCCTTAACAGTGGACTCCTATTGAATAGAGTCAGTTAAATCTTCAGACCTTTTCATTACTCCAGTTGCTAAGCCAAGCTCCCCCATTAAATAATGGACAGGTTATTTTGTTTTTAAAAAACCCGGATGTAGTAATTTAACATCCTCTGGTAGAATGATCTCTTGTTGATCTCGGTTCAGCATTAAAGCTAGTGAGACTTGATTTCTGGACCTGTGTTGAGGGTGGAATAGGGCACTTTAAAAATCCCTACGTGTGCACACTGTCCCTCGAGTACAGCATCTGAGCCTTGTGCCCCCGCAGGGGACTGGTTAAACTGAACTGAAGATCTCGGTCTCTGACTTGTGGTCCAGGGCTCACCTCCCGTCCTGCTTCTGGTTCTTCATCCAGGCTCTCCATCCACCCACCACCCCTGTAGTCAGCCCGAATTCACTGAGCAGCTACTGTGTGCTTGCTTGGAGCTGGAATTTGAAGATTAATCGGATGTTGACAGAGTTCTAAGGCCTCCCACTTAGTATCTTCTCCTTTTAGCTTTGGCCCAAGTGAACACATTAAGACCCATGTATTGAACGAGTCGCACGTGAAAGGCCGACAAAGCCACCATCCTGTGTTGATGGAGTGAGGCGCTGGACTCCCTGAGGCCAGCAGACGGCACCGTCCCCGAGTGCCCGCCGGAGCCTCGTCTTGTAGGTGCATGACAGTCGCCGGGGACGCTTTTCGCCATAGGTGTTCCTAGACCCTGTCCCATTGAAATTTTTTAAAATTATTTTTATTGGAGTAGAGTTGCTTTATAGCGTTGTGTCGGTTTCTGCTGTAAGTCCGTCAGCCGTACATACACTTACAGCCCCTCTTCCTTGAACGTGCTTCTCATATGGTCCCCACAGGCACTGAGTAGAGTTCCCTGTGCTGTGCCACTGGTCCTCAGTGAGCTGTCCATTGTACACATAGTCGCGGGTGTATGCACGGCCCGGTCTCCCAGCGCGTCACCCTTCCTCCCCAGCTCGGTCTCTGTATGCTTGTTCTCTACATCTATTTCTGCTTTGCAAATAAGTTAATCCATACCATTTTTCTCGGTTCCACGTATGTGCATTAATATATGATATTTTTCTCTTTTTGATTGGCTTCATTCTGTGTGACAACCTCTAGGTCCATTCACATCTCTACCACTGACCCAACGTTGTTCTTCTTTATGGCTGAGTAATATTGGAGGAGAAGGGGGTGACAGAGAATGAGTGGGTTGGGCTGCATCACTGACTCAATGGACGTGCGTTTGAGCAAGCTCTGGGAGACAGTGAAGAGCGGGGAAGCCTGGCGAGCTGCAGTCCACGGGGTGGCAGAGAGTCGGACATGCTTTAGTGGCTGGACAGCAATATTCCATTGTATATATGTACCATATCTTTATCCATTCATCTGTTCATGGCTATTTACGTTGTTTCCCTGTCTTAGCTGTTGTAAATAGTGCTGAAATGAACATTTGAGTGCGTGTATCTTTTTGAACTGTGGTTTTCTCTGGGTATATGTCCAAGAGTGGGATTGCTGGGTCCTAGGGTAATTCTGTTTTCAGTTTTTTAAGGAACTTCAGTATACTGTTCTTTATAGAATTTACATTCCCATCATCCTGTTCAATTATATTCTTTTTTCTTCCTTTTTAAAATATTTTGGCCACTTTTATTGGTCTTCCATGTGTTTGTTTTCATCCATCTCTGCTCTTTTGCCTGTGTGGGCCTCCCATTGCAGTGGCCTCTCTCACTGCAGAGCACTGGCTCTGGGCGCATGCGCTCCAGAGCGCTGACTCGTAATTGGACACATTGGTCCAGCCGCTCTGCAGCATGTGGGATCTTTCCAGGCCAGGGATCAAACCCGCGCCCCTTGCAGTGCAAGGCGGACTCTTTACACAATGGACCACCAGGGAAGCCCGTTACATTCTTGATAGTTTGGCCCCCCAGGCTGTTGGCACGGATGCTCTGAGGTTCCCATTTTTCCACTGATGGTCAGATCTTTCCTCAATAGGGTTAGGAGTTCAATTTGACGCCAGCAGACCCTGTGGAGTTCACAGACTCATGTAGGTTCATGCACGCCTGACTTCAACTTATTCCTTCTGGCCAGCTGAGCGTCTTGTGATTCAAAGCAGCTGTTTTCCTTGCTGTCCTTTTATGTAACGGAATTTCGCAAGCAGGTTTCTTCCGCTTGCCGAGTCCACAACCCACTGGAAACCTGCCAGTTGTTTGGATCCTGCCCCTTTTTTCAGTATGCTTCCAGCTCTCTCAGTTTACAGGTTGCTGAATGTGCACATCTTGGCTGCTGCGATTCAGAAGGAAGCCACAGCAGGGGGTTGGGTACTCCCAAGAGGCTAGACATGAACTCGGTTTCTATTTATTGTAATCCACGTGGGCTTCTGAGAGGCAGAGGGCTGAGAAATTCAAGAGACTCCCTAGGCAAGTGAAGATTAAAGTTTTGTCTTGTCACTTGCTAGGGACATAACACTAAGGAGAGCATTTTAAGGTTGGAGACAGCTTTCGAGGTTGTAATGTCTGTCAGACGTTGAACATCTGTCTTCTGGGTACGGTACACCTCTAATCTCTAATCCTCGAAACAGTCTAGCTGTTAGGTTTTATTCTCATCAGACAGATGTGTGAGCCAGGGTTCTCCAGAGGAACAGAACCAAAAGTGTATGTATATGTGTGTGCATGTGTGTGTGTAGATAGAGGTAGATTTATTATAAGGAAATCAGTTGGTTCATGTGACCATGGGAGTGAGAACTCTCAAGATCTGCAGGCTGAATTGACAGGCTGGAGCCCTTGCAGAGCTGATGGCGTGGCTCCAGTCTGGAGATCGAAGGCCTGAGAACCAGGGAGAGCCAGTGTTTCCTTTGGAGTCAGTGTCCAGTGTCCTGAGCCTAAGGCAGTCACTGGGAAAGAATTCCATCCATGGTGGAAGTCTCTTTTGGGGCTTCTCAAACCTTCAAGTGATTAGGTGAGGCCCACCCACGTGAGGGGAGAGCAGTTCACTTCACTCAGTCTACTGATGTGCATCTTAATCTCATCCCCAAAGTGCTTCCCAGGTGGTGCTCGTGGTAAGGAACTCAGATACCAATGCAAGAGACACACGGTTCGATCCCTAGGTTGGGAAGATGCCCTGGAGGAGGTCATGACAGCCCACTCCAGTATTCTTACCTGGAGAATCCCAGGGACCAAGGAGCCCGGTGGGCTACAGTCCATAGAGTCGTATAGAGCTGGGCACGACTGAAGCAACTTAGCACACACGCTCATCCCCAAAACGCCCTCGCGGAAACACCCAGGACAGTGTTTGACCAAATGCCGTTCGATAGGCCAATCAGGTCGACACATCACATTAACTGCCATACCCGGTGGGAGACTGAAGCTTTGAGACCTTAGTGGCTTGCTCAGCAGCACACTGCTGGTGGAGGGCAGAGTCAGCGCTCAGATCGAGGTCTGTGCAGCTTATTGTAATCCACGTGGGCTTCTGAGAGGCAGAGGGCTGAGAAATTCAAGAGACTCCCTAGGCAAGTGAAGATTAAAGTTTTGTCTTGTCACTTGCTAGGGACATAACACTAAGGAGAGCATTTTAAGGTTGGAGACAGCTTTCGAGGTTGTAATGTCTGTCAGACGTTGAACATCTGTCTTCTGGGTACGGTACACCTCTAATCTCTAATCCTCGAAACAGTCTAGCTGTTAGGTTTTATTCTCATCAGACAGATGTGTGAGCCAGGGTTCTCCAGAGGAACAGAACCAAAAGTGTATGTATATGTGTGTGCATGTGTGTGTGTAGATAGAGGTAGATTTATTATAAGGAAATCAGTTGGTTCATGTGACCATGGGAGTGAGAACTCTCAAGATCTGCAGGCTGAATTGACAGGCTGGAGCCCTTGCAGAGCTGATGGCGTGGCTCCAGTCTGGAGATCGAAGGCCTGAGAACCAGGGAGAGCCAGTGTTTCCTTTGGAGTCAGTGTCCAGTGTCCTGAGCCTAAGGCAGTCACTGGGAAAGAATTCCATCCATGGTGGAAGTCTCTTTTGGGGCTTCTCAAACCTTCAAGTGATTAGGTGAGGCCCACCCACGTGAGGGGAGAGCAGTTCACTTCACTCAGTCTACTGATGTGCATCTTAATCTCATCCCCAAAGTGCTTCCCAGGTGGTGCTCGTGGTAAGGAACTCAGATACCAATGCAAGAGACACACGGTTCGATCCCTAGGTTGGGAAGATGCCCTGGAGGAGGTCATGACAGCCCACTCCAGTATTCTTACCTGGAGAATCCCAGGGACCAAGGAGCCCGGTGGGCTACAGTCCATAGAGTCGTATAGAGCTGGGCACGACTGAAGCAACTTAGCACACACGCTCATCCCCAAAACGCCCTCGCGGAAACACCCAGGACAGTGTTTGACCAAATGCCGTTCGATAGGCCAATCAGGTCGACACATCACATTAACTGCCATACCCGGTGGGAGACTGAAGCTTTGAGACCTTAGTGGCTTGCTCAGCAGCACACTGCTGGTGGAGGGCAGAGTCAGCGCTCAGATCGAGGTCTGTGCAGCTCCCGTGTCCCACGCCTTCCCTTGCCCACCCGTCACGTGGAAGAGTTGGAGGCTCAGAGAGGGGAGGGTGCTCAGCCGTCCCCAGGAATGCCGGGTCGGCCCCTTTCCCAGCACGTTGCTTTGGAGGGAGCTTCCTCTTAATCTGTGCTTAGAAATTGTCCTTTCCCTCATTTTCCCAAGCATGTGTCCAGCAAAGAAGTCAGAATCAGTGCTTGGTGAACCCTGAGCAAGGGGAGGGATTTGAACAACCAAATGAGTTTACTGTCCACTGATACTCCAGACAGTTTGGACTCTGTATTGCTTCACAGGACCTAAAAAAGAAAAGAAGTCCTGTGATGAGGTTGGCGGTCATCACTATTAAATGTTTGCTCAAGGCCAAAATTGTAACCATTGTATTTGATAAAGACCAAGAGGGTGTTCTTCTCAAGTGTGAGGAGAGAATGATAGAGGTGTCGCCGATTCAGTGGAACCCCCAGCCCTCTCTTGTCTACCCACAGTCAGTAGGGCTCTTATCCACTGACTGACCCTCTGCAAAGAGGGAAAAATTGATCCCCAGATTTCTTATTTTGTTGATTTAATGCAGTGCCTTTGGAACCGTTAGTCCATTATTTGGAAAGATCTAAACAAAGTCATTCAAATAATTTAATTTTCTTCGAGACTTGAAAAGTCCCTCAACCAACAGGTTTAGCCTAGAAAAAGGTAGAAATACAAAGATAAAGGAAGTAAAGGTGACTAGAAATAGCATCTTTCAAAATTATTAAATAGTTCATCTACAGTGTGTTGATTTCTGCTGCACAGTAAAGTGATTTAGTTTAGATACATGTGTAACTTTTCCATTATGATCTCATACAGGATATTGAATATAGTTCCCTGTGGTACAGAATAGAGCACTGTTGTTTACCCATTTTATATATAATAGTTTGCATCTACTAATCCCAACCTCCCAATCCAGCCCGCCTTCAACTCCTACTCCTGTCCCTTGGCAAGCACAACAAATTTCGTTCTCTGAGTCTATTTCTGTTTTGTAGATGACCGTTCGATAGGCCAATCAGGTCGACACATCACATTAACTGCCATACCCGGTGGGAGACTGAAGCTTTGAGACCTTAGTGGCTTGCTCAGCAGCACACTGCTGGTGGAGGGCAGAGTCAGCGCTCAGATCGAGGTCTGTGCAGCTCCCGTGTCCCACGCCTTCCCTTGCCCACCCGTCACGTGGAAGAGTTGGAGGCTCAGAGAGGGGAGGGTGCTCAGCCGTCCCCAGGAATGCCGGGTCGGCCCCTTTCCCAGCACGTTGCTTTGGAGGGAGCTTCCTCTTAATCTGTGCTTAGAAATTGTCCTTTCCCCTCATTTTCCCAAGCATGTGTCCAGCAAAGAAGTCAGAATCAGTGCTTGGTGAACCCTGAGCAAGGGGAGGGATTTGAACAACCAAATGAGTTTACTGTCCACTGATACTCCAGACAGTTTGGACTCTGTATTGCTTCACAGGACCTAAAAAAGAAAAGAAGTCCTGTGATGAGGTTGGCGGTCATCACTATTAAATGTTTGCTCAAGGCCAAAATTGTAACCATTGTATTTGATAAAGACCAAGAGGGTGTTCTTCTCAAGTGTGAGGAGAGAATGATAGAGGTGTCGCCGATTCAGTGGAACCCCCAGCCCTCTCTTGTCTACCCACAGTCAGTAGGGCTCTTATCCACTGACTGACCCTCTGCAAAGAGGGAAAAATTGATCCCCAGATTTCTTATTTTGTTGATTTAATGCAGTGCCTTTGGAACCGTTAGTCCATTATTTGGAAAGATCTAAACAAAGTCATTCAAATAATTTAATTTTCTTCGAGACTTGAAAAGTCCCTCAACCAACAGGTTTAGCCTAGAAAAAGGTAGAAATACAAAGATAAAGGAAGTAAAGGTGACTAGAAATAGCATCTTTCAAAATTATTAAATAGTTCATCTACAGTGTGTTGATTTCTGCTGCACAGTAAAGTGATTTAGTTTAGATACATGTGTAACTTTTCCATTATGATCTCATACAGGATATTGAATATAGTTCCCTGTGGTACAGAATAGAGCACTGTTGTTTACCCATTTTATATATAATAGTTTGCATCTACTAATCCCAACCTCCCAATCCAGCCCGCCTTCAACTCCTACTCCTGTCCCTTGGCAAGCACAACAAATTTCGTTCTCTGAGTCTATTTCTGTTTTGTAGATGAGCTCATTTGTGTCATCTTTTAGATTCCACAGTAAGCGATACGCTTAGGTATTCTCTCTCTCTCGTTGTGCACAGGTGTCTTCTTGCAGCGGCTTCTCGTTGCAGAACGTGGGCTCCAGGGTGTGCAGGCTTCCGTAGTTTCAGCTCCTGGGCCCTAGAGCACAGTACTTGTGGCGCTCGGGCTGAGTTGCTCCACAGTTTGTGGAATCTTCATGGATCTGGGATTGAACTGCATTGGCAGGTGGATTCTTTACGCCTGAGCCACCAGTGGCTGTCTTTCTCTTTTTGAGTTACTCCACTTGGTGTGATAATCTGTGGGTCCATCCATGTTGTTGCAAATGGCCTGATTTCATTCTTTTTTATGACTGTGTAATATTCCCGTGTGTGTAGAGCTTTTTCTTTTTTTAAAAAATTATTTTTTAATTGAAGGATAATTGCTTTACAGAGTTTTGCTGTTTTCTGCCAAACATCAACATGAATCAGCCATAGGTATTCATATCCCCTCCCTCTTGAACTGCCCTCCCACCTCCCTCCCCATGCCACCTCTCCAGGTTGGTACAGAGCCCCTGTCTGAGTTCCCTGAGTCTTAACAGCAAATTACTATTGGTTGTCTATTTTTTTTTCTTTTTGTTGGTTGTCTGTTTGACGCATGGTAATGTGAGTTTCCATGTTACTCTTTCCATACTTCTCACCCTCTCCTCCTTCCCCCCACTGTGTCCATGAATCTATTCTCCATGCCTGTTTCTCTGTTGCAAATAAATACATCAGGACCATCTTTATAGATTCCATATATGTGCGTTAGTATATGATATTTATCTTTCTCTTTCTGACTTATTTCACTCTCTGTAATAGGCTCTAGGTTCATCCACCTCATTAGAACTGACTCAAGTGCATTCCTTTTTATGGCTAAGTAATATTTCATTGTGTGTGTATATATATATACATGTGCATATATATATATGTGTGTGTGTGTATATATATATATACACACACATACATACATACATACATATATACACCACAGCTTCTTTATCCATTCATCTGCCAGTGGACATCTAGGTTGCTTCCATGTTGTAGCTATTATAAATAGTGTTGCATTGAACACTGTGGTACATGTGTCTTTTTCAATTTTGATTTTCTCAGGGTATATGCCTAGTGGGTCATATATGGTGGTTGTATTTCTAGTTTTTTGAGGAACCACCATACTGTCTTCCATAGTGGTTGTATCAATTTACATTTCCAACCGTGCAGGAGGGTTCCTTTTTCTCCACACCCTTTGCAGCATTTATTGTTGGTAGACTTTTTGATGATGGCCATTCTGACTGGTGTGAGGTGGTATCTCATTGTAGTTTTGATTTGCATTTCTCTAACAATGAGCAATGTTGAGCATCGTTTCATGTGTTTGTTGGCCAGCTGTATGTCTTCTTTGGAGAAATGCCTGTTTAGGTCTTTTTCCTACCTTTTGATTGGGTTGTATTTTTGGTATTGAGTTGTATGAGCTGCTTGTCTATTTTGGAAATTAGTCATTTGTCAGTTGTTTCATTTGCTATTATTTTCTCCCATTCATTTCACCTTGTTTATAGTTTCCTTTGCTGTTCAAAAGCTTTTAAGTTTAATTAGGTCCCACTTGTTTTTTTCTTTTTTTTTGGCCACTTCTGTTGGTCTTTCATTTGTCTGTTTTCATCCATCTTTGTTCTTTGGCCCGTGTGAGCCTCCCATCACAGTGGCCTCTGTTGTCGCAGAGCACTGGCTCTGGGCGCATGTGCTCCAGAGCTCCAGCTTGGTAGTTGGATACATCAGTCCAGCCGCTCTGCAGCACGTGGGATCTTCCCAGGCCAGAGATCGAACCGGCGCCCCTTGCACTGCAAGGCAGTGTCCTTACCCACTGGACCACCAGGGAAGCCCTATGTTTGTTTTTTATTTCTATTACTCTAGGAGGCGGGTCATAGAGGATCTTGCTCTGATTTATGTCACCAAGTGTTCTACCTATGTTTTCCTCTTAAGAGTTTTATAGTTTCTGGTCTTACAGTTAGGTCTTTCATCCACTTTGAGTTTATCTTTGTGTATGGTGGTAGGAAGCATTCTAATCCATTCTTTTGCATGTAGCTGTGCAGTTTTCCCAGCACCACTTATTGAAGAGGCTGTCTTGGCCCCATTGTGTTTTCTTGCCTCCTTTCTCAAAAATAAGGTACCCATAAGTGTGTGGGTTATCTCTGGGCTCTCTGTCTTGGTCTATTGGTCTATATTTCTGTTTTTGTGCCAGTACCATACTGTCTTGATGACTGTCGCTTTGTAGTATAGTCTGAAGTCAGGAAGGTTGATTCTTCTGTCTGAATTCTTTTTTCTCAAGACTGCTTTGGCTATTGAGGGTCTTTTGTGTTTCCATATGAATTGTGATCATTTTTGTTCTAGCTTTGTGAAAAATGCCATTGGTAATTTGATAGGGATTGCATTGACTCTGTAGATGATATTTGGTATTATAGTCATTTTCACAATATTGATTCTTCCGACCCAGGAACATGGAATATCTCTCTGTTTGTATCATCTTTGTTTCATCAGTGTCTTATAATATTCTGTGTACAGTTCTTTTGTCTCCTTAGGTAGGTTTATTCATAGATATTTTATTCTTTTTGTTGCAGTGGTTGATTGGTGGTGACTGATTCCTTGATTTTTCTAATTTTTCATTGTTAGTACATAGGAAGACAAGTGATTTCTGTGTGTTGATTTTGTATCCTGTGACTTTGCTAAATTCACTGATTAGCTCTAGTAATTTTCTGATAGAATCTTTAGGGTTTTTTGTGTATAGTATCATGTCATCTGGAAACAGTGAGAGTTTTACTTCACCTTTTCCAATCTGGATTCCTTTTATTTCTATTTCTCCTAATTGAAATAGCCAGGACTGCCAAAGCTTTGTTGAATAATAGTGGTGAGCGTGGGCACCCTTGTCTTGTTCCTAATCTTAGAGGGAATGCTTTCAGTTTTTCACCATTGAGAATAATGTTTGCTGTGGGCTTATCATATATGGCTTTCACTATGTTGAGGTAGGTACCTTCTATGCCCATTTTTTAAAGAGTTTTTATCATAAATGGGTTCTGGATTTTGTCAAAGGCTTTTTTTTCATCTTTTGAGATTATCATATGATTTTTAGCTTTAAGTTTGTTAACATGATGTATCACATTAATTGATTTGAGAATAGTGAAGAATCCTTGCATCCCTGGAATAAACCTGACTTGATCATGGTGTATGAGCTTTTTGATGTGTTGTTGAATTCTGTTTGCTAGAATTTTGTTGAGGATTTTTGCATCTATGTTCATCAGTGATATTGGCATGTAATTTTCTTTTTTTGTGTATATTGTCTTTGACTGATTTTGGTATCAGGATGATGGTGGCCTCGAAGAATGAATTTGGAATGCTCCTTTCTCTGCAATTTTTTCAGAGTTTTGGAAGGATAGGCATTAGCTCTTCTCTAAATGATTGATAGAATTCACCTGTGGAGCCATGTGGCTCCGCGCTTTTATTTTTTGTGAGATTTTTGATCACAGTTTTGATTTCAGTGCTTGTAATGGGATTGATCATCATTCCTGTTTCTTCCTGGTTCAGTCTTGGAAGATTGAACATTTCTAAGAATCTGTCCATTTCTTCCAGGTTGTCCATTTTATTACATGTAGTTGCTCCTAATAGTCTCTTCTACTCCTTTGTATTTCTGCATTGCCTGTTGTAACCTCTCCTTCCTGATTTCTAATTTTGCTGATTTGAGTCTTCAAGAGAGCTTTATCTGTTCGTAATGTCGATAGACAATTCAGGTTGTGTCCATGTCTTGGGTGTTGTGAATAGTGCTGCTCTGAACAGAGGGGTGCGTTTATCTTTTCGAATTGGAGTTTTGTCTGCATCTGGGCCCAGGAGTGGGATTGCTGGCTCACATGGCAGCTGTAGTTTAGTTTCTTGAGGGCCCTCCCTACTGTTTCCCGCAGCAGCTGCACCAGTTAACCTTCTGCCGGCAGGTTCTTTTCTTCACACCCGCTCCAGCATTTAGTATTTATAGACTTCTTCTATGATGGCCATTCTGACTGGGGTGAGGTGATACCTCGTACTTTTGATTTCCACGTCTCTAATGATTAGTGATGATGAGTATCATTTCATGTGCCTAATGACCATGGGTGTGTCTTTGGCGAAATGTCTGTTTAGGCCATCTCTCCATTTTTTGATTGAGTCGTTTTGTTGGTGGTGGTGGTTGTGGAGTTGTATGTGCTCTTTGTGTACTTAGAAAATGAAGCCCTTGTCAGTGCATCATTTACAGGTATTTCCTCCCAGTCCATCCGTTGTCTTTTCCTTTTGATTATGGTTTCCCTTGCTGTGCAAAAGCTTAAAAGTTTGATTAAGGTCCATTTCTCTGTTTTTGTGTCTATAAAGATGCCATCTTGAGAGAACCATTGCAATTTTTTTTTTTTTGCCACTTCTATTGGTCTTTCATTTATCTGTTTTCATCCATCTTTGTTCTTTGGGCTCTGTGGGCCTAATTTTTCAGAGTTTTGGAAGGATAGGCATTAGCTCTTCTCTAAATGATTGATAGAATTCACCTGTGGAGCCATGTGGCTCTGCGCTTTTATTTTTTGTGAGATTTTTGATCACAGTTTTGATTTCAGTGCTTGTAATGGGATTGATCATCATTCCTGTTTCTTCCTGGTTCAGTCTTGGAAGATTGAACATTTCTAAGAATCTGTCCATTTCTTCCAGGTTGTCCATTTTATTACATGTAGTTGCTCCTAATAGTCTCTTCTACTCCTTTGTATTTCTGCATTGCCTGTTGTAACCTCTCCTTCCTGATTTCTAATTTTGCTGATTTGAGTCTTCAAGAGAGCTTTATCTGTTCGTAATGTCGATAGACAATTCAGGTTGTGTCCATGTCTTGGGTGTTGTGAATAGTGCTGCTCTGAACAGAGGGGTGCGTTTATCTTTTCGAATTGGAGTTTTGTCTGCATCTGGGCCCAGGAGTGGGATTGCTGGCTCACATGGCAGCTGTAGTTTAGTTTCTTGAGGGCCCTCCCTACTGTTTCCCGCAGCAGCTGCACCAGTTAACCTTCTGCCGGCAGGTTCTTTTCTTCACACCCGCTCCAGCATTTAGTATTTATAGACTTCTTCTATGATGGCCATTCTGACTGGGGTGAGGTGATACCTCGACTTTTGATTTCCACGTCTCTAATGATTAGTGATGATGAGTATCATTTCATGTGCCTAATGACCATGGGTGTGTCTTTGGCGAAATGTCTGTTTAGGCCATCTCTCCATTTTTTGATTGAGTCGTTTTGTTGGTGGTGGTGGTTGTGGAGTTGTATGTGCTCTTTGTGTACTTAGAAAATGAAGCCCTTGTCAGTGCATCATTTACAGGTATTTCCTCCCAGTCCATCCGTTGTCTTTTCCTTTTGATTATGGTTTCCCTTGCTGTGCAAAAGCTTAAAAGTTTGATTAAGGTCCATTTCTCTGTTTTTGTGTCTATAAAGATGCCATCTTGAGAGAACCATTGCAATTTTTTTTTTTTTGCCACTTCTATTGGTCTTTCATTTATCTGTTTTCATCCATCTTTGTTCTTTGGGCTCTGTGGGCCTCCCATCACAGTGGCCTCTGTCGCTCCAGAGCTCCGGCTCAGTAGTTGGACACATCGGTCCAGCCGCTCCGCGGCACGTGGGATCTTCCCAGGCCAGGGATCAAACCAGCGCCCCTTGTACTTCAAGGCAGTGTCCTTACCCACTGGACCACCAGGGAAGCCCCACTGCACATGTTTTGATATGTATGCTTCTAGCCATTTTGAGAGGTTACTCTTAACAAGGGTTCTGATCTCATTCTTCTGTTATTATAGCTATGTGACCTTGGACAGCTCTCTCAGCCTTTCTGAGCCTACTCCCTTGCTTTTCCCCACCCACGAAATATGAGCTTCCGGTACTTGCGGTGTCTGAATAGAAAAACGAAGTTTGTAAGAATCCCTCGTTCCTAATTGGTGCTTGATTCAGCTCTCTCTGTCCACGCAGGCTTGCTTTCGTTGTGTCTTCTTTTGGGCTGGGCAAGTATTTTTAAGAAGAAGCCATACTGATCATTCATGGATCGAATCATCACTCACATCATGTGATGCCTTTTCTGCTAAAATACTTTAGCACTCTTGGAAAATAAAACAAGTAACCCTTGAACTATTTGCATGTTTTAGCCCCCGGCAGCTGTGCGTGTTCATGTGTGAAAGTAAATGTATGTCTCAGATTGCAGAGGTTTTCCCTGTTGCTCAGCCTCCTGAGGACATGAGGGGTTGCTTTGAACCATTTTTGGAAATTGCCTATAAATGTAGGAGGGGGCAGAGTCCTCTGCCCTGAGGTGTTATGTGACCTTGGGTTGCAGGGGGTTAAACGCAGTCCTCCTTGTTGGCTGTGCATTGTCTGTTTCATAAATTCACCCCGGCACGGTGAGCAGACGGGGCGCTGTGTGTGGTGTCCTCTCCAGGCCACATGGTGAAGCCCTGTTAACTGCGGGCATCTGGACCTGTCCTGGGAGGAGAAGAGGTCACTTTCTGGGGTCCCTAGAACTCAGGCTTTCTGAATCAGGCAGCACAAACTACTCACGGGTAAAGTGAGCAAAAGACTTAAGAACGTGCTTTTGTGTGTATGTGCAGGTGTGTACACATCTGTTATTTTTAAGCCAGACCATGTTAGGGATGTTCTATGGGGAGTATGGGTTTTTTAAAGCTTTTTCCTGGCCCTACTAAATGGCATGCAGCATCTTAGTTCCCCGCCCAGGGATTGAACCCATGCTTCCTGCAGTGGAAGCATGGTCTTAACCACTGGACCATCAGTGAAATTCCGACCAAGGTTATAGGTTTGAAACCTTGTTGTCGAGAACTGGTTTTGATGCAAAGGTAAAGCAGCTTAAAAATAATGGGCAGGTCAAGTGAAGGGCACGGAGGGGTAGCGCTTTTGAACGAGAACATAAAGAGGCGGAGATTCAAGCTCCGCCAGGACACCCAGCCCTGACTCTCTTCACAAGAGCGGCTCTGGCCACTTACTGTGTATGGAGACGCCCTGAGAATCTGAATAGAAAACGAATTAAATCCTCGTTCCTAATTGGTGCTTGATTCAGCTCTCTCTGTCCACGCAGGCTTGCTTTCGTTGTGTCTTCTTTTGGGCTGGGCAAGTATTTTTAAGAAGAAGCCATACTGATCATTCATGGATCGAATCATCACTCACATCATGTGATGCCTTTTCTGCTAAAATACTTTAGCACTCTTGGAAAATAAAACAAGTAACCCTTGAACTATTTGCATGTTTTAGCCCCCGGCAGCTGTGCGTGTTCATGTGTGAAAGTAAATGTATGTCTCAGATTGCAGAGGTTTTCCCTGTTGCTCAGCCTCCTGAGGACATGAGGGGTTGCTTTGAACCATTTTTGGAAATTGCCTATAAATGTAGGAGGGGGCAGAGTCCTCTGCCCTGAGGTGTTATGTGACCTTGGGTTGCAGGGGGTTAAACGCAGTCCTCCTTGTTGGCTGTGCATTGTCTGTTTCATAAATTCCCCCCGGGCACGGTGAGCAGACGGGCGCTGTGTGGTGTCCTCTCCAGGCCACATGGTGAAGCCCTGTTAACTGCGGGCATCTGGACCTGTCCTGGGAGGAGAAGAGGTCACTTTCTGGGGTCCCTAGAACTCAGGCTTTCTGAATCAGGCAGCACAAACTACTCACGGGTAAAGTGAGCAAAAGACTTAAGAACGTGCTTTTGTGTGTATGTGCAGGTGTGTACACATCTGTTATTTTTAAGCCAGACCATGTTAGGGATGTTCTATGGGGAGTATGGGTTTTTTAAAGCTTTTTTTTCCTGGCCCTACTAAATGGCATGCAGCATCTTAGTTCCCCGCCCAGGGATTGAACCCATGCTTCCTGCAGTGGAAGCATGGTCTTAACCACTGGACCATCAGTGAAATTCCGACCAAGGTTATAGGTTTGAAACCTTGTTGTCGAGAACTGGTTTTGATGCAAAGGTAAAGCAGCTTAAAAATAATGGGCAGGTCAAGTGAAGGGCACGGAGGGGTAGCGCTTTTGAACGAGAACATAAAGAGGCGGGAGATTCGAAGCTCCGCCAGGACACCCAGCCCTGACTCTCTTCACAAGAGCGGCTCTGGCCACTTACTGTGTATGGAGAGCCTGCCTCTGAATGAATCATTGCTCATGACCCAGTGGCCCTCTGGGGTCAGGAAAGCCACGCATGCATAATGCACTTGATGGAGGAGGTAATTGCAGCTAGTAAATATTCATACAAAAAGAGATCGAACCCCCAAACCTGCCTTTTGGTCAAAAAGGCAAAGAAGCCGTATTTGAGGTTTAGCTCTTGCTTCCCTGGTGGCTCAGGCAGTAAAGAATCTGCCTGAAGTGTGGGAGACCTGGGTTCGATCCCTGGGTCAGGAAGATCCCCTGGAGAAGGGAATGGCTACCCACTCCGGTGTTCTTGCCTGGAGAATCCATGGACAGAGAAGCCTGGTGGGCTACAGTCCGTGGGGTCACAAAGAGTCGGACACAACTGAGTGACTAAGCACAGCACTTGGAAGAACCAGCCTAGAAGAAGATCAGAGAAGGCGGCCTGAGTCCCAGAGGCCCCATCCTCAGCTAGAGGCACTCGTAAAGTGGATCCTCTCCGTTCATTGGAGACACCCTCCAACCCCAGGCTGCTCACACCTCCCTGCCATTGCCATATAAGGTAGCCTGGGTGGCCTGGGTCTTCTGCACCCTTCCTGAAGTGTGTCCCCCCGCTCGGGGACACGCGCTCCCCTCAGAGACCTGCTCTGGGCTTTGTCATGCCGTGCGAGCCCCGAGCACCAACCCAGCTTCCCAGGGCCTCTGCTTCCTGGCCGTTCCCTGTGGCTGGGGGCTGCCCTAGGCCCCGGGGCTGGCCTTTTCCTCCTCTGACCTCACACAGGCCACACGGCCAACAGCAGGCAGCAGCCTGGTTATGTCGTGCCTCTCGTGCTTATAGGAAAGCACAGTAGGTCAGTGTCCTGTGGTTTTGTACTGGGTCCCTGGCATTGGAACACAATCCCCATGGCCATCTGTGCCAGCACCCCAGGGTGACAGGCCATCGTGCCAAGCACTGGGCCAGCCCAGGGCACTCTGTGGGTCGAGTGGGTGTCAGGAACATGTGTTTGACTTGGGGGTAAGTGGCTACCTTACAGGAAAGTGACCAGGAGACATTAGACTGGAAATATAAAGGAGTGGATTCAGTGTCCTTTTGTGGCTCATGGAATACTTGGGCTCTTGTGGTAAATGCATCAGTTAATGCTGGGCAGCGGGGAGAGGGGAGGACTGAATGGTCGTTACGTGGGGACGGCCAGTGGTCAGGCGCTGGGAGGTCAGTGCAGGGCTGGTGGGGGTGAGGTCCAGCCCCCCTGCCCCGTCCCGTCCACTCGGCAGTTCCTGCCTCCTGCCTCCTAGGCGGAGTGCTGATGCCCGGCGTGGGAGTGGGGGCAGGGAGCGGGTGTCCTGGCCTGAAACGTGACTGGCAGGGTGCCGTGGGGAGGGTGTTAGTTAGCTCACGTTGGAGAGCCTGGTGCAGTGAGGCCAGACAAACGGAAACGCCGGTGTTTGGAGCAGAGAACGGTTCATTGCAGGGCCATGCAAGGAGAGAGTGGCTCACGCCCCCCCAAAACACCCGAGCTCCTGGCAGAGTGTCGGCGAGGCACTTTTAAAAGCCAGGTTGTGGGGTGCGGGGGAGATGGCAGGGGTACCTGATCAGCTTGTGCACAGTCCTCTGATTGGCTGATGGTGAGGTAACAGGGTGATGTCACAGGGGTTCATGCTATTCATCCTTAGATTCCCCCCGCCATTGCCATATAAGGTAGCCTGGGTGGCCTGGGTCTTCTGCACCCTTCCTGAAGTGTGTCCCCCCGCTCGGGGACACGCGCTCCCCTCAGAGACCTGCTCTGGGCTTTGTCATGCCGTGCGAGCCCCGAGCACCAACCCAGCTTCCCAGGGCCTCTGCTTCCTGGCCGTTCCCTGTGGCTGGGGCTGCCCTAGGCCCCGGGGCTGGCCTTTTCCTCCTCTGACCTCACACAGGCCACACGGCCAACAGCAGGCAGCAGCCTGGTTATGTCGTGCCTCTCGTGCTTATAGGAAAGCACAGTAGGTCAGTGTCCTGTGGTTTTGTACTGGGTCCCTGGCATTGGAACACAATCCCCATGGCCATCTGTGCCAGCACCCCAGGGTGACAGGCCATCGTGCCAAGCACTGGGCCAGCCCAGGGCACTCTGTGGGTCGAGTGGGTGTCAGGAACATGTGTTTGACTTGGAGGTAAGTGGCTACCTTACAGGAAAGTGACCAGGAGACATTAGACTGGAAATATAAAGGAGTGGATTCAGTGTCCTTTTGTGGCTCATGGAATACTTGGGCTCTTGTGGTAAATGCATCAGTTAATGCTGGGCAGCGGGGAGAGGGGAGGACTGAATGGTCGTTACGTGGGGACGGCCAGTGGTCAGGCGCTGGGAGGTCAGTGCAGGGCTGGTGGGGGTGAGGTCCAGCCCCCCTGCCCCGTCCCGTCCACTCGGCAGTTCCTGCCTCCTGCCTCCTAGGCGGAGTGCTGATGCCCGGCGTGGGAGTGGGGGCAGGGAGCGGGTGTCCTGGCCTGAAACGTGACTGGCAGGGTGCCGTGGGGAGGGTGTTAGTTAGCTCACGTTGGAGAGCCTGGTGCAGTGAGGCCAGACAAACGGAAACGCCGGTGTTTGGAGCAGAGAACGGTTCATTGCAGGGCCATGCAAGGAGAGAGTGGCTCACGCCCCCCCAAAACACCCGAGCTCCTGGCAGAGTGTCGGCGAGGCACTTTTAAAAGCCAGGTTGTGGGGTGCGGGGGAGATGGCAGGGGTACCTGATCAGCTTGTGCACAGTCCTCTGATTGGCTGATGGTGAGGTAACAGGGTGATGTCACAGGGGTTCATGCTATTCATCCTTAGATTCCAGGAGACCCGGGGCTCTGTGCTCATGGTAATCCAGTATTAATATAGTAGTCAATATCTTCTCTTCGGTGGGGGGTTTTCATAGCTGCAAAGCAGCTCAAGAACTGTGCATCAGATAGAGGCTTCCCCGGTGCCTCTGACGGTGAAGAATCCACCTGCGGTCCCGGAGGCACGGGTCCTGGCCCTGGAGAAGGAAGTGGCACCCCGCTCCAGTATTCTTTTCTTTTTTTTTTTTTTTTTATCTTTTTTATTTTACTTTTTACAGAGTTTTGTTGTTTATAGATATGTGTAATCCCAGATTAGTCATATGTATATCCCTGGCCCCCTCCCAGTCCCCCATCCCACCCCCCACCCCCAGGCTGTTGCACCACGCCCCTGTAGGATCCTCTATTCCCACAGCGCAATGGCAATAGCTATTTTTTTCACATGCGGTAGTATAGGTTTCCATGTTATTCCCTCTATGCCTCCCACCCACTGTTCATTCCCCACAGTGTCTGTTCTCTATGTTTTTCCATCGCTTCACTGCATGTGTTACCATTACCATCTTACTAGATTCCATGTATGTGTGTTACTACATAGTACTTGTCTTTCTCTTTTTCACTTACTTCACTTTGTATAATAGGTTTTAGATCCAGCCACCTCATTAGGATTGATTCTTCATTTTTACAACTGAGAAGTACTCCATTGTACATATGTACCAGAGCTTCTTTATCCATTCATTCTTTGATAGACATCTAGGTTGCTTCCATGTTCTAGCTATTGTCTAGCCACTTCAGTATTGTTCATTTAAAAAAAAAAATTTTTGTGTGTGTGTGGGCGGGGTCGGGTTGTGGGGAGGGAGCGGGCGGGCCACTTCTATTGGTCTTTCATTTAGCTATTTTCATCCATCTATGTTCTTTGGCCCGTGTGGGCCTCCCATCGCGGTGGCCTCTGTTGTCACAGAGCGCTGGCTCTGGGCGCATGTGCTCCAGAGCTCCAGCTCGGTAATTGGACACATCGGTCCAGCTGCTCCGCGGCACGTGGGATCTTCCCAGGCCAGTCCTCTGATTGGCTGATGGTGAGGTAACAGGGTGATGTCACAGGGGTTCATGCTATTCATCCTTAGATTCCAGGAGACCCGGGGCTCTGTGCTCATGGTAATCCAGTATTAATATAGTAGTCAATATCTTCTCTTCGGTGGGGGGTTTTCATAGCTGCAAAGCAGCTCAAGAACTGTGCATCAGATAGAGGCTTCCCCGGTGCCTCTGACGGTGAAGAATCCACCTGCGGTCCCGGAGGCACGGGTCCTGGCCCTGGAGAAGGAAGTGGCACCCCGCTCCAGTATTCTTTTCTTTTTTTTTTTTTTTTATCTTTTTTATTTTACTTTTTACAGAGTTTTGTTGTTTATAGATATGTGTAATCCCAGATTAGTCATATGTATATCCCTGGCCCCCTCCCAGTCCCCCATCCCACCCCCCACCCCCAGGCTGTTGCACCACGCCCCTGTAGGATCCTCTATTCCCACAGCGCAATGGCAATAGCTATTTTTTTCACATGCGGTAGTATAGGTTTCCATGTTATTCCCTCTATGCCTCCCACCCACTGTTCATTCCCCACAGTGTCTGTTCTCTATGTTTTTCCATCGCTTCACTGCATGTGTTACCATTACCATCTTACTAGATTCCATGTATGTGTGTTACTACATAGTACTTGTCTTTCTCTTTTTCACTTACTTCACTTTGTATAATAGGTTTTAGATCCAGCCACCTCATTAGGATTGATTCTTCATTTTTACAACTGAGAAGTACTCCATTGTACATATGTACCAGAGCTTCTTTATCCATTCATTCTTTGATAGACATCTAGGTTGCTTCCATGTTCTAGCTATTGTCTAGCCACTTCAGTATTGTTCATTTAAAAAAAAAAATTTTTGTGTGTGTGTGGGCGGGGTCGGGTTGTGGGGGGAGGGGAGCGGGCGGGCCACTTCTATTGGTCTTTCATTTAGCTATTTTCATCCATCTATGTTCTTTGGCCCGTGTGGGCCTCCCATCGCGGTGGCCTCTGTTGTCACAGAGCGCTGGCTCTGGGCGCATGTGCTCCAGAGCTCCAGCTCGGTAATTGGACACATCGGTCCAGCTGCTCCGCGGCACGTGGGATCTTCCCAGGCCAGGGATGGAACTAGCGTCCCTTGCACTGCAAGGCGGCGTCCTTACCCACTGGACCACCAGGGAAGCCCCACTTCAGTATTCTTGACTGGAGAATCCCCTGGACAGAGGAGCCTGGCTGGGCACAGCCCACAGGGTCACAGAGGGTCAGGCCTGACAGAGTAACTAGCATGTCCACTTTTCACTTTCATAGCCACACAGCAACTCAGGAACTGTGAGTCCAATACTGGTATCTAGGTCCTTCAGAAAGGAGTGTGAGCAGGTGATCTGGGGGAAGGCCTGTCCCCCGGGAAGGCCTCCTGCTCACAGCTCCCCCTTTGTACTGACATTCCTCAGTCTTGAGGGGAACAAGTTTTGGACAAGAAAAGGAATAAAGGTTCAGATAAGGAGGTTGATTATAAACTTCACAGAGGTACCTGCAGGGTCCTGCTGGGTTACCAGCGGAGTCTCAGGCCTGGGCTCTGCGGTTGGGTGGGGTGGGGTGGATGGAGAGGCGGGGCCAACAGATACTACCATATCCCCCCGGGGAGGGGGACGGCCTGGCCAGGTGCCCACTAAGGTCCTCTCTTTGCTCTTTCCTTTCTGAAGGATGGAGGCTGCACGTGCCCAGGAGATGTCGCCAAAGCCTTTGGTAAGGGGCCACCGAGGGAGGGGAGGGAGTGCCCTGCAGGGGTGCCGGAAGGAGGTGGGAGACCCACTGAAGGATTTGAGGCCAGTCCTGAGTTTCCTCTCCCTGGATTTCAGCCTCTAACTGACCCACATCTTGGCACCGTTTGGTTCTGGTTGGTGGCAGAGCAGGCCGAGTGCCCAGGGATAGATAGTGGGTGAAGTCAGAGCCAGAAGTCACCACTGGGAACGCTCAGGGTGCCCATGGAAGAGGCGTGTACCAGGGGCGATGCCCCAAAACTTCAGCGAGAGAGTGTTTGGAGCAGACTCAGGGGGAATAGCCTTAGGGGCGCAGCCTGTTTCTCACCAGATGCTGAGGAGCCTATTGCCCACTAGAGGGCAGCAGCGTCCAGCCGTGATCCCGCGGGGCTGCACCATCCCCCGCCCCCAAACCCTTGTTTTCTTGAGGCACAGGGCGGTCCAGCATCTTCTTGGGCTGTGCCCCATGCATGCCACTGAGCCTTTGCCAGCTGTGGTCCACAGTTGTGAGGTGTGTCAGCCAGAGGCAGAAACTCCCACAGCCTGTCCCTCCTTTCCTGATGCCAGGACTCAGTTTGCAGCTGTTTTATTTTTTTTCGTTTTTTTCGGTGGAGGGGACGTTCTGCCTTGGGCACCCCTCAGAGATGGCAGCCGATCCTCCTCTCACCTGTAAGCAGTGACACCCCCGGCCTTGTCCTTTATCGCTGTCTCATTTCAGCCCATAGAACATCTTAGGTCTGGACAGTGGTTCATTTTCTAAAATTATTTTAAAAATGCTGCAAATGACAACACAGGGCAGTAGTCTTAGCAGCAGGGTTGTGTAGCAACCCTGGAGAATGAGCAGAGGACTGAGGCCCCAAGAGGCAAGTGACAAGGTAAGGGTCACCCCTTATACTAAAGATCAGCAGCCAAGGACGTTTTTGCCGTTGACTTTTTAAAGATTTATTTATTTGTTTATTTTGGGCGGGGGTCGGGTTGGGGAGGGAGGGGAGCGGGCGGGCCACTTCTATTGGTCTTTCATTTTTCTGTTTTCATCGGTCTTTGTTCTTTTGGCTCCTGCGGGCCTCCCATCGCGGTGGCGTCTGTTGTCGCAGAGCGCCGGCTCTGGGCGCATGCGCTCCAGAGCTCCGGCTCGGTGATTGGACACATCGGTCCAGCCGCTCCGCGGCACGTGGGATCTTCCCAGGCCAGGGATGGAACCAGCGCCCCTTGTACTGCAAGGCGGTGTCCTTACCCACTGGACCACCAGGGGAAGCCCATGCCGTTGAGTTTTGAGCTGCACATACTGAACGTTGAGGGGTGCTCTGTGTCGGGCTCCCCTCTAACAGTGCACACGGGCGCCCTGCACAGAGTGGTGTCTGGACTCTGGAAGCTTCCTCCAGCCCCCACGGCCACTCCAGGAGGTGAAGCCACGCCTGCGGAGGGAGACAGGGACGGGCTGGGGAAAATGCTGGTTGGCAGAGGACAGGGAAGTGTTCAGAAAGGGAAATAACTGGAAGCCACTTCAAAGCATTGTTTGAGTGGCTCTGTGCTCTGGGCTTCTGCTGTTGACTTCGGCTCCCGGGTTGTGGTCATCAGGAGGCCTGACCAGACACCCGTCTTCCCGGCCCCCTTACCATCATGGTGGGGGAGCGGCCAGGAGCCAGCACGTGTGCTGGGGACCCTGGAGCCAAGCGTCATCAAAGCTTTCTGCCAAGTCAAGAGGTCCTGTGTCCTGCTTGGCCTGATTGCCAGGCCCAGGGTCCAGCCTTCCAGCGCCAGCCTTCTGTGATGCTGGGCCGGAGGGCCTGGGACACCCGATGCACACTCCGAAGTCCTCTTGTAAATATTTCAGTGACCAGCTGGGGGCGGTCAAGGGGATCCTGTGCTTGCTGCTGCTTACCCTTCATCCTGATGACATAACCCCTCTGGACCCTGATGTCCTTCTGTTCTGAGTGTAAACGCTCAGCAGGACTCACTCAGGGTTGAGGACAGTGACTGTGTCCCTCTCTTCGTGTGCACCTCGACTTCCCTGACAACGGCCATGTGCTGTGCTGAACACAGCCCGGCCCTGGTCCAGCCGCTCCTGGTCTGGATCGAACAGAACCTGCAAAAGCAGCTTCAACACCCCAGTCTCCTCTGCAGCTGTCTTGGAAGCTTTATGTCATTCAGTGATTTATATGGGGTGTTGCATACAGTGGGAAGTCAAATGTTTATTACAGCAGGTTCAAGTATAGTTTTACAGCATGCATCACGTATTTATTTATAGATATGTGTGTAATGTGTTGGATGTACACACACATATATACACAGATACATACACATACATGTATATGTACATACAGGTTTATTTCCTTCCTGCCCAAGCTCTAGGGCAGGAGGTTCTGTGCACTCAGGTCCCTTCACATCTACATAGAGTGTGAGTGTGCCGAGAGCTTCTGGTGGATCCTGTGCCCAGTGGGGATATGGCAGAGGGCGATAACAGAGATGCTGCTCAATTCTAATGTGCCTCTGATTTTTCAGTTAGACCTGTGGACGGTGGTCACAGGAAATCAATAACCACTAAGGATTGCCCAGTGTATTAGCCACCAAGCTTCAGTAGGCTGATGTGTTGTTCGGAATCCCTACTTTTTTCCCCAAGTGGGGAATTGAGCCTTTTCTCCTTATCGCCAGGAAGAGAGAGGGGGGAGTTGGGAGCACTGGCATCTTTCCAGAGCTGATCTTCTCTGATGTCATTTCTCTGCTGCTGCGTTTTGTCCCCTCTTTTGAGTTCAGGAGCTGGAGCGGATTTTGTAATGCTGGGAGGGATGTTTTCGGGCCATACCGAGTGTGCCGGAGAGGTGATCGAGAGGAATGGACAGAAGCTCAAGCTCTTCTACGGGATGAGCTCAGAGACAGCGATGAAGAAGCACGCGGGAGGGGTCGCCGAGTACAGGTAGGCGGTGGGGTAATGGACACAGCGCCATCGCTGCTGAGGTTGCATCCCCCGGTTCTTACAGACATGGGATGGAGGCAGGTCTCAAAGACTACGAGTCCGTGTATGCTGCCATGAGAAAGACCTAGCAAATATTTTTTAAATTAGGATATTTAAAGAAATAACTGTATGGCTTAATTGAAGTATAACTGATTTACAGCATTGTTACAGGTATATGGCAAAATGATTCAGTTATACATACACATCTCTTTTTTCATTGTCTTTCTCAGACTTGTTTCACTTATTCTTGCAAATGGCAGTATTTCATTCTTTTTTAGTTTCTTTTTCCCCATCATGCCTCATTTTAATTTATATTTATTTCCACTGATGTATATGGGGTGTTGCATACAGTGGGAAGTCAAATGTTTATTACAGCAGGTTCAAGTATAGTTTTACAGCATGCATCACGTATTTATTTATAGATATGTGTGTAATGTGTTGGATGTACACACACATATATACACAGATACATACACATACATGTATATGTACATACAGGTTTATTTCCTTCCTGCCCAAGCTCTAGGGCAGGAGGTTCTGTGCACTCAGGTCCCTTCACATCTACATAGAGTGTGAGTGTGCCGAGAGCTTCTGGTGGATCCTGTGCCCAGTGGGGATATGGCAGAGGGCGATAACAGAGATGCTGCTCAATTCTAATGTGCCTCTGATTTTTCAGTTAGACCTGTGGACGGTGGTCACAGGAAATCAATAACCACTAAGGATTGCCCAGTGTATTAGCCACCAAGCTTCAGTAGGCTGATGTGTTGTTCGGAATCCCTACTTTTTTCCCCAAGTGGGGAATTGAGCCTTTTCTCCTTATCGCCAGGAAGAGAGAGGGGGGAGTTGGGAGCACTGGCATCTTTCCAGAGCTGATCTTCTCTGATGTCATTTCTCTGCTGCTGCGTTTTGTCCCCTCTTTTGAGTTCAGGAGCTGGAGCGGATTTTGTAATGCTGGGAGGGATGTTTTCGGGCCATACCGAGTGTGCCGGAGAGGTGATCGAGAGGAATGGACAGAAGCTCAAGCTCTTCTACGGGATGAGCTCAGAGACAGCGATGAAGAAGCACGCGGGAGGGGTCGCCGAGTACAGGTAGGCGGTGGGGTAATGGACACAGCGCCATCGCTGCTGAGGTTGCATCCCCCGGTTCTTACAGACATGGGATGGAGGCAGGTCTCAAAGACTACGAGTCCGTGTATGCTGCCATGAGAAAGACCTAGCAAATATTTTTTAAATTAGGATATTTAAAGAAATAACTGTATGGCTTAATTGAAGTATAACTGATTTACAGCATTGTTACAGGTATATGGCAAAATGATTCAGTTATACATACACATCTCTTTTTTCATTGTCTTTCTCAGACTTGTTTCACTTATTCTTGCAAATGGCAGTATTTCATTCTTTTTTAGTTTCTTTTTCCCCATCATGCCTCATTTTAATTTATATTTATTTCCATTGATGTTTTTTTTTTTTCTTTTTATTCTTTGGCCTGTGTGGGCCTCCCATTGCAGTGGCCTCTCTTGTTGCAGAGCACCAGCTCTGGGTGCATGCGCTCCAGAGCTCTGGCTCGTCATTGGACACACGGGTCCAGCCGCTCCACGACACGTGGGATCTTCCCAGGCCAGGGATCGAACCGGCGCCCCTTGCACTGCAAGGCGGTGTCCTTACCCACTGGACCACTAGGGAAGCCCCTATTTCATTCTTTTTAATGGCCAAGTAATAATCCACTGTCTACATGGACTACATATTCTCTATGCTTTCATCTGTTGATAGACATTTGGGATGCTTCAGTGTCCCGTCTACTGTAAATGGAGCTGTAGTGAACACTGGGGTACGTGTATCCTTTAGAACCATGTTTTTCTCCAGATTACATGCCCAGGAGTGGGATTGCTGGATCATAGGGTAGCTCTGTTTTTAGCTTCTTAAGGAATCTCCATATGGTTCTCTGTGGCGGCTGCACCAGGTTACATCCCCACCCGCAGTGCAGGATGGTTCTCTTCTCGACACCTCCTCTAGCGTGTATTGTTTGTAGACTTCTTTGATCATGGCTATTATAACTGGGGTGAGGTGATACTCGTCGTAGTTTTGATTTGCATGTCTCTTAATAATTAGCGATGTTGAGCATCTTTCCATGTGCCTCTTGGTTTCCTGTACTTCTTTGAAGAAATGTCTATGTAGTCTTCTGCATTTTTTTTTTTTTAATATTGAGCCACACGAGCTATTTGTAAACTTTGGAGAATAATCCCTTGTTAGTTGCATCATTTGCAAGTATGTTCTTCTGTAGGTTGTCTTCATTTTGATTATGCTGTCCTTTGCTGTTTGAGTTTAACCTATTTATTTTTTTTGGCCACTTCTGTTGGTCTTTCATCTATTCATTTTCATCCATCTTTGTTCTTTGGTCTCCAAGGGCCTCCTATCGCAGTGGCCCCTCTCACTGCAGAGAACTGGCTCTGGGCGCATGCGCTCCAGAGCTCCAGCTTGGCAGTTGGACACATCTGTCCAGCCGCTCTGCTGCAGGTGGGATCTTCCCAGGCCAGGGATCGAACCGGTGCCCCTTGCACTGCAAGGCGGTGTCTTTACCCACTGGACTACCACAGAAGCCCTAGGTCCCACTTATTTTTATTTCCATTACTCTAGGAGATGGATCAAAAGTTCTTGCTGTAATTCATGTCAAAGAATGTTCTGCCTATATTTTCTAAGAGTTTCATAGTAGCAGGCCTTACATTGAGGTCTTTAATCTATTGTATGTTTGTGCATGATGTTAAAGAATGTTCTATTTTCATATTTTATATGTATCTGTCCAGTTTCCCCTGTGCCATTTATTGAGGAGATTGTCGTCTCTCTATTGTATAGTCTTTCCCTCTTTGTCATAGACTGACCTTGGATGTGTGGATTTATTTCTGGGCTTTTTTATTTCTGGGCTTTTCCATTTCCCTACATTGCTGTTTTTGTGCCAGTACCATACTGTTTCAATAACTTTAGCTTTGTATAGTATAGTCTGAAGTCAGGGGGCCTGATTTCTGCAGTTTTATTTTTCTTAAGATCACCTTAACTAGAAAACACGTCTTGCCTCTTTCAAAAGAGCTGTAATTTTTATCCAGCTAGCCGTGGCCGTGTTGGGGGTCCTGGAAAGGCAGTGTACAGCAGCAGAGTTTGGGGGTGAGCTAGAATGAGAGGTACATGTAAACAACTGAGTCTCTTGTTCATCCAGCCCTGGCGGGAACCCAGCAGGCTGGAATAAATACCCCAGCCTTGCTCTGTGGAGCCTGGCACGGGTCAGCGATACAGTCAGGCTGAAGCATGGGTCTCCGCCTGCATGGGAGATGGAGGGGCGAGACCACCACACGGAGGCGGGACCTTTCGGGAGGAATGCTGTGTGTCACCGGCGGTAGCTCCCCCAGGACTCAGCCCTGCTTCCAGGCCTGGACGCTTGACACAGGCAGCGTTTTTAGGCATTGCATCGTGTCAGTCTGCAGCAGGAGGCTCATGCCTGCTTACCTCTTCCATTTCCATTTTAACTATGTGCGTGTGTGTGTGTGAAAGAACCTTGTGGCCGAATGTACTCACCGCCGCGCTGCTCCCCAGGATGCACTCTTGCTGCTTCTCATTAGAGTCGGCAGTGATGTCAGGCTGGCCAAGTGGACGGGACCAGCCATCCTTCACCCTTAAAAGGATGGAAATGAAGGCCCCCTACTATAGACTCCGTTTCCTACTGCATTTATTCCACACTCAGCAGCTTAGGGGGAGGACATGGGATTCGGGTGCATTAGGCAAGGTTTGAGCCAAGTTCAAGGTACACAGCTCAACTCCGTGAGGTTCTTGCTGTAATTCATGTCAAAGAATGTTCTGCCTATATTTTCTAAGAGTTTCATAGTAGCAGGCCTTACATTGAGGTCTTTAATCTATTGTATGTTTGTGCATGATGTTAAAGAATGTTCTATTTTCATATTTTATATGTATCTGTCCAGTTTCCTGTGCCATTTATTGAGGAGATTGTCGTCTCTCTATTGTATAGTCTTTCCCTCTTTGTCATAGACTGACCTTGGATGTGTGGATTTATTTCTGGGCTTTTTTATTTCTGGGCTTTTCCATTTCCCTACATTGCTGTTTTTGTGCCAGTACCATACTGTTTCAATAACTTTAGCTTTGTATAGTATAGTCTGAAGTCAGGGGGCCTGATTTCTGCAGTTTTATTTTTCTTAAGATCACCTTAACTAGAAAACACGTCTTGCCTCTTTCAAAAGAGCTGTAATTTTTATCCAGCTAGCCGTGGCCGTGTTGGGGGTCCTGGAAAGGCAGTGTACAGCAGCAGAGTTTGGGGGTGAGCTAGAATGAGAGGTACATGTAAACAACTGAGTCTCTTGTTCATCCAGCCCTGGCGGGAACCCAGCAGGCTGGAATAAATACCCCAGCCTTGCTCTGTGGAGCCTGGCACGGGTCAGCGATACAGTCAGGCTGAAGCATGGGTCTCCGCCTGCATGGGAGATGGAGGGGCGAGACCACCACACGGAGGCGGGACCTTTCGGGAGGAATGCTGTGTGTCACCGGCGGTAGCTCCCCCAGGACTCAGCCCTGCTTCCAGGCCTGGACGCTTGACACAGGCAGCGTTTTTAGGCATTGCATCGTGTCAGTCTGCAGCAGGGAGGCTCATGCCTGCTTACCTCTTCCATTTCCATTTTAACTATGTGCGTGTGTGTGTGTGAAAGAACCTTGTGGCCGAATGTACTCACCGCCGCGCTGCTCCCCAGGATGCACTCTTGCTGCTTCTCATTAGAGTCGGCAGTGATGTCAGGCTGGCCAAGTGGACGGGACCAGCCATCCTTCACCCTTAAAAGGATGGAAATGAAGGCCCCCTACTATAGACTCCGTTTCCTACTGCATTTATTCCACACTCAGCAGCTTAGGGGGAGGACATGGGATTCGGGTGCATTAGGCAAGGTTTGAGCCAAGTTCAAGGTACACAGCTCAACTCCGTGGGACTTCCAGGCGGGCAGGCTGGTGGGAGGGGTGAGGTCCCCCACCAGGGCGCTGTTCATCAGGTGCTGGTGGTCTAACTTCCATCCTCCCCGCCCTGCAGCCATTTTCTCTTTTCGGGTGAACCTCAGTAAGAAAGATGGTGTAGTTATGGGGACAGTGGAGTGGGAACGAGGAGCTGGGGACTGCATTTATACCTTCATCCTGGAGACTGCAGACCCTCCCAGTGAGAGGGACACCCCCTGCCACGCAGCCCCCGAAGGCCTCTCCAGTGTGACGACGGCTGGAGCAGGCTGTACGGTGTGTCGGAGGAGGGGAGGGGTTGCTGCCTCCCCTCCGATCTGAACCTCGGGCCGAGCAGCTTCATGCTTTACCAGCGACCGGCGTCACTGTGCAAGGGCCCGCGCCTGCCTCCCACGCGCGGGTCCAGGAGAGGAGCCCGTGCGGTTCCGTGACAGCCAGATGGTTTGCCTGGAGGTCGGTGTTGCCCTCCAGCCGCTGCATCTGTTTTGGGTTCTAAGAAACGCAGGTAGGGAAGGTCGGATCAGGTTAGAGGAGGAGCAGAAGCCAAGGAACTGAAAGAAAACTCATCTCGTGGGATTCCGGCGGGGTTTGGACAAAACAGAGAATAGCACATTCGGGAGTCTCGAGTCTCCGTTCCGGAAGTGGAGTCAATCAACTCGTAGACAAGGAGAGTGCCGAAGCAGTGAGAACCTTCCTCCGGAGGCAGCGTGAGCCCGGTAGGCTGCGTCTGTGTTCTGTCTCTCTCTGCCTCCCACCTGTCCCCCCCGCCCCCCGTCACCTGATCTCCTCCTGAGGATGGTTCTCCTCCTCTGAGGTTGTGTTTAATTAAGGCAGAGTTATTTATGCTTTGCTAGTACCTTTCCCCTCATCGCCCACTTTGTTCTCACGCCGTCCTTGGGAGACAGATCAAAGCCCTTCTTCATTTTGCAGATGAGAAGACTTGGGTGTCAATGATCAATGACATGCAAAAGGCACCATCACCACTGAGAGACCAGGCGGCGCTAAGGATCTGGAGGGTGTCTGTAAGCCTGAGAAGGCCATGGAAAGGTTTATTAGAAAATGAAGTGGTCGTTTCAGACCCACGTGCGCCTGCCGGTCTGTGCTCACAGAGGACAGCGATCCCAGTCGTCTGAGGTGTGACCAGTGACCCGTGCTGTAAACCAGCCACCAGGCGAGCCTCTGATCTGGTCCATGGCTTGTGTTTTTTCCTTAATTTTTACTGGAATATAGTTGTTTTATAATGTCTTAGTTCCTATGTTACAGCGAGGTGAATCAGCCATACATATACCTATTGCCCCTCTATTTTTGGATTTCTCTCCCGTTTAGGTCACCACAGAGCGCTGAGTAGAGTTCCCTGTGCTTTATACTAGGTTCTTATTAGTTATCTGTTTGTTTTTTTTCGACCACTTCTATTGATCTTTCATTCACTTATCTTTTTTGTTCTTTGGCTCCTGTGGGCCTCCCATCGCGGTATCATCTGTCGTTGCAGAGCACCGGCTCTGGGTGCATGTGCTCCAGAGCTCCGGCTCGGTAGTTGGACACCTCGGTCCTGCTGCTCCACAGCACGTGGGATCTTCCCAGGCCTGGGATCGAACCGGCACCTCTTGCACTGCAACGCAGTGACCTTACCCACTGGGCCACCAGGGAAGCCCTAGTTATCTGTTTTATACATGGCAGTGGATAGATGTCTATCCTAATCTCCCAATTCACCCACCCCCACCTCTCTTGGTATCCACAGGGTTGTTCTCTACATCTGTGTCTCTCTTTCTGCTTTGCAGGTAAGTTCATCTCTACCATTTTTAAAGATTCCACATGTATGCATTATTATACGATATTTGTTTTTCTCTTTCTGACTTAACTCTTTCCTCTGACCGTCCTTAGGTGCATCCGTGTCTTTGCGGATGATATAATTCCATTTCTTTTTTATGGCTGAGTGATATTCCATTGTGTATATGTACCCCATCTTTATCCATTCCTCTGTTGATGGACATTTAGGCTGCTTCCACGTCCAAGCTGTTGTCGATAGTGCTACAGTGAGCACTGAGTTGTGTACATCTTTTTGAATTGAGGTTTTTCTCTGGGCATATGCCCAGGAATGGGATTCCTGGGTCTTAGGATAGCTGTATTTTTAGTTTTTTTAAGGAACCCCCATACTGTTCTCCTTTACCTGAGTAAAGGTCTTTGGTTCAGGTAAGTTTATTCCAGAGTATTTTATTCTTTCTGTTGCAGTGATAAGTGGGGTCGTTTCCTTCATTTCTGTTCTGATCTTTCATTGTTAGTTTATAGGAATGCAAGAGATTTCTGCATTAATTTTGTGTCTTGCAGCTTTACCAAATTCATTGATTCACACCAGTGGTTTTCTAGTGGCCTCTTTAGGATTTTCTAGTATCATGTCATCTGCCCACAGTGAGTTTTACTTCTTTTCCAGTTTGGATTCATTTCTCCTCTGACGGCAGAGACTTCCAGAACTCTGTTGAGTAACAGTGGTGAGACTAGACATCCTTGTTGTGTTTTGATCGATGGTTTAAGTTGCTAGATGCCACCTGGCATCTAGATCTCAGTGCACAGGCATCAATACCCTTCTTGAAATTCTAGGTAATGACTTTTTGACCAAGAGATGCTATTTTTTCACGTGAAGAGTCCAGCTAAAGAAAGTTCCAGTATTTGGTTAATTGTTAGAATTTCCAGATTTTTCCTGACCCTTGGATGGGGGCTCGAGTTTAGCATGGACTGGAGATTTCCTTCTTGTAATGCCCCTCCCTAAGCAAGGCTAGATGGTGTCTTCCAAACAGTAAGGGAATGTGATGTGGAATCCAGCAGTGGTGCTTGGTGGCCTTAGGAGGGTGGGACCAAGGCCTCAGCAGGATGGTTAGATGAGGTTTAGCATTTGTTCCACATGACATACCCCTTCTGAATTTCTAAGTGCCCCCCTGAAAACGTGAAGGATGCTCACCAAAGCCTCCAGTGCCGAGACGGTCCTTGTTAGTTCGACTCTTGTTCTGCCTGGCAGAGGTCCCACACCACGCCCAGGCATAGAGTGCCGGGTGCAGGCATAGCGAGGAGAGCTGAGCGGGTGTCCAACAAAGGCCCTGTGAGGGAAGCCGCTTACTCACTGGTGGAGGCTTCCATGTACCCTCACAGTGCCTTCCTGTCTATTTTCTCCATCCCTTCTTCCTCTCTGTCGCATCGTGTGCAGATGCTCTGCCTGATTGGAGGGCTGGTAGGAGCTGCGGTGGGGGTATGCTCTTGGCTTGTTCTGTTGTTGACCAGGGAGGGCCAGCTGGAGATGCTGTGGTAAGGTGGGGGGTGGCCCGGAGGTCTGTTCCTCTCTCCCGTAAGTATTCCAGGCTCTGGGTCAGCGGGATGCTGGTGTAGGGCTTCTCGGAGGATGGAAAGGTGGGCCTTGTTTCCCCTGGGGGAAATGGCGTACCTGCTGGGGAGGGTGGTGGGGTGCCGGCCGGGGCTGCCACTCTTCCAGCATTGCAGACAGAGACCGGGTGTTCTGGCACGCTGGGCAGTCGGCAGCGAGGTCATGCATCTTGCCCACCGGAGACGCTGGCCTGACCCACCTGGCGTGGGCAGCAAGGCCGAGGTCCTCCTGTGGATGGGATCAGAGGGTGGCCGGAGGGAGGTGCCCAAGTGCCCTGGGGTGGCTTCAGGTGCTGAAGCTGGGCATCCTGGGAAGAGAGAACTCTTCTGGTGGACTTTTTAAGGGAGAAGAACCAGACTGAAAGAAACAACTCCTTCTTCTTCCAGAGCCTCTGAGGGCAAGACCGTGGAAGTGCCTTACAAAGGGGACGTGGAGAACACTATTCTGGATATTCTCGGGGGACTGAGGTCTACCTGCACCTACGTGGGGGCCGCCAAGCTCAAAGAGCTCAGCCGGAGGGCGACGTTCATCCGGGTGACCCAGCAGCACAACACAGTGTTCAGCTAACCGCGAGGACGAGGCGACGGCCGGCCAGTGGACGTGGCCACACACACCTGCTTTCCCATCTCCCTCCTCCTGTTACAGCCGAGGTTCCATCTGGTCCTGGGGGGTCGGGGGGTGCCCTAGATCGTGGGGCCCGGAAGCCAGGCACTCGGTGGGTGCGCAGTTGGAGCTCACCTGCCCAGAATGTAAAACCTCATTGTTAAGACACTCATGCCTTTTTCTTTTCTGTTTTTTTTTTTTTTTTTTAAAGAAAATGGTTTCACTTTAATATAATGCTATATGAAGACTGGCTTGCCTGTTGGAGTTTGCATTTGCAGGACCACGTTGTTGGGGGACCTGGGGGCTCTCTGCTTCCTTCGGGCGACTGGCTCTTGGCGGTCAAGGTACCTGGGTGGGAGGGGCAGGAGGAGGTGACAGGACAGGTGACCCTGGTGTCCCAAAGGTGTGGGCACATGCTTCCACCACCTCCCTTGCCCATGCCTTTGGGGAACACGTCCTCAGTCATCATGTGGCTGCTGCTTCTAGACTTTTCCTAGGCCTTTGTGTGGTTCGTCTTCCTCCACCTCTCCCCTCTCTTCCTCAGTGCCAGGCTGGCCTTGCTCTTCAGGAGATTATGATGATTATTTTGAAATGCCATGGGATCTTTTCTTGCAAGGTTATCCACTAAAAGTGCAGCCAAAACCTTGACCAGTGTCTTCCTAAAAGGCATTGATTTACAATTGGAGAGGGCACTGTCCCCGTGTCCCAGCGATGAATACTCCCCCGGAGGGACGCCAGGCATTGCTGTCTAAGGGTCCATTCATTGGCTGATGACTGTGGTACTTTCTTGGAGAAAGGACTCGTAGCCTTGACCAAAGTCCCATCGCGGTGCATTTGTCTAAACAGTGAACATGCATGAATTAATGACACCTGGCCACTTCTTTTAAAGCATCACTTGAATATTAAGACTGGGAAGTGTATGCAGCTCAGAGTGTTTTACTTTACTTCCTTTTAAATGAGGCTAAACAAGCAGATATAGGAGTAATTATTCTTTGAAACAATAAGCAGTGGCCCTAGAGGAGAGAAGCGCCACAGTGTTCAGCTAACCGCGAGGACGAGGCGACGGCCGGCCAGTGGACGTGGCCACACACACCTGCTTTCCCATCTCCCTCCTCCTGTTACAGCCGAGGTTCCATCTGGTCCTGGGGGTCGGGGGGTGCCCTAGATCGTGGGGCCCGGAAGCCAGGCACTCGGTGGGTGCGCAGTTGGAGCTCACCTGCCCAGAATGTAAAACCTCATTGTTAAGACACTCATGCCTTTTTCTTTTCTGTTTTTTTTTTTTTTTTTTAAAGAAAATGGTTTCACTTTAATATAATGCTATATGAAGACTGGCTTGCCTGTTGGAGTTTGCATTTGCAGGACCACGTTGTTGGGGGACCTGGGGGCTCTCTGCTTCCTTCGGGCGACTGGCTCTTGGCGGTCAAGGTACCTGGGTGGGAGGGGCAGGAGGAGGTGACAGGACAGGTGACCCTGGTGTCCCAAAGGTGTGGGCACATGCTTCCACCACCTCCCTTGCCCATGCCTTTGGGGAACACGTCCTCAGTCATCATGTGGCTGCTGCTTCTAGACTTTTCCTAGGCCTTTGTGTGGTTCGTCTTCCTCCACCTCTCCCCTCTCTTCCTCAGTGCCAGGCTGGCCTTGCTCTTCAGGAGATTATGATGATTATTTTGAAATGCCATGGGATCTTTTCTTGCAAGGTTATCCACTAAAAAGTGCAGCCAAAACCTTGACCAGTGTCTTCCTAAAAGGCATTGATTTACAATTGGAGAGGGCACTGTCCCCGTGTCCCAGCGATGAATACTCCCCCGGAGGGACGCCAGGCATTGCTGTCTAAGGGTCCATTCATTGGCTGATGACTGTGGTACTTTCTTGGAGAAAGGACTCGTAGCCTTGACCAAAGTCCCATCGCGGTGCATTTGTCTAAACAGTGAACATGCATGAATTAATGACACCTGGCCACTTCTTTTAAAGCATCACTTGAATATTAAGACTGGGAAGTGTATGCAGCTCAGAGTGTTTTACTTTACTTCCTTTTAAATGAGGCTAAACAAGCAGATATAGGAGTAATTATTCTTTGAAACAATAAGCAGTGGCCCTAGAGGAGAGAAGCGCCACATGCTCTCACATGAGTGAGAGTGAATTGACTGCCTGATGTCCATGGTGGCACCATATGGGGAATCTAACCAAACCACCACACTCCAGGTACTTATAGGCCTGAGTTTAGTCTTTGTTGTTCCATTCATTGCTCAGTTGTGTCCGACTCTTTGCCACCCCAGTGTCTGCAGCATGTTAGGCTTCCCTGTTCTGCATTATCTCCTGGAGTTTGCTCAGGTTCATATCTATTGAGTCGGTGATACCCTCCCAACAATTTCACCCTCTGTCGCTCCTCTTCTCTGTCCTCAGTCTTTCTCAGTATCTGGCTTTCTCCAGGGAGTGGGCTCTTCGCATCCGGTGGCCCAGAGTATTGGAGTTTCTGCCCTTCGAATGAATATGCAGGGTTGGTTTCCTTTAGGATGGACTGGTTTGATCTCCTTGCTGTCCGAGGGACTCTAGTCTTCTCCAGCCCCCCAGTTTGAAAGCAGCAGTTCCTCAGCGCTCAGCCTTCTTTCTGGTCCAACTCTCCTGGTCTTAATGGTAATACTCTCTCCGTGGTAATGCCTTTTCCTCCTAAATACATCCAGAATAATTCTCGGACTTGTAGAAACATGAATGGCCACACGTGTGAGCGAAGGGTCTAACGGATACTGAACATTGAGCAGGATGGGCTTGCTGCTGGAGGTGTCGCACCTCTTCTGTCTGAGGTATGAGCCCCCACACTCTGCCTGTGGAAGATGTGTGTTACACTCGAGACCTTGAGTTGGTTAGTTTTGAGATTCTTCATTGCAAAATAAGGGAAAGAAGTCTTAATGCTATTCGAATGAACTGGCAGTAAGTAGCCAGGAAGTGTCCAGAACAGCATCCATCCCCATCTTCCCGCTTCAGCATGGGGGTCTCCTGTCCGTGATGATATGCACCTACTTTATCCATCTTATGAAAAGATTCTGCGGACTACCTGCTCTTTGCAGCCACCAAGGGGGTGAGGCAGGTTCCTCACCCACCTGGTTTTTAGGGAAGTGAACTCATCATTGCAGAAGCCAGAACCTCATCAGGAATGTTTTGAAGCAGAGGTTTCCCTTTGAAGGCTCCCTTATCCTCTGCATGTTCCTCTCTGCCGCCGGCAGCATTGGGCATGGGGGAGCCTGCACCAGGGTGCCCTCAGATCTGCTGACTCTGCAGGCTTCCTATGCACTGTGGGCTCCTGGGTGGCTTCCAGGTTGAAACCTGTGGAACAAAGGCCCTTGTCTCATCAGTCTGACTGGATCAGGTAAGCCTCACAGAACTTGGACCCCAGACTCGTCAGGACCCTTAGCATCTCATAGTACAACAGCCAAGCCGGCAGCCGTTCAGACTGCTTCACCGGACTGCCCCGCGTTTGCCTCGACAGGGCTTAGGCAGCCTTGCTGGTTACCAGGCTCAGCGCATCGCTGCTAATTTACACAGCAGCATGCCTTCCCGCTAGCATTCACAGTGTGATAGGATCTCGACGCCAAGGTCCTGAGAATCCTGGGGAGAGGTCCTCATCGACCGAAGCAAGAAGACTGGAACAGGAAAGGAGTCCCCCATGCTTGCCTGGGGTACGGAGCAGCACTGAATTCAAGGCCAAGAATTCTCTTCCAGCACTGCAGAACCTGAGGGCTGGACAGCCACGCATGCAGATGGGGTCAGAGGGCCTCACCTGTTGGGTCCTGGAGGAATTCCTTTCGGGGGCGACCACTAAGCCCTCCTCCATCTGAGAGTGGGCACCGCTCCAACCTCTGAGTTTCGAACAGGCCTGAACTCCGAGAAACAGAAATGAACATTCCATCTTCAGACCATTCACCAGTGTACACGGAAGACTCAGAGAAACATATCAATAATGCCACTAGGCCACAAAAGATGCCAAATACTGCTGGAAAACAAAGTAATCGCTTGTAAACAGCAATGTTCGGAGAGGATAAACAAACAACAAACACAAATGGAACAAGCCAAAACATCAGACGTCAAAACCTGCCTTTTCTCTCAGAGTCTCGTCTCAAGCGCTACCAACCCTCCTCCCACCCCACATCAGCAGGAAATGCAAAAAGGCTTAGGTCACCCGAACCGCCAGCGGCCTACCACGCGTTCACTGCGGATCAGAAGGAGGAATGGCTACTGTGGCCTCACGCGTCACTCTTCTCCGAGGACCTGACACAAGGCAAGGACACGTTGGCAATTGGCACGGTTATTTTATTAGTACGAGTATACTGAAACAATAAACTTGTACTGGTATACAGACAATTTATTTAAAACAATTTTGTTCAAATTTTGAATCAAACATTGTTTTATTATAATAATGAAATAATTTCTACCTAGAAAACCTGCAAGCACCATCAAAGAAAGGGACCATAAAATTCAATAAACAGACTCGAGTGTATCCTACAAATAGACACACCACGATTAGAAAATAGAATAGGAATTCTTCCTTTTTTTTTTTTCTTAATATTTGTTTTAAAAAAGCTAGTGCAAGTACAATATTTTACACTGGAATTACAGAGAGAATGCACGCATATGGAAAAAATTCTCCTGTCACAAGAAAAGCTCTGAACTATGTATGCACTTAAATTTTTTTCTTTTCAATAAGGTGCAAAACATCCTCCTTCCCTAGTTCTCCTCTGTACTGGCCACGTCAGTCTGAGAGTGCCCTCAGAGTTTCTGGTGTCTCGTTTTCCTTGGCCGGTGGGAGGCGTGCGATTGGAAGGTTGGTGGGTCATGAGCTAGTAGTAAAAAACACATTGGTGCGACTCTCAGAGATGGCTCTGGGACCAGGACCCCACTGGCTAGAGATCAGGACTCTTGTGTTAACCAAAGGCCACCACGAACACTGGCACAGCTCCACGGGAGCCTTTCCACTGACACTGGATTGGGTTGACAGGGAGCCATGATGGCAGCGGAGGAAGAAACCTCCCCCAAGGCCAGAAAGGTAGGATTCACGGAACGGATGTACAAGTTCTCAAGTTTAATGGTCACGGACTCTATAAGGAATTCACCCCCCTCCCGGACTAGATTAATGGAAGAAGAGGTGGCTCGTGTTAGGAACCAGAGGAGACCAACACACCCAGCTCGGTAGCCACTCAGACTTGCCACGTCTTCCCGAGCACAGGATGTTAGCGCGGCAAGGATGAGTGGAGAGAGCACTTAGCACTTCCAAAGGGGGCCTTCAGACTGGCCATGGAAAAGGAGACCGGCTCATCGGCCATCCAGACAGCAGACGAACAGACTCAAGGGAAAGAAACGTGGGTGAAGTCTCCAATGATCTGCAGTGGAAGACTAGAGTCCTTTCAGAGAAGAAAAGTGACGGAAGTTCTTAGAGACGGTTACTGGAGAGCTACTACCTATTGGCCGAAAGCACTTAATTTTAATACAGCTGAACCATGTGTTTGCAAGTCATGAGGACACGAGAAACTGAAGTCGCTGTTCCCTCCCGCCAGTGGACAGGTGAAGGTCAGCTACCAGAAACATCGCGTGTCACAGAAGGGAGGGGCTCAGATTCCGAATTGAATAATTGGAGGGGGTTTTGCTCAATAGCCTGCCCCCACCGCCAGCTATCCGGTTTCTGCTGGCTGGCTTGACTTCTGGACAGAATGTGACTTCTTGAGACGTTGCTCTGCATTAACTGTGGCCTCTTAATCGTCAAGAAAAACCATCAAAACCAAAGTCAAACGAGGCATCTCAATTGAAATTCTTGTTTCCCCCCCTGCACCCCATTGCAAATGAGGTGTAGGGGGAAAAAAGGCTGAACAAGAGTGTGTGTGTGTGTGTGTCCTACAATGAGGCCTGTTTTCTTGGTAGCTAGGATCCCTTGTGACAGACACTTCTTGTTCAGAATTATATTCTTTGGGTTTATTGGAACAGGAAGTGCTGAAAATGTCAAACATCATCTCTGAAGAAAAAGGAGTTGTAATGGCGAGATAGTGACCCAAAGGAAAAGCCCCAATTTCCACTGACACTGGATTGGGTTGACAGGGAGCCATGATGGCAGCGGAGGAAGAAACCTCCCCCAAGGCCAGAAAGGTAGGATTCACGGAACGGATGTACAAGTTCTCAAGTTTAATGGTCACGGACTCTATAAGGAATTCACCCCCCTCCCGGACTAGATTAATGGAAGAAGAGGTGGCTCGTGTTAGGAACCAGAGGAGACCAACACACCCAGCTCGGTAGCCACTCAGACTTGCCACGTCTTCCCGAGCACAGGATGTTAGCGCGGCAAGGATGAGTGGAGAGAGCACTTAGCACTTCCAAAGGGGGCCTTCAGACTGGCCATGGAAAAGGAGACCGGCTCATCGGCCATCCAGACAGCAGACGAACAGACTCAAGGGAAAGAAAACGTGGGTGAAGTCTCCAATGATCTGCAGTGGAAGACTAGAGTCCTTTCAGAGAAGAAAAGTGACGGAAGTTCTTAGAGACGGTTACTGGAGAGCTACTACCTATTGGCCGAAAGCACTTAATTTTAATACAGCTGAACCATGTGTTTGCAAGTCATGAGGACACGAGAAACTGAAGTCGCTGTTCCCTCCCGCCAGTGGACAGGTGAAGGTCAGCTACCAGAAACATCGCGTGTCACAGAAGGGAGGGGCTCAGATTCCGAATTGAATAATTGGAGGGGGTTTTGCTCAATAGCCTGCCCCCACCGCCAGCTATCCGGTTTCTGCTGGCTGGCTTGACTTCTGGACAGAATGTGACTTCTTGAGACGTTGCTCTGCATTAACTGTGGCCTCTTAATCGTCAAGAAAAACCATCAAAACCAAAGTCAAACGAGGCATCTCAATTGAAATTCTTGTTTCCCCCCCTGCACCCCATTGCAAATGAGGTGTAGGGGGAAAAAAGGCTGAACAAGAGTGTGTGTGTGTGTGTGTGTCCTACAATGAGGCCTGTTTTCTTGGTAGCTAGGATCCCTTGTGACAGACACTTCTTGTTCAGAATTATATTCTTTGGGTTTATTGGAACAGGAAGTGCTGAAAATGTCAAACATCATCTCTGAAGAAAAAGGAGTTGTAATGGCTTAAGAGTTTAAATGAAGAAGGGTGCTCGGAGAAGTACTTCCGGCATAGGAATGAACAGTATTCTCTACTTGCGGAATACAGAGTTACTCTCCCTCAGATGAGGGTTCTATGTAACAAAAACATAGAAGAAGCATAGTTGAAGAGCCTTTTAAGCAGTAATTCTTCCAGGCCGTAACCATACAAATCTGATCCTTTAGACACGACACATTTCTATATACATAAGAACATGTAACTTTCAACCTTTATGCCTTTTTTTTTTTTTACAAACAAGGTATGAAACTCATTGTTTCAACAGATCCATATCTTTCAAACACTGAATGAATCATTTCGACATTCATTTTTCTTTTGTGCAATTTTTAAAAACATTACCTGTACTCCTCAAAGTGAGTGCTTCAAAGTTCTTTTTTTTTTCTTCAGCGTCTCAAATTAGGTGTACATTAAAAAGAAAACAATTTCTCACAAGGTATAGTGCTACAAGAAAAGATCCTATCAGTAAGGTAACTTATTTGAAGCGAGGTCATCTATGTCAAAGAAATCTTAGCTCCAGAGTAGAGGTGTGCAAACAGTTTGGAGTTTCCCTATCAACAGAAACACGACACTGTCCGTGGAAAAAAGGAGGAAACCGACACCATGGCCTATGCATGTGCTTTATAGAAAAGTATGTTCTCTGTATAGTTGTTACTGGATGTGTCCTTAAATTTTCTATTTCAGAAATTCTGGGCTGAAAACAAAGGCGGAAGCAAAGACCTCCATGTCGCTGTAAAAACCAAGCAGTGGAATTCCCTTTGCTTTCCCCTCGCCCTGAAGAAGCTGGATTCGGTCACGGAGACTGCTGGCTGTTTTTTTTTTTTTTTTTCTTTTCCACCTGGGATCATTGTGGGTGACTAGGAGACAGTATGTGCAAAGGGTTTTAGGAGCAAACTGACCATGGTTTGCTGAGCTGCTTGCAGTCCCTCAAACAGTAGCCATGACAACCAGCACAGCTCAGAAAGCCTGGCCTTCCGTCCCCAGAGCTCTACCGCTTCACCCAGATCTGAAATAGCATGACATTAGTGTCTTCAAAAGCATTTGAGACTTTTTTCTCTCTTTATGAAAGAAACAGGTTTTCTTAGTAGTCACAGACGTTAAGGGTATTGTCAATTGTTTCCTTAAAAAAAGAATTCCAAAGCTATACAACAAAAATATGTTTTGGCAACGTACTTCAGTAAAGATCAAACTATGTGCAAAGAGTGGATTTTGTGATTACTAGGAGCTACTGTTCCTCTTGAACATGCAGCATTACATTGCAATCTATGCAGGATCTAAGGAGAAATCCACAAGATGCAGGAAATCCAAACAGTCCTTGAAGTTGTACAACCCTACTCTCAGAACAGTCAAAGTGCTGCTTCTGGACACGTCAGTGTACCACACACACACGCCAGCCCCGTCCCTGAGTTAGAGGTGTGGAAGGTTTCGCAGAGTTCCTTAGAGGGAAGAGGGGGGTACTGCCACTCCCCGATGGGGGAGAAAACCCAACAGGCTCACCTAACAGAAAACACACAGGGTCGCCACTGAGGGTGAGAAATGGGATTGAGGACAGCAATGGAAAGAAAGAAATCCTCCCAAATCAAACGGGGTGAGTTGGGAAAGACAAAATGGACCGACGTTGAAAAATGAACGTCCAAATGAAAAAGCAATTTTGGATTTCCACTTTAAAAGATCTGAGGTAAGTGGCATCCATCTCCCTAGCCGCCCCGCCCCGCCCCCAGCGTGGCCCAAACTGGAATAAGTCTTAAATTGAAACAGCCTAAGGAACAGTCATTTTATACATGTAGAAATTCCTAGAAAGAGAGGTCCTTGTTTGTTGGTTCATTTTTTCTTTTCGCCCTGACTAATTTCTTGGTGATTGTGTTCCACTGTAAACGCAAAAGGCCTGCTGTTATTAGTTTAAAAAATGGAAAACAGGAAAGAACGAAAGACAGGTTAGGTAAATATTGCAACGTGGACACAGTACAGAGGCACGTGGCTGGTCCTCCTACGCTGGGCGGCCCAGGAGGGTTTCTATGCCGGTCCTTGCTAGGTTGGCCAACAGGTGCCGCGATAGGGCTGCTCTGGGAGCCTCGAGGCTCGCCCACGGCTGCACCCGAGAGGAGGGCCCTGTCCTCTGGATGGTCTTCCTATTTGAGGAGAGCTACCACAGAGAAGCGGTGGCCACTGTCCACAGACGGCCTCCCTCCACAGCCACCAGCAGAGCCGGATGCTCGGAAGCCGCACCTGCCGTGGACCACGCTTCCTGCCGGTGCTTGGAGGCTCGGCTCAGCGTTTTCAGGACCCAGACCTGAGGAGGGGCCCGCCCACTCGAGGAGACCACCGTGGAAGAGGGGTTGATCCGGCACTTTGCTCCAGAGTGCACCTTAGAATCGACTCTGCCTCCTTCCGGTCTGCGCTCCGCTATTCCTCGCGGTGACGGGGAAAGTGCGTTCTTCCCCTCCCTCTCCTGTATTCCTTTCTGCAACAGGGCCCGTGGCTCCCCAAAGCCCCCTTCCCCAGGAATCGGCTTCCCCAAGCAGGGCGAACGGCACCGCAGGAGGCTCTCCCCTTCCTGGCTCCTTCCTTCCAGCCCTTCTCTGGCCAGTCCAGGAAAGACGGAGCGAATACGGGAAAAGCCAAGAGGGTCTGTGCTCTCTTTAGAGCACAGTGATCAGACTCAATTGGCACGGAAACTATTGCACACGCTCAAGAAGCAAGAAAGTGACATGGGACAATGTTTCGAAAGAACAGATGATGTGTTAATTCCTATACCTGAAACAGAAACGTGCACACACACACACACATGATGATGATGTTCCTATTGCTCCAAACTACGCATGTTTTCCCATTTTAGTGTTGGAGGTGTGGATCCCGTTAGTTCAACACTCAAAAGAAGCCAAAAGGTGGCGGATGTTTCTCTGAGTTCACGTGAGTTGCTGTCGTTAGTGGTACTGATGAGGACGAAGTCTATAATGGCAGCCCCGTATTCCTCTTCACCATCAAAACGAAAGAAAAACAAAACCTAATAATTGCAAGTGCCCTGAGCAGAATTATGTGGAAGATTAAGCAAGTTCTCTGAACAGAGACGTTTAAAAAAATACAGCACTAAATAAGCACTATGACTGCAAGAATGGACTCACCAGCTCTCTGCCAGCATGCTGAGAAGGTCATGAAAACCGAAGAAAGTCAAAGACTGGATCTAACAGTTCCAAACCTATTCCAATGGTTTTGGTACACCCCAGAAATGGTTTCCAAATGTCATCAGTTCTGCTGAGAGCTCAATGTGAAGAAATACTACTGGATAGCGAAAATATGGGCTGATACGAGAATTTAAAAAAAAAAAAATTTGTGAAATGGAAAAAGTACTATTTTCAATGATAAAAGAAAAATCAGGTGTTGGTTCAGATTCATTGCAGCCATTCTAAGTAAGAATATTTAAAAATTTCTTCCTCCTTATAAAACTTTTTTTAAAAGCACTTTAAAATGCACACTCAAAACCCACAAACAATATTTCGGATCTCTGGGAATAAGAAGGTTTCCACTGTGAAAGACCCTTTCTGGGTTTGTACCAAACATTAAATCTTCATTTCAGATGGAAAAAGAAAGTCATTTTGAAAAGAACATTAATAACAACAACAATAAAGTAACTGTTTTCTTAAAAAAAAAAACACAACTTGCTCACATATATAAATGTCTTCATGGAAAACTCTCTCAATGAATCTGAAGAAATTCTCAGAGTTGTCCTGCTAAGACCTGGTTTTATGTGACATACGGTAAGAAGACCAAAATGAATCTTGAGAGGAATATAACCTTATAAAACAGCCTAGAGTTTAGGCAGGTTAGAAAGTAATTTTGCTACATTTATTTATGCTCGTTCAGTCCCCCAAACCTTTCCCACAATGTTATTGGATAAAAACTGCAGGAATATCACACAAATTATAAACTCAAGATGTGCAAATCGCAAGGTTCTTTAAAAGTTCATCTTAAAAAGAAAAACACTGGACAAAAGTGAGTATTCTCTTTTTTTCCCATCCCTTCCCTCTCAGTTCCTCAGCCAGCGCTGCATATGCTTTTAATCCTTTCTCAGACATCAAAGTGAAGAGTGCCTCCCATCAGGCGGCCCTTGGTGGTCATTCACTGTCACACGTGAGTTCATAATTCACATTCATCCCTTTAAATCACTTTGAAACTTTTAGCATCTTGCTCCGTGAGAAACGCCGCAGAGCTGAAATGTAGTTACAGTGTTGGAAAAAAAAAAAAAAAAGCAACTTTTTTTTTCTTCTGTTTTTCTTCCCAAAGAGTTTAAAGTGTGATACAGTACTTGTTCAATGAGAGACCAAGATGCTTGGTAATAAAGTGTGAACAGCATTTTAAGTGCTTAGAGATAGGAATATATATGATCATCTTCAAAATCTAATTCCTTACGTCACACTGGAATCTGAAAAAAGTGGCACCCGAGTTGTCCATTGTCATGAACTATAAACAGTACTAGAGTTAAAAGACAAAGGATTTGCAAACCCAAAGCAAAGAGCTTCCGTGGCTCTTTTGAAGGGCAGTTTGGGAGCGAAGTCATTGCAGCCATTCTAAGTAAGAATATTTAAAAATTTCTTCCTCCTTATAAAACTTTTTAAAAGCACTTTAAAATGCACACTCAAAACCCACAAACAATATTTCGGATCTCTGGGAATAAGAAGGTTTCCACTGTGAAAGACCCTTTCTGGGTTTGTACCAAACATTAAATCTTCATTTCAGATGGAAAAGAAAGTCATTTTGAAAAGAACATTAATAACAACAACAATAAAGTAACTGTTTTCTTAAAAAAAACACAACTTGCTCACATATATAAATGTCTTCATGGAAAACTCTCTCAATGAATCTGAAGAAATTCTCAGAGTTGTCCTGCTAAGACCTGGTTTTATGTGACATACGGTAAGAAGACCAAAATGAATCTTGAGAGGAATATAACCTTATAAAACAGCCTAGAGTTTAGGCAGGTTAGAAAGTAATTTTGCTACATTTATTTATGCTCGTTCAGTCCCCCAAACCTTTCCCACAATGTTATTGGATAAAAACTGCAGGAATATCACACAAATTATAAACTCAAGATGTGCAAATCGCAAGGTTCTTTAAAAGTTCATCTTAAAAGAAAAACACTGGACAAAAGTGAGTATTCTCTTTTTTTCCCATCCCTTCCCTCTCAGTTCCTCAGCCAGCGCTGCATATGCTTTTAATCCTTTCTCAGACATCAAAGTGAAGAGTGCCTCCCATCAGGCGGCCCTTGGTGGTCATTCACTGTCACACGTGAGTTCATAATTCACATTCATCCCTTTAAATCACTTTGAAACTTTTAGCATCTTGCTCCGTGAGAAACGCCGCAGAGCTGAACTGTAGTTACAGCGTGGGAAAAAAAAAAAGCAACTTTTTTTTTCTTCTGTTTTTCTTCCCAAAGAGTTTAAAGTGTGATACAGTACTTGTTCAATGAGAGACCAAGATGCTTGGTAATAAAGTGTGAACAGCATTTTAAGTGCTTAGAGATAGGAATATATATGATCATCTTCAAAATCTAATTCCTTACGTCACACTGGAATCTGAAAAAAGTGGCACCCGAGTTGTCCATTGTCATGAACTATAAACAGTACTAGAGTTAAAAGACAAAGGATTTGCAAACCCAAAGCAAAGAGCTTCCGTGGCTCTTTTGAAGGGCAGTTTGGGAGCGAAGTCATTGTCATTAACCTGATTGGTTTTCCTAACACTGCACAGAGACCAGAGTGGGGGTTCACTCTCCCCAGCCCTGCTGCCCAGCGCCCCCACCCCAGTGCGGAGCGATGCCAGCCGGGGCCGCCTGCCCACCCCAACGCCCTGGAGACATCACTGCACTAGTAAAGCAGAAACCAAATCCCACGGGTGGCAGTTGCTCTTTAAAAAAATATCAGTGCAGTCAGGCCCCATAGGGGGAAATATATATATATATATATATATATATATATATATCTATGATTAAAAGTTGCTTTTATTGTAAAATAAGTTGGAGAAGGGGGAAAGAATGTTCTTGTACATGGTTCACTTTCCATCTGCTGTCTATGACCCCTCTCTCTGGGAAGCCCTGAAGCTGTCTCTGCACAGGAGAACCTCCTGAGTCCTGAGGACGTCCCCCCGGACCTCCACTCTGGGGCTGAGAGCAAGAGAGAGGGAGGCAGAGAGAAAGAGACCCTCACCCGAGGGGCACCCGGGCACCGGGCACCCTCCCTTGCACACAGGCCCGCACGCAACCCCCGACACAGCGCCCTGCCTGCAGAACATCCCTCTGAAGCCGGTAGACGTCGGCGCCCCCTGGGTGCATCCGCGGTGCCTGGAAAGGCACGGGTGCCACAGGGCCACATTCATGTCAACCAGGAAGCCTGCCTGCCGGGGGCCGGGGCTGCACCTGCCCCGGCCCCCGCCCACCTACCCGCCAAGAGACACGCATTGAAAAAGCATATGCACCATGTCCTGCCCGACGCCCGCTGTAACTCTAATGACAAGGTTATAACAGAACCTTAAAGTAAGAAGATAACATGTAAATACTGAGTTATTTAGCCTACAGTACAGTAATCTGGATACAAATGAGAAAGGAGGGCCGGCTTTCCTCTCCCCACGTGGCTTCTACTTGCCTACATTAGAGCGGCCTTCGATGCAGATCTTAACCTCCTGAGAAATGAGAGAAGGCTTGGGAAGAGTCAAAGGTGGTTCGTCTTCCGACTTCTCCAGTTTGCGGGTCTCCGGCGCCGACCACCTCCTCTTCCTCGTGGCCGCGGGCTTGCTGGGTTCAATTTTGGTGAGCAAGGGCGCGGCCGGCAATCCTGTTTTTTCTGGGAACTTCAGTTCGCCATTCTCAGAGAGCATCTGGGCGCTTCCCTGACTGATCCCGTTTTCCTGCTCGACATACCTGTGTCTACTGCCCGCGAGGCTGTCCGTCTTTGAGTGTTGCTTCAGCAGGACGCTGGCGGGATCCACGGGCTGACCCTTTTTAACAGAGCCGTTCTTCAGGTTTTTGAGGGTGAGCGAGATACAGACATCCCCAACAGAGAGTTTAGAACATGGCAAATCAAAGAGCTGGCTGGTCCTCTCTGGGCAACAGGACGACCAGCCCTGTCCAAACACAAAAAAAGGATACTCGACCAAAACTTCCACGCTGACCTGTGGGAACAGTGGGAGACAGGGAGAGGGGGAAAGAAGGAAGAAATGAAGAGGTTTGACCCTTGTTTTATGGTATACATGCACGTACACGAACGTACGTTCACCCATAAGCAGGAGGGAAGAAAATGAGAGGCACGTCCCCAACCTCCCCCAACCAGCACGTTCAAATGAGCCTCTGAGCTTTCTGCTGTACCCGTACTTACCATATAGAGAAGCCAGGGAAAGTCCGTTCAGTATTTCAAATACGGTTTTACTGTGTATCAGCTCTATACTGGTCTGCGAAAACAAGTCAATGGACCCCCAAGGATGAACGAACACCTTTAGTGTTCGGGTGCTCGGCACTGCATGTGACTCAGGCCCAAGGTATGTTCCTAGGCTTTCTCAGATCACTGAACAGATGGCTATCCTCACTGAGGACATAGCTGGACAGCCATCAGAGTTAGACTGTATTTTCACTCCGCGAGGCAGGCACTTCTGTGTTCATTACTGTGCCCCTGGCCCCTAAAAGAGTACCTGGTTGAAACTGAATAACTGCTTGTTGGATACATGAATGCGTATTCTAGGAATTCAGGGGGAGGAGAATCCGGGAGTGCTGGAGAAAACAGGGAGGGCTTCCTGATGACCTCAAAGATGGGCGACATCTGGAGGGGTCTGAAATGAATCCAGACAGCTCACATATTTGGTCTGTCTACACAGTCGAGCCCCAGGTCCTCTAAGCCATCTCTCTTTCGTCTGAAAGGCAAATATCAAAAGCAGGCGCCTCACGTCCTTTCAATAGCTGCTGTTTCTTCTGGGATGCTAATATGCCCCCTAGGCTTCCCAGGTGGCTCAGTGATAAAGAAATCTACCTGCCAACCCAGGAGTCGAAGGAGATGTGGGTTTGACCCCTGGGTCAGGAAGATCCCCCGGAGAAGGAAATGGCAACCCATTCCAGTATTCTCGCCGAGAGAATCCTACGTACAGAGTTGGACAAAACTGAGCATGCATGCATGGGCCATGAACCATGACAGATTTCACTAAATTGAAATGACTGAACCGATGCTCAAGTCCAGCACAGAAAAAGGCACCGCATTTCCATGTAACCTGTGCACATCCTCTGCAACCATTAAGTCATCTACATTACTTATGATACAATGTAAATGCTATGCAAATTGTTGCCTGGGAACTATTCAAGTTTTGCTTTTTGAAACTTTCTAGACTTTTTTGCCCATAAATATTTTCATTCTGTGATTGGTTGACTCCACAGATGTAGACACCCACAGATATGGAAAGATGATTTGTATCAACTGCATACACACTACTGAAAATGTTCCATTGAATTTCATACACAGGCACACACCCAGAAACACCTTAAATAATTAAAATATCTCACTTTAAAAGTAGTCAATTTTCATGTAATTTATAGGCATTGTGGTTTTTCTACTGAATCTTTTTTTTTGATAACTGTGATTAATGTCATTTTAGACACACCTCTTAAATGATGTATTTTACTTAGAAGACCTAAGTGTTTGTAGAAGAAACAACTAGAACGAATTTATACAAAAGCCTATTACTCTAATATGTGTGTGAGCATGAACCCATATAAATGTGCACATTACCTGGGAAATTTTCATTGTTCTTGGCTATCTTAGTAATGAAAGAGAATTTAAAATGTTTGAGTTTCTACTGCCTGTCAAACATTTAGGTACACACTTTACAAAAAGTACTTCATTCGCCTATACTTAGTAATAAGAATTAAGTTGAAATGAATCCAGACAGCTCACATATTTGGTCTGTCTACACAGTCGAGCCCCAGGTCCTCTAAGCCATCTCTTTCGTCTGAAAGGCAAATATCAAAAGCAGGCGCCTCACGTCCTTTCAATAGCTGCTGTTTCTTCTGGGATGCTAATATGCCCCCTAGGCTTCCCAGGTGGCTCAGTGATAAAGAAATCTACCTGCCAACCCAGGAGTCGAAGGAGATGTGGGTTTGACCCCTGGGTCAGGAAGATCCCCCGGAGAAGGAAATGGCAACCCATTCCAGTATTCTCGCCGAGAGAATCCTACGTACAGAGTTGGACAAAACTGAGCATGCATGCATGGGCCATGAACCATGACAGATTTCACTAAATTGAAATGACTGAACCGATGCTCAAGTCCAGCACAGAAAAAGGCACCGCATTTCCATGTAACCTGTGCACATCCTCTGCAACCATTAAGTCATCTACATTACTTATGATACAATGTAAATGCTATGCAAATTGTTGCCTGGGAACTATTCAAGTTTTGCTTTTTGAAACTTTCTAGACTTTTTTGCCCATAAATATTTTCATTCTGTGATTGGTTGACTCCACAGATGTAGACACCCACAGATATGGAAAGATGATTTGTATCAACTGCATACACACTACTGAAAATGTTCCATTGAATTTCATACACAGGCACACACCCAGAAACACCTTAAATAATTAAAATATCTCACTTTAAAAGTAGTCAATTTTCATGTAATTTATAGGCATTGTGGTTTTTCTACTGAATCTTTTTTTTTGATAACTGTGATTAATGTCATTTTAGACACACCTCTTAAATGATGTATTTTACTTAGAAGACCTAAGTGTTTGTAGAAGAAACAACTAGAACGAATTTATACAAAAGCCTATTACTCTAATATGTGTGTGAGCATGAACCCATATAAATGTGCACATTACCTGGGGAAATTTTCATTGTTCTTGGCTATCTTAGTAATGAAAAGAGAATTTAAAATGTTTGAGTTTCTACTGCCTGTCAAACATTTAGGTACACACTTTACAAAAAGTACTTCATTCGATACTCACAATATACTGTGATAAAAACACTGTTGTTTCAATTTCACAAATAAGGAATTCTAGTTTCAGAGAAATTGAATCACTTGTCTAATGTCAGGACCATACCCTGATGGAGCTGGATTTAATCCCAGTCTCTCTGGCCCCCAAACCCATTTTCCTTAGAGTTTCCGTAGTTTCCAATGAGTTTCTGTAGGAAACTATGTTCCTGATCGCTGCCCCTGTGAACAAAGATATTGTCACACCACCAGAAGAGATAACTTAACATGACTACTACCACCGTGCTGAATGCTGCTTGGAATCAATGGGATCCAATGCCTGAGGTTATGGATTTTTTTCCATGACACAAAAAACGGCAAAGGAGCATCAGCCTTTACGGCGGCTGTGCGAATCAAGTCCCCATGTAACCGTGAGGAGGCTGACACTCCATTACAGAGCTACACTCACACCACACAGACATATACAGATATATCCTACAAGTCACAGTCGCAGATGGAGGGTATCCGCTGAGTTCCAAGTGGGAGGACCAGCCTGAGCTTGCTACATACATGTATCCTATCCCAAACCTCTTACAGCCATTAACATCATACAATGAACAGAGAGGGCAAACCCTCTCCGAGTGTGGACTGTTGCACTGCATTTCCTAGATGACCCTCTGCCCCTGGGTAGAGGTGTGTGGACGGCCCGACTACCTACACGCGAGAGGGTCTGGCGGTGTTAGGCATTTTAGGCACATTCTTTGGAGCAGTCAAGATTCCCAGAACTCCGAAAGCAGGTCTTAGAAGGAAAGTCTAGGAGAGGGCTGATAGCCTGAGCAGCCTACCTAAAAATTCATGAAAGAAAAATGAGAAAAAAGTGAGAAAAAGGAGAGAGGTGTGCTGAAAAGGGCTGATCATAATGGGATTTACTCTAGCCTAGAGCGCTTTGGGGAAATCTCTCTCACTTCAAAGGCAGGCCTTTGGTCCCTTCCTCTTAGATTCTCTCTTCGTCTTCTCCCCAAACAGCTCCGCCTCCCCTGGAAAAGATGCCACTCCTTCAGCTGGGTTCATATCAATGGGGAGCCAAAGATGCAGGTCATCTGAGCACTGCAAGCAGTGGGCTGTATGGCTCAGGCCCCCTGCTCCTTTTCTAATTATTTATTCTTGCTAATATTTATCCTCATGAAAATCCCCCCGCAATGATGCAGCCTGAATTATCTAAATAATGCGCTTTTTGGGGTCTGCCTATATATGAACTAAAGTAAGCTTTTGCCCTTTCTTGGGTGAAAGTGAAACTCTTGCTACACATATCTCAAATAAGCATACTGAAATCATCTTAACAAATGTATTTTCATTTTGTGACTAGGTCTGTCAGAAGGACATACACATTCTTAAAGGTGAAATGATCATGAACAGTCAAGGAAGAAATCACACTACAGATTTTTCAGTGAGAAAGTATATGGCTGGGCCTGCCTGCTTGAGATTCCCGTAGAGAGGAGCATTACCTGCCTCACGACACGCTGTCCATGCCAGCAGCTACGACTGTGGCTATGAACTGGAAACGGTGGGATTTGGTGACATGATGTTGCTTTAAACCAGAAATGACTGAATTCCTTGAACTTGAGGCCCATGTGGCTCTCTCTGTGGTGCTGAGAAATATTATCGTGGAAACGGTGGGATTTGGTGACATGATGTTGCTTTAAACCAGAAATGACTGAATTCCTTGAACTTGAGGCTCATGTGGCTCTCCCTCTGGTGCTGAGAAATATTATTAAGTGTTCACACACTTTGGGTTTTGCCGTTTGAATGAAGTTCAGAATGTTAACACTCAGCACCTGCTAAGTAAGTGTTAGGGACTTATTATTTAGGCCCTAGTTCTTGCCTTCAATGAGGAGCCAGAACACACACTCAGAACAAGTGACTTCACCAGGGCATAATTAGGATACTGGCAATGGGTTTCCCGGGTAGCTCAGAGGGTAAAGAACCTGCCTGCAATGCGGGAGACCTGGGTTCGCTCCCTGGGTTGGGAAGCTCCCCTGGAGGAGGGCATGGCAACCCACCCCAGTACGCTTGCCTGGAGAATCCCCGTGGACAGAGGAGCCTGGTGAGCTGCAGTCCACAGAGTCAGACCTGACTGAGCGACTCAGCACAGCACAGAGCAACTGTGTTACCTGGCGATGTCTACTGGGCGGTCTCCCGGCGGCAGCTCAAACCTAACATGTCCCAGACAGGCCCCCCGACACCCTCCTGTCCACTGGGGCCTGCTGAGTTCCTCCCTACTTCCAGGAGCAACGTGCCCACACTCGCCGCGTTCAAGTCAACGGCCTGGGCGTCACACTTCAGTTGGCGCCCCCTCCCAGGCCGCACACATCCTATTGGTTCTCTCTTCCAAATACGGCCTGGATGAGGCGATGTCTCACTGCCCCCACGGGCAGAGTCCTGGCCAGGCCAGCTTCTCCGCAGGAGAAAAAGCCGCCCTGAGCAAGCCTAGCGTGGTTTGCATCCCCGCCCCGTGGTCACGCTGGTCTCCTTGTTGGTCCTTTCGCTCCAAAAGACACTTGGGCCTCTGGTCTGTGCATCTGCCATTCCCTCCGCTCGGAAACCTTCTTGCCCTGGGTCCTGCCACCTCCTGTCCCCTTCTCAGAGTGAGCGCCACCAAACATCCGTCTAACTGGTCTCCATCCTCCCTTCCCCCGCTCTCGTTCGCCTCCTTTATTTTTCCTTATAGCATGGGATACCTTTTGGTGCCTTCTTTTTGCTTCCAGATTTCTTTTTTTTTCCTTTTTTTGGCCACTTCTATTGGTCGTTCATTTATTTATCTCTGTTCTTTGGCCTGTGTGGGCCTCCCATCGCAGTGGCCTCTCTCACTGCAGAGCAGTGGCTCTGGGCGCATGCGCCCCTGAGCTCCGGCTCGGTAGTTGGACACATTGATCCAGCCACTCCGCGGCACGTGGGATCTTCCCAGGCCAGGGATCGAACCGGCGCCCCTTGCACTGCAAGGCAGTGTCCTTATCCACTGGACCACCAGGGAAGCCCCGCTTCCATATTTCTTTGTTTCACTTCTGCCCATAAACTCCCATGAGACTGTGTGTTCTGGGGAGGCAGGGGGACTGAGATCTTGCCTGGTTTGCTCACTGGTTTGTTCTATACCTAGGGTGCAGAACACTTTCTGGTCTGTAATGGGTGCTCAGTCCAAATCTGGAAAACTGTTGTGTGTTTGCCTTGCAGGAGTAAACACACCGCAGTGGCACAACTGGCCAACGGAGGTCACCGTTTGGACGCGGGAGAGGCGCTCTCTGGCCCTGCGTCCACCAGCCAGGACGCCTCTGGGCCCACAGTCCTGCCCGGGAGAGGGGCTGGCCCCCCCTGGGTCTCGCTCAGCCCCTCCGGGCAGCGTTCCAGGCCAAGCCGCGGCTGCCTCCCTCCTGGCCTCCTGTCAGAGGGGAGCTCACCCTCGTTTCACTAAATCGTACTTCAGTTACTTTGTCTCCAAGCTTAAGGCTCCTTTTTGCTCTTCCAGCTGTGCTAATAGCCATGAATTCATTTTATGACCTTGTCAGGGTTCAAATGGCCTCTGATTAAACCCTAGTGAAAATATAATTCAGGGGCGCAGTACCATACAAGACCAAAGCACCAAAGCCTGTTACATAACTCCTGGCAGCTCGACACAGCCCTTTTTTTTTTCCCCATCCCATAAATACGTCCTTTTCCAAACACTTTAAGCAGACTGGAGGATGAAACGGGAGAAGGAACGGCCTTTGTCCAGGTGTCAGCTTGAGGCCCCTCTGCCTTTCATCTCTGGACACCCTGGATCCAGCACCTCTCTTTTTAAGGGGCGCCCTCTCCCGCCCTCCTCCCCGGCTGCAATACTCCCCCGTCGCTCCCCACGGCTCTGAAGAGAAGCCTGCCCGCCGCGCTCTCTCCAGTCCTGCTAAACCAACTCCTCGCAAACAATCCCCTCCAACTTCTATTCAGGACGAAGGACACAAGGCAGGGAAGTCGTGTCCTCACTTGGGGCTGATAACTATGTTTTCAATGTCACCTTCCTGACCTGGAGAATGACCGACCGCCTTAGAGGATCCTCCTTGGCTCTGGGCAGGTTCAGTAAAATACCTTTAGCTACTTAGACACCACTGTCTCTGCACATATTTAGGCTGTTTGGCGGTATTTGTCAATGGTAGACTGGTTCTATGTCTATACACACACATATGTACATATCACCAAAAGCAAGACATAAAGAAAACAAAGCGTCTGTTGTTTAAATTGGGCTCCCTGTTCCTTCACGAGAATCTCTTGTTTTCACAAATGTGAAGGGCATCTGTTTTACCAAACATTTTTTTTTCTTGAGCTTATCGCACATGTACAAAGTGTGCCTGCCTCCAGAAGTGAGGACAGAGCTCTGAAGCTGGGTTTCAGTGAGGGCGTCTTGCTTTGGGTGAAATGACTGCATCGGAAACCTCTAACTTTGTCTGCAAGTGAAGTGCTCAGTCCTTTTCCACCTGCAGAGAAAAGCCAGTCTGCATTCCTCAAAGGCCAAGTTTGCAGGACCACATTCTCCATGTCGAAAAAGAAAACAAATCGGAAAACCCTGGCGCAAAGATGGAGGGGCCGACGGGGGCACCCCATTTACTTCCATGTTGAAAAATCATTAATAAAAACAGTCACACCTCTTTAGCTGAGTGTTGGAGCGTCTGTGAGTGTTCTATTTAAAACGTTTCATTATGTTCACGCTAAGCCTGACTCAGTCCTTGGTGGAAGCTGTTTCATTAAACCCACAGCCCAGCCTGGAGATGCCTGCAAACACACCCCATAGGACGGATGTGCTGCGTTCTTCTGGTAATGTCACTTGGCTCCCAGAGACCCGACAGCTGGTGACCCGGGCAGCTCTGGGTCACATGGATCTAATCTCGCTTGCCTTTCTTCCCCGGGGTCTTAAAATGCATGCCTTAAAGAACAACCGGATATTATTTGGTGCTCAAAAGAAATGAACTTTCAAAGTCACAAAAAGACACGGAGGTACCTTAAATTCATATTGCCGAGTGAAAGCAGTCAGTCTGAAAAGGCTACCTACTCTAGGAGTCCAACCGCATGACACTCTCTGAAAGGGAGAACCATAGAGATGGAAACAGACCAGTGATCGCCAGGGTTGGGGGTGGAGTGGGGTTGGGGAGTCCCAAAAGATAATGCATGAAGGATCTTTAGAGTGGGGAAACTATTTTCTAGGGCACTGGAAGGCTGAATACGTCATATGACACATTTATCAAAACCCACAGAATGCAGAGAACAGAGTAACCCAAATGTCAAGTATGGACTTTAGTTACTAATAATGTATCAATATTAGCTCATCGACTGCAAGTCACAAACAGACCATAAAAATGCAAGGTTTTCATAACGGGAAACTCTAGGTGTCTGAGAACTCTCTATAATTTTGGCTCAATCTTTTGTAAACTGAAAACCACTGTCAACAATAAAGTCTACTTTAAGAAAAAAAAATGGCTATACACAACCATGGTCCCAAAAAATCTGCTTCAATAACCAACCTCACGCTGGGGGGCACTTATATCACACACACGCTAAAGGAGAGCTTTTCTTTTTTTTTCTTTTGTGGGGAAGGAGAAGGAATACAGACACTAAAATGTGTTTGATACCATTTCTCTGCTGGAGCCTTTCTGGCATTAGAGCTGAGAGGACGCTCACCCATCACCGGACTCCAGGTCCAGTAATGAGCTTGATCAAGGGCGCCCATTGCCCCTATTTTAATTCATTAGGGTTCCCGTCCACCTGTAAAACGCTTGGCAGGTCGGTCTGCCTTGGCGGCCTTGGGACACTGCAGGGTTCTGTGCTGTTTGTATGAGGTCTCCGGCTATTTTTAGGCACCAGCTCATCCATTAACTGCCTCATTCTGCCACTGATGGGCCACAGAACATGGCGTTCAGATTAAAAAAAAAAAAAATAGTGGCATGAAAGAAAAGCCATCCGTAGATGTGCCGTGAGCATGTCATTGTAACATGTTGTATGAGCGTGTGCGTACACACACACAAAGCTCCGGGAGAAGAAAATGACACGGAATATTAAGCAGCCACCTAGGAGGTAAGGAAGCAGACGGTTCCTTAGTCGGAAGTGACAGACAGCCCTAAGGAAAGACGGAGCCCAGTACTCAGGAAAAAGCCAAGTGTTCCTCCAGAGCGCCTCACCACAGACATCCATTAAGCTGAACTCCCCGGAGTCCAACCGCATGACACTCTCTGAAAGGGAGAACCATAGAGATGGAAACAGACCAGTGATCGCCAGGGTTGGGGTGGAGTGGGGTTGGGGAGTCCCAAAAGATAATGCATGAAGGATCTTTAGAGTGGGAAACTATTTTCTAGGGCACTGGAAGGCTGAATACGTCATATGACACATTTATCAAAACCCACAGAATGCAGAGAACAGAGTAACCCAAATGTCAAGTATGGACTTTAGTTACTAATAATGTATCAATATTAGCTCATCGACTGCAAGTCACAAACAGACCATAAAAATGCAAGGTTTTCATAACGGGAAACTCTAGGTGTCTGAGAACTCTCTATAATTTTGGCTCAATCTTTTGTAAACTGAAAACCACTGTCAACAATAAAGTCTACTTTAAGAAAAAAAAATGGCTATACACAACCATGGTCCCAAAAAATCTGCTTCAATAACCAACCTCACGCTGGGGGGCACTTATATCACACACACGCTAAAGGAGAGCTTTTCTTTTTTTTTCTTTTGTGGGGAAGGAGAAGGAATACAGACACTAAAATGTGTTTGATACCATTTCTCTGCTGGAGCCTTTCTGGCATTAGAGCTGAGAGGCGCTCACCCATCACCGGACTCCAGGTCCAGTAATGAGCTTGATCAAGGGCGCCCATTGCCCCTATTTTAATTCATTAGGGTTCCCGTCCACCTGTAAAACGCTTGGCAGGTCGGTCTGCCTTGGCGGCCTTGGGACACTGCAGGGTTCTGTGCTGTTTGTATGAGGTCTCCGGCTATTTTTAGGCACCAGCTCATCCATTAACTGCCTCATTCTGCCACTGATGGGCCACAGAACATGGCGTTCAGATTAAAAAAAAAAAAAATAGTGGCATGAAAGAAAAGCCATCCGTAGATGTGCCGTGAGCATGTCATTGTAACATGTTGTATGAGCGTGTGCGTACACACACACAAAGCTCCGGGAGAAGAAAATGACACGGAATATTAAGCAGCCACCTAGGAGGTAAAAGGAAGCAGACGGTTCCTTAGTCGGGGAAGTGACAGACAGCCCTAAGGAAAGACGGAGCCCAGTACTCAGGGAAAAAGCCAAGTGTTCCTCCAGAGCGCCTCACCACAGACACCATGCACCATGATGATACTGACAAAACGTTGTGTCCTCTGCACACACGTTGAGCCCGGGGAGCAGGAGGCGGAGGGGTGGGGAGGCTGCTCTCAGGCGGGAGCCCAGGACGCCCCAGGTGGGGCCACCCCAGGCAGGGGGTCCCTCAGCGGCTGTGAGGCTCGGATCCGCTCTGCCAAAGAGAGGGGTACGAGCTCCTGTTTCTGCACTGGTCACCGTGTGCAGGGCCCAACCATCCAGTGACCCCTCCAGTCCAGCGCACGTGCAAGAGAACACCAGTGGTATGACCTGCACACAGGCCAGCGTGAGGTCATGGAACGTCCCTCATGGAAACAGCATGGGAGGGAGAGCTCCTTGGGCCACTCGGGGGACGATGCCACGGGAACAGAGGCAGGTGACGGGACTGATGGTGCTCAGGGGCCAAGTTCAGCCTTTTCCCAGACTTTTCGCAAAAGCTCTTTTAAGAGGAGGGAGCCTTTGAAGTCCTTTGCTTTTCAGGACCCTAACCTTTCTCTTCTCAGGGCCAAAGTCTCACCCAAGTGAGAGCAAGGAAGGGAAACTAACATTGGTGAAGGCCTACTACGCGCTACCTACTGTGTTGGCTCCTTTGAGCACATTTCCTTTCTTCCCAGGTGGCTCAGATGGTAAAGAACCTGCCTGCAGTGCAGGAGACCTGGGCTCAGTGCCCGGGGCAGGATGATCTGCAGGAGGGCATGGCAACCCACTCCTGTATTCTTGCCTGGAGAATCCTACGGACAGAGGAGCCTGGTGGGCTACAGTCCGTAGGGTCGCAGAGAGTCGGACATGACCGAGAGACTAACGCTTTCGCTTCACTTTCCTTTCATTCTTACCACCACCTGCCTTCTTCACATGACAGCGCAAGCCGGCTGGAAGGCTCATACATCATTTGATCAAGAAGCTGGCGTGCGCGTGTCTGTTTGTGATTTGCACAGGCCCCGGAGCTCGGGTGGTAGAGGACAGACTCAGGCTCGGGTCTTTTCAGCTCTAGGTCCTGCATCTTCTGACCAGCTAACCGGCTTCCCAGGCAGGCCGACGCTACTCTGCCCTCCAGCGGAATCACCCTGGCTCCCACACGGAGGTGACTGTCACCTGACGATCCCTTCTGGACTCACTACAGACCAAGGAGACCATGGGTGGCCTCGGACTGACAGACAGCACCCGAGATGCCCCTTTAGTTCTCCGGGGGAGGGGGGGAAGCAGCCTGGGGGCACTGGATGCAAGGACACTCGGCCCGGGCAGGGAAATGCTGCTCTGGGCATGACAAAGCCTCAGGGATGAGGACGAACACGCAAACGCATTTTTCTCCTGCACAGCCTCTCGCGAGCTTCAGCTCCACCACTCTGGAGGTGTCTTTTCACAATAATAATTAGAAATTCGGCTCCTGAAAATAATCCCTCGGTGAGAATTCCCTTGGCTCTATGCAGGATGGCTTTCCTTCTGACATTAGCATGAAGTCAGGGAACTTTCCCTGGATGTTGCCCTTTCTTTTTTTTTTGGCTTAGTGGATGCTAATAAATTTTACAAGGGCTGTTCTGCACGGCAGGAAAGCAAAGGATTAGAAACACAAGAGGATGCTGAAGATACGATGCTGTGTGAAGAATCATTTGCCCATTTTAGCGGGGAGAAAAGCCCTGGCTCAGAGAGCTCAGATCATCTGGGTTTGCTGCCGACTTGTGGACCCACCAGCCCCAGCGCGTTCACCAGGGACGCCCGGGGGAGGTTACGAAGTCAAGCAACCCTGTGGGCCTGCTTCCACGCAGGATTTACGCCTGGGGTCACGAAGCCATCGGGCCTTTAGACAACCACCCTTTTCTCGCACAACGTCTCCAATCAACTTGGAGATTCTGCTAATGAAATGACACACTCTGCACACTTCTCCACCTCCCTGTGGGTGCATGAGAGATTTCTCATCCGTTGAGAAGACTGAGACCAGTTCTCCAGGCCAGGGGAAGACCCTCTGAGCACCCCTGAGGAGGAAAGGAAGTCTCCTTTCAGAGGACATTAAATCCAGACCTTCCTTCTCCTCGCCTCCCGGTCTCCCTCTCGCTTCTCACCTCCCTGTGGTGCACGCTCACGGGGCTGTCAAGGCGTGTCTGTTTGTGATTTGCACAGGCCCCGGAGCTCGGGTGGTAGAGGACAGACTCAGGCTCGGGTCTTTTCAGCTCTAGGTCCTGCATCTTCTGACCAGCTAACCGGCTTCCCAGGCAGGCCGACGCTACTCTGCCCTCCAGCGGAATCACCCTGGCTCCCACACGGAGGTGACTGTCACCTGACGATCCCTTCTGGACTCACTACAGACCAAGGAGACCATGGGTGGCCTCGGACTGACAGACAGCACCCGAGATGCCCCTTTAGTTCTCCGGGGGGGGAGGGGGGGAAGCAGCCTGGGGGCACTGGATGCAAGGACACTCGGCCCGGGCAGGGAAATGCTGCTCTGGGCATGACAAAGCCTCAGGGATGAGGACGAACACGCAAACGCATTTTTCTCCTGCACAGCCTCTCGCGAGCTTCAGCTCCACCACTCTGGAGGTGTCTTTTCACAATAATAATTAGAAATTCGGCTCCTGAAAATAATCCCTCGGTGAGAATTCCCTTGGCTCTATGCAGGATGGCTTTCCTTCTGACATTAGCATGAAGTCAGGGAACTTTCCCTGGATGTTGCCCTTTCTTTTTTTTTTGGCTTAGTGGATGCTAATAAATTTTACAAGGGCTGTTCTGCACGGCAGGAAAGCAAAGGATTAGAAACACAAGAGGATGCTGAAGATACGATGCTGTGTGAAGAATCATTTGCCCATTTTAGCGGGGAGAAAAGCCCTGGCTCAGAGAGCTCAGATCATCTGGGTTTGCTGCCGACTTGTGGACCCACCAGCCCCAGCGCGTTCACCAGGGACGCCCGGGGGAGGTTACGAAGTCAAGCAACCCTGTGGGCCTGCTTCCACGCAGGATTTACGCCTGGGGTCACGAAGCCATCGGGCCTTTAGACAACCACCCTTTTCTCGCACAACGTCTCCAATCAACTTGGAGATTCTGCTAATGAAATGACACACTCTGCACACTTCTCCACCTCCCTGTGGGTGCACGCATGAGAGATTTCTCATCCGTTGAGAAGACTGAGACCAGTTCTCCAGGCCAGGGGGGAAGACCCCTCTGAGCACCCCTGAGGAGGAAAGGAAGCTCTCAGCCTTTGCAGAGGACATTAAATCCAGACCTTCCTTCTCCTCGCCCTCCCCGGTCTCCCTCTCGCTTTCTCTGATCCTCGGTAACTCTGCTCTGGTTGCTTGTGGCAAACACAGCTGCTAGAGTATTTTAGCTGTGATGATGTCAGCCCGTTTCTGATAGGCTTCTGGGTGAAGCGACACATCACTGGAGGATTGGGCGCTGCACTCGGGTTTCTGCAGCTTGAAATCCCAGCCACCCTTTGAGCCACAGTCCTTGCCAGGGTGCAGCAAGGCCACACAGCGGCTGCCTGACAGGCCTGTGAACACACGGACAAACACGCTACCTCCTAATTTGCACCTTGGCGGCCTGGTGATGAGAAGGACATGATACTTCACATATGTAAGCTGATTTCTCGATCGTTTAAGCATTTGCTCTGCAAGGGATCGAGTGGGGCAAACACGCAGAGAGATGCTTCCTCTCCCAGCACTGCCAGGCGGATCTGAAACCGAGAGGGCTGTGAAGCTCTGATCTGTGGGGGCTACAGGGGCCTTGGAGCGGAGCCTGCAGCTCAGAGCTGTTCTTTATTGAAAGCCCAAAGAGGGGCTGGGCAGGGGAGAGCCGCATTTCAAAATATCCTCTCTTCCTCTGCCTACCTCTGTCCACCGTAGTGCCTTAAAGATGAAAAGACCTGTGAAAAAATACATTTACTTGTCCTTCTTGCTGATTTTCCAGGCTTCACTGGAGGTCTGTTCAAAGGCAACTTTGCTAGAAGTCAGCTTGTCCTTTCAACTAGTGTTCATCCAGCCCTCACCCAGCCGGGACGGTGAGGGAAACGAGGCAGGGGTAGTGAGTTCTAAATAATGACGCCCTTTACCAAATATCCTGGGTTTTGCTATGTTTTTGGAATCAGAACCCTGGAAAATTTTTCTTGAGCCTCCCTAAAGCTTATAGCAACATTTCACCATCCAAAAGAAAAGCCTTCAGGGCTAAAAGCTCCCTGATATTGTACAAGATTCCACATCCGGACATTCACAGCAGTCCTGGAAAATGCTTTGGAAAATGAGACTCCCCCACTTCACTTGCTCTTTTAAAAAATATACTAAAAACAATTCAAACCATTAACTAGTTTACCTTTCTCTCCAATACCAGCCATGCCATGACCAGTTTTCAACTCATTTCAGACTGAAGGAGGTACTGTCGTATCCCATTTGCAGAGGCAATGAGGCTCTCCCGCCTGGGAAGTTCCCAGCCTGGGGGCCAAACCTGTTTGACTTCAAGAAAGCCAAGCAGTGAAATCACAGTTTCCATATAAATGGGCGGAATAAATGCATTCAAGCAATTTGAGAAACTGGAAAAGAGTGGACAGAAGGAACTCAAGGAAATTAATAGTTGACCGGGTTCCAGTTTTAACGTGACTCAGCTTGGCTACGTCTGGCCCTGGGTTTCCTATTTATGAGAATCCAGGAGGTGACTTGGGACAGCCTTGACGTTTCAGGTTATATTAACCACAACCTGTATTCTCTGCAGCTGATGCTTTGAAATCTTGGGGTCTCGCTGACGTTGGAGGAACGGTCCCTCCCTGGGTTAGCTAACTCTTAGACACAGCTAAGAGCTCCTCTTTGGGGGAGAACAGCCTTCACATGCAAAGCAAACGCCCATACCCCAGCCTCCTCCTCCATCAGGCTTCCCCTGCCTGGGCTACTGTCTACCCCAGCCCAGGCAGCTGACGCCGAGGGACGGCTCCTAAGCCCCGAGCCTGCTGAAGGGATTCCAACTGGCCAAACCTATGCCTGCTACCCCGCCTCGCCCACTCCTTCCCACGGAACCCCCATAAAGGCTGCTGCCCATGTTTTCTCCCCCTTCCCAGTGCCTCTTGACACTTCCAGTGCCAGTGACTCTTCCGTGTGTCACCCCAAGGGGCAGGACGTCTCCCTTCCTCTTGGGGTCTTAGGATAAGATCTCACACTACCTTTTCAAGGGCAGCTTTATTCTCTGTTGGCCTCACCAAATACTAATAAATAAATAAATAACAAAACTACATGTTAGGGCTTCCCTGGTGGTCCAGTGGGTACGGACACCACCTTAGTGCAAGGGGTGCCAGTTAGATCCCTGGCCTGGAAAGATCCCACGTGCTGCGGAGCGGCTGGACGGATGTGTCCAACTACCAAGCCGGAGCTCTGGAGCGCATGCGCCCAGGGCTGGTGCTCTGTGACAGGAGAGGCCACGGCGATGGGAGGCCCACACAGGCCAAAGAACAAAGATGGAAATAAATGAAAGATCAATAGAAGTGGCAAAAAATCCCCACAACACTACATGTTAAAACATGGTTGTTGGGACTTCCCTGGTGGTCCAGTGGCAAAGACTCCAAGCTCTCAATACAGGGGGCCTGGGTTCGATCCCCAGTTGGGAATTAGATCTCACATGCCACAACTAAGAGTTCACATGCTACAGCTAACGATCAAAGATCCTGGGGGCCACAACTAAGACCCAGCACAGCCAAGTTAAAACAACAAGAAAAAAACAAAACGCAGACGTGGTAACGGGATATGACGACTCTGGACACCTAACACTCTCCCTAGAACCAGCACCGTCTCTTCCTGACCGAAAAAAAAGAAAAAAAAGCAGGGGTGGAAAATAACTTTTCTTCATCAGAGTTATTCATCCAAACCACGAAACCACCACAACAAAATAACTTGAGTGGTGATTTTCTTAATTGTCCTGAGACTGGTACAGGCCCCACTCCGAGACTCCAAGAAGTTACTTCATTAGCCACAGCGGATGCTTTGATGCAACAGGACTTCATTCACTTAGAGAACAGGGCTGAGAAACGTGAGGATTCTAAACTTTACGTACAAAGGAAAGCCCTTCATCACCCCCGAAAGCCGCAGACAGGTCTGCCCCTTCAAAGAAATTCATCGTGCGGGGAAGGGAGGAGGGTGGCATGGCGGGGTTCCCCTACCTGCGAGGTCTGGCTGCACGTTACCTGCGCTCGGTGATCCCCGACGGCAAACTGTATGACAGCCACGCCCGGGCTGGGGCTGTCCTCGATCCTCTCCACGGTGCTGGAGTCGATCTTCAGGTCGTTGCTGATCTCCGCACTCTGGATGAAGTCCTCTGTTTTTAAGTCCTCCACTTTCTTCAGCTCCCCGTTGGCCAGCTGGATGATGGAGCCTTTCATGAAGTAGGGAGGCAGCGTGGGGGGCGCCGCGGCGGCGGGGGAGGCCACGGACTGCACCACGGGCAGGTGGATCTGGGCCTGCACCATGGCCGGGTAGGCGGCCTGGCTGACCAGGGCCTCCGGGCTGAAGTTCTCGCTCTTGGGCAGGGCGGTGGTGACGAACGTGTGAGGCACTGCAGCAAACTGAGGCGAGGACGTGACGATGGCCGAGGCTGCCCCCGACCCCTCCAGGTCCGCGCTGCCCACGGGGATGAGCAGGGGCTGGGTGCCCGGGATGACCAGGTGCGGGGGCAGGCCGCCGGCGTAGGTGATCGCCTGCTGCTGGCTGCTCAGGTAGCCGATGACGGGCGGCTGGGTGCCCGCGTAGAAGGCCGTGGCCGGCAGCCCCACCGGGAGGGGCTCCGAAGCGCTGTGGGTGGTCTGAATGACCGTGTGGGGGGAGAGCGTGGCCACGGCGGCCTTCACGCCCTCGGGGCCCAGGGTCTGCTGGGGCGACAGCGTGTAGGGGCGGTGCCCGGGCTTCCCTAAGTGCAACCCGCTCTTGTCGTTGAGGGTGGAGGGGGAGGCCTCCCGGTGGGTGACCTGCTGCACCTCGAGGTCGGCGGCGGGGGTGCTGCTCTTGGGCAGGACCATCACAGAGGCCCGCACCCCGGAGGAGTCGCGGCTGCTGTAGTCGGCGGGGCTGGGGTGGACCACCACGTGCCGGGACTCGTACGGGTGGGGGACGGCCTTGCCGGACGCCTTCATCAGGCCCAGGTCGGCCGAGGAGGGCACCGTGTACCGGCGGCCCTTCTCCATCTCCCCGTTCAGGATCTCCTTGGCCTGCATGGCCTGCTGCAGCCGGCTGCTCTCGGCTTTCTTGGTGGCCTCGCGGGGGACGAAGTGGCTGCCGGAGTCGGTGTACTGCAGGACGACCTGCGGGGAGGGCCCCAGGGTGAGCGTGTGGGGGATCATCGTGGGGTGCGGGTGCAGGTGGACCGGCAGGGCCGACGGGGAGGCCGGGCGCGCGGCGTTCTGCGGCGAGCTGGAGATGTGGACGTACTGGTTCTGCTGGGGGGGTGGTGGCGGCGGGGGGGACCCCGGGGGGAGGAGCCCCGCAGTCCTGCCTAGGTGCTGCGGCTCAGCCTTGTGCCCCGAGGCTCGGCCCAGCCCGCCCATGTCGGCCAGCAGGGTGGTGTAGGCCTCCAGCTGGGAGCGCTGGGACGGAGTGGCGGCCCCCGCGGCGGAGGCCACCGAGCTGGTCACCGGGCTGGCGGTGGGGGAGATCAGCTGGGAAGGGATGAAGCCGGCGTAGGGCCCGCTGTACTGGGAAGACCCGATGAACTGCAGCGTGTGCGGCAGGTGGGCGTACTGCACCGGCGACACCGGGGCCCCGGACGGCGGGGGCGGGTAGGCCGCGGGCAGGGTCGTGGTCGCCGGGACGGACCGGGGCGCGCTGGGCGGGGAGTAGTCCAGCCCTGTGGACAGCGCTTTGTGTAAACCTATTCCCTGCTGCAAACCGAGCTCCGCCGGGGGCCCGGCCGGCCCGAGCCGCCCGCCCCCGGGGCCCCGGCCGCCCGGGAGCCATGCTCCGCTCTCCGCGCGGTGGTTGTCGCTGGGCACCGCCTTGTCCTCCGAGGGCCGGCTGGTGGCGGGGATCTCGCGCTTCTTGGGAGGCAGGCACTCATTGCTGCGCTCTTGGTTGGATTTCATTTTTCGCCGTCCCCCCTCCACGGTGACCGTTTCACTGTCGGATGGGTTCTGATTTTAGTCTGATAAACGGAAAGTCACATTTGATTTCTGCAGGGGATCCAGGCTCTTCATGAGGAATCATCTCCCCGTGGGTGCGATTCGCCAGCAGCCGCTCTGGAATCTGGGAAAAGGAAGAGGGTCGGGGCCGGGGGGGAAAGGAGAGGAAGAAGAGAGGGAAGGGGAGAGGGTGTCAGAACGTCCACACCGGAAAAGAACATCCTCGCCCGAGATTAAGCTGAATTCCAAAATCCTGCCTGCCAGCCGGGAGAGTCAGGCAGGGAAAACACTGGGCGAGCTGGGTAGGACACCAGGAAGATCAGTAGGTCACGGAGCAATCCAACCTCTTCTATGGATTTGGTAGGTCTCCCCCGACATCTCTCTCAGGACCTTCTCTTCCTGTTTTTCATCTTTTCTTTTTGGAGGGCAAACAACGCATTTTTTTAGTTTCCCTTTCCCCCCGAAAGGTGGGCAGGTGGACGGGCGTTCTGGCGAGCTGGAGATGTGCGTACTGGTTCTGCTGGGGGTGGTGGCGGGCGACCCCGGGGGGAGGAGCCCCGCAGTCCTGCCTAGGTGCTGCGGCTCAGCCTTGTGCCCCGAGGCTCGGCCCAGCCCGCCCATGTCGGCCAGCAGGGTGGTGTAGGCCTCCAGCTGGGAGCGCTGGGACGGAGTGGCGGCCCCCGCGGCGGAGGCCACCGAGCTGGTCACCGGGCTGGCGGTGGGGGAGATCAGCTGGGAAGGGATGAAGCCGGCGTAGGGCCCGCTGTACTGGGAAGACCCGATGAACTGCAGCGTGTGCGGCAGGTGGGCGTACTGCACCGGCGACACCGGGGCCCCGGACGGCGGGGGCGGGTAGGCCGCGGGCAGGGTCGTGGTCGCCGGGACGGACCGGGGCGCGCTGGGCGGGGAGTAGTCCAGCCCTGTGGACAGCGCTTTGTGTAAACCTATTCCCTGCTGCAAACCGAGCTCCGCCGGGGGCCCGGCCGGCCCGAGCCGCCCGCCCCCGGGGCCCCGGCCGCCCGGGAGCCATGCTCCGCTCTCCGCGCGGTGGTTGTCGCTGGGCACCGCCTTGTCCTCCGAGGGCCGGCTGGTGGCGGGGATCTCGCGCTTCTTGGGAGGCAGGCACTCATTGCTGCGCTCTTGGTTGGATTTCATTTTTCGCCGTCCCCCCTCCACGGTGACCGTTTCACTGTCGGATGGGTTCTGATTTTAGTCTGATAAACGGAAAGTCACATTTGATTTCTGCAGGGGATCCAGGCTCTTCATGAGGAATCATCTCCCCGTGGGTGCGATTCGCCAGCAGCCGCTCTGGAATCTGGGAAAAGGAAGAGGGTCGGGGCCGGGGGGGAAAGGAGAGGAAGAAGAGAGGGAAGGGGAGAGGGTGTCAGAACGTCCACACCGGAAAAGAACATCCTCGCCCGAGATTAAGCTGAATTCCAAAATCCTGCCTGCCAGCCGGGAGAGTCAGGCAGGGAAAACACTGGGCGAGCTGGGTAGGACACCAGGAAGATCAGTAGGTCACGGAGCAATCCAACCTCTTCTATGGATTTGGTAGGTCTCCCCCGACATCTCTCTCAGGACCTTCTCTTCCTGTTTTTCATCTTTTCTTTTTGGAGGGCAAACAACGCATTTTTTTAGTTTCCCTTTCAGAAATGCCACTCCCGCTCCTCAGCTCTATCTTCACCTCTCTGGACGATCAAAGGAAGCCCACCAGGAGGAGGACAACAGTGAAGATCATCCGCTCCACCTGCCCTCTGAGCCAGGCGCTGGCAGGACAGGGTTAGGCCCCCAAGTCCCCCGCAGACTTCACACTCACACACACACACACACTCTGTCTCTCTCTGTCTCTCTGTCTCTCTCTCTGTCTCTGTCTCTCTCTGTGCACAGGCCAGCTCAGCAGTGGTGGCCCCAAATAAGCCTGTTCTCTACACATTTCCAAACAACTCCCAGTACAGCTACTCCTCTGGGAACCGCCAAAGAAATCTGAGGCTGCCTTGGTGGCTCAGACAGTAAAGAATCTGCCTGCAGTGCAGGAGACCCAGGTTCGATCCCCAGGTCAGGAAGATCCTTCGGAGAAGGGAACAGCAACGTACTCCAGTATTCTTGCCTGGAGAGTTCCACGGACTGAGGAGCCTGGTGAACTACAGTCCATGGGGCCGCCAAGAGCGGGACACGACGGAAGCAACTAACACACACAAAAGGAATCTGTCAGTTAAAACAGGAACGTGGTTTCGGTTTTTAAAATGCACTAATTATGCAGAGGCACGAAGGGTGACGTGCGTGTTGTTTCTCTGCCTCATTTCCTTTCCACGTGGTCTTTGAATTCTCTCTCCACACCCTCCACCGCTTCCCCTGGGAAAGGGCCAGTCCACCCTTAACCCTAGAGAGGAAACCTCTGCGGGACCAATCGGGCCCGTGTGTTTCAACCTGAACATACAAGTCAGGAGCCAGTCTTCGTGGACATCTACCTCGGTCTGTCCGAACCTCGGGACCACCGAACTCTATTACCATGACTGTGTAGGCAGACATGCCCACCTGGCGAGAGGCAGACCATCAATGGAACCAACAGGAACCAGGCTAACTGGTGGCAGATATGAGCACCGCCTACAGGCTGTGAACATACCCCAGGAGGAGGACAACAATCAATTGTACCCCGACATCTCTCTCAGGACCTTCTCTTCCTGTTTTTCATCTTTTCTTTTTGGAGGGCAAACAACGCATTTTTTTAGTTTCCCTTTCAGAAATGCCACTCCCGCTCCTCAGCTCTATCTTCACCTCTCTGGACGATCAAAGGAAGCCCACCAGGAGGAGGACAACAGTGAAGATCATCCGCTCCACCTGCCCTCTGAGCCAGGCGCTGGCAGGACAGGGTTAGGCCCCCAAGTCCCCCGCAGACTTCACACTCACACACACACACACTCTGTCTCTCTCTGTCTCTCTGTCTCTCTCTCTGTCTCTGTCTCTCTCTGTGCACAGGCCAGCTCAGCAGTGGTGGCCCCAAATAAGCCTGTTCTCTACACATTTCCAAACAACTCCCAGTACAGCTACTCCTCTGGGAACCGCCAAAGAAATCTGAGGCTGCCTTGGTGGCTCAGACAGTAAAGAATCTGCCTGCAGTGCAGGAGACCCAGGTTCGATCCCCAGGTCAGGAAGATCCTTCGGAGAAGGGAACAGCAACGTACTCCAGTATTCTTGCCTGGAGAGTTCCACGGACTGAGGAGCCTGGTGAACTACAGTCCATGGGGCCGCCAAGAGCGGGACACGACGGAAGCAACTAACACACACAAAAGGAATCTGTCAGTTAAAACAGGAACGTGGTTTCGGTTTTTAAAATGCACTAATTATGCAGAGGCACGAAGGGTGACGTGCGTGTTGTTTCTCTGCCTCATTTCCTTTCCACGTGGTCTTTGAATTCTCTCTCCACACCCTCCACCGCTTCCCCTGGGAAAGGGCCAGTCCACCCTTAACCCTAGAGAGGAAACCTCTGCGGGACCAATCGGGCCCGTGTGTTTCAACCTGAACATACAAGTCAGGAGCCAGTCTTCGTGGACATCTACCTCGGTCTGTCCGAACCTCGGGACCACCGAACTCTATTACCATGACTGTGTAGGCAGACATGCCCACCTGGCGAGAGGCAGACCATCAATGGAACCAACAGGAACCAGGCTAACTGGTGGCAGATATGAGCACCGCCTACAGGCTGTGAACAGTCGTGCGTGGGGATCCTGGCAAGTCACTGAATCAGGCTCTGGGGAACCCCAGGACCTGGGTTTTCAGCATTTGCCCTAGCCAGACTCACTTTTCTGATGTTAAACCAGATTCAGCGAGGCAGCAGTTTTCAGCATGACCCTCCCTACCTAGGACTTTCTAAGCCCAAGGTAACTGCATTCTGGATAGCCTTCTCTTTTGAAGTGCATGACACATAACAGACACCCAATATGTGCAAATCGATTAAGGTAACAGTGCTATTTTCAAAACAAAGAATAAAAGTCACTACAAAAACTGAAAACAGTGTGCCCCTTTTGATTCCTTGTAAAGGACCGATACTGATTGTTTATCTCTAGGTTTCAAGTCGCTCTAAGAAGTGTATAAACTCTGACATTCTCATTCTGAATGGCAAAGAAAAGTAATTTAGGAGATGGACTCCTAGTGAACTGCTCCATGCGCCCCCTGCTGGCCGCGCAGTAACACTGATCCAATAAAACTCCACAGGATTTCATTAGGGATGTTCATACAAGAGTAGTGTGTCAGAATCCAGAATGAGATATTTGCATACAGTAGGCCCAGTCAGTCAGGGAATAGGTTAATTAGCCCAAGGCAGCTCTAGGAAAGAAAAAATAGCAGCATAAAAGTCCTTTCAAAGCCAAGCAAAATGTCAAACACTTTTGGAAAAAGGTCCATTAGCAATGCAAATGTAAACCTGCTGTACAACCCAAGGCAGCATACACAAAACTAGGAAACCCCTCTGAAGGCACTTTTTAAAGAACAATAAGGCAGACCGAACAGTGGGAGGGAGTAACATGGAAACCTATACTGTCATGTGTAGAAAAGATAGCTATGGTCATTGTGCTAGGGGAATAGGACCAATCGGGCCCGTGTGTTTCAACCTGAACATACAAGTCAGGAGCCAGTCTTCGTGGACATCTACCTCGGTCTGTCCGAACCTCGGGACCACCGAACTCTATTACCATGACTGTGTAGGCAGACATGCCCACCTGGCGAGAGGCAGACCATCAATGGAACCAACAGGAACCAGGCTAACTGGTGGCAGATATGAGCACCGCCTACAGGCTGTGAACAGTCGTGCGTGGGGATCCTGGCAAGTCACTGAATCAGGCTCTGGGGAACCCCAGGACCTGGGTTTTCAGCATTTGCCCTAGCCAGACTCACTTTTCTGATGTTAAACCAGATTCAGCGAGGCAGCAGTTTTCAGCATGACCCTCCCTACCTAGGACTTTCTAAGCCCAAGGTAACTGCATTCTGGATAGCCTTCTCTTTTGAAGTGCATGACACATAACAGACACCCAATATGTGCAAATCGATTAAGGTAACAGTGCTATTTTCAAAACAAAGAATAAAAGTCACTACAAAAACTGAAAACAGTGTGCCCCTTTTGATTCCTTGTAAAGGACCGATACTGATTGTTTATCTCTAGGTTTCAAGTCGCTCTAAGAAGTGTATAAACTCTGACATTCTCATTCTGAATGGCAAAGAAAAGTAATTTAGGAGATGGACTCCTAGTGAACTGCTCCATGCGCCCCCTGCTGGCCGCGCAGTAACACTGATCCAATAAAACTCCACAGGATTTCATTAGGGATGTTCATACAAGAGTAGTGTGTCAGAATCCAGAATGAGATATTTGCATACAGTAGGCCCAGTCAGTCAGGGAATAGGTTAATTAGCCCAAGGCAGCTCTAGGAAAGAAAAAATAGCAGCATAAAAGTCCTTTCAAAGCCAAGCAAAATGTCAAACACTTTTGGAAAAAGGTCCATTAGCAATGCAAATGTAAACCTGCTGTACAACCCAAGGCAGCATACACAAAACTAGGAAACCCCTCTGAAGGCACTTTTTAAAGAACAATAAGGCAGACCGAACAGTGGGAGGGAGTAACATGGAAACCTATACTGTCATGTGTAGAAAAGATAGCTATGGTCATTGTGCTAGGGGAATAGGAGTACCTACAACCACTTGGAGCGATGGTCTGGAGGGATGGGAGGGCGGGAACTGGGTGGGGGGAGGGTCAAGGGACAGGCATATGAATGATCTGGGAACATGTACAAAAAAAAAAAAAAGAATAATAAGGCAGCTTTAGTGACTCTGAAAAACAATGCTGACTTGTTCTTAGCAGTGCTTTGGTTTATTTACACTTTTTTTTTGAGAGACACTGGCTGGTCTTGAAGATCTCAATATAGATTCTACAGCTGGATTTCTGCCAATGGTCCGCTAAGATATATCGGCCTCAACACCCAAATTCAAATGTACTCTTCTGAAAAGTTGTCCATTGATAAAACATCTTTTCCAGATAATACTGATGATAAGTCAAGGATCCAAAGATGAAATGGAGCAATCTGGGGCTAGACAGATACAAATTTCAACTCACTCACCCCACTCCTACAGGTACAAGGACCACCGCTCCTATTTATCTCAGAGGAGCAGGGCCTTTGTGATTCTGAATCTTTGAAAGGGTACCCGTGGTGTCTTGCTGCATTTTCAGTGAACCACCAGAGGGCGCCACAGGATGCCGCCACGTCCCTAGTATCTAGGACGATGGTTCATGGTAATTAAAAAAAAAAGAACGGAGAGAGAAATTATGAAGGTGGAAAGTACAGTAGGGAAAAGGGAGAGGGAAAGAGACGAGGTAGAAGAGAAGAAGAAAAGGCAGTAGGTGTCTGCTTGTAGGGTTTCTTTCGAGCTGTAGACAAATGGCCTCCGTGTCCCTAATTGCCTTCTCGAGGCTGAAACACACCAGGGCTTCATTCCTGGGGCCTGAGGAGGCGTGCACCTCGGGATGCACCTGCCATAGCAGAAACACGCGACCACACATGATTATATAACTGCTACGTTACCAAAGAACCACATGCGCAGACCACATGTTTAAACATTAATTACTAAAGTGAAAGTGAACAGGGAGTTAATAGATGGATCAAGACAAATTTATATGGCGTTTACCACCCATGATTTGCCTGCGAATCACTGTTCTGAATATATTCATCTTAAACATCTTCATATCACATTTGTATCTCTCTTCCCATCAGTATCTTAAAAATTAGTTCAGTGGCATACGGCCTTGCTATTCCATGTGTGGTCCTCGGACCAGTTCTCCCAGGAGCTTTAGAAATGCAGAGTCTCAGAGCCTCCCTGAAGCTCCTGACTCAGAGTTTGCATTTTAACAAAACTGCACAAGTCCACTTATATGGGGATTTTTTTCAATAAAGACCTGCTGTGTGCTGTGCTCAGAGATTCAGTGGTGTCCAACTCTTTGTGACCCTATGGACTGTAGCCCGCCAGGCTCCTCTCTCCATGGGGTTCTCCAGGCAAGAATCCTGGAATGGGTTTCCATGTCCTCCTCCAGGGCATCTTCCTGACCCAAGGATCAGACACACATCTCCTGCATTGCAGCGCTACATAATTAGCAGCGGACTGGATTCGAGGATGCAGAACCTCCTCCTCCATGGAGGGCCAGCCATGGACTTGAGCACTGGGAGCTCCTGGAACCAAACCCCTGCAGAGCCTGAGGGACAACTGTATATAGGAGAAATCAGAAACTAATTAGGACCGTTATATTGCCCTGGGCTGCCTCATGGGGTAGGGATCCCATCCTAAGCCTTGAGGCAGTTTGGCGATACTTGCTGATGGCCCCATGGGGAAAAGAGACAGAATGTGCAGGGATGAGAGGCGGAGATGTCCAGGGGGCCACTGCATCCCTCCTAGCTCTCATTATGGACTGCGGGGGATGTGACATTTCAGGTTAGAGGTTGCGATGCTTCAGAAAGAGTGAGATCTTCCTATTTCAGCGGCAAGCAAGCCAGGTCACCCAGCACCAAGCTCAACACTCCCACCTAGTGGTGATCCAAGGCACAGCCACACTGAAACCCAGAGGAAAAATCAAAATCCTACACCAGGTCAAACCTGGAGAAGCATGGATATTATCACGCTGTGCACAAGTGCTCTCTCCCTCTTGGGTCACCAAAACCAAGTTCAAATCTACACCAGGATGCAGGACCCTTCCGTCAGTGCAGGAGGCTGTGATCTGCCACTACCATCTCAACTGGGATTTCAGTGGAACAAGGACAGGCAGGAGAAAACAGCCCCCCTCTTTATACTGATCCCTTGAGAAGGGAATGGCAACCCACTCCAGTATTCTTGCCTGGAGTATCCCATGGACAGAGGAACCTGGTGGGCTACAGTCCATGGGGACTTGGGAGCAAAGAATACAATGACTAGATATGTTAATTCAAACATTTAAACAGGGGGGCCATAATTTGGCATACGGCCTTGCTATTCCATGTGTGGTCCTCGGACCAGTTCTCCCAGGAGCTTTAGAAATGCAGAGTCTCAGAGCCTCCCTGAAGCTCCTGACTCAGAGTTTGCATTTTAACAAAACTGCACAAGTCCACTTATATGGGGATTTTTTTCAATAAAGACCTGCTGTGTGCTGTGCTCAGAGATTCAGTGGTGTCCAACTCTTTGTGACCCTATGGACTGTAGCCCGCCAGGCTCCTCTCTCCATGGGGTTCTCCAGGCAAGAATCCTGGAATGGGTTTCCATGTCCTCCTCCAGGGCATCTTCCTGACCCAAGGATCAGACACACATCTCCTGCATTGCAGCGCTACATAATTAGCAGCGGACTGGATTCGAGGATGCAGAACCTCCTCTATGGAGGGCCAGCCATGGACTTGAGCACTGGGAGCTCCTGGAACCAAACCCCTGCAGAGCCTGAGGGACAACTGTATATAGGAGAAATCAGAAACTAATTAGGACCGTTATATTGCCCTGGGCTGCCTCATGGGGTAGGGATCCCATCCTAAGCCTTGAGGCAGTTTGGCGATACTTGCTGATGGCCCCATGGGGAAAAGAGACAGAATGTGCAGGGATGAGAGGCGGAGATGTCCAGGGGGCCACTGCATCCCTCCTAGCTCTCATTATGGACTGCGGGGGATGTGACATTTCAGGTTAGAGGTTGCGATGCTTCAGAAAGAGTGAGATCTTCCTATTTCAGCGGCAAGCAAGCCAGGTCACCCAGCACCAAGCTCAACACTCCCACCTAGTGGTGATCCAAGGCACAGCCACACTGAAACCCAGAGGAAAAATCAAAATCCTACACCAGGTCAAACCTGGAGAAGCATGGATATTATCACGCTGTGCACAAGTGCTCTCTCCCTCTTGGGTCACCAAAACCAAGTTCAAATCTACACCAGGATGCAGGACCCTTCCGTCAGTGCAGGAGGCTGTGATCTGCCACTACCATCTCAACTGGGATTTCAGTGGAACAAGGACAGGCAGGAGAAAACAGCCCCCCTCTTTATACTGATCCCTTGAGAAGGGAATGGCAACCCACTCCAGTATTCTTGCCTGGAGTATCCCATGGACAGAGGAACCTGGTGGGCTACAGTCCATGGGGACTTGGGAGCAAAGAATACAATGACTAGATATGTTAATTCAAACATTTAAATCCGCCCACAGTTGCATTTGGGTGCTCCCTGGCTCCGGGAAGCTCTGAGAGCTGCAGACTGGGCTCAGGGTCTTTGTTCGGATTAAAAATCCGACGCTGGAGGAGACAGTTCCAGACACACAGCTGCTCTGCTGTCCTCGCTCCCCTGGGCATGGAGCTAAACCCATCTCCCTCCTCCGTAAGTCGGGCTCCGTCACCTGCTCCTAGTACCCGCGTCACACAGGGGACAGGCTTCCTCAAGCCCCGGTGACGCTTTCTTCGGCTCCTGGCTTCTGCCATCCCTGCGCCTCGTCCACCACAGTGACGGCTGTGGCGCGGGGGGTGTGCCTCGTGGGCTCTGCCACCCCTGGAGAAACAGGGAGTCTGTCCTGTGGGAGGGGTCCACCGCACAGGGACGTGGCCTCTGCTGCCTGCAGAGGTCAGGCCTCGAGAGGCGGCCGAGGCCCGCAGCTGGGCCGGGCTGTCCCTGGCTCACGTGGGATGCCGCCGCGGCATCTGGGCAGCCAGCGTCCCCTGGCAGCCTGCCCATGCTGGAATTCCTGGAAAGGCTGAAGATGGAAAAATCATCACTGGGAGGGATGGCCATCTGGGTTGAAAGCGGTCCTAAATGAACTGTCCAGGAGACGCTGTTTGAGTTTTTAAGAAAAGCTGGAAATAAATGCCTTTCTGTCGACAGCTTGCCTGGTTCCACACATGAGCAAATACGTTTCTGCTCTCCAGTGTCCTGGGTGCCGGAGAGGCTGTCCCGGGAGCACGAGCTGAAGCTCCGTCTACCCACCACTCAGGCCGAAGGCCGCGAACAGTCCCCCAGGCGCGGCAGCGGCTCTCACCCTGCTCCAGAGCAAACTGCTTTAAGGACCGAGGGACTGTGGGGACAAGGAGCAAAGAGCTGGCCACAGGGACGTGGTGGGAAATGGGGTCAAGAGACAAGACGCTATCACGTTTGACTCTCAGCTGAGTGAGCTTATTATTAGCCCGACAGTGCAGTCTCATTATGGAAATTATTCCGCACTTACTTCCACTGGCACCTTTGGAATATCAGGAAAAGGGACTTCCCTGGTGGTCCAGTGGTTAAGACTCTGTGTTCCCAATGCAGGGGGCCCAGGTTCGATCCCTGATCAGGGAACTAGATCCCCCATGCCACAACTAAGACCCTCACAGCCAAATAAATAAATAATTAAAAAAAAAAAGAAAACAAAAACAACAACAAAACTCTTGGAATATCAGGATAGAAGAGTATTATTACAGATAGGAAGGGAACATCAACATTCTTGCGGGTACTTGATAAGGAGGAGAACACAGAGCGTAGTAGGAAGAATAGCCTATTGATGGGGTGTAGGCAGAACCCAAGTTCACAGCCTGGCTTCCTCCGCAAATAACGAACGCTGACGACAACATGGGGAAAAGGGAACCCTCATGCACCATTGGCGGGAATGTCTGTTGGGGCGGCCACTGTGACAGACCCCTGCAGAAGGAAACGGTGACCCGCTCTGGAATTCTTGCCTGGGACATCCTATGGACAGAGGGCTCGGACGGGCTACAGTCTGTGGCGTCGCAAAGCGTCAGACATGACTGAGCGACTGAGCACCCAGACACGCGATCACAAACAGTGTGGAGGCTCCTCAAAAGCGAAACAGAGAGCTAGTATCTGATCCAGCACCCCACGTCTGGGCGTGGACGGGAAAAACCAAAATGACTAATTTGGGAAGATACATGCACCCCCATATTCATACCAGTGTTATTTACAATTGCCAGGATGGGGAAGCAACCGAAGTATCTGTTAAGAGACCAATGGATAAAGAAGACGTGGTCCATACACGATGGACACATGAGTAAATACGTTTCTGCTCTCCAGTGTCCTGGGTGCCGGAGAGGCTGTCCCGGGAGCACGAGCTGAAGCTCCGTCTACCCACCACTCAGGCCGAAGGCCGCGAACAGTCCCCCAGGCGCGGCAGCGGCTCTCACCCTGCTCCAGAGCAAACTGCTTTAAGGACCGAGGGACTGTGGGGACAAGGAGCAAAGAGCTGGCCACAGGGACGTGGTGGGAAATGGGGTCAAGAGACAAGACGCTATCACGTTTGACTCTCAGCTGAGTGAGCTTATTATTAGCCCGACAGTGCAGTCTCATTATGGAAATTATTCCGCACTTACTTCCACTGGCACCTTTGGAATATCAGGAAAAGGGACTTCCCTGGTGGTCCAGTGGTTAAGACTCTGTGTTCCCAATGCAGGGGGCCCAGGTTCGATCCCTAATCAGGGAACTAGATCCCCCATGCCACAACTAAGACCCTCACAGCCAAATAAATAAATAATTAAAAAAAAAAAGAAAACAAAAACAACAACAAAACTCTTGGAATATCAGGATAGAAGAGTATTATTACAGATAGGAAGGGAACATCAACATTCTTGCGGGTACTTGATAAGGAGGAGAACACAGAGCGTAGTAGGAAGAATAGCCTATTGATGGGGTGTAGGCAGAACCCAAGTTCACAGCCTGGCTTCCTCCGCAAATAACGAACGCTGACGACAACATGGGGAAAAGGGAACCCTCATGCACCATTGGCGGGAATGTCTGTTGGGGCGGCCACTGTGACAGACCCCTGCAGAAGGAAACGGTGACCCGCTCTGGAATTCTTGCCTGGGACATCCTATGGACAGAGGGCTCGGACGGGCTACAGTCTGTGGCGTCGCAAAGCGTCAGACATGACTGAGCGACTGAGCACCCAGACACGCGATCACAAACAGTGTGGAGGCTCCTCAAAAGCGAAACAGAGAGCTAGTATCTGATCCAGCACCCCACGTCTGGGCGTGGACGGGAAAAACCAAAATGACTAATTTGGGAAGATACATGCACCCCCATATTCATACCAGTGTTATTTACAATTGCCAGGATGGGGAAGCAACCGAAGTATCTGTTAAGAGACCAATGGATAAAGAAGACGTGGTCCATACACGATGGACGACTCCTCAGCGGTAAGCAAAGAAGGACACTTTACCATGTGAGGCAACATGGATGGACCTGGAGGGCATTATGCTAGGTGAAATGAGTCAGCCCGAGAAAGACACATACAGAATGGCACTGCCTAGATGTGGAAGTGAAAAAATACAACAAACACATGACTTCAGCATCAAGAGGCAGACTCACAGACACAGAGCAGAAACTGGTGGTTACCCGTGGGAGGGAGGGAAAGGCCATACAGGGTGGGGGAGGGGGAGGCGCCAGTGTGAGGTGTGAGACAGATGCACGGATTGACTGTACAACATGGGGAATAGAGTCAATATTTTGTAGATGGAAAGTAAAATTTTTACTTTACTTTAAGATTTAATTTTAAAACTTTTATAAAAAGAACTTTTTTAAAAAACAAAAAAACGACCCCCAAATTGAAAAAAAAATAAAACAGCAAAAACACCCTGACTTCACTTCTCTTTTTCCCTGGCTTCACTCTTACTGCTTATGGCATCTGGTCCCTTCTTTGAATGTAATTCTTATTTTACTCCAGATTATATATGCGTCCAGTTGAGGGAGTGTCTCAATCATGTGTGACCTTGTAACTAGGATCTTTGCCTATGAAACGGGGGGACCTTAACACGCCTCGGACCTGCATTAATGTACCCACTCAATACACGGTCGCCATCCTAACGGTCCCTGGTTTCCGCCCACGCTGATTTGTCGCGAGTCTCTCCTGGTTCCGTGATCACATCAACATGACACTTTTAAACTGCATCCTTTCCAGCATCTGTTGTTTTTTTTTTCCTCACACCTGTGAGTCACACAAAAGTCATGGGTATTTGAGGACCTATTCTCTTTCTGCATAGAACGGATTATATTCGCAAGAGCGCTGAGTGCACGGGCCCCCCATGCACACCCCAAAGCAGACAGCCACTCGGCACGGACGCACAGAATCCACAGAAGGGTGGGCCGGGAAGCTCAAGCCTGCGTGTCTCTGTTAGGGTGAAGCGTAACAGTTCCTGCTTCCACGCGGCCTGTTTCTCCACGACCCTTGGATGAGTAATTCCCCAAAGGCCTGCTGGGGGAATGCGGAGTCTTCCCTCCCCATCCCGCAGGGAAGGCTGCCAGCTGCCTTCTCACACACAGGCGCGAGCTCAGCCGCTCTGCTGCACGCCGCACAGCAAAGGGCCCGCGGGAGCTGGAGGAGGCGGAGTCGGCCTCCACCCACTAGCAGGGCCCCCGGGCTCCCATGCTGACACGCAGAGAACCCGAGAGTCTCCGTCAGGTCAGAAGAAAGCGTTTCTGGAAGTGAGGCGTTCTGAGAGGGTCTTGAGGCATTCGCTGCCCTGGATATGGCTGGGTGGAAGGACAGTGGGGCATTCTGGATAGTCATGAACTAACAAGGCATTCCCCCCTGGGAGTTCCACGTCAACATTCCTTCTGTGGTTGTTTTCTCCTCTCTGGGATGTTACACCATTCTGCTATCCTCTGAGCGACCAAGGCCCTGAGACCTGAGACCCAGTGTCTCTAGGCAAAGCAGGTATGACACAAGCCACTGAGGCATTTTTTTTTTGCGAGGTGCAAACTAGAGCAATGATTTTCTTTTCTTTTTTTACTTTTTTTTTTTTTTTTTAATTTTGGCCCTTTTTTTTTTTTTAAAAGAGATTTATTTTTTTTTTTTTTTTGGGCGGGGGTCAGGTTGGGGAGGGAGGGGAGCGGGCGGGCCACTTCGATTGGTCTTTCATTTCTTTATTTTCATCCGTCTTTGTTCTTTGGCCCGTGTGGGCCTCCCATCGCGGTGGCCTCTGTCGTCGCAGAGCACCAGCTCTGGGCGCATGCGCTCCAGAGCTCCGGCTCGGAAATTGGACACATCGGTCCAGCCACTCCGCGGCACGTGGGATCTTCCCAGGCCAGGGATCGAACTGGCGTCCCTTGCACTGCAAGGCGGTGTCCTTACCCACTGGACCACCAGGGGAAGCCCCCCCACTTTTTTTATTGGTCCTTCATTTATTTATTTTCATCGATCTTAATTCTTTGGCCTGTGTGGGCCCTCCCATCGCAGTGGCCTCTCTCGTTGCAGAGCACTGGCTCTGGGTGCTTGCGCTTCAGAGCACTGGTTCCTAATTGGACACACCGGTCCAGCAGCTCCAGGCATATGGGATCTTCCCGTGCCAGGGATCGAACTGGCGCCCCTTGCACTGCAAGGAGGACTCTTTACCCACTGGACCACTGGGGAAGCCTCTAGAGCAATGCTTTTCATACTAGCAACCATCCATGTGTGACCATCCCTCTGTCAAAACCAGGACACCGAGGCGTCGTGTGCTAAGTGACTACCCTTAGGTTACATGAAGGGCTTCTCAAGTGGCAGAGTCAGTAAAGAACACATCTGCAAATGCGGGAGACCAGGGTTCGATCCCTGGTCGGGTAGATGCCCTAGAGAAGGAAATGGCAACCCACTCCAGTTTTCTCACCTGGATGAGATGCTCTCACCAAATGCTTGGGTTCCAAGGCTCACTGATCTGCTGGTAGGCAGTGCAGGATTCACCTCACCCAAGAGACGTCTGGTCTTCGTCTCTGGCTACTGGGACGCGACCTTTAGGCCTCTGGAATGTCCTGCCTACAGGACTATGTTTGCCTGGGGGCTTTGGCCACTGAGAGTCTAAAATATAATTTATGATGGGGCTTTGGGCCCCATGGGGTAACAGACAGTTGGAAGAACGGACAACTAAAGCTGCTTGCCCAACCACCTGGAGGAGCTGGGGGCAAAGACCAGCCAAGTGCTTGATTTTGCGATTGATGGCAATGGATCTCTGGCCAGTGGGGCTCAGGGAAGCCTGGCTGGGTGGCAGCATTGTGTGTGTGCGGTCAGCCTGCAGGGCTGAGAGGAGGTGACACCCTCCAAGACCCCCGGAGGAGAGGATGCTGGAAGACCTGTGCTTGGACCCTTCCAGAACTCTGCGCTATATGCCTCTTCCTTGGTTAATTTTATTTATGAATAGCCGTAGAAGTCACATAACATACCTCTGTTTAATCGTATAGTTCAGTGCTACTACGTATGTTCACGCTGTTGTGTAGCTCTTGCCATCATTCATCCCCCGACCTCTCCCTTTCCTACACTGAAACACTGTCCTCATTAACCACTCAGCCCCCATTCTCCCTCTCTCCCTAAGCCCCACCCACTCCTGGTCCCTGCCATCTATCATCCTGTGTGTGTGTGTGCATGTGTCCCTCAGCTGTGTCTGACTCTCGTGACCCCGTGGACGGTAGCCCTTCCAGGCTCCCCTGTCCATGGAATTCTCCCAGCCAGAATACTGAAGTGGGAAGCCATTCCTTTCTCCAAGAGGTTTCCTGACCTGGACTGAACCCGGGTCTCCTGCACTGCCGGAGGATTCTTCAGCGTCTGAGCCACCGGAGAAGCCCACCGTCTATTGTAATCATCCCTAAAATCATGATGGGGCCCCTGGAGTCGGCTGCAGTGCGGCACACTTTGCTTCCGAGGCTCACCGTCGCTTACATAACGTGTTCACTGCATTCTCTACTTACTCCCATGCACCGTTCTCATTAGACTGTAAACGCCCTGTGGTGGATATGGGCTGAATTTCAAAACCCGGTGGGATGCTCAGGCTGCTGTCCTTCCTTCCTCGGTGGAGGGTTCTCATCCTGTGTCTGTCCGTCGCTGCTCGGTCTCCCTTAGAAGCTGGCTACTAAAAGGCAAAGTGTTTCTGCATCTTCTTCTCCATTTGTGGATGGGATCACACAGTACTGGATCAAAAATGAAACCCATGACAGAGGGACACAAAACACAGCGTCTCTGAAAAGCATCTGGCCTGAAAGATGCCATTTCTAGCACAGATTCCCATGTGAGATTACGAATCCTGGATACTTCCCGGAGCGGGAAGTAGAAACACTCTTTATGAGCCATGGGGCTGCACGGCTTTAACCTCTAAACATCCACATCCCATTATTCAAAGCCAGATCCAGACTGTCCCCCATTTATTCCAGGGAAATGCCGAGGATGGTCTCTGGATGGACTGGAAAGAATCCCTGTTTACAAGGACAACGAGTTTATTGAAACCAGCCTAAAATCAAGCAGAGGAAGAACGGGGAGATGAGCTATTAAAGATCAGCCATGATAAGAATTATTCTCCCTGAAATAAGTGTTTGTTTTAAAATTAGGGCTCTGACTCACACACACGGAATCGGGTGGCTGAGTTCTGACCCCTGGAAAGATGAATGGTTCATTTTGAAAAGCAGAGCAAGTGGGGAACCTACTCTCCGCCTTTTTTGTATTCCTCTCCCCCAGAGCGAGGCTGCGCAGTAGATGCCCCCTGTCATTTCCAATCACCAGCGAAACGGACAATGGAATGACGCGCTACCTGCAGCTGTTTTCAATCAAAATGCTGAGTAATTACCGAGGCCCCTCCCGGGGGCTCACAGGCGGCCCAGCACGAAGCTGGTGGAACATTAAGGATATTCAATGAGCTGCCAGGAATCTGGCTGCCAAATCGCTCCTCCTCGCCCTGGCTCAGCCCCATTAACTTAATCAGGTATTCATTCAATACGAACATTTTACACTGGCCCTGGAAGAATGCAGCCGCCCTCCGAACGAGGCTGTCAAATCAACAGCTTTCAGCAGGAGATGTCAGGGATGGTTTCAGATTCTTGTCTTCCGTTTAGGGTCTGGCAAGAAGGGAATCCCCCTCCAGGTGGGACTTCTTGGATATGCCATGAAGGGAGACGATGATGGAAGGCTGGTCAAAGCCCAAAGACAGGCTCTGCGTACTTCTCTGCATTTTAGAGACGGCTCGTCCAGCACTCTCCACTGCAGCTCTCACTGGTGGGCAGTCAACAGATGGTTGACTCTGGTGTCTCCCTGACCTGGGAGAGACGTCTTGCCTTGGGTGACTGGTGATTTTAGGGAAGTCACTCAGCGTTTTAAGCTTTGGTTTCCTCTTTAAGAAAATGGAGGTAACAATGAACTCTATTTCATGGAGTTGCTAGGGAATGGCATGGGACCAGGCAGTGCCCGGCAAGCAGGCTGGAGCAGCTCAAAGAAAGTCATCCCCAGCCATGAACCGCTTCCAGGCAACAAATGACCTCCCCTTATGGATGCTGAGGGCACAGGCTTGGGATCCTACCTGCTGGAGATGCAATCCGACCTCCTTCACCCACAATCTGTGCCTCAGCTTTCCTTTCTCTAAGGTGAGAATCCCACCAGGACCAGCTCACATGGGCTTCCCTGGTGGCTGAGTGGTCAAGAATCCACCTGCTATGCAGGAGGCGAGGGTTCGATCCCTGAGTCGAGAAGCTTCCCTGGAGAAGGACATGGCAGCCCACACCAGTATTCTTGCAGGGGAAACCCCATGGGCAGAGGAGCCTGGCGGGCTCCCGTGCAAAGAATTGCAGAGCTGGACACGACTTAGTGACTGAACAATGACAACTCAGCCCACATATGCCTGTTGGGAGTTCACATACTCGAAGAACTCACACCTGGGCCTGGCTCACTGCATGACCTACTAATACTGGAGGCTGACGTCATGGTTCTCTCTCGAGAAGGGCCCTCCTTCCCGCTTCCTTTACTTGGGTCATATTTTCATCTGTATTAAAAATGCACACTTTCTTCCCCTGACTTCTTTCCTGGATGACTTCATGCAAAACAGGTACCAGGCAACTGCAGCCAAGATGGCAGGGGCAACAGTCTCTAGTCAGTGGCTCCTTGCCTCACTTCCGTTAAGGACGGATTTCAAGTCTCAGTCGTTCAGAAACTTTACCATTAATAACCCCCTAAAACTTCTTCTAGAAAATTACCCATGAGTCCACTGATGCTTTTTCCCGCTAACTGGACTAAAGCCTTCCCTGAAGAACAAATGATCCATCACATCTACATTCAAAACTAAAATTCAAATGCGCTCATGTTTAAAATTTGGAGTTGTTTGTATTATCTGCCATTTCTTCCTGCGTTTATCAGTAGCAGCTTTCTGGCTTTTCTGAACGTGGAGCTCAGTACCTATTTGAGTCACAATTCCCCCTTACAAATGAAATCAATTCCCTTTCCTATTTAACCTCTTTAGACGACTCCACAACATTATAAATCCGCACAGACTGGCCAGCTATTTTATTTAAGACCCTCCTAGCAAACGAAAGATGACAAGTGAAGTTGCTGGAGGCTGCAGGCATCCAATGACTATAATCTAAAGAGGCGATCTAAAATGTTTACTGGACAAACGGAAATGCAAAAATGTAAGTCGGCACCCTGTGGACCATGAAGTTCATTTTCGTCACTAGCTCTGTGACCTTGAAAGACAGTTCACCTCTTGGAGGTTCTGTTTCCTCATCTATAACGTGGCAATGATGATGATACCATTTTCAAAAGATTTCCAGGAGGTGACATAAGACGATGTATGGAAGAAAGGGCAACGTCTATCACAAAAGAATCCAAATATGTTCTCTTTCCTGAACATCTGTTTCAGCTGCCCCTGCCTGCTGGGAACCTTGAAGTGGATGCTCCAACTTCCCCTTATCATCCTTGCCAAGCCAGCATGCCCTCTGCTTCCACGGGGATATCACTGTTTTGTACCCTTTCCCCAAGTCTAGAAGGATTGATTTTGAAGTCTCCATGCTACTTACCCGCGATAGCTAGCTACTTCACCACAGGGGTCAATCTTTCTTCAAAATGCCTCAACCTTAGAGAAGAAGTCTCCCATCTGTTCCCCTCCTTTTTTCCATCCCACCACAGAGAAAGGAATTTGACCTTGCCCCCTGCCCCAAATGGACTCGACTTTGCCTTCAGCTCCTGGGAGATCATCTATGCTATGCCTGATAGAAATAGGGTGCGCCGTAACTCACAGCCAGTTACTTAATCCGGGGCTCTGCCTCCTCATCCTAAATCAAAACTAAAATTCTTCTTCTAGAAAATTACCCATGAGTCCACTGATGCTTTTCCGCTAACTGGACTAAAGCCTTCCCTGAAGAACAAATGATCCATCACATCTACATTCAAAACTAAAATTCAAATGCGCTCATGTTTAAAATTTGGAGTTGTTTGTATTATCTGCCATTTCTTCCTGCGTTTATCAGTAGCAGCTTTCTGGCTTTTCTGAACGTGGAGCTCAGTACCTATTTGAGTCACAATTCCCCCTTACAAATGAAATCAATTCCCTTTCCTATTTAACCTCTTTAGACGACTCCACAACATTATAAATCCGCACAGACTGGCCAGCTATTTTATTTAAGACCCTCCTAGCAAACGAAAGATGACAATTGAAGTTGCTGGAGGCTGCAGGCATCCAATGACTATAATCTAAAGAGGCGATCTAAAATGTTTACTGGACAAACGGAAATGCAAAAATGTAAGTCGGCACCCTGTGGACCATGAAGTTCATTTTCGTCACTAGCTCTGTGACCTTGAAAGACAGTTCACCTCTTGGAGGTTCTGTTTCCTCATCTATAACGTGGCAATGATGATGATACCATTTTCAAAAGATTTCCAGGAGGTGACATAAGACGATGTATGGAAGAAAGGGCAACGTCTATCACAAAAGAATCCAAATATGTTCTCTTTCCTGAACATCTGTTTCAGCTGCCCCTGCCTGCTGGGAACCTTGAAGTGGATGCTCCAACTTCCCCTTATCATCCTTGCCAAGCCAGCATGCCCTCTGCTTCCACGGGGATATCACTGTTTTGTACCCTTTCCCCAAGTCTAGAAGGATTGATTTTGAAGTCTCCATGCTACTTACCCGCGATAGCTAGCTACTTCACCACAGGGGTCAATCTTTCTTCAAAATGCCTCAACCTTAGAGAAGAAGTCTCCCATCTGTTCCCCTCCTTTTTTCCATCCCACCACAGAGAAAGGAATTTGACCTTGCCCCCTGCCCCAAATGGACTCGACTTTGCCTTCAGCTCCTGGGAGATCATCTATGCTATGCCTGATAGAAATAGGGTGGACGCCGTAACTCACAGCCAGTTACTTAATCCGGGGCTCTGCCTCCTCATCCTAAAATCATCACATCTACCCTGGAGGCTTATGGTGACCATTAAATGAGATCATTTCTATTAAGCGGTCAGTGCCGTGTCCAAGCACAGCGAATGACTCAGTATGTTAGCAAAGAAATGCTCCTTATATTCAATAGGAACTATATCCATATCAGGGCTTCCTTGATGGCTCAGTGGTAGAGAACTTGCAGGAGACATGGGTTTGATTCCTGGGTCTGGAAGATCCCCTAGAGAAGGAAATGGCAGCCCACTCCAGCATTCTTGCCTGGGAAATCCCATGGACAGAGAAGTCTGGCGGGCTATAGTCTCTCAGGTCTCAAAGAGCTGGACACGACTTAGCAACTAAACAACAACAAAAACATGCATATTAACTTCCTTTACAATTAGGAGAAGATAAGGGCAAAGGTCAGAGTACTCTGAGAATGCTATCAACACATTCAATATTGGCTTTATTTGCCACAAAGGATTTTCGTTTTGAGTTTTGCTGGTGTTCTTTTCTAGGAAATCTATTATTTTTCACAATTGATTTTTTTAAAAGTTCTACCTTCAGCCTGAAGAATGTAGGATCGATATGCTTTCCTTACAATGTAATTCCAACAAAGCGAAGGGAAATCGTGCCTCATCTCAGTGTTTTCAGCTCCTATCCATTGTCAGAATCCCGATTTCATGGTATGGGCTGTAGACAGTCCCAGATGTGTGATGTGGACCATGATTTTTCCTAATTTCTCTCTGAGTGTACTTTAGATTGAGAAATGGGGTGGTGGTGGGGGGAAGGCCTTTATTTCAGTAAGAGGTAATTTCTTAAAATAAATCAGTTAGGTTTTTCCTAAAACAAAATGTTAATAAAAGAGCTTGCCATTAGAAAAATATCTCAGGGCTTCCCTGGTGGTCCAGTGGGTAAGGACACCGCCTTGCAGTGCAAGGGGTGCTGGTTCGATCCCTGGCCTGGGAAGATCCCACATGCCGCAGAGTGGCTGGACCGATGTGTTCAATTACCGAGCCGGAGCTCTGGAGCGCATGCGCCCAGAGCCAGTGCTCTGCGACAACAGAGGCCACCGCGATGGGAGGCCCACATGGGCCAAAGAACAAAGATGGATGAAAATGGACAAATGAAAGACCAATAGCAGTGGCCCGCCCGCTCCCCTCCCTCCCCACCCCACCCCCTCAAATAAATAAATAAATAAATCTTTAAAAAGAAAAGAAAATATCTCAGTGTTAAAATACTAAGAATCCACTTCATGTTGAAGTAGAAAAAAGCTTCCCTTCTATTTTGAGACACATGATCTCCTTGTCTGACACACTTTCTTTTTCAGGAGACATGGGTTTGATTCCTGGGTCTGGAAGATCCCTAGAAGGAAATGGCAGCCCACTCCAGCATTCTTGCCTGGGAAATCCCATGGACAGAGAAGTCTGGCGGGCTATAGTCTCTCAGGTCTCAAAGAGCTGGACACGACTTAGCAACTAAACAACAACAAAAACATGCATATTAACTTCCTTTACAATTAGAGAAGATAAGGGCAAAGGTCAGAGTACTCTGAGAATGCTATCAACACATTCAATATTGGCTTTATTTGCCACAAAGGATTTTCGTTTTGAGTTTTGCTGGTGTTCTTTTCTAGGAAATCTATTATTTTTCACAATTGATTTTTTTAAAAGTTCTACCTTCAGCCTGAAGAATGTAGGATCGATATGCTTTCCTTACAATGTAATTCCAACAAAGCGAAGGGAAATCGTGCCTCATCTCAGTGTTTTCAGCTCCTATCCATTGTCAGAATCCCGATTTCATGGTATGGGCTGTAGACAGTCCCAGATGTGTGATGTGGACCATGATTTTTCCTAATTTCTCTCTGAGTGTACTTTAGATTGAGAAATGGGGTGGTGGTGGGGGGAAGGCCTTTATTTCAGTAAGAGGTAATTTCTTAAAATAAATCAGTTAGGTTTTTCCTAAAACAAAAATGTTAATAAAAGAGCTTGCCATTAGAAAAATATCTCAGGGCTTCCCTGGTGGTCCAGTGGGTAAGGACACCGCCTTGCAGTGCAAGGGGTGCTGGTTCGATCCCTGGCCTGGGAAGATCCCACATGCCGCAGAGTGGCTGGACCGATGTGTTCAATTACCGAGCCGGAGCTCTGGAGCGCATGCGCCCAGAGCCAGTGCTCTGCGACAACAGAGGCCACCGCGATGGGAGGCCCACATGGGCCAAAGAACAAAGATGGATGAAAATGGACAAATGAAAGACCAATAGCAGTGGCCCGCCCGCTCCCCTCCCACCCCACCCCACCCCCTCAAATAAATAAATAAATAAATCTTTAAAAAAAAGAAAAAGAAAAATATCTCAGTGTTAAAATACTAAGAATCCACTTCATGTTGAAGTAGAAAAATGCTTCCCTTCTATTTTGAGACACATGATCTCCTTGTCTGACACACTTTCTTTTTTTCTAAGAACATATCTCAAAAATTGGGATCTTTATCCCCTTTGTAGGTGTGACAAATTTGTTTCTGTTTTGCTGCCTCATGGGGTAGTGGGTGACCGGGTGAAGACCAACAGGACAGCAGTGACTAAGTTGATCAATAATATTTCCAAGTAAAATGATGAAATGAACTCATAAATGTACATCATAAAACAGATGAAATGTTAGCTCCTGAGAACTTTCCAGAGAGCTCTCATCAGGCTATCAGACTGGGAGGCTTACACGAGCTGCAAACAGCCAGGTTAGGAATGACATTTTAGACAGGAGGGCTTTTGTTTTCTGTTTCACAGCTGACTTGACACTTTCCTCAAGGACAGTGTGGAAGACGTTTAATTAAATGCATGGCTTTACAAGTTCCCCCACGCGGAGTGCCAGGATCGCTTTTCAGTCAATGAGTCTCAGGTTGAGGGGAGACCTTTAGAGGAGACAACCACAGCCAGACACCTCACAACAACCGGCTTTGTGGTTCCACAGATGCGAGAGAGGAAAGCTACAGTCAGACACAGAAAGAGAGGAGGGCTGAAGGAGCATCTAGATGTGGCAGAGGGCCTGGCGGGCTACAGTCCATGGGGTCGCAAAGAGACGGACATCACTGAAGTCACGGAGCATGCACACGTGCAAAAAACCACACCACTCCAATGAGATTATTTTCACAAGGCAGAAAACAAGCGCCCTGACAGATAACATGGCGGAGAAGAGAGCTCAGAAAATGGGGAGAGTTGCTGGTGGGTTGGTTAGCTTTAGAATGCTGTGAAATTCTCATTAAAAACCACTACGGGGCTTCCCTGGTGGTCCAGTGGGCAGAGAGGCTGCCTTGCAGTGCAGGGGGCACTGGTTTGATCCCTAGCCTGGGAAGATCCCATGTGCCGCAGAGCGGCTGGACTGGTGTGTCCCATTAGGAGCTGGTGCTCTGGAGCACATGCACCCAGAGCCGGAGCTCTGCAGCGAGAGAGGCCACCGCGATGGGAGGCCCACACAGGCCAAAGAACAAAGACGGATGAAAAATAAATGATGACTTAGAGGGCGTAAAAACACAAACAAACAAACAAACGAACAAAAAAAACCACACTGAAAGTTGATCAATAATATTTCCAAGTAAAATGATGAAATGAACTCATAAATGTACATCATAAAACAGATGAAATGTTAGCTCCTGAGAACTTTCCAGAGAGCTCTCATCAGGCTATCAGACTGGGAGGCTTACACGAGCTGCAAACAGCCAGGTTAGGAATGACATTTTAGACAGGAGGGCTTTTGTTTTCTGTTTCACAGCTGACTTGACACTTTCCTCAAGGACAGTGTGGAAGACGTTTAATTAAATGCATGGCTTTACAAGTTCCCCCACGCGGAGTGCCAGGATCGCTTTTCAGTCAATGAGTCTCAGGTTGAGGGGAGACCTTTAGAGGAGACAACCACAGCCAGACACCTCACAACAACCGGCTTTGTGGTTCCACAGATGCGAGAGAGGAAAGCTACAGTCAGACACAGAAAGAGAGGAGGGCTGAAGGAGCATCTAGATGTGGCAGAGGGGCCTGGCGGGCTACAGTCCATGGGGTCGCAAAGAGACGGACATCACTGAAGTCACGGAGCATGCACACGTGCAAAAAACCACACCACTCCAATGAGATTATTTTCACAAGGCAGAAAACAAGCGCCCTGACAGATAACATGGCGGAGAAGAGAGCTCAGAAAATGGGGAGAGTTGCTGGTGGGTTGGTTAGCTTTAGAATGCTGTGAAATTCTCATTAAAAACCACTACGGGGCTTCCCTGGTGGTCCAGTGGGCAGAGAGGCTGCCTTGCAGTGCAGGGGGCACTGGTTTGATCCCTAGCCTGGGAAGATCCCATGTGCCGCAGAGCGGCTGGACTGGTGTGTCCCATTAGGAGCTGGTGCTCTGGAGCACATGCACCCAGAGCCGGAGCTCTGCAGCGAGAGAGGCCACCGCGATGGGAGGCCCACACAGGCCAAAGAACAAAGACGGATGAAAAATAAATGATGACTTAGAGGGCGTAAAAACACAAACAAACAAACAAACGAACAAAAAAAACCACACTACAAACAATTGGCCATTATCCAAACATGTAAAAATGACTTTGTCTATGAGAATAAAGAAATTAAAACTGTAAAACAAGAATTATGTTTCCAGATCACAACCGTGCATGAGTACATTACGGAGGGAGGCGGAGGCTCCCGGAGCCGGCGATCAGAAACACTTGTGACTCTAAAAATACACGTTCTCTGTAGTTTTCCAAGATTCAGCAGATCTGTGCTGGGACCCAAGACTCCACATATTTTTTTTATAAAAAACTCCTCTGGTGATTCTGATCAGCAGCTTGGCTTTGGGAACCTACCAGACCCGCTGGTGGCAGGTTAGAAACATCTCGGGAGTTTTTAAATCTCCTGCTGGTCGGGCTACACCCCCAGCCCATCGTGTGGTAAACGCTAGGGTGGGACCAGGCATCCAGAATGTCAGCTCAAATTGAGAATCACCATTTAGACCCTAAGTTTCCCATTACCTTAAGTACTGGCCATTCCAGTACTTTGGCCAGTGGGTGACACACAACAGGCCCTCCACAATGAAGCCAGATGCACACTATTCTAAAGCCTACAAACATCCCCACCTTCAGAAAAACACACGTGAAATGCTGAGTTGCAGAACAGTCTAGGAATGTACTGAGCTTCAACTTTATAGGTCAGCCCATATGGAATTTGCTTTTAAT